>CP106728.1:53817281-55128972 GCA_025506655.1 Gossypium rotundifolium
CCAAAAGGCAAAAACTACCTAAGCTAGATAAGGATCAACATCTGTATGTGTGTCATATGACTTAATCATTGGTGTGATTCTTCTATTATCATCTTGGGGACCCCCTTCGTCTTGAACTAGTTTAATTAGTAATATTATCCCATCCGATCTGTCGAATTGTGAGGTGATACACTTCCAACAACTCAATTACTAAGAAAACCATCAACAACCCTGAAATCTTGGTGGCTTACAATACATGAGAGGGATTCATTTGAATTCCCTATTCGTAGCGGGGGTGCTATCTGAATTCTTGTGTTATTTTTCAACGATAAGGGTCTCCACTATTGGCCCTACGTACCATTAGCATCGTTCATGTCATGATAGATGCCGAAGTCACCTATGAAGAAAAATAGACGAGGAAATGAAGTGCTTCACTTGTTGAGGAGAGTTGCCTCAAAATACAATGCATGGGTTTCAAGGGTTAGGATTCTATGGTTCTGAATGTTTTCTCAAATGCGCCAATTTACCCAAATTTGTTTCCAAAACGTCTAATATTACAGCCCAACTGTGTTTCTATATTATTTATTTTGGCTCAGCAGATGGCACATGATAAAGAATTTGTTATTAATTACCAAATCAAACCATATTGGGTTGCTTTTTAAGTATAAGCAATGCTTAGATGTAATGTGAAGCAGGGGAAGAGCAAAGCTAGAGAGAAGAAAGTAACAAGTATTCATTCCAGCGATCAAAGTTACAAAGGAAAAGTCTCATATGGGACTAAGAGGGTTACCAACTAATTGCGAACTTTAATTCAAAGTAAATCTAACAGTACAAACAATGACTAACCCAGTTTTATTTGGCTGTATTCTTCTTTCTCTGACAGCTAAATTCAAACAAGTTCTCTCCATTCAAAGAATTGGCTTATTTTTATGAAAAAATCTATTCCTTTTGGAACTTTTTTCTCTCTTTTTTTCTTGACATTAAATCTTCCATCAACTATAGTAAGTGTTGAATTTGGCCTTTTATAGAAATGCATCCCTTCTTTTGCCTTGGAGAAGTCTAGGACTTGATCACCCCTAAAGTTGCAGGCTGGAGAGATAAAGAATGCTTAACGCCACCGATATGGAGATTGTGAACACCAGTTGGGATTCTTCGAACCCCAGACCTATCCACAACACTTAAAAACTTGCACACATGAATGTTGATTCCTACTCGTCGTTGTGACCTTGCTGGAACATGCACTTTGGCAAAGGCCACCAGCTGTTTTTGTGGAGCCCAATGCCCAGCAGGTGGCTTCGAGAATACAAGCATGGTGTGAGTACCGTCCTTGGAACCCGTATTTTTGACGTCTACTTGAAGCCCTACCGAGAGCTTGTTGCATCTCACATGATTTACTTTGATCGCCTTCCCTGAAATGGTAGCATTCCCTGAATGGCGGTGGCCATCAAGAGGGACCGTGACAACTTTGGGTGCACTAGCAATGGTATGAACAAAGTTGGTGTAACTCAATCCGTGACCGAACGGATACACTACTGGACCTTTGTAGAACTTGTAGGTTCTTCCAGGGTAGTTTCTGTTTGGGCTTGAACGCATGGCCATGTCCGTCATTGGCAAATTTGAGACATACTCTTGTGGGTACCATGTCATAGGCAGCTTACCCTCTGGATTGGTCGTGCCATATAATACATCAGCTATGGCAGCTCCTCCAGCTTGGCCTGGATAACCAGCCCACAAATGGCACCTACACGAGGGTCATTCTTAGCGAAAGACACATCAATAGGCCCACCCGACATCAAAACTAGCATCGTTGGACCCTTAGACGCCATGGCTACTTTAGAAACAAGTTCCTGTTGCCGCCCTGGCAAAAGCAACCCTGTCCTGTCTCTGAACTCTGCTTCAATCGATTGGTCAAGCCCCATTACTAAAACCGTAGCATCTGCTTGACGAGCAGCATTGATTGCCCCACTAAATAACTTGTCATCGTTGCAAGCTACGTCTGCACATCCCATTTGATGAATTGTCTTTGCGTAATTCCCTATCCCTTGCAAAGGAGATGTGTATGCACATGCAACACCTAATTAATGTTCCAACAAGAACAACAAAACTTTAGACCCATTCACCAATAGAAATGAAAATAATTATCATAAGAATTTACCAGCATAGTTCCCAATCATTGTAACAGTAGCATTGGAGTTAGGTCCGATAACAGCAACCGTGCGGTGACGTAAATGAGATAAAGGCAATGAAGGACCACGATTGTTAAGCAGAACAATGCCTTGTCTAGCAGCTTCGAGGGCGAGCTCTTGGTGAGCAGGTGTGCACACATCTTTTGGCCCCAAGTTCCCGAATGGTTGTGCAGACTGTTCACCGTCAAACATGCCGAGTCTCATTTGGACTGTGAGCGTGTTTGCCAAGGCACTGTTAACATCAGCCTCCTTCAACAATCCTCTTGTTACTGCATTTTCAGTGTATTGCGCCAAAAAAGGCCCACAATCCAAATCCAGACCTGCAATTGGATAAATCTTCTTTCCTTAAATTATTGTATGTTAATGACACTGAAAGAATATAGTCACTTTTGCCATAATTTGAGCCAGCTAGTCGAAAATGGAGCCTAATGATCACATATTATTACCTTTTGCAAGTTCCTTCTTTATATATACCATTGGTTTTGAACAATTAAATAATAGACCATGAATTGGTAAATCATCATTGCCTAAGTTGACTTACGCCGCAATATAGAATAATAATAAGTGTACCAAAAAAAGGGTAAAATACAAAGTTACTAACCTGCTTTGATGGCATCTGCAGCAGCTTCTTCAGGTGTTGATGTGTAATGTTGGGTATTATAAAACACCCCCACTGAATCACAATCTGAAACAATGTACCCATTGAGATTCCATTGACCTCGTATGGTCCTCTTTAGGAGATTAGGGTCAGCACAGGTTGGAACACCATTGACTTGATTGTAAGAGCACATAACGCTGGCTACATTACCGTCCTGTACACACATTTTGAAGGGTACATCGAATGTATCCTCGATGTCCTGCTTGCTTACCTGCTCAAATTTGTGGAAACCCACGTGAGAATTAAAAATAAAAAATAAAAAAGATTTTTTTTTTTTGTTTAATTGTTCGGGTTATTATGTTAAAAAAATAAGAACAAAAAGCAAAAGTGTTTGCGGATAAGAAAGCTCTAAGCTAAAGACAAACAAGTAAAGAATCTGCAGCCTTTTGCGGCACATTTTACATTTTTTTATCCAAATATCATCTTAATTCAAACACCGAAGGACTGCAATGATACAATATTAATATTATAAGGACTTAAAATATTTTGAATTTTTTAACAATGAACCTCGAATCTGGGGTATAATTAAGGATGTTTGATGGAATTAAGCCGGTTTCATATTTGCAGCAATAAAATTCCCAAGTTGGATCACCCACCTATATCCAAAACTGGAGCTACAGACACAAAATTAACTAACCTTTGCATTAAAGTGGAACCTATCCACTCCATTCCAGTTATCGAGGTCATAGGCCGTAAAGTGCTTGCAACAAGCCGCCACCTTTAACCGGTCACCATTATTTCCCTGTAAGCCCTTCACATAGCTGGCTGCATATGTACCAGCCAGCACCGGGTCTTCACCTGGAGTCTCCTGACCACGACCCCACCTTGGGTCCCTGAATATGTTTACATTTGGGCTCCAGTATGTTAGCCCAGCCGCTCCCCCATTGTACATCGCCCTTGCCTCATCTGACACAACCTGCGACGTCGGCTCCCAAACTTCTTCTATTAAAAGTAGAAAATCTTAAAGAATACAACTTGCTTGAATGACAATGATTCTACGACAGCAAGTTGATTACATATTCTTTTTCATGCCTAACCGTGATATTCTCAAATTGATAACATAGAAACACTTCCCTACAATCACAGTTGACAAATCTAATAATTTAATATCAAAACTAAAGCCATATATTTTAATAGCGCTACCCTAAATTTATTAAAAATTTGTAGGCATTGGCACACATATACAAGTTGCACACCATACATTCAAGGACCTACCAATGAAATTGTAAATATAAAAGGTTAAGTGAATTAAGCTTAAAATTTTTATAATGTATCAAATATTAATTTTTAATGGTATGTGTGTAAGGTTGATATGGTTTTGTATAGAAAGTTAAGATATGAGTGGAAACAGAAAATTATTGCATCTACTTCACTCTTGACAGGAACAAAATTGAAATTTGAAAGTTATATCTTTACGTAAAATAACAAAAAGAAAATATATCATGATAAAAAAGCTTCGATTCTTAACATTATACCAATTTCTTTATATTATTATAATAATAAACATTTACTTCAGTTTTAAGTTGGTGATAGGAAAAGAAAAAAGAAAAATGTTACCCTTCCGATGGCTTCCCATAATGTGGCATTGAAAGAAGCAGCGGTCGTGATTACTTGAGGGAAGCTGGTAGCCCCAGGGAAGGCTCCACCGAACTTGGTTCCAGGTCCCACATTGGAGACGCCATGAAGAGCTTCGGACCACCATTCGTACCCTTTGATCCCCAGCCGTGGAACTGCTGCAGCATTGTTCACCAGCAGCCTAACCTTCTCTTGCATTGTCAACCTTCCGAGAAGGTCCGTCACCCTGTTCGGTATCGGCATCGAGACCTTGCAAAACGGCAAGCTCGACGTCTTGGCATCTTTGGAGTCACAAGCGAATGGATCCCGGGCTTGGGCGAACGCACCCAAGAGGAGAAGGAAGAGAATGATGGTTTGAGGTAGTGAGGCCATGGTGGTGGTGGCAATTGCCGTTTTCATTTGATAAATGGACCAATATGGATATTTGTAATGGTACTGAAAAAGAAGAAGAATGTATGGCATTTATATAGGTGAAGTTTGTGCCAAGAATGGAAATAGTGATGCAATGAAACTAACTTGGATCATTACATGTCCACATTAATTGTTTGTTAACTGCTTAAAGTAAAGCATATTTTCTTCTCTAGCAGATTTTTATTATAAAAATAATAACAACAATAAAAATAAAAATAAAAAGAGGTGTGGTGGGAGATTAAAGTGGTTGATCATAGGTTAAATAATTTAATTATGAGTTGAAAATTGATTTGGTGAAATGTTTGAAAGAGGGTGGGTTTCCAACGAATTAGGTCCCATATGAGGGAACTATAAGTGTAATCAGGTGAGGCAGATCATCTGATTGACACATAATGCGCTTCACATATACTAGAAGAACAAGATTTCTAATGTAGAAAACAAAAATCTCATGTCATCACCAAGCTGGAAACCATGTCTATGCGGTGGGTCTTGATATAAAGTCAACATTTTTTTGGTTATATTTAATTGATCTCCAAGAGAAAATGTAAGATTTGTCAATTTAGCCTAGTAAATATTTGTAAGTAGTTATAAATTTGTTGTGAGAAAGTTTGTTTGACAGATTAGTTAACAAGAGTGATATTGTGAGTTGGCATCGAATAGCTTGGCTTTGAAGAGAAGTGAGGAGCCGGTCGTAGGCTGAGAATACCCATACTAGACGGTGAGATGGTGCATTGTTGTTTACCAATGGGAACAAACACTCATATGTTACAAATAACGTTTTTGATATATTAAACTCTGAATATTCAATTTTAATATCTTTTAAAATAGTTCTACCTAATAACATAGTTAAAATTTTAAATTAAATATTTTATAACATATGTCAAATTAAAATAAAAGAGAGAATAATTCCGATACATTAGTAATGTAGGATGATTAATACTAATTAATTTTAAAAAAAATTCCCTACCACTTACTCCTCTTTATTCAATTATAAGAATTTTCATAAATAAATTAAAAATAAAATGATATGAATTTATTTGGTTGAAAAACATAAACTTGAATAAAGTATAGCAACTTAAAAGGATATAAACTTACTTTTTAATTTATTACGAAAATGGTATGTTTTTGTTGATTGTTTTTCAGAGTGTATCCTTTAAAAGGGTTAAATTGTGTATTTATATGATATGGTTACTGTTCATGGATGTGACGTCATAGATAGGTCCCCATGCATGCCAACACGTACCTTACTCTAAGGATAACACGTGTTTTCTAGAAGCGGGTTTGCCTCACATCGTGCTGTCTCATAAAGTATGCAAACACCTGACGTGCGAACCATGTAAAGTACGAGTCAAGACCCAATTAGGTAACCGGGTAGCGGGTCGGTAATAGCAAGCACCATAACAATTTGTCCTCCACCTAGTTCAAAGAAGAGTAAGAAAGTGGCTCTTTGAAGAACTTGACTTCGCGAGGTGAGAGATTACTAAAGGAGAAGTTCATCGCATACGCTTTTTACTTTGGAGTGTCGCATACACTTCACCACGTGTTAGGGAATGGTACAGTTGTATACAGCTGATTGTGCCTTCATTCTCGGATACTTGAATCGTTAAAGTAGAGAACTCTTTTAAAAGGAGGTTACCTACACCCTAAAAGTCAAACCGTTTAAGCTTGAAATTTTTGAGAATGAGCTACTGTTAGGGAGAATAATCGTGTTTTAGAGGTAACTTTCTTAAAATTTCCCAATTTTTTTTGTAGTTTTTTTTTTTTTTTGGCTTATTTGGGTACAGTGGTTAGGGCAAGGGGAAGTCGTCGTGTTATTCAAGGCATCTGTGGTGGTCCAGAAATGAACTTTCACAACACTGTGAGATAATTGCTTTGGTGGAAGCGAAAACCTATGTTTATACCACCAAAGAGAAATAAATGAGCCATCATTTGGCTGCTAATCGGGAATTCAAATACCAAACTTTGCCTACAACTTCTCAATTTCCAAAGGGTAAAACCGATTAAGTGACACTGTCGATGGAAGTTTTCTACTTCCTTTGCACGTGCTAGAAGCGGGTTTTCATCTACCACTCCACCCATTCTTCTACCATCTTCTTGATGAATACAGGATAGCTTTAGGGCAATTATCTAGTTTTTCGCGGTTGGTCACAGTGGCCTATCTCCTCCAATGTAGTCGTCGAGAGGGGATGCCTTTGATCGATGTTTTCTAGAATCTGTATCAACTCAAAGCGTGCAATCGAGGAGGTTCAGTGAGCTTATTTTACTTTTCTCCTCGTGAAGGAGTGAAATCGATTATCTCCAATTGGTCCTCGAATCTTCACCTAATTCGTCATAAATATATACGGGTCAGATATAAGTTTGGAACTGGTTTTGATTTTCCAACCAAATGGTCAATACCTAGTAAGAATATGTGCTTGCGAAAATGAGATGTTATATGTGAAGCGAGGTGGGCTCAATGTTGGGAAGTGTGCCCATATTGTAGTAAACATGTAACTATATTTTATGTATTTGAACGATGAATAAATAAATTACACATTTCACTGTTATGTCTTTTGTATTTTTGTCTTTCATATTTTGCATGCATAGCGAAATTTTGACAAGAAAATATTAGTTCATTGATTGTTTAAGTTCAAACTGATGATAAGTGGCACTGTAAGAACATTTACATTACGAGAAAGATAACTTACTTTAGTAAATAATCTAAAAGAGTCTGTAATCTTGTAAAAGAATCAAAGTGAGCATTTTCTAACACTAAAATGGACTATTATGTCATCTACAATTCTAATTTAGGAGATGGTTAGTATTAGCTATCGGAGCAGTTGACTCCACTGGTAGAGACATAGATGTATTCATTGGCAAAATCATACATTGGACTGGACCCAAGATGAATTAATTCTGAACCGTTTGTGAATTAATTCACTTATGACATTCATGGTGTGATTTACCTAAATCATGAGTTAGTCACTAACCATGCATACGTAACTCATGAACTTTGATATAAGTGGAGGCTTATGCTCTAAATATGATCGAGACGATAGCTAGTATGTTGGGTACATGACTTGTGTATGGCATGACTTTACTAGTAATAGTGGAATTCATAGCTCAATTAAAGATTTAACGATATCCTCTCATTGGCATTGTGTGGATTGATAAAAATGGAACATGGTTACATGTTGCTTGTGCTCGAATGAGCAATTTATCACAATCATTTGTTGACAGTTATCATATTAATCATTAAGAAGACACAATGGTGACAATGAGATAAAATAGGATTGTATTGAGTGAATGGATTTAACTCAAAGGAATCAAGGATATCATATGAGAGTAACACACACATGACGAGGTTATTGGATAAAGCAGTTGGATGAATTGCTTTCATAAAGAGCATCTAATAAGGAGTTTTCAATCATGGTACTTCTCGTGGACTAACTCCATGATTAAGCGAATTATCGGAATGATACTTCTAAATATAATTGTAATTATTAGAGCCTCATTGTATATGTCTGATTGGTCCCTCCGCTAGCTAAACAAAAGCTCGATCGGACTGCATTTGAATTAAAAAAAATTCTACGACTTTGGGAATAATTTAATTGAGTTAATTTATTCGATGTGGAACTAAATTGGGCAGTCGTAAGAATTGTCCAACTAGAGAATTTTATTAAAGAATTTTTTAGATATTAATTTGGAAAATCTAAGTGATTTTGGGAAAATTAATTTTGATCAAATAAAACTAAATTAATCAAATTAATTAAAATTAAAATGATATTTTTAAAAATTAATTTCAAGTCAGAAAATTGACCTAATAGGTAATTAAACCTGAAAATTGGACCTGAGATCATAAATTGGGCTCAGGAGACCAAAATCGAAACCAAAACCTAAAACCGGTCAAACTAATCTTGGTATGTAAAATCGGACTAGATCGGACTGGTCGGGCCATCACTGGCCTTAACCGAACCAAATCGGGGTGTCAATGACTACGGCGGCAGCATTTCGGTGGCCAAAAAATGATCAGCGATGATGGGTCTTCGGTGATTGAGCAATGAAAGAATTACACTCCTACCATTACTCTATCAGATAATTTGATTTCAAATTAACTATTCTAAAAATAATATTATTTTAATAGATTTAATATTAAATTTAATTTAATATTTATCTTAATAATATTTTATTAATTTATTATTAAAATGATTATCTTAATATTAAATTTAATTTAATGTTTATCTTGTAGATAAATATTCTATTAATTTAATAATTTTAATATTAAATTTAAATATTAGATTAAATTTAATATTAAAGTGATTAAGTTTAATCATAGTTGAACTATCTAAACTCTCCTATATAAAAAGAGCATTAGGTCACTATTTACACACACTTGAATCCAAGAGAAAGTTGTAGAGATAAAATTCTCTAAAGAAATTATTTCAAAAATTTATAGAGATATTTTTCTTATTTACAACTTGTCCCAAAAGTTTAGAAAAATTATGAAATTACCCCACTGGTAATTTTTGTGAAAAAATTTCTTATTCGAAGCTAACCCACACTCGGTAGACGTAAGCTTGAGGATAGTGGAGAAGACTACTTGGTCGAAGCGCTCATCCTAGACAAATAGAAAAGGTACAATTTTAATTAAGTGTTTATTACTTTAGATATCACAACCAAGTTCTTATTTTGGAAAAAAAAATTAAAACTCTAGGTTTTCCCTAAATTTATTTTTCGATGCATTTTCCAAACTTGATTTTCCAACATCACTGAGGTCGCATAATAGATTTAGAGGAAGTATTAGCAATTAGAAACGTGTTTTAGCACTATTTCGCAAATCTGAGCCCTAATGATAGCGGCCAATTTATGGTGACAATGGTCTTCCAAGTTCTTTGTATTTAACGTGACTGCATGAATCATTTCACATAATCCTGCAAGGATTCTCTATCCCTCTATTTCACTAACATCAAACCCATAGAAGTGCTCATTATTGTCCTATGGGCTCCAAATCTTCCCAAGAACATCAGACCTACCTGCGAGAGGCTTTAAATGGAAAATTGTGATAAAGACAGATACCAATCTTTCGCACTTCACCTAAAAGCCGTAGATAAGGCTTTACTCTTTGTTGCATCTGAAGCTCCCAACACATTCATATAATCATTATACTGCATGAGATGAGTTTTAGGATCTTTCCTACCCTCGAACATCTCTTTCGACACTTTAAGTTTAGATGGTAGGCTCACAGCTACTACTTCTAAAGATAAGGGGTTGTTAAAACAAAACAATCAGTCCATGTCTTGTACATCAGGGTGCAATGCTCGTACATCTTTATGCAAAGCATCCATCTTGTTTTGTCATGGCTTTGCATGTACTCCCACATCATCTTCTTGAGGAGGCGTGACATGATCCTGAAGATCAAAGTGATTGAACTGTACCTTTTTTCTCACTTCTTCATTTTGCCTTAGTATTTCCTAGAGAAACAATCGTTGTTGTTCAAACCTAGCACTTTGTTGAATCATTTGTTCCTTCATCAACCTCAGCTGCTCTTGCAAATCAAACCATTGTTGTGGCGATGCTCCCTAATCAAAGAGAAACAATGGTCCCTGACTTAAAGGAGCATTAAGATCAAAAGAATTGAAAGCACCTGTCTAGCTTAAGTTGCCCAAATTTTCTAGTCGATCAGCAAACCAACCAGCATAAAGGTCCACCCCACTAGGTTGATCGTTGGTGCCAGAAACTCCTACCTGGCCTGATAGGAAATTGTTGGGAAAATTCTCGTTGGGGTGAGTCATTTTAGTTTTCTAGTTATTTGAAGATAGAAAGTTTGTTCACGCTCACTACACTAAATTGTTGACTGTTTTTCAGAGTGTATCCTTCAAAAGGGTTAAATTGTATATTGATATTATATGACTATTCTTCATAGACGTGACGTCGTAGATAGGTCCCCATGCATGCCAACACGTACCCTACCCTAGGGTTAACACATGCTTTCTAGAAGTGGGTTTGCCTACATGATGGTGCAAACCCATATCGTGCGATCTCATAAAGTACGCGAACACCATGACATGCAAATCGCATAAAGTAGAAGTTAGGTCCTAATCGTGTAACCAGGTTGCGGGTCGATAATAGTGTTTGCCATAACAGTTTTCTATAGTAAATATCGGTGTTGTCTAACTAATTGGCGACACCACCATAGTTTTTTTAAAAATATTTTTTTATTGGTGCTACCTAAGACAATGGCAACACCAAACTGAAGTGTGATAAAACCAAAATGTTTAGAAACCTAATATGAAACTTTCCTTTTTAGATTGAATATTGAAAAAAAAAAAACTTAAGAGTGTCGATATTGTAAGGAATAATTGCTTCATAAACTCTTATTTATTATTTTCTTTTTAATGTACTTCCTTGCATCAATCATTTATTTGTTGCACCATTTCCATCATCGCACAGTATAATACCCCATTTTTCCCATCTTCTTTGTTGCTTTGCTCCTTATTTTGTCTCCATTTCGATTCGATTCCTAGGAAATCAATTAGAAAAGCGTCAAACACACACATAAAAAAATTACAGCCTTTGCAATTATTCCCCCTCTCTATTTCTCGAGTTTTCAATTTCACCCCACTCAGGATCTCAACTCTTCTGGCAAGCAAGCCCTCTCCTTTTGTACAGGGAGGAAAAAGAAGCAATGCTGCTTTATAGATCGGATCCAAATTTCATGCACTGAGAGGCCTATTTTTCTATATTTAACGATATGGGTATACTGTTTACAAAAATGTTCTCCAATCTGTTTGGAAACAGGGAGGCTCGAAATTCTTTGTATTATATCTCTTCCTTATTATGTTTTAAGTGACTTTTATATTGGAATTTATTGAATGAGATTTTTTAGGGATCTTAAAACGAAAATAATAAGTAAGGAAGTGTTTATAAAGTAATTATCTCTTAAAATATATTTGGTCCCACTATACTCGTACTCTTAAGTTTTATTTTTCAACGGTCCATCTAAAAGGGAAAGTTGTATGTCAAATCCTTAAACATTTTGACTTATCACACTTTAATTCGATGTTGCCACTGTGTCAAATGATACCAATAAAAAAATTTAAAAATTATGCTAGTGTCGTTGTAGAAAATATGTCATTCTCATAATGAATCTGTTTTCCACAGGGGTGAAACCAAGGGGGTTAGCAGGGGTCCTGCTCCACCCCAAAAAAATAGAAAATTTTTTATTTAGGCCCTTAAAATTTTTAAAATTTTAAATTAATAAAGGTAAAATTATACTTTGCCCCTAAAAATGATAAAATTTTGATTTAATCATTTAAAAATTATAAAGATATAGGCTATTAAAATGGTGAAATTACATTTTTACTATCGTAAAAATAACAATTTAATTTCAACCCACCTAAAAAAAATTTGATGGCTTCACCCTTAATTTCCCATACTATTTTTATATTTAATTATTTTTTTAAAAAGACCCTACCATTTTCATTTTATATTGTTTATATCTTCTCTTCTAAGTGGAATAAAATGGTGGGTTAGGTTATCTGGGGATTAGGTCCCTTAACAAAACACCAGCAACTTTGTCTCTTAACGTAATATACAGTAAAACAATAAATTAAACCCTCATGCTGATTTTAAATGGTGTATCATCATTAATTTTATATTTTGATGACTATCTAACGGTAAGTACATATTGTGTAAGAACCCCCCATTTAGTATTGCGCCCCCCTCACTTTGTTTAACACTTTATGGAATCTGACTTTTGCCCACTTAATTAAGCTTCTCTATATAACTCATTTCTACATTTAAACTTCCTTAAATTATTCCACATTTACTTCAACGTCAAGTATAGAGTAATAAATCCTTCAAAATAATACACAATATTAAGAAGAGGAATGCAATATTGTGATCTCTTGCATCATTTTCTTCTTATTCTACTCATATTTTATCATTTCTCTTGCAATGTAATCATGGCTTTTTGTTACGTGTTTTTTCAAATTTTCTAAAATTAGATTGATGGTCGAATCGATTTAATCTCATTATTTTATCTAGTTCAATTAAATAAATTATTAATATTAAAATCGACTACCCGATAGAGTTTGATTTTGATAACAGTAATTTTGTTAAATTTTATCTCTTTATTATAATTTAATTTTTATCTTATTTTTTAAATGCGTATTTTTTGTTGTTAGGCTAATTTTTTTTCAATTAATTCCATCAAATTATTTGGTTTGATTTTTTAAAACATTAAATATTTTTTCTACATAGAGCAAAGTTGTACAAATAAATAACATATTTTTTCAATTTTATCTTTTTTTAATGTGAAAAAATTTTATAAGTACAAAGAATATTAAACTGTATATGCCACGTCATGATATGTTTTTTAAAACATATTAAATTATTTAATAGAAAATCTTAGGGCAAAAATTCACATTTCAGAAAATAAAATTATCAAATTAAAGTAAAAAAATTCTCAAAAGAATATCAGAAAAACAAAAGGAAATCTGAATTTGAGAAAGTACCCGTCGTGAGGAAAAATAAAGGGCTTTTTTTTTTGGGGGAGGATCAGCTATGTTTGCGTGTAAATACAAGGTTGTTTTTATCCTTTTAAGATCATCTCAGCCATAACACATAAAGCAGAGAAGTAGTTAGAAAGTCTGCTGAGACAGTTTGGTCCAAAATTGCATCATCCTTTTCCAACAAATCCAGATCACACACTCCCCCTTTTCTTTTTTGCAAACTAGCATTGACAATTTTCCCTTTAACCACCTCTTTTTTCCCAACCTTAATGCAAAAAAACAACCTTGCTTGCATTTGCTTCCTAGATGTAATATGTCAAGTTTGGCAACAACAAACCCCATTTCTTCCCAAGTCTTTACATACAAGGCAAACAGGAAGAAACTTGGCTCAATGTGATCCCCTAGAGTCAAAAAAAGCAATGAGAGAGAGAGACAGCTAGTAAGGGATGCATTAATAATGACTACTAAGCTGTTACTAAAACAAAACAAATTTGAACCTAAAACTATGGATCACTAAAAGCCATGGACCCATTTAACAAGTTGAAAGAAAGGATGTTTTAGGGTTTACAGCAAGGCTGGGGGGTTGGGGGAAAGATAAAGTGGATAACTATATGACATGAGAGTATGCTTTTTTTTAATTTACTTTTGCCAACAAATCACATTAGCTTCTACCTTTTTTTTTTTTTTTGGGGGGGTCAGGGGAGAATGCTTACCCATATACTAGATTTCAGGGGTCACCATCAGGCCAATTTGCATGTTATTTAGGCGAGGCTGGGAGAGTGAGAAAGCTTGTAAAATGGATGAGTGATTCAAGTCCCCATCCCTCCATCCTCATTGGCTATACACTTTATTATCCCATGAGACACTGTGTTATTTAATGAATTAGTTAAAGATATGCTCCTCTTGTGTTGGATAAGTGGTGAAAGTAACTGGTTGAAACTACACAATGGGTTAATTTAGTTAACCTACACTTAAAAAGAAAGTAACACTTTTTCATTTTCATACCAAGCAAAGTCTTACTATTTAGAAAATGAAATGAAAATTTTAATGTTTGGAGCTTAACGGAGAAAAATATTTTTATGTCATTTTTATAAATAATAAATATTAATTCTATTAAAGTTTAGTCTTAATTTATTGTTTTTGCTTGTATAGGGGTTAAATTAGGGTGTGTTTGATTTGGCTCAATTAAATCTTTTAGATTTTCCGAATCATCTATGATATTTCAGTTTATTTTTGTTCTTGTCTTCTCATATACTAATTTTGGGGTTGAATTTTGGATATCTTAACACAATGAACTTTATTTTATGGATTTTGAACAGTAAAGTTTTAAATTCTCTTTCATAAAAATTTCTTTAAAAAGTTTAAATAATTGAAAAATAAATTTCTTTAACATGTATTTTCATAAACCGTCCAAACACTTAAGTTTGCATCTATTCTTTATTTCTTAATTTTTTTTCTTTTGCTCAACCCTAGACTAAATTGATCAATTTAATAATAGATGGACCAATTTGAACCAATCCTATAACAGATAAAACTTGTGGTTACAACAAGTGTTGAATGTAATGGTAAAATACATTGGTGGTATATCTTGAGACTAAATAGGGAGCCAATTGAGGTGGCTAATTAAAATTTCAAATAATTCTATGAAATTAATAAGAATTTTCAACTACTTAAAAACATTTAATTAAATTTTTCAAAAATTATAAATAAAACATTATCATTCGTTGCACTCAAAATAAAATAAAATAAAATAATCTTGAAGCAAGATGGCATCTTAAATTAAAACCTGGGGGTTACTCATGAGATAGATAAGTTGTAATTGGACCCATGCGTGGGATACAGAAATGCAGTGATGAGTGGTGACTTTGAGTTTAAGATATTATTGGATGAAGATATCTCAACAACAACACCAACATATATGCATTTATACTGAGGGGATATATATGGTGTGCAATACTGAAATCATTAGTCTCTACTTCCACCGCATCATACCCAGCCACTGCTCTCTTCCAATTCACGTTATCTGTTCCTTTAATACTTGTGATGATGTTTGCTTTTACTCAGCCTCCAAATCATTCAATAATCAAATTATATGACATACGTTTGAGTAGAAATCCTGAAAGAAGACAATGATTTGACAGGGGATTGAGTAGAGGTCTACGTCTTTACCTCAATTTACTAATCGTTTATGTGCAAAATCATACTGTCTTTTTATCTATCTAATCAAAAATTATGTTTATAACTTGTAAATCAACTCTACTTATCCTTGTATTCCTCTTTTTCCTTATTTTCTACAAAACACAGTAGGAAATTGGGCTGCCTTTCGCCTTTCTTCCTTCACATATTACATTTCTAATGGGCCTATAATTTGGATTTTAATAACACAATATAGAACAGAAATTCAGTAAAACTTTTTCTTTTCTTTTTTTTTTTTTTTTTTGTTATACTCATATAATTCATGTCATAAATTAAAAAATATTTTAAGTATTTAGTTATATCCATCGTTTTAATAAAATTAATATTATATATCAAATCGATGTGAAAATATGAATTAATTTAGTAGCTGAATTATTAATCATGTCAAATATGAAACTATTTTAATTTATATATATATATATATATATAACTTTCAATATAATATTTCTAATTCTTAAATAATGCTAATGTGATTCTGGTGCATATTTAAATTTATATGTGAAAGATGTAACCTATTTTATTTATACAGTACAGCGGAGGGTCTTTTCTTCAATTTCAGAATATAGCAGAGAATTTTATATCTGAGTTATAATAATATATTAGTGTTGCTGTGTTGGTGTTAATTATTTAGTCAACTCCACCTAATAAGGAAAAACTTTATTTTTATTGATAGGAAAATATTAATTATATATGTGTTAATTTCTGAATTTTATCTCTTCACTGCATCATCCAGTTTCTCCATTTTTATGATATCATTTGTTAATTCAAATAGTTAACACATTAACAAAGATTTTTTTAAAAAAATATTGCTTGCAGTACAAAAAAATTTTATGTCAACACCATGAGTTGAAAATAATATTTTTAAAAAATTTATATTATTTTAATTAAAATAATTAACAACGTTAATTATTTGGACTAACTAATGATATTATAAAAATAATTTTATTTCACTGTCTCATTGGATTCAAGTATTTAGATTTAAAACCTCTCTTTATTGAGAGAGAGACTTTTAGTCTCTAAGAATAACTTTTTTCACCTTAGTCTCAAGTTTTTATAGCTTTTTCTCAATTTGGTCTCTAAATTTGTAATCCTTAAAGTGCGATGATGCGAACTCTATGATTATAACATGTCATCACTTGAATTTTTTTAAAAAAATAATTTTTTTAATTTCTTTATACATTTTAATGATGTTTTGTGTTTTAAAATTTTCAACATGCTTTGATGAAATCCAAATTCAGGGATCAATTTGAAAAAAAAAGTTGACAAATTCTAAGACTAATATAAATAAATAAAACTAGAGACCAAATTAAAAAAATCCAAATTTAAGAACTAAAATTTAATTTATCGCTAAAAATTTGTCTTCGCTGACTAAAACCACACTTGAACAAATGCATCACTATATCATTAAATTGGATTTAATATATGTAGTGATTAAAAATAAAACTAACTAAAGTGTATTAAATTGTAATTTAAATGCAGTCATCTTTGCATGTTGATTTTGTTTATTGGGGAGTCATTCTTTTTACATGACTACAAGTAATTAGTTTTAGATTTCAAAATATCATATAAACAAATTTAATAAAAGATTTTTGTGTTAACTAGATCTCAATTTTAAATCTGAAAATAAATTCATTAAAATTTTAAAAATAAATATATAATAAGAAAATATTAAGGACTTGAAAGCATATTTAATTTTTAAATTATTTTTACACTATATATCCATTCTTAACTTTAAATAAATAACAGCATATTTTATATCGGAGTTTTAATAATAAATTAATTTTATACTATTAGGGTCGGTGCTAATTATTTAGTCAACTCCACCTAATAAGGAATAACTTTCTTCTTTTTTTATTCGAGGAAAATATTAATTATATATAGGTCAGATTTTGGATTTCATCCCCTACTAATTTAATTTTTATATTCTAATTTTACATAATTTAATCTTTCTATTTTATAATTTTATTTGCTAATCCAAATAGCTAACACATTAATATAATTATTTAATCCAAATAGTTAACACGTTAATATTTTTTTCTCTTTTTTTACCCAAATATTTTTTTTTCTCTTAAAAACACTATTTCCAATAAAAAAATTTAAGCCTAGCACCAGGGGTGAAGCAAAAAGCAAAAAAATTTGTTTAGGGGCAAAATAAAATTATAAAATTTGAGGGCCCACAGAAAAAATTTCCTATTAAAAATGTTTAAAATAAAGTATAAATTTCTCATGGTTAAAAAGGACTAAATTGAATGTTTTAATTTTAGAGAGGGAGCTATAAAACAATTTTTTTATTGAGCCAAAGGGAGGCAAGGCCCCTTGTCTGCTCCCTTTTGGCTACGCCCCTACCTAGCATGATGAGTTGAAAATAGTATTTTTAAGAAGAAAAAAAAAATCTCAAAGTAGATGACAATATTAACTATTTAGGCTTAGTTTGGATGGGCTGTGTTTATCTCCAAAGTGAGGTTAAAAAATGCATGGTGGCGATGAGATTAATTCATTGTAACGGTGAGATTGGACATCAGAAGTGATGAGATTAAAAACAATGTAGAATGTGTGTTTGGATCCAAACGCAAATTGTGAATGAGGTGAAAATAAGAAATGACCATTATAGACATTAGTTTATAATGTATTTATAATAAAATAAATAATTAAATTTATATTAATATTAAACAATATAACATTAAATAATATTGTATTTTTATAAAATGATAATTAAAATATTAAAATCATATGCAATAAAATTTAAATATTTTAAAATTATATTCATAATAAATAATAAAATATTTAAATTTTTAATATTAAATAATAACTAAACTTATATATTTATGACAATTAATTTTTTGAAGAAAAATAGGCTAATTTATTGGCCTGCTCAAATCAAAGCATGGAAAAATAAAATAAAGTATAGTAACCGAAAAGACAAAGACGTAAAATAAGAAAAGTAGCTAGCATCAACAAAACAATAGATGAACTTCTAAGATAAATGATCGAAGAAAAACTTGAGCTAAAACATCATTTTGGAAAGCCAAAATATCACCAAGAAATCGTCCTTCCTCATCGGAGATCAAAACAAAATTGAAGAATCGACGAAGCTTTGAACAACGCTGCTTCATCGCCATTTTCTTTTAACAATCCACATCCACACGCCTTTCTCAAAAGAAAACAGAGCCTGAACTTGGACATGAATTTCTTCTGCTAACCGGTTACTACCATTTTTTTTACGTTAAATCCTGCGATCTATGATGGCGGTCTCATCTTCAGCTTCTTCCTCCCTTTTAAGAGCAGCGTATTCATACTCTCAAACTCGGTTCTTTCATTCTTCGTTTTGGAATCTCAGTCCAAGCTTTCCGTCGCTTTTCAATCACCAACGATCTCTTGCCTCCGCCGCCGTTCGTTCCTTCCATTGCTCTCCGCGATGAAGCCACCGTCTCGATTGGAGATCTCATTTTAGCCTTCGTTGCAAGGACCAGTGATTTGCCCAGCCGTTTGGAGCAAACAATTTGGGGTTTACATGCCACCGACGAACGGGCCTTTCCCAAGGGCAAAATTGTACAGGCAGGAGTATTTTTGAAGAAGAAGAAGAAAAAGATGTGGAAATTACAAAGATTTCTACCACCATTAACAACTGAATGAAGAATAAAAGAAGAAGGAAGCTTACCCATATCTTGAAGGTAAGCAAAATGGGTATTTTTGTCTGTGAAAAATACTTACTGCCCTAATTGCCTTCAACTGCAGCTGAATTCTCCAGTCTCGCTTTCAAAGACACCAAAGGAGTTTGAAACTAAACCAAAATGTTGAACCAAACAAGAAGGCAAGGAGATTAGTAGCCTAATCTCACAACACTGGAGGAAAACGGGCATCCAAAGGAGCCCTTAGACTAATTGATAATATTATAAAAATAAAGAGACTAAAATGAGATTATATTTTCAATTTAAACATAATAGAAGTTAAAAATAGTAATTTTTTTAAGAACAAAATGTACTTCATTTTAATCGAAATAGCGGACAATATTAACTATTTGGACTAATTAATGACATTATAAAAATAAAGAGACTAAAATAGAGATTAAATTTTAAGTTTGAACATAATAGAAGGATCAAAACTATAATTCTACCTTATATGTATCATTGTCTCTGTTCTTTCTTTTGGGGAAAAAGAGATAAAATTAGGGATAAAGTAGTTCTTAAATTTTTTTTTTTTTTTTGTTTTTAATTTTTTTATCCACATTAATCTCAAAATTTGATAGCTTTTCTTAATCTGACCTCTAAATTTGAATTTGTTAACGTGTCATTTGAAGATTGTGTCACACTATCACTCAAAAATTTTTTAAAAATTAAATGTAATTTCTTAATAATTTCTTTTAATTTTATATAAAAATTTTAAATTTTGATATAATGAAATCCAAAATTAGTAATTAAATTAGAAAAAAATTGTAAAATTACAAAATAATATGGATAGTCTTGGCTGACTAAAACCACACTTGACAGCAAATTGGATTTAATAGATATAAAAGTAAGTAAAGCGTATTTAAATGCAGTCATCTTTGCATGTTGATTGTGTTTATTGGGCAGTGAAGCAATTAATTCTCTTAATTCTACGCAGGGGTGAAGAGATGTAGGACTAGGGAAGCCTCAAAACATTTGCAATGATCAAACAAAGTTGTTCCCTGTAATGATTTCGACATACTTGTACAATGTTGTCCAACCATGGATTCAACAATGGCAGAAGGACAAATTACAGAACCTAGAACTAGCTAGCTGTTTGTTTATAGTAAGCTTCATTATTTAAAACAACCAATGAGGTACCTTAACTTTTCTCTCCACCTTCTTCTCCTTTATAGTATCCAAGCTTGGTTTCCATCCCTTCCCTGAATATTGCCTGTTCAAAAACTCCGGCCTACCTTCCACCGTTTCCATCACAAACTCCGTCAAACATTGAACCTCCTCCGGCTTCTCCCCACCGTTTTCCTTCTTCTGCAACGGCAATTTTTGTGCCATCTCTAGAATATCATTCGCAGGGCATATCCTAGCGAACAAAGGGAGAAACTTGGAGGACGGTGAGACCAATTTCGACCTCAACACCGAGTTCGCACTGGACAGCACACGACGAGCTTCCTCGGACGACAACGTTGTCGGTTTCCCTCGTTTGACGGCCAGCATTACGTAAACCTTTTTCACGTCGAGCTTGTGATCAGCTGGCAACGGAACCGGCCTCTTCTGGTTCACCGCCTCGTGGAACTCCACCACCACCTGTTGAGGATGCTCCAGCATCAGCTCCGCCGCCGTCAACGGCCAACTAAAATCCTGCACAGACCCGTCCCAAAGAATGACCTTCCCGGCCGTATCAGACGGAGAACATGCAAGAGCAGTAACGTAGTTACCCATATATAACGTGATATACTGATAAACAAGAAATTGAAAAGCGACTTTCGATCACGGTATAAAAAAGAGAAAAGAAATAAAAAAGAAATGTTTGGGTTTGTGATTCATGTGAGTGTCATTAAGAAGAGGAAAGGATTTTTATGCAGGAATGTGATGGAGATGGAGATGGAGATGGAGGTGTTTGTTAAACGGCTCCATCTTGTGAACCATTTTATGGTGGACTTGGTGGAAGATTCATATAAATTTGGGGTCGTTGGCTTTTTGGAGGGACTGCCATTTTCTTTTCATCTGCATCGTTGATATATTTTTAAATAAACAATGATTGATCCAACGTTGATTATTGCAACAGGCATGTGGGGTCCCCCCTGGTGTAGCTCTACCGTATCTGACGTGAATACAAAGTCAAAGAAACGGTTCAACCGTAACTATATTTTTATTAACCCCAATTTTCATGCTTTAATAAATTATGTATTACGTGGAGGGAGGATTTCAATTAAACTTACACCTCCCCCTCTATATGTTTTTCCCCGATAGGGCTGTAAAAAAACAGTAGCCTGTATTAATTCTTTAATAGTTTAATTAATATTTTATTTTTATTTTTATTCTAAAAAAAATTAAATCTAAATGGAAATCTTAAAATTTATGATTAAATTGTTGATGTGATATTAAACTATATTGAATTGGTCAAACTGATTCCACCACATATCTAATTCTAAGAACTCGGGGGAATGATGGGGAGGCATCGTATATCTTCTTCTTCTTCTTCTTTTTTAATACAATATCTAGAAATAGGCATAATAGAATTCAGTATAGCTCAAGTAGTTTTAGTTTGTTATAATTGTTAGTGGTTAGCTCAAGCAGTTAGATGATACAGCTAGCAACTTATGCACATTCTATATAAACAGTATGTACAATGATCAAAAGATAGACTGGATTCATAAAATAGAAACAGAGCATTTTTCAGTTTTCTCAATTCTATTTTCTCTATTCTAAAGATTGTGTTCAAAGTACCATACCTCTCTTCATGGTATCAGTCGCCTGCCGATCCTAGGCCATGACCACTACCCATTCTGCTGACTCTACGTTTGATGAGCCGCGTGGCTCTCCTTTCACTGGCGACAGAATCATCAATTCCTTCCCTCGGCATGATATAGTCAAACTCGACAAAAACACTTTTGTTCAGTGGCAAAAATAGGTGCGTTTCATTGTTACAGGATATGACTTGGCTAGGTTCTTGGATGGCTCAATCACAGCCCCTGCTCGGTTTGTTCAAGCGCCTGATGGAGGACTTGTGTCCAATCCAGCCACCTCGCTTTCACGCAGCAAGACAACCTCCTTACCTCCTGGTTACTCTCCACCATCGGCCCTTCTTTTCTTTCTTCCTTCATTGATGTCCAATCGGCTTTTGATGTGTAGACTACGACGAATACTCTGTTTGCGACAGACACTGGTGCGAAGCAATCTCGATTGTGCCACGAGCTCCACTCCTTGCGAAAAGGTACACTCTCTGTTAAAAATTTTGTTGCGAAACTAAAAGGACTGTGTGCTCTTTTGGAAGCATCTAGATCGCCGATCTCCAAGGCAGAGCAGACTGAGATCTTGCTTACGAGACTCCCCTCCGAGTTTGATGCCGTTGTTTCTTCTGCCTCTCTCTCCCCGTCCCCCTTGCCCCTTCAACGCATAGTAGATATGCTTCTAGAATGTGAACGCCATCAAGAACGGACCATTCATGATGTAGTTCTTACGGAAAATATGATGGAGAGCTCTCCTTCACAGACGACAGACGATCATGCTCGTGGTGGTCAGTCATACTCACGCGACTGCAAGAGAAACTTTCGACAACGGCTTTAATGTCAGATCTGTGCGTGGTATGGCCACGTCGCTCAACGATGTTATTACCGGTACCATCGCGACGACTCTGCGCCGGTGATGGTTCAACCGCTCACTCCTGACGATCCGATCTCGTTTCCGTCGTCTACCTTGCGTTCTCCTACGGTGGGAGCTGATTGGTATTCACAAGCGAATAGGAGACCTAGGGTTGGTCAATCCTATTATGATGCTGGTCAACAATTTGGTGTGGGGCCACAAGGTTTATCAACCCCCACTTATGCCAGGCCAATTGATAGATAGCAACCATATATTGCACGTAGGCCACATGCTACATTTGGGCCACATGGCCAATGTGGGCTCCCTTCTCATTTTCATGATGCGCCTAGGCCCCTTATAAATGAGCCACACGATGTTGGGCCACTTTATGGGTATACTATGCCGAATGCCCGCCTTTACCTTCTAGGCTGGTTACTAACAATATTCAGCTTAATTCATCTTTTGGTGTAGAACCGCATGATGGTCAATTCGGTGGTGGTGTTGTTTCATGACATACTAAACCACGTGCTCGTGGTTACTCTGGGTCTGATCTATGTATTGGACTACCACGATTGGGCGACCTTCACCCGTCTGATTACTATGACTCCTCCGATTCTATTGTCAATACTGCACAAATTGGCTCTCATGGTGATGGTACAAATTTTTATATTCCCATGCCAGTTGGCACCACGTCCTGGTATCCTAACTCGGGAACCAGTAATTATGTGTGTCGAGATCTGTCGGCTCTGCATCACGCAACCCTGTATTTAGGTACTTCTACTCTTTTAATGGGTGATCATACTCCCACTTCGATCACGTCAGTTGGTATAGTTTTTTACCTACTCAGTCTAAATTACTGCGCTTGTCTAACGTTTTATGTGCTCCAAGCATCAAGAAGAATCTTTTATCGGTGTCTCAATTTGCAAATAATAATGATGTGTTTTTTGAATTTCACCCGACCTATTGCATTATTAAGGACATCATGACCTGAAAAACTTTGCTGAAGGGCGACATTCGTGATGGACTATATCACTTCCCGGTGCCCGTAATGTCTACTCAGTCGGCTGAAGCTCCTTTCACTAGTTCCTCTAAAATCCAAAATACATCCAATGAGCGTAATGTTTTTTCATTATGGCATAAACGTTTGGGTCACTCGTCTTCTAGTATTGTTAAATCTGTTCTAAATAAATGTAGTATTACCTCCGATAAATACTGTTGTGATATTGTATGTACTGCATGTAAAAAGGAAAAGTCCCATAAATTGCCGTTTCATGTTTCCACGACAGAATATAGTGATCATTTTACTTTGGCTGTATCTAACCTTTGGGGTCCTGCATCTGTTACATGTGGTAATAATTGGTACTATGTATCGTTTATGTAACGCCCCCTTAACCCGAAACTGTCGCCAGAACGGTTCATGAAACATTACTAAACCATACCCAAACCCGAACAGACATGCATATTCGAACATACTACAATGGTAAATTTTTTACATTTTGACTCTACAAACAACTATGCCATCATTTACCAATTTATTAACTATTCGTAAACCTCGTTTTAACTACCAAGGCACAATACATGTTTATTAATACCATTCGAACTAAAACCGAGTGTAACACATCATGAACTATACTTTGGTCGTGAACTATTACTAAACCCGAATTCATATAGGTCCAACATATCAAGAGTTAGCCATTTCACATGGCTTTTATATACATCCAAATCCCCAAAAAAAAAACTTAAAAGAGCATTATAAACTATACATGCCATTTTTTTTAAAGATCAACTCTAATAAAGTACCAAAAGTAGTTGATAGTGTGCTTGACTTTGACAAGGATCCCGGATATGAGCTTGCTTCAAAATCTATACTCAATCAAACAAACACAACGGTAAGCTATATGAAGCTTAGTAAGTTTAAGCAAATTATTATCACATGCATATGTAAAATATTTGCACCAAGTATTCAAACCTACTTAAATTAATATACTATAATAATTAATATACTATAATTATTACTCCATTTAAGAGTTAAACTTTTTCATCCTTATATACCTATAATACATTCTGTATATCACCTTCGCATGAGAAATAATGAACATACCTGTCATATACATTCACTAATTCATCAACTTAACATTTAGGTTACTCACGTCTCATTTCAATAGCATAACACATACCCTTAATGTACTTGCCCTTCCAAACCTAACCATTTGGTATAAAGCATGATAATTCACTCGTACAATTTCCTACGCATAAAATCATTAGCTATAACAATTCTCTAATAAATCTTATTCATACTTGATCTTTTAACCACCTCGTAATGTATCGCTCACACAGAGTCGTTACTAAAACACACCTCATAACGTATCGCTCACATAGAGCCATTACTTAATCCACCTCGTAACGTATCGCTCACACAGAGCCGTTACTTAATCACACCTCGTAACGTATCGCTCACACAGAGCCGTTACTTAATCACACCTCGTAACGTATCGCTCACACAGAGCCATTACTTAATCCACCTCGTAACGTATTGCTCAC
The DNA here is from genome assembly GCA_025506655.1 of Gossypium rotundifolium. Taxonomy (NCBI): domain Eukaryota; kingdom Viridiplantae; phylum Streptophyta; class Magnoliopsida; order Malvales; family Malvaceae; genus Gossypium; species Gossypium rotundifolium. The sequence continues at coordinate 53,842,567 of CP106728.1, forward strand.
ACAGAGCCGTTACTTAATCACACCTCGTAACGTATCGCTCACACAGAGCCGTTGCTTAATCACACCTCGTAACGTATCGCCCACACAGAGCCGTTACTTAATACATTCCACGCACAGGTGACCAATTAGCAATCACATTTAAGCATATTAAACGATCTCACATCTTATAACAAGTTGTATGCATAATAATGCAAGTTCGATCATAATATTTTTCTTTGTTTCCTATTTTCTAGTTATCCACAAGTCAACCCAAGATTTTTATTCAAACCGAATACATATATATTCATACATACGGTACCATGTCATTAATCCTACCTCAATCATCTAAACCATCCATATATATATATATACCTTTATACATATATATACACATCCACATGATATTATCATATTCTACCATCACATATAATATCAACTTATCGCATTTAACTTTCTCAAGAATATACATATAGACATAAGTATATATGTACGTGTATCATCATGAATCCATATTCGTAAGATTATCACATATCCAAAATATTGTGTATTCGCCTTCTTGCCACAATTGCATACAAGTATAAATTTGAAATTTCATAGTGATTTAACTACCATGTAAAATACTTTATACCACATTCAGCCAAGATAAAAAAATGGAGGTATTTATATTACCAAAATATATATATATGCACACAAAGAACTTTCGCATTAATCCGATTGCTTAGGACTTACCTCAAAATTGATTTAATTGAGCTTTTCATTATTCGCTTAATTTTGCTTTCCCGATCGATTCTAGTTTTCTCCGTTCTTGATCTAAATAAATTTCAAATTGAACTCTTTTCAATACATTTCTATTCAATTACAACTATAAACCATACATGGGACATTTATCAATTCGTCCTTGCCATATCACACATTTACAAATTAATACTAGATTTATACTCATCGAAATTATACCAATTTATACCCAAATGAGTTAAGGCTGATTGCTCCCAAAGCTCTCTAAAGTCCCGTATATTGCTCAATTTAGTCCATACTGAAGTTTCTCCCTAATTACAAATAATTGCACATATATTACTTACAGCCGAACCAATCTAAGAACCCTACAATTTCATACTAACTATTTATTTAACTTGATACTTCTAACTTGCCCGATTCCATCATAGTTTCTACTCTACACATATAGCTTTTAAACATATACCTAGTATTTTTCCATCAACCATAGTAAACCAATAATTTTCTTCTATGGCCAAATCCACCATTTGCATCCAAAATAAAAATTTCAATATGGGTTTAGTAGATTACACCATAACTATTTCAAAAATGCAAAAACTTATGAAAATCAAGCTCGATTACTTACTTCAATAATGCATGCAAATGACCGAATGGAAGGGAGGATTTTTCTTCTTTCTTTTCTTGATGCTTTCGGTCAAGAGGATGGGGAGAAGAAAGAGATGAAGCAAAATATGGTTTCTTTATTCCCATTTTATTATTATTATCATCTTACTAACCTTCCACTATCTAATAAATTTAACATATAAAATACATTATAATAATAAAACATGAATCATGCCGTCCCCCACTATCAAATTAAAGGTTCATTTGCAAATTTAATACCATGCAAAGATGAAACCATTCAATTTAGCCCCCTAATCTCACATTAGTTACCTTTCATGCTTAATCCATTTTAATCCTCCCTAATATATATATATATATATATACATAAGATAATCAATTTATCTCACCATATTCTAACACATGTTTAAACATAAATAAATAATAATAAAATAAAAATAAAATAAAAAGAATTATTTTCTAACTCGGATTTGTGGTCCCGAAACCACCATTCCGGTTAGGGTCGTATTTGGGCGGTTATAACTCTCCCCCCTAAAGAAATTTTCGTCCTCGAAAATATTACCGGCAAATAGGTGAGGATAACGTTCTTTCATTGATTCTTCGGTTTCCCAAGTCGCCTCCTCTATCCCGTGTTTATGCCACATCACTTTGACCAACGATATCTTCTTGTTTCGTAATTCTTTTACTTCACGATCTAAAATACGAATCGGTTTTTCCTCATAAGTCAGATCAGGCTGAATTTCAATCTCGGTTGGACTAATTACATGAGAAGGGTCAGATCTATAGTGTCGAAGCATCGACACATGAAAAACATTATGAATCTTGTCTAACTCAGACGGTAACCACAACCTGTATGCAACTGGCCCGATACGTTCAATAACTTCATATAGCCCAATAAACCTCGGACTCAGTTTTCCCTTGCGACCAAATCTGCGTATCTTCTTCCACGATGATACTTTCAAGAATACTCGATCTCCAATCTGAAATTCAATGTCCTTACACTTCAAATCCGCGTAAGACTTTTGACGATCCGATGACGCTTTCAAGCTATCACGAATTACTGCCACTTTCTGTTCGGTTTCCTTAATCAAATCAACCCCGTGCATCTTGTTTTCCCCGAGTTCAGTCCAGTACAAGGGTGTACGACATTTACGACTGTACAACGCTTCGTAGGGTGCCATTTTGATACTAGATTGAAAGCTATTATTACACGCAAATTCAATCAAAGGCAAGTATCATTCCCACGTACCCTCAAACTCAAGAACGCAACATCTCAACATATCCTCAAGTACTTGGATAACTCGCCAGATCGACCGTCCTGACCGAGGTGGAAAGTCAGACTAAAATGTAACTTAGTACCTAAAGCATCTTGCGCTTTCTTCCAAAACCGCGATGTGAACCTCGATTCTATCCAAACAATAGAGATAGGTACTCGTGTAACCTTACAATTTGCGATACGCATAATTCACCAACTTATCAAGTGAGAAATCTGTACGTACCAGAATAAAATGAGCTGATTTCGTCAATCTATCAACAATAGCCCAGATTGAATCTTTCTTACTCGGCGTCAACGGCAATCCCGATACAAAGTCTATAGTGATTCGCTCCCACTTCCATTCAGGTATCATAATCGGTTTAAGAAGTCCTGATGGAACTTGATGCTCGGCTTTCACTTGCTGACAAACTAAGCACTTCGATACAAATTTCGATATATCCCGTTTCATACCAGGCCACCAATAGAATTGTTTCAAATTATTATACATTTTCATGCTACCGGATGTATCGACATTTGATTATTATGAGCCTCATTCAATAACATCTGAATCAAGTCCACGTTTCTCGAACACACATTCGGCCTTTGTATTTCAAATACCATTTTCATCAATTCAAACTCGACTGCATTACTTTCACATCGAACTCGTTTAACGGTCATATCTTTGTCGACTTTACGTGCATCACAAATTTGCTGAATAAACATCTGTCTTGCTTTTAAGTCGTCTACGATCCAACTATCATCGGACATAACCATCTGTGTGTTCAATGCACGAAGAGCAAACAATGATTTTTGACTTAACGCATCTGCGACAACGTTAGCTTTCCCCGGATGGTAGTCAATCACCAACTCATAGTCTTTCAACAGTTCTAACCATCTGCGTTGTCTCAAGTTCAGATCTTTCTGAGTCATCAAATACTTCAGACTTTTGTGATTCGAGTAAACATGATATTTCTCACCGTATAAATAGTGGCGCCAAATTTTCAATGCAAACACAATAGCTGCGAGTTCTAAGTCATGTGTCGGGTAATTTCTTTCATGCGGCTTTAATTGTCTCAAAGCGTAGGCTACGACTTTGCCTTCCTGCATCAAAACGCAGCCCAAACCATTCAAAGAAGCATCAGAATAAACAATAAATTCTTTACCCGATTCAGGCTGTACTAACACTGGAGCTGCGGTCAAAAGGGCTTTCAACTGATCGAAGTTTTCCTGACACCTTTCTGACCACTCGAACCTGACATCTTTCTGCAATAGCTTGGTCAACGGGGTAGCTATTATAGAAAAACCTTTCACAAATCGTCGGTAATAACCCGTAAGTCCCAGAAAGCTTCGAATTTCAGAAACATTTTTTGGTGGTTTCCAATCAATAAAGGCTGATATTTTGCTCGGGTCAACACAAATACCCGATGCTGACACGACATGACCCAAAAAACTAACTTCCTTTATCCAGAATTCACACTTACTAAACTTTGCATACAACTATTTATCTCTCAAAGTTTGTAGCACCAATCTCAAATGTTCGGCATGCTCGGTTTCATCTTTGGAGTAGATCAGTATATCATCAATAAACACTACTACAAACCAATCTAAAAACTGTCTGAAGACTCGGTTCATCAGATCTATAAAAATAGCAGGTGCATTAGTAAGTCCAAAAAGCATAACCAAAAACTCAAAGTGTTCGTACCTCGTTCGGAATGCAGTCTTTGGCACATCCGTATCTCTGACTCGCAACTGATAATAGCCCGATCTCAAATCTATCTTTGAAAATATGAAGCCCTTTCAACCGGTCAAACAAATCATCAATTCGGGGTAAAGGGTATTTATTCTTTATTGTCACTTTATTCAGCTGCCGATAATCAATACACATTCGCATAGTCCCGTCTTTCTTTTTCACAAACAGAACTGGTGCACCCTACGGTGAGAAACTCGGTCGTGCAAAACCCCTATCTGTCAACTCTTGCAACTGTGCTTTCAATTCTTTTAATTCAGTTGGTGTCATTCGATACGGAGCTATCGAAATCGGAGTTGTCCCAGAAACTAGTTCAATGCCAAACTCAATTTCTCGCACTGGTGGTAGACCCGGTAGTTCTTCAGGGAACACATCTGGGTATTCACACACAACTGGTACTAATTCAATCTGTTTTTCGGATGCTTTATTATCCAACACATAAGCCAAATAAGCTTCGCATCCTTTTTTCACATACTTCTAGGCTAACATCGAGGATATTACAGTAGGTAACGCACTCAAATCATTAGATTCAACCCGGATGATCTCACCATTTTGGCATCTCAAATCAATAATCTTTCTTTTACAATTCACCACTACATTATAACGGTTAGCCACCCATTCCTGAATTATATCAAACTCATCAAAAGGCAATAACATTAAATCACCGGGAAGCGAGAATCCGAATCATCAATGGGCAACCTTTACATACTTTATCAACCATTACACAACGACCCAAAGGACTGGACACACGGATCGCAAACTCAATAGACTCGACAGGTAGAGTCTTACTGGATACAAATGTTTCACTCACATACGAATGAGTTGAACCGGGATCAATCAAAGCAATTACATTAATATCAAAGAGAGTGAAATTACCAATAATAACATCCGGAGATGAAGCCTCCTCTCTAGTACGAATGGCATAAGCTCGAGCCGGTACATGGGTATCTGCTCGAATAACCGCATCTGAAGTTTTCCTTTGAGCACCGCTCCTACCTCCCCCACTACGAGCTGGTCTACCTCTAGCTGTAGTACCACTCGGTCTCGTACTCTGAATAATACCCTTCTCAACAGTCTCCAGACAATCCCGAACAAAATGATTTTGCGAACCGCACTGATAACAAGCGCGACTAAAAGATTTACCCCAACACTCTCTGAAATGTCGTCGACCGCACTGCTGACACTCAGGTTTGCTCGATCGAGCATTGCCAACACTAGCCACAGATGTAGCTCGCGAACTCACTGGTGGTCGTTCTCAAATTGAAATCTGGTATTAGACTTGGATCGACTACTATCATTCTTGAACTTCTTCGTTGTTATATGCAAAAATCTGCCCGCGGATCTCTTTCTAAATTCTTTAGATTCAACTTCAACTTTCTATTTTTCTTTCCCTAGTTCTTCCGCTTTACAAGCTCTTTCAACTAACACAACAAACTCGTTAATTTCAAGAATTCCAACCAAAAGTTTGATATCTTCATTCAAACCATCCTCGAACTTCCGACACATAGCAGCCTCAGAGGATACACATTCGCGGGCGTAGCGACTAAGTCGCACAAACTTGCGTTCGTATTCAGACACCGTTATACGACCCTGCTTAAGTTCAAGAAATTCTTTACGCTTGGAATCTATAAAGCGCTGACTTATGTACTTTTTACTAATTCACCAAAGAAATCCTGTTTACTCTCCTTCGGAACAACTGACACGAGAGTATTCCTCCAGTAGTAGGCAGAATCTCGCAATAATGATATGGCACACTTCAAACACTCATCGGGTGTGCAAGACAACTCATCAAAAACACGGATAGTATTATCGAACCAAAATTCAGCTCGCTCCGTATCATCATTATCTTCAGCTCTAAATTCTTGAGCTCCATGCTTTCGAATACGATCAACAGGTGGTTTAGTTGCTCGCTCAGGATTGGCAACCGAAGGTACCATTGGTGTTACTGGTGGAACATTCGGATTCGGGGTGGTTGAACAATGAGCAGGAGTGGTTCAGAATAATGGTGAACCAATCGCTCATCATATTATGGAAGGCCTGCTTTACCCTCTCATCTGGGCCACTAGCAACAGGTCGAGGTTCTTCCGACGCAGTCCCATGCGCTGGAGCAGGTGCCACGCTCTCGACATCATCAGCTAATGTTGGCTCGGGATCCAGATCCATTACTATATATAAGAAACAAACACATTTCACTGTCAGAAGTCATCACACTATCACATTGTAAATTATGGCATGTATAGCTAAACTCTCACGTGCTACGTTAGTCCGAGAAACGCCTAAATCGTAGTTCTGATACCAATAAAATGTAACGCCCCCTTAACCCAAAATTGTCGCCAGAACGGCTCATGAAGCATTACTAAATCATACCCAAACCCGAACAGACATGCATATTCGAACATACTACAATGGTAAATTTTTCACATTTTGACTCTACAAACAACTATTCCATCATTTACCAATTTATTAACTATTCGTATACCTCGTTTTAACTACCAAGGCACAATACATGTTTATTAATACCATTCAAACTAAAACCGAGTGTAACACATCATGAACTATACTTTGGTAGTGAACTATTACTAAACCCGAATTCATATAGGTCCAACATATCAAGATTTAGACATTTCACATGGCTTTTATATACATCCAAATCCCAAAAAAAAAAAGAACTTAAAAGAGTATTATAAACTATACATGCCATTTTTTTTAAAGATCAACTCTAATAAAGTACCAAAAGTAGTTGATAGTGTGCTTAGCTTCGACAAGGATCCCGGATACGAGCTTGCTTCAAAATCTATACTCAATCAAACAAACACAACTGTAAGCTATATGAAGCTTAGTAAGTTTAAGCAAATTATTATCACATGCATATGTAAAATATTTGCACCAAGTATTTAAACCTACTTAAATTAATATACTATAATAATTAATATACTATAATTATTACTCCATTTAAGAGTTAAACTTTTTCATCCTCATATACCTATAATACATTCTGTATATCACCTTCGCATGAGAAATAATGAACATACCTGTCATATACATTCACTAATTCATCAACTTAACATTTAGGTTACTCACGTCTCATTTCAATAGCATAACACATACCCTTAATGTACTTACCCTTCCAAACCTAACCATTTGGTATAAAGCATGATAATTCACTCGTACAATTTCCTACGCATAAAATCATTAGCTATAACAATTCTCTAATAAATCTTATTCATACTTGATCTTTTAACCACCTCGTAACGTATCGCTCACACAGAGCCGTTACTAAAACACATCTCGTAACATATCGCTCACATAGAGCCGTTACTTAATCCACCTCGTAACGTATCGCTCACATAGAGCCATTACTTAATCACACCTCGTAACGACGCTCACACAGAGCCGCATTTAATCACACCTCGTAATGTATCGCTCACACGAGCCAAGCATTTAATCCACCTCAGAACGTATCGCTCACACGAGCCATTACTTAATCACACCTCGTAACGTATCGCTCACACAGAGCCAAGCATTTAATCACACCTCAGAACGATCGCTCACACAGTAGCCAGCATTTAATACATCCCATGCACAGTGACCAATTAGCAATCACATTTAAGCATATTAAACGATCTCACATCTTATAACAAGTTGTATGTAAGCACCCAAAGTTGCCCTACCACTACGGACAAAAAAAAATAAAAATAAAAATAAAAGGCCCAATTACAAGGAAAATTACAAACACAAATTACAAAATCAAAACCCAAATAAATGCATCCATACCCAAACCCAAAATAAAAAAACCGAGCCCAAGTTAAACCTGAACCGACGGGCCCAACAGCCCACTCTCTTTTTCAAAGAAGCTAGGGTTTCAGAGAACCCTAAGCCTTGCAACCCTAGCACCAACCCCACCTACCCCGACTTTTCAACTTCGACCTCCGACTTCACCCGCCTCTCAACCACCACCACCGCCACCGTCCCATCCACCACGCTCCTACCACCGCAAACACGCAAAAGGGGGCGAATAGCAATGTAAGCAAGAATACTGCTTCCTTTTTTTTTTTTTCCTTCCATTTCAAGTATAAAACCGGATGAAACAATGTAATAGGGGGCTTTTTTTTTTTCTTTCTTTCTTTAAGATCAATAGAAAAATAGACAGAGATTCATATAAAAAATAGAGCACAGCATTTTAAACACTCAAAAACGCCACCGAAGAAGGAAAAGAAAGGGTTCAAACTAAGGTGATTTCGGTATTTTTTATCTTTTTTTTTTCTTTTTCACTTTTCGAATCCCCTTTTTATTAAGCACAAACATATAAATAATATATAAATAACAGCATAATAAGAGCGGAAATAAAATATAAAAAAAAATTTACCTTTCTTGACTTCCTACCACAAGAGGTGGTTTGCCACGGCTGGCCATCATCGACCTAATCCTCCTGTGTCCCCACTTGCAGAGAGAAAAGAGAGAGGATAGAAATTTTTTTTTTTAAAAGAAGGTGAGAAATGGTTTTTTGGGCAGAGAATTGGCTTATATAGCCAAACCAAAACGACGCTGCTTTTGGTTTGGCATACCATAAGCCCCAAAACGACGTCTTTGACTCGGCCGACCGAATCCGACCCACCTAGGATCCACAGTGTTTTTAACGGAAGGGCTAATTGCACTTTTAGCCCTTCCGCCTTTTTTATCATTTTCAATTAAACTTTCTTTATTTTAAAATCCAAATTTCACATATTCGCCCCGCTTTCAATATGGTCCCCTTTAGACGCAGACGCTTAAACCTATGGCATAATTGCCATTTTGGTCCCCTTCCTTCCATGCAAGTTTCAAATAACCCTTCTTCTTTTATTTTATTACAAAATTTCCAAAATTTTACTTTTAATTCAATTAAGCCTCCCTTAACCACTATTATTATTATTATTTAATATTTTATCGATTATTTATTATCATTATTAATTATTATTACTACAACTATATTATTCTATCACTATTATCTTATTATTATTATTATTAATATTATTATAATATTCATTTACCATTATAATTGTTTATTTATTAATATCATTATAATTTCTTTAATGTCGTTATTGATATCTCCATTATTATTTTTACCATTTATATTTATATTTATTTTCTTGGTTTAATATTATCCTACTATTATTATTATTATGTTATTTTTATATGTATATACTTTTATTAATTACTTTCATTTTTATTAAGGCCATCGATATTATTTTATTATTATTATTTTTTTCTTTTTTACTCTTAAACCTTGCAATTTTTTTTATTATTGCGATTTATCATTATTGTTTTTCATTGTTATTAACTATTATTATTATTTCTTTTACTTTTATCATAAAAGTGCTACTATCGTTACTCTTTATTTTATCATTATCATTATTATCATCATTTTATCATCGAGTTGATTAAATTAGTATTATTACATATCATTATTAATTTTGTGCAACCAAGCTTCAGTAATTTATCCCATTTATTAAATTGTGTTGCATTAACCTTTAGTCAAGTTTTTTCTAAATAATCGATATTTCGTGTTAAAATTCGAGGAACCGAACCCTAACTTATCGGGTTTCGCTTTTTCGTTTAAACTAAACAACTAATATCCTTTCAAAAGTCACAAATTCGGTTTTAAATTGACATTTCGTGTTAGCCATTCGAGTGAATCGAGCCCTAACTTATCTGGTTCCGTTTCTTCTCGCTTAAAGCTAAACGACGGATGTCTCTTTTGAAATTGTAATTAAAATTTTAAAACAAAATACTCGATCTCGAACTCAAAATGTCGCGCTACTAACTTACGGACTCGACATCTAGATACTCCGAGATGAGCTTTTTTTCTAAAAATAGAGGCAATCTTCCAGATTTGAAATCTCGAGAAATCGAGCCCTAACTTATCGGGTTCCGATTTCTCATTTGACTAATAACGAATATTCTCTTCAAAAGCGAAAATCAAGTTTTAAGAGACGAGCTTAGTTTCGAGAGTCTAAAGTATTACGCCTAACTTCTTCGGACATGATGCTTTATCTCTTCGATAATAAGAGAGTCTTAATATCCCTTTACCTTCCAATTTTGAAAATAAAAGCATTGTATTTTCGAACCCTCTAAAGTCTTCAAAGAATAGGCATCAATCAATCAATTTGGTACCAATTTTGGGCGTGTCGAGGGTGCTAATCCTTCCTCGCACGTAATCGACCTCCGAACCCGCTTTTCTCAAAGTTCGTGGACCAAAAAGCACTGTTTTAGTAAATTAAATGTTTTATTAAAACAAAGGTGATCCGATCACACCAAATAAAGATCGGTGGCGACTCCTTTCCTTTTCTTTTCTTTTTAAAAATCGAGTCGACCACGTGCTTTCATCGCTTCCCCAAAAATGGTTACGACGGTATGCATAATAATGCAAGTTCGATCATAATATTTTTCTTTGTTTCCTATTTTCTAGTTATCCACAAGTCAACCCAAGATTTTTATTCAAACCGAATACATACATATTCATACATACAGTAACATGTCATTAATCCTACCTCAATCATCTAAACCATCCATATATATATATACCTTTATACATATATATACACATCCACATGATATTATCACATTCGCCATCACATATAATATCAACTTATCGCATTTAACTTTCTCAAGAATATACATATAGACATAAGTATATATGTACGTGTATCATCATGAATCCATATTCGTAAGATTATCACATATCCAAAATATTGTGTATTCGTCTTCTTGCCACAATTGCATACAAGTATAAATTTGAAATTTCATAGTGATTTAACTACCATGTAAAATACTTTATACCACATTCAGCCAAGATAAAAAAAATGGAGGTATTTATATTACCAATATATATATGCACACAAAGAACTTTCGCATTAATCCGATTGCTTAGGGACTTACCTCAAAAATTGACGAATTGAGCTTTTCGGCTATTCGTTTAATTTTGCTTTCCCCCGATTCGATTCTAGTTCTCTCCGTTCTTGATCTAAATAAATTTCAAATTGAACTCTTTTCAATACATTTCTATTCAATTACAACTATAAACCATACATGGGACATTTATCAATTCGTCCTTGCCATATCACACATTCACAAATTAATACTAGATTTATCCTCATCGAAATTATACCAATTCATACCCAAATGAGTTAAGGCCGATTGCTCCCAAAGCTCTCTAAAGTCCCGTATATTGCTCAATTTAGTCCATATCAAGTTTCGCTAATTACAAATAATTGCACATATGTTACTTACAAATTTAACCAATCTAAGAACCCTACAATTTCATACTAACTATTTATTTAACTTGATACTTCTAACTTGCCCGATTCCATCATAGTTTCTACTCTATACATATAGCTTTTAAACATATACCTAGTATTTTTCCATCAGCCATAGTAAACCAATAATTTTCTTCTATGGCCGAATCCACCATTTGCATCCAAAATAAAAATTTCAACATGGGTTTAGTAGATTACACCATAACTATTTCAAAAATGCAAAAACTTATGAAAATCAAGCTCAATTACTTACTTCAATAATGCATGCAAATGACCGAATGGAAGGGAGGATTTTTCTTCTTTCTTTTCTTGACGATTTCGGTCAAGAGGATGGGGAGAAGAAAGAGATGAAGCAAAATATGGTTTCTTTATTCCCATTTTATTATTATTATCATCTTACTAACCTTCCACTATCTAATAAATTTAACATATAAAATACATTATAATAATAAAACATGAATCATGCCATCCCCCACTATCAAATTAAAGGTCAATTTGCAAATTTAATACCATGCAAAGATGAAACCATTCAATTTAGCCCCCTAATCTCACATTAGTTACCTTTCATGCTTAATCCATTTTAATCCTCCCTAATATATATATAAGATAATCAATTTATCTCACCATATTCTAACACATGTTTAAACATAAATAAATAATAATAAAATAAAAATAAAATAAAAAGAATTATTTTCTAACTCGGATTTGTGGTCTCGAAACCACCATTCCGGTTAGGGTCGTATTTGGGCTGTTATAGTTTTTTGACGTTTGCACTCGGTTCACATGGATCTATCTGCTTCGCCAGAAGTCTCAGGCTGTGAAGTGTTTTATTCAATTTCAGCAACTTGTTAAAACTCAGTTTGGGAAGAATATTAAACAAATTCAAAGTGATTGGGGCAGAAAATATAGAGCCTTCACATTTATTCTAACATCTCAAGGAACCGTTCATCGACTGACGTGTCCGCATACCTCTAAACAAAATAGAGTGGCTGAACGCAAGCACCGACACATTGTTGACATGGGCATCACCCTTTTGGCTCAAGCGAATTGTTCTATGGAGTACTAGGGCTATGCGTTTTGCTGTGCTATTCATCTCATCAATTGACTTCCCACTCCAGTTCTAAATGGACAAACTCCGAATAAGGTTATCTATGGATGTGAACCCACTTACGATTATCTCAGAGTATTCAGATATTGTTGTTATCCGTATTTACGGCCATTTATGGCACATAAGTTGGAGTTTTGCTCTCAACTGTCTACCTTCTTAGGTTACAGTGCTCAACACAAGGGGTACCAATGTCTTCTACCGTCTGGCAAGATAGGTATCTCACGGCATGTTGTGTTTGATGAGAATTGATTCCTTTCAACTGAGTTTGCTTCAGAGGAGAAACCAACAGGTCCTAGTCAGTCTGTCTCCACGTTCGTTTTGATATTTCGACACATTTTTTCTTGGCCTTCAGAGCCCCCATCTGTTCAACCATCTCCGTCCCTTCCTCAGTCAGTTGAGTGCCCAATACCTACTACTGCTGCCACAGCTCAGTCTGATATTGGGTCTAACCATGAACCACAAGGTTCCTCTTTATCTAATTTTGATAGGATCCGATCTACGGAAGTTCACGAGTTCTCCTCTGATGGTGAAACAAATAGTGTACCCATAATCAATAATCATCCGATCGTGACTCGATCGAAAGCTGGTATCTTTAAACCCAAAGCTATGACTGTTGAAGCTATGGAACCTTCTTCGATTGAGGAAGTGCTTTCTACCTCCGAATGGCGTGCAGCAGCCCAGGCTGAATATGATGCCCTGGTTCGTAACTCTACATGGCAGCTTGTTTCCCGACCACCTAATTGCAAGGTCATCGGGTGCAAGTGGCTTTTCAAGATTAAGAAGAATCATGATGATACCATAACTGGACGAAAGGCTCGGCTAGTTGCGAAAGGTTGTTATCAAGTTCCTGGGTGTGTCTTCAAGGAAACCTTCAGTCTGGTAGTGAAACCTGCTACTATTCGAGTTATTTTGTCAATTGTCGTCTCCAAAGGGTGGTTACTGAGGCAAGTTGATGTGAACAATGCCTTTTTAAATGGGTTCTTGATACTGAGTTGTTTATGCATCAACCTCCAGGATATGAACAGTACAATTCAGAGGGAAAACCTGTTGTCATCTGTAGAAAGTCTTATATGGTCTATGTCAGGCTCCTCGTGCTTGGTTTGAGAAACTGCTATAGTTTTTGGTCTCGGTTGGCTTCGTTGTCTCTAAATTTGATGCATCATTGTCTGCTCGGGTAACGTTTGGCTCCACTCTTTATGTACTTGTGTATGTCGATAATATTATTATCACTGGCAGTTTGTCCACCACTATTGGCTGGTTTGTTCAGTTGTTAAATAATAAGTTCTCGCTTAAGGATATTGGTGATCTTCACTATTTTCTCGGGATAGAAGTGACTCGATCCCCCGGTTGTCTACATCTTTGTCAATGGAAGTACATCCGTGATATTCTTGATCGTTGTTCAATGGCTACAGCAAATAGTATTCCTACACCGATGGTCAGCTCATCTACCATGTCTAAAAATGATGGAGAACGTTTGGAGGACCCCACTGAGTACAGAAGTCTTACGGGTGCCCTCCAATATGTTGTTTTGACCAGGCCTGATATTGCCTATGTCGTAAACTGGGTCTGCCAGTTCATACACAACCCCACTATAGCACATATGGTGGCACTAAAACGCATCTTGCGATATCTATGTGGCACTCTTGAATTTGGACTTGTTTTTCGTCCGTCTAATTAGTTTTCTTTGGTTGGGTATGCCGATGCCAACTGGGGGTTAGATTTTGACGATCAATACTCTACGTCAGGATACTGTGTGTATTTTGGTCAAACTCCTACGGCATGGTGCTCCAAGAAGTAGCAGGTGGTATCTCGTTCCACCGCCGAGGCCGAATACAAGAGTCTTGCTGCAGCCACAAGTGAGGTTACCTGGTTACTTTCATTGCTTCAGGAACTCCATTTTAAGTCTTATGATACTCTGAATATTTGGTGCGATAATTCTAGTGCCGTAGCCGTTGCAGCAAATCCTGTCTGACACTCTAAGTTCAAGCATGTCGAGCTCGATCTTTTCTTTGTTCGTGAGAAAGTCGCGAGTGGGTCTTTGTAAATTAGTGAGGTTCCCGCCTGCGATCAAGTGGCTGATGTCTTCACCAAGCCACTGTCAGTCAGTTTGTTTTCTCGATTTCGACACCTTCTTCAAGTCTTACCTATCGGGAAGATGGGTGCATGATAGAATTCAGTATAGCTCAAGCAGTTTTAGTTTGTTATAACTGTTAGTGGTTAGCTCAAGCAGTTAGACGATACAGCTAGCAACTTATGCTGCTAGTAACTTATGCACATTCTATATAAACAGTATGTACAATGATCAGAAGATAGACTGGATTCGTAAAGTAGAAACAAAGCATTTTTCAATTTTCTCAATTCAATTTTCTCTATTCTAAAGATTATGTTCAAAGTACCATATCTCTCTTCAGGCATAACTCCTTCATAACCTTTAAAAGGAGGATAAAGGTACTTCAACGCATTCAAACTCACATCCTCTTACACTAATAACAATACCGATACTAATCAAATTAGGACTCAGGGAACTCTATTTTTAAATCTTAAATATAAAGGCAATGGCATTTACTTTGATTAAAATAAAGACAAGGGGGGTTTAACGTGAAGTAGACAATTGGTTTGGTGTGGTGATTCCTTAATTTGTCGGATAAAAAACAATAATGGATAATCATAAAATAGAGTGCAAAATACAAACATGTCAACACTCAACAGCAAATAAAGAAAGTAAAGGGTGAAAGCAACAGCTTAACTTCGTTAACGTTATGGTATATGTACCAAATCGGCGTTGGAAAATGTTACTAATGTACAGACCCATTTGCCCGGCCCAAACCCAGTTTGCAAACGGCCCAACAAGCCCAAACCCTAAACAGAAAAAAACAAAATAGAAACCCTAGGTGCGCCGCACCTAGGGCCACTTGCCACAACTTCTGGCCCCTGTGCGTTCTGTCCCATCCACCGCCCTCTGCAGCACCAGCTCCTCCACCTGCTCCCTTTATTCCCCATGCCCTGCAAAAAACGAAGAGAACACGCAAAGAAACATGCAAAATATATACTTGTAAATGGCTATAAAAGCCAGGGAAAACAGATTGGAAGGGGGGTCCTTTCTTTTTTTTTCCGAAAAACAAATGCAAGAAACGGGGTTTTCTGCTTTACGATTAATTTCTTTGTAAAAAAAAGAGACCTTTTTTTCATCAATATACAAAAGGAGAAATTTCGAAATTAAAGGAAGCAGAGATTCAAGCAAAAAATAAACAAGAAGCAGTAAAATATCAGAAAGAAAGGAAAAACGAATCTGGAAAAGGTGTTAAGATCTTTTTTCTTTTTATTTTATTCTTGTTCTTCAATTTTTAATCACGCATATATTCATTTTTTTTACTAAAAAAAGATATAAAAAAGAGAATAAAATACGAAGACTTACCTTTTTTGACTTCCTACCACTGGTCTGGTGGTGTAAGACTTAACACACATGGCAATGGCGAATCGGCGGATTCTCGCCAAGCCCTTCCCCAAAGAGAGCAAAACAGAGAAAAAGAAAGGAAATTTTTTTAAGACCGAATGCCCAAATGATTTTTTTTCGTAATTTATGGCCTTATATAGCCCAAACGACGCTGTTTTGGGGTGGGTTTTAACCCCAAAACGACGTCGTTTGACATGACCCGATCCGACCGACCACCCGCCTAGGATCCGCAGTTTTTAAGGAAGGGCTAATTGCGCTTTAGCCCTTCCGCTTTTTTATTGTTTTACAATCGATTTTTAACATTTTAAAATCTTGCCCAATGATTTATTCCAATTTTATTTTAGTCCCCGAACAGCAAGGCTTTAGGGAAGGACTAATTGCCATTTTGGTTCCCCCCTTCACGCCGCATTACGTTATGGTCCTTTTTCGCCTTTTCTTGATTTATTATAATTTTGGCCCCTAACTTTTATTCTATTTCCAAAACAAATCCATTAATTATTTTCTTTTAATTATTCGCTTATTGAGTTTTCTAATTATTCCGCTTTTTAATTAATATTTAATATTATATCTTTTAAATCATTTTTTCTTTTAAATGTTATTTATTAATAGCTTTCTACATTATTATTACTTTTATTTTTTTATTTTGTCCTTATACTATTATCAAGTATTATTTTTACTATTATTTCATCTTATCACTACTATAATTGCTACTATTATTATTATTATTTAGTATTTGTATCATTATATTATTATTGTTATTATTTCTATTATTGTTTCGCTTACCATATCATTATCATCATTATTATTTTTATTTTTGTTATTGCTATTATTATTACTATTATATTATTAACATATTATTATTTAATTTTTGTTAACACATTTTACTTTTATTATTATTATTATCTTCATTATTATTATTATCATTATTTTTTTGCCACAACCACCATTTTACTTTTATTTGTTATTTCATGTTTCTGTTTTATTATTGTTTTGCATATTATTTTCTCGATTAATATAACTTTATTATCACTATTATTTTCTACTATCACCATTATTATAATATATATTTGCTTATTCTCTTGCATGTATATTACATTATTTATTAATGACTATTACTATTATCATTTTATCTTTCGTTTTATTTCACATTATTATTTATGCATTATATATCACCATTAGTATTATTTATATTTTCATTGTCATTGTTCTAATATTATTTTTATTCTCTACCATTTTTGCTATATTGCTATTATTATTATATTATTATTACTATTTGTTTTATTATTATTCTCACTATTTTTTTGGTTTGCTATTATTATCATCTATTATCATGATTGTATGTGTTATCATTTTATTTTTATTGTTAATATTATTAGTTTATCTATTTTATTGTCATTGTTATCGTTAGTAATAGTAGTATTTTTATATTTACCGTGTTTACGTCCACATTTGTTTTCTTAGCCTTGTGTTATATTATTAATACATTTTGAAAATTATCATATTTCCTTTAATTTTTTTTTTTTTTAAAAAAGAATAAGGCAATGTTTCGTATTTAGAGATTCGTGGAATAGTGCCCTAACGTGCTGGGTTGCGATTCTTTGTTTCACTTAAATATCAAACATCCTTCTATCCTATTTCACGAAATATGAGACGACCTTAACTTCGAGAGATTAAAACATCGTGTCCTAACGTACTGGATGTGATGTTTAGATCTTTTCGGAGTAAAGAAATCTCAATTTTTCTTGGCCCGAATACCTATATCTATTTTAGCTCAAACATTAAAATCAAAGCGCATTTACAAAACCACCTTATTCCGTCCAAAAGTTTTCAAATCAGGCAATGTTTGCGTGTTTAGAAATACGGGGAATAGTGCCCTAACGTCTTTGGGATACGATTTTCCGCTTGACTAAAACACTAAACATCCTTTTAATAAATTTCAAGAACTCCGAGATACTTTGATTACGAAGGCTTCAATATCGTATCCTAACGTCTTCGGATGTGATGTTCGTATTCTCTCGAAACAAAGATATCTCAAAATCTTAATACCTTTTAAAAGACCCGTATTTTAAAATCTTTTCAAATTTCGACATTAAGACATTAATTAATCATTTTGGTACCAATTTTGGGCGATCGAGGGTGCTAACCCTTCCTCGTATGTGAATCGACTCCGAACCCGATTTTCAAAACTTCGCACCAAAAACACTATTTTAGTAAAGCAAAATACTTTATTAAAATAAAGGTGATCCGACCACACCAAATAAAGGTCGGTGGCGACTCCGCTCTTTTTTATTTTTAAAACCCTAAGTCGAAGTCCTTTCGCTGTTTTCCAAAAATGGTTACTGACAACTTGGCGACTCCACGGGGAACTGATTTAGAGAGTCAAGCCATAAATTGATTATTTTCGTCTTTTGTTGGAAGTTTGAAAGCTCGATTTGAAAATTACAATCTTTTATTACGTGTTGCTTCAATTTCGGCATTGCATTGCATGACCGTTGTGGTCACACTTTTAGGTGAGAGTGAGAAACTACCTTCGTGAGGTTTTCACCTCCGCGCGAGATAGTGGATCGCCGGATACATCCGCACCTATGTCTTCGTGAGATTTTCATCTCCGCGCAGCCATAGGGAAATGTATTCCCGAATCGAACTCGGTCTATATGAGCCTATAATGGGTGAAGATCGAGGAATCACTGGTTCGTGTAATTCTCCTTAGAACCAAACCACATGTAGTAAACCCTAGGAGCCCACCTTAGGTAAAACTATGTTAAACCTCTAGTGGTCACCCGGATAGATATTCTATTTTGTTTATTTCTCCTGTGCTAACGTGTTTTGTTTTGTTTGTGATTGCATTGCATTGCATCACACCGCATCATCTTAGAAAGAAGGTGTTGATTCATATTCGATTGCTAAATAGAAGAGTTTATCATAAGGAAATGTGTTACTTGATAAAGTGGATTATAATACTGGTCGTTCGAACATAGTCCGTAAATGACGAGAGGGACCGATAACCCATGAAGAATACAAGACTTTGCCTCGAGGATTCAAGCCGGCGAGGATTATTGAAGAGCCATCGATCTCTATTTTCTAAAAGAAGCTTATAAACATCGCGGAGGATAAGCGAGTGAAGAGGCACGGCCGGACCGAGGAACAAGGAGCTAGAGGAGGCATCTATTGGAGAAATTCACGGGCACGATCATAACATCCGGATATGAAGAAGAAGACCGGTGTTTTCACCGACTATGAGGATAAAGCCGTATATGCAATCCGTTTTATGTAAAGAAACGTATTTTCTAGAAAAGTTCTTCTAATAAAATTGAATTCATAATCAACGCCTCTCTTTCTTTTTGCATGCATTTGCATTGCGTTTCATGCATTTGCATTGCATCATATCGCATGCATTAAGATTTGTAGAAGGACCCTAATTAGGTAAAGTTATTTCAGTAACCTAGAAGACATGGATCAAAGAATAGAAAGGCTAGAACAAATGCAAAAGGAAATACAGGAGCAGATGCAAGAACGATTAATCAAGATACAACAAGATATGATAGAACGGATGCAAGAGTCCCAAAACAACATGATAAGCCAGTTGGCGCAACTATTAGCCAATGAACGAGGAAAGGGCGCCGCTACTAGCTCAGGGAATAATGACGACCCTGTTTACCCTCCGGGTTTTACCCCACTTAACACCCAAGTGCCACCGAGGTGTATCCCCAAAGGCCATCTATCACGATTAGGCCTCAACAAGGGCAAAATGATATTAGGCCACCCACGAACTCCGCGTTGGCTCGGGATCCAATCCAGAGATAACCCACCAATCTCGATTTGAATATAGCGAGAGGATGGGGCAATAGTTGAATCCTCAAGCAATTAGAGGATCGTTGTAGGTGGTTGGAGGAAAAATTCAAGGCTTTGGAAAGTACGATCACCACCTGGTTTTGACCCAAAAGACTTGAGTCCGGTTCCGGTTTAGTGCTTCCTCATAAGTTTAAGATGCCGATTTTGAAAAATACAATGGGACCAGCTTGCCCGGCGCACATCACAATGTTCTCGCCGACGGATGGCGGGATATGTTAACAACGATCAACCGCTTATTCATTATTTTCAGATAGCTTGGCCGGTCATGCCAAATGGTACAATCACCTTAGCTGCACCAGATCAAGTCATGGAGAGACCTAGCACAGCCTTCCAAAACAATACGGCACATAGTCGACATAGCTCTGATCGAATCACACTCCAAAATATGGAGAAAAAGCCAAACGAAAGTTTCGTGCAATATGCCCAATGGTGGAGGAAGTAGCCACACAAGTTCAACCACCCTTTTAGAAAAGAAACTACCATGCTCTTCATCAACACCACAAGGCTCCTTTCATAACCCATATGATAGGAGTACCACTAAGAGCTTTGCCGACATGGTAATGGCAGGGGAAATGATCGAACATGCAATGAAATGCGGTAAGATTGAAGTAGGGGAAACCAGTAGAAGGCCTACTCCTAGAAGAAAGGATGACGAGGTGAATAATACAAATCACCCTCCGAATATCAAGGTTCACAAGGAAAGAATCTCAAGACGAGGAAAAACGTTGAAAAACTCCAATTTACGTCAATCCCTATGACATATAAGGAGTTGTATCAACGTTTATTTGATGCACACGTTGTGTCTCCCCAATATCCAGAACCGATGCAACCTCCATACCCAAAATGGTATGACCCAAACGCTCAGTGTGAGTACCACGCGGGGATCACAGGCCATTCGATAGAAAATTGCCTTACTTTCAAGAAATTGGTGGAAAATCTCATCAACATGGGTATTGTGAAGTTCGATGACGGAGCAATGGTATACCCGAAGGGAACCGAGGAATAAAAGTTTTCCGAGCATCTGCCTTTATGTACTTAGGAGTGTTTTGAACAATGAGACTGTGGAAGAAATATGTATTTTTAAAGCTAATCTAGAGTAATGTGTAAAACACACTTGTTGCTTCGAGCCAGGAAGCAATAAGATTTCTTTTGAGAAGTAGGCTTGTGTCCAGAATTTTTATTTCAATAAAATGCATCATTCTACGTAAATATTTCCATTCTTTACATTTCATACTGAATTTTTTTTCACTCATGACCATATCATACGAATAATTATCCTTAGGATCTTTTATTCTTTGGATTTTCTGCCCACAATGGGCCCCCAGATATCAATGACATGAACGACGCTGTTGCTGACTCACTTTTTAGTGAGATATGTATCTAGAGGGATCTAAGGGCTTTGAAGATGACAAAGATTGGGACTTACTTCCCCAATGGTAGATCCTACCTTGTGAAGTGTCAACAGACGCTATGAACTAACGAAGGAGATGAAGTTGGAAGCTTAGGCAAGACATTATCACATGATCACAGTTAGACACATTGAGGCCACTGAAACACGGATTCCTATATGTGAGGCATAGACGCTATCAAGCCAGTCCCCTCAAGAGCTTCGAGCCAACATCGATTCATATCCATAGCTTTTAGTTACCTTGCCAAGAGGGTAAAGGTCGTTTCACATGTCAAAATTACAAAGTCAACAATCGTCAACTTCAACTTCAAATTCAAAAAAACAACAAAAAAAAAAAAAAGAAAGAGAAGTGTGTGGCAATGTCGGAAAGAAACGTGATGGCCCAAATTTACAGTCTGTTCAAAGATCAGACACCATATCATTACAGTAATGGTAGCCTAAACCCTTCAAAATTTTTGAAAGAAAATGACTGAGACTTGTAAAGGTTGGCATAGAGAAGTTACCATTTACCTTCTAGGTTTCTTGAACATTGGCCAGGGCTTTCACCGGGGCATCCTTTCCATTGAAAAATTGTTGGAAGATAAGATTCCTTTTCCCAAGCTTGGATTGAATTAGATGAAGCAGAATGCCTCCAGTAAGCTTGATTGAAAGTATTCAGCAGGGTCAAATGTATCGAAAATAGATGCGGGCTTGACGAAAAGGTTCACTCAAGAGGATTTCAGGAAGATGACCTATCATTAAGAAAGATTCTTCTTATCCAAAAGAACTCTGAAGAAAAGTAAATGCCTTATACAGCAAAGAAGGCCTGTTCTAGGAAAATAGGTGTTAACCAAGATGGATGGCAAGGACCTGCCTAATCCAAAGTGAGTTTAGATTCAATAAAAAGGTTTTCAAAAAAAACACAAAAATGAAAAACAAGAAAAAAAGAGAGAAAGAAAAAGAAAAGGAGAGGCCAAGGCGAAAACCCAAAGGGCGCTTTGAGACCAAAGGGTATTTGAGTTGAAAACCGAAAAGGCAACTCAAAATTTGATCGAAATTAGGGCATACAGAGTCTTGCTACGCTCAAAGAAGTATGTTACGTCTTGGGGCATCGACAAAGTACTTTGGATCCCTAAACACGTATTAAGCTCAAAATGGTCCTCAAGAAGTTGGAACAGAGCTCAAGTCGCGATATCCTGGGCACTTAGTTTCCATTTTACCCATTTTTCTTACTTGTGGTTATTTTATTCCTTTCAAAAACCACCATGAATTTCCTTCTTAATTGCCTTTGCTAGCTTTGATTAACTTGTTTGTTTGAGCTATGCTCCCAATCAATTTCTTTTCATCCATTGTTACAATCTTTTTCGCATTTTGCATTGAAATAACGATTAGTGGATTAATAATACTTTCATAAAAAGAGTTTTGCATATTACTCGAAGCTTCGAATAATACGAGACCAAACAGACTATTGTTTAGAACTCACTCATTTCAAGGTTTGGAAATATTGGAGAAAGATGATTATCTCTTTGGACCTTTTATTGGTTGAATAAAATGATAATACATTTCACCGGTGACATGACCTTGACAGATAATGAGCAATGTCAACCCAAAGAAGACAAAGGGATCATTCTCGAGAAAAGAAAATCGATACTCTGCATTCATGCACATATCAGGCCTACACATCTGGCCATTACACCAGTGAATGATGTAACAGATCAAATTAATCCTATACCTCGGAGTTACAGCAGGATAGGTAGAAGAAGCCAAATGTTATGTCCCAGGAGGTACAAAGGGAATGCACCAAAATTACAAATGGGCAAACTTGTTGAGTATAATATGATCACTTTTTGGGTTTTCTATCAAAGGTACCAAAGATAATAGCATATCGGTGATAGAACATTAATGGACTACGAGCAATGATGACCCCGAGCATTTAAAAGGGATCATTTCATTTTGCATTCATACATCATTTCAAAGCACGTTTAGTTAGGAGCATTCACTCATTGCATCTTAATCATCATAAAAGACCATTCTCATGACATTCGCATTCATGCAAAAGTCCTCCATTGTCATTTAGTTAGGAGCATTCGATTCATTCGATCATTGCATCCTAATCATTGTAAAAGACCATTCTCACGGATTACGCATTCATGAAAGTGTCGTCCATAACGCATGTAGTTAAGAGGCTTTGAGTCATTCGATCATAGCATCCTCGCCATTTGCATAAGCATAAGCACATAAAATTAATTCTACGGACAGTTCCTCAAAGAACGGTGTAGCAATATCAAAGTTGATTTTGTTCCTCAAGATGTTAGTGGGGGGGCAGATCAAGAATGAAGTCTTCACAAGGTAGTAAGGAAGCACGTTGAAAAGTTCGATTTCGCCCTCGAGATGTTAGTGAAGCGGGCCAAGATTGAAGTCTTCTTGAAAATAGTAAGGAAGCAAATTGAAAAGTTCAATTCAGATTTCCTCAACGCTCCGTGGAGTAGGTTGAGATTACAAATCCGTCTCCTCGAGTTAACAATGAGGATCAATCATTGTTCCTTTGAAGTTTCAAGAAGAGAAGATGGAGATTACAAATCTCTTCTCATCAATTCTTATTTCCTCGAAGTTCCGTGGAGTAGGTTGAGATTACAAATCCGTCTCCCCGAGTTAACAATGAGGTTAAATCCTTAATTCTCCAAGTTTCAGAGAGAAGATGGAGACTACGAATCTCTTCTCCCAATTCTTATTTCTTCAAAGTTCCATGAAGTAAGAAGTAAATCAAAGAAATCACCGGTGATCCCCGAGTTTGTGGGATCGATTGATGAAAGCAAATTTGACCTTTCCGAGTTGCGGGAAGAAGGTCAAGATTCGATCTGGTGATCCTTGAGTTTGCAAGGATCGATTGAAGAAAGCATATTTGACCTTCCCGGTTGCGGGAAGAAGGTCAAGATTCACCTGGTGATCCTTGAGTTTGCAAGGATCGATTGAAGAAAGCATATTTGACCTTCCCGAAGTTGCGGGAAGAAGGTCGATATCGACCGGTGATCCCGAGTTTGCTTGGGATCAGATTGATGAAAGCAGATTTGACCTTCCTAAAGTTGCAGGACGCAGATCGAAGAAATCAGTCTGGTGATCCCCGAGTTTGCTGGGATCAGATTGAAGAAAGCAGATTTGACCTTCCTGAAGTTGCAGGACGCAGATCGAAGAAATCAGTCTGGTGATCCCCGAGTTTGCTGGGATCAGATTGAAGAAAGCAGATTTGACCTTCCTGAAGTTGCAGGACGCAGATCGAAGATATCAGTCTGGTGATCCTTGAGTTTGCAAGGATCAGATTGAAGATAGCAGTTTTGACATTCCTGAATTTGCAAGAGCAGATCGAAGATAACAGGTTTGGCGATCCTGATGTTACAGGAGCGGATTGCGTATGCGGTCAAGATACAAGGCGCAATGTAATAAATTGGAACTACAAGTCCTATCTCACCAAAGCAACGGTAGAATAGAATCAAACGACCGGATCACGGTGGACTGAATAGGCAATCAAGAAAAGAGCACCAAAGAAGTTAAGGCCCACCGAGACCGGTCAAAATGGGTTTTTCTTATGTCTTTTGCTCTATTGTTGCATACGACAATGAGCAAAGAGGGCAACAGACAGACCCATTTGCCCGGCCCAAACCCGGTTTGTAAACGGCCCAACAAGCCCAAACCCTAAATGAAAAAAAAACAAAATAGAAACCCTAGGTGCGCGCACCTAGGGCCACTTGCCACAACTTCGCCCCCGTATGCTCGTCCCATCCACCGCCTCAAAGACCAGCCCTCCACCGCTCCCTTTATTCCCCATGCCCGCAAAAACGAAGAGAACACGCAAAGAAACATGCAAAATATATACTTGTAAATGGCTATAAAAGCCGGGAAAACAGATTGGAAGGGGTCCTTTCTTTTTTTCCAAAAACAAATGCAAGAAACGGGTTTTCGCTTACGATTAATTTCTTTGTAAAAAAGAGACCTTTTTTCATCAATATACAAAAGGAGAAATTTCAAATTAAAGGAAGCAGAGATTCAAGCAAAAATAAACAAGAAGCAAAAAATATCGTAAAGAAAGGAAAACGAATCGAAAAGGTGTTAAGATCTTTTTTCTTTTTTATTTTATTCTTGTTCTTGAATTTTTAATCACGATATATTCATTTTTTTACTAAAAAATAGTATATAAAAAGAGAATAAAATACGAAGACTTACCTTTTTTGACTTCCGGCCACTCATGCGCGGTGGCCAAGATCTTAACGCTGGCCAAGTGCGAACAACGGATTCTCGCCAAGCCCTTCCCCAAAGAGAGCAAAACAGAGAAAAAAGAAAGGAAATTTTTTTAAGACCGAATGCCCAAATGATTTTTTTCGTAATTTATGGCCTTATATAGCCCGCAAACGACGCTCGCTTTGGGGGCGCTTTTAACCCCAAAACGACGTCGTTTGACATGACCCGATCCGACCGACCGACCCGCCTAGGATCCGCGTGTTTTTAAGGAAGGGCTAATTGCGCTTTAGCCCTTCCGCTTCTTTATTGTTTTACAATCGATTTTAACATTTTTAAAATCTTGCCCAATGATTTATTCCAATTTTTATTTTAGTCCCCGCAGAACGCTGCGTTTAGGGGAAGGGACTAATTGCCATTTTGGCTCCCCCCCTTTCACGCGCATTACGTTATGGTCCTTTTTCGCCTTTTCTTGATTTATTATAATTTTGGCCCCTAACTTTTATTCTATTTCCAAAACAAATCCATTAATTATTTTCTTTTAATTATTCGCTTATTGAGTTTTCTAATTATTCCGCTTTTTAATTAATATTTAATATTATATCTTTTAAATCATTTTTTTCTTTTAAATGTTATTTATTAATAGCTTTCTACATTATTATTACTTTTATTTTTTTATTTTGTCCTTATACTATTACTGTTATTATTTTTACTATTATTTCATCTTATCACTACTATAATTGCTACTATTATTATTATTATTTAGTATTTGTATCATTATATTATTATTGTTATTATTTCTATTATTGTTTCGTTACTATATCATTATCATCATTATTATTTTTATTTTGTTATTGCTATTATTATTACTATTATATTATTAACATATTATTATTTAATTTTTGTTAACACATTTTTACTTTTATTATTATTATTATCTTCATTATTATTATTATCATTATTTTTTTGCCACAACCACCATTTTACTTTTATTTGTTATTTCATGTTTCGCTTTTATTATTGTTTTGCATATTATTTTCTCGATTAATATAACTTTATTATCACTATTATTTTCTACTATCACCATTATTATAATATATATTTGCTTATTCTCTTGCATGTATATTACATTATTTATTAATGACTATTACTATTATCATTTTATCTTTCGTTTTATTTCACATTATTATTTATGCATTATATATCACCATTAGTATTATTTATATTTTCATTGTCATTGTTCTAATATTATTTTTATTCTCTACCATTTTTGCTATATTGCTATTATTATTATATTATTATTACTATTTGTTTTTATTATTATTCTCACTATTTTTTTGGTTTGCTATTATTATCATCTATTATCATGATTGTATGTGTTATCATTTTATTTTTATTGTTAATATTATTAGTTTATCTATTTTATTGTCATTGTTATCGTTAGTAATAGTAGTATTTTTATATTTACCGTGTTTACGTCCACATTTGTTTTCTTAGCCTTGTGTTATATTATTAATACATTTTGAAAATTATCATATTTCCTTTAATTTTTTTTTTTTTTTTTTAAAAAAAAGAATAAGGCAATGTTTCGTATTTAGAGATTCGTGGAATAGTGCCCTAACGTGCTGGGTTGCGATTCTTTGTTTCACTTAAATATCAAACATCCTTCTATCCTATTTCACGAAATATGAGACGACCTTAACTTCGAGAGATTAAAACATCGTGTCCTAACGTCTTCGGATGTGATGTTTAGATCTTTCGAGTAAAGAAATCTCAATTTTCTTGGCCCGAATACCTATATCTATTTTAGCTCAAACATTAAAATCAAAGCGCATTTACAAAACCACCTTATTCCGTCAAAAGTTTTCAAATCGAGCAATGTTTGCGTGTTTAGAAATACGGGGAATAGTGCCCTAACGTCTTGGGATACGATTTTCCGCTTGACTAAAACACTAAACATCCTTTTAATAAATTTCAAGAACTCCGAGATGACTTTGATTACGAAGGCTTCAATATCGATCCTAACGTCTTCGGATGTGATGTTCGTACCCTCTCGAAACAAAGATATCTCAAAAATCTTAATACCTTTTAAAAGACCCGTATTTTAAAATCTTTTCAAATTTCTGACATTAAGACATTAATTAATCATTTTGGTACCAATTTTGGGCGTATCGAGGGTGCTAACCCTTCCTCGTGCGTAACCGACTCCCGAACCCGATTTTCAAAACTTCGCAGACCAAAAACACTATTTTAGTAAAGCAAAATACTTTATTAAAATAAAGGTGATCCGACCACACCAAATAAAGGTCGGTGGCGACTCCCGTTCTTTTTTTATTTTTTAAAACCCTAAGTCGAAGTCCTTTCGTCGTCTTCCAAAAAATGGTTACGACAACTAAAATGACCAAAGATTAAATGCTAAGAAATTGTTATGCAAATAAAATATAGATGATCTCTCCATCACTGTAAAAAATGTGTTTTGAGTTGGTTTGAATCAAAACATGGCTTTTCTAATATATGTGTGTATATATACATAAAGACAAACAAGTGTCTAGCTTGTCAATATGGAGCAAGATGGAAGGTGTTGGATTTTAAATTTTATTTATTTTGAAAATTAAATCTTATAAAACAAGATATTGAGTTAAGTAAATCAAAGATAATTTTATGAGCTTTTTCTTATCTTTATATGAACTTAAATTGTGTGCCTAAATTGGTTTTGATCATTCGTATTTAGGTCTAATTAATTAGAGACTTTAGTGATGGGCTCATCTAGGAATGTATAATTGAACTTAATTTAACTAGAAGAATAAAAGAAAAAAAATTCCCGAGAAAATTATGAATATTAATGGATTTCATTATTATTTTTAAATGTTAATAGATTTGGGTTCAGAATATTTCACGGTTTTGAATAATGGTTTGGGTTTAAAAATTTTATTATGAATTTGGATAAATTTAATATAATTATATAAAGTCGGTGAATTCAATTAATTTGATTATTCATATAAGAAAAACTAGCAATTGACTAATTCAATATGTTGTAATTAAATTTTTTTCTTACTCGAAATAGGTTGATTAATTCAATTTTAATCGAATTTTGGATTAGGAGTAAAAGGTCAAGCTGAAGATAATCTGATTTTACTATTCGCAGGTGTTAATAAAATGATTTGAGCTACTCTATATGTTTTGCGATTGTTAAAGAAAGGTGCAAATGCTTTACCCAAATTAATTTTCCAACTAAAATAGCTTGCATTTTTTGTATTTGTTAATACACAAATTTGGAGCTGTAAAGATGCGAGCATAGAAATTAAAGAAATTAAAGAGTTGTACTCAAAACTTGATGAGTCGTATCTGGAAAGATGTCAACTCAAAACTTAGTGAGTTGTACTTGGGAAGAGGCAACCTAAAAATTTAGAGAGCAATACCTATGAAAATATGAACTTAAAATTTAAGGAGTTGTAGCTGAAAAGGTGTAAACTTGAAAATTAGTGAGTTGTACTAAGGAATGTGTAAGCTCGAGAGTTCATGAGAAGGCATGAGCTTAAAAATTAGGGAGCTATACCTGAGGAGGTGTAAGCTCAAAACTTAGTGAGTTATACTTGGAAAGGTGTATGCACAAAATTTAAGGAGCTATCCTAGAGAGGTGTAAGCTCAAAACTTAGTGAGTAGAATCTGCGAAGGTATAAACTCAAATTTTAGTGAGTTATACTTGAGAAGGTATGATCTCAATTTTTAAGGAGTTGTACTTGAGGTGTAAACTAAAAACTTAGTGAGATGTACCTGAGAAGGTGTGAGCTCAAAATTTAGGGATTTGTATTTGGGAAGGTGTGAGCTAAAAATTTAATGAATTATACCTAGGAAGATGTAAGGTAAAAACTTAGTAAGTTGTGCCTTAGAAGATGTAAGCTCAAAATTGGAGTTGTACCTGAGAGGTGTAAGCTCAAAATCTAATGTAAACTCAAAATTTACTGAATTGTACCTAGGATGGTGTAAGCTTAAAATTTAAGTAGCTATACATGGGAGATATAAGCTTAAAACTTAATGAGATATACTTGAAAAGGTATAAACTCAAAAAAGAGGTACATCACTAATTTTTATAATATAAACATACCTTTTGTCGGGTTATGCTTAAAAAGCTTGACGATTACCGTGAGTGTTTGTCGATTAGGTCGTGCAAAACTGATCCCTAAAAAACTTATGCATGATACTTTAGGTCACACAAAATTATCCTTGAGGAACTTGAGAAAAGCATCAGTAATTGTTTATGATATATAATTATACATTTTATCCTTACTTGCCTGAAAAAGCAGAAAGGCGCTCGCTAACTTGCTTCAAGACACTTTGTGCGGAACTTAGCGAGGTGTGTATGAAGATCTAAGATTGCCGAGCTACATAATATAAACCACCGAGAATTGTAAGCATACAAATAAATAAATAAATATACAACTTTAGCGAGGTGATATATGTATGCTATATGGGCGAGGTAACATATACAGGCATGTATATATTAGCAAGATTTAATTTATGAGTTTGCAATATGCATTTGGTATATATATACACGACTAGTCACAAGCATTTGGCGAGCTTACATGGGCTCGTATAAAATTTACAGGGATTGCATAATTTAAAAAACATAAGCTAATATATGTAATATATATTATGAGCTATATACGGTTTCATGCAAACTGGCGATATGTTACGCGACTAAAGAGCCAATTGGCAAGGTGCTTTGAAACAATTTGACGATGAGTTGTAACAAATGTAGAAATCTGGTGAGTTGTTATACAAGAGTTGGAATGCTCACGCTGGCTATAAGGAATTAATGTCCGTACAAGTTATATATATGGGGCAGTTGCACATTACCATGTGATGTAGCAAGTGTGCATGGGTACTAAATGGCAATCGGATGAGGAGTTTGCTAAGCAACTTGGTGAGATAATGCCAATTATAAGAATTATTGAGGTATGCTCCTTTACTAAGTCACCAAGAATAGTAAGAATAAACGTCGCCAATGTACATACCTAGTACAGTTGTAGCTCACCAATATATACTACACAACTTTGCCAATGATATTTACTTGCCACATGGTAAGGTATAATGTTTTCATTTAAAACATGGTGAGGTGTCTAAATTTAATATCACTATCTAACACGTGGTAAAAGGGCAAGATTCATATTTGAGAGTTGTGCAATTCCCATAAATATTAAGTGAGAGCACATGAACCGATACATGCAAGTATGCATACATATACACGTCTTATAACAGCTAAGTGTATATATATGGTATAGTGTGCAACTCACATACATAATATATATGTGCAATATATAGCTCGTCAAAAAAGCTAACACTAATCACATGAACCAATGCCTAGCTCGCACAATGAGCCAAAGAAAGGGGTCAATTATGCATATATAGCTCGCCCAAAGCCAGTATATATGCGTAGCTTTCATAGCTCGCATATATGGCTCGCCACACCATGGAGCCAATATTTATATATGGATTAAAGAATGGCAAGTAGGTATGCCATAAACGAGGAGGAAAAGAAAATAAAAGAGAGTGATCTTAACTTTTGGAAAGGATTTCATGTTTTCATCTGATTGGAGATTAATTCTGTTGATACACGAAATGTGAGACGGTGGTTATAGGTGGTCCACCCGATGGATTAAGAGCCACTGGTTAGTCGGTCGGAGTGACCAAATATAGAGGAAGAGTAAAGAGAGAATAAGAAAGAAGAATCTATGTCCCATGTTGTTGGGGGAGAAGGAGCTGAAATTTATCTGGTTGCCCTTAGAATGGTGCTCCCATCATCTAGGGTAGGGTAGCTGTAAAGGAGACGACGTCTCAATATATCCTAATGAGATTTATTTGTGGATATCAGTATTGTATTACTTTCATAACCAAAATTGAGAGGCTACAAGGATTAAAAGAAAAATAGTAATTACATGAAAGAACTGGTCCTAGATTTCTTCTACCACAAAATTACGGGTTCAAGTATATTAAAAATCTCCTAACTTTTGAACAATGAATTTGGGAAATCTGATGAAGGAAGCCTAACCCAACAAAAAGCACGAGCATGGCTTCTCAGAGCACTTCAGAAATTGGTTCCAAAACAGGAGTCCAGGGCCTGTAATTCCCTTGCCGGCACCCAGGGACAGCCAAAGCCGGATCTACTTGCCTCTCTTCCTCTCTCAACTCAGGCAAAACCTTAGCACCACTTTTTGCCCTTTTCTTTCCGCTACAAGCAGCTTCTATGATCGCCACATCCACATCCGTAACTTTGCGGTTCACCCTTTGTATAGGAACCAAAACGTAAGCTTTAGCCGCCAGCAGTTCATCCTCAGCTCGCATAGGGACGACGCGGCGAGTTCGTTTCAGCTCTTCCACGGGAGAGATGACGTGACCAGGTTCGTCGAGCATGAGCTCTGCTGCCTTCACAGGGAGCTTCACTTTCCTCAGCTTCCCTTGAGCATCGATTACTTTGGCCATGGCCGAAACCTGGATAAAACAGCTAGATGTGCAGTTCCCCATGGTCAAGTTGAAATTGTTTGGCTTTACGTTTAACTGAAGAAGAATATGTAAAAGAATCAAAGTGGTATTTGGTAAAGGGTATGGAATATGAGAGTTAAGACTTGAGAGTAGTGAGTGGAGGGTGGAGGGTGATTTGATATATAAAGGAAGAGACGGAAGCAAAGTCAAAGTGCCCACAAAAAGAATCAGTGGTAAAATAATGGGAGAAAGACGACACGTAAAGGGAAACGAACAAAGTGGAGAAGACGCTGCTAGCTAGTTGTAGAGAGCGCAGCCAGTTGCAGCGTGTTTAATACGTGCAGCGTTTACATACTGGAATGTGGGAGTCTTTGACTTTGAAACTAGACTTTGTTTTGTGGTTCAGGCTTGCTGTCTTTGGGAGTAATTCAACTATGACTTGGTATCTTACGTTGTTTGAATCACCTAACTTTGATACTATTACTCTTAACAACGAATAATAGGAGAATTATAAATAAAATTTCTCCTCTTTCTTTTCAGTTTTTTCTTTTTTAAAAAATTTAAATCTAACTAAAAATATTAAAAATTAAAAAAAATTATTTATCATTTTCTTATTAAAATAAATAAAAATAACATAAAATTACAATTTCATATTATCTTTATTTATCTTTAAAATAACTTGTTACAAATTCCTTTTAGTTCAAAAGAAGTTTTAATGATATTTTCCATTCATTTTCTCTTACTTGAAAATTGAATAAAAATTTACTTATTTTTTATTTTAAATTTTTAATATTTAAAATTATTTTTGAAAACTTCTAATACTCTCTCACATGTTAGTGGTGTTTTAAGGAGGTATATAAATATTTTTTAATTTTTAATTTTAATTCTTTTAGCATTTAAAATTATTTTAAAAACCTCTCACATTTCAGTGGTTTTTGAGGTATATAATTTTTCTTTTACCATTTAAATTTATTTTGAAAATCTCTAAAGCTGTGCCACGTGTTAATGGTCTTTTAATGAGACATATAAATATCTTTTTTATATTTTTTATTTTTAAATTCTTTTAACATTTAAATTTTATTTTTAAAAATCTCTAACGGTCGCCATATGTGAGTGGTTTTAGGAGCTGAATCCCTTACAAACTAAACAAGCTTAACTTTTATTGTAATAGGTTGATTTAGGCCGGACCTAAAATTAATAAAATTAAATAAAAAAATTAAAATTACAGCTTAATTTTAAATTACCCTAAGCCCAAAATTACAAGGCCCAGTGGCTTAAAATATTTAAATTAATTTTTAGGAGGACAAAAAACCCTAGCCCTGGGTGCGCCGCTGCCCACGCCACGTCAGTACCTTGTCTCGAGACCTACCCCTCTCTGCTGCCTAGCACGAGAACGGCAAAAATGCCTTTCCCATCCTCCTTCAATGCCTGCAAAGAGCACCAAACACGAAGCAGAGCAGAAATATAAAAAGCAAACAGTAGAAATAAACAAAAAAAAAAGTGTAATCAGCTATAAAAAGCCCGAACATCGTCAATGTATTTTACTGATTACATCAAATACAAACAAAAACAGATTTCGAACATACAAAAAGAAGTTTGAAACCGAAAATCTAAGGTGCTTTTTTATTTTTTGAAATAAATAAATAGAAAAAATAGTAAATATTACCTATCGATTCGTCTTCCCCTCCGTCGAGCGTTGCCGGCGTCCGAATACCCAAGAACCCATATAGGTTCTGATGAGGGTTCAAAAGGCAACGAAGGGTATTTCGCATGTTATTTCCTTTTATTTCTAAACCAAAGTCCGATCTAAAGGGTTTTTTTATGTTTAAAAGGGAAAAGAGGACCAAAAAGGGCTGAAAAGGCCCAATTTTCTGCACCTCCGGCCACCGTCTACGCCGGAGCCATGGCAAAGGCCTACTGGAACCCTAGGCCGGAGTTAGGGCCATAGAGAGAGAAAATAGAAAGAAGAGAAAACTTTTTTTTTTTGGGTTTTTTGAAAGTTGCGATTAAAATGACGATTTTTAAGTTGTTTTTTTCGCATTTATATTGCCCCTATACGGCGTTGTTTAGGGCAAGCCTCTGAAGCTCTAAAATGACGTCGTTTCTTTGCCTTTAACCCGCTTTGACCCGACCCGACCTAGGATCCGCGTGTTTTTTGACAGAAGGACTATTTGTGCCATTAGTCCTTCCGCTTTTTCAACCCATTTCAATTAGATACTTCTAGTTCTTTTAATTTGGCCCAATAGTTTCGCCTTTATTTTATTTTGGCCCCAACTAAAACGTTGCGTTTTGGAGGACAAGAATATTTCCCCATTTGGTCCCTCCCTTTTATTCGCGCGTTACAATTTGGTCCTTTACCTTATTTTCATCCTTTACCTTATTTTCATTCCCAATTTTGGCCCAAAACTCTGTTTAAATTTCAATTTAGTCCTTTATACTTTAATCTTATTACGATTTAGGCCTTCAATTTCATTTTAGTTTAAATTTGGTCTTCATTATTTAATTTCAACCACTTATAGCCGTTTTATTATTTATTTATTTATTTATTTATGTGTTTCTTATTAATTTATTTCCTTTTATTATACATTTTTATTTTACTTTTATTTTTATTTTATTTTTATTTTTATTTTTTTTTTTTTTTTTTTGGCCTTTATTATTATGTACTTGACTTCTCATGCTTTTTATTTCGCTATTATTTACTTATTATTTATGTATTTATTATCACTTTATTTTTATTTTAAAGTTTACATTATTCATATTTATACATTTCTTATTCATTATTTGTACATATTTCATTCATTATCTATTTATATTTTTACATGTTATTTATCATCGTTACTTAGTATCTTTCACTTTTATTTTTTTACTTATTTTAAATTCACGCATTTATTTTTATTATGATGCGATTTCTAATACTAACCAAATTTATCTTATTATGGTATTTCTTATTTATTTATAGTATTTCTATATTAAACATTAGGTTTTAAAATCATCAATTTGTACATTAAGTTCGAATAAACTAAATACCTATCATTTAAATACTACGTTCGATATTATTCAAAAAAAAAAGGGGAAAGTTTTCAAAGTAAGGCAATGTTCTGTGTTTGGAAACTCAAAAAAGTCGTGTCCTAACTTACGGGGTTTCAATTTTTCTTGTTGGATCTAAATAATTGAATATTATTTTAAAATTAAAACACGTGAGATTTTAAATAAAAAAACAAAGACAAAATTATTCTCGAATATTCAAAGTGTCATATCCTAACTTACGGGATGTGACGTTTAGTTGCCTCGAGATAAAAAGGTTTTCAATATATTTTTCGACTTATTCAAGTAAGTAAAAATAGCGTAATATAAAGAGGGATCGTAATTTAAATTCTTTTTGAATTTTTAACTTTCGACATAAAGACATCAAATAATCAATTAGGTACCAATTTTGGGCGTAACGAGGGTGGTAACCCTTCTTCGTGCATAATTGACTCCCAAACCCATTTTTTGGATTTTTGTAGACCGAAAAATATTGTTTTAATAAATCAAAACTCTTATTAAAACGATCAAATTAAGAGGTGACCCGATCACGCCTCTTAAAAGTGATTGGGGCGACTCTCAATTTTTGTTTTTTTAAATAAAAGTCGACCTTTCAAAAAATGGTTTCGACATTTATTATAGGCTTAAATTATAAATTGATATCTAAATGATACTATTTTTTAATATTAATAGTTAATTTTTTTGTCACAAGTAATACTTAAATTAAATTTTTTTTAAAAAAAAAAGCACCATCGTTCCATTAAGTATATTTCAAAAGAGGATTAACCTACAATTTAGTATTTAAACTATACAATTTTCCCATTTGGTACAAATATTTTTTGTTGTCACTAGTCTCTTTTTTTTTTTTTAAGTTGATACCTCTATTAGTTCAGTCATTAGTTGAACCATTATATCTATATAAAAAACTAATTAAAAATTGACATGTGCAAAAAAAAAAAAAGACAAAACGGTATTATTTTATATATATATATTTTTTTTTCATTCTTCGGAATAAGATCGGTGGTCGAATTAGTCAAGCCACAAATTCCTAATTTGATCAGTTCGTCTGGTTTGATCAAATAA
Organism: Gossypium rotundifolium; assembly: GCA_025506655.1. Taxonomy (NCBI): domain Eukaryota; kingdom Viridiplantae; phylum Streptophyta; class Magnoliopsida; order Malvales; family Malvaceae; genus Gossypium; species Gossypium rotundifolium. The sequence goes on from CP106728.1 coordinate 53,878,811, forward strand.
ATTATTAAAAATCCATGAAATAAAAAATTCAAAATAGAGAAAAATTAGTTCACTTGGGTTTTTTTAGCTTTGCTCAATTAATCTGTATTGGTTCACGGGTTAATCGGTTCAACTCCTATCTTTGGACTAATACCACAATCAATTTTAGGTTTAGTTTTGAAAACACTGATTTAAATCGATGAAATAACTTTTTTAATCTCGTTAATTAGAGCAAGCAGGTGGTGATGTTCAAAAATAGAATTAATCATTGGTCCCTCGAGCATTGCTAATATTGCCAATTTGACCATTGGTTCAATTCCAAAACCATTGATGTCAATATAAATTATTAGCTTATTATAAATGAAGTAAAAATTTATTGTAATGAAATATTTTAATTATATTTTCATTAAAAGTAATATTTGTTATTGTTAGTTGTTAGTATAAAAATATAAAAAATTATTATATAAAATCAATGGTGTTAAATAATTTTGTTAAAAATATAACATATTACAAGTTATTTATGTTGTTTTTAAAATAATTAAATAGGAAGTTTGAGAAAGAAAAGGAAAGAAACGAAAAAGATGGCAGTAAACAAAAAACAGATAAATAATTTGATAATTCAGATTCTGTCATAGTGGTAAAATGATAATGGGTGACTCGTTGAGTAAGTCGTAAGTATTGAGTTGTCATTTTTAATGGTTTAAATTTATTTTTATCAGTTCAATAGCTAAAATCATTTTGCATTGCATCAAGGAAAATAATTGCTCACCAAACTAGAAAAATAATTACTATTATAAGCATCAAGGAAAATTCAACCGCCTTATTTACTTGTTAAATCAATTTTATTGGAGTTAAAACTTAGGGTCTTACATATTCATGACTACATCAACAAGTGAGATATTATGGTTTCTAATTTAGATTTTATTTCCAATAATCTTGGCAGATTCATACTCTGGAAACCGTAAAAATTAAGGAGGTTGATGTATCTCTTGACTTGTAAACTCATGAGACTCTCAATGAGAACACGAAAACAAATTAGTAATGATGATGGTTTGATTCAGCTTATCCATCCAATAGTCAACTATCACAAAGTCATATCTCCATTGTTAAACAAGGATTCAAAATGGAAAAAGAAGAGCCCATGAAAACACAGGATTCCTGCACTCAAAACATTGAAACCACAACAAAACCAGGGAATTTGTTAGTGCAAAGAGGGGATGGATTAGTTTAAGCTTTTGGTTACCTTAGCGTAGTAACGCCATTAAAACCATTCCACAAGACATAGTTTTGGCTACAATTGAGAGTTTCAGACAGGCACAATTCACATCTTCTTTGCCTTGAATTTGGCTTTGTATGTGACGTCACCTAGATTCCTTTGTAACCGTTAATTAACATGCTTTTTAATTTCCCTCCGTTGGGCGTTGGGACTCCACAATCCAGTCTAACATGCCCTCCAATATTACATTTCACAAATACTGCTAATTACTTAAATTCAAACTGCTTCAGCTTTAGGTGTTTCAGTAAAGGAGATCAAGCAATCATGTCAACATAATTTTCTCATTAGAAATGCACTGTACAAAAATGCTGGCCAGCTCATTTCAACCTTCCAGCTACCAACTAATATGTTTTCCAATTATCTAGCCCACCCAAACTTTACAAAATGCTAGATAGCATATTAGTCACAATCATATTCACATCACTAACTATATCCGAAAATGAATGACCCTGGGAAAAATTACAATTATTACATGGATTCATTCAATCAACGTTGATGCAGAAGCAGCCTTGCCCTCTGTTGAAGTTGAGTCAATGACCTAATACAAGTGCCCTCCTCGCATGTCTTTAAGCGTGCAAGGCTGATCAATTCCCGAATAAAAACTACCATTTCGTCAAGACTACTTTGCATTGGCAACTTGTCTTCAGATCCCTTGCTTCGGTGTTTCCCGTATACAGCCTCAAATTCTCTAGACTTACTGGCAGCTGTTCGTAGTACTGAGTCAGGAAGCCCTGAAATGATTACCAGTCAGGTGACATTCATCATAGCAGATGCTAAAATTTTGCAATTCAGTAAATTCTCTATAAACAAAGATCTAGATAAATACAACAAAATACATCTACGTCTTTTTGTCCTAAAGGTTCTTAATAACAGAAAGTATTGATTAATGCAGATTTCAATTACTAAATTCAAGGAAAATTCAACAAAAAGCTACATCTTTTCCTAGTAGGTGAGATATGCCCCATGGAATCCTTAATGCTATCATACTCTAAACACTCTAAACACCACATCCTTCAATGGACTTCGAAGGTCCTTATAGTTTCAACCCACAGTACACAATATTCAAGTTAATCTCCATATTATATTTATACATGTCAAAGCATAGAAGCTAATGAGGCCCCATTTCCCACAAGTCCACATGTAGATCCTCAGCAAAGAGAAAATAAAGTTACAAATAACCTTACCAGCTATTCGTGCAACATTCACTCCATAACTTTTTGGACAGGCACCAGGAGTCAACCTGTAAAGAAATGTAACTTCTTCAGCTCCTTCAACTCCATTTCCTACTTGGCACGCCATATGACAGAGAGAGACCTGTAAAAATTTATTAAAGGCAAATAATAAATAACTTAAGGAAATTGAACAGACAGTAAAATAGCCATGAACCCTGCATTTTACAAATTTTCACTCAACAAATTGGCAGATAAGACTTCAAACGGATGCTGTACAACTCAAAATATCCCATTCACTCTCTTTGCACCTAATAATGCTATAAACTTCAGTTTAAAAAATATATTATCCAACAGAAAGCAGACACACCTTGGAATTGTTCCTATAGTCCACAGCTAAACGGTGGTAGTGTGTTGAAAACATCCCTCGGCACTGCACCGTGTGTACAAAATGTTCAAGAACCGATTCCCTGTCACAGATATTGAGTAATGAGAAACCGTGACTAAGTCAAAAGTACCAGATGGATATGCAAAGGTGTTTAAATAGGAAAGCAACATACGCAATGGCTTGTCCATCAGAAGTTGATGTTCCACGTCCAAGTTCATCTAATGCCACAAGTGAATGTTGAGTCGCAGAGGACTGCATTAACCATCATGAATATGTTTTCACAGCTATTAAAATTTTAGAAATAGCATTTAGCGCATCTACAAAGGAAAAGATTAGTTTGGACAAGACTTAAATACTCTGGATAACTGAAATAAATAAAACACTGTTTCTGCTCATGTAGATTGTGAAATTGCAATGGCTTGTGCCAGTGAAAACAAACAAAGATGTGAGGGATGACAAGAACAGTTGCGAAGAAATATCAATTACACCTCTTTTGAATTTTTTTTAATTTTTGAAAATTCAAAGTAACATAGATGGATGTGAAAACTTTCACATATAAGACATTTGCTGCAATCAGGACATAGACATATAAGGGTTGCTTTAGATCAGAATGAAATAAGTTACCAGCATTAATGCAGTTTCTGAAAGCTCTGTTAAAAATGTACTCTGTCCAGCCATAATATGATCTTTGGAACCCATCCGAACAAATATTCGGTCAACAGGAGATAGTTCAAATTGTTCTGCAGGGACATCAGCTCCTACCTGGGGAAAAGGTAACATTAAGGCCAATGAACGCAATGAGACACTCTACAATGAGCAGGAAGCAAAAATTTACCTGGGCCAAAATCACAGCCAAGCAAACTTGGCGAAGAAGAGTTGATTTTCCACCCATATTAGGACCAGTAAGAAGAATAAAACTTGCATGGCCAGAACCAGCAATACTGATGTCATTGGGGACAAATGCACCCTTGCCTAAAGAATCACTTCTGAGAATAGGATGTCCTAAACCTTTTGCAGAAAAGCATGGCACTTCATTTGAGCATGAAGAGTCCAAGACACGAGGACGACATGTAGGACCTTCATAAAAATCACTTGCTATTGCTAGACTGATCAGTACATCCAGTTCTGCAAAATTAGACTAGTTCAGATATGCTAAGTAAATTAATCTGTATTGCATTATCTTTTGTAATTTCTGTAACTACATGCAGTCTCAGTTCCAAATTAAAGTATTTGGCTAAAATATAAGCATAGATGTATGCACTATATCCAGGGAACAAAAAAAGTTTAAACCTAACCAGCTCTAAAACAAGAAAATACTGGATTAAATTGGCAAAAAAATGATAAATAAATAAACCAAGCTTCAGTGCAGATTGCATAAAAGTGAGCAAGCATACCTGCTGTTGTTGAAACTAGTTGCCTCCATTTATTGTGATCCTCACAGAATCGTCCAATTAACCTCAGAAGAATGTTCTTAAAAGCCGTCTCCTTTTCAGATTCAGCTAGCGAGAGTTCTCCCAAGAACTTCTTGATAGATGGAGTCCAATACCGGAAGAAGCCCTGTGCATGCCAAGCAGGACGTACACAGCAAAATTATGAGTACTTCATTGTGCAACTCAGGCAACGTACAAAGCAAAACACTTATAACAAGTAAATAACAAGCATAACACATCTGCAGCCTCTGGCTAGATACAAACAGCCTACTTGAAAATTGCAACTGAGGAAAGCGTAATCCATCTGCATAACACATATGACCAAGCAAAAAGCTTGCTTGCAGCAGTTATAATCAATACTTGATAACATGACAGCTTTGTAACAAAAGATATCTACCACCAATTGGATAAATATATCTTAAGTTTAATCCAAAAAGGGGGTCACACAATGGAAGCAAATTACCTTCTTTGATGAACATAACTCATAATCTCGAGGGACACTCCCGCGCAAGCTTTCTGGCACTTCCAATAGATACGAATCTTTTCCAATCGTGACATAGGTGATCTATAGCAGATATCAATCCAAAGTTTAGTAAAACATTAGAAGAACTAAACAACTACTTATATCATTGGAACCTCCAAGAACTTGTTTACAAAATTCTTACTGATGAATCTCCAAGTAACTTCTGCTGCTCCTTGAGGTGTTTTGTCAAACTAGATTCAATCTCCTTAACTCTTTCACACGCTGAGTCATATTCCAGATCAACTCCTTTGTGAGGTATTATACGTCCAGAATTGTTGGCATCAACCCAATCAAAGGCACCTTTGAAATGTTTAAGAATGGAATTGATATTTGGAAGACCTTTACCTGTGCAGCGTTAAAAACATAAGAGGCCAGATATCTTTGAGTAACTATATAAAAAGATATATTTCACATTACCAGTTGTTAACAAATGATGAAGCTGCGTAGATTCCACATTTTTCAGAACAACACTAAGGGATGAACATGCTTGAACCATTAATTCACAACCTCGTAGTGCTGATATGAATTGCTGAAGTTGCTTCTTTGCCGCATCTTCATATAAAACAACTGTATGTGCATTTCTTCCATTAGCCTCACTGCATACAAGCACAACAACAGTTTAAATATTATTAAGGAACGCTCAATATATTCCCCACACCAGATGAATGGGATACACATGAATGAGCGGCATTTTCATCCAAGGTTTACCTGCTAGCAAAGATCCGTGCAAGTAGCCTCTCCATGTCAGGAAGCCTGGACAATGCCTTTCGAAATTCAAGTGCATATGATAGACTTTCACCCTAGATAGAAGAAAAGACAACATTATACACAAAGCAGTAAATATCAGCAAAAGAGACTCTGATGAAGACCTAACACTAATCAAAGCAAGGATTAATGGAATGCTTGAAAGTTGTGTAATTAGTTTATTCTGGAAAATTCAACTGAATGCTTGAATCAATGTTTGCAAGATGTAAGTCACAACTATAATGGAAAACTCACCTTTAGGCCTGCTACAGCATCTTGCCGTTCCTTAATCAAATCAGTATGATATAATGGTCTAGCAAGCCATGTTCTTAGCAACCTTTTCCCAAATGCTGTTACACAGTGATTTAATTGTGCATAGAGCGTCCTGTGCATATAAAAGAACAGACAAAGCATAAGACTGGCATTTGCAAGTAAAACAATTGAGAAAAACCTACAAGTGTGTGCACACATACCCATAAGAGTCTCCATTTCCGCTGTTTTCAAAGATCTCAAGATTCTCAAGGGCAGCAGCATCAAGAAGCATATAAGGCGTTTGCGCAATGCTACTGAAGCCAGAGGATGGAAGCAACTCAAACTTTGCAAATCTAAGTAATGTCACATCTAGAAAAGCCTGTTTTAGGTAATAAAGAGTGCCTCCAAGAGCTGAGAGTGCTAGGCTTCCATTAACACCAGCTCTGAGTAGAGTGGAAAGGACAGCTGGAAGGCAGCCCAACTCACCATCCTCGTAAGCATTAGCAGCATCTGTACCCACATCAACAGATCCAGCAGCTGATTGATCATTAATACACTTGTAGATAGTTTTGACTTCATGAACAGTTTTGTCTGCATCCCAAAATTCTGCAGTAGGGACCAATTCATTTACCAAGGGAGTTCTTGTATGTCTCAGCATTGCCCTCTCAGTTTCAAGACTGAGCAGGTTAGTGGGTTTTATAATTTCTACGGGCCTTAGCTCAGCCAATAGACAACACAATGCACTGCACTCAGAATCATCCTCAAACTGGAAAATGGAAGCAAGAGAGTAAATCAGTTCTTTTCAACTTAAAAAAAAAAACAAACAAGAGACAATCAGAAAAAGTAAATCTCATTGGATAAAGACACATACTATTCAGAGGAATAAGACTAATGATCAGATCTGAACAAAGAAAGGATAAAAATTAAGCAATTATCATGCAAGGAACAATCCCCACCTGTCCAATAATAATCCTGCTAGTTGCAACATCAACAGCACACATGCCAAAAACCCGCTTCTCATTCTGGTTTGTTGAACTTTGACAGCTTTCAGTCACTGCCATGAGGTAAGAAGGATCAGGATTTGATGACAGCATTTCTCCATCAGTTAGGGTTCCTCTGGTAACCACAGCACATATTTCACGCTTGACAACCTAAACATATTGAAAAACATCAATAAGTTATACAGCTCCATATCATCCCATACAATTAACAAATTATGGAAAAGAATTCTAAAAAGCATACTAGAAAACAATGGATATAAGGTTAATAAAATGACAGAAACAAGCCATCATATGACCTGGCCAGAATCCAGATGGAAATGGTTAATGGTCCTCATCATCACATCTAAGAATACTTGTACATTTACAAATGCTATTAGGACCATGACAATTACATATTTGACAAAAGTAAAAATCAACACAAAAAAATGCATGGAGAAAAGCATACTTATTAAATTGCCAATCTGGGGGGAATGTAAAATATGGAAAACCAATAAAAATAGAGCCGATCTTCTGTAGTATCATGCATAGTACAACATACCTTATCCTTGGCACCTTTCTCTTTCCGACGAAGCTCCAGTTGTTCAGGAGTTTCCGTTTGCTCTACTACAAGAACTCGATAACCCTGTTCCGTCAATAAAATAAAGTAAACTTTCCTCCATAGAACAGATTGTGCTTATCAAAAAGATCTAACCATGGCAAAACACGCATGGAAACTACAACTTGGAATAAAAGCACATCAGACAAACCTTTCGAGCTAATTTCTCCACATTCATAGAGAAATTCTTCTCAGGAAATCCACAGTGAGGTTGTTCCCCCTAAAATCAACAGTAAATGTAAGAGGAATAGTGAAAAAATAAGACCAAGAAAAAGGAGACAGTTTATAAACAAGGGACTTCTGCCTTATTTTCTATCTTTCTCCTGGCTGTGAAGATGGCCTAAGATAAGATAAAAAAAAGGGCAATCCACAAATAAATAAATATCAGTTTGAGACTTTGAGTTGAAGGAACTTGGATAGGACCATACCCTCATATATTGCAAATTCAGTTCTTTTGCCCCAACATGTGCATCCATTTCAAAAAGTTCATAAAATTTACCCATCTGCTTAAACAACAACGATATGTCAAATGACTTTAAAATTAATGGCAACAACAAATCAGGGTAGACCATGACATGCCTTAAAAAATAGAACTTTGTCCATATGTTTTGACTTAAACTCCCACCATTGCCTCTGCATGATAGCATGGGTCAACCTATAAATGTCAAGGAAAAAGCATCTCAAAGTACTTGAGAATCAAATGCACTTACCTGGCAACCTGATAGGCTCTTTAAGAAACCAGGAGGCAAGTATAAAGTCTTTGGATTGTAGTTTGCATCTCCAGGACGCTTCCTATTTGCATCTCTACGCACCTCACTTTAAGATAAAGAAAAAGAAAAAAAATTCAGTATAAAAATAAATGGTATTGGATATTTACATCAGAACTAACAACATGCCTCAATATCCAAAGAAATTATCTGTATGGCAATGCCATAAGCTCACATCTACTAAATAATTGGTAATCTAATAGTTCAGATGGCAGGTGTACCAGTTAGTTCAAGATGCCAGATGGCAGAATTAGTAAAATATTGTAATTTAAAGAAAGCCTGGATGCATGTTTTCAAATCCTCAAGATACAGTAAATTAAAGAAAGCTAGATGCCATAAACTTATATTTTTATGTAATCAATGTTACAGGAGGAAAATTAAAAGAAAGAAGCAAGAATTTACGGTCCAAGGAAGTGCAACTTCTCTGCTTCACGCTTCCCAAACCTCTCTAACTCATCAACCACCAAAGCCTTGTCAGCAGCAGTAGATGCCTTATCAGCTGCAGCAAAACATGCTCATATTCAGACCTCAAACCATCCATTCAGGTAAATTACATAAGAACAAGACAGACAGGAACATAATCTGCTATATATCCAATATTTTGAACGACAAACTAGTTAAATTAGGCCAGAGCAGAGTAAATTTCTATGTAAATTGCACCAATAACAAATGAATCACATAGTTAGAACATAAATAGAGGGACATTGATAAAAAGAGGAAGAAAAAGAATCCTCTTAGAGGAGATAATTTAAGGAAAATAAATAACAAAACATTCAATATAAGAGGAATACTTATTTTTCAAGGGGAAAGGAATTTGGTTATCTAATTTCTCATTTCAAAAACAACCAACTAAAAAAGAGTGGCACACAAAAAACCCCGTTACTTACTTTCAATCTTCTTCACCGGTTCCACCGAAGGCACCTTAAACTCCTCCTTAGTACTAACATTCGCACTGGTCTTACTCTTTTTACCGGACTCCGGTTTTGCAACGCCATTCGCCTTCCGTTTCTTTGATTCAGTCTTTCCCCGCCCTTTCTTTTCGATATTTTCATTCCCACCTCCTCTTCCTCCAATTCTTCTTCCTCCTCTTTCTCATCCTCCAAATCCATATCTTCCTCATCAGCATCCTCGCTCACTTCCTTCTCGGCGTTCTTCCCCCAATCTTCATCACTAGAATCATCATCGTCGCTCTTTTCGTTCGCACTATCCGCCACGTCATCATCCTCATCGTCAATCACCACTTTTTTAAAAGCCAAAGAACCCCCTCGCCGCAACCGCTTAAACCTTCCCGTGGTTTCTTCAACCCACTCAATCTTTTCCTTCCCCAAATCCAACTCCTCTTCCTCAGAATCATCATACTGAATCAAATGCTTGCCCGAGACCTTATCGAAAGACTTGACAACGCCCTCGTACCACGCCTTATCCAAGGGCCAGTAAACCCTTAGCCTCTTGTCAACCACTTCATCGCCAGACGTTATGTTGAGGGGAGAAGAGGGAGTGGGGGCAGGCGATTGGCCAATAACAAGGAGAGGCTTTTTGAGCTTGGGTTCTCCAGGGGAGGGAGTAGTAGGGATGGGACTTCTACTTGGATTAGGTTTAGGGCCAGGGATAGGGTTGAGTTTAGAGGTATGTTTGGCAGGAGGAGGAGGAGGAGGAGAAGGCGATGGAGATGGGGAAGAAGAGTTTTTCTTGGAGAAGAAGGAAGTAATCTGGCTCTGTTGATTAACGAGGGGTGATCTGCCATTGCTTTGACGACGCGACGGTGCCATTTTTACCGATTAATGATTAAAATTTGAGAGGCGGGTGGGAGGGAAGTTTGGAAGGTGAAGTGTGATCACTTTTCTGTCGAAACGGAAGTGTAGAAATAAGGGAAGAAAATAAAGAGTGAAAGATGGCGGGATATGCCGGGAAAATGTCCTCAACGGGGTTTTCTTTGGCGGGAATTCCACCAAATTTGCTGGGCAGTGTGTGCGCTCTCTGAACTGTAAATCACACCCGCACTCTCTCTCCATTTCTTAATTTTATTTATAATTTTTGAAAAAAAAAAAAACAAACAGGCCAAAATTATTCAGAATTAGGCCCTCAAAACCCAAACATATGGGCCTAGGATAAATTATTAAAAAATCATAAAATTAGTTCAGCCAATCTTGAAAAATTCACTCAAAAACGATTTAAGAGTCGGGGAAGAATAGATTGTGGGATTCGCCGGATGGACGGTACAAGATCAACAATGATGGTGCAGTATGTATACCTTCAAGTGCTGTGACAACAGGTGGCGTCATTAGAGATGTCAGGGAAGATGTATTGTGGGATTTTCTAAAGTTATCGGTGTCGTAACCATTTTTTGATAAAATAGTAAACGAAGTGGTCGACTTGAGGTTTGAAAATGAGAAGGGAGTCGCCACCGATCTTTATTTGGGTGTGATCGGATCACTTTTGTTTTAATAAAATGTCTTGGTTTATTAAAATGATGCTTTTGGTCGGCGAAAATTTGAGAAAAATGGGTTCGAAAGTCAATTACGTGCGAGGAAGGATTAGCACACTCGACACGCCCGAAATTGGTACCAAACTGATTGATCCATGTCCTATTTTTGAAAACTTTGAAATGATTTGAAAATAAGATACTTTTTATTTCCAAAATTTGAAGGAATTGGAAGGGATGCTAAGACTCATATTTTCGAAGAAATAAAGTATCATGTCCAGTAAGTTAGGTCGCGACACTTTAGACTCCCGAAACTAAGTTCGCCTTTTAAAACTTGGTTTTATTTTTGAAGAGGATCTCCCGTCATTTGTTGAGTGAGAAACCAGAACCCAGTAAGTTATGGCTCGTTTTCCCGAAAATCCAAATTAGGAATATTGCCTCTATTTTAGAAGAGAAAGAAACTTATCTCGAAGTATCTAGGCGTCGAGTCCAGTAAGTTAGGGCGCGACATTTCGAATTTCCGAGATTAAGTGTTTTGTTTAACATTTGAATGGCGACTTTTTTAAAAGGGATATTCCGTTTTTAACTTAAACGAGAAAAACCGGAACCTAGTAAGTTAGGGCTTGATTCTCCCGAATTGCTAATGCGGAAATATCGGTCGTTATAAAGATTGAGATGTCGAAAAATAGTGAGATGACGATTAGAATATAAGTAGTGGTGACAGAAAAGTATCGTGACAATGGTGTATATGTATTGTCGATGATAGAAAATAATGATAATAATAATGGTAGTAATAACAATATATATATATATATATATAAAGATACATTAATAGTGGTAATAAATATAATAATAATATTAGCTATGATAATGATGATATATAAAAAAATAATGAGTGAAAAATAAGCGAATAAATATATATACATATATATGAAAAATAATAGTATAATAATAGCGATAATAACAAAAATATAATAATAAAAATAGGTAATAATAATAATGAAAACAAAATAATAATAATAATAAATAAAATAATGATATTAGTAATAAAAATAAAATAATAACACACAATAAATAATAAACAAATAGTAGTAAAATATAATGGAAATAACAAATAATAATAATAAAATAATCAATAATAATAAAAATAAAAATATTAAATAATAGTAAAACTGGTAAAAAATGCAAAATAATTGAAAAATGGGTTAAATTGCATTAAAAACGGAAGTTTCGAGTCCAATTGTAAATAAAACAGAGGTTTGGGGGCTAAATTAGAAACGCGCATAAAAGGTGGGGAACCAAAGAGGTAATGTTCCCCAGTAAGTTAAACGCGGCGTTTGGGGGAAGGATCGAATCGCAAACCGCGTGAAATTTTTAGGCCAATATTGCAATAATTAAAAATTTGATTTTAACAACATGAAAATGAGGAAGGACCAATTGCGCAATTTCCCCCTTTGGCTTAAAAAACGAGAATCCTGAGCTCTGGGTCGAGTCAAATTCGGGTCGGATCAAAACAACGTCGTTTTGGGGTTAAAGGCCAGCCCTTAAAACGACGTCGTTTCAAGGGACTATAAAAGACTCAAAATTCTGAAAAAAATTTATTTGTGACCTGCTTAAGAAAAAAAAAAAAATCCTAAACCTTCTTCTTTTCTCTCTCAGGTCCGAATGGGGGGTGGGGATTCCGGTGGCCGGACCAACGTCCTCCGTCACTGGTCGGAAAAAGTAAAAATATATATATTTTTTGTTAAAAATTTATTCTTTAATATAGTTTTGATTCTAGTTTTTTCTTGGGATTAATCTTAGGCTTTTTTTATTGTTTGTATCTCACTGTGTTTGATTGCTTTTTTAACCTTTCTTCTATATTGATTCAAAAAAAAAAAAAAAAAAAACCCCCTCTTTACATGATTCTTTGTTCGGCTTATATAGCCATTTACATTTGCTTGCTTTCTGTCTTTTCTATTCATTGTTTGCAGGCACAAGTGGTGCTGAGCGCATGGGCGATGGCCGGTGGCTGCAGGTGGCGTCAGTGGGCAGAGCGAGTGGATGTCAGAAGGCAGAAGACTAGGGGCGGCACCTAGGGGCTAGGTTTTTTCTGGAAAATGTTTTTAAGTTTTTGGGCTTGTATGTGGGCTAGGGCTAATCTATTGGGTTGAGTTTAGTGGGCTGCTAGGTATGGGTTGTATTAGGTTTGGGTTAAAATGGGCTTGTAAGCCCGGGCAAAATTGGGACTGTACAATCGGAGCATGGTCTGTTTTAGAAGCTGAGCTGTGGGGAGCGCTTGAAGGCTTGCGTCCTGCTTGGGGACTAGTTTGGCAAGGGTGATACTAGTAAATAACGTTGTTGTTGTCCAGATGGTTAATGGGGAGGATCGAGAATTGCATCATGAGCCGGTGGTGCGAGTAAAAAATATGCTTCGTCGGACATGGGAGGTTAAAGTCCAGCATGTTTACCGAGAGGGTAATGCTGTAGCAGATCATATGGCAGCATTAGCACGAGGATATGGAATGGATTTACAGATATACCGATCACCACCAGTAGAGCTTATGAAGTTAGTGACTGAATAAGGATGAAGATGCTGTAATAATTCTTAATTGCTAGTCTATTACTCTCTTATTCTACCAAAACAAAAACAAGGTCTTTCCTCTGTCCGGACGGACCGGTATTTTACGTGGTTCCAACAACCATGGAATTTTGAGAATGATGATAATAATAAAAAGAATTAAAAGAAAAAAAAAACATTTTGTTTTTACTGAAATTGCCCCTCTTTTTAATTAGAAATTACGAATTATTAAAAGTAAGAAAAAGGGCCTACTTATGGGACTATTTCTAGAAGTCGCTACGCTCTTCTGCTACTGTAACATCATGCATGGGGCATGAAGGCTACGGAAATGCTTTAAGAACAGGTATGGAGCCTCATCTTGGTAAAATATCCGTTGAATGCAAAAGAACCGATTCTATGTTCCATACCCAGAAATGGAACAATGTTTTGACTGATTCTATGTGAGCTTCGTACAATATGTATCATGCACAAGCACGGTTGATTTTAAGGGTAATAATAGAATTATAGAATCCCAGAATTACAAAACACATTTTAATTAAATAAATAAATTTATCGGATGCAGAACAACTCGAAAATTATGCGAATCATTTCAAATGTAACTGTTTTCCAACACAATGCTAAAAGTGGTTGATTCATATTAACACCAGAGATTGGAGAAGTTAATAAAGTAGAAGAATTCCATACCTCTTTGTGGTTCTATGGAGCAATCAATATTAGTACTAACTAATTCATCTTTGTTTCTTTAGACTTGACATTAGGCTTCTTGGGTACTTCATCGTCTTGGGATGAGCATTCAACTAATTCATCAGGGACATGGTTGGGAACATTGTGTTTGGTAATGAATTCCTTCAATATGCTCTTCCTTCTTCCATTGAAAGATAGACCCTCTTTTGCATTCACGGTATAAAATTCAACTGAAGCTTTAACCTGGGGTTAACTGCCTCCATCACCACAATCTCTACAAATTTTGTAGGCAATTATAAAGCTAGAACTTACCCATGTCAAACACAAATTACGACCCCATATTCATGCAATCCAAATAATTCATGTTGGATACACACTCACACACCAAAAGTACAGATGACATAGCTGAATACTACTTCTGAGCTCTCATATTCATCATAGGAGATAACCAGTCAAATAGTGACACATAGAAGAGCATGAATGCATGTAATGCGTACAGCTTGGCTAGATAATAATACTTTCCAACAAACAAAATAAATACATTCTCAATTAAATTAACCTGATAAAATCAAATAAGCCAAAACAAAATTGGATACCCCTATTGCCTAAGGAAGATGAACAAAACCTTTTATCAAAAGAAAAAGCATGGTTGCATCAAGAGAAGTGTATGCCAGCCTTGTTGAACATAGAGAGTAAGGTTAAAAAGCTTTCCTGACTCAGCTTGGATGCTCTCTGCTCCTCAAATTTTCCTTCCTTCAACACACTTATAACCTTATTTTTAAACTCAGACACTTCTCCTTCTCCTCCTGCTTCATCACATTCCATATCCATATCATCATCCATTTCCATACTCTCATCCCCTAATCTTGCAATCTCCATATCATCATTCCCACTCAAAGAAACATTTTGTGATCCTTGCAGCGCCTGCAAGGTCTTATAGTTCTTCTCCAAGAGTGACAGTACGTTTTTCTGCTTGAAAATGGAACCCAGTGTCTTATTCTTCCTTATGAAACAAATCCTTATAAACCCATCCCACTCCTTATGATTCACTTCAGGGCGTGGTTTCCTTGGCTCGATCCTTACGACAGAAGAATCAACCTTAGGTGGAGGCCGGAAATTGTTCTTCCCAACTTTGAGGAGATGGGAAACCCGAGCATAAAATTGGGTATTGACGGAAAGCCGACAGTAAAGATTATCACCAGGCTGAGCAACAAGTCGCATTGCGAATTCTCTCTGGAACATAATAATAGCACACCTAAAAGCAGGCTGATGAAACAGTAACTTGAATGTAAGAGGAGAAGATATTTGATACGGAATATTCGCCACACATATATCAAAATAGGGCAAATCCGTCTTCAGTACATCACCTTGAATAACCTGAAAAAAAATTCAGCATTTTATACAACATTGTCAAATCCCCACTTCTAGAACATTCAAATTCATCAGGTAATTGACTATTAAAGCTCCTAAAAGTTGAGAATTTGGTCAATTTTTTTATAAAAAAAAAAAAAGAAGGGATACCTTTAAGCGATTAGAGAAAGGGGTGCCTTGAAAGCGGCGCTGAAGTTCGAGAACCATACGAGGATCGAGTTCGACGGCGATGACCATTTTACCGGCTTCAAGAAGCTTCTTGGTAAGGTTACCAGTACCGGGACCGATTTCCAGGATGGTATCGGTGGGTTTGATGCCGGCCTTTTGGACAATAGCGTCGACCAACAAAGGGTTCTTAAGGATGTGCTGGCCTTTGGATTTGTGGAAAGTGACACCACCTTGGTAGTGATTGGAGGGGGCTCTCGGCCCTTTTTGCTTATCCTTCTTCATCTTCCCTCCCGCCATCACAAATATCACCTATGAATGCAAATTGATTCGCAGAGGCAAGAGTGGGTAAACTCGATTTTTAGGGTTTTTGAGTTTATGACTGCAAATATATCTTTTATTAAAAATATAAACTACAAATCTAGAGCTAGGGTTTTGGTTGGTTGGGCAGACCCACTCTATTAGCCTATTAGGGCACGCAGTGCTTAAAAAAATATATTTATGACTCTAAAAAGGGGCAAATATCCCAAAAATATTAAAAAAATTAAAAATTATCGGAAAGAATAAGTTTCAAAAATATTGATCAGAAAGGGTAATTTCCCCAAAAATCGCGTCCACGTCGGTAGCGTTTTTTGGGAAAAGCTTAAAAGCGTCCGTGGGGGCGCTTTAGGCCACCTCAACAAAAACGCTCCCACGAGGCGCTTTTCTTGAGGTGGCCTAAAGCGCTCCCCCATGGACGCGCTTTAGGCCACTTTCCCCAAAAAACGCGCTGACATGGACGCGATTTTTGGGGAATCTTTCCCGTCCACTTGCAATGTGAAAAATGAAATAAGTTTTTGGGCAGTAGTCTCCGGCAAAATAATTTTGAGGAGACGTTTCAGAATAAACCGTGGCCGAAAACACTCTCACGTGGACGCGCTTTTGCTACAGTGGTCTCCGGCAAAATTATTTTGAGGAGACGTTTCTGAACAAACAGTGGCCAAAAACACTTCCAGCAGGGTGCACTATTACCAAGAGCACTGAAAGCGCTCCCACGTGGACGCACTTTTGCTACTGATCTTTGTCCAAGCAAAATTAGGCTATAATCACCAAATTGCATTCTCGGTTAGCGAAAAGCAAATTCAAGCAAAAGGAAAAAAAATTGAAAATGAGTGAACGTATTAATCTTTGTTATTTACTACGATGGTGAAGTCGTGACAAAAGATGGTGTTGTTTTCTTATCGGAGAACACAATAGCGATTGAATTTTAATCGAAACGTCGATTTGGTAGAACTTCAAAAAGAATTAGGCGTAAAATATTGAACAACGCCAATGAAAGTTCGACTATTAAGTATAGATTTTGCGCTTTGGTTGATCCGGTGAGATATGACGATTCGACATCAAAGGTCCCTGAGCCTTGAGGCAATGTTGGAGACTCATCTTGCGGTGGTTCTCCTATATCGAGGTATATGTAGAATTTTCATCTCCAAGTGATCCGTCGCGACCTCAACATTTAGTATCGTTCGAGAGAATACACGACCCCAAGTCGACACTCTGTAAGTGGGAGGCAAAACACGAAGTGCCCGTGTGCGATGGTAGTATGGAAAACATAACCCCGCACGACACTTTCGGTTGGTGGATGGGACATGCATATTCGTCAATCGACGCCGGATGACGTAAATACGTATTGGGGACGTCATCAACTTCTAGTGGATGGCAATCCACATACGATTGGAATCTTTACGAAAGATGTTTAAGGAGGGATGATGTATTACCGACGGCATCCACCAATGAGGGCCCTCGTTTGTTGCGATTATGGAGGATCGGACGATGAATCCAATGTGGATCCACCTCGGGAGCCGGGCCCGACGGTGCGAAGTTGGACTATTTTACGAACCGGAGCCGTTCCAATTGTACTGAAGATGTTGAGGTGGTTCACGAAGAAGAAGAAGATCCGCTATTCAGGCATACTCGCCTCCGGTAGACATGCATAATGTCGATCTATCTCAAGAAGATGCATTGGAGTTTCTGAACTACCACACCGGACGCTGCGACTGTACAAATTCTTCGTTGGATTCGGACCAATTAGAAGTTGGTAACGGGTTTCCAACAAGAACACTTTTCTTGGTGCATTGAAACAATACAACATCGAGAACGGGTTAACTACACTATGGTTAAATTAAAGCTCGATAGGTGCGAGGCGAAGTGTCTTGTGCAAGGCGGCACATATGCATGGAAAATCATGGCGTCGTTAAGGAAAAGGACGGGGATGAGGGAGGTGAAGAAGTACAAAGGTCCGCATACATGTCTTACCAGACAAGTACCACTATGTGTTCAATGATTTGAATAACACTAATATTATGTAATGTTGCATTATTTAACGTGCCGTTGGCGGTGTAACACAAGATCATCGAGGATGGATTCGGACATGTTGGTCTGCGATTTAATAATCCTAACGGTGAAGGCCGATCCCAAAACTACGTTCGGCCTTAATTGGCAATATTCATAGCCAAATGGGGTACACGCCTCTTACGAAAAGGCTTGGATAGCCAAGCGTTGCGAAAAAGTTGCACGGTCGGTGGGACGCTTCATATAATGAAGTGTGGCGGTGGTGTCAGTCTTTGGAGAGATATGTCCCAGCGAGACAACAGACATTGAAACGGAACGGCGTACTACAACGATTTTACGCTCCGTGGATCGCGGTGTTCAAGCGCTGCTCGGACATTTAAGCAATGTCGAGATGCTTTTACATACCGCAAGCCATTGGTACAAATTGACGGCACCTTCATGTATGATAGATATACGATCGGCTATTGCTAGTCGTGGCACAAGACGGTACGTGGAAGAATCCTTCCGATTGCGTTCGCAATAACACCGGGGAGTCGGTGATGATCGGACTTCTTCCTATCTAGGTTAAGGAGGCATGTCCGCCTCAACTCGCATATCGTTATATCCGATCGGGGCCCTGGAATACTTGCGGCAATAGAACGATAGGGAAGCATGTGGCATCGCACACACCATCGATATTGCCTGAGGCATGTTTCATCCAACTACTATGGGCAACACCGATCTAAAAGACAGAAACGGCAAGTGACCGATATAGGTATGAAATATCTATTAATATAATTTCTTTTGAAAATTTTAATTTATTCGCAATTGAATAGTGGTATATAATATTCGCTATCAACGTATATCGACAGGGTACAAGATCAATAAAGACCGTTTTCACGAGATGTTGGCCAGTTTGCGCGCAGATAACGCCGAAGGCGCAGAGTACCTGTGCAATATTCCTTTTGAACAGTGGACACAAGCATATGACGACGGCCTACGATATGGTCATATGACCACAAACCTGGCCGAATGCATAAATTCTGTGCTAAAAGGAACCCGTCATCTGCCGATTACAGCGGTTTTGCGGGAGACATATTTTCTTTTAGCGGCACTATTTTCGAAGAGAGCAGCGAGTTATCGAGGGCAGATGCAAGGAGGCCATGTATGGAGCCCGAAGGTCTTGCAAGAAATTAACCGTGGGAAGGCACGGGCGAACACCATGCACACAGTTTGTCACGACCATGACGACTATGGTTTCGTGTCACGAGTTTGACAGACCGAACCAAGGTATTGTTGGCGGGCATTATCGTGTACACTTGACAAATAGGACATGCGACTGTGGGATATTTGATGCACTTTGTTACCCATGTGCTCATGTACTTGCCGCTTGTCATAATCTTCGTCTTGACCCCATGAGCTATGTCGACGAAGTCTACAAATTAGAAAACATGTACAACGTGTGGAGACATGTATTCCCACCAGTCCCAGATGAACGTAAGTGGCCATCGGTATCGCTTGCACCGTATAAGCTGTTGCCGGATAGAGAATTGAAACGCAAACCAAAAGGTTGACCTTCCTCGACTAGAATACGCAACAATATGGATATCCGAGAACTGACCAACCAAAGTCGGCGGTGCGGGTGGTGTAGGAACCCGGGCCATACATCTCGTTCGTGTCCAAATCGGACTAGTTGACCGTGTTCTTAGCTTGTTTGTCTCTTGCTGGCTATGTAATTTCTGTTTTTTTGGAGGAAAACGGTGAACATTTGTACAATAACTCAAATTTATTAAATATAAGATAATTAAAATTAAATTACAAACACAAATAAAAAACAACTTTTATTCAAAAATAAAAAATTATTACAATTTAAAAATAAAACAGCCCATCCTAATCAACGTTGATGCTTAAATAAACCAACTTTTATTTTATTCAAGTTATTAAAATTAAATTAAAAATTAAATTAAAAAATTAAATCATTTCTATCTTATCAAAGATATTAAAATTAAAATAAAAAATTAAAATACAAAAGAAATAAAATTAAACTCAATTTTATTATATAAAAATTAAATTTAAAAAATTAAAATAATTAAAAAATTAAATTACAAAAAAAACAAACTCAAATTTTATTAAATATATTACAACTTAATTACAAAAAAATAAACCAAACCTATTTTGTCAAAGTTATTAAAATTAAATAAATTAAAAAATTAAATTACAAAAAAACCTCAAATTTTATTAAATATATTACAACTTAATTGCAAAAAAATAAACCAAACCTATTTTGTCAAAGTTATTAAAATTAAATAAATTAAAAAATTAAATTACAAAAAAAACTCAAATTGTATTAAATATATTACAACTTAATTACAAAAAAAAAAATAAACCAAGCCTATTTTGTCAAAGTTATTAAAATTAAATAAGTTAAAAAATTAAATTATAAAAAAACAAACTCAAATTTTATTAAATATATTACAACTTAATTACAAAAAAAATAAATCAAACCTATTTTGTCAAAGTTATTAAAATTAAATAAATTAAAAAATTAAATTACAAAAAAAGTAAACTCAAATTTTATTAAATATATTACAACTTAATTACAAAAAAAACCAAACCTATTTTGTCAAAGTTATTAAAATTAAATAAATTAAAAAAATTAAATTACAAAAAAAAACAAACTCAAATTTTATTAAATATATTACAACTTAATTACAAAAAAAATAAACCAAACCTATTTTGTCAAAGTTATTAAAATTAAATAAATTAAAAAAATTAAATTACAAAAAAAAACAAACTCAAATTTTATTAAATATATTACAACTTAATTACAAAAAATTAAACCTTAATTACAAAAAAAATTAAACTCAAATTATAAATTAATTTACAATTACTCAAATTAGGGGGTTTAGGGTTTAGTGCGGATGCCGGTGGGAACCAGTGCCACACGGGGGCGGTCGACGGTTACGCGCTGGATTCCTCCTTCTTCTAGCTTCCGGCGGGGGTCGTGGAACCTCAGGCGGGGAATCCGGTCCCTCCGGCAGTGGGTCTGGTTCTGGGTGTTGCGATGATGACCCACCTTGATAAAATAATGACCCCGGAGGTGTTTGCATAAACCACGGCGGGGTGACGCATCCGTCACGGTGAAGGAGCTCAGTAGAAAGAATCGCTCCCGACGGTGCCTCCTCTAATCCCACACCCGACGTCGGCCTCACGATCGGCTGGCTAAAAGGAGTTGTCGGGAACGGACTCGAACCCGGCCATGCATTCCAACCTGGGGGGGACTAGAAAAAGGAAACATATATGGGTTAGGAGGATACATATAAGGGGCAGGGTACGCACCTGGCATAAACTGTGGACGCTGTGTTGTCGGTGTTGTCAGCTGAACTGATGGGCCCGGTGATTGTGTAGGCGCTGTTGATGGGCCCGTGGTATCGTAGGCGCTTCTTTGGGCCCGCTCATCACCCCTTCTCCTTGAATGTAAAGGGCCCGACGTTCCTTCGCCGCGAATTTGCTGTCGCCTCTCTTCATCCGACAACAGATACTGACTTGCCATGGATTCTAAACCATGGCATGTACTCAAGACGCACGCTAACTCAGAACTACGATCGGTTCCGGTTAGGTAAAAAGTCATACCGGTTCTCCTACGTCTCGATATGTTCTGACCAAAATATTGGCCAATCCGTGTGCTGCCGCCGTAAGTCCACACTGTGCTCATCATCGAGCACCTCAGGAGCCACGAGAATCGGTTGCGGGCATCCAAATTACCGCAGAACCCGATCTGACAGGTGCATCTCCACGGTCGCGTAGGTGATTAGCGGGACCTTAACGTGCCAACTGTTCGGATTTTGGAGGAACTCCACCGGAATTACTGCCCGAATTTTGGGATCCTCGTACGGTGTCCATTGAAACTATATTAACATTACCAAAATATTAGTTATATACATAAATACTAAATTATAATAACGAAATTCGACACTTACTTGTGATTCGACCGTTGTTCCAATAGGAGCCGTATATCCTCAATCGAGTTAGGTATTCCAACATGACTCGTCGGATGGTTCCACTTAATTAAATAAACTTTTAGCATGCAATTATACTATAAATCTACGACATAATTGTAAAATATAATATTAAATTTACCTCGTTATCGGTGGGAATGAATATGGTCGGTCGAGTCGAGGACGTAAAATGGAAATCAAAACCATGCCCATGACTGCAGAGTGATAGGCAACCTCCGATTTTTGCTTTACTACGCACCGTCGCCTCGACATCTCCGGTACAACCTCGATAGCACGGCGGACTTCAACTCAATTCACCTACCGCTCAAATCAACAAGTTTCAGGAGCCATCTCGGTGGACGAGGTTTCTAGAGAGTCCCATCGATAGCCTCAATTATCTGAAGCATGTATGCCGCAAGATACCGTATTCTTTCTTCTTCATCGAACCTTCATTCGGCTGCGGGAATGCGTCTCGTAACCAAACCATATCGATCCAACCTCCTTGCAATTTATCCGGAATGGCACCGTGAGCTCGTAGCATACGGCCATCCAATTGAGAGATGTTACGGACCGATGACTACCGACCCGTCCACCGGTAATCTCAACTCAGAATCGCACATCTTCTAAGGTGATGGTACACTCTCGCATGGCGATGGAAAGTGTGCGTCTCGGTCTCCACCTCTCTATCAACGCTACCGATTAAAGTCGGGTCCAACTTGAACCCCAAACCTATCGTGTACGTGCAAAAACACGCTTCCGCGTAATTCTCGATCAATGGCGATGGGGACTAGGCATGTTGCGAATATAACATTGCAACACCGATCTACTGATCGTTTAAAAATTATAAAATTCAAAATTAATTAAAATGTATAATTAAAAAATTTAATAATATTGAAAAATTAACATTCAAACTTACCATTTTCAATTGCTCGACGCCAATGTGATTCTTTGTCTAGGCGACGTAAATCCCGACCATTGTACTCCGATAAAGAATTTTAAATTTTTCAAAAAATAAATATATTAAAAAATTATAAAGGGCTTTTTGTAAATAGTAGAAGACTATTTTGAAATTTAAGCGTAAATTTCAAGGACTTTGAGAGAAACTTGAGAGAAAATTGAGAGCAAATTGAGAGAAAATTGAGAAAGGATTGAAGTGTGAAAAAATGAAGGGTTGGGGGTATTTATAGTTTTTTTTTACCATTGGCTAACGGTCAAAAAAATTTGATTACAGACGGCCTAAAGCGCGTCCATGGGAGCGCTTTAGGCCACCTCAAAGCGCACCCTCGTGGGAGCGTTTTTCTTGAGGTATTAAAAGCCCCCCATGGACGCTTTTTAGGCCTTTCCCAAAAACGCTACCGACGTGGACACGATTTTTGGGAAAATTGCCCTTTCCGGTCAATATTTTTGAAACCGGTCCTTTCCGTAATTTTGATTTTTTGGTATTTTTGGGATATTTGCTCTCTAAAAGCACATTTTAGAAGAAAATGGTGTAAAATAAGTTTTTTAGTGTTTAATTATAAATGTGTTAAAATTATATAAAAATATTTTTAAAATATTAATTAAAATATTTAATGATTATATTTAAATATTTAAAATATAATTTATATTCTAATTAAAATTTATAAATAATTTAATATTTATTGCTTAAAAATATTTAAAATTTACATTTTATATATTAAAATATTAACAACAAATTATAATAATTTTTATATTTTTATTAAAATATAATAATATTAACTAATTTAAATATTATTTAAATGTATATTTTTTAATAATAACATGTCTAAAATAGACATTTTATTTCTCAAAAGTACTTTTTAACAACAATGCTAAACACTCAAATTTTAAACCAAAATTTTCGAAAGCACTTTTCCACAACACTTTTCAAAAGCATTTTTTAAAAGTATTGCCAAACTAGCCCTTAAGCTTGCAATTGGCCTTGATAGAGTAATAAATGTGAAATATAAGCTATAATTATTGGCTAAATTTGTTGATATGTCAAATTTTAAATAAAATATATATGAAATTATTATTTGAATTGTTTTTTATTAAATATCAAAATTATCTCGTCTAATTTATATTATGGTAAATTATAAAATAGTCACTTTTGTTTGACTCAGATTACATTTTAATCACTTATGTTTGAAATGTTACGTTTTAGTCATTTACGTTATCATTTTGTTACGAAGTGGTCACTTTACCGTTAAGCTTTGTTACCTCCCTAACAGCGATCCTACGTGGCATCCAAATGAGTTTTAAATGCCAACTTGGATGTTTTACATGGCAGTCCATATTAAATTTATTTAATTAAAAACATAAATTCATCCCAACAACCGGGCATCCAAGTTGGCATTTAAAATCATGAAGGAAATTGGATAATGGGTTTTAACCGCTTTTAGGGACTTGCTCCCCAATTGAAGCTAAAATCTGGGGTATCATGGACGGAATCCTTATCCTTCTAAACAAAGGTTGCAGACGGATCATCATTGTGACCGATAATTTAGAAGTTGTTCAAAACTTATCTGCCTTAGACTCGGGGGACTCAGGGATTGCTGTCCTTAAAAGAACTCAGCAAATCATACAATCGGAAGGGGAGTGGAAGATCAAACATGTCCCAAGGAGTATGAATATGGTAGCAGATTGCCTTGCCAAATTGAGTCTAAGCTGGAAGACAAACCTACAAGTCATTGCAGAGGCTCCTAAAGAGATTTTAGATTTCCTTCAAGCTGATAAAGCTAATGGCTACTTTATGTAATTGACACTTTTATATTTTATTTTCACCAAAAAAAAAATCTATTTGGATTGCCACGTAGCACTATTGTTAGAGAGGTAACGGAGTTTAATGATAGAGTGACCACTTCGTAACAAAACGATAACGTAAGTGACTAAAACGTAATATTTCAAACATAAGTGACTATTTTTGTAGTTTACCCTTTATATTAAGCATATATGATAAATTATTTTCTGATTAAATTACCAAAAAATACCGATTTTTTTCAAAATTACCAGAATAGGCCGATTTTTGGAATATTTACGGGTATGGGTCAACTGAAAGCGTTTTTCCCCCTAACGGATACTTTTCCAACGGCTATTTTAAATAGTCATTACCCCCAACGGAAAAAAAAAAACTATAAATACTCATTTCTCGTAAAATTCTCTCAAATTCTCAAACCACTCTAGAAAATCTAAATTATATTTTCTATTGAATTTTTATTAATATTTTCTGAAAATGTTTTTTAAAATTAATTTGTGTTCTATATAATTAGCAATGGTCGGTTCTTTAACCTGTCATGATGACAAGCACATTTCCGTCATTCAATTGCAAATGGTACGAATATCTTTTAATAAATTTCATTTTTTTTTTTATTTCATTATTATATATTAACTTAATATTTTGTAAATTTTTTACGTAAATAGGCGGAAGATGAATTTTACAATGCTATATTCGTAATTTACCCGGTCTTCCATCACCGTTGATTGAACCATTATTGAGGAAAGCTAATTTTTGGCACGTGGCACTTGTAAGACGGGTGTGTAAGTGGGACTCGAAACTCATAAGCGCATTGGTGGAGAGGTGGAGATCTGAGATGCACACATTCCACCATCCATGCGGCAAGTGTA
This sequence comes from Gossypium rotundifolium, assembly GCA_025506655.1. NCBI lineage: Eukaryota > Viridiplantae > Streptophyta > Magnoliopsida > Malvales > Malvaceae > Gossypium > Gossypium rotundifolium. Next base: position 53,904,063 of record CP106728.1, read on the forward strand.
TTATCACTCTGGAGGACGTGCATTTACAGTTGGGGTTACCTGTGGATGGATCGATAATCACCGAGTCTATTCAGTCTGATGATTGGTAAGGCATATGTGGTGAACTTTTAGGCTCGATTCCGGAGACGATTTATAGAGGTCTGATCGAACTAGCTTGGTTACGGAAAACTTTCATAGCGCTGGATGAAGATTCGACTAAAGTTGAAAGAGAACGACATGCTCGAGCGTGCATCCTTTAGATCATCGGGGGTATCCTGATGCGGAACAAGTCACGAACACTCATCTATCTAAAGTGGCTGTTGAAACTCATCGATTTTAGAGGAGCGGACAAACTTAGTTAGGGGTCCGCCGTGTTGGCGACATTGTACCGGGATATGTGTCGGGCAATGCAACCAGGAAAAATCAAAATTGGTGGTTACATTTTACTACTGCAATCATGGGTGCGATATCGATTTCCATTTTTACATCCTCGAGCGAACTACCCGTATGTATTCCCACTCATAACAAGGTAAAATTCAGTAGATATTTTAATAATAAAATTGATTTAAATAAATATTATTATGCTAACAAGTTATTTAAATAGGTGAAACTATGGGTCAAGTCACGTTGGATTACCTACTAAGCTTTAAGATATACAACTTCTATTAGACCAACGATCAGAAGCGGATGTATCTATTTATTTAAATTTGAACTATATAATATTAACGTAGTCGATTTTATATTTAGTAGTATATATATAACTAATGTTTTTATCACATTAATATAGTTTGAATAGACATCATATGAGAATTTGACAATTCGAGAAGTCATCTCCAAGGAATTCTTTGTGAACCCCAACATCTGGCACGTGAAGGTCCCATTGTTAGTGTATGCTGTCGTTGAGATGCATGATACCGATAGAGTGTTGCAGCGGTCCGAATTTCGACTATTGATTCTCGTGGCACCTCAAGACCTTGATGATCTGCATCCTATCGACTTGCAACAGCCAGATGAGAATTAGTCGGTATTCCACTCCCAACATATCAACATGTGGAATAATCTGTACGATTTCTTACCTACTTGTGAACCTATTATCATTTTGGAGTTAGCATGCAATCCAGAGTACATACCATGGTTTATGATCCACGGCAAGCAATATTTGTACGGAGAAGAGGCGAGGCATCAGCATCCCCATACGAGTAGGCCATGACGCCCCTTTAAATCCAAGGGCTGGCGAGGTGGGTCATTCATTAGCGCCCACGAAAGAATCGACACTGACGGCTGCAGAACCGATGCCCACACCACCTACCAGTCAGTATGTATCATCTTATTCTGGTGTGTATTCTAACCCTATCATTTTCACACAAGCATCATATAATACACCACATTTTTCTGCTTCTAGTCCTATGTCAGGTTGGAGTGTAGTACATCTGTCCCCAATGTATTACACACCTATGCCAGGCACCTTCAACCACAACGATGCCAACGATAATGTATAGGCCGTCTATGTTTCAGGCACTGACGGAAAGTCTGCTCATTATCCTATCGATGTATGGGACTCAACATGGTTATGCTCATTCATTGTTTGTGATGCAAACACCTCTAGGATCTTTGTTCTACCAAGTTGGGTCATCTTCCCTACCACCTATTCCTAAACTGAAGGATGCATGATGGCAACCAACAATGCAAGGACCGCAATCAACCGAAGGCGAAGCAGAGGAGCTACCAAGACCACAACCTCACCCGGAGGCTGAACCAAGAAATAATCCAACACGCAATCGTCTACCACCCCGATGTGGCACAGATTCTGACCGACATCTGGACTGATTAATTTTATCATTGTATCGAACGTTTATATTTTTTCGATTATTTTTATTATTATGTTTTTAAGGAGTATTTTTATCATTGAAAAAAATTAAAGTTGATATTTGTTGTCATTTCACAAAGAAGTTGTAATTTGTTACCATCTCACAAATGAAAGGTGATATTTGTTATCATTTCACAAAACCGCGCATTTACATATTACAATGGAATTGATATTTGTTTTCTACTTTGCATCTTCCTTAGTTGGTTTGACCTGTCCCGAATATCCATATTTTTTAATAAGGTACTTTACAGAGGATTAATCAACTTTAGCATGATAGGCCGATGGGACCAACTGATTAGCTCAACTAAATCACAAATATGTATATATAGTTATACTATATGAAATAAAATAGTTATGTGAAATAAATTGATAGCTATGAAAACATATGAAATAATTTATGTCTATTTTACATTTTTACCTTAACATATATGTGTCTATATAAAATAGTTATGTGATGAATTGTCAAGTAAAGTGTATATGTGAATGCACATTGTAAGCCCAATTTGTGACCCAAACCAAAACTCTAGCCCAAATGTGTAACAAAATTAAATCGGAGGATGAACCCTAGGTCGTAGAAATCCTCACCAAGACGCTCTCCACGCCAGACGGCTCCTCTCCTCGTTGTGCTGGCGTCCGGCGTTCACCTACAAAATGTAAAAGCAACCAAGTGACAAGAAGTTAGAGTTTTAGGGTTTGGTATTCATATATGTACATACGTCTATATATTAAGGTTTTGTTTTTTTTCTTCTTTTCTTTTGTTGAATCATAGTTATGGTTTCTTACACTTGTTTTCAAAGAAAAGTGATTACCGTTGTTCCTCCGTTGCCGTTATTGTGCTGCCGTGGGTGACTGTGGCGAGGAAGGGTCGGCCTAGAAGAGAAATGGGACGAATTGTCAATAGGTCCCCCTCCTTCTGCTTCTTTTTAATTGTGTCCCCATCGCTTTTCCCATGTTTAAAATTACCCCTGCATTGCATGCGTTGTTTCAATTTAATCCACATACATAGTGTTCAAAACTTGGGGTAATTAAAATCCCCTAATATTGCGCGCGCGATTAAATTTGGTCCTTATCCTTTATTTGCTTCATGATTTTGCCCCAAAACTCCTATTTTCCATTCGATTTAATCCCTTTTAGTTTATTTTGACTATTTTATCATGAAATTAATTATTTTTTAATATTATTGTTAATTCTATATATATATATATATTATTATTTTTTATTTTTTTACGTTTACTTTGATTTTTTCCCCTTTACAATAATACCCATTATTGTATTATTATCAAATACCTTTATTTTCTTTTATTACTACTATTTTATCCATATTATTATTTTTTGTTTTTATTTCGCTTATTATTATTATTATTCAATTATAATCATTTTAATACTTATCCCTTTTATTGTTATATTCATTAATCTTATTAGTGTTATTTTATTATTACTAATTTTTCGTTTCGGTCATTTTTTTGCATACATATTACTATTAATTATATCTATCGAATTGTTATAAGTCGTTTATTTTGTGCCTATCATTTCATGTGATCAATGCACATTACATAAAAGAGGAACTATAAAAGATTCATATATGGATATGAAAATAAGTATAAGTGAAATATGAATTATTGCTAGTGGTGGAGTCAAAAAATTTTTTGGGGGTTTTGGTTTGGCCAAATAGTGAATTAAATTGTATATTTTTACGATAGTAAAATCGTGCCTTATGTAATTTCACCATTTTCAATAAACTATATATTTATAATTTTTTTGGGCGTTATGAAAAGATTAAATCAAATTTTCATTATTTTTGGCGACTGGTCGACCGTCAAAGTTCGCACATTACATGAGGAACTTTTCATTATTACTAATTCAAAATTTATAAATTATAAAAGGTTTAAATGAAAAATTTTATATTACTAATTCAAAATTTATAAATTATAAAAGGTTTAAATGAAGAGAATTGGAATTATGATTATATTTGTATTTTGAAATTGATTTGGAAACATGAGTTATGAGTTGTGAAATTTAATAATGTGATGAGATTGGGATTATTATGGAAACATGAAAGTGATATACGTATAATGATTAAATTAAAGGATATGTGTATTTTCTCTATAAATTTGGTAAATAACAATTGAATCTGATTAGCATGTCAATAGAAATGTATACGTTATTAAATGACACATGAAATCTTGTATAGCTAAATTCAACATAAAAATTTTGAATAAATAGAACATTGCCGCATAACTTTTAAAGTATAAAAAGAAGAAGCAAACAATAAGACTTAAGTAAAAGTTTCAAAAACCTCAAGACTAAGATCTTTGGGCGTATCATTTAATAGTTAAATTGAAGATTTTTGTACTAAAAGACCTAATTGATATAATCTCGATAATTTAGTATAATTTGAAATTTTAAATCAATTAAGAATGGTTAGCGTAATAATATGAGAAATAATATATTTAGTATCTCAGTATTAAAATAAGTTACAATATCATCAGTATTAACTAGAGGTGTGCATGGGCCGGACCGAGCTCAACTAAAAATTTAGGCCCGTTTGCTAGGCCGGGCTCATTAAAAAGGGCCTAAAAAGGGCCTAAATTTTGCCTAAGCTGCTAAAACCTAGGTCCAACCCACCCATATTAATTTTTATATAATTTTAAAATATATATAATACATCAAAAGTACTAAAACATCAAAATAAATATTTCCCAACAAATTAAAAATACATTTTAAAAATATGTATACTTAAATAATACTAAGATTGATGCAACTTGACAAGCAAATGTCTCTAAAATAATAACAAAATTAACAAATGTCTTTAAAATAATAAAAATTAACAATAAAATAAATTTTATACAATATCCAAATAATAACAACAAAATAGTAGCAACATAATAGTAAAATGGTAGCAAAATAGAGAGAAAACAATAAGAAAATAATATTTTTGAAAAAAGCAATTTTCTTTTGTTCTTTAGTGAATTTAATTTGGTAGAGCCAGCAAAAATGCCTTACTAGAAGCTCGGCCCTTTTTTAAGCGAGCCTTATTTTTTTGTCCAAGCCCATTTTTAGGCCTATATTTTTACCCAAACTCTTACACATTTCGAGCGAGCCTACAGGCTCGGTCGAGTAGCCCAACCCATGAGTAGGTCTAGTATTAACCTAGTTCAATGTATATTGAATAAATAAATTTGAGATATTACTTTATGAAATATATCATTTTTATCCTGAAAAAAGGCTTCATAATTCATATAATTTTCTTTCATAAAATTTTTAAAAGTTCAAAAAAAAAAAGAAAAGAAAAAGAGCCCAATAACTGAAATAATTTTATTAATATTATTATAAATAATATTAAAAATTACCAACCCTCAAACATAAAAGTAATTTTTAAAAGATAATTTTATTATAGGTTCCGATGATATTTAGTCTTTTTGACACAATGCTTAATACTACCCATAAAAAATCTCTTCCCAACCCATAAATAAGAGGACGGTATGCTATTAAAAATTAAAAGTAAAGTTAAAAAATATCACTCTTATCAATTGAGCTAACAGTATTATTGCAACAAAAATATATTTTATTAGTTCAATCACAACAAAACGTATTTTCTTTCTAATTTAAGAATTTAAAAGTTATTGTATAAAACAGAAAAATACAAAAAAAAAATTACGAGCAAAAGTAAATCTTATAGAAAATAATAATATTTGTTTAGATTGCCTATGTTAAGTCCATTGACAATTCAAAAATAAAATCACACATTTTCTTTAAAAATGTATTTCGTCTAACCAGTTGAAATTAAAATGTGACAATTGATATATTAGTATTTTATTTACATTTTTATATCATATTTTTGTTCACAATAACATATTTATATAAATTATAACGTTCGTGCACATATTCTTATTAGTTAATCTTATTTTCTTTGTCATATTATTCATCTAAAAAGTAATTTTAGATGGGACAGTCACGAATCAACTACTTGAAAGTTTCCTTAAGACCTTCAACTTCAAAAAAATTAAATTACTTTTTACAATAAAATATTGATTGCATGGTAATTTACGTGAATATCATGCAAGATGACGATAATTAACTTATATACCACCTCAACAAATAATTTAAAATTATAAAACATTTTAAAATTCAAAAATTATAAAATGTTCATACATACATACATACATACGTGTATTTTCATAAGAGCTTCCATGTTTAAAAATTAATATTTGATTGTATTTCTGTTTAAAAAAACAATTTGATTCTTTTTAAAAAATAATGATCAGAGGGTCAAATTTTAACTCAAGAATAAGTATTAAATTGACAAAAATTATAAACATTAAGAGCTTAATTTATCATTACGAGAAAAAACCTATTTGAAAGTTAATTCAAATAATCTAATTAAAGCAAACTAAAAAAAAAAAACAAATTATAAAATCATAATCTTACTTGACTGAATTTGATATCATACTCGGTAAAAAGAACTTAAAACCTAAACTAAGATCACAATGATAAAATAAAATGAACTTAAAACTAATTTCATACATTTATAATTTATAATTTTTAAAAATATAATTATTTTCACATATGAATTCTAGTTATAATAAAAGTTTCATACATGGACATTTTAAAATTCCAGCATTCGCATATCACTCCAAAGTCCAAAACAGGACAGAAATTATAAAAACAGAGCAGCAACATCAATTAGCAATTACAAAGCAACATTATTTTTATTTTAAAAAGAAAAATATCTATAGGCAATGTTTTCTCAAATTAGATGTGATATTTTTTCTCTCTCTTATAACTCACCAAGGATATGCAGGACCTATAAATGAACCAATATTTAAAACAGAATTGCAAGCACCCCTTTTCCCCTTTGTAACTCCATTCATTCCTTTTTATCAATGTTCAGTAATATGCCTAAAATTGGTTTGTTTAACAAAATTGGATCCATGAGTTGTAAGAGATGTGAACTAAAATTTAAAAAATAGAAGAAACAAAGAATACCTTTACAGCTTCCTACAACCTTGACAATGTCTTGGTAAACCAGTCTGATAGACGCCTCATCTTTGAAGATAGGTGAGCACTTCTGGCAAAATAACTCTCCGCATTTGAAAGCATTATTTTTATGTCATGCTTCACTCCTTCCAAGGTTCGATAATAGTTGTTCTCTAACCTAAGCCGGATGAAATCGGGATACAATGGAACTGGGAACCTGTGAGAATTCCATTTCAAAATGTTACCTTTAAGTTTCAGTTTTTATAGGCTCAATGAAGAGATTCTATATTGAAACAAAATGGTCAGATTCGGTTATTAGCATCTATACTAACAGTAAGGTGCAGATTTAGTGCATGTACTCTAATTTGATGATTTAGTCTTTATACGTTTCGAATTTTGAAGTTCCAATCTTCATCTAAATTCATTATGTTAAAATTTTTTTATTTCCAAAATCTTATGCTGCAAATATATTATCATATGTATAATGCTATGTTAGATTGCTATTTCCTCATAATACTCATAAAAGCACCACCTCATTTTAGTTTATGGATTTAAAAGCTACTGTTTGAGTCAATACTTTCAAAATTTGAAAAAGTATAGAGACTAAAATGATAGAATTAGAAAATAAGGACCACATACACAGCTTACGCATGGTATGGGACTAATAGCAAACTCTGACCTGATGGATTGAAATTTTATATTTCAAAAAGTACAAAGACTAAAATTGATCAAATTAGAATACAGGACTAAATCCTTAACTTATGCATAATACAAAGATTAATGGCAAAATCTGACCAAACAAAATATACAGAAGATCAATTAATGTCTATTATGGCAATTGCTCCGTTCCTATACATAAAGTGTGTAATAATGCACAATACAGACTTCATTGGACCTTCCCACTTGATCTTCAAATCCTCCAAAATAATTTTCAGCCATAGTAATTCACAAATTCCAAGAGCCATCGCTCTAAATTACCTTCGCACTAGATCTAGCCACAACATTCTGTTTTTTACTTCTCCAAGTTACAAGGTTGCCTCCCAGAAATGTGCAATAGCCCGAGGTTGATCTTCTATCAACCATAGATCCTGCATAATCTGCATTAGTATAGGCTTCAAGGGTTAAATTCTCCCCTTTCTTAAATAGGATTCCTTTGCACGAGTACCTTTTAAATCTTGTAGAATCGATGAGATGACTCTAAGATGTGATTCTTTAGGATTGTGCATGAACCGACTTACAACACCAAGCGCATAGGCAATATCCGGTCTAGTATGTGACAAGTAAATGAGCTTCCCTATGAGTCTTTGATATGAACCTTTATCAACTCTGCATCTTCTAGTGCATCTCCAAGTTTGTGGTTCACTTCTATAGGTGTCTCTGTTGGTTTGCATCCCAACTTGCCCGTCTCATCAACAAATCAATTATGTATTTTTCTTTGAGATAAAAGATTCCTTCAGAGTGTGCCACTTCAATACCAAGGAAATATTTTAGTTTACCAAGCTCTTTGACCTCAAATTCTTTTACTAGGCATTTCTTCAAGTTTTCCATTTCTTCCAAATCATCACCGTCACTATAATGTCATCTACATAGACTAACAAAGCGGTCATTCCCACGAAGATAAGTGCCTTACAAGCAGTGTGATCTCCTTGACTCTGTTTATACCCCACTTGAGCATCACTTTGGTAAACCTTCCAAACCAGAGCTCTCGGGAATGCTTTTAGTCCGTCTGAGCCTTTTTAGTTTGCAAACCACATCACAGATCTCGAACCAAAACACGGTGGAACATCCATATAGACTTCCTCCTCAAGATCACCATGTAAGAAAGCATTCTTGATGTCAAGCTGCTTGTAGTTTCCGACCTCTGTTACAGACAAGTGACAACAACACCTCACGGTGTTCATCTTTGCAACCGGGCAAATGTCTCAAGGTAATCTATTCCAAACTTTTGAGTGTACCTTTAGCAACTAATCTTGCTTTGTACCTCTCCAAAGAGCCATCTGAATTGTATTTCTTGTATACACCCAATGACAACCAACTGTTTTCTTTCCTTTCTAATTCTACCAAATCCCATGTCTTATTTTTTCAAGTGCTTCCATTTAGACATTCATGGCATTTTCCAATTCTCATTATTTAATGCCTCGATATCTGCTTTGGGAATGGAGATTGAATTTAGGCTAGTAAGGAAGGTTTTGTGGTTATGGGACAAATTTTTGTAGGACATGAATGAGTACAAGGGATATTTTGTACAGCCCTAGTTCCTTTTCTAATAGCAATAGGAAACTCATAGTCTCTCCGATCTGAATTTTCGGTAGTATTCAAAGTAGGTTCGATGGTTACCTCGGGTTGTAGAAGCGATGGGTTGTTTATCCGAAGAAGATGATTGAACTTGCACGGTGCCTTCTTCCTTGAGTAAACTAGTAAAGGCGAGTAGTGTCACGAATTCCTTTTGGTGACTTAGGTGTTGTAAGCTCAATTTCAGTTGCATAGGGTCAAGGTGAGCGAGCTGGTTGGTAGGTAAGAAATTTGAGTGTTTGGTCATTGAATAGGAGTTGGAAAATGAAGTTAGGCGGTGGATGATGAAATTGGAAAATCAAGAAGAAAAAACTCTCTACCCTTATCTTACGTGAATAAGTTCTCCCACAAAGATAAGGACGAGTAAAAAGTGTTCTTCTTACGCAAAAGTGACATCAGTGAAACAAAATATTTTTGGTGGTTGGATTGTAGCATTTGTACCCTTTTGTGTAGAGGAATAACCAAGAAAGACACATTTGATAGCTCGTGGATCGAGTTTTCCCTATTTTGAGAATGAACATGGACAAAGGCAACACACCCAAATATTTTAAGAGGAAGATTTGAGGTATGGAAATCGGGAAAAAATTCGATAGAGCTTGTATAGGACTTTGTGAGTCAAGGACCTTTGTAGGCAACCTATTTATCAAATAAGTAGCGATTAAAACACCTCCCCCTAGTATTGTTTAGGAACATTGCTTTGAAACAATAGAGCTCTAGTAATAGCTAAAGATGACCATTCTTTCTCTCGGCAACACCATTTTGTTGGGGTGTGTGAACACAAGAGGACTCATGGAGAATGCCTTTTCTTGAAAATATGAGGAGAGAAAGTGATTGAAATAGTCTTTAGCATTATGCATTCTAAACCGTTTTATTGCGCCCCAAATTGTGTTTTGATCGGGTTGTAAAGGTTTGAAAAAGCAGACTTGACATCAGATTTTGTTTTAATAGAAATATCCAAGACACACGGTACAATCATCAATAAAGGAAGCGAACCACAGAGCCCAGAGATGTTTGAAATATTTGATGGTCCCCAAATATCACTATGAATAAGAGTAAAAGGAGCGGATGTTACATTGTTGCTTCTTGGAACACGCCAGTTATCGAAAGAAGGGAACAATCTTCACTCTCAGTCGCAGCGTGGCACTACTACACTTCTATTGATTAGTTGCAGGCAATAATAAATGCCAATACTACACTTCTCCTATTGATTAGTTTCAGGCAATAATAAATGCCAAATATGAAGATAAACTCAAGCAAACAAATGGAATTAACCAGTGTCTAGTGAAGTTTTAGATAGTTTGAATACCTGAAAATCACAGTTCTTTTCTGCTTTCCTAATTAACGAGATTTTTAATATAGCCCATACACCGATAAAAGACATTCGGTTTTAAGTGAAGATATATAAATGAGCATGCATAAACACACAAACCCCATTTGGTAATATTTCTAAAACAAGTGGTAGGAAGAGGCAGTATAAACGAAAAGAAATAAGATGGATAGTTTTGAAATGGGAATTTGGACCTGTTAAGGAATTCTGACTTCTGAGCAGCTTCGTTCAGTTTCTGGAATCCATAAAAATCCTGCAACATTTGAAATGCAGAAATAAAGTAAAAAAATACAATTTTCTTCCAACAATTTAAACAAAATTTTCACAAGCAAACTCCTTTAGAATTTGAGGAACGGAAGTAGTTAAAAAGAACCTGATCTCTGACTACTGAACGCTCTAATTTACCAAAAGCAGACAGGAGCCTATCCCTGATTTCAGAACCAATATGTGGGTGCTCCCATGTAAAGTTAGGGTCATGCAGTTCCCAAGAACTGTGCCGATACTTACAGCCATCTTTGTAAATAACTTCATATTTTTCCCAAGGACTATCAGGGAAATCCATAGATTTGGGCTGTGAAGTAATGATTCTACCATCCCACCAACTTCCACCCTCCTCATCGTGGTTCTTCCACCATACTAGGCATTTATCCCTACGAGTCCATTCTCTGCTCATTGCAGCATCATATCTTGTCTTCTCAACAAGAAAATCAGGAAGACCTATCAACTCAGGCAAGGTCAATATAAATACCTCGCCAAATGCACATGATGAATTATCAGTAAATCTAAGTGTGATTTTACAGCAACTCTCTCCAGAACCAGGAACGTGGGAATAAGCAAGGTCTACAACCCTGCAAATTTCCACCGCACTCAGGTGTCCCCTTGAGCTCCATGGACCAGTCCCCTTCATGAAACCTTCTTCAATGCACTCTTGATGCCCCTGCAAAATAACAGAACCAATATTCAAGTCTTGTGAAATACTACTAATTGTCAAGTTTCTACTAAAAAACAAGAGGGAAAAACAACAACAGAGCAAGCATGGCATACCTGTCTGAAGTATACAACTTCATCGCCCAGTTGAGGTATATAACGATAACCCTCTTCCTGTTCCGACACCATCAACCATGATAATTTTCTAACAGAAGGATTTGACTTCCTTCCACTTGAAAATTTTAAGTCATTGTCATGGCCACTGCCCCGCTTGGTTCTGCTGGATCTTGATCTGTCTCTATGTTTGGAACTTGACATCCATTGTTCAGATGCAATACCATTATATGTTTTCAAAGAGGTTTTTTCTTCATTTTCTGATGTCCCTGCTAATGCATGATCTACTCTTACCCTCAAGTTATGGTTCCAAGCATTCTGCTCCAGTGAAGTTGCCTTCATCTTCATGGACTGTCTTCTGTGAACTGCATCAGCTGCTGCTTTGGTAAACATAATTTCTGAATCGTGATCGTTGATGACATTTAAGCCTTCGGAATCAGTTGTGTCCTTATATGGGTTTTCCCCATCATACATGTTCAACTTCAAACCTGAGTGCAACAACTGCAGAGAACTTGATCTGTCCGAACCTTCGCCCATTTCTTGCCTGCTGTAACTTTGATTTTGTTCTGCAGGCAAAGTGTTTCTGGGCCTCACGTCACGTTCATTGCAGGTTGGACCATTAACTACAGTGAGGGACTTCTGTTTGCAAGGACTTCCAAGGTCCCCTGAAATTGCCTTTGTCCTTATTCTTAATTTCACTAATTTGAGTGGGGTAATCTCGTTTGATTCAAGAGACTGTTTAACCTGATTTGTTTGCAAGGAGTCATGATTACCATATTTATCACGACTAGACTGATCCATATCTCCCTGGTTGAGGCTGATATTAGAGTAAGATGCTGAAGCACTACCATTCAGTTGATGGTCACCTAGGAACAGTAAAGATTTGTGCACCTCATCAGGAGCAAACTCTTCCATCATCCCTCCATCCAGATCTTGCAATGTAGGAGTAGTTAACTCTCCCTCTTCCCTGCAAGACAAAACATAACCATAAACATGGATTTCATGTTAAGAGTAAAAGTTCCAATTCATCCTAGATTTAACATACCTATTCACAGCAGTAATCCTGTTTCCATTGGGGACATCACTTGGCAACAAATCTCCTGACCTTGAACGCTTGGATGTCCGAATTTTAACCTCTCCCCATCTGATTTTGTTATCCTTTTCCCCCACAAATTTCTCTAAATGGTCCTCAGTATTTAAAGATTGCGTTGTATCTTCCAGATCAATCCTGTCATGCTCAGAGAGCTCCACATCTGCAGTGGTTAAGCCAGGGTCTTTGGTGCGGTCATTTTTATTCTCATCAAAAGCTCCTGAAGGTCCAGATGAAGGGTCTGGTATATTGATCTGATTGCCAGTGTTCAATCTGGTGGCCTCTGAAGCACCTGGCTTCCTAGAATCACGTAACGAGAACTTTAAGACCAATCTCTTCCTGTTCACAGTATCTGATTGAGATTTGGGGAGCTCATGAGACCATACTATGCCCTCAGACTCTTGTTCCTTCTTTATAGACTTCAGTTTTACATTCTCCAAGTGTCTCTCAGTTCCACTGTTTGAAGAACTTGAATCCTGAGACAATGACTCACTATTTGATGAATCACCTTCTGAGTCCACTTCATCATCTCCATCTGTTGATGTCCCAGTGATTCTAGACATCATGCTTCGAGCATTACGTGCAGCAGTTCTCTGAGGTCTCAATGTCTTTCCCTTGGAAGACTTTCTATTTGAAGCTTTTCTGCCACTTTTTGATTTTTTAGTTCTACTGGTTTTGGGTATAGTTCCATCACGCTCATCCAAATATCTCTTTTTGACTCGCCTCCCTGATGAAGTTTTCAACTCAGACTGAAAATGACAATATTTAGTTTAGAACATAGTCCAAACAATAATGAAAACTGGTAGAAGGCTAATCCCACTTACTTCAGGGCTGCATTTTCTTCTTCGTGATCTGCGAAGGCCATCTTTGTGACTGCATTCAACCTCACTGTCTTCTTCACTGCTCTCTGTGCCTCTAGAAGAGCTGGAACACAATGCCCCCTGTTCACCTTCTGTAGAACATTCCTCAGCAACATTGTACTCCGAATCAGTGTCATCACTGATAACTTCGTTTTCAGGTTCCCAATACATGGCATCCATGAAATCAGGTAGTGGTTCCATCACTCTTTCCAGATCTTCTAAGAGTGGCATTTCAAAATCCTGGCCTAAACTGATATCTGGACCAATAGCCAACTTTGTGGAGGATGGATGCCACTCAATACCCAGCGCACCAAGTCGCCGTTTCTGGTACATACTCTGATACGGTTCTGGGTACGGAATCATGCCTGGAATTTCCATCAAAATCATTTGCTAAATCATATTAGGATAACATACTAAACAATCAACAGAAGCAGGAGTTATAGTCATACTGGCATCACAAATAAGATCTTGCATGTTCCTACGATGAGGAGTAGACTGTGTCTCCTGCAACAAAGTTATATGAATAGCACATCAGTTGCAAAATGATGAACAAGCATTGCATAGAAGCAATAATGCTTCAAATCTCTCCTGGTTGTCTATGTATTTTGGTGCAATACATACTGAACTTTTTGGACTACCATGAAACCTACCACCAGTTAATTTAACATGGAGTTGAGATATACCTGATCAAGAGCATTTCCAGCAGAATCCCAAATAAGGGGGCGATAGTCTCCAAGAAAGAACTGCCAGAAAAGCATTCACAACCTCATAAAGCAATTGCATGACACAACTAGTATTACAAAGAGAGAAGGGGAATGAAAAAAAAGGATAAATAGCTAAATAAATAAAGAGGCAAAGGGGAGATTCAGGCTCTACAAGTAAAGTTTTCAGCTACCTGATCATACTTGGCATCCTTTTGAGATTCACCCTGGCCAGTGTTAAGCAAATGTATCTGGCCAACTTCATCTGAAAGTACAATTGACGTTCCATCCCTATCACAAAAGGGAAAAATGTTACAACATCTTCACAAGAAAAGCTCTTGAGATTCAATAAAATAGTTCAGATTTAAAGTCCATACAACAAGAACTAAAAATATTTTTCAATAAAACCACCACTGGTGAAAGCTACAAATATAAACCACCCAACATAATAAAGTATTCTTGGTTAGCTTCTTGCATTCAAAATTCTAAGCACATGTGCACCTCCCTCACAAGGGCAAAGTGTCAAAGTCAAAAAGTTATGGAAACATCATTAAATACATGATTTAACATTTTGACTGTCCACAACTTTTTCAATAGAACATCATGGGTGATCAATCACAAACAGACTAGAACAGCTGGAATATCAAGCTAACAAAATTGGAATATCGTACAATTAAAGAGGCAGAGCATATCTAATCCAAGTTTTGCTTACTGCAAAAATTTATGCGCTGAGAAGCTTCCTGAAAAACCTAAGCCAGCGTTTTGTGTTCCTCATGAGGCATAAACTACTAGAGAACTAAGCATCTGATGTGAAGACAATAATACTTCAGCTAAGCATTCATACACAAGCGTACCATGAACTTGGGTACCATATCAACAGGCCCACATAGCCAAAACATTGAAACAAAAACAATAAATAGTTTATTCGCTAATATAACCAATCTGCTAAAAGCATAAGTGCAGTCAAGGATAATAAAATGAATGGAACCAAACCAAAATATGAAATGATACAGGGATAAAGAAGTAAATGTATGGCTACGAAGGATCAATGCAATAATCCTTGTCTTGATATATGAATTCTATATTAATGTCGTCTCTCCCACTAAAGAAAGCAACAAAAGAAATTAAAGGGCGAACATTTTCACTTACGGAGAAAACTTCCCATCAACCAACTTAAAACGCCCAATTTCATATATCCGGATGGGTATGCCCTCCCATATCTGGAAATATAGCTCCCAAAGAAAGTAATAAGTAAACAAATAATTTGGCAATAAGTCAACAGATCAAGAAGAACAAGAAACTCACATCCCAAACTATTGTTTTTCCATCATATCCAGCACTCATTGCAATTCGAGGATTGAAAGGATGGACATCCAAAACATAAGACTGCAAAAATTCAACCCCAAAGTTAGGAACTAATTAAAATAGTAATTTTTTTCCAACAAGATGTCAACCAGTTGACAAGGAAATGGATGTCTGAGAATACCACCAAGAAGCATGTGAAGCAATATCGGAACAAAAAAAATAATATATATATATATATATATATATCTGAAGTGTGAGCCAAACAATATTAATTGCAAGACATTCATCTCAAATCAGTGAAGAAAATCTAATTTTAGGTAAGGAAGTGCATCATGTTAATTGAGAATAATAGTTCAGATTAAGCCAATGAAGTTCACTCAAGTTATCCTCTGAATTAAAAGGAAAAATACTATCAACTGAATTTAGAAAGAGGTGAACAACAACAATGAGGGAGAGTTCTGGTCAGTTGTAACTTAAGAAGGAAATCATCTCTCTCTAATTGTTTTGTCATTGTCAACAAGAAAGAAAGAAAAAGGAACAAACAAATCAATACGATGATCATATGAATCTATTGAGAAGGGCAGGAAAATGCTAGACACAACTTACCGATGCAACGTGACCAGTCAAAGAATGTACCAAACTACCATCAACAGCATTCCACACGCATATTCTGCAATCTGAAATAACAACAAATAGTTCCAAATTAGCAATTTTAAACCAGCAGCTCCAAAAGAAGCAAAGAGCATTACATCACAACCTCGACAACATAAACAGTAACATTTTATATTTTAAATGAAAAAGAGAAAGAGAGAAAGCATAAAAGCTTTAGCAACTATACAATTGCCTAAAATTACAGAAAGTCCAACGATTAAAAAGAAAACACAGCTAGTACCCAGTAAACTACAAAGGCACATAATCTCAACAGAAAAAACCTGATGAAGGTTTTATATTTTTTAACAATAGCAACTATTAGCATTTGGTTTAAGCAGAGTAGCAGGAAGATTCAGCATGCTACAATTTACCGCAGAAAGATTCTAATATGAACATAGGTCCCATTATACAGTTTTATTTATGGTTAAAGGGACTTGGACGCATCTCAAGATATGTACATTGCCTCTTACAACTTCCAAGTACATATATCAAAAATAGGAGTCTACACACATATTACGAACCCCAGCAAAAAGGTTAATAGAGTTTAACTATAAGAACTTTAAGAAATAATTATAATGGCAATAGCACAACACCATTTCAATCATAGAGTCTGCAAATTGCTTTGCACAAAACTATGTTTTCCATCTTCCTTGTACTTTTTTCCTTCACAAATTTTCATAGTTAATTTTAAGATGATAAATCATGACTTTATGAGAGCAGAACAAGATTAACAGATGCCTTTCAAAGAAAAAGAGAAGTGCACTTCAGGAGACCCTCTTAAGATGCAATTCACAGTAAATTTAAAAATAATTAAGCCAACACAGACAAATAATATAGAGCGTATTCCTTATAGACATTACCAATAAAGAATTTTGTGATGCCATGGATTACCAATAAAGAGCAAAGGACAAAAACTAGAGGACACCGATAGAAACATAATTTACAGTGATATACAGGACATACAGAAACCAACACAAGAAAAGTCATTATAGACATTATTCATTTTGATGGAATAAACATTTTAACTTAATGCTAAGTTTGCTAATTTTTAGATAAACTTTAATGTTTACAAATCACTCCTTTACCCATTATAGCTGCTAGAACAAAACGATTATCCAGGCTCCACACAATCATATTGACACCACGAGGAGTGGGGAGAACTCTCTGACGTGGACCACCTCGAGGAGGTTGAGGAGGTAGCGGGGGAGGTGGAACCTTCAGATGATATGCCTTTGTCCAACGTCCTGCTTTTCCCTGTGGAAGTGGAAGGATTGTAAAAGGTATTAAACTTCATTTAAATTCTTCATTACGGCACAATGAACTTCATGGAATTTAAGTTCAGCATAACTCCAAAAGGATATATCTCAGTTGAAGGCATTCCCTGGAACTTGATTGTGGTTTATCAAAACAACTTACATGAAATCTACGTGATCTGGGAATCCAGATTATTGCACTACCATCACGAGAACAGGTAACAATGTTGTCCTGACAGAACCTAAAAACATTAAAATTGAAGGAACTGAATCTAAGAAGCTAAACCACAATATTGAACACTAAATGATAAATGGCTGAAGACAAAAAACAACTGAAGAAAACTTTAAGATACGATATATAACATAACTTAAGAAGAAGATATCACGGACCAGGAATTTTTAAATTTTGGAAGATTGTCCTCCTTTATGATATCAGACATTGAGGATCTAGAAGGTACAGCACATCCACTGCAAACAAAAACAGAAAGCTGCAATGATATTTTGTTGAAAACAAGGATAAAATAAAGTAAAAACAATATAGCCAACAATTCTAACTGACCAACCTAAATTGAACGTAATTAACATCATTTTCATGGCCAGCCAAAACATCCAGCTCATGAACTGGTTGTTGTGTATCATCTGTATTAGGCTTACAGGCACTCCACACCTGCAAGTATCTAGCTCTTACTAAAGAAATCTAAATCATATAGATTTATCGAAGTTAAATAAATTTAAGTGAACCAAAACATGCACTTGACAAATTCACATTGTTATAGACGCACCCTGGCAAAAGTGTCAGAGCTACCAGTGACAAAAACTGTCCCATTGACGTTAAATGCACAACATAATATTTGATGGGTTTGTGGAACATTACTTGAGGAAGGTCCATTATTAGATGTAAAATTGCCACTCCCTGCAGAGAACTTATCAGTTGCAGAGTAAGTTCATAGCATATACAGTAACAAAACAATCAAGAAGCAATTCTCCAACCAGTGGCAGCTTCAGAAGGCTTCGGCAGGTAAATGCGTGGGCTACAATGTGAATATCTGGCCTCCCAGATTCGGCAAGTCCCATCATCAGATGACCTACAAATGTTAGCACAGAATATAATAAAATTGAAGATCAACTGAAGAGCCATACATTTGTGATTCGGTGTTCCTAGCCAAGTATGATCAAATAAAGTGTCAACAATAAAGGCACTATGAAGAACTTTCAGAAAAAGCTTCTTAAAATTAGAAGAAACACCTAAACATAAATGCTTCCACATGAAACAAACATAAATTAAACCTAAATAAAAGACTATGGCAGATCAACTGAGAGAAGCTACAACAGGAAACTGCAAATGTGGAAATAAGACTCACGATAAAAGCTGGAAAGCAAAGGCAGGCCTGGGATTAAATGCAATGGCAGTAACAGCTGCCGTATGCCCTCGTAGAACTGAAACAGGTAAGCCATCTGGCAAGCGCCACTGTAGATCATAAAGAACAATTTAGTTATCCAAGAATAGAAAGGAGCATCTTGTAAAGCACAGTTAAGCATTCTTACAACTCTAATCACAAAATCATTTGAAGCGGATGCAACCAAAACATTGTTTGAACTAACAGCCAGGTCCGTTATGTCACCCTAAATTGCATGTAACAAGAAAATTAATTCAGCTATGTAGAGAAAGAAATATAATATTACAGGCTAAACTGATAGATTAAGAACATCATATGTCAAATAAACAATATGAACCCACCTCATGTCCACGGCAGCTGGCCAAGCAAAATGCAGTTTCCATAGACCAAATTTTGACAAGGCGATCATCGGAACCAGTAATGACATATCTCCCAGAGCGATCAAATATGGCTGTAGAACAAAAACAATTTAATCCATTATCTATTGAAGCTTGAGCAATTGTACAAATTACACATAATCTTGGCTTAACATAGAGTTTCATAAGGAGAAAAGGATAAGAAATAGAGTAACATTAGTTCTCCTCCGGTGAGAAGAAAAGCTAGTTGTAAATTTTTTTTCGATTATCTTAATAATAAAATAGCATTTAATTTACCACTATAGATCTTCCAAATGGTGAACTCAGGGTGTAAAAGAACATGGAGGAAAAAACATGGCTTAGAAAGAGTTTTCACTAAATAAGATCTGAAAGGAATTTTATAGGTGCCAAAATAGCATTATAAATTAGGGGAAGTGGCAACGAACAGAACATCAAATAAGAAAAATAATTCTTCACAAATTTCAGGGAATGACTAGTTCACACAAAAATGAAAACTATTCAACAACATATGAAGTCAAGTCTTTCCCCTAGGAAGTTGAAGTGCCAAATGCTAAAAACAAAAAAAATACCACATATAATATTACACGCTATACTACAAAAATAAAATAACAAATATAATCTCCAAAATCCTATTCTTAAAGAAAAAGCAAAATTAATTAATATATGAAATAGCGTAACTTAGTAAAAAAAAGGTCACAATTAAACTCATTAATATTTGAAAGGAATGAATGGCTGCTACAAACATAAAGGATAATTCCAAACTTCGACATGGACAGACAATTTGAAGCAAAAAAAAAAAAAAAGAGTAAAAGAGACAGACATATATCATCGTCTTTTAAAGAAGAACCCTCATGCACTATCAGACATGCCAGGAAATTGACTACACCAATTTTTACTAATGCTGTCAAATTTCAAGGGTTTCTTTAGATTCTAACAATACTACCATAAGAGGAAAATCTACAGAATAAAATTCTCTAAAAGCAGACCCTAACTATAAGTTCAGTTGATCGTACCACAATAGACAGCATTCCGGTGCCCTCTCAACTTCTTTATGTTCTGCATCTTTTGCACCATCGTAGATGGTTTAGCAATAGCATAGCATGCAGACCGAATAGAGGGAGCTCGGTGGTGCTTCCGGAAACCTCCCCCAATTTCTCTTATACTTAACCCTCGAACTTGATCAGCTTGCATATGAGGCCAACGAAGATACGCAGGCATAGGCTTACCTTGCCTATTCCTCATACTCTTGTCAGCTACGTAACAGAAAGGTAAAATTACGAAATTAGAAGACAGATTATTCAAACATCCAAGGGCATAAATCAAGGAAGTGAAACAAATGGATAGAGCACTACTTTGATCATGTTTCATCCAAAAATAACCATCCCATTAATGTTCTTAACATATTTCCATAATCAGCATACAAATATCAACTACCTTCTATTTTTGACCAAAAAATATCAACTACCTTAATTAGCAATTCCTGTCTGCAGAATATAATCTCAATGGAGAAGTTGCAGGGGGAGGGGGGTAACAGACAAAGCATAAAGCAAATTACTATGGAAGTACCACATACAATTCAAAAGTGAAAAGGAACCAGATCCCAATAGCGTAGGGACATCAGCAGCATTTGGATGATGGGCATCTCCTACAGATTTGCTGCACAGAGTACAGATTAGTTGCTTCAGAAGCTTTACCAAGTGATCCTGCTCAATATGAGGATACCTGCAAGTTATATAAGGCAGAATCACTAGCATGGAAATTAAACCAAGAACAAACAATTAATGAGAATATATAAAGAAAATCTTGCTTCTAGGAAATCTAATCTATCATGGCAGATTTAAATAAGATGTGGAGTTAAATATAGAAATTCCCTCTATCAACTTGTTAATCTTAGTTTCACTTTAGATAACTTATTAAATAATCAATTAAAAGGAAATCAACCATGTCTAATATCTTTCAGGTTTTCCTTAGGGGAAGGCTATTCAAGACCTGTACTGTTCATCAAAAAAAGAAGACACAACTAACCAGCAAAGAAGTACAGATTTGAAGGAGAAAAAATGGAGATAGGTGCATTAGGGAATACAGTATAAAGCTATCATGATTTCAAACATATGGTATAACAGAACCATGATGTCCAAAACTCTTGTTTAATGTTGATGATTAACACCGAATAATATAAGAGGCAGGTATACCTCTCAACTAAGTTGTTATAACTTAATGGGAATGAGATGCCATCATCATCATCATCATTCCCACTATGTTCACCACTTCTTGAAAACCAAGCATGATATCTTCTTGGTAGAAGCTGGTGTTCCAAAAGTTCCTTTGAGAACTGTTCAAAAGTTCTCTGGCAAGGACCAGCAGACAGGAATTGCATTATCAAGAAGTAAATTTCTCGAAGATCAATATCAACATTAGTCTCAACCAGAGCCTTCTCCGGCATTGCAGTCGAGACATTTAAAGGCGCCTTGCAAAGAGAAGACGCAGCAGCAGAAGATGAACACTTCCAGTCCATGTTTCAGTGCAACCCAACCTGAGGCATCCAAAAAAATTCATGCAAAAATGAAATCATAATGATAGTATATTAGTTGAATAGCATCAGAACCAGAAAAGGAAAACCCTAAAAGACTCACATATTGAGGATGTTCCACGTAAGAGACGGGGCAGCTAGTACTTCAATTCATGGACAATTACAGCCTAATTCTCACCAAATTTATTCTTGTAAATGTTGTCACAGCAGGAATCTAGTAACGTATAAAACTAATACATAACTTTTCAAGGATATGCAACCAAAAAGAAAAACCTAAGACAAGTAAAATCCTAGGAGGTCTAAAAGGTTATAATTATAATAAATAAAAAAAGCTTTCTTCTGGTAAAATTAAAGGCCCAGACTTCCTTAGCCATTTGCATAAGCAAATAATTCAACAAACGGAAGAGTCGGAAAAAAAAAAAGAAACAGCAAAAACAAAGCTAGCCTCAGAAAGGAAATAAGCAACAAAATGGAAGGTATTAACACAAGAAAGGACATCAAAATTAAAATTTAAGGGTTCAAGATCCAATCTAAAAGCCACGTGCAACAAAAAGCAGCAAGGGATAATCTAAACCTAATATCGAATTCATTATCTAATTGAAAATAGAAACATCTTATTACCTTAACTAAAGTCCGTTCAGATAGCAAACATCGAAGGAGAGCTTTCCTTTACTTTGGCAGCACTGATTTTGAGATTGAAACACGAAGGAGAAGTGAAGAGTTGAGAGGCAGGACAACGAGAATCGAGAAGTAGCCAAAGAGTTGCATTGTGAAAATTTGGGTTTTAATTACTGCTGCTGCTGTTTGTCTCCTGGGAAAGTTAAGAGGAACCCCCTCATAGAATTAAATGGAAGGAAATGGAGGGATATTAAAAATGTAAATTAAACCAAAAAACATTGTTTGAGAAGAAGAAAATTTTAGGACAAAGCTTGAAGCTATATTAATTAGTAAGTAAGATAAAGAAAATAATAGTACTAGTAAAGTAATAGAACAGGGGAAATTAGATGCTCGAGTTTTTTCTGATGTCAAAAGACAAACCAGCCCCCGTGTTGAAGACGGCCGCGCTGAAATGGCTTCTCTAAGGAGATAGGGTTATAACAGACTTTTCATACAGGGAAACGGAAAATGAAGATTGCTTTTTGAAAAATCAGAAATTGATTTGTTGATGTTTATTTTTGGATATTTAGTAGGGTAAAATAACTAAAAATACCAAAAAAATAATTTATTTACGGAAAAGGGCCAGTTTCAAAAATATTTATAGAAAAAGGTTGTTTCACCCCAAAACGCGTCCACGTCAGCGCGTTTTGGGGAGAAACGCAGTAAAGCGAGTCCCCAGGGGCGCGCTTTAGCCCTACAACGGTAAAAAAAAAAGGGCTAAATTTTTTTTTACCGTTGGTAGCCCAACGGTATAAAACCCCCCAACCCTTTTATTTTTTTCACACTTTAATCCTTACTCATTCTTCTCTCAAATTCCTCTTAAAATTCTCTTTAAGTCCTTTAAACTTTCTCTAAAATTTTGAAATAGTCCTTTAATATTTACAAAAAACCCTTTTTAATTTTTACTTTTTTAATATATTTTTGAAACTTTTAAAACTTTCGATCGTATTACAAATGGTCGGGAATTACTTCGCTCAGACAAAGATGACATCTCCGTCGAGCAATTGCAAATGGTAAGTTTTAATTTTAATTTTTAATATTATTTAATATTTTTAGGTCTATGTAATTTTAATTAATTTTATTTTATAATTTTTAAGCAGTTTGTAGATCGGTGTTGGAATGTTATATTCGCAACATGCATGGTCCTCTATCGCCGTTGATCGATAATTACTGCAGAAGCGGGTTTTTGCACGTGGCCACGATAGGTCGGGGTTCAAGTTGGAGCCGCCTTTGATCGGTCGTTGATAGAGGTGGAGACCGAGACACACTTTCCATCTTCCATGCGAGAGTGTACCATCACTCCGGAAGATGTCTGATTGTAGTTAGGATTGCTTGGGCGAATTCGGTAGTCAACAGGTCCGCAACTTCGGTGATTGGGGAGCCGTATGCTACGAGCTTCAGGTGCCATTCGGATAAATTTTAAGGAGCTCGGATCGAGATGGCCTGATTACGAGACACATTCCCGGAGCCGAATGAGGGTTCGACCAAAATAGAAAGAATACGGTATGCTCGGGCATACATTCTTCAGATAATTGGAGGCTATCTGATGCCGGACTTTTCTAGAAACCTCGTACACCTGAGATGGCTGCTGAAACTTGTTGATTTCAAAGCAGCCGGTGAATTGAGTTAGGGGTCTTCCATCTTATCGAGGTTGTATCGGAGATGTCTTGAAGCGCGGCCACGAGTAAAGTGAAAATCGGAGGTTGCCTATCACTCTGCAATCATGAGCATGGTTTGATTTCCATTTTATGACCTCGACTCGACCACCCATATTCATTCCCAACGATAACGAGGTAAATTTAATATTATATTTTACAATTATTTCATAGATTTATAGTATAATTGTATCTTTGAAAATTTATTTAATTAGGTGGAACCATTCATGAGTCATGTTGGAATATCTACCTCGCTTGAAGATATCGGCTTCTATTGGACCAGCAGTCGGAATCACAAGTAAGTTTCAATTTCGTATTTATAATTTAGCATTTCGTATTTAGTGTCTAGTTTTATGTATATAACTAATATTTTGGTAATGTTAATATAGTTTCAATGGACACCGTCGAGAATCCGAAAATTGAGGCGATAATTCGGAGGAGTTCTTCCAAAATCCAAATAGTTGCACGTGAAGGTCCCATTGATCACCTATCATTGTGGAGATGCACCAATCGGATCGGGTTCTGCGACAATTTGGATTAAAAGCAACCGATTTTCGTGCCACTGAGGTGTTCGATGATGAGCACAAAGTGGACTTACTGGCATTTGCTACGGATTGGCCAAGATTTTAGTTAGCATATATCGAGACGTGGGAGAACCGGTATGACTATTTACCTATCCGGGAACCAATAATCGTTCTTGAGTTAGCGTGCGTGCGAGAATACATGCCATGGTTTAGGATACATAGTAAGTCGTATCTGTTGTCGGAAGAAGAAGCGGCAACAACCGTGAACGAAGGGAACGTCAGGGCCCTTTAAATCTAAGGAGAAAGGGTGATGAGACGAGGCCATTAATAAATACCGACAACACGATCCACGGGCCTATCGATTCGGAAACAACACAAACATTACGACTTTTACCCTTTATGTCGGTCGTACCTACCCATTATATGTATCCTCCTAACCCATATATGTTTCCTTTTCCCAGTCCCACCCAGGTTGGAATGCATGGCCGGGTTCGAGTCCGTTCTTGACTACTCCCGCTGGCCAGCAGATCTTGAGGCCGTCGTCGCGTGAGAGATCACAGGAGGCGCCGTCGGGGAGCACTTCTTTCTACCACCCTCCTTCACTATACGGGATCCAAACACCCTTGCCGTGGTTTATACAAACACCTCCGGATCGTTATTTTATCAATGTGAGTCATCCTCGCAACACCCACAACCAGACGTAGTGCCGGAGGAACCGGAATCCCAACCCGAGGTTCCACGACCCCGCCGGAAGCTAGATGAAGGAGGAATCCAGCGCGTAACCACCGACCGCCCCCATGTGGCACTGATTCCGACCAACATCAACATTGATTCAGATAGACTTTTTTATTTTTTAATTGTAATATAATATTTTTAATTTTAATTTTTTTAATAAAATAAAAAGTTTTAATATCTTTAATAAAATAGAAATGGTTTAATTTTTTATTATAATTTAGTTTTATATATTTAATAAAATAACAATTTTTATTTTTATTGTAATTTAATTTTTTAATGTAATTTAATTTTAATATCTTTGATAAAATAAAAATGGTTTAATTTTTTATTGTAATTTAGTTTTATATATTTAATAAAATAACAATTTTTATTTTTTAATTTTGTAATTTAATTTTAACATCTTTAATAAAATAGAAATGGTTTAATTTTTTATTGTAATTTAGTTTTTATATATTTAACAAAATAATGCTTTTTTATTTTTTATTGTAATTTAATTTTTCTTTTAATAAATTAAAACTTGTATAAAATAAAAGTTCTTGTACTAAAGTTCACCGTTTTCATCAAAAAAAATAGAAATTACATAGCCATGAAGAGACAAAAAAGCTAAGAACACGGTCAACTATTCCGATTTGTACACGAGCGAGATGTATGCCCCGGGTTCCTACACCATCCGCACAGCCTACTTTGGTTGCTCGTTTCTCGGATATCCATATTATTGCGTATTTTACTCGAAAAATGTCGACCTTTTGGTTTGCGCCTCAATTGTCTATCCGGCAACAGCTTATACGGTACAAGCGATACCGATGGCCACTTACGTTCATCTGGGACTGGTGGGAATACGTGTCTCTACACGTTGTACATGTTTTCTAATTTATACACTTCGTCGACATAGCTCATAGGATCAAGACGGAGATTCTGACAAGCCGCAAGTACATGAGCGCATGGGTAACGAAGTGCATCAAAAATCCCACAGTCGCAGGTTCTATTTGTCAAGTGTACACGATACTACCCGCCAACAATACCTTGGTTCGGTCTGTCAAACTTCGTGACACAAAACCATAGGCTGTCGCGATCGTGACACACTGTGTGCATGGTGTTAGCCCGTGCCTTCCCCCTGTTTATTTCTTGCAAGACCTTCGGGCTCCATACATGGCCTCTTTGCATCGCCTCTATAACTCATTGCTCGCTTCGAAAATAGTGCCACTAAACGAAAATATGTCTCTCGCATAACCGATGTAATCGGTAGATGATGAGTTCCTTTTAGAACAGAATTTATGCATTCGGCCAAGTTTGTGGTCATATGACCATATCGTAGGCCACCGTCATATACTTCTGTCTACTGTTCAAAAGGAATATTGCGCAGGTAGTTTGCACCTTCGTCGTTATCTGAACGCAAACTCGCCAACATCTCCTGAAAACGGTCATTATTGATCTCGTACTTTACAAATATACGTTGATAGCGAATATTACATACCACTCTTCAATTGAGAATAAATTGAATATTACAAACGAAATTATATTAATAGATATTACATATCCATATCGGTCACTTGCTATCGCTGACTTTTAGATCGATGTTGCCCATAATAGTTGGATGCAACATGCCTTAGGCAATATCGATGGTGTGTGCGATGCCACAGGCTTCTCTAGCGCTCTATTGCGGCTAGTATTCTAGGGCCCCGATCCGATATAACGTATATATCAGGTTGGGGGCAGACATGCCTCCTTAACCTAGATAGGAAGAAGTTCCAGTCATTAGCTGACTCTCCCGGTGTTATTGTGAATGCAATCGGAAGGATTCTCCCACAACCGTCTTGTGCCACGCTAGCAATAGCCGATGCGTATATCGATCATACATAAAGGTACCGTCAATTTGTACCAATGGCTTACAATATATAAAGGCATCTCGACATTGCTTAAATTTCCAGAACAGACGCTTGAACACTGCGCATCCACGGAGCAAACGATTGTTATAGTACGTCGGTTCCGTTTCAAGGTCTGTTATGCTGCCTAAGACATATCTCTCCAGCACCTGACACCACTGCCACACTTCATTATATGAAGCGTCCCACCGACCATGCAATTTTTCTAACACCTTCTGCTTGGCTATCCAAGCCTTTCTGTAAGAGGGCGTGTACCCCAATTGGCTATGAATATTGTTAATTAAAGCCGGCACTGTAGTCTTGGGATCGGCCTTCACCGTCGAGATTATTAAGTCAGCCAACATGTCTGAATCCATCTTCGGATGATCTTGTGTAACACCTGTCAACGAAGTATGTTAAATAATGCAATATTACATAATATTAGTATTATTCAAAAACATTAAACACATAGTGGTACTGTACCGACAAGACATGTATGTGGACCTTTGTACTTTTTGATCTCCCACAAGCCTGTCCTTTTCCTCAACGAAGCCATGATTTTTCATGAACATGTACCGTCTTGCACTGCACACTTCGCCTCGTACTTATCGAGCTTGGATTTAACCACGTTGTAGTTAACTCCGTTCCTGATGCTGTATTGTTTCAATGCACCAAGAAAATTATTCTTGTTGGAAAACTGGTTACCAACTTTTAATTGGTCCGAATCCAATGAAGAAGTTGTATGGTCACGCGTCCGATGTGGTAGTTTAGGAAACTGCAATGCATCATCTTGAGATAGATCGATATTATACATGTGGGTTTGAGGCGATGCATACTGAATAGTGGACCTTTTCTTCTTCGTCTAAACGCCTCAACATCTTGGTACAATTGGAATAGCTCGGTTGAAAAATAATCCAACTTCTGCACCATCGGGCCCAGGCTCCCGAGGTGGATCCACATCAGATTTATCGTTTGACCCTCCATAACCAGCAACAAACGAGGGCCATTCGCCGGTGGATGTCGTGGGGAGTACATTATCCCTCCTTAAACATATTTCATAACGTTCCCAATCATATGTGGATTGCCAACCACTAGAAGTTGATGATGTCCCCCAATACGTATTTCTATCATCGGACATTGAATGACGGTTATGCATGTCCCATCCACCAATCGAGTGTCGTGCAGGGGTTATGTTTTCCATACTACCACCGAACACGGGCACTTCCGTGTTTTGCCTCCCACTAACAGTGTTGGCTTGGGGTCGTGTATTCCCCTCGAATGCATGATGATGTTGAGGTCGCAGAAGATCACTTGGAGATAAAAATTGTACATATACCTCGAGATAGGGTGATCCATTGGCAAGATGAGTCTCCACCATTGCCTCAAAGCTCCGAGGACCTTTGATGCCGAATGAGTCATATCTCACCGGATCAACCGAAGCGCAAAATCTATACTTAATAGACTGAACTTTCATTGGCGTTGTTCAGAATATTTTACGCCTAATTATTTTGCGAAGTTCTACCAAATCGACGTTCCGACTAAAACTCAGTCGCACTGTGTTCTCCGATAAGAAAACAACACCATTTTCGGTGTCACAAACCTCATTATCGTAGTAAATAATAGCATTAATACGTTCACTCATTTTCGCTTTTTTTTCATTTACCTCAATTTCCCTTATGCAACTTTGAGAATGAAATTTGGTGATTTATAGTCTAATTTTCCGGAGACTCAGAGCAAAAGAGCGTCCACGTGAGAGCTCTTTTCGATACTCATGTTGCCGATGCACCTATTTGAAGCGTTTTGGCCACTATTTGTTGAAACGTCTTCTCAAAATAATTTTCCGGAGACTCTTCAGAGCAAAAGAGCGTCCACGTGGAGCTCTTTTCGAGATTCTTGACGATGCATCATTCTTGAAGCGTTTTTGCCACTTGTTTGTTCAAAAATCTCTTCTCAAAATTATTTTGCCACATACAATTGTCACAAAATTCAATTATTTTTTGGTGATATATTTTGCCCAAAACCCTATATATATTTTTACCTAGCCGAAACCTTGGAATATCATACGTAATTGGACAGGGGAATGAGGGCAAAAATGCGTCCACGTCAACGCATTTTCTGGTGATTCAAGAAGAAAGCGCGTCCCGGTGGCGCTTTCTTTGCGTTCAAAATGCACTGACGTGGACGCGTTTTGGGGTGAAACGGCCCTTTTCCGTAAATATTTTTGAAACTTGCCATTTTCGTAAGTAAGTTATTTTTTAGTATTTTTGGGTATTTTACCCTATTTAGTAGGTATTTCATTTTTTTAATAATCTCGTTATAGGTTCTAATTATATTTGTTATTTTTGATGCAATGCTTAGAACAACCCATAAATAGAAGAATAATGTGCATTAGTGAACTCGAACCTATGCTATGAGCTAAGATTCAAATGAACTAAAGTAATTATTTTCCATCTTCTGACTCAAGCTATTTCATATTTCTTTATATGATTTAAATATGATCAATTCACATCTTTCTTCTTGTTAAAAAAAATAGTAACGATACTCAATTAATAAGTTTTTCAACTTAAACAATTAAAATATATAAACATTAATCGTGATGAATATTCATTTATTTTACGGAAGTTGGAAAGTTATAATCTCTTTATTTGGTCTTTATACCTTGTGAAATTTGATGGGTTCAATGGTCTATATGCACATAATTAATAAAATTAACGATTTAATATTTTTATGCAATAAATACGTTATAATAAAATATTTAAGTTCATATATTTAATAACAGTTGGGTAATTTTTAAAATTTTATAAAATGAATAATAAAATTATAATCATTCTTATAGTTTATGATTAATCATAAGTGTTAGAAATGTATGAGAGAAGACATACCATACTTATCAATTAACTGCTATTTTAACATCCAAATAAAATCAACTTACATTGTTCCATAAGAAATACAAATGGATTGGTGCTGTTTGCTAAGCACAAAATCCCATTTTCTAAGGTTTAAAACAGAAAATTTTCACCAAAGCTTAAAAACTTTTATTTTCCATGAGGGGCTAGCATTAACGAGTATCACCATGTGATTTTCTCTTTGATTGGAGGAAAAGCGTAGGGCTTAACACCAAAATTATTTGTAAATTAACGATACTTTGTTTAACTACATTAGAGAAAAAATAATCTTAGCACTTTAAATTTCCCTTTAAGAATGTTATAAAAGGATAGTTTTTCTAAATGACTATCAATAAATATGATTCCGCCTTCAATCTACTAAACAAAAGTTTAATTGTAGAACCTTAAGGATTAATCCCCGTCAAACAACAAAAAATGTGCATGCATAACAAGTGGATTCTCATCAATCACATTGAAACCCACGTGGGAGTAAAAGAACACATTTTTCAGTCACTTTAGAAACATAGATTAAACTTCTTTCGTGACACATTTAGTAATTTAGTTTCCTACTTATACTATGACAGAGTCGCAAAAAGGTGTAAATAGTTTGACATAAAAATCTCATACTTAAAAGAACTTTCATGTTGAAACTTTGTCAAAATTTTCTCCAAACTTCTAACCTCGCATCCCTCATCTCCTAAAAACACTCTCGGATTCGCGAGAATTACTTTCCTCTTCTATAACCCAAATTTAGTATCGCATCAACAAATTATCTATATTATTATAATATGTTAGATTGAGTTGGTAATAGCTAGCTTTTAACTTATTTGTAAAGTTACCAAAAGATTATTTCTTTTATAAAATAAAAATATATTTTGAGCGTATTTATGTTATTTTATATTTTAATAAATTTAGCAAAACACACACACATAATGAAAATTACAGGATTTGAATCTAAAATACCATAATTTTATTATTTTAACAAAATTATATTTTATTTTATATAAATTTTATTTTATATAAATTTTATTTATAAACTTGTTACATAATTTGATTCACCCGTACATAAACAATTAATATGGTTCAGTTTGAGTTTAAAAAAATATATATATATATATATATTTTTATTATTTAAAATAAAATTAAGTCGAATTGAATAGTGTATATAACTAAATCTTTTTCAGTTTTATCAGTTTTTTAAATATCTTTTTATAATATTTTAAAATTTTCACTAATTTGAAAAATAAAATATTTATATCAGTATAAAACTAATTAAAATAAAATTTAATTCAATTAAAATAATTACAATTTTTAACTAATCAACTGAAAGTGAATCCAACTTTGAATGTTTTGTAATTTGTTGCCAAATCCAAGAAAAGAAAGTAAATTAGTTTTCAGAGCCAAACATAATCAACTTACATTGGTTCGTCATAATTACGAATGAATTTGACGGTGTTTGCTAAGCAAAAGATTCCATTTTCTTCTGGAGTTAGAAAACAGAGAAAATTTTCATCAAAACTTAGAAACTGCTACTTTTTTGGATGATGGGTTAGCATTTAGCTTCCCCAAAATAATATCAAGGTTTCATTCACCACCATTTGGATTAATTAAAAAATTGGTTTAACCATTTTTACACAAAGGATGATCTTAGCATCCAACGTAAAAGGATGGATTCACTAAACAATTATCTACAAATACGATTCCACTATCAATTTATTAAACAAATGTCTAATCATCAAATCTCGAGGAATAATCCTCTTTAAACAACAAAATAGTGCATGCACAACACGTGGATCTTTATCAATCACATTGAAATTCATGTGAGAGTAAGACAGCACATTTTTCAATCACTTCAAAAAACACGCATTACACGCCCTCTTTGACATTATTGATAGTTTTGTTTCCCATTCATACTACGAGGGACTCCCAGAAACGTTATAAATAGTTTGACACAAACATCTTCTACCTTAAAATATTTCCATATTAAAAACTTTGTCAAAATTTTCTCGAACCATCTAACCTTTCAATACTCATCTTCTCCTTAAAAAGCTCTTGTTTTGCTGTGAGAACCACCTTTCTCTTTTATAAAAATCTAGCACGGCATCAACAAATTGATTGGTTGATATTTATTTTTGGATATTTAGCAGCATATAGTATTTTGTATTTCATTTTTTTTAACAATCTCATTATAAGTTCTAATCATATCTGTCTTTTTTAATGCAATGCTTAGAACCACCCATAAATAAGAGAATAATGTGCTTCAATGCACTCGAACCCATGCTATGAGCTAAAAATCAAATGAACTAAAGTAATTATTTCCCATCTTCCGACTCAAGCTATTTCATATTTCATTTATATGGTTTAAATACGATCAAATTGACATCTTTCTTGTTGTTAAAAAAAATTAGTAAAGAAACCTGTCGAAACCATTTTAAAATCGGTTTTGAAAAAAATGGGGATCGACTTTGAAAAACGAAAATAGAGTCGCCACCAATCCTTTTTATTTAGGTGTGATTGGATCTCCTTGTAAAACGTTTTATTTTAAAACATTTAATTTTGGTCTATGAAAAAACAAGAAAACGGGTTCGGGAGTCGGTTACGTATGAGAAAGGGTTAGCACCCTCATAACGCCCAAAAATTGGTACCTAATTAATAAAATCATGTCCCAATGTTTGAAATTTTAAAAACTTTAAAATAAGATCCTTTATTAGAAGAAAAACCAAGACTACTTATCTCAAAGAAATAAGAATACCACACCCAGTAAGTTAGGATACAGTATCTCATGGCTTCAAAGTTAGGTACATCTTTATTTTAGAAAATTCTTATCTCGAGATACAAAACATCACACCCAATAAGTTAGGATACAACGTTTTGAATTCCCAAGAATAATGTTTTTTTATTTAAAACTTGAGATTTCTTTGTTCCGAAGGAATATAAATATCACATCCAGCACGTTAGGACACGACATTTTAAAATCTTCGTAATCAAAGTCATCTCACGATTTACAAAACTTGTTAAAAGGATATTTAGTTATTTAGCCAAACGGAAAATCGCAACCCAGCACGTTAGGGCACTATTTCCCGAATTTCTAAATACCAAAACATTGCCTTATTTAAAAAAAAAACCTTTAAAAATATGATAATTTTGTAAAAATGTATTCATAAAACAATTAATAATTAATTAAACAATGGCAATCATAAATAAAATAAATGAAAGAATATTGGCAAATAAAATATATACATGAAACCATAAATATCAAAATAAAAATTACTAAATAAATATGAAAATTTTCATGCAAAATTAATAATAGATAAATAAATAAAATAAATAAAATTACATACTTATGTGATATAAACAATGTAAACAATGCATAAATAAAAGAATAATATATAATGATTTTAAATAAAATATAATAAAAAATATTGTAAATAGAATATGTTATAAATAATTTAGTTAAATATATATGATATAATATAATATTATATAACGTGTAAATTTTTAAAAAATATAATACAATACCTAATATATATAAATACTAAAATAATATGTAATAAAAATAATAATAATTAAACAAAATAAAATAATATGTATTTATGACTTAATAAATTAATATAGATAACTACTAAAAAGTTAAAAAAAAACGTATAAGAGGATTCAACGAAATTCCTCCACCAAAATCTAACTCGAACGGAAGCAACTCGAAAATAAATGAAGATAAGCGAAGAACAAAATAAGAACAAGCCACATAAAATAAGAACGCAAGAGGGAGAGAAATTTGAGTGAATGCTCTCAAGAATTCTTATTGCTTCCAAACTCCAGTCCCTTACAATGAAGGGAGAGACCTCTATTTATAGTTGAGCCTCCCCAAATCCAACGGTACAGATCAATTACATCAACGGCTAAGATTAAAAGGTATCTACAAATTAAATCTTTAAGATTACAAAATCACATCTTCTAAGATACCATATATTCTAGGATTGCATATCATATCTAAGATTTACATATCATATGTAAGATTGCATATCCTTGAAGATTGTATTTTCATAAACTTCAAGCTTGTAGATGGACCTTCAACCTTTTCAAGTAATGGGCTATTCCGATCGGGCCAAATGATATATTTTGGACTTGACTGGACTTGGAATTTGTTTTATTATTTTGGGTTTATTATGTCACATGGGCCCGGGCAAAAATGGGTACTTACAGCTGCCCCTCTTTGCTCATTGTTGTGAAACAAGAATAGAGCAAATACTATAAAAGGACCAATTTTGTTCGGTCTTGGCCGAGCTTCGACTTCTTGATCTTCATCTTCTTTAAATGACTCCAACTCCACTGTAACTTGAACGGTATTGGAACTTCATCTTGATTTCAGTAAGTTTGATAGCTTCAACTTCATGAAGGCAGTATCCACTATCTTTTGATCTGCTTCCTGCAAACTCAGGGAGACCAGATCTGCTATCTTCAATATGCTTCCCGCAAAGCTCAGGAATGCCAGATCTACTATCTTCGATCTGCTTCCTGCAAAGCTCAGGAATGCCAGATCTGCTATCTTCAATTTGCTTCCTGCAAAGCTCAGGGATGCCAGGTTGGTAGTTAAATCTGTTCCACTACTGCTTAGGGAGACAATATTTGTCGTTCGATCTTGTTCCACTACTGCTTTGTGTGACAAGATCTACAATATTTGATCTATTCCACTGCTGGTCAGGGAGATAGGGTCGGTCGCTTAAACCTGTTCCACTACTGCTTAGAGAGGCAAGACTTGCTGTTCGATCTTAGTTCCCTGCTGCTTAGGGTGATAAGATCTACAATCTTTGACCTATTCCACTGCTAGTCAGGGAGATAGGGCTGGTGGCTTAAATCTGTTCCACTACTGCTTAGGGAGACAAGATTTGCCGCTCAATAATAGTTCCCTACTGCTTAGGGTGACAAGATCTACAATCTTTGACCTATTCCACTGCTGGTCAGGGAGATAGGGCCGGTGGCTTAAATCTATTCCACTACTGCTTGGGGAGACAAGACTTGCTGTTCAATCTTAGTTCCCTACTGCTTAGGGTGACAAGATCTACAATCTTTGACCTATTCCACTACTGGTCAGGGAGATAGGGCCGGTGGCTTAAATCTGTTCCACTACTACTTAGGGAGACAAGATTTGCCGTTCAATCTTGGTTCCCTACTGCTTAGGGTAACAAGATCTACAATCTTTGACCTATTCCACTGCTGGTCAGGGAGATAGGACTGATGTCTTCGATCTGCTCCTACAACCTCAGGATTGTCAGATTTGTTATCTTCGATCTACTTCGCTCGGAAGGCAAGATATTTGAATTCTCCGATGTTGCGACAACGTCCTCTAAGGGACCTATCCTATAAAATTAATTTTGTGTTTATGCTTATGAAAAATAATTAGGATGCAATAATCAGAATGAATCTAATGCTCCTAACTAAATGTATTATGGACGACATTTGCATGAATGCAGAATGTTATGGTCTTTTATCAAGATTAGGATGTAATGATCGGAATGAATCAAATGCCCCTAAATAGATGTGCTATGAATGTAAAAATGATATGAGTATGATTCCCGCTTAAGATGTTATCACTCATTTATTTGTCAAGGTTTCATCTTCATTCCCCTTGAAGTATCATTTTTGCTCAATTATTTTGCCCCGTGGTAATTCTGAGTCCACTCCACTTGAACCTTGGGACATGAAGTTTGTGCCTCCTACTGTAATAATATTTGACTTCTTCCATCCAATCTATTACCACTCAAAGGTACAGAACTTGTATTATTTTTAATCTGTTACACCATTTCCTGGGTGTAATGACCAGATGTATGTGTCTGAATGGATGCAGGGTATCCCGACGATGATCGCCTTTTACACTTGGCTTGACCTTGTTCGTCATTTGTTAATATGGTATCACCAACAAAAATGTCTTATCCAATAAGAATCTGAAGAGATAGTCATTTTCCAATATTTCCAATCCCTTAGGCTTGGTGAGTTCTGAACAATAGTCCTGTTTTAGATTCTCATATTATTTAGAAGCTTTCAGAGTAATATGTGAAACTCCTTTTATGGAAGTGTTATTAGACCATTAATCGTTATTCCAACAAAATGCTTGAAAAAAGATCACAACAATAGACATGAAAGAAAATAATCAAGAGCATAACTCGAAGCAAATAAGTTAATCAAAGATAACCAAGGCAATAAATGAAAATTGATTAGTATATCTTAAAAAGAATAAAGTAAACAAAGATAGCAAAAGCTATAAAAGAAAGTTGATTAGGGTGTATCTTTGAATATCTTTGAAAAGAATAAAGTAACCAAAGATTAAAATGGGTAAGGTGGGAAACTAGGTGCCCCAGATATCGCAGTCTGAGCTTCTCTGTTCCGATTCTTTGAGAACCATTTTAAACTCAATATGTGTTTAGGGGATCCGGAGTGCTCTGTCAATGCCCCAAGACGTAACATACTTCTTCATTGTTAATTCAAATGTAGCAAGACTAATGTGTGCCCCACTTTTGATCAAAATTTGAGCCGTCTTTTCGAGTTTTCAGCTCAAAGACCCTTTGGTCTCAAAGCGCCATTTGTGGGTTTTCGCCTTGGCCTCTCTTTTTTCTTTTTCTTTTTTTTTTCTTTTTTTTGGTGTCTTTGAATTTGAATTTGGACTCAAGGCGCCCTTTGCGGGTTTTCACCCTGGACCTTCCTCTTTCAGGTAAAATACTTCTTGTTTGAACCTGAATTCGCCGGATTAGGCAAGTCTTCTACATCTGTCTCGGTAAATATCAATGCTCCTATAGAATAGGCCCTATATAAGTCCTTCTCAGTTTGACATGTGTTTTCTTCTAAAATCATTTTGTAGAAGAAAAATTTGTTTCAACATTAGGTTCCCATTGTGGAATTCTCTAGGATGAACCTCTTTGTCGTAAGCTCGCATCATCCAACCGTGGTGGATAACTTTTAACTTTTTCTTCGATTAGGTTCAATTGGCAAAAACACTTCAATTCCATAATGGGTAAGATGTTGCCCCAGTGAAGGTTCTGGCCTACGTTCAATAAGACAGAGGGTAAATGATAGCTTATTATGCCAATCTTTACAAGTCTTAGCCACATTTCATTCATTTTTTTTTGTTTTTCTCTTTTGGCAACTTTTGTTGTACAATCATATACTGCCTGATCTTTGGACAAACTGTAAATTTTGACTTGGTACAGTTATGCATTCTGTGCTGGCATCTGATCCTTTCCTTTATTCTTTTTTTTTTTAGAATTTAGTGACCCCGACCTCGTAACATTGGCATATGAAGCTACATCTACCCTCTTAGTGAAGTAAACGACGACCACGACAATGAATCGATATTGGTTAAAAGCTTTTAACGAGATTGGCCCCATCACATCCATACCCCACATATGGAAAAATTGTAAAGAACTGGAGTAAGCCTATGAACCTTATCTCCTTATATTCGACATAGCTGATACCACCCTTTTCTATCTAGATCGGTAGTGCTCGATTCTTATGTTAAGCCCGTATCTTAGTAGCTCAGGTGTGTCCTGATATGATTGTGCAAAAACTCAATGACGTCTCACATTATTTCTATGGTGAGTTGGGCTTCAATTTTCACCCTTTTTCTAGGCTCATAATATCCATTGACCCTTTGTTGAGTAAGGTCTTTTCCATCTTGTTTCACCATTCTTAATAAGTCAGAAGATACGTCACAATCCCTATCATCTTCAAAATCCTGAGATCCCCTAGACCCATATCTTGTTCAAAAAGGGAATCAATAACAACGTCGCTCATGACGTTGATATCTGGATACCTAGGTACAAAGGCGAATAATTCCAAAGAATAAATGGTTCTAAGGATAATTATTGGTATGATAATGAATAAAGAATGAAAGAATATTCTAAGACATGAAAGAATGTACAGTATGAAATGTAAATAATGAAAAATATTTACTTAAAATGATGCATTTTATTGAAATAAAAACTCTGGACACAAGCCCATTTCACAAAAGGATTCTTATTGCTTCTAGGCTTAAAGCAACAAGCATGTTTTGAATATTACTCTAGATTAACCCTAAAAATACGGGGACCCCTTCCCCAGTCCCATTGTTTAAAATCTTCTCAAGTATGTAAGGGCTTGGAAACTTTTATTCCCCAATTCCCTCTTTGGATATGTCATTGGTATTTTGATTCCCCGATTGTTAGGTTTCTGATGAATTCTTCAAGGAATCACAACTCTCTTGCCCCCTCCTTCAATTATCACTGCTCCGTTCGACTCATCGAACTTTACAACCCCTATTTTAATAAGCCTTTTGACCAATTTCTTAAATGTCATGCAATTATCAATTGAGTGACCCGCTATTCCTGTGTGATACTCACATTGAGCATTCAAATCATACCATTTTAGGTACGGGGGTTGTATTGGTTCCATGTAATGAGGAGCCACCACATGTTCATGAAATAGATTTTGATACAACTCTCTATATGTTATTGGAATTGGTGTAAACTGGAGTTGCTAATTACTTTGCCTTGTGCCAGATTCTTTCCTTGATGAACCTTGATACCCAGTAGTCACTGTTTTTGGCTGTTTAACAGTAATCGACTTTGAGTACCCCATGCTTGTATTATCCATTTCATTTTCTCTCTTCCTTGTGGCTATTCTTTTGTTACTTTCTCCTGCCTCGATCTTTTCATTTTTTATGGCATTCTCGATCATTTCTCCTGCCATTATTATATCCACAAAGCTCTTGGTGGTATTTCCTATCATATGAGTGATGAATGGGGCCTTCAAGGTATTGATGAAGAGCATTGTAGTCTCCTTTTCTAGGAGTGGTGGCTGAACTTGCGTGGCGACCTTTCTTCATCTTTTCACATACTGCCTGAAGCTTTCATTTGGTTTTTTTTCCATGTTTTGCAAAGTAATTCTGTCAGGCATCATGTCCATAACATGGTTGTATTACTTCATGAAGGCTTGAGCTAAGTCTCTCCAGCAGCTAATGTTAGCGCGACTGAGTTGATTATACCACCTAGACGCTGCCTCTACTAAACTATCCTGGAAACAATAAATCAAGAGTTGATCATTGTTAACAAAGCCAGTCATGCGTCTGCAAAACATGGTAATGTGGGCTTCAAGGTAGCTAGTCCCGTTGTATTTCTCAAACTCCAGCATCTTGAATTTATGAGGAAGCACTAAATCTGGAACCAAACTTAAGTCTTTTGCGTCAATACCATGGTGATCAGCATTTTCCAAAGCTTGGAACTTTTCTTCTAACCACCTACAGCGATCCTCCAACTTCCTTGAGGATTCAATTCTTATTCCCTCTCCCTTTTCTATGTCCAAATTAGGGATAACGGGGTTGGCAAGGTTATCTCCTGGGTTAGATTCTGAGCCCACTCGAAAGTTCATGAGTGGTCTAGGATTACCTTGCCCCTGTTGAGGCCTAATCGTGATAGGTGGCCTTTGGGGATACTCATCAAGCTGTGTTTGTACGTGTGGTGGAGTGAATCCCCTAAGAAAGTCCTCATTGTCTTCAGCATTGACTATGGGACCTTTTGCTTTGTCCATTATCCCATTCATCATTTGGGCCATTTGAGCCATCATATTCTTTTGGGCTTTCAACATCTGTTCCCTCATCTCTTGTTGGAGTTTTGCCATCTGTTCCTGCATCTGGTCTTGCATGTCTCTTTGGAATTGCTCCATTCTCTGGTCCATTTTCCTTGACTTAGCTCGTGTACCGTGAGAGTGTTCCGTTCTCAGATTTTCTTTCTCCCTCTCTCCTATAATTTAAACTAATTAGACTCTCTCTAAATATTTGAATGCATATGATGTTATGTAATGCAAATACATGAATGCAAAGAAAGAGAAGCGTTGATTCTGAATTCAGTTACATTAGAAAAACTTTTCTAGAAAACAAATTTCTTTACATAAAACGGATCGCATACACGGCCTTACCCTCATAGTCCAAGTGAAAACATCAATCCCTTCCTCGTAAAGGTCAAATCTTGCAAACTTGTAATAAATGCCTTCACTAGCTCATTTTTGCTTGATCTGGGACATGACTCCCAGTTCCATAATACTCGTGATGATTCCTAACTCAGCTTGAATTCTTGGGTAATAAAATCTTGTATTCCTTCACCGATTATCAGTCTTCTCTTATTGTGTTTACTTGGACCATATTTGGACGAGACTGTATTATAATCCACTTTATCAAAAAACCCATTTTCTTATGACAAACTTTTCTATTTAGCAATCGAATTTGAAATCAACACCTCTTTTCTATGATGTGAATGCAATGCAATCAAAACAAAAGAAAACACGTTAGCATAGGAATAACATAGAACACCTATCAGGGTGACCGCTAAAGTTTGACATAATTCTACCTAGAGTAAGCCCTTAGGTTTTCTACATGTGGTTTAGCTCCAAAGCTGAGGTACCCGAACCAGCAGATTCCTCGATCCTCACCCATTATAGGCTCATATGGACCGAGTTTGGTTCAGGGGAATACATTTCTCTATGGCCATGCGGAAGTGAAAACTTCACGAAGACATAGGTACAGATGTATTCTGGAAGCAATCCACTAGCCCATGCGAGGTGAAAACCTCACGAAGGCATAGCTTCTTGCTCCCACTTAAGGGTGTGACCACAACGGTCATGCCACTACAACAAAACAGTCCTACGGCGACACTTTTTTGACATAAGACGACGCAAAAAAGGTTGGCATAGGTTTCGCGACGCTTCGTCCGACGCTTCCAAAATGGTTGTCTATAGTGCAGTTGGCATAGGCATGGCGACGCTTTTAAAGCGCCGCTATAAGTCAACATAAGCCGACCCTTATTGAAGGGTTGTAAAAAGCTTAGTCAATGTCGACCTTTAAAAAAGGTTGGGAAAGACCTATCAAGGCCAACTTTTGAAAAAGGTTGTGATAGACATGTCTAAGACAACCTTAAAAAGGTTGATATAGTTCTTGTCTAAGGCAAATTTTAAAAATGGTTGGGATAAAGCCGTCTAAGGTAACCTTAAAAAGGTTGGGATAGACCTTATCTAAGACAACCTATAAAAAAAGGTTGGGATAGATCTATCTAAGGCAACCTTAAACAGGTTGGGACAGACCATGTCTAAGGTAACCTTTAAAAAAGATTAAGATAGACCAGTCTAAGACAACCTTAAAAAAGGTTGGGATAGACCTTGTCTAAGGCAACTTTTAAAAAAAGTTGGGATAAACGCATTTAAAGCAACCTTAAAAAGGTTGGAATAAATTTTGTTTAAGACAACCTTTCAAAAAGGTTGAGATAAACCTGTCTAAAGTAACCTTAAAAAGATTGGAATAGACACGTATAATGTATTTTTTTATTTTTTATTATTTCAATATTAATATATTTTTATAAATATTTACAAGTGAATAATGATAGGAATTGTGCTTTAAATACAACTAAAAATATAAAATTAAAATTAAAATAAAGATTGAATATTCACTACAAAAATCGATCCAACAATTAAAATACACTAACATTTAGCTGAAATGTATACCACTAACATTCAACTCAATGTACAAAAGTAA
Source organism: Gossypium rotundifolium (assembly GCA_025506655.1). Lineage (NCBI taxonomy): Eukaryota > Viridiplantae > Streptophyta > Magnoliopsida > Malvales > Malvaceae > Gossypium > Gossypium rotundifolium. The sequence goes on from CP106728.1 coordinate 53,945,576, forward strand.
ACAAATAAAAAAGTACCTAAGATGATGGACATTGATATTGATGTTGTACTACATAAAAGCTAATATAATTTGAAATTGCAACTTCAATTCCAAGAAACTCTGTTGATCTCTTATTTCTACAAAGGTAGCCCAAGAAACTTCAGTTCCTTTCGTTAAGTTTTTCCTTCTCATAATCCTGTCTTGCAGCCTGCATTAAAGTAATAATAAGTTAGACACAGTAAGCCTGCAAGAAAGCCTAGTATGAAGATAAATGAAAATAATTATATGAAGATGAATGAACGAACCTTGACACCTTTAAAGATAAATCAAAGTTCGAACCTCAAATGCGACCATTTGCGATATCAAAAAACATTCAATATATAATGTTAACCAAGACCTCTAAATAAGAGTGCAACAAAGAGTCATTCAAAACTTGGCTAACCATTATAAAATAAATAGAGCAGTATAGTAAGGTTCAAGGTGGTAATGGTTACTTTTCTAATCCTACAAGGAGTAATAATTAATTTGGATGTAGTATATACAAATAAAATCGAAAAAACTTTTTCTTCTTCAAACAAAACATTGATGTAAACTCAAACCCAATTCACAACAAGAAAACATTATAAACATTAGTGACCCACAAAATATAAACACCGACACAGCTTTATATGGCAATTTGGGTCAGGTGATTAGTGCTTGATGCCTCTTTTAGGATAACCAATAATTTAAAAATTTTAAATTGGTTGATTTAATTATGAAATTTAATAATTGATAACTAATAAACATAATCTATTTTAACCACTTAAATGTTGCAAGTGGGCCATTGTCAATGATAAGTTTTGGAGCAACTTAAAGAAAGCATTATCATTTGTCCTAAACCAACAGTGATACTACAACAGATATTCATTTATCTCTAAGAAATTTTCATCTCATCAATCAGCACCTTTTAACATAAAAATTGTGTGTTAATGGTAGCAGAAGGACAATACTAGACATCCTTACCCACACAAAAAGGGCTGTTGACAATAACGAAGCCATACAAGTAACCAAGCAGCCAAATTGAAATTCACAGCTCAAATTGCACACAATCTAATAAAATCAATAACCAACTAATCCAACTAATGAAAAATAAAACATTTACCAAGACAAGAACAAGAAATCAGCATCTCAAAATCCAAGCGCTACCTTCTTAATAGGTTCAGGAACTTTTGTGGTCTTGGCTTGTGAATCCATAGACAAATTCTCTATTGAATCTGCTTTGTAGAGGAAAAGGATAAAAACAAAACTGACAATTTAAACGTTGAACATTACAAATGTTCAAGTATATCTAAAACATGTCACTTAAAGCAACTAATAAACCAAACCCAATAAATTTATCCATGTGTATAAACAGTACACAAGCTAAGATCCAAAGATAAAACACATTCAAATTACTACCCTTTCAAAACCACCATACACAAATTTACTACCCTTTTAAAGTGATAATGGCTCTTACATGTACCAAAAAGCTCTTTAATATCAAAAACCTACAAATAGAAACACGAAAACTTTCAAAAGCTCTAAATTTAAGCAGTAAAACAAAGCAATATGTACTAAATAAATCATACATTCTCTTAATAAGTTTTCATTAAAAAAAGTATAGTTTTCACATATTTAGTAGAAAACTCGAGCGAAACCCAATAAAAAATAAGAGAAGAAATTGTTATACATTCCTAACAAAAAATGACAGAACAATAAACGAGATTTTCCAGAAAAAATTCGAAGGAAAAATTAAATTAAATTAAATTAAAACGAATATGATTGATCAATAATCACGCTTCTACCAAACATTCAACTCTTTTAAATATTAAAAAAAATTAATTGTACAAAAAATTTATGGAACCAGACAATCAAACCAGCTCTCTAAAACCAAGTTTAAAACAAAATTCAAAAAGCAAGACAAAAAAAAAAGAGAAATGTGAATAAGGTACCGACCGATCGGAGAAGGAAACACAAAAATGTTCGATCAGCAACGGTGAATAGCTCCGGCTACTTCTTCTACAACTAAGAATGAAATTATTAGAATAATTTTTTTCAAAAAAGGAGAGAAACTAGGGATTTTGTTTTTTTGAGTATAGAGAAATGAAAAAAAGATTGACGATACAAAGATGGGATTTTGATTTGGGTAAATTTTAAGGTTTGAGGGAAATTTTAAGGGGGGAAATTTTGGGGGAAATTTTTAGGGCGAAAATTTTAGGGAAAAAATTAAGATGGTGCCATTTTGATTAAAAATAAAATGATTTTTTTCAATCTATTTCTTTTTTTTTCTATATTTGAAAGGTTTAATTATTTCTTAAGTTCTTTTAAATTAGGTTTGTTTTGTTCCAAATAATATATTTAATTTTTAAATTTCTATAATGTTGTACTAAAATAATTTTAAATAATACGAAAATTCAAGTGGATATATCATCACGATGAAGAATACGTAGTTTTTTGTATTAAAGAAGACTCTTCTACTAATTTAAAATTTGAAATTATTTAATATATAAATTAAATAAAATATTATTTTTAATGGCCTCGTTCAACTAAAATGTTATTTCAATTAGATCCTTCTACTAATTTAAAATTTAAAATTATTTAATATATAAATTAAAAATAATAAGTTATATACTCAAAAAATTTTAAAATTATTTTAAATAATTATAGTATTTTATTTTTATTTAAATAAATAATTTTAAAATTTAACTAATATTTAAAAAATTAGATAAAATTTGAAATCTTGAAAATTATTTAAAGTTTGAAATCTTTAAAATTTGAAATTATTTAATATATAAATTAAAAAATTAGTCATATACTCAAAAAAACTTTAAAATTATTTTAAATAATAGTATTTCAAATTTTTAACATATATTTTTCACACTAATTAATCTAAACCCAAAACCCTTATCCCCTAAACTATAAAACATAACATGCATCCCTTAAACCACGAACCCTTAATCCCTAGACCCTTAAGCACCAACCCTTAAACCTTAAATCCCAACAATTAAACCATAAACCATAAACCATAATCCCTAAATCCATAATCCATAAACCTTAAAATAGTAACTCCTAAATCATAAACTTTAAATTATATACCTAAACCATGAACCCTAAATTGTAATGATAATTAATTCAATATTTTAAAATTAATATTATCTCTTTTACGATTATATAAAATTTATTTAATATATAAATTAACAAACAATTAGTCATATACCCAAAAAACTTTAAAATTATTTGTTATAATTTGATCCTATCCAACATAGATAGTTATCTATCAATATCATCCTGTTACTCTCTTTTTTTATCAATGTTTTTTAAATCTAATATTTAAATATATCAAATGGTCTAGATTAAATATTTTAAATATAAAAGTATTAATTAATTGTATAAAATTTCATCATTTAACAAATCACAAGTAAACTTTAAATCCTAAACCATTTAATATATATAAAGTTTATCTATTATCTCTTAAATAATTTAAACTATAATTATAATTTTAATATATTAAAATTAATATTATCTCTTTTATAATTATATAATAAATTATTTAATATAAAAATTACAATACACTAATTAATCTAAACTCTAAACCCTAATTCCTAAACCTTAAATCATAAAACATGAACCCCTAACCCATAGCCCTTAATCCATAAGCCCATAACCACAAACCCCTAAACCTTAAACCACAAACTTTAAACCATAAACCACAATCCCTAAACTTTAAAATAATAACTCATCAATCATATACCCTAAACCATAAATCATAAACCATAACCTAAACTATAATGATAATTAATTCAACATTTTAAAATTAATACTATTCTTTTACGATTATATAAGAAATTATTTAATATATAAATTAAAAAACAATCAGTCATATACCCAAAAACTTTAAAATTATTTTAAATAATAGTATTTTAATTTTTTCATTTTAACATATATTTTCAATGTTTTTACTTTCAAATTTTTCTACATGTCATTATTTTTTTCTCAAGAATTTAAATATTCAATAAAAATAAATTATATTTTAATTAATATAAATAAACCAGTTAAATGATAAATAGGCGATAAAGCGTTGTTGTGCTTAGTTTTTTGAGGCATTTTCAAAAAGCGCCGCTAATGCCACTAAAGCTCAAGGCGTTGTGCTTAATTTTTTGCTTCTATAGCGGCCTTTTTTTAAAAAGTGCCATAATTTCACAAAAGCTCAATGTAAAATGACGGCGTTGTGCTTAAAGTGCCGCTAATGGTTGACCTATAGCGAAAAATGCCGCTAACGCTCGATCCGTAGCGCAATTTTTGTCTAAGCGCTGCTAAAAACCTGTTTTGCTATAGTGTCTAAACACTAAACACTAAACCCCTTAGGCATGCATATACCAACCCTTATACAAAGAGTTGGCCAATGTGTATGTTGGCAAGTCTATCCCAACACTTAGGAAAGTGTCGGCCCAAAAGTGTAGGCATAGTGTTCGACAAAGTCGACTCTTATTTAAGCGTTGCCTTAAGCATGCATATCCCAACCCTTATACAAAAAGTTAACCAAAGCGTATGTCGGCAAGTCTATCCCAACACTTAGGAAAATATCATCTTAGGACTGGACAAATCCAACTCTTATTTAAGTGTTGCCTTAGGTATGCATATCTCAACTTTTATACAAAGAGTTGGCCAGAGCGTATGTTGACAAGTCTATCCCAACACTTAGGAAAGTGTCGTCCCAAAACTGTCGTCTAAGGACTACACAAAAGCCAACTCTTATTCAAGCGTCGCCTTAGGCATACATATCTCAAATCTTATAAAAAGAGTTGGCCAAAGCGTATGTTGGCAAGTCTATCACAACACTTAGGAAAGTGTTGCCACAAAAGTGTCGTCTTAGGACTATACAAAAGGCAACTCTTATTCAAGCGTTGCCTTAGGCATATATATCCCAACCCTTATACAAAGAGTTGGCCAAAGCGTATGTTGGCAAGTCTATCCCAACACTTAGGAAAGTGTCGCCCCAAAAGTGACGTCTTAGGACTAGACAAAGCCAACTCTTATTTAAGTGTTGCCTTAGGCATGCATATCCAACCCTTATAAAAGAGTTGGCCAAAGCGTATGTTGGCCAGTCTATCCCAACACTTAGGAAAGTGTCGCCCCATAAGTGTCGCTGTAGGACTGTTTTGTTGTAGTGTGCAGTGCAATGCAAAGAGATATATTTTAAAATCATATGCAATAAAAGGATCATATTTTTTTAAAATCAGAATTTTAAATTCGAACAAAAAGACATGAAATTATCAATTTTACGGCCTGACCCTCTTGGTCCCCAGTGGAGTCGCTAAGCTGTCGAAACCATTTTAAAATCGATTTTGAAAAAAATGGGGATCGACTTTGAAAAACAAAAATGGAGTCGCCACCAATCCTTTTTATTTAGATGTGATTGGATCACCTTGTAAAACATTTTATTTTAAAACATTTAATTTTGGTCTACGAAAAAACAAGAAAACGGGTTCGGGAGTCAGTTACGTATGAGAAAGGGTTAGCACCCTCATAACGCCCAAAAATTGGTACCTAATTAATAAAATCATGTCCAAATGTTTGAAATTTTAAAAAGTTTAAAATAAGATCCTTTATTAGAAGAAAAACCAAGACTACCTATCTCAAAGAAATAAGAATACCACACCCAGTAAGTTAGGATACAGTATCTCATGACTTCAAAGTTAGGTACATCTTTATTTTAGAAAATTCTTACCTCGAGATACAAAACATCACACCCAATAAGTTAGGATACAACGTTTTGAATTCCCAAAATAATATTTTTATTTAAAACTTGAGATTTCTTTGTTAGAAGGAATATAAATATCACATCCAAGACGTTAGGACACGACATTTTAAAATTTTAAGTAATCAAAGTCATCTCACGATTTACAAAACTTGTTAAAGGATATTTAGTTATTTAGCCAAACGGAAAATCGCAACTCAAAGACGTTAGGGCACTATTTCCCAATTTCTAAATACCAAAACATTGCCTTATTTAAAAAAAAAACCTTTAAAAATATGATAATTTTGTAAAAAATGTATTAAATAAAACAATTAATAAATAATTACACAATGACAATCATAAATAAAATAAATGAAAGAATATTGGCAAATAAAATATATACATGAAACCATAAATATCAAAATAAAATTACTAAATAAATATGAAAATTTTCATGCAAAATTAATAATAGATAAATAAATAAAATAAATAAAATTACATACTTATGTGATATAAATAATGTAAACAATGCATAAATAAAAGAATAATATATAATGATTTTAAATAAAATATAATAAAAAATATTGTAAATAGAATATATTATAAATAATTTAGTTAAATATATATGATATAATATAATATTATATAACGTGTAGAATTTTAAAAATATATATAATACAATACTTAATATATATAAATACTAAAATAATATGTAATAAAAATAAAAATAATTAAACAAAATAAAATAATATGTATTTATAACTTAATAAATTAATATAGATAACTACTAAAAAGTTAAAAAAATGTATAAGTCAACCTTATTCCCGCAATATGAAGATTCAACGAAATTCCTCCACCAAAATTTAACTTGAACGGAAGCAACTCGAAATAAATGAAGATGAGCGAAGAACAAAATAAGAACAAGCCACATAAAATAAGAACGCAAGAGGGAGAGAAATTTGAGTAAATGCTCTCAAGAATTCTTATTGCTTCCAAACTCCAGCCTCCTACAATGAAGGGAGAGACCTCTATTTATAGTTGAGCCTCCTCAAATCTAACGGTACAGATCAATTACATCAACGGCTAAGATTAAAATGTATCTACAAATTAAATCTTTAAGATTACAAAATCACATCTTCTAAGATACCATATATTCTAGATTGCATATCATATCTAAGATTTACATATCATATGTAATATTGCATATCCTTGAAGATTGTATTTCCAAAAACGTCAAGCTTGTAGATGGACCTTCAACCTTTTCAAGTAATGAAATTTTATTACGATCGGGCCAAATGATATATTTTGATTTGGATGGACTTGGAATTTGTTTTATTATTTTGGGTTTATTATGTCACATGGGCCTGGGCAAAAATAGGTACTTATAAAACCAACAAAATTAAAACTCAATTAATAAGTTTTTCAACTTAAACAATTAAAATATATAAACATTAATCGTGATGAATATTCATTTATTTTATGGAAGTTGGAAAGTTATAATCTCTTTATTTGGTCTTTATACCTTGTGAAATTTGATGGGTTCAATGGTCTATATGCACATAATTAATAAAAATTAACGATTTAATATTTTTATGCAATAAATACGTTATAATAAAATATTTAAGTTCATATGTTTAATAACAGTTGGGTAATTTTTAAAATTTTATAAAATGAATAATAAAATTATAATCATTCTTATAGTTTATGATTAATCATAAGTGTTAGAAATGTATGAGAGAAGACATACCATACTTAACAATTAACTGCTATTTTAACATCCAAATAAAATCAACTTACATTGTTCCATAAGAATTACAAATGGATTGGTGCTGTTTGCTAAGCACAAAATTCCATTTTCTAAGGTTTAAAACAGAAAATTTTCACCAAACCTTAAAAACTTTTATTTTCCATGAGGGGCTAGCATTAACGAGTATCACCATGTGATTTTCTCTTTGATTGGAGGAAAAGCGTAGGGCTTAACACCAAAATTATTTGTAAATTACGATACTTTGTTTAACTACATTAGAGAAAAAATAATCTTAGCACTTTAAATTTCCCTTAAAGAATGTTATAAAAGGATAGTTTTTCTAAATGACTATCAATAAATATGATTCTGCTTTCAATCTACTAAACAAAAGTTTAATTGTAGAACCTTAAGGATTAATCCCCGTCAAACAACAAAAAATGTGCATGCATAACACGTGGATTCTCATCAATCACATTGAAGCCCACGTGGGAGTAAAAGAACACATTTTTCAGTCACTTTAGAAACACAGATTAAACTTCTTTCGTGACACATTTAGTAATTTAGTTTCCTATTTATACTATGACAGAGTCGCAAAAAGGTGTAAATAGTTTGACATAAAAATCTCATACTTAAAAGTACTTTCATGTTGAAACTTTGTCAAAATTTTCTCCAAACTTCTAACCTCGCATCCCTCATCTCCTAAAAGCACTCTCGAATTCGCGAGAATTATTTTTCTCTTTTATAACCCAAATTTAGTATGGCATCAACAAATTATCTATATTATTATAATATGTTGGATTGAGTTGGTAATACCCATAGCTAACTTTTAACTTATTTGTAAAGTTACCAAAAGATTATTTCTTTTATAAAATAAAAATATATTTTGAGCGTATTTATGTTATTTTATATTTTAATAAATTTAGCAAAACACACAGACATAATGAGAATTACAGGATTTGAATCCAAAATACCGTAATTTTTACTATTTTAAAAAAATTATATTTTATTTTATATAAATTTTATTTATAAACTTGTTACATAATTTGATTCACCCGTACATAAACAATTAATATGGTTCAATTTGAGTTTAAAAATACATATATATATATATATATATATATATAATTTTATTATTTAAAATAAAATTAAGTCGAATTGAATAGTGTATATAACTAAATCTTTTTCAGTTTTTTAAATATCTTTTTTATAATATTTTAAAATTTTCACTAATTTGAAAAATAAAATATTTATATCAGTATAAAACTAATTAAAAATAAAATTTAATTCAATTAAAATAAGTACAATTTTTTAACTAATCAACTGAAAGTGAATCCAACTTTGAATGTTTTGTAATTTGTTGCCAAATCCAAGAAAAGAAAGTAAATTAGTTTTTCAGAGCCAAACAAAATCAACTTACATTGGTTCGTCATAATTACGAATGAATTTGACGATGTTTGCTAAGCAAAAGATTCCATTTTCTTCTGGAGTTAGAAAACAGATAAAATTTTCATCAAAACTTAGAAACTGCTACTTTTTTGGATGATGGGTTAGCATTTAGCTTCCCCAAAAGAATATCAAGGTTTCATTCACCACCATTTGGATTAATTAAAAAATTGGTTTAACCATTTTTACACAAAGGATGATCTTAGCATCCAACGTAAAAGGATGGATTCACTAAACAATTATCTACAAATACGATTCCACTATCAATTTATTAAACAAATGTCTAATCATCAAATCTCGAGGAATTATCCTCTTTAAACAACAAAATAGTGCATGCACAACACGTGGATCCTTATCAATCACATTGAAATTCATGTGAGAGTAAGACAACACATTTTTCAATCACTTCAAAAAACACGCATTAAACGCCCTCTTTGACATTATTGATAGTTTTGTTTCCCATTCATACTACGAGGGACTCCCAGAAACGTTATAAATAGTTTGACACAAGCATCTTCTACCTTAAAATATTTCCATATTGAAAACTTTGTCAAAATTTTCTCGAACCATCTAACCTTTCAATACTCATCTTCTCCTTAAAAAGCCCTTGGTATTGCTGTGAGAACCACCTTTCTCTTTTATAAAAATCTAGCACGGCATCAACAAATTGATTGGTTGATATTTATTTTTGGATATTTACCAGCATATAGTATTTTGTATTTCATTTTTTTTAACAATCTCATTATAAGTTCTAATCATATCTGTCTTTTTTAACGCAATGCTTAGAACCACCCATAAATAAGAGAATAATGTGCTTCAATGCACTCGAACTCATGCTATGAGCTAAAAATCAAATGAACTAAAGTAATTATTTCCCATCTTCCGACTCAAGCTATTTCATATTTCATTTATATGGTTTAAATACGATCAAATTGACATCTTTCTTGTTGTTAAAAAAAATTAGTAACGAAACCTGTCGAAACCATTTTAAAATCAGTTTTGAAAAAAATGGGGAGCGACTTTGAAAAACGAAAATGAAGTCGCCACCAATCCTTTTTATTTAGGTGTGATTGGATCTCCTTGTAAAACGTTTTATTTTAAAACATTTAATTTTGGTCTACGAAAAAACAAGAAAACGGGTTCGGGAGTCGGTTACGTATGAGAAAGGGTTAGCACCCTCATAACGCCCAAAAATTGGTACCTAATTAATAAAATCATGTCCAAATGTTTGAAATTTTAAAAACTTTAAAATAAGATCCTTTATTAGAAGGAAAACCAAGACTACTTATCTCAAAGAAATAAGAATACCACACCCAGTAAGTTAGGATACAGTATCTCATGGCTTCAAAGTTAGGTACATCTTTATTTTAGAAAATTCTTATCTCGAGATACAAAACATCACACCCAATAAGTTAGGATACAACGTTTTGAATTCCCAAGAATAATTTTTTTTATTTAAAACTTGAGATTTCTTTGTTCCGAAGGAATATAAATATCACATCCAGCACGTTAGGACACGACATTTTAAAATCTTCGTAATCAAAGTCATCTCACGATTTACAAAATTTGTTAAAAGGATATTTAGTTATTTAGCCAAGCGGAAAATCGCAACCCAAAGACGTTAGGGCACTATTTCCAATTTCTAAATACCAAAACATTGCCTTATTTTTTAAAAAAACCTTTAAAAAATGATAATTTTGTAAAAATGTATTCATAAAACAATTAATAAATAATTACACAATAGCAATCATAAATAAAATAAATGAAAGAATATTGGCAAATAAAATATATACATGAAACCATAAATATCAAAATAAAATTACTAAATAAATATGAAAATTTTCATGCAAAATTAATAATAGATAAATAAATAAAATAAATAAAATTACATACTTATGTGATATAAACAATGTAAACAATGCATAAATAAAAAGAATAATATATAATGATTTTAAATAAAATATAATAAAAAATATTGTAAATAGAATATATTATAAATAATTTAGTTAAATATATATGATATAATATAATATTATATAACGTGTAAAATTTTTAAAAATATATAATACAATACCTAATATATATAAATACTAAAATAATATGTAATAAAAATAATAATAATAAAACAAAATAAAATAATATGTATTTATAACTTAATAAATTAATATAGATAACTACTAAAAAGTTAAAAAAATGTATAAGTCAACCTTATTCCCGCAATATGAGGATTCAACGAAATTCTTTCACCAAAATCTAACTCGAACGGAAGCAACTCGAAAATAAATGAAGATGAGCGAAGAACAAAATAAGAACAAGCCACATAAAATAAGAACACAAGAGGAAGAGAAATTTGAGTGAATGCTCTCAAGAATTCTTATTGCTTCCAAACTCCAGTCCCTTACAATGAAGGGAGAGACCTCTATTTATAGTTGAGCCTCCCCAAATCCAACGGTACAGATTAATTACATCAACGGCTAAGATTAAAAGGTATCTACAAATTAAATCTTTAAGATTACAAAATCACATCTTCTAAGATACCATATATTCTAGGATTGCATATCATATCTAAGATTTACATATCATATGTAAGATTGCATATCCTTGAAGATTGTATTTCCATAAACGTCAAGCTTGTAGATGGATCTTCAACCTTTTCAAGTAATGGGCTATTCCGATCGGGCCAAATGATATATTTTGGACTTGACTGGACTTGGAATTTGTTTTATTATTTTGGGTTTATTATGTCACATGGGCCCGGGCAAAAATGGGTACTTACAGCTGCCCCTTTTTGCTCATTGTTGTGAAACAAGAATAGAGCAAATACTATAAAAGGACCAATTTTGTCCGGTCTTGGCCGAGCTTTGACTTCTTGATCTTCATCTTCTTTAAATGACTCCAACTCCACTGCAACTTGAACGGTATTGGAACTTTATCTTGATTTCAGTAAGTTTGATAGCTTCAACTTCATGAAGGCAGTATCCACTATCTTTTGATCTGCTTCTTGCAAACTCAGAGAGACCAGATCTGCTATCTTCAATCTGCTTCCCGCAAAGCTCAGGAATGCCAGATCTACTATCTTCGATCTGCTTCCTGCAAAGCTCAGGAATGCCAGATCTGCTATCTTCAGTCTGCTTCCTGCAAAGCTCAGGGATGCCAGGTTGGTAGTTAAATCTGTTCCACTACTGCTTAGGAAAACAAGATTTGTCGTTTGATCTTGGTCCACTACTGCTTAGGGTGACAAGATCTACAATATTTGATCTATTCCACTGCTGGTCAGGGAGATAGGGTCGGTGGCTTAAACTTTTATTTTTCATGAGGGGTTGGCATTAACGAGTATCACCGTGTGATTTTCTCTTTGATTGGAGGAAACGCGTAGGGCTTAACACCAAAATTATTTGTAAATTACGATATTTTATTTAACCACATTAGAGAAAAAATAATCTTAGCACCTCAAATTCCCCTTAAGAATGTTATAAAAAGATAGTTTTTCCAAATGACTATCAACAAATACAATTTGGCCTTCAATCTACTAAGCAAAAGTTTAATTATAGAATCTTAAGGACTAATCCCCGTCAAACAACAAAAAATGTGCCTGCATAGCACGTGGATTCTCATCAATCACATTGAAATCCACGTGAGGAGTAAGACAACATATCCTTCAATCACTTCAAAAACATAGATTAAACGCCCTCCATGACACATTTGGTAATCAAATTTTCCATTCATACTATGACAGAGTTGCAAAAAGGTGTAAATAGTTTGACATAAAAATCTCCTACTTCAAAATACTTTCATGTTGAAGCTCTGTCAAAATTTTCTCCAAATCTCTAACCTCTCAGCACTCATATCCTAAAAACACGCTTGGAATCACGAGAACTACATTCCTCTTTTATAACCCAAATTTAGCATGGCATCAACAAATTATCTATATTATTATAATGTGTTGGATTGAGTTGGTAATATCTATCGAAACCATTTTTTGTTTCAAACAGGTCGACTTTAAAAAGAAAAACGGAGTCGCCACCAATCCTTTTTTGAAGTGTGATTGGGCCACTTTTAAAAACATTTTGGTCTACGAATTTTAAGAAAACGGGCTCGGGAGTTGATTACGTCTGAGGAAGGATTAGTACCCTCGCAACGCCCAAAAGTGGTACCGTATTGATTGATTAATGTCCTTAATATAAAAAAAAAAAAATTTAAAATATGAATCTTTAAAAATGTTTGGATAACTCGAATTGGATATCGAAATTCTATTGTCCCGAAAAGGTGACATACCGCATCCAGCACGATAGGACACGATGTTTCAAACCCTCGATACCAAGATCATTTCATGATTTCCAAAATACATGTATTGCAATTTGAAAAGGGTATTTCACTATTTGGCTAAACTAAAACCCGAAACCCAAAGACGATTGGGTACGATTCCTTGGATTTCCAATAATGAAATATTGCCTTTAATTTATTTAAGAAATACAATAATAAAAAAATCATGAAGGATATCTAGTTGTTTAGATGAGCAAAAATCGAAACCAAAGACGATTGGGCACGAATTTCTTGAACTTTCAAACACGAAACATTGCCTTATTTTCAAAAATACGATTGAAATCTTTAAAGGATATTTAGTGATCTAGACGAGCGATAAAATCGAAGCCCAGCACGATTGAGCACGATTTCTCGAACTTCCAAACACGAAATATTACCTTTGTAAAACCCTTTTATGAAAAAAAAAAGAAGAAGAAGCAAGATACTAATATTGAAATAGGAACACGATAATAGTAAGGAGAGTAATAGATTCAAAAAAGGAAAAACAATAATATTACGGTAAAAAAAATATATGACAAATAAAACAATTGGTAATAATAATACTACTAATGAAACTAAAATACAGTAAAAAGGTAGTATAAAACTAAAATAAAAATATGATAGTAGAATAGTAATAGCAATTAAACAAAACAACATAGACCAATAAGCGAATAATAGTAAAAAACAATATTGATGATAAAATATGACGAAAAACAAATGTAATAGTAATAACAAAGTAAATTATAAATAAAATACCTAACCAAAACAACAAAATAGTAGTAGTAATATTTTAAAGAATAATGAAAAATAAAAAAAGGTAAAACAACGATATCAATAATAAAATAACGGTAACAATATTAAAAATAATAATGAAATAAAATAATAGAAATAGATTAATATATATGCAAATAAGTATTAATAAAGCATAATAAAATTAAAATAGTAATGGTAAAACTAAAAGAAGAGTTATAATAACAAAAATAATAAAAATAATATTTAAAAATAATAATAATAACAAAAAATAAAATAATAATGAAAATAGAAATATTAGATATAATAAATACGATGAGGAAAAAAAAATAAGGATAGTAATAGTAGGTTTAAAAATATCGATAAAAAATATTAACAATAAGTTTAAAATAAAGAAAATAATAATATAAAAATGAAGATAATAATAATATTAAATATAATAGAAAGAATATAATTGTAATAATAATATACATTTAAAAAATAGTAAAAAATTTAAAACAATTTATTTAATGGTAAAATAATAAAAGGGGCTAAATCGGATCAAAATCAAAGATTTGGGGCGAATTCAAAATAAAAGAAGAATAAAGGACTAAATTGCCGGACACGCGCAACCTAAGCGGGACCAAAGCGGCAATTAATCCCGCTTTGAAGCAGTGCGTTTGAATAAGGACCTAATTACAATGGAGAGCAAGATTCGGGGAAATTCAAAGAAATTAAAAGCTGAAGCAGGATGAAATTAAAACTCAAAGCGCAGGAAGGAGGACCAAAGGCGCAATTTACCCATTAAGGGTGGAATTGCATTAATTCACCGCAAAAGCGGTGACCACGTGGGCCTTTACCCCAAAAGCTACCAAAATTTTTTTAAAAAACCCCAAAAGACGTGTTTCCTTCATTTTCCCTCTGTTTCACAAACAAAACCGAACCCTTTTTCCTTGCTTGGTTTCTAGGGTTTGAGCCCTTCTTCCATGCGCCGCCAGATCACCACTGTGCGGTGACCAACCACGCATACACAAGACCGAGCGGTCCAGTAAGTTTCTTCCTCTCTTTTTTTTTGAACAATTAAAACTTTTGAATGCTAAAACACAAATGAAAAATACAAGAAATAAATAAAGAAAACCCAAAGATTCGAAAATAAAACAAAAATAAAAGAAACCTTTTCTTTGTTTTTTGATTCTGCTTTTGTCAAAATGTGCTCTATAGCCTCTGATTCTATTGCGTAAAATCGTAAAAAACGAAAAAAAATAGTTTCGATAGCTTGGCGACTCCACTGGGGACCAATAAGAGAGTCAAACCGTAAAATTGGTTGATTAATGTTCTTTTTATCGAAAATATTTTTTTTCTCCCGTTTTTCCCATTTACATGAGTCTGTGTCGCGTTGTATATTTGTTTTGGTTTGAGACACATGGGATATCTCTGCATTCATGTTACATGACCATTGTGGTTACACCCTTTAAGTGGGAGCGAGAAGCTATGCCTTCGTGAGGTGTTCACCTCCGCATGGGCTAGGGGACTGCTCCCGGGATACATCCATACCTATGGTTCCGTGAGGTTTTCACCTCCGCATGGCCATAGGGAAATGTATTCCCCTGAACTAAACTCAATCAGTATAAGCCTATAATGGGTGAGGATTGAGGAATCTGCTAGTTCGGGTACCCTTCCTTGAGAACTAGACCACATATAGTGAACCTTAAGAGCCCACCCTAGGTAGAGCCATGCTAAACCTTAGTGGCTACCTATGTAGTGGTTTGACATTTTTTACTTGCTTTGGTTACTTTTATGCGATACTAACTCGTTTTATTTTGGTCATGTTTGCATGTCATTTCATACTTAAAAGGCGTCGATTCCTGTTTTAATTACTAAGTTAGAAGGCTTGTTATGGAGAACGGATTCCTTGATAAAGTAGAGGATAATACTGATGCATGCGTATATGGTCAGAGAAGACACAGCTTGAGAAGGGGGATAGTTTAACCGAATGGTACACATCAGAATTATTGGACTTCACTCGCATCAGTGTGATACAGAATGAGCTCCAAGAATTAAGAGATATATGGGCTTGTTGGGATGAAGCAACTAGGCAACTTTTCTACCTTAATTATGGTGATCTACCCTACTTACTCGACATCGAGTGGACAAACACTTGTTTGGCTATGACTCAATATTGGAATCCCGCTTATAAACATTTTACGTTTGGGGAAGTGGACTTGGTGCCCTCTTGTGGAAGAATATCTACCTTACTTAGCGATCAAAGGGCTCGAGTCGACAAGATTTACTTTAGGCCGCTAACACAATCGACTTTTGTAAAAAACGGATGAGTATCATTTGGGATGAGTGAACGAGTGGGTCATCGCATCAATTGATAGAAGGGTAAAGGAAATGCATTCCTTGGGTGAGCTTGAGGGACCTGATGGTGGCACACCCAGATATTAAGAGGAAAGTTAACATTTTCGCCTTAAGTATCTACGGCTTGGTAGTTTTTCCCAAGGCTTTGAGACATGTAGATGAAGCAGTTATTGACTTGTTCGATCGTCTTGACAAAAGGGTTACGCCAGTACCAGCGATTCTTACTGAAACTTTTAGATCTTTGAACTCGTGTCGAAGAGCAGGTGAGGGTAGATTCATGGGCTGTGCGCAACTTTTGTTGGTGTGGTTCCATAGCCATTTCTGGAAAGTAGATAGAGCTTCTTGTCGATTTTTTTTGAGAACTACTCCCCGTTAAAGGAATTGGCGGCAGTACCCAGAAGGGATGATATATCGGAAGAAAATTGGATTATGCCGCTCTGAAACCTCCGGAAAAGGATGTTGAATGGAGAGCTCCTTGGTTCGTTCCCAATAAAATCCTCTACCAGTGTGGGAATTATGATTGGGTTCCTCTGTTAGGGATTTGGGGAACCGTTGGATATGCTCCTTTGCTCATGCTAAGGCAATACCAATCGAGACAGTTTATACCGGTAACGCATGGGTTAGCTCAATTTGAATTCTCGTATAGTGGGAATAATTATAAGAAAAGAGTTAGAGAAATTTCTGATACGTGGAAGCAGATTCACCGAATGAAAAGAGTTGCTATGGGTCCATTGGCAACCCTCGAATATAATACATGGTGGAGCAGGAGAGTGAACGATAATATCCCTGGGCCGACACACGATGCTGCTCGATCGATAGAGGAATACCTACAAGTAGTCCCTTCTGAGTTGGACATCATGAAGCAAGACTTTGAAAGTAAAAATTTAGAGTTAAGGAAAAAGATAGAATAGCTAGAAGAGGAAAAAACGAATTTGAGGTTAGATATTGATATCCAGAAATCAGAGGCTGAGAAGCTGAGGAAAGGAAAAAGGAAGGTCGAAGAAGATTTGGATAGCTTGAAGATCGATTACAAGAAGTTGTATCTATCGATGAGGACTGCTGGGTTGGGTAAAACCTCAGAACAATGGCGTCAAGAGGTTCAGGAGGAGAAGACTAAGGTCGACCAGTGAAAGAAGAGATTCCATGGGGTTCGAGCGCAAAAGGATGCCCCGAAAAAGACTGTGGGGGAGAGCCGAAGTGAGAATACGATGCTAAGAGCTCGAGTAGCAGAATTAGAGAAGGCATTGTATCAAAGTCACGACTCGACGATAAAGTTGGAATCAAGCCTAAGCCAGATTGAAGAGTTGAAAGGAAAGGTGGTAGAGCTCGAAACGGTGCTGTAAAATAGTGAGCTTGAATCCAACTATTAGAGGCGCAACAACCAACGAAGGAAAGAACAACTTCAACGATCTCGAAACCAAGTCGAGAAAAGAGACTACCTTATATGGTAAGTGACTCGACATCGAGAAGTGGTAGACCATTTACAAACTTTAGCGGTTCGGTGATGTGTTAAGTATAGTATCTGAGTCAACGTCGGACCGGTTTAGAATTAGCTTAACTTCTTGATAAAGTTAAAACTTTGGGCATAAGGGCTAGGTTGTATATGTGACTGCTTTTATGTAAAGGATTTTGTTTTTTCAATAAGTATTCTAAAAAATTGAATCGAATCGACTCCTTTTATTTTTGCATCCATTCATTTACGTTACATTTCATGCATTGGCATTGCATCACAACATTTGTATTAAATATCATAAGACAACCCTATTAACTAGAGGTCATACTATAGTTATCCTAGAACACATTATTACACTCGAGAAAAAGACGAGAGCAATGGATCAAAAGATGGAAAGGTTAGAGCGGAATCTGAAAAGAGATGCAAGACCAAGCTGCGAGCTCGGATGCAAGAAGCGATTAGCCAAGATCCAACAGGATATGAGGATCAAATCTTGGAATCTCGAGAGAAGCATGATGAGCCAACTAACACAATTGTTGACCTGGAGGGCACGGAAATGGAAAAGGCCTATGGTCGATCTTGGAGAAGATAATAAAGATTTTGCTTGCCCTCCGGCCTGGCCCCACAAGTTTTCAAGTGCAACCACCAAGAGTGTCGGTCAATATCAAACCTCAGCACCAATCCGGTGCTCTGGCACTGGTAAACTTTTCCGCAGGCTCGAGCTCCAACCCCGAAGTCAATTTGGTAAAACCAATGGTCCCAGACTTCGATGAGGTGGTAGAAGAGGAGAAAGTAAAAGCAAAGCTTCCAAAAGAGTTCGAAGATCGATGCAAATGGTTGGAGGAAAAGTTTCGAGCATTAGAAAGTACTGATCACCAATGCGAAGTGGATGCTAAGAAGCTGAGTCTAGTCCTAGATTTAGTACTTCCTCTGAAGTTCAAGATGCCAGAGTTTGAAAAGTACAACAGGACTAGCTGCCCTGAGGCCCATATTACGATGTTCTATCGGAGAATGACAGGATATGTCAATAATGACCAGTTGTTGATCCACTGCTTTCAAGATAGTCTGATTGGTGCTGCAGCAAAATGGTATAATCAGTTAAGTTGTACCCAAATCAAATCGTGGAGAGATTTGGCATAGGCTTTCATCAAGCATTACGGCCATGTGGCTGATATAGCACCTGACAGGATCACGTTACAAAACATGGAGAAAAAGTCAGCGAAAGTTTCAAGAAATACCCTAAAGATGGAGGGAGGTCGCTACACTGTCCAAATACTTATTAGAAAAGGAAATGACCATACTCTTCATCAATACCACAAGGCACCTTTCATTAACCACATTTTAGGGGCACGACTAAGAGTTTCGCAGACATGGTGATGTCGAAAAGATGATAGAGAACGCGATCGGTGTGGGAAAATAGAGGTTTGGAGAGAGCATAAGAAGAGCGGCGCCAAAGAAAGGGAAGGTGAAGTAGGAAATATAAGCTCGGGTTATCCTAAACCCATTACTATTACCCAACCGAGAAGCGAATCGTAGGTCAAGAGTCTGATCAAGACAAGAGCCCAACACGAGGCGTAAGACCGAGAAATTCCAATTTACTCCTATACATGACGTATAAGGAGTTGTATAAGACTTTATTCGATCTTGGCGTCGTGTCCCGTTTTACTTGAAGCCGCTACAACCTCCATATCCTAAGTGGTATGACACAAACGCCAGCAGTGAGTACCATGCGGATGTAATAGGTCACTCGATAGAGAACGTACTTCATTCAAAAGACTAGTCGAGAGTCTTATCAATGCGGTGGTAGACTTCAATGACCCACATAGTGGAGGAAATCAGTTACCCAGTCATGCTGATAATGAGGTAAACGCGATAGTGGAAAACAGGGGGAGGAGGTTCAAACAGGAGATTGCTGAGGTCAGAACCCCATTGAGAGAGGTTTGGAAAGAAATGCAGAAAATTGGGTTAGTTCTGTAAGAGAATGTGAACAGATCGCACGATACAAGGGACTACTGTGAGTTCCATAACAAGGAAGGCCATAAAATCTAGCAATGTAGCGAATTCAGAGCCCTAGTACAAGGGCTAATAGATAATAAAGAGCTGGAGTTCTTTGATTTAGCGTATGTTCCACAGAAGGAGGGTCAGCAGAAAGGATCCCTAAAATCAATCACCCACTGGTGATTATCACACGGCCAGGGGTCGACGATGTCGGAGTGAAGGTGGCACCGAGGGTCGAAATTAAAAAACCCATGACTGCTCCTCATAAGGGTACATCGACGGTTGTAATCAGAAGACCGATAACTCCTCCTCCGAGGATTATAATTCAAAAACCCGTGACTTTTCCTTATAAAGATGACTAGAGGGTACCTTGGAATTACAATGGTACTGTGATAGTTTTCGGAGAAGAGAGTTCGGCCAGCACACTCAACCCAGAAGCTGGGTTCTCTATGATGAGAGGGAGAGATGAGAAGACAGGACCACTAGTTAATGAGTCAGTATCAGAAAGTGATGCTAGAGAGTTTTTGAAATTCCTGAAGCACAGTGAGTATAGTGTTGTGGAACAATTACACAAGCGACCAAAGACGCACATCAAGATCGGGCTTTGATCCTAAACTCAGAGGTACATCGCAGCGCACTAATGAGAGTGTTGAATGAAATTTATGTTGCAGAAGACATTTCGGTAAACAAACTAGATCGCCTCGTTAGTAACATAAACGCAGACAATTTCATTTTTTTTAGTGATGATGAAATTCCGCCAGGGGACATGGGGTCCACCAAGGCTTTACACATTACTACCCGATGCAAAGGGTATACATTACCGAGGGTATTAATCGACAACGGGTCAGCACTGAATGTCTTGCCCCTATCTACACTAAACAGGTTGCCAGTAGACAGCTCTCATATGAAAACATGCCAAAATATAGTGAGAGCATTCGATGGTACCGAGAGAAAAGTAATGGGAAAGATTGAGATACCCCTCCTAATCGGGCCAAACACGTACGAGGTAGACTTTCTCGTAATAGACATCAAGCCTTCGTATAACTATTTATTAAGGAGGCCCTGGATCCACTCAGCAGGGGCTGTGCCATCGTCGTTACACTAAAAGGTAAAGTTGGTGATAGAGGGCCGGTTGATCACCATAAATGTGGAAGAGGATATTATCGCGTCCGTTACCAGTAATACACCGTACATAGAGAATGATATGGAGGCTATAGAGTGTTTCTTTAGGTTGTTAGAGTTTGTAAATGCAATTTTCATCAGTGAAGAAAGCAAGATCCCGGTGCCCAAACTCTCTGAAGCAACAAGGATGGGCCTACAGTTGATAATAGGAAGAGGAGCACTGCTTGGGAGAAGACTTGGAAAATATCTCCGTGGTCCATCAAAGTGCGAGATTGGTTGACAAGCATGATCGCTTGATGCGGGCCATATGCGGATGTCAAATAGAAAGGAAGAGTTTGGAGAGAAGCGTGAAAGGCGAAGGCACGATTGAATAGTCTTTGAGATTGAGTGGGGTTCAATGACCTTTCCCTATATATCTAATACATTTGTGTCAGGAAGAATTATTCATTCAGGACAGGAGGACATGAATAAGGAAATAGCTGTGGACATGATGAGAGCTTCGAACATCAATGCAGTGACTGAAGAGAGTCCGAGGAAAAGGAACTTGAAAGGCATTCGGCCCTACCAGCCTAGAAGTGTTCTGGACAACTAGACTGCGGAAGAAATTCCTATAGTTTTTAGGACTAAAACAGAGTAATGTTCAAAACACACTTGTTGTTTCAAGCCTAGGGACAACAAGAATCTTTTGTGAAATAGGCTCATGTTCACGCATCTTTACTTTTAATAAAAGTGCATTTTTCTTTCATACAGTGCAGTTATTCTTTTCCTTATTTTCCATTCCATTCATAATCATAACGCATAAATAAGTCGTTCTTAAATTCATTTTCATTGAATATTCTTTTATACCTACCATAGGTCCCTAGATATCGACATCATGAGTGACACTGCTATGAACCCAGAATTCCCTTATGAGCAAGACACGTGCCTAGAGGGATCACGTGACTTTACAGATGACGAAGATTATAGTTTATCCCTGGATTTGTTAAGGATGGCGGAAGCGGGAAGAGAAGCTGATTCTATCTCACAAAGAGACAATTGAAAATGTGCTTCTAGAGGATGGGAAATAAGTGAAAATCGGTACTGCATAACCAATGAAACAAGGCGGGACCTCATTAGACTTCGCTAGAGTTCAAAGATGTCTTTATGGTCATATCAAGACATGCCAGATTGAGTCCTGATTTGCGGTACACCGTATTCCCATAAAAGGAGAATGTAAGTCGGTCCAATAGAAGCTTGAAGGATGAGACCGGTGTCACGAAGAAAGATAAGGGAAGAAGTCAAAAGCGGTTTGATCTTTGGGTTCTTAAGAGTAGTAAATTACTCGAATGGGTAGCCAACGTTGTTCTTGTCCCTAAGAAGGATGGAAAAGTCCAGGATGTGTGTCGATTACGGGGGACCTAAATAAGGCCACCGAAAGACAACTTCCCACTACCTCACATTGACACTTTAGTGGATAACACGTGGGGTTTTCATTTTCTCCTTCATGGACAATTTTTCGGATACAATCAAATAAAGATGCATCCTGAAGACATGGTAAAGACCACCTTCATAACCTTATGGGGGACTTTTTGTTACCAAGTGATGCCATTTAGGTTAAAGAATGCGGGAGCAACATACCAAAGGGCTATGGTAACCTTATTTCATGACATGATGCATAAGAAGATTGAGGTCTACGTCGATGACATGATCGCAAAGTCTCGAACGGAAGGGGAGTATATGCAAGTTTTGAGGAAATTGTTCCTGAGATTGAGGAAATTTTAGCTGAAGCTCAATCCAGCCAAATGTACATTCGGGGCTCGATCAGGGAAGCTATTGGGTTTCTTGGTCAGTGGAAAAGAAATTGAAGTAGATCCGGATAAAGTCAAGGCCGTACAAAAATTACCTCTGCTTCGCACTCAGAAGGAAGTCCGAGGTTCTTTAGGGAGATTGAATTACATCGCTCGGTTTATTTCGTAATTGACGGAGAAATGTGATCCAATATTCCTTCTTCTTAAGAAGCACAATCCAGGCATTTGGGATGATGAATGTCAGAGGGCATTTGACAAGATTAAACAATATTTGTCCAACACCACGGTGTTAATGCCTCATGATCTGATAGACCATTGATTTTGTATCCGATGATGTTCGATAATTCAATGGGATGTGTGCTAGAGCCAACACGATGAGACAGGGAAGAAAGAAAGAGCGATATACTACCTCAGCAAAAAATTCACCGAGTGTGAAATGAGATACTCGCCAATTGAAAAATTACGCTGTGTATTGGTCTGGACAACTCGGAGGTTGAGGCAGTACATGTTGTACCACACAACTTAGTTAATCTCAAAATTAGACCCTCTAAAATACATGATGGAGTCGATCGCCCTGAATGAAAGAATGGCCCGATGGTAATTTTGCTCTCTCAGTTCGACATTGTCTATGTGAACCAGAAGGCGGTGAAGGGGAGTGCAATAGCAGATTTCTTAGCCAGCAGGGCACTAGATGATTATGAGCCTCTTAATTTTGATTTTCCTAATGAAGAGTTGATGTTTGTAGCAACGACTGAGAAAGGTATCCTAGAAGATCATCCTTGGAAGATGAGCTTTGATGGAGCGTCAAATGCCGTTGGTAATGGAATTGAGGCGGTCCTGGTATCCCCAAAGGGAGAGCATTATCCATTCACTTGCAAGTTAGACTTTGATTGCACAAATAACATGGTAGAATATGAAGCATGTATCATGGGGATCCGAGCAGCCATAGACCACAAAGTTAAGGTGTTAGAGGTATCTGGTGACTCGCCTTGTAATATATCACCAAAGGAGAATGGAAACAAGAGATCCCAAACCGATCACTATTGAAAGTTAGTTTTGGAACTAATTGAGGAGTTTGATGATATCACATTCTTTTACCTCCCGCGTGATGAAAACCAGATGGCTGACGCTTTGGCCATTCTAGCTTCTATGATCAAAGTGAATGAGCAGAAGGGTATGAAGCCCATCCAAATGAGTATTTGCGAGGCTCCGGCTCATTATTTCAATATTGAAAAAGAGGAGGAGAGAGATGATCATCCTTGGTACTATGATATTCGCAATATGTGAAGAGCCGTGAATATCCGATCAAGCAACCGAAAATGATAAGAGAACATTGAGAAGACTTGCGGCGACTATGTCCTAGATGGAGAGATCTGTATAAAAAAGGAGGGATCAAGTGTTGCTCGAGATGTGTGGATCTTTGTTGAAGCTAGGAAAATCTGAAAGAAGTCCATGAGGGTGTCTGTGGAACACATGCCAATGGGTTTACGATGGCGAGCAAATCATTAGATTTGGGTATTTACGGTCTACGATGGAAGGAGATCGCATCCGTTATGCCAAGAAGTGCCATAAGTGCGGTTATGGAGACAAGATCCATGTGCCTCATTCACCTCTTCATGTTATGGCTTCTCCATGGCCTTTCTCAATGTGGGGCATGGATGTCGTTGGTAGATCTCACCGAAAGCTTCTAATGGACATCGTTTTATTTTCGTGGTCATTGATTACTTCACCAAATGGGTAGAGGCGACTTCATATGCCAATATCACAAAGACGATGAGTTAGCAAGTTTTGAAGAAGGAGATCATATGTCGCTACGGTATGCCGTAAAGGATCGGTGTCGACAATGTACTAAACTTTAACAATAGAGCGATAGCGAAAATCTGTAATCGCTTCAACATTAAGCACCATAACTCGTCGCCATATCGCCTAGAAAATGAATGGAGCGATCGAGGCGACTAATAAAAATATCAAGAGAATTGTGGGGAAAATGGTGAGACCTACAAGGATTGGCATGAAAAGTTATCGCTGCTCTACGCCTATCGAACATCGGTTAGAACCTCTAAGGGCAACTCCTTTCTTGTTGGTTTATGGGATGGAGCCAGTTTTGCCTATTAAAGTTGAAATCCCTTCACTCTAGGTTTTGTCAGAGCTGAAGTTAGACGAAGCAGAATGGGTTCAATCTCGATATGATCAACTGAATCTAATTGAGAAAAAGAGGCTAAGAGCCATTCGCCATTGTCAATTGTACCAGAGGCGGATGATGCGAGCTTACAATAAGAAAGTCTGCCCTAGAGTATTCCATGAAGGAGACTTGGTGTTAAAACAGATCCTCCCTATGCAAAAGGACTTCAGGGGAAAATAGATGCCTAATTGGGAAGGACCTTACGTTGTAAAGTAGGCTTTTTTTGGAGGAGCTTTGATACTAGCCGAGATGGACGGCAATAGTCTGCCAAATCCAATTAATGCAGACTCAGTCAAGAAGTACTTCGCTTGAAAGTGGGCCAAGATGAAAACCCACAAGGGGGCATATTCAGTTAAAAAAAAACAGAGAGGCCAAAGCAAAAACCCGCAAAGGGCGCTTTGAGACCAAAGGGGCTTTGAGTTGAAAACCCAAAAAGGGCGACTCAAATTATGATCAACTCGTGAGGGGGCATATAGTAGTTTCACTATACTTAAATTAACAATGAGGAGATATGTTACGTCTTGAGGCATCTACAAAGTACCATGGATCTTCTAGACACATGTTAAACTCAGAGTAGTCTTCAAGAAGTACATACAGAGAAGCTCAGACTGTGATATCCGGGGCATCAATTGTAACACCCTGAATTAGGGGTTATTTGTAATTTAAATAAATTTCATGTGGGCTTCAAAAAATAAATAAATATGATTTTATTTGGCATGATTTAGGGTCTAAAAACATCCCCGAATTAGGTCAAAGTTGGAATTAAAAATCTCTTTTTAAAGTACTCAAAAGAAGGGAGCTAGGTGGAGATAGGGTTTAAATAAAAATTTGGAAGAAGCATGACACAAGAATAGGCTTGGCATAATTGGCTTGGTGCGCCTAAGGGTTTGCAAGGGGGTCTTGGGTTCGAGTCTCTACGTGGTAAGGAGAAATGTTTTTCCTTTTGAGCATTAAAGGAAGGGCCCGGAAAGAAAGGCTTTAAATAAATTTTGGGTAAGGATCGGACATGAAAGGCGGGAGGCGAGTGGCTTGGGCGCCACTTAAGAGGGGCTTTGGCAAAGAGACTCGGGTTCGAGTCAAGACGAGCGCAAAGGGGATTTTATTTTTGGGCTTTGGCGCAAAAAGGGAAAAGGGCTCAGGTATAAGGCTTATAATTAAAAGGTGAGGGCTTTATGTCATGAAAGTCCAAAGGGAAGAGTGGCATAAGGCGTGAAGGAAGGGGACTCTTGCCTGTGTCATTGGTTCGAACCCCGTGCCCCGCACCTTATTTTTTTATTTTTTCCTTCAATACACCGGCGTTGGAGGAGTAATGGCGAGATATAGGACTCTTAATTAAGCTTATTTTTTTGCCTATTATCGGCTGGAAGGGGGGGAACTAATAGTGTTTTATTGCTATTAAATTATTGAGGGGATTAGGAAATTAAAAGTATGATAAAGCTAGACTTATTTTTGATAATTAAGAGCTAGAATTATCACCTAAAAGAGAGGAATTGGCCATAATGGGACTCCTTGAAATTGTCAATTTTGGTTAAACACCTAGAGGAAGAGGCCAAAATTCTTCAAAATCTTCTTTTCTTTTCTCCAAGTTGCTGCTGCCAAATTTTCCCCTAGCCTCTCTTGTCAAAATTCTTCAAAAATTCTCTTCTCTTCTTGCTTCCTTCTAGCCGAATATACCCCCTCTTTAAGAGAAAATTTCCAGCAAACTCTTTCTCTTCTTCCTCTCTTCATTGTCTTTGCCAAAATCTCCCTTAAACTCTTAGCCAAAATTGTTCGGAAAAATTTCAACCTGTTGTTTCTCTTAGCCGATACACCTCCTCCTCACAAAATTTCCACCCTTCCAATTGTGTATTAGGCCAAATATCATATCTCCAACAAGGTCTTGCCAATTTTCAATAAGTGTGGTAAGGGTAATCCTCTCTTTGGAATTAAAATTATGGCCCATGATTAGTATTAACTTGATTAAAACCAATTGTAGGGAAGCTTTGGGATTTATTTTCCAAGGTGAGTTGGTAAGCACATTCTGCCAAGGGCTTTTCAATTAAAAAGTTTTTGTTAAATCTCAAACTAACATATGCCATGGATTTAGGGACTAATTAAGGCTTGAGTTTGTTAGGAAATCAAATCCGTTTAAGGTAAATCCTTTGATACTACTTGGTTTCGCCTAATAGGCCTAATGTCCCTAATTATGTTAATGGCTAATTATAGGTTAAGAGATCTAATGTTATAGATCGAACTTCCGGAATCTAGGAGCTCCGGTAGAAGCAGTGTGTAAGATCTCAATACACACTTTATTAATTTCATGACTTTATTGTTTGCTTTAATCTTTTGGTTGTGATTAGCTTGTGGCATAATCATGGATTTGAGTAAGTCCCCTAACTTGTGATTTTTGATGTATGATTTGCATACCATCACATGACATTAAATGCTATGACATGATATATGAAAATTGTTATAAAAGCATGTGATGGTGGGATTGATGAGAGGAGGGGATGATTTTTGACTGCATGATGGTTTTGACCACAAGATGGGTTGGCCCATCGATTATTTGTGACCTATGGTCATCGGTGGTTTTGACCACAAGATGGGTTGGCCCCATCGGTTTATTTGTGACCTATGGTCATCGATGGTTTTGACCACAACGATTGAATATTTGCGACTAAGTCCCAAAGGTTTGGTACCACCGATGGTTTTGACCACACTTGATTATTTGTGACCTATGGTTATCGATGGTTTTGACCACACGATGGGTTGGCCCCATCATTTAATTTGTGACTTTAAGTCATCGATGGTTTTGACCACATGGGGTAGTTGAGGAGTATGGATGGATAGGTTGGGTTGCATAATTGCATGTTATTAATGATTTGTGTATGAGTTACTTTACCGGGTGGGGATTACACACCGAGTCTTGGTGACTCACCCTTTCCTTAACATTTTGCGGATGAGTAGATCGCGGAGATGGGCCGGAGAGGACTCGAGGACCATGCTTATTGTTGGAGTTAAATTTATTTTCGTTAAGTTTAATTATTTTATTTCCTAAGTATTTTTAATTCGGGATGTAATAAGGCCGCTATTATTATTTTAGTTGTTTATTTCTTGTTTTATTTTACTTATGATATATTACAAATGAAATTTACAAATGTTAAAGTAAACCGGTTAAAAGTGAACTTTTCCAACTTAATAACTTTTACGAGTTTTCAAAGTCGTTACCATCGGGTAACCAAAAGTAAACTAAGTCAACTACAACTTTGATGATTTTAAAATGTACATGATCAAATGTTTTCAAAAGGGTTTATCAGCCTAACTGTACTTATTAAAAAGGCCCAACTGAATATTCAAACCCGTTTTCATACCTTAGCCAAATTTTATCAAACTTTCTCCAAACTTTCAAATTGGCCCAAAATATTTTTCCCAGTGACATACCAATCGGGTCAGGACTCATGGGCCGGGTTTGGGGTGTTACATCAGTACCATTGTTACTCATATTGCACCTTAATGGAATTTGTTTTCCTTGTTCAACCCATTCTTCACGGGTTTTATCCAGAATAAATTTTAGTTTTATTCATTTCTATAGTCTTTTCCAAGCATTTCACATTGAAGTAATGATTCTTGAACTAATAATACTTTCACAAAGGAAGTTTTAAGTATTACTCTGAAAGTCTCTAAATAATACAAGAATCTGAAAGCAGGACAATTACTTAGAACTAACCAGGCTTAAAGGGCTCGGAGACTTAAGATAAGGGTTTAAGCAGTGACGACATCTTCAGATTAGTTGTTAAAAGTATCAGCTGAACAAAGAAGACATACGTCAGGGGTCACCTTAATAAGCAACAAGCAATGATAGCCCAAGTGTTAAAAATGGATCATTCTCATGACATTTTGCATCCATTCATAACATTCATGATACATATGGTTAGGAGCATCTTTCATGACATCCTAATCATTTGACATAAGCATAGACCCCATGAAGTCAATTCTACAGGTAGGTTCTCCGAGGACAATGTAGCAAAGTTGATGGGAGTTAGAGAAGAGTGATCTTAACTCTCTTGAGCGGGAGTAGAGCGGATCGAAGACCAAAGCCTTATCTCCACGAAAGCGTAGTGGGCAGGCTAAAGATAGTAGATCCTATCTCCATCGGCGAGGTGAAGCGGATTGAAGATAACAGATTTTATCTCTCTGAGTAGGAGTAGAGCGGATCGAAGACTAAAGCCTTATCTCCACCGAGAGTGGGCGAGCAGGCTAAGATAGTAGATCCTATCTCCACCGAAAGGTGAGTGGGCGGATCGAAAATCACAGATCTTATCCCCACCGGCGGAGTGGGGCGGATCAAAAATGGCAAATCTTATCTCCATGTATCGGCAATGGAGTAGATTTAAACCATTAGCCTTATCTTCACCGAAAGCGAGTGGAGCGGTGAAAGTATAGATCTTATCTCTCTTGAGCAGAGTGGAGCGAGATCATGGCGGATCCTATCTCCACCGAGTAGGAGTGGAGCGGATCGAAAATCACAGATCTTATCCCCATTTGGCGAGAGTGGGGCGAGATCAAAATGGCAAATCTTATCTCCATGTATCGGCAATGGAGTAGATTTAAACCATTAGCCTTATCTTCACCGCGAGGAGTGGGCAGGTGAAAGTATAGATCTTATCTCTCTTGGCGAGGAGTGGAAGCAGATCATAGCGGATCCTATCTCCGGCGAAAGCGAGTGGGCGGATCGAAAATCATAGATCTTATCCCCACTGGCGGCAGAGAGGCGAGATCTAAAATGGCAAATCTTATCTCCATGTATCGGCAATGGGTAGATTTAAACCATTGGCCTTATCTTCACTGGCGGGAGTGGAGCGGTGAAAGTATAGATCTTATCTCTCTTGGCGCGATAGAAGCGAGATCATATGGGATCCTATCTCCACCGAGTAGGAGTGGGCGGATCAAAATCACATATCTTATCCCAGCTGGCGGAGGTGGGGGGCGATCCAAAATGGCAAATCTTATCTCCATGTATCGGCAATAGAGTAGATTTAAACCATTAGCCTTATCTTCACCGGCGAGGAGGGAGCAGTGAAAGTATAGATCTTATCTCTCTGGCGGGAGTAGAGCGGATCGAAAGGTAGATCTTATCTCCATTGGCGAGTGGAGCGAGATTGAAGACAACAGATCTTAGCTCTCTTGGCGAGAGTAAGCGGATCGAAGATAATGAGCTTTATCTCCATTGAGCAAGAGTGGAGCGGTTGAAGATACTGATCTTATCTCCACTAAGCGATGAGTGAAGTAGATTGAAACAAAACTCCTATACCCTTAGAAATGCAGATGGGCTAAAGTGAAATTTGCTTGAAGAAAGGGAGCATCAGGAATCGGGGCTCGAAGACCGAGCAAAATTGGCTCTATTGGAATATTTGCTTCGTTCTGTTACCGACAACAAGCAAAGAGGGCAAACAGTATGATCCAATTTCTTGCCCGAGGCCCACATTAACACCAAAAAAAAAGAATAATAACAGATTTGAATAAATGGCTCAACATTGGAGCCCATTAAACCAAGACCAAACCAAATAAAAGTCCCAAAATTTAATCAGTCTAATACAAATGGCCCATGACCCCAATTACAAAACCCAAATAGCTAGGCCCAAGTTAATAACCCATTATAACCTAAACGAAAATCAGGGTTTTGGAAACCCTAGCCACAGAGAGCCTCATACCATCAAAGCAACCCATCGAGCCATGTCACCACGCCTTCCGAATCGTGCACATCCACTCCTCCGGTAGTCGAACCTACAAAGCAGGAAGCAATACAACACGGAAGGGGGGATTGTAGTTTAGATTTTATTCTATTTTTAGGGGGTTTTTCTTAGGATAAAAGGGAAATAAACGATTGTAACAAGGAGGAGAGGAAGATTTTTTTCGTTTTTTACGATTTTACATAATAGAATCGAGAGGATATAAAGCACATTTTGACAAAAGCGAATCAAAAACAAAGAAAAGGTTTCTTTAAAAAAAAAAGGTTTCGACAATATCCATAACCAAGTTTTAACTTATAAAATTACCAAAAGATTATTCCTTTTACAAAATCAAAATATATATCTTGAGGGTATTTATGGTATTTTACATTTTAATAAATCTAGCAAAACACATATACATAATAAAAATTATAGGATTTGAATTCAAAATATCATAATTTTACTATTTTAACAAAAACTATATTTTGTTTTTATATCAATTTTATTTATAAACTTGTTACATAACTTTATTCACCCGTACATAAACAATTAATAATTGTTCAATTTGAGTTTAAAAAAATACATATATAATTTTATTATTTAAAATAAAATTCAAGTCGAATTAAATAGTGTATGTAACTAAACCTTTTCTGTTTTATCAAATTTTTTAAATTATTTTTATAATATTTTAAAATTTTCACTAATTTGAAAAATAAAATATTTATATTAATATAAAACTAATTAAAATAAAATTTAATTCAATTAAAATAATTACAATTTTTAACTAATCAAGTGAAACCAAATCCAACTTTAAATGATTTGTAATTTGTTACCAAATCCAAGAAAAGAAAGGTAGAATAAATTTTAAGAGCCAAAGAAAATCTGCTTACATTGTTTCGTCATAATTACGAATGAATTGGCGTTGTTTGTAAGCACAAAATTCCATTTTCTTCTAGCGTTAGAAAAATAAAATAGAAAACAGAGAAAAATTTGGGTAAATATCCCATATATACTAAAAATAAAGAAAAATTACGAAATGTGTTAGTTTGAAAAATAATTACGGGAAAATACCGTTTCCCCCAAAAACGCGTCCACATCAGCGCGTTTTTGGGGATCTGCAGTAAAAAGTGCCCTTAGGGCGCTTTTGTCCACCTCAAAAAAAGCGCATCCACGTAAGCGGGCTTTTCTTTGAGGTGGACAAAAGCGCCTAAAGGCGTCTTTAACCTCCAACGGTCAAATCCCAACGCCAATTTTTTTGACCGTTGGGGGCTAACAGTTAAAAAAAGTATAAAACCCCAACCCTTTATTTTTTTTACACTTCAATCCTTTCTCAATATTCTCTCAATTTTCTCTTAAAGTCCTTGAAATTTACGCTCAAATTTCTAAATAGGCCTTTACTATTTATGAAAAAGCCATTTATAATTTTTTAATATATTTTTTGGAAAATTTTAAAATTTTTATCGGATTATAATGGTAGGGAATTACGTCGCCTAGACAACAAGCACATCTCCGTTGAGCAAATGCAAATGGTAAGTTTTAATTTTAATTGTTCAATATTATTTAAATTTTTTTCAATCATGCAATTTTAATTAATTTTTAATTATATAATTTTTAAACATCATAGATCGGTGTTGAAATGTTATATTACAAGAACATGCATGGTCCCCATCGCCGCTTGATCGAGACTTACATGCCAAGAAGCGGTTTTTGGCACGTGGCCACGATAGTAGGGGTTCAAATTGGAGCCGCCTTTGATCGGTAGCGTTGATAGAGGTGGAGACCCGAGACGCACACTTTCCATCTCGCCATGCGGAGAGTGTATCATCACTCTAGAAGATGTGCGATTCAGTTGGGATTATGGGTGGGCGGGGTCAGTAGTCACCGGTCCGCAACATATATTGATTGGATGCCGTATACTACGAGCTTCGGGTGCTATTCGGATAGAATTCAAGGAGCTCGGATCGATATGGCTTTGGTTACAAGACGCATTCTCGGGCCGAACAAGGGTTCGACCAAGTAGAAAGAATACGGTATGCTCGGGCATACATTCTTTAGATAATTGGAGTCTATCGATCTTGGGACCTCTCCGAAACCTCGTCCACTTGAGATGGCTCTCAAACTTGTTGATTTCGAGCGGTAGGTGAATTGAGTTGAAGTCTGCCGTGCTATCGAGGTTGTCTTACGGGAGATGTACTGAGGCGACGCAGATCGAGTAAAGCTAAAATCGGAGGTTGCCTATCACTCTGCGCAATCATGGGCATGGTTTGATTTCCATTTTACGCCCTCGACTCGACCGACCATATTTATTCCCACCGATAACGAGGTAAATTTAATATTATATTTTACAATTATTTACGTAGATTTATAGTATAAGTGCATGCTAAAAGTTTATTTAATTAGGTGGAACCATTCGTGAGTCATGTTGGAAAACTTAACTAGCTTGAGGATATCTGACTCCTATTGGACCAACAATGGAATCACAAGTAAGTTTTGAATTTCGTTATTATAATTTAGTATTTCAGTATGTAGTCTCTAATATTATGTATATAACTAATATTTTGGTAATGTTAATATAGTTTCAATGGACACCGTCGAGGATCCGGAAATTGAGGCGGTAATTAGGAGGAGTTATTCAAAATCGAACGTTGGCACGTGAAGGTCCCATTGATCACCTACGCGACCGTGGAGATGCACCAGTCAGATCGGGTTCTGCGGCAATTTGGATTCCGGTAACCATCCCCGTGCCACCGGAGGTGCTCGATGATGAGCACAAAGTGGACTTACTGGCGGCCTTACCGGATTGGCCAAGATTTTGGTCAGTCATATCGAGACGGGGAGAACCAAGATGACTTTTACCTATCCGGAACCGATCATCGTTCTGAGTTAGCGTGCGTCTTGGAGTACATGCCATGGTTTAGGATCCATGGCAAGTCGTATCTATTGTCGAGAAGAAGAGGCGACGACAAATTCGCGAGAGAAGGAACGTCGAGCCCTTTAAATCCAAGGAGAAAGGGTGAAGAGATTGGGCCATCAACAGCGCTATACAATCCCGGGTCCAAGAACAACAGCGCTTACGATCCACCGAGCCCATCGATTCACCGACAACACCGACATCACAGCCTCACCGCTTTATGCCAAAAGTACCTACCCTTATATGTATCCTCCTAACTCAGATATGTTTCCTTTTCCCATCCCTCCTGTGTTGGAATGCATGGCGGGTTTGAGTCCGTTCCAGACTACTCCCGCTAGCCAGCCGATCGTGAGTTTGACGTCGCATGTGGGATTAGAGGAGGGGCCGTCGGAGAGCAGTTCTTTCTACCAGACTCCTTCACAGACGGGATGCGATCACCCCGCCGTGGTTTATGCAAACACCTCAGGGTCATTATTTTATCAAGGTTTGTCATCATCGCAACACCTGAACTGCACTCCACTGCGGGAGGAACCCGATTCCACTGAGGTTCCACGACCCCAGGAAGCTAGAAGAAGGAGGAATCCAGCGCGTAACCACCGACCGCCCCCGTGTGGCACTGGTTCCCACCGGCATCAGCCCTAAACCCTAATTTAGTTTTGTAATTTTATTTTTTTGTAATTTAGTTTTAATATATTTAATAAAATTTGAGTTTAATTTTTTTATTTTCTGTAATTTAAATTTTTTAATTTAATTTTAATATCTTTGATAAGATAGAAATGGTTTAATTTTTTTAATTTAATTTTTTATATTTAATAAAATTTAAATTTAATTTTATTTCTTTTGTAATTTAATTTTTAATTTAATTTTAATATCTTTGATAAGATAGAAATGGTTTAATTTTTTTATATTTAATAAAATTTGAGTTTAATTTTATTTCTTTTGTAATTTAATTTTTTATTTTAATTTTAATATCTTTGATAAGATAGAAATGGTTTAATTTTTTTAATTTAATTTTTTATATTCAATAAAATTTGAGTTAAATTTTATTTCTTTTGTAATTTAATTTTTTATTTTAATTTTAATATATTTGATAAGATAGAAATGGTTTAATTTCTTTTTTGTAATTTAATTTTTATATTTAATAAAATTTGAGTTTAATTTTATTTCTTTTGTAATTTAATTTTTATTTTAATTTTAATATCTTTGATAAGATAAAATAGTTTAATTTATTTTATTTTTTGGTATTTTTGGGTATTTTACCCAAAAATTTCACCAAAGCTTAAAAACTGTTACTTTTTGGATGATGGGTTAGCATTTAGCTTCGCCCAAAAGAATATCAAGGTTTTATTCACTACCATTTTGATCAATTAAAAAATTGGTGTAACCATTTCACACAAAGGATTATGTGTAAGAATGATATTAGCATCAAGCCACTAAATAATTATCTACAAATTCGATTCCACTATCCATTTATTAAACAAATGTCTAATCATAGAATCTCGAGGATTAATCCTCTTTAAACAACAAAATATTGCATGTACAACACGTGGGTCCTTGTCAATCACATTGAAATTCACATAAGAGTAAGACAACACATTTTCTAACCACTTCAAAAAAACACGCATTAAACGCCCTTTTTGACTTTTTGGTAGTTTAGTTTCCCATTCATACTACGAGGGACTCCTAGAAAGGTTATAAATAATTTGACACAAACATCTCCTACCTTAAAATATTTCCATATTGAAAACTTTATCAAAATTTTCTTTGAACATTTGAACTCTCGATACTCATCTTCTCCTAAAAATTTCTTGGTATCGCTGTGAGAATCACCTTTCTCTTTTATGACCAAAGTCTAGCATGGCATCAACAAATTATCTGTACTATCATAATGTATTTGATGGAGTTGGTATCTCCTTTTAACTAGGTCTCAACTCAATTGTAAAATTAGCAAAAGCTTATTTATTTTATAAAATAATATATATACATACATATATCTCTTTATATTTTGATAAATCTAAAAAATACATACATATAAAAAGATTTATGGAGTTGAATTCAAAATATCATAAATTTTAGTATCTTAATTTTACTATTTTAACCAAAAATATATTTAATTTTTTTATAAACTTATTATACATTTTTTTCCACTGCCATTATAATTGTGCCATAATCTAATAACTATTAATAGCTTATATTGATCTTTAAAAACATACATACATTTGTACGTATAGTCCAATTGAATATTGTATATAACCAAATTGATTAAAATCGTTTATTTATCAGTTTTCTTAATTTTTTTAAATATATCTTTATTCTATAATATTTTAAAAAATAACTAATATGAAAATAAAATATTTATTTTAGTATGAAAACTAATTAAAAATAGAATTTGGTTGAATTAAAATAACTCTAATGTTTTAACTCATAAATCAAAATCGAATTCAACAAAGTATATATTATGGGCTGTCTTATTAACTGTTAATTGAAATGTTTTTCTAATTAAAGAAGTATATCCAATAGAAATTAAACATAAAGGATTGTGACTTTTCAAAATAGTGTCTATCATTTATATATAAATAGAGGGTCTATGGTGTTCACAAATCACAATTACAATCAATTCTATTTTTCAGAAATTAAAGTAAGAGTTAGGGAATTTCTCGATTTTGTTAATCAAAGGAAATTCAAAAACTTCGTTGTATCTCGAGAGGACATTTGTCTTAACCCTCTAGCAACTTTGTGTGGAGACAAATAGTTTTCTTTGAAAAATATTAACAACGTGAATGGCTTAATTAATTTTTTAATTATTTTATCGTTTGATAGTTGTAAGGCCCAATTTTAAGACTCGGAGCCCAACACCGATTGACCAAAATACAAAACAGGCCCAAACCAATATTGAAACCCAAACCAAACCCTAACAGCCCGAAACAGAATAGCAAAACAAACCTAGCAGTAGCCTTGCGCAGCCATGACAACCCCCCAAGCCGCACGTCTCCAAACAACTCCGCGTTTACGCCTCCACGTCGTTGTACCTGCGAAAGAAAAGGAAAGCAGTAGCACAACAAATAGAAGACCAGAGTTTTAGTTTTTGGGGATATTCCGAAAAGGCTATAAAAGCCTTTGAAAACGGGTGTAAAGGGGATGATTTTTTTTGGGGTTTTAAAAAATAGATAGTTGTAACAGAAAAGAGAATACAGACATTTGTTTTATGATTTACACAAGAAATATACAGAGGAGTTTACGAATCAATACTAAAGAATCAAGAAAAGGTTTTTCTTTCGTTCCTCTTGTTGTTGAGTCTTTTTTTTCCCCATTTGTCTTCTTCATTTTCGAAAACAGAAATCTTTCCATCTTTTTCCGATTTAATTTCATAGGTTTTAAAAGAAACCCAAACAAAGTTTTTTTTTAAAAAAGAAGGTAGAAATCGAGAGGACTTACTGTGGTTCCTTCGGCCGCCGTTAATGGTGCGAGAATGGGGGACTTGCGGCGAGGGAGATCGTGCCCTAGTAGAGAAATGGAGGGGGCTTCATTTGGGGTCTTTTTTGTTTTTTAAAAAAATGATGAATGTTGCACAAAGAAAAAGGGTTTTAACCTTCACAACAAAATGGCGCCGTTTATGGGGAGAAGACCCGCACGCGGTGATTCGACCCGTTGTTGGATTCGCGCGATTTTACCCCAAAAGTGTAATTTGCACAGTTAGTCCCCCTGTTTGCGCCGCTATTTTAATCGCTCCCCATTCTTTTTTTTTTTTTTTAAATTTGGCCCCGAACCTTGCTCGATACTTCAGTGTAGTCCGCACTCAAGTGTTGCGTTTCAGAGAGTTGGGTTATTTGTCATATTGGTCCCCCTATGTTGCGCGCACATCGCGATTTAGTCCTCATCTTCTCCTTTTATTTTAAATTTGCCCCGAGACTCCTGTTTTCAATCAAATTTAGTCCTTTTTACCCTTTAAATTAATTATTTTTTTGTGTGTATTTTATTACCATTATTTTACATCTATTCATGCGGTTCAATATTGTTCTTGCTGTTATATATTATTGTTCTTACTGCTATGTTTATTATATTTATTATTATCCTATTTTATTACTAATATTTTTATTTATTACTTTTTATTTTATTTTATTACATACTACTATTATATCCATTGTTATGTATGTTATATCCACCGTTATTTTCAATATGATTACTATTATTTTATTATTATATTTACTATATATCTATCATTTTATTTTATTGCTATGGTTATTATTATTATTTTATTTTTATTATCAACATTACTACTTTTATTTTCATTATTTTTTTACTATTAATGGTTTATTAAAATATTCTATCATTATTATCGAATTTTTATTACTGTTATGATTATTCTATGGTTTTCTTATTGTATATACAATTTTGACACCATTCGCCATGTATGGTCATTCTTACTTTTAAACCGATTGTTGTTATTTTAAAGAATTACATTATTTTTACTTTTTACCCGAGTTTATAAAAAAGATTTTTTTTAAAGGCAATGTTTCGTGTTTGGAAGTTCAAGAGATCGTGCCCTAACGTGCTGAGTTTCGATTTTTTGTTCGTCAAATGACCGAATATCCTTTAAGGATTTTGACCGTATTTTTTAAATAAGGCAATGTTTTATGTTTGGAAATTCAATGAATCGTGCCCTAACGTGCTGGGTTTCGGTTTCTGGTTAACCAAATCATTAAATATCCTTTAAGATTGTGTCCATGTTTTCTAAATTAAAAGCAAGGCAATATTTTGTACTTGGAAGTTTTGAGAAATTGTGCCCTAACGTGCTGGGTTTCAATTTTCCGCTTGTCCAAAGGACTAAATATCCTTTTAAAATTTGATCGTGTTTTCTCAACTTCAAAAATAAGGCAATTTTTTGTGTTTGAAAATTCAAGAAATCGTACCCTAACGTGCTAGGTTTCGGTTTTTCATTTGACCAAATCACTAAGTATCTTTTTAAGGTTTTGACCATGTTTTCCTCGATTTTAAAAAATAAGGCAATGTTTCATGTTTGGAAATTAGAAGGATAGTGCCCTAACGTGCTGTGTTTCGGTTCTTTCGTTTGACCAAATAATGGAATAACCTTTTTAGAATGTCAATGCCTGAATTTTGGAAATGATGGAATGATCTTAGTGTCAAAGGCTTGAAATATCGCGTCCTAACGTGCTGGATGTGATATTTCATCCTTTTGAGACAAGAGAATTTCGATATCCAATTCGAATTGCCCAAACATTTTCCAAATGATCCATATTTTAAAATCTTTTCTAATTTTCGATATTAAGGACATTAATCAATCAATACGGTACTAATTTTGGGCGTTGCAAGGGTGCTAATCCTTCTTCGTGCGTAACCGACTCCCAAACCCGTTTTCTTAAAATTCGTTGACTAAAATATTTTCTAAGTGATCCAATCGCACTTCAAAAAAGATTGGTGGCGACTCCGTTGTCCTTTTTAAAGTCGGCCCATTTTCCAAACAAAAAAATAGTTTCGACAATAGTGTCAACCGATTTGTTATTATAATATTAAAATTAATCAATTTAATTAATTTAATCTCTTTTAAAATTAAAATTAAAATTTTATATTTCAAATTTAAAATCAAATCAAATAACTCATCTTTAATAATTGTCTCTGAAACTCAAATTTCTTTTAATTATATGATCTTGAATTTTTATACTAGGCTAAAAGCAAAGAAAATTCATTACAATTAATTTAATTAATTAATTTTATCTTTCATGCCAAACAAAACACAAAATTATTTTCATTGCTTCTTTACCCAAACAAAATTAAGAAATTAATTTAATTAATTGTAAGGAATTTTTCTTTACTTTTAGTTGAGTATGAAAGATTCGAGATTATATAATCAAAAGAAATTTATATTTTATAGACAATTGAAAAATATGAGTTATTTGGCATTGAATTCGTTAAAAGATGATTTGAAAACATAAAATAAAATTTTAAAATTTAGAAGGAGATCAATTTAATTAATTTCAATATTATAGTAACAAAGCGATTGACATTATCAAATGATAAAATATTCAACAATTTATTCATTGGTTTTGATGTTTTGAAATTTTAAATTTAAATATTGAACTTTCTTTTTAGAATTTTCAGCAAAAGGATAAATAAATACAATTGGACAAATTTTTAATGCACTATTTTGATTTCTACCACATTTTCACTTTAATCCTTAACTTTTTTTATCCGAATTAAGACTTAAAAAATTTTCAATGACCAAAATGAAACCAACCTAGAAGTTGGGTAACCAAAACGAATGTGTAAACATGGTGTGGACATGACTTGGTATGTACAATCAGCTAGGGATGAAGCCAAAAATTTTTTGAGGAGGCTTGAATTGAATTATAAAATTTTAAGTGATAAAAATATAATTTTACCATGTACAAACTTATAATGCCATTATTTTTGAAGGGACTAAATAGAATTTTTTTCATATTTAGGGGTTAAAGTGTAATTTTACCACAAAAGTTTTTAATTTTACTATTTTTTAAAGGGACTAAACTATAATTTTTTATTTTAAGGGGGCCAAGGTCCCTAGCCCCTTAGCTTCACCTCTGCAATAAGTTGTTAAGGATTTAATAATTGGGTGACTAAATTGAAAACTTCCTAAAAGTTAGGTGATGAATTTGCGATAATTTTTCATGACTAAAATTAAAGCATCTTAAAAATTGAGTGACCAATTAAATAGTTTACCCTAACTTTTTCAATTTAACTAGAATTTTTAAAATTAAATATTTTTTAGTCATAGCCTAGTCTTTCGCCTTTGTTCCAACATGTGTAGAGGTTAGATTCTTAGCACTAGAGTTGAGTAAAACTCGATTTGATTCGAAAAAAATTAAATTTCAAGTTAATTAAATAGAGTTATGTAATTTTTTTGAGTTAAATAAGTATTTTGAGTTAACTCAGATAAGTAATTCGAGTTTTAAGTTTGAGTCAAATTGAATTTTACAATTCAATAACAAATTGGTGTAAATACCTCTTTGGTCTCTATCAATTTTAAAATGAGTAAATTGTTCTCTTTTCAAAATAGTTTTAAAATTCATAGTATTTTAAAATTTTCAAAATTTACATTTTTAAAAAGTATAAAAATTTTAAAAATATATAAAGAGAGTAAAATTTTAAAATTTTCTAAAATAATAATTTTAAGGCCTAAATAAGTTAATTAATGATTCAAGTATACCATACTAAAAATATTTTATTCTTTTCCTTATTTTGGTTTAGAAAAATTTCAAATATATATAGTTTCAAATATATGTGTTTTAATATAAAATTAGCTATACCGTAACAAAATTTTAATTTAACATATTTAATTTTTAATTTAACTCGATTCAATTTAATTTAAATTTTTATTTCACTCGATTTAATTTAAAAATTTCAAATCAAGAGAATATGATAAAATAAAATTCATCAATTTAATTAACTTTAAAATTTTTTTCACTACTTTGGATCGAACGTGTAAAACACCCTTTTTAAAATTTTGAGTAAAGAGGACTGCAAGAACGTGTTGAATGCATAGCTGGCGGTGACACCGAACGCATTCCTTGTTTCAAAAGCTAACTAGTCAAAAGACTAAAATACCCTTCCATCTCATTACCGTACTATTTTTAAAAATTATTTTTCAACTAACCTAACCAAAGCAATGGTAACCAGAAAGAAAAACTAACCAAAGCAACCAACCCGTCACTCCACTCCTTTGCCTATAAAAACCCTTTCCCACATACGTTTTAGACCTTCTTTCGTTTCGCTTTTGGTCGCGTGCGTGTCTTCTACTCTCGCTCTCTCTTCGCGTTCCCTTTTCCATCCAGCTAAGTATTCTCAGTTTTCTTCTTCCTTCCTTCCTTGCTTGCTTGCTTGTCTGATTGTCTCCGTTTTTTTTATTAAAAAATTATTCGTATAGATCTGGTTTAGATCTAGGGTTTCTTTTGGTTCTTTGTTACTACTCGGCTGTTTATGTGCATATCCGATCTGCAGTTCTTAAAACCGTTTCAATGATTTTAGATTTTCTATGAACTCTATCCTCATGCGTCGAATCCGTATTCTTCACTCGTTCTCGGTCGTCTTCCTTTACTGGTTCTACGTTTTCTCATGAATTAGCACCTCTTTGTTCATCGATCTTCTTATCTTGATCTAACCCGACTATTGAAAACTTCAAATCTCTAGTTGTCATTCAATTTGTTAATTCCAATTTAAATACTCTTTCCGGATTTAAAAAAAAAAAACTTTTCTCCTATGGCTGCTGTGCAAAGGCCAGCGAGTTCTTCTGATTCCGACGAGAGGAAAAGGAAGAGAATGCTGTCGAACCGTGAATCCGCGAGGCGGTCGCGTATTAGGAAGCAGAAGCAGCTCGAGGATTTGGTTAATGAAGTGAGCGCATTGCAGAAAGATAACAGCCAGCTCTCCGAAAAGATCAACGTCGCAACTCAGCGCTACGCCGAGATGGAATGTGCGAACAACGTGTTGAGAGCTCAGGCAATGGAATTGACGGAGCGATTGCGGTCCCTGAACTCGGTGTTGCACATTGTTGAAGAAGTCAGTGGGTATGCCGTTGATATACCGGAGATTCCAGATCCTCTGATGAAACCGTGGCAGGTCCCTTGTCCAGTACAACCAATTATGGCTTTGGCCGATATGTTTGAGTGTTGATGGAATAAGTGAAGCTGTCTTCCTTGTTGGAGCTAATGTGAGTCCGTTCTTCTGTTGGAGTCAGTTTGTGCTGTTATTTAGATTTATGTAAGGGTGTCGTAATGTTATGTGGAGTCTGCTGCATTGAGATTTTTGGTTTTGTAGAAACCCTTTGGTGTGTTTCCGTTTTCTGTACTCGTGGATTTCTACTATGGAATGTTAGTTTTGGATTGCAATGCTTGCACTTCTATTGTCAATTTCTTTGTGATTTATGTGTCGATTTTGGAATCATAAACATTGTGTTTAGCTGAAAAGCTGATATGATTCTTCAGTTTCGATAAGGGTTGATCCATGCCATTCCTTGGTAGAGTAATTGGATATTCAAGAGTCGAATGTGGCAGGTTTTGGTTGCTTCGCCCGTACGCACCGTTTCGATAATAAATTGAAACAGTCATTTCTCTTTTCTGGGTAAATGAAAATTCCGATTTCTATCAGTTGTATTGGTTTGTTCGATTGTATTGACTGTAACATTATGTATCGGTGCATGAATAAGATTAAAAATATCTAAATTTATTTTTGTTACTGTAAGGCCCAATTTAGCAGCCCAAACACTAAAATAGACCCAAACCAAACAACTAAACCCTAGCCCAAATCTTTAGCCCAAAACCTAAAAACAGAAATGGGAAACCCTAACAGATTGTTTAGCGCCGCCGCCAGCAAGGCCCTCCTTCCGCAACGTGCGCGGACGCCACCACCCCGAGACGTGCGCCACTCCACCACGCCACGTCAAGGACGTGCTCGAACACGTACCTGCAAAATAGAAGTAGATCAACTGTAAAATAAAGGCTATAAAAGCCACAATAGAAAGCAGTTTAGGGGTTTTAGATACAAAAGAAAAGCACACACTTTTTCGAATACTCATAGGAGAATACGTGAGTAATCTGAGATCAAAAAGTAAAAGGTTTCATTTTCTGGTCTTTGTTTTTTTTTTTGAATTGATTCTTTTAGGATTTTTTTTCTATACACAAAGGTTTTAAAATAGATTTTTTAAAAAAAAGAGAGAAAACCAACCTTTGAGCCACACAATGCATTGGCGGCGTCAGCTTGAGAGTCACGGAGTCACCGAAAATCGCTGGGGAAGGGGAGA
The DNA here is from genome assembly GCA_025506655.1 of Gossypium rotundifolium. Taxonomy (NCBI): domain Eukaryota; kingdom Viridiplantae; phylum Streptophyta; class Magnoliopsida; order Malvales; family Malvaceae; genus Gossypium; species Gossypium rotundifolium. The sequence continues at coordinate 53,988,843 of CP106728.1, forward strand.
GCTCCTCTCGATTTATTTTTGAAATAGAGGAAAATGAAATTTTCAAAAAACTTTGGGCATTTATATCAGATATAAAAGCAGTCGTTTTGAGCATCGGTCGGGGCCAAAACGACGTCGTTTGGGCCTCGACCATGACCCGACCAAGACGGGAAGGATCCGTGTTTTCTATTTTGGTCTTATTTCACAAATGGCCCCTCGCATTTCTAGGTGTTTCAAATAGACTTATTTTGTTTTAAAATTTTACCCGTTTTTTATTTTTATTTGATTTTGTCCGTGCTTTAAATGTCAAGTTTAGAGCACGAATAATTTCGCTTTGGGTCCCCCCTGATTTGCGCGTGTTTTAATCCGATCCTTTCCCTCTCTTTTATTTTTGATTTTACCCCAAAACTTTTGATTGGGATCCAATTTAGTCCTTTATGACTGCTTTTGTTAATTTACCATTAAATGAGTTATTTTTTTATAGTTTTGTTACCTTTAGTATTATTATTATTATTATTATTATTATTATTATTATTATTATTATTATTTTATATATATGTTCGGTTTGCTTTAATTCTTTAATTGTATATTATCGATTTTACTACTATTACTTTAGTATTACTTTAATTATTATTATAGTTACCGCTAATATCACTTTTATTTTTAGTATTATTGCTATTGATTTATTGAGAAATGTTATTTTAATTTACTAGTACTATTATTATTATAATTGTATACTTTCTATTATATGTACTATGGTTTTATATATTATTTCGCTCATTTCTTTTTGTGTATTATTATATTTTCATTTTCATTGTTAATATTTTTTTACTACTTTTTTTTAATACTATTAATTCTAATATTATTACTATTATTTTCTTATTGATATTTTTATTTTTGTTTTTTTCAAAATTCATAAAAAAGGGGGTTTTACAAAGGTAATATTACGTGGTTGGAAGTTCGAGAAATTGTGCCCAATCGTGCTGGGCTTCGATTTTTTCGTTCGTCTGGATCACTAAATATCCTTTAAAGATTTCAATCGTATTTTTTTTGAAAATAAGGCAATGTTTCGTGTTTGGAAGTTCAAGAAATTCGTGCCCAATCGTGCTGGGTTTCGATTTTCTGTTCATCTAAACAACTAGATATCCTTCACAGATTTTTTTTATCGTATTTCTTAAATAAGGGCAATATTTCATGATTGGAAATCCAAGGAATCGTACTCAATCGTGCTGGGTTTCGGTTTTTAGTTTAGCCAAATAGTGAAATACCCTTTTCAAATTGCACTACATGTATTTTGGAAATCATGAAATGATCTTGTATCGAGAGTTTGAGGCATCGTGTCCTATCGTGCTGGACATGATATTTCAGCTTTTCGGAACAAGAGAGTTTCGATATCCAATACGAGTCATCCAAACATTTTTTCCATATTTTAAAATATTTGCTAATTTTCGATATTAAGGACATTAATCAATCAACACGGTACCAATTTTGGGCGTTGCGAGGGTGCTAATCCTTCCTCGTATGTGAATCGACTCGAGCCCATTTTCTTAAAATCCGTAAACCAAAATGTTTTCTAAAGTGACCCAATCACACTTCAAAAAAGATTGGTGGCGACTCCATTTTTCTTTTTAAAGTCGGCCCGTTTTCCAAACAAAAAAATGGTTTCGACAACTTGGCGACTCCGCTGGGGACCAATAAGAGAGTCAAGCCTTAAAATTGGTTGATTAATGTCCTTTTTATCAAGAATAAATTTTTTTCGTTTTTCATTTGCATAGGGTCTATGTCGCGTCATATATCTGTTTTGGTTTGAGACACATAGAATATTTTGCATTCATATTGCATGACCGCTGTGGTCACCCCTTTAGTGGGAGCAAAATCTATGCCTTCGTGAGGTTTTCACCCGCATGGGCTAGGGATCGCTTCGGGATACATCCGTATTCTATGGTTCCGTGAGGTTTTCACCTCCGCATGGCCATAGGAAATGTATTCCCGAATCAACTCAATCAAGATGAGCCTATAATGGGTGAGGATTGAGGAATCTGTTTGGTTCAGTACCCTTTCTTTAGAACCAAACCACATATAGTGAACCTTAAGAGCCCACCCTAGGTAGAGCCATGCTAAACCTTAGGGCTACCTATGTAGTGGTTAGACATTTTTCACTTGCTTTGGTTACTTTTATGTGATACTAACTTGTTTTATTTTGGTCATATTTGCATGTCATTTTATACTTAAAAGGCGTCTATTCCTGTTTTAATTACTAAGTTAGAATGCTTGTTATGGAGAATGGATTCCTTGATAAAGTAGAGGATAATGCGACCGTGCGTATATGGTCAGAGAAGACGCAGCTTGAGAAGGGGGATAGTCTAACCGAAGGGTACACATCAGAATTATTAGACTTCACTCGCATCAGTGTGACACAGAATGAGCTACAAGAACTAAGAGATATATGGGCTGGTTGGGATGAAGCAACTAGGCAACTTTTCTACATTAATTATGGTGATCTACCTTACTTACTCGACATCAGAGTGGACAAACACTTGTTTCGGGCTATGACTCAATATTGGAATCCCGCTTATAGCTGTTTTACGTTTGGAGAAGTGGACTTGGTGCCTACCGTGGAGGAATATACGGCTTTGCTTCGCAGTCAAAGGGCTCGGGTCGACAAAATTTACTTCAGGGCCGCTAATGCACTCGACTTTTGTAAAGAAGCTGATGAGTATCACTGGGATGAGCGAACAGTGGGTCATGGCACGAATTCAACAGAAGGGTGAAGGAAATGCATTCCTTGGGTAAGCTTGAGGGACCTGATGGCGGCACACCCAGATGTTAAGAGGAAAGTCGACATTTTTGCCTTAAGTATCTATGGCTTGGTAATTTTTCCCAAGGCTTTGAGGCATGTAGATGAAGCAGTTATTGATTTGTTCGATCGTCTTGACAAAGGGATTACGCCGGTACCAGCGATTCTCGTCGAAACGTTTAGATCTTTGAACTCGTGCCGGAGAGCAGGTGAGGGAAGATTCATGGGATGCGCACAACTGTTGTTGGGGTGGTTCTATAGCCATTTTTGGAAAGTAGATAGAACTCATTGTCGAGTCTTTTTTTGTGAATTACTCCCCATTAAAGGAGTTGGCTGTCGCGCCCAAGAGAGATGACATATCAGAAGAGAACTAGATCGCGCTTCTTCAGAACCTTCAGGAAAAGAATGTGGAATGGAGAGCTCCTTGGTTCGTTCCCGATGAAATCCTCTACCGGTGTGGGAGTTATAATTGGGTTCCTCTGTTAGGGATCTAGGGAGCTGTTGGGTATGCTCCTTTACTCGTGCTAAGGTAATACCAATCGAGACAGTTTATACCGGTAACGCATGGGTTAGTTTGAATTCTCGTATAGTGGGAATAATTATAAGAAAAGAGTTCGAGAAGTTTCTGATGCGTGGAAGCAGATTCACCGAATGAAAAGAGTTACTATGGGTCCAATGGTAACTCTCGAATATAATACATGGCGGAGTAGAAGAGTGAACGATAATATCTCTAGGCCGGCATAAGATGCTGCTCGATCGATAGAAGAATACCTGCAAGTAGTCCCTTTTGAGTTGGAGATCATGAAGCGTGACTTTGAAAGTAAAAATTGAGTTAGGGAAAAGATAGAACAACCGAAAGAGGAAAAAATGAATCGATGTTAGATATCGATATCCGTAAATCGAGGTCGAGAAGTCGAGGAAAGGAAAAGGAAGGTCAAGAAGATTTGGATAGCTTGAAGACCGATTACAAGAAGTTGCATCTATCGATGAGGATCATCAGGTGGGTAAAACCTCGTAACAATGGCGTCAAGAAGTCCAGAAGAGAAGACCAAGGTCGACCAAAGGAAGAAGAGATTCCATGGGTTCAAGCGCAAAAGGATGCCCCGAAAAGGACGGTGGGGAGAGCCAAAGCGAAAATAAGATGTTAAGAGCTCGAGTAGCGGAATTAGAGAAGGCATTGTGTCAAAGTCACAACTCTATGGTGAAGTTGGAATCAAGCCTAAGCCAGATTGACGATTGAAAGGAAAGGTAGTGGAGCTCAAAGCGGTCTGCAAAATAGTGAGCTTCGGATCCAACTATTGGAGGCAGATAACCAAAGAGGAAAGAACAACTTCAACGATCTCGTAACCAAGTCGAGAAAGAGACTACCTTATGGGCGTAAGTCGTGGCTCGATACGAAGAAGTGGCGATTATTTACAAACTTTAGCGATTCAGTGATGTGTTAAGTATATTTTATGAGTCAAAGTCGGACTGTGGTCGAGAGTTAGCTTCACTTCTTGAGAAAGTTAAAACTTTGGGCATAAGGGCTAGGTCTTATATGTGACTCTTTTTATGTAAAGGATTTTGTTTTTTCAATAAGTATTCCAAAAGAAATTGAATCAGAATCGACTCCTTTTATTTTTGCATTCATTCATTTGCATTACATTTCATGCATTGGCATTGCATCACAACATTTGCATTAAATATTATAAGACAACCCTATTAACTAGAGGTCATACTATAGTTATCTTAGAACACCGCTATTACACTCGAAAAAGACGAGAGCAATGGATCAAATGATGGAAAGGTTAGAGCAGATGCAGAAAGAGATGCAAGACCAACTGCAGGCTCAGATGCAAGAGCAGTTAGCCAAGATCCAACAGGATATGAGGGATCAAATGCTGGAATCCTAGAGAAGCATGATGAGCCAGCTAACACAGTTGTTGACTGGAGGGCTTGGAAACGGAAAAAGGCCTATGGTCGATACCGGAGAAGATAATGAAGATTTTGCTTGCCCTCCGGGCCTGGCCCCGATAAGTTCCCAAGTACAACCACCAAGAGTGTCGGTCAATATCAAACCTCAGCACCAATCCGGTGCTCCGACACCGGTAAATTTCCCCGTAGGCTCGAGCTCTAACCCCGAAGTCAATTTGGTAAAACCAATGGTCCCAGACTTCGATGAGGTGGCAGAAGGGGAGAAAGTGAAAGCAGAGCTTCCAAAAGAGTTCGAAGATCGATGCAAATGGCTGGAGGAGAAGTTTCGAGCATTGGAAAGTGCTGATCACCAATGCGAAGTGGATGCTAAGAAGCTGAGTCTAGTCCCAGATTTAGTACTTCCTCCGAAGTTCAAGATGCCAGAGTTTGAAAAGTACAACGGGACTAGCTGTCCTGAGGCCCATATTACGATGTTCTGTCGGAGAATGACAAGATATGTCAATAATAACCAGTTGTTGATCCATTGCTTTCAGGATAGTCTGATTGGGGCTGCAGCAAAATGGTACAATCAGTTGAGTTGTACCCAAATCAAATCTTGGAGAGATTTGGCTCAGGCTTTCATCAAGCATTACGGTCATGTGACCGATATAGCACCTGACAGGATCACGTTGCAAAACATGGAGAAAAAGTCAAGCGAAAGCTTCAAGAAGTACGCCCAAAGATGGAGGGAGGTCGCTACACAAGTCCAGCCACCATTACTAGAAAAGGAGATGACCATGCTCTTCATCAATACCCTGAAGGCACCTTTCATTAACCACATGTTAGGAGGCACGACTAAGAGTTTCGCAGACATGGTGATGTCAGGCGAGATGATAGAAAACGCGATAAGGTGTGGGAAGATAGAGGCAGGAGAGAGCACAAGAAGAGCAGCGCCGAAGAAAAGGGAAGCTGAAGTAGGAAATATAAGCTCGGGTTATCCTAAACCCATTACTATTACCCAACCGAGAGCGGTAGTTGTGGGCCAGCAGGCCCGACCAAGACAAGAGCCCAACACGAGGCAAAAGACTGAGAGATTCTAATTTACTCCTATACCTGTGACGTATAAAAAGTTGTATAAGACTTTATTCGATGCGCATGTCGTGTCCCCGTTTTACTTGAAGCCGCTGCAACCTCCATATCCTAAGTGGTATGACACAAACACTAAATGTGAGTACCATGGGGATGTAGTAGGTCACTTGATAGAGAACTGTACTTCATTTAAAAGACTAGTCGAAATGACTTATCAAGGCGGGGTGGTAGACTTCAATGACCCACTGGTGGAGGAAATCATTACCACCATGTTGATAATGGGGTAACGCGATAGTTGAAAATAGGGGGAGAAGGTTCAAACAGGAGATTGCTGAGGTCAGAACCCCATTGAGAGAGGTTTGGAAAGAAATGCAGAAAATTGGGTTAGTTCTGCAAGAGAATGTGAGCAGATCTCAAGATACAAGGAACTACTGTGAGTTCCATAACAAGGAAGGCCATGAAATCCAGCAATGTAACGAATTCGGAGCCCTAGTACAAGGGCTAATGGATAATAAAGAGCTGGAGTTCTTTGACTTGGTGGAAAGAGAGGACGTATGTTCCACGTAAGGAGGGTCGTGAGAAGGATCCCTAAAGTCAATCACCCACGTGTGATTATCACGCGGCCAGGGGTCGACGAGGCCGGAGTGAAGGTGGCACCGAGGGTCGAAATTAAAAAACCCGCGACTTCTCCTTATAAGGGTGCACCGATAGTTGTAATCAGAAGACCCATAACTCCTCCTACGAGGATTGTAATCCAGAAACCCGTGACTTTTCCTTATAAAAATGACAAGAGGGTACCTTGGAATTACAATTGCACTATGACAATTTTCGAGAAAGAGAATTCGGCCAGCACACCCGACCTAGAAGCTGAGTCCTCTGTGATGAGAAGGGAGATGAGAAGACAGGACCACTGGTTAATGAGCCAGTAGCAGAGAGTGATGCTAGAGAGTTTTTAAAGTTCCTAAAGCACAGTGAGTACAAAGTGGTGGAACAATTACACAAGCGCAAGACGCACATCAAGATCGGGCTTTGATTCTAAACTCGAGGTACATCGCAACGCACTAATGAGAGTGTTGAATGAAATTTATGTTGTCAAGACATTTCGTAAACAAACTAGACCGCCTCATTAGTAACATAAGCGCATAATTTCATTTCTTTTAGTGATGATGAAATTTCGCCAGGAGCATGGGGTCCACCAAGGCTTTACATATTACTACCCGATGCAAAGGGTATACATTAATGGGATATTGATCGACAATGGGTCAAGACTAAATGTCTTGCCCTATCTACACTAAACAAAGTTGCCGTAGATAGCTCTCATATGAAAACATGCCAAAATATAGTGAGAGCATTCGATGGTACCGAGAGAAAAGTAATGGGAGGATTGAGATACCCTCCTAATCGGGCCAAACACGCACGAGGTAGACTTCCTCGTAATGGACATCAAGCCTTCCTATAATTATTTATTAGGAGGCCTCGATCCACTCAAAGTAGGGTTGTGCCATCGTCGTTACACCAAAAGGTAAAGTTGGTGATAAGGGCCGTTTGATCACCATAAATGCGAAAGAGGATATTATCGCGTCCGTTACCAGTAATGCACCGTACATAGAGAATGATATGGAGGCTATAGAGTGTTCCTTTAGGTCGTTGGAATTTGTAAATTCAACTTTCATCAGTGAAGGAAGCAAGATCCCGGTGCCTAAACTCTCTGAAGCAACAAGGATGGGCCTACAGTTGACAATAGGAAGAGGAGCACCGCCTCGAAAGGGACTTGAAAATATCTCCGTGGTCCAACAGAGTGCGAGATTGGTTGACAAGCAGATCGCTTGATCCGGGCCATATGCCGATGTCGGACGAGAAAGGAGGAGTTGGAGAGGAAACGTGAAAAAGAAGGGCACGATTGAATGGTGTTGAGATTGAGTGGGGTTCAATGACCTTTCCTCATATATCTAATACATTCGTGTCGAGGAATTATTCATTCGTGATGGAGAGGACATGAATGAGGAAACAATGGAGACATGATGAGAACTTTGAACATCAACGCAAATGATCAAGAAAGTTCGAGGAGAGGAAACTTGGCGGGCATTCGCCTTACGAGCTTGGAAGTGTTCGGACAACTAGATCAAGGAAGAAATTCTCGTAGTTTTTAGGACTAAAACAGAGTAATGTTCAAAACACACTTGTTGTTCCAAGCCTAGGAACAATAAGAATCTTTTGTGAAATAGGTATGTTCACGCATCATTATTTTCAATAAGAAGTGCATTTTTCTTTCCATTCCATGTAATTATTCTTTTACTTCTGTTCCACTCCATTCATAATCATAACGCATAAATAAGTCGTCCTTAAATTCATTTTCATTGAATATTCTTTTATACCTACCATAGGTCCCCAGATATCGACGTTATGAGTGACACTGCTATGAACTCAGAATTTCCTTGTGAGCAAGACACGTGCCCAGAGGGATCTCAGGACTTTACAGATGATGAAGATTATGATTTATCCCCGGATTTGTTAAGGATGGTAGAGCGGGAGGAGAAGTCGATTCTACCTCACAAGGAGACAATTAAAAATGTGCTTCTAGAGGATGGGAAAGAAGTGAGGATCGGTACCTGCATAACCCATGAAATAAGGCAAGGCCTCATTAAACTTCTGCTAGAGTTCAAAGATGTCTTCGCGTGGTCATATCAAGACATGCCAGGGTTGAGTGCTGATATTGTGGTACACCGTATTCTCATAAAAGGAGAATGTAAGCCAGTCCAACAGAAGCTTCGAAGGATGAGATCCGATGTCATAGTAAAGATAAGGGAAGAAGTCAAGAAGTAATTTGATGCTGGGTTCTTACGAGTAGTAAATTACTCAGAATGGGTAGCCAACGTGGTTTCTGTCCCCAAAAAGGATGGAAAAGTCCGGATGTGTGTCGATTATGGGACCTAAATAAGGCCAAATCGAAGACAACTTTCCACCGCCTCACATTGACACTTTGGTGGATAACACGGCGGGGTTCTCATTTTTCTCCTTCATGGATGGTTTCTGGATACAACCAAATAAAGATGCATCCCGAAGACATGGTAAAGACCACCTTCATAACCTTATGGGGGACTTTTTGTTACCAAGTGATGCCATTTGGGTTAAAGAATGCGGGAGCAACATACCAAAGGGCTATGGTAACCTTGTTTCATGACATGATGCATAAGGAGATCGAGGTCTACGTCGACGACATGATCACAAAGTCTCGAACGGAAGGGAAGCATGTGCAAGTTTTGAGGAAGTGCTCTCGAGATTGAGGAAATTTCAATAAAGCTCAATCCACCAAATGTACTTTGGGGCTCGATCGGGGAAGCTATTGGGTTTCGTGGTCGCAAAAGAAATCAAGTAGATCCGGATAAAGTCAAGGTCGCACAAAATTACCTCCGCCACGCACTCGTAAGGAAGTCCGAGGTTTTCTAGGAGATTGAATTACATCGCTCGGTTTATTTCTCAATTGACTGAGAAATGTGATCCAATATTTCGCCTTCTTAAGAAGCACAATCCGTGCATTTGGGATGATGAATGTCGAGGGCATTTGACAAGATTAAACAATATTTGTCCAACACCCAGTGTTAATGCCTCCCGATCCGATAGACCCTTGATTTTGTATCCGATGTTGTTCGATAATTCAATGGGATGTGTGCTAGGCCAACACGATGAGACAGGAAGAAAGAAAGAGCGATATACTACCTCAAGAAGAAATTCACCGAGTGTGAAATGAGATACTCGCCAATTGAGAAATTATGTTGTGCATTGGTCCGACAACTCGGAGGTTGAGGCAAGACATGTTGTACCACACGACTTGGTTAATCTCAAATTGGACCCTCTAAAATACATGATGGAGTCGATCGCCCTGAATGGAAGAATGGCCCGATGGCAAATTTTGCTCTCTGAGTTCGACATTGTCTATGTGAACCAGAAGGCGGTGAAGGGGAGTGCAATAGCAGATTTCTTAGCCAGCAGGGCGCTAGATGATTATGAGCCCTTTAATTTCGATTTTCCTAATGAAGAGTTGATGTTTGTAGCAGCGACTGAGGAAGGTATCCTAGAAGATCATCCTTGGAAGATGAACTTTGATGGAGCGTCAAATGCCGTTGGTAATGGAATTGGGGCGGTCCTGGTATCCCCAAAGGGAGAGCATTATCCATTCACTTGTAAGTTAGACTTTGATTGCACAAATAACATGGCAGGATACGAAGCATGTATCATGGGGATTCAAGCAACCATAGACCACAAAGTTAAGGTGCTAGAGGTATACGGAGACTCTGCCCTTGTAATATATCAGCTCAAAGGAGAATGGGAAACAAGAGATCCCAAACTGATCAGCTATCGAAAGTTAGTTTTGGAACTAATTGAGGAGTTTGATGATATCACATTCTTTTACCTCCCGCGTGATGAAAACCAGATGGCTGATGCTTTGGCCACTCTAGCTTCTATGATCAAAGTGAATGAGCAAGAGGGTATGAAGCCCATCCAAATGAGTATTTGCGAGGCTCCGACTCATTGTTTCAATATTGACGAAGAGGAGGAGAGAGATGATCATCCTTGGTACTATGATATTCTGCAATATGTGAAGAGCCGTGAATATCCCGATCAAGCGACTGAAAATGATAAGAGAACATTGAGAAGACTTGCCAGCGACTATGTCCTAGATGGAGAGATCTTGTATAAAAAGAGGAGGGATCAAGTGTTGCTCAGATGTGTGGATGCTGTTGAAGCTAGGAAAATCCTGGAAGAAGTCCATGAGGGTGTCTGTGGAACACATGCCAATGGGTTTACGATGGCCAGGCAAATCATGAGATTCGGGTATTATTGGTCCACGATGGAAAGAGACTGCATCCGCTATGCCAAGAAGTGCCATAAGTGCCAGATTTATGGAGACAAGATCCATGTGCCTCATTCACCTCTTCATGTTATGACTTCTCCATGGCCTTTTTCAATGTGGGGCATGGATGTCATTGGGCCGATCTCACCAAAAGCTTCTAATGGACATCATTTCATTTTCGTGGTCATTGATTACTTCACCAAATGGGTAGAGGCAGCTTCATATGCCAATATCACGAAGACGGTAGTTAGCAAGTTTTTGAAGAAGGAGATCATATGTCGCTACGGTATGCCAGAAAGGATCGTGTCTGACAATGCACTAAACTTGAACAATAAAGCGATAGCGGAAGTCTGCAGTCAGTTCAACATTAAGCACCATAACTCGTCGCCATATCGCCCGAAAATGAATAGAGCAGTCGAGGCGACTAATAAAAATATCAAGAGAATTGTGGGGAAAATGGTTGAGACCTACAAGGACTGGCATGAAAAGTTACCGCTTGCCCTCTACGCCTATCGAACATCGGTTAGAACCTCTACCGGGGCAACTCCTTTCTCGTTGGTTTATGGGATGGAGGTAGTTTTGCCTATTGAAGTTGAGATCCCTTCACTCCGGGTTTTATCAGAGTTAAAGTTGGACGAAGCAGAATGGGTTCAATCTCGATATGATCAACTGAATCTAATTGAGGAAAAGAGGCTAAGAGCTATTCGCCATGGTCAATTGTACCAGAAGCGGATGATGCGAGCTTACAATAGGAAAGTCCGCCCCAGAGTATTTCATGAAGGAGACTTGGTGTTGAAATAGATCCTCCCTATGCAGAAGGACTTTAGGGGAAAGTGGATGCCTAATTGGGAAGGACCCTATGTTGTAAAGAAGGCCTTTTCTAGAGGAGCTTTGATACTAGCCGAGATGGACGGCAAAAGTCTGCCAAATCCAATTAATGCGACTCAGTTAAAAAGTACTTCATGAAAGTGGGCCAAGATGAAAACCCACAAAGGGCATCTTGAGTTCCAAAAAAAAAACGGAGAGGCCAAAGCGAAAACCCGCAGAGGGCGCTTTGAGACCAAAGGGGATTTGAGTTGAAAACCCAAAGAGGGCGGCTCAAATTATGATCAACTCGTGAGGGGGCATACAGTAGTTTCGCTATACTTGAATTAACAATGAGGAGATATGTTACGTCTTGGGGCATCTACAAAGTACCATGAATCTTCTAGACACATGTTGAACTCAGAGTGGTCTTCAAGAAGTATATACAGAGAAGCTCAACTGTGATATCCGGGGCATCAATACCATTCTTACTCATATTGCACCTTAATGAAATTTGTTTTCCTTGTTCAACCCATTCTTCACGGGTTTTTATCCCTAATAAATTTTAGTTTTATTCATTTCTATAGTCTTTTTCCAAGCATTTCACATTGAAGTAATGATTACTAAACTAATAATACTTTCACAAAGGAAGTTTTAAGTATTACTCTAAAAGTCTCTAAATAATACAAGAATCTGAAACAGAACAATTACTTAGAGCTAACCAGGCTTAAAGGGCTTGGAGACTTAAGATAAGGGTTTAAACAGTAACGACATCTTTAGATTAGTTGTTAGAATTATTAGCTGAACAAAGAAGACGTACGTCAGAGGTCACCCTAGCAAGCAGCAAGCAATGACAGCCCAAGTGTTAAAAATGGATCATTCTCATGACATTTTGCATCCATTCATAACATTCATGATACATATGGTTAGGAGCATCTTTCATGACATCCTAATCATTTGACATAAGCATAGACCCCATCAAATCACTTCTACAGGTAGGTTCCCCAGAAGACAATGTAGCAAAGTTGATGGGAGTTACAGAAGAGTACAGATCTTATCTCTACTGGGTAGGAGTAGAGCAGATCGAAAGACCGAAGCCTTATCTTCACTGAGCAGGAGTGGAGTAGGCTAAAGACAGTAGATCCTATCTCCACTGAGCAGGAGTGGAGCGGATTGAAGATAACAGATCTTATCTCTATCGAAAGGAGTAGAGCAGATCGAAGATCAAGCCTTATCTCCACCGAAAGCAGAGTGGAGCAGCTAAAAACAGTGAGATCCTATCTCCACCGAAAGCGAGCGGATTAAAGATAACAGATCTTATCTCTATCGAAGGTGAGTAGAGCAGAGCTTGATTGAAGATAAGTGAGATCTTATCTCTACCGAAAGCAGGAGCGGATTGAAGATAGATCTTATCTCTATCGATCGAAGAGATCGAAGCCTTATCTCCACCGAGGTGAGGGAGCAAAGATAGTAGATCCTATCAGGAGTGGAGATTGAAGATCCTATCTCCACTAAGCGTGAGTAGAGCGGATTGAAGATAACCGAAAGGTGAGTGGAGAAAGAAGAAGATCCTATCTCCATTGAGCAGAGTGGAGCGGATTGAAGATCGAAGAGTAGAGCAGATCGAAGATCCCTTATCTCCACCGAAGAGGGAACAAAGATAGTAGATCCTATCTCCACCGAAAGCAGGAGGGAGCGGATTGAAGATAATGATCTTATCTCTATCGAAAGCGTAAGTAGAGCGGATCGAAAGATCAAGCCTTATCTTCACCGAAAGAGTGGAGCAAAGCTAAAGATAGTAAGTCTTCTCTCCATGTATCGGCAATGGAGCAGACTGAAGAATACAGATTTTATCTCTACTGAGCAGGAGTAGAGCTGATCGGAAGACTGAAGCCTTATTTCCACTAAGCAGGAGTGGAGCAGGCTGAAGATGAGGATCTTATCTCCACTGAGCAGGAGTGGAGCGGATCGAAAGTAGCAGGTCTTATCTCCATGTATCGGTAATGGAGTAGACTGAAGAATATAGATCTTATCCCCACTAAGCAGGAGGGGAACAGATCGAAGATAGCGGATCCTATCTCCATTGAGCAGGAGTGGAGCAGATCGAAACAAAATTTCTATACCTCTGGAATGCAGTGGGTGGAATAAAGCTACCTGGAAAAAGGAAGCATCAAGAAGTCAAGATCGAACAGGATGGGGCAAAATTGGTCCTTTTAAAGTCTTTGCTCTATTCTCGTTGCATGACAATGAGCAAAGAGGGGCAGCTGTAAGGCCCAATTTAGCAGCCCAAACACTAAAATAGACCCAAACCAAACAACTAAACCCTAGCCCAAATCTTTAGCCCAAAACCTAAAAACAGAAATGGGAAACCCTAACAGATTGTTTAGTGCCGCCGCCAGCAAGGCCCTCCTTCCGCAACGTGCGCCGGATGCCACCACCCCGAAACGTGCGCCACTCCACCACGCCACGTCAGGGACGTGCTCGAACACGTACCTGCAAAATAGAAGTAGATCAACTGTAAAATAAAGGCTATAAAAGCCACAATAGAAAGCAGTTTAGGGGGGTTTTTAGATACAAAAGAAAAGCACACACTTTTTCGAATACTCATAGGAGAATACGTGAGTAATACGAGATCAGAAAAGGAAAAGGTTTCATTTCCGGTCTTTGTTTTTTTTTCGAATTGATTCTTTTTAGGATTCTTTTTTTTTTTTTTATATACACAAAGGTTTTAAAATAGATTTTTTTTAAAAAAAGAGAGAAAACCAACCTTTTGGCTTCCTACCACCGCACGGTCAGCCAGAGAGCCACGGAGTCGCTGAAATCGCCTGGGGAAAGGGAGAGCTCTCTCGATTTATTTTCAAATAGAGGAAAATGAAATTTTCAAAAAACTTTGGGCATTTATATCAGATATAAACGGCACTGCTTTTGAGCATCGGTCGTGGGCCAAACGACGCTGTTTGGGCCTCGACCATCGAACCCGACCAAGACGGGGAAGGATCCGTGTTTTCTATTTTTGGTCTTATTTCGCAAATGGCCCCCTCGCATTTCTAGGTGTTTCAAATCGACTTATTTTGTTTTTAAAATTTTACCCCGTTTTTCTATTTTTTATTTGATTTTGTCCGTGCTTTAAATGCTGCGTTTAGAGCCTGGGAATAATTTCGCTTTGGGTCCCCCCTGATTTGCGCGTGTTTTAATCCGATCCTTTCCCTCTCTTTTATTTCTGATTTTACCCCAAAACTTCTGATTGGGATCCAATTTAGTCCCTTTATGACTGTTTTGTTAATTTACCATTAAATGAGTTATTTTTTTTTATAGTTTTTGTTACCTTTAGTATTATTATTATTATTTTTTATATATATGTTCTGGTTTGCTTTAATTCTTTAATTGTATATTATCGATTTTACTACTATTACTTTAGTATTACTTTAATTATTATTATAGTTACCGCTAATATCACTTTTATTTTTTAGTATTATTGCTGTTGATTTATTGAGAAATGTTATTTTTAATTTACTAGTACTATTATTATTATAATTGTATACTTTCTATTATATGTACTATGGTTTTATATATTATTTCGCTCATTTCTTTTTGTGTATTATTATATTTTCATTTTCATTGTTAATATTTTTTTTACTATTTTTTTAATACTATTAATTCTAATATTATTACTATTATTTTCTTATTGATATTTTTATTTTTGTTTTTTTCAAAATTCATAAAAAGGGGTTTTACAAAGGTAATATTACGTGGTTGGAAGTTCGAGAAATTGTGCCCAATCGTGCTGGGCTTCGATTTTTTCGTTCGTCTGGATCACTAAATATCCTTTAAAGATTTCAGTCATATTTTTTTGAAAATAAGGCAATGTTTCGTGTTTGAAAGTTCAAGAAATTCGTGCCCAATCGTGCTGGGTTTCGATTTTCTGTTCATCTAAACAACTAGATATCCTTCACAGATTTTTTTTATCGTATTTCTTAAATAAGGGCAATATTTCATGATTGGAAATCCAAGGAATCGTACTCAATCGTGCTGGGTTTCGGCTTTTAGTTTAGCCAAATAGTGAAATACCCTTTTCAAATTGCACTACATGTATTTTGGAAATCATGAAATGATCTTGTATCGAGAGTTTGAGGCATCGTGTCCTATCGTGCTGGACATGATATTTCAGCTTTTCGGAACAAGAGAGTTTCGATATCCAATACGAGTCATCCAAACATTTTTTCCATATTTTAAAATATTTGCTAATTTTCGATATTAAGGACATTAATCAATCAACACGGTACCAATTTTGGGCGTTGCGAGGATGCTAATCCTTCCTCATGCGTAACCGACTCCCGAGCCCATTTTCTTAAAATCTGTAAACCAAAATGTTTTCTAAAGTGACCCAATCACACTTCAAAAAAGATTGGTGGCGACTCCGTTTTTCTTTTTAAAGTTGGCCCGTTTTTCAAACAAAAAAAATGGTTTCGACAGTTACTAGCTTCAATTTTTCTTATTATACTAACTTTAAAATTTAAAGTCTAATTAGGGGAAAGTAAATTTTAAAATTAAAAGTAGATAAATTAATAATTAAAGAATTTATATAGCAAAAAAAATAATTTTTGAAAGTTTCATGAACTTGATATTATTATTGTAGATTGAATAATTTAGTTGTTTAAATTGATGATTATTATGTATAATTAATTAATCATTTTATATATGTTAAATATTGATAAATTTGAAAAGATATATAAAAATAAATTAATATTAATATACATAAATTCTATCTATTAATACAATACTAACTTCATGGGAGTTTCTTCCTTCAATTGTGTGAATGCTGGAAATATTGTTTTGATGATAGAGATAAATTGGTAAGGGTTGGGATGATGGATCCACTGCTGTTTCCGACCGACTTCTAGAAGGCTTTTATTTTATTTACTAATTAAGTTTAGCTATTATATACTCTAATTGGTATTTTTATATGAAACTTTAATGAGTATATTTGTGTATATTAATAATGTTGTTAATTGAGTTAGCGGCACAAATGAACTCAATATTAAATTATGTGGGTTTGATGATAAAACTATAATAAATAATTGTATTTATTTAGTATTTTTAATATAATGTGTTTGTATTTAAATTTCGTATTTATTTAGTATTTTTAATATAATGTGTTTGTATTTAAATTTCGTTTTATTCACAATTTAATCTATTTTTTATTTTAATATTATACATATTTAATGTATTAATTAGTTCCAAACTATTTTTATTACGTTCCAAACAAATAATAAAATTTCTAGTATCCTTTATAAAAATATTTTATTTTTATATAATAAATCAATTAAAATTCATAATCCATTTACAATAAAAAATCTATTAAATAATTAAATAATCAATTAATTTTTATATATTTTTAGTAAATATATTTATTACCTAATAAATATATAGATTTTACGATTTGCTGTAGAACCTTCTTTTCATCATCATGCATCTTAATTTGGATGACTGTTGCCAGTCCACGCGCCGCGTTGAAGTTGGGATAAAAATGATATTAATCCCATACAATAAGAAAATGATTTGGCTAACGCTACAAAAGGATTGAATCTTTATGTGCTTTCTTTCTTTCTCTGACTTTAAAATGAGAAATTCAACTTTATTAAATATATAAACACTTATTTATGGGAAGATAAATGCATTCCGAACAAAAGGAAAATGTAATATTATAAGACTCCAATATTGATAAAGTCGACTAATTTTTATACATTTAGTAGGATTAAATATATATTCTGTCATCTTATACTAACGAAGACTTCTCTTATAAATACCCTAATAAACGATAAAAAAGACCGATCTTTTAACACTCTGAAGTTATTCTGAGCAATTATTTTCTTGATCGACCTATTCTCTTGTCCTTGCTCTGACTTTTGACTTCTTTAGGTGAATTGACTTCGTTACACTATCTTAATTTCTTCATCTGCGTCACAGGGCTAGAACTTAAGTCTAGCAAACCATGTGGCTTTATGCGATTTCTTAGCATCAAATCTGCATAAGTCAACTTAAGTCTCAAAAGATGAGAGTTCTCAAGAAAATTTTCTAAGGTAATGAAATATACTGAAAGCAAACTCAAAAGACAAATGAGCTCGAAAGAATTGAAAATCCACAATAAAGCAATGCACACCAAGTCTATCTACAATTTAGTTGAACTCTCCAAATTCGACGGTACATACTAAATTACATCAGCAATTGAGATCAGTGTCTATCTACATGAGAGCCTTAAGGGATTTAAACTCTATACATTCTTATCTTTTAGAATTTACAATGATTACCCTGATAACTCTAATTTTACTTGAATATTTTATTAGGCCATCAAGGCTCAAGTAAATGAGTTTCTCCATATGTTCCATAAATTGAACCATTCAAGTGGATTAAATGTACTCCATTAATCAATTAATCTTCATAGCTTTGATCCGCAACCTGTGGCACTTGTTCCTCCTTGTCCTACTCCCTTATTGTGCCTTTTATCAACATATAGTGTTTGGCAAAAAACGGAAATTCTAACAAATTATTTTTTTTCTTGACTTTTCTAAAAATATATCTAACAATTTTATTTGATATAAAAATGTATTCTGTTATAAATATATCAATAATCATTATATTTTTAATTGATAAAATAGAGATAAAATTATTAGTAAGTTTACGTTTTAGTCTTTCAATTTTAAAAAGTTACAAAACGGTCACTAAACTATTTAAAAGTCTTTATTTAAGTCACTTGGCTATTTCTTTTTAAATTCTGACGGGAGAGCTCTAAGCAATAATTTTACTATCAATATAGTGGATCAATACTTATTAACAAGTAAAACATATTTTAAATTCAAGTCGATTGAATGATCAATGTCAAATATTATAAAAGAAAATTGTTTAAATTTTAATTCGTAAATTTTTGACATTCGAAGTTGTTTAATTAAAAAAATTGTAAAAGAGGAGAATGAGAGCGCAAACAAAGAAGGATATCTTTTTGTAACATTTTAAATTTGAGTGAAGCAAATGTAAAATGTGCAATAATTTAGTGATAACGCCGTTGGCTGCCAATGTCGAAACCAAAGCTTGCTGCAGCACCTGCTGGCTGCCGCTGAAGGTCTTGATGCTATTGTTTTGTTTGGGGATATCACGATCCCGGGATCAAGTTTTGTAACAGGAAAAAGAAACCTATTTCATGAATTGGCATCGTTTTGGTGATGCTTGATGCGATCTTAGCTAATGACCCTTCCTCTTTCTCATCTTGCATACTGTTACATATTTAATCACCTTAACTACAAATAATTAAATATAGCTAGCATCATCAGGCAGTCCCAAGCGCTATGTTAAGATTGATTGCATCTGCAAACACCACAAAAGTTCATGTAATCCAATAAAAAGAATACACTTTCAAATTATCTTCAGTTTCACATAACAGTAGTCTTACACCCATATTCATCATCTAAAACAGAAGGATCTTCATAAACTTAAAAAAAAAAAAAAACCCCATAGTTTCAATTATCATAAGTTTTGCATTCATCAGTCTCGGGGTTGTCTTTGCAGTAATTCTCGAGAGGATCGTTATCTTTCAGCCTATCCCTGGCGTGGCTGGCTGCTGCACTCAGTTCTTCCACCTCGTCCCAAGCCGCCACGCACTCTCCGCTAGCCGGGTCATCCGAGCACGCCTCTTGTGCTTCCTTGATGCTCTGCTCCACCTTCTCCGATAAGCTATCAGGTGCAGCTCTCATCTGCATGCGCCTGGATTCCAACGGGGACAATACCCTTTTCCATGGCTGGTTAAGGTATGGGACCTTGACGGGGCTACCCTTGGTGGAGTCTGGTAGGCTGGCGATGGCTCTTGGGGTTACGAGGTTAAGAGTGAACAGGGTCGCCATTGTAGTTGTTCTTGTTTCGTCTGTGATGTGAAGAGTGAAAGGATGTGCAATGCAATGCTTTTCGGAAATAAATTGATAACAGGAAGATCTTTAATTGGGAACTGCAATGGTCCACAAATTTCTTATCACCTTGGAACCAATAACGTATTTACACGATGCTTGAAATTAGAAATATTTAATTACATATTTAATTACAATTGTTAATCAAATCTTACACAGAAAAAAAAAAATAATCTCACAACTTTATTCCTCGTCCATTTTGTGTTTTACTTTAACGTTATAAGAGTAAATTATTTAATTTGAAACAAATTAAAAATGAGAAATCATTATTTGGGCTACAACTGGATAATAATTCTCACATTGAGGTTTAGATTTTTTTTTTTGTCTAAGCTAGTCTATAAATTTAGTAATTGTTTGGCATGAATTAAGCGGTTGTTTTCATATTGGGACTTTAATTTTTTATTCAAGTTAGTCTCTTAACTTGACAATTGTTCCTATATTGAGATCTAAACTCGAGAATTGTTCCCATGCTGAGACCTAAACTTTAAGGTTTTCAAAGAAATATTAAGAATTAACTTGGATAAAAAAAAATTCATGCTCTAATCTAAAAATAATTGTCAAATTTAAGGGCTAACTTATACAAAAATAAAAGGTTTATATGCATAAAATTTTAGTAGAATAATTAACCCATGATAACAATTCAATCAAATACTTTTAGTAAAATAAATATACACCAACTCAATAAAAAAACTAAAAAATAAATATGCAATTATAAGCATGATTATCTAAACTGAACTAGACTAATCAATCGAACCAAGAATTGACTACGATATTGATCCAAAAAAAACTTTTAAACTAGTTGAACCACAAATTGAGACTACGATATTGATCCAAAAAAAACTTTTAAACTAGTTGAACCACAAATTGATAAGGGCCGATTAAACATAGCTAAAAACTGAATGAACTGACAATTAAACTGATATTTTTATTTTTATAAAATTTAATGATTTATTTAATTGAACAGTCCAAACTAATCAAATCAATGATGGAACCAATTCAAGCACCTATCTAATTCTAAAAACTTTGATTATAAGTAAACAAAATTATTAAAATATTACTAAATATAAAAAGTAAACTTAAAATCATTGTAAAAATGTTAATGATTTATGAAAATTAAATTAAAATCAAAATTAGCTTCCTCAAATCAAAATTGACAAATAGTTTTAAAATTTATCCGTGAATTATAACTTCAATTACATTTTATATTATTATTAAAAGAAATACATAAACAGAAACCAAAAACAAGGCGGCTCAGGGGGCACAATATCAAGGAACTGATGGGATTTGTTAAGCAAATATGTGATCATCAAGAACTCAATACAACAATTTTATTCCTAAAGGAAAAAAAAAAAAAAAAAAACCAAAACCGAGTTTGCTCATCTTGCATACAAGAGCCAAATGCAGGGATCGCAAAGATCAAAATACAGCCAGAGCTGCCCACAAATTCACAAAACATAAAAACATTTATTCTTCTGCCACAACACTGATTTCACCTTTCTCAAGCATGTCATAGAATGCTCTCACTTTCCTCTGCTCATTCCAGTGATGCATCTTCCAAAGCCCACCAGCGCAAAGACCGAGTGTTATCCCGATAACTAGCTCCTTAACGACACTCGGTCCTTTCAAGGTGGCATGAGCAATCCTAGATCCGGCCATTTCAATTTTCTAGTTGTATCTAGTAAAACAAGAAGCAAGAAGAAACATTTTCAGTTTCCAACAGTACAAAGTATGGGAACGAAACGACTCAATTTTATATGAAAAACCAGAAATGCAACCAGCAGAGGTAACAAATGTTCATAAACCCAATAGTGATAACATATTGCAATTAACAAAAATTTAGGTAACATAACTGGCAATTAACCAAACACTAAATCAGCACAAAGAGGGACTTCCAATTTTAATTTATAAAAGAACATATGGCTTTACAAGCAATGATTTCAAACTATATTGCTCCAACCAAGTGGAGGGAAGATGAATGACACATGCAGATTTGTTCTCAAATATTGTTCCTTTTCACCCAAGATGGTATCTATAATCTTATACACATTGCTTTGCTTTGGGACCAACATAGTCTGCACTTGCATATTTCGTTAAATAACTTCCATGTTAGTTCCATAGCGATTACAGGCTAAAATCTAGGACTAGACCAACTCAGATTATTGCTTGATGACAATCAAGGCATTGAAACCTGACTATAGCGTCTTCCCTATTTAACGATAGAACAATTCAACGCCTTCAATTACTACGTTTTACTTGTTACTTAAATTCAACAGCAGTTTTATGCTGTGTAAATCATATAATATCTCTTGGGTCTAAGCACTCAAATCAAAGACGTGTAGCTCGAGATTCTCCTCTCTTAGTTTTCCAAACAACACAGCCAATCCCCTTTCAAATGCGATTTCGAATCTCAGTTGGGTGTTCGAAAAAATAATTCACCCATAATTTCAAAGCATAAATGAAATAATCGTAAAACGAAAAACAGATATTAATTTAATAAAGTTCGAAGCTGTTAGATCCCTCAAACGAGGGATCCAATTGGAGGAAAGTCGTCAAGAAACCCCAGAAAGGAAAACGAAAGGAACAACGGAAAAGAGAAATTAGGGTTTACCTGAACGAGGCTGCGATGAAGACTAAAGGATCCAATTGAATGGGGATTCAAAATTGAAGAGGATTGGGAGCTTCAACGACCTATAATCTTCTACAACATTATTTGGGAATTCTCTATTTTACCCCTGTCAAATGGTGGGCTCAGTGGCCATATATTAATCCAACATCTCCGTTTCTTTATCTAAATATAGCCAATTATTATTATTGGTTAAAAAAAAAATACTAAAAATAGTATTTCATACATGCATTTTAAAATAAATGAATTTAAAAATAAAATATTTACCTGGCAAAATATATTTGCATTTTCAAGGGAAATTCAAATTTTAGAGAGACACATGACTGTAAAACATAAATTGTGAAAATTTATCAAGTTATGCCAAGCTCAAGGACCATATCCCTTAAATTTTTAATCTTCAAACGATAAATCAATATTACATGAAAATAAAAAGCATATAATATGATAGCAGCATAAGATTTCGGAAATTTAGCACACAATTTGATCAAAGCAAAAATACATATTCGCTAAAGACTTCACCTACTTTTCAAGGTTTAATATTGTTATATAACTAACATTAAAATTCATATCATCATTCGGTATTGGCACTCAAAGAGACACAAAGCAGGCAAAATCATATTCCAATTATCTCAAAATAGTAAATGTAGACAGCCATGTCATTGATGGCAAAGTTAGCTAAGGAACAAACAGTAAACACCAGGAGGTTTATTCATCACTATCAGCAGTAGCAGCTAGTGGCTGAAGAGCTTTGAGAGGATTCATAATGACACCATCGATAAGTCCATATTCTTTTGCTTCTTTTGCGCTCATGAAGAAATCACGGTCGGTATCCTGGTTAATCTTCTCCAAACTTTGGCCGGTATGGTAAGCAAGATACCCGTTTAAGTTTGCCTTGTGATGCAGCATTTCATTTGCCTGAGATTATCATTCAGGTCCAATCGTTGCATTATGGTTTAACAACTGAACTAAAAACAAAACTACATGCTAAGCAAGCTTAGTAAAAAGACATGTTTACTAACGCTTGGTTGTCTTGTATCATAAACATCAAGATGCGAGATACAATTGAATGTATTCGATATATCACACGGTCTATAAACCATGAAAGGCAAAAACATAAAATTTTAAAAACATATGAGGTTTACCAAGAAAAATCCATACCTGAATATCAATATCAGTTTGACCACCTTGAGCTCCACCAAGGGGTTGATGTATCATTATCCTTGAATTGGGCAAACTGTATCGTTTTCCTAGAGTTTTGAAGAAAACAAAGGGGTGCAAGCATTTAGTAGACCAGAGGAAACAACAACAAACATCAGAGCTATGAATGGTACAAATCAAAAGCATTGTATACCTTTGGTTCCACCACTTAGCAGAAAGGCTCCCATGCTGTTCATGGAAAAATAAAAATATGTCCATTATTAAAAAAATAATTGCATCCACATGAAAACAGAAAAATTTAACCTCTGAAGCATCAATAAACATCTTTTTTAGAATTGCAAGTCAAAGACAAAAAGTCTACGATTTCCATAAATCAATATCATGTTACTTGTCCAAGAAACTTTATTTTTCATATAATTAACACAAGCAAAGATTAAACCAACTGTGGCTTTGAAACACAAAGGTCAGGCATTGAGGAGGGGAACATAAGAAGTAAAACAAGTCTTATCACTACACCTCCTCTATCTCCAATAAATTAAAGTATTACAGCCCATTTAGCCAAAAGAAAACATATATTACACATATTAAGAATATACTCATCAAGGATACAATAGCTTTCAGAATGAGTCAAATATACATAACTTGAGTTTCAACCTATGATTAAAAAAGAAAGCAGGCATAGCTGCAAAACTATTGTTATTGATGTTCCATATTTGAAATTTAAGAATATAATGACAGCACTGTAAGCAGAAACAGTTACATCAATGAACTTATACCTAGCTGCAAGTCCAACACACACAGTTGAGACATCGGGCCGGATATGCCTCATGGTGTCAAATATAGCCATACCTAATATAAAAAATTCAAAAACACGCAAGTTAGACAAGTCAATCCCTAGCTTGCTATTCAAAACAAACTAGAGCAATTATAAATACATCATTCTTATTAGATAGATACATTACCAGCTGTAACTGACCCTCCAGGGGAATTGACATACATGACAATGTCCTGTTGACAAGATTAAAATGCACAAGTAGTAAATAACATACATGGTGGCATTCAAGGTTCCTAATTCTTTTAGGGAAAAAAGGGTGAGAATGAGTAAGCAATAAGCAAAGAACCAAAGAGACCTTCTGAGGATCAACGGCATCAAGATAGAGAAGCTGAGCTACAATAATGTTAGCCATATCATCATCAACGGCTCCACCACAGCGAACTATTCTCTAACGAATGGAAACAAACAACCAAGATCAGCAGCTGAAAAGAGAGGAGAAAAAACTAAATTTGTTAAAGCCAAAATTCATATCCACGCCGAATCCTCACATGTTGAAAAAGTTGGCTGACAACACTTTGAAATCTCTCTTGCACCATGGGAGGTGGCCCCTGCCCTTGTGCATAGGCAGGTAAGTAAGGTGATGCCGGAACTTGCAAATCATCCCTGCATAGTGACAAAGTAAATTTTTTGATCTTTTATCACATATTTGTCCATTAAGAAAAAAGGGTCGTAGTTCCATACGAGACTTTTACCTTATTGACCAAATTCCCTGTCGAGAAGTTGTCGGAGGGGCCCAAAACTCACCTGTGTAAACAGCTTTTGGCTGATAATTCACCGCATTCTTTTGATTACTGAGAAACTTCTTCAATTTCCTAAGAATAAAAATAAAGATTTTACTTTCAAAATTGGACTCCCTAAAAGAAATCCCATGTTGGACCCTCTAACGTTAAGACAAAAAGAACACGGGTTCTATTCAAGATTGGAAATTGGAAGAACGGAAATACTACCTCCAAGGTTCCAGAATGTCGAATTAAACAGACTTTGAACTTAAAGATGTTTACATCAATTTCCTAGTTTGGGTAAAAGAAAGATGGAACAAAAAAGAAAATACCTGGGACGAAGGGGATGGAAAGGAAGAGACAACTTATTAGAATCGACATTGGTGCTTGAGTTTGTAGAGAAGAGGAGAGAACTGAATCGAAGAGACGAGGGCGATGTCGAAAAGCACGCGCTTGCCATTCTTTATCTATGAAACCAAAACTGAAGTAGCAGTTGACTATAGAGGCGAGAGGAATGGGAGGAGGGTTTTCAGGCGCGGTGGGGTTGGGAGGCCGATAAGGGTAGTGTGGATGCCTGTAGAGAAGGAGCGGTGAAGTGGAACAACAAACTTAAACAGCGACTTCCTTTGAATATCTTTTCCCCAACCCAAGATTAATCTTCCTGTTTGACCCGAATTTGGATTACGGACGGGTTACGACCCGTAAGCCAACCGAATACTTCTCATTTTTTAAAACAAAAATGCTGTATCATTTCATTACCCCCTAACTTGGGATAAATTAGTAATCACCCAATTATAAAATATTACAATGTAGTCACCAAATTATTAATAAATTTTATTTTTAGCCATTTAATTATAAAAATTTACAAATTGGTTATTAATTATTTAATTTTGTCTTTTTGATCATTAGTTGGCTAATTGTAGTAACTTCTAACATTGACATAGTAGCAATTTTAACCCTAAATTTTATATATTGTGTCAATTTAGTCTTAATTCTAAAAAATATAACCTTCAACATTTACATATTATGTAATTTAATCCTTTTTCTATATAATTTTGATTGAAATGATAAAATTGAAATAATATAAAAATCAGATATAACTTTAATTAAACTGAAAAAGTTGAAATAGAGAAAATTATGATATATCACATTCAAATCTTATAATTGTATTATCTAATTATAAAAGGACAAAAAAACATTAAAATAATAGTTGTGAAAAGGATGATCTTTTAACAATTTTACAATTAAATTGAGATTTGATGAGATTTATAGGCTTTTTAGTGAGAACATTTTTTAACTTAAACTGTAATAATTCTTCTTAATTTGATCCCTACTCTTAAAGTGCAATATTATTCTCACTTAGAAAATTTAATCAGGTGATGAACACTATTTAAAGATTAAAGTGGAGAAAAAAATTCAAAGGGTGGGACTGAATATTGCTTTATAGCTTAAAATTATTAAGCCAAGAAAGAAAGAATTTGTAGCCTCTCTGGATTGGAATGGAGAGGAATTCTTTTATTTATGGATTACACTAAAATAAACACAACTAAGATTTTCTTGTACCCGTAATAATTACATTAATATTACTCCAAAAAGAAATTTGCATTTGGCTCTATTTTTTAATCCGTCCCTGGGTTGAAATGGAACATAAATGTGCAGAATTTACCACATGCACAAGAGGGAAGTGCTGGATTTTCAGCAACACTAGCAGGTAGTTTCAGCCATCTGCTGTTTTTGAATTGCCCTGTAGCACTGCAGACTACAAAGAGGTAGCTTCGACTTCGAATCTCGATATTTGTATGGGTTACCACACGATGGACCCGCACAGTTCTCTCGAGGAGCAGGGTAACTGGATATTCATACCAAAGACATTTCCAATATCAGAAAACTAACATTTGTTAAATTGAATCAACTGAAAGCATTGGACTGGGGAAAACACCTAGAGGGTTTGGAGTTAAATATACTAGGGAAACCCAAATCCCTGGGAAATGTTACTGTTGTTCCTGCAGGACCCATGACCAATCTGATGGTATTTGATGCAAGCATCTCCGCTTTAACAGCCTTCTCCTATACATACATATATGTATGAAAAGATTAGAACAAAATGGTATTAATATATACGACTTGCCAAAAGCAGAATTATATTTTGGCGAACTTTTGTTTTCATTCCAACTTCGAAATACCTGTGCCATTTCTTCCTGACGCTTTTTGATTTTTTCTTCCCGCTTCTTCCTGCTAGAGTCTTGGCCAAGTATTTTTCTAATAGCCTCAGCCTACCATCAATTAATTCAAACACACTCAATTTTTGCATTGTAGTTCTAAAATCCATATGCAAAGACATGGTAATCCCGAAGCAACAGAAACAAACCTCAGATTCCCTATTGGCCTTCTCAACTTGCATCCTTCGTCTCTGAGCAGCCTCTGCCTTCTTTAGCTGCTGCTCCACTTCAGAAAGTTTCTCCTTTTGCTCTACAATCAAAACAACAATCACTGTCAAAAAGGGAGGAAAGCAACCAATAAATTGCATAAAAGGTTATGACAGAAATAAATGCTCACTTCTTGATGGGGCAGGTGGTAGACCATTTGGAAACTCGATTAAGCTTGAGCCAGGCGCAGAAGAGGCATCTTTGCTAGACTGAAGAGCCCGTTGACGTGTTGTGAGAGTTATTTCCCTCTTACTCTCCATTGATGGCTCAACAGATTCTTTCCTTTGTTTCCTTTTCTTCTTACCTTCAAGCTCACTATCAGATACTGGTTCATCTTCCTCCTCATAATCGGTATCCTCAGAAACCCTATCTGATCTATGCTTCCTTTTCTCATCTTTGGCAGAACTTGAAGTGCCAAAGTTTTCTACGATGGAAACCCTGGAGAGTTTTTTCTGTTTCTTGCCTGGTTCATCATCATCTTCCTTATATGCTGGACTAATCTTCGAAGTTTTAAGTTTTTCCAAGTAACGGATCTCATCATCATTGTCATCTTCACTGAATTCCCCATCAAGTAGACGTCTCTTAGGGGCCCGCTTGCTTTTGCGAACCGTGCCGGCATGGTCTCCTTGTTTACCTGAGGCATTCTTTCCAGATGTCTTTCCCATCAAAGAACCCTCCTTCCCAAGTCTAAAACCACCTTGGGAGAAATCTTTCCAGGGTACACCTTGCAAACCACTCCTACCTGGAGGTGAGTGCCCATCATTGCTACTTCCCTGCATTAACAACATAATTAATAATAAGACAAAGCACATTAATACATAATTTTCCATACGAATATTAAGACTTTGAAACCGATCATTTATCTCACAGAATCTTCCAGATAATGCTAATCTATAAGAACCCCACATCAAATAACAAAAGAGAAGACTTATTTCAATATAAATTTGCTATTATTGAACCAAATGCTCACTACCTGGAGACTGTTCTTCCTTGCAGAGGACCCAGTCCCTGGCGATCCATTAACTGTCGAGTTTGCATGAATTGTGCGAGTAACTCCACCAACCTTGAGCTTAACCTTTTTAACCTTGCTTTCATTATTATCAATAACAGCTTCTTGTGTTGAACTCTGAATCTCCGCATCTCTTGACTCTAATTCCGACCACTCTTTCTCCTTGGTACTGCTTTTCCAATTAGCAGGGGCAAGTACACCCTTGCTAGAACGCTTACTATTTGACCCACTTCGCCCGGGCTCATTGTCGTAAAATGCATTGAACCCTCCATCTTGTTTCTTTCTTTTATGGGATTTGTCAACTTCAAAACCAATGTCAGGAGAAATCCTAGAAACATGTTGATTAAGATTGAATTCTTTCCGCTTCGAATTAGCATGGACACCAGCATTCTCATCACTGGAGACTTTGCTCACATCATCCGAAGGTGGTGTCGATGACAATGGCGAGTGATTCTGGCTTTCAGGATAAGATAGCGAATCGGGACGAGGCCGACGAGAACTCCTCTTCTTCCTCACAGTATTATTTGCACCGTTAAACCGACTAACCGACTCTTCCATGGTGGTAAATAACTTTACCAGAAGGATAATCTAGCAAGACCACTAATCCTAAGAGAAGGAAAATGAAAACATGAGATGTAAAACGCATAGATCCCAGAGCATAACAAAAGCAACTACAATTCACCACGGGTCAAATCAGATCAAACAAGATAATGGAAAGAAAAAAAAGGATCAAGAATCTCATATAACATCCTTAAAATCCTATAAAACACATAATGGTATCAAAATTAAACACATCCCCTGAAAACCGGTAGAAACATGATCATCAAGCTAAAGGAGTTTCACCAATGTAAACAACAGAGAGGCCGAACAATCAATGACTTCAAATTTCATAAGCAGTTGATCAAAATATCAAAGATTACCCCAAACCCAAAAGATAAATTCCAATAATTCTATAAAATTAACTCACAATTCAAAATGGGTCAAATCAAAGCAAAGCCAAGATTAAAAACACCCAAAATCACAAGAACCAACCCATCGAACACCCCTAAAAAAATCAATAATCGAAAAGTAACCAGAATTCAACCCCTATTCAAACCCATAGATCAAATTAGCAAATAGGCACGAATACTCGACCATGTACCTTCTTGAACTAACCGTACAGAAGAAACCGAGGAAATCAGGGAAGAGAAAAAAAGAGAGAAGAAGAGGAAAGAGAGAAGGAGAAGGCGGAAAGTAAAATAGATTAGGTGGGAATGTGAAAAAGAATAAAAGGATTTTCGTAGAGAAGGGGAAAAGAAAGAAAGGGAAGAGATGGGAATGGAAGGGTTAAAAAGAAAAAGAGGTTTTAGGGTTAGAGAAGGATAGGCAGATGTTGTTATAGTAACAATTATCTGCTGGTTCACCATTATTTTGCTATTGCCACACCACCCCTGTGTTTTCCTTTTTATCGTTTGGGTGTGGGCTGGAACTTGGAAGGGTGGGTTTTGAGATTGATTTTTTTGGATATTTGACTCGGTCACTCGACTCGCCGAACCGACTCAGCCCCCTCCCCCTCTCTTTCTCGCGCTTTTCTTTTTTCTTTCATTCCGTTCGTCCTTCTTCGTTTCTTAGTCTTAATGATTTTAAATTTTTTTTTTTTTTACACGGTTTACGCTGCAAGAGCGTGCGTAGGTTAAAGCCCTGCGCACATGGGGCGTATGATAGTAGGAGTCTCTTCTTTTATTTTTAGCCGTATTTTGTGCTACGTGTCTCTAAGTTATTTGGTCTACTTCTCCCCCGTTTGGGTGGGATCGTCTCCTCCCGTATTGTGAAAATTATGAATGAAGTGTTCAATGGTTATTCTTGTACGGTGTCGATATCTACTTCACTAATTGGGAATATATGTGCTTGAATTCATATATAAATTAAGTATTATGATCTTATTTTTATATTTATTTTATGTAATTAAGTTTTTTAAAAATTTTCATTATTAATATTAAATTTTATTATATATCTCTATATTACATGTAAGTTATGAATTGAGTTATTATAATTTAATTTGGTTAATTTTAATATTTTTATTTTTTTAAATTTGAGATTTCAATCATAAATTAAATGATAATAGTTAAATTGGTTTGATCAAAATTTACTATTGGTCTCATAAATTGAATATTTAGTTTTTTTTCAATTTATCATTTTAATCCCATACTTTTCAAATCTTAAAATAATAATTGTTAAATCTATTAACTAAAATAGTGTGATTTTTTTATAAGTATTATATGAAAATAGCAAACTAACATAATATTACACATTTAACAATATGTTTGTCGCATAAGATTACGAAGATAGAAATTTCTAACTTCAACAAATTTGGTAGTTATTGATTTGTCGAGATTTAAATTTTAAAAGTTAAAAATATAAAGACTAAAATGATCGAATTATAATACAATAATTTAATTTGTATGTATAATACAGGAGTTAATGGTAGAATTTGGCCAAGGATAAAACAAATAATAATGTGATAAAATAATTTTTGGCCCATGAACTTGGCAATTAGTTCCACTTTTGTACTTGTAATTTTTTCACTTTGATATCTAAACTTAGTAATTAGATTCATTTTGGTCACCGAACTTAGATTCCATCTAGATTTGATAATATAGCTAGTGTTTCTTGAAACACTACTGGATTGGTCAGTTAAATTAATTGGATTGGGAACTGATTGGTATATTGGTCCAAATAAAGAGGTCAAACTAATTGAATTGAAAAATGCTTGAAAACTAGGATAAAAACCAATAGTTAAATAGATTTAGCAAAAAACAATATATATATATATATATAAAATTTTATGAAATTTTAATTAATTATTAAATTTTGTTGGTTTAGTAATGGAACCAATCAAACCGATTGAATTGAGGACCAATAGTTTAATCGGTTTAACCATTGGTTCCATTATTAAAAGACATTCTAAAGTTGTATCATTGTCATCACTTTAAAAATTATATATTTTTTTAATTTTCAAGTGATGAATCTCAAAGAGAGAGTGCCACATCATCATACTTCTATTATTTTTTAGTTCAGGGATAAAAATGAATTTAGTTGTCAAGTTCAAGTATTCAAGTGATTAAAAAAATACAGGTATATCAAAATGAACTTAGTTACTTAGTTTAAGGGTCAAAAATTATATTATCCCGATATTAAATTAAAAAAACATAATGGAACTGAATAAAAAAAAAGTTGGATAAACTAATAAAATAGTCACTTTTGTTTATTTTAGGTTACATTTTAGTCACTTATGTTTGAAATGTTACGTTTTAGTCACATACGTTATCGTTTTATTACGAAATGATCAATGAGTTGTCAACGGCTGTTAATGGTATAACGGCAATCTTACATGGAACATTATTTCATCATATCAGACGAAAATTTTAGATCAAATTACACAATTAGTTGCTATACTTTTTTATTTTTTTGAATAATTTAATTTTTTTCTTTTTTATTTCTCTTCTTCTTCTTCTTTTCATCTTCTAGTATACTCTTCTAGTATACTGCAGAATATTGTACCTAAAGGTTAAAGGTTAAAATTAAAATTTAAACCCTATCATTCTCCCCATCTCTAGAGAATTAATCAGTAGTCTTGGGGGTGCTGAAATATAATCATGTTAAAATTTAACAACTTTTAAATTCAATTGGTGTATTAGCTTCCCCAACGTTTTTGCAGCTAAAGAAAATTTAGAGTAAACTTAATAACTACACACAACAAAAATTCTCAACTTAAGTCAAAACTTAATCTTGAATGGTAATAAAAAAACTGAAAGTTGAAATAAGAGAAACAAGTAAACAGGCAATAACATGACTCTAAATTGAATGCTAAGACTAAAAAAACATAAAATCTACGTTGGGAAAGCTAGGCAACAAACTAAAATGTCTGGTAAGATCAAATTAAGGTCTTACACAACAAAATATGAGAAACCTGAATGCTAATTCGATGAATAAATATGAAATAACACAAGATTCACACAAGAAAAAGAATAAAAATTACAAAAAAAAAAAAAAGTTGTAAGAAAGGAAAACCCTACAGAAATTTCTAAGAAACTTAAAGGAAAAACGAGGGGTTATGAGGTGAGACAAACATGAATTGAAACATTTAAAGAAAAAGGACAAAGCAATAAAGAAGGAAGAGGACGAAAAAAAGAAGAAAAATCAAAGAGCTTTATTAATTTTTTTAGCTTTGGTTTGAATAAAAATTGATTAATTGACATTTGATTAATATTTTAATTTTAACCTTTTACCTTTGGACACAATATTATGCAGTGAAGAGTATGAGAAGAGAGAAAATAAAGAAATAAAAAGAAAAAAATTAAATTGTTTTAAAAAATAAAAAGTACAGGGATTAATTGTGTGATTTCATCTAAAATTTTAGTCCAATACGATGAAATCACAGCCATATCAAATCGCCGTTATACCATTAACAGTCTTTAACAATTCAATGACCATTTGGTAACAAAACAATAATATAAGTAACGTAAGTAACAATTCAAACATAAGTGACTAAAATGTAATCTTAAGTAAACAAAAGTGACTATTTTGATAGTTTAATCAAAAAGTTCAATATAAAAATAAGAAAGGAAGTTAAGAAACATATGTACAAAATTTCATCGAGCACTGCATGAATGGGGAAAACTTAAAAAGTGGCACAATTAGGAAGAATTTACCCATTCTCCATCCTAAAAATCCTATTTCCAATTTTATCATTTCCTACTTAAGTAAATTTCACATTGCTGTATTCAGTTCCAAGCTTCGGTATGAAGGATTGATTCCGCTTCACTTGCTCAACCTTGAGAATTGTTTATCGTCCTTCATGCAGATCTTCTGAGGAAACCGCAGTCCGTGAAATGTCATTGTCGAAAGCACTTAGACCAGAGCAAGGAGCAGAAGAGAACATTGAAGACATCTCATCAGACTCAAATGTAGTTGAAGATTGCCTCTGGTTGGGCCGGTTATTGGAAACAGTCAACATGGAGTCCTGATATTCTGTAATACGCTGCACCATTTTTAACGACTGTACTACTTCACCCATTGTGGGCCTTTGACTCGCCTCAGGAGCAACACAAGCAGCAGCAATTGTGCAAACTCGTATGAAATCTTCTTTCGGGTACTTCCCTCCGAGCCCTGGATCAGAAAGCTCTTCCAGCCGATCCTTGTCTCTTAGGATTGGCCTCGCCTGAAACCAGAACAGCCAACTTGAGTTATCTATCAGATCAAGTGATTAATAAAGGTTCACGTCCACCAATTCCTAATCGCATAAAATCCGTATATAGAAAATAGAAGCATTAGCAACAGTGAGGCTAACTCTACGTTACTACTCACCCAAGTGACAAGGTTTTCCTGTCCTGATGGTTGTGACATATCTACAGGTTTCCTTCCTGTGAGTAACTCAAGCAGTACAACTCCATAGCTGTAAACATCACTTTTTACGAGTAGATGTCCAGTCATTGCGTATTCAGGAGCTACATACCTAAAACCCAATCCCACTCTACCTTAGTGTCAATTTAAACAAGAGAAAGAAAGATTTACAAGTGTAGTGCATGAAAACCAACCCAAATGTGCCCATTACACGAGTAGACAGGTAATTTGTTCTGCCTTCAGGTGCTTGTTTTGCAAGTCCAAAATCAGCTACTTTAGCATGAAAGTTATTCTCAAGTAATATATTGGATGCTTTGAAATCTCTGTGGATAACACATGGTTGTGAGTCCTCATGCAGGTATGCAAGTCCTCTTGCCACATCAAGTGCAATCTTCATTCTGGTGTCCCAGTCCAAAGGACAATTTACTCCCAAGGGGCCTGAGGCAAAACAGAGTAAAGTCAGCATAAAGTATCACAATTGACCGCAGGTAAAAGGATAACTTCAACAAATGAGCTGCACACGGGGTCGAATTAGAAGGGCAAAATACCATGGAGCCATGATTCTAAGCTTCCATTTGGAACAAGCTCATAACAAAGTAGGTTTTGTGAAGACTCGCGACTACTATAGTAACCTACAAGTTTCACAAGATTACGATGATGCAACCTGCTAAGCATTTCAACTTCAACCAAAAACTCTTTATCTCCTTGTGGTCCTCCATTGGTAAGCCTTTTAATTGCTACAGCAGTACCATCACTTAAAACACCCTTGAAAACCCTGCCGAACCCCCCTTCCCCCAGTATGCTAGCAGGAGCAAAGTTGTTTGTCGCTTCTTTGAGTTCTTCATACTGTAGAAACCTTGTACTGCTTGGGTGGGGAAAAGATCCTGCTCTCTCAACTCCATCTGTTGTCCTTGGCTTTACTGAAAAAACAATGCAAGGGGATTAGACCATTTATAGTGCCAGCAAGACATAAAACAATACCACAAAATCAATCTGCAATCTCATTCATAAGGTGTGACTAGATGTGCAAAATCAGGCACACTAATGTTTTCTGAAACCTTTATCTTCCTCTCTTCTTTCAGCTCAATCACGAGATTCGTTAGCAATTACAGTCATCCTACTTGAAAAAGATAGGGAAAAACGAGTTTTCTTATTCCATATTTCATCAGTATATAACTAGGGACGAGATCAGTGCCAGTTACAAATGTTATTAAAATAATCAAAACATTTAAACCTTAGGCCAACAGAAAATTCATAGTTTTTTGCTTATAAACATACCAGATTCCTTGGCAAATGCTTCTGTCTTTCCCTTATGGAATGTGCACGAACAAATTATAAGCACTGATATTATAGCAAAAACCAGTATGCCAGCAGAAATACCAAAAATAAGAATCAAATTTGAATGGTTCCCCTTGTTTGAAGAGCCAAGTGATGTAGAATTGGAGGATAGATGTGCCGGTGCAGCCCTAGGTCTAGAAACCACGATGGGAGCTGTGAACAAGATGCTGCTTTGTTAGGACAAATAAAATAAGGTAAGGTAATTCCCTATATAAAATTACAGTAAGCTATGAGATGCCAGGAAAACTATAGCATATAAGAACCATATCCATTATCCAATCAAGAAAAACATTGAAGTTATTTGATCCTAGAAGAATTTAGGTTGCATCATAAGTTACCTGGGGCAGGCGCTGGAGGCTCAAACCAGGTAAAATTAAGGATTTGGTAATCCCCAACTACTTTTGGGTCAAAATGAACCCTACGCATCACAAGTGAAGAGTTTATCTTAGATGCATCACTGGCAGAGAAATTGATCCCTGTGTGCGGAATAATATCCATAGAGATATTTAATCTTGATAAGCTGAGCACATAAAAATTGATAATCTCGATTTGGTTAGGCAGCAAATCAAGCTGAGAAGTTAACTCCACTAGAAAAGCATTACGATCAGGGTTTTGGGAAACATTTAAAAGGAGAAGGTCAAGCTTTATGGGATACACACAATGACAACCATGAGTCCCAGGTTTCAAAATTGAGTCTGGTTTGCAACAATCTGGCCAAGTGAGAAAATTCTCATGTAAGCATCTTATACAGAATATAAATATAAATAACAAGTGCTCAAGATGCTGCCTTCTAACTACATCTTGCATAGAAGAGTTGTAAAAGATGTAAGAGTTGCAATATGTAATGAATGCCTAAAGAAGAAAATATAATAGAGTTGGTAATAAAATGATTTAGAAAATATCTTACTGGACACTTCAGGAGACAATGGTGGTTGAGCTAAACTAGCTGGAATTGGACCAGCACTGATCTGTGTAGGGGCAATATTTGGCAAGCCCATACCAGGAGGAACCAACGCACTCCTCTTCATCAATGGTTTTGACAGGCGTGAACTGATAGGAGGGTGACCAGCAGTTATCGATGGACCACGAAGAGGAGATTGGGCTGGTGCTACAAGTGTTGGTGCACTGCAAGGGGCAAAATGTCTTCGGCTTGGTCTATGAACCAATGGCAGATTGGAAGGTGAGGGAAGATCAGAAACAGCTGGTGCACCCTCAGCTGCTGTGGTGGGAGATTGTGCTGGCACTTGAAGATTTCCGGAAAAATCAGCATTGGTGATGGAAATTGCACAACACAGAACAACAAGTTTCACCAAAAATGAACAGACATTTCCTAACGCTCCTGTTATGTTATACAAAGAATACACTCAATCAAGCAAGGAACCGTACATATATACATACACACACATAACAGATAATAAAAAATCCAGTGTCTACGCGACAATGCATAATAACTCCAAAAATTAAATGTGAATCACAAACGTGACTGGCCACAAAAAAAATGTAAACCTAATGCACTGAAATGCCAGTATACTTCTTTATTTGCAAAATAGTCGACCTTCTTTCTTTCAAGGACCTATATAGCTAATGTCGACAACTATTTCGTGAAAATAATCTATCTACTGAAAAACTCCTTTTTACCTTTAAAACTCTTTCTCTCTTCTCTCACTCTTAAGGGTTCTTCTTCTTCTTCTCCTCATTCTTTGCCCAAAATATAGTGACCATTATAGCATAAAAAATAACTAGTAGGCAATTCACAGTCCCAAAACTAAGATTCCAGCTAAACCAAAATAACTGCATGAATCAATGAAAGCTTTCCTTTCTTATATCTCTAAGTGCAACAAGCAAATTTGAAAATAAAAGAATACAGGAACTTGTTAACAGAGCTGAATCCATCTCTTTGTCTAGGTTATCTTTAATCGACGATGAGGAGGAAAATGAAGATATAACTTTAGTCTTAGTCCTCGATTTTTGTTCAAGCAAACCAAATTGGAAACCATGAGTAGTTAAATTTCAAAACAAAAATGGCAAGTT
This sequence comes from Gossypium rotundifolium, assembly GCA_025506655.1. NCBI lineage: Eukaryota > Viridiplantae > Streptophyta > Magnoliopsida > Malvales > Malvaceae > Gossypium > Gossypium rotundifolium. The sequence continues at coordinate 54,025,730 of CP106728.1, forward strand.
ATATTCAGTAAATTACCCCTGGGATTTAAGAGAGCAAGAACCGACATCACCAACGCCGTTGATTTTAACCGGGGACAACTCAGATCTGGGGAAATTCCAACAAACCAACGCCGAGATCACAGTTTCAAATGAGAGCATTAACACCTCCAAACACATAAAAGCAACACTAGGAGAACAACTTATTTGCGACAGGCAACAAGGGAGGATTCAACCGTGGAGACAACATCACAAGAATCGGAACTCGTACGACATGACTCAGAGTCAGAATAGCCATTACTGAGTTTCCGAGTCGAAGAACTTCAGCTAAAAGAGAGAAAGAAGAGGAAAGAAAGAAATAAAACCCCTCGAGTTTGAAAATGAGAGAAATAAAATGAAACAGAGAAGTAGCTTTGACTGTTGGTGAAAACTGAAAGCAGTTGTGGCCTTTTTTCACTCCATCTTTTTGGTACTACTTTTCTCCCTCACTCCGTTATACTTATGAGTTACTGAGTATGTTATTGGGGTTTTAGTTTTTTCGTAGAACTACAACAATAGTCATTCAACTATGCATAAATTTTCGTTTTAGTCACTTAAATAAAAAAGTTAATAATTTTATCACTGGCTTTTTCGAAAGGCTTAATTCAAAAAATACCCCCTAAACTATACCCGTGTTCTCAAAACGGTACTTAAACCTTTTTTTTTGTCATACACAAACTTAACTTTCGGGGAAAAAAATTTAACCAATCAGGGGCTGCCACATCATTGGTATTTGTCTTTATCTTTTTCCTGGAATTTGAAAGGGGAAAAGTTAAATGTAATAAAAAAAAGTAAAAGGTGAAATTTTCTTTACCTACTCATTTAACTGTATTATTACTCTCTCATTTAAAAAAAGAGAGATACGGGTCTGTCTTTTGACACGTTTTCGTCTGTCTTTTGACACGATTTTGTCTCTTTTTCCTTTCTTTTGTTTTGGTTTTCTCCTGTTTTTTCATTTTGCTGGGACCAGAATCTTTCGTTCTGTTTGGCCAGGCTGGAATGGAGAATACTTTGGCTAATCTACAGTTGGATGACGAGGAAGAGATTGCGTTTCAGGAAGAAGAAGGTTTAACGGATCAATCTTTTCATCTCTGTTTGGTGGGTCGATGTCTTACTGAGAGTGTCGTTCATTTCCCCTCTCGTAATACTTTGGCGGATCTGTGGCACCCTATAAAGGGTATATACATCTCGATCCGGGTGAAAACGATATCTTTCAAGTTTTTTCATGAAGTTGATATTCAGAGAGTGATTGGAGGCTCTCCCTGGTTCTTCAACAACCATCTTTTGCTGCTTCATAGAATAAAAGATGGGGAAGATCCCTTATCTGTTCCTTTAAATCATTCTGAATTCTGGGTCCAAGTTCACGACCTCCCTCCTGGTGTGATGTCTGAAAATATGGCTAAACAGTTGGGGAACTTTATTGGTCAATATCTTGATTATGATACGGGAGTGTCTCTGCTGGGCATGCGTAACTTTATGAGAATTCGGGTCTGTCTTAATGTGCTGAATCCTTTGAAAAGGAAAAAGAAGATAATGATTGGCTTGGATCGGATTGTTTATGCCAAGTTCCGCTATGAAAAATTAAGTCTGTTCTGTTTTATTTGTGGAAACTCGGGCATGGAGAAAGTTTTTGTCCTCTTCGTACCGTCTTGGATCCGGCTATTATATCTTTTGGGTGGGATATTTCCATGAGAGCGGAGGTACGACGGCGGAGTTCTATGCCAAGCAAATGGCTGAGGGAAGCTGATGGTTCGGTGGGTGGGAGTTAGATTATGGCAAGTAATCAAACAGGAGTGAATTTAGGAGTTAATGGGGATTTTGTGAAAATACAGGGAAGTGAATTGATTCCAAGCAATCATGCTCCTAATTATCCTTATTTAAAAAATCAAATGTCGGTAATTAAGGGCAATGAGATACGGCAGAATATTGAAGTGGCTGATTCTTTTGGGTCTGGCGGTGGTATTGGGCCTATGATTTCGGACATAATAGAGGAGAATGATCCTATCCATCCTCTTGATGGGAAAAAACGACAGCGTGTGGTACATACTGATGGGGTTCTTTTGGGTGAAAATTCTATTAAAAGAAATAATGATTTATCTACTGCTCATGACGAAAGCAAATGGATGCAATGAAAATTGTTAAATGGAATGTCCGTGGTTTGGGAGATCACTACGCTTAAAAGGCTCAAGAATAAATTACGCCATATATCCCCATATTTTGTTTCTAATTGAAACAAAACTTAGTGTGAAAAGCATGGAGAAGGTTAGGCGAAATTGGGTTTTTCTTGTGGTATTGATGTTGGTCCTGATGGTACAAAAGGTGGTTTATCCTTGTGCTGGAAAGGGAATTCGTTGGTTTCTCTTCGAAGCTATTCTTCGTTTCATATAGATACTGATATTAATGATTGTGATTATGGTGTTAAGTGGAGATTGACGGGGTTCTATGGTAATCCCGTGGAGAACTTAAGGTCAATGTCTTGGAATCTTCTTCGTCAACTTCAACATGATAATACCGGACCCTGGCTTGTGGTTGGTGATTTTAATGAAATTACCAGTTCTTTTGAGAAAAAAGGAGGCCGATTGAGATCAGAAAGTCAAATGGCTCGATTTGAAATACTCGATATATGTAACCTTGTTGACCTCGGGTTCAGTGGACGTTGGTTCACGTGGGAAAGAGGACGATTTCAGGCCACAAATATACGTGAACGTTTGGATAGGGGGGTCGCTAATAGTGACTGGATGGATTTGTTTCTGTCGTATTCGGTCAAACATTTAAACCATTCGTTTTCAGATCATTGTCCGATCCTCATTGACACGCTTTGTAATAATTCTAGTAAAACGAATTTTGGTGGCTGTCGCTTTAAGTTTGAAGCTAGTTGGTGTTTGGATCAAACTTTTGGTGAGGCTGTTCGTCAAATATGGTCAGAGCCATGCGATAATATGGTTACCAAGCTAGAAAGAGCAGACAATTTTTAAGCAATGGAATCACTCACGCTCACGCGAGCTTAAAAACAACGCATGAGGCTTGAAGGAAGGTTAAATTTTCTCCGGATGCGGATCCAATGATGATGTTCGAAGAAATGATGGAGGTACAATTAGGCCTTAATTTGGAGGCGAGAAAGAGGAAATTTTCGGGAACAATGCGAGGTTAATCGGTCAAGCATGGTGATAAGAATACTAGTTTTTTCACCGCTCAATATTTCACATCACAATCTAAGCGCATTGTGGGTCTAGAAAATGAGAAAGGAGATTGGGTCTCAAAACCGGATGAATTGTTGAGTATTGCTGTGAATTATTTTGGGAGCTTTTCCGCTTGATTCGAGAATGATCATCGAGTTTTAGAGCTTGTGGAACAACGGGTTTCATCGGAAATGAATAAGGAACTTCTGAAACCTTTCACAGAAAATGAAATTCAGATAGCTGTTCATTCAATGGCCCCTCTCAAAGCTCCGGGTATTGATGGTTTTCCAGCCTTGTTCTTCCAAAGATATTGGGATGTTGTTGGAAGTGAAGTTTCGTCTTATTGTTTAGCAATACTTAAAGGGGAGGTTGCTATGGGTGAGTTGAACCGAACCCACATAGTGCTAATTCCTAAAGTCGACAAGCCCAACAAACTCGCTTCGCCTCGCACCCATAAGTTTATGTAATGTGGTCTACAAGATTATCGCAAAAGTTTTAGTGAACCGTATGGGTTCTATCTTGGGTGGCTGTATCAATGAAGCACAGGGCGCTTTTATTGCGGGAAGGCAAATTTCAGATAACACTTTGATAGCCTATGAAATATTGCATTCGCTCAAGTCTAGGAAGCATTGTAAAAAAGGGAATTTTGCTCTTAAACTAGATATGAGTAAGGCCTACGATCGGGTTGAATGGGATTTCTTGGCTGGTATGATGTCGAGATTGGGGTTTTGCCAGGAATGGATTATTCTGATTATGAGGTGTGTCTGCTCGGTCACATATACTGTGGGAATTAACGAAAGTATTAGTGAGACTTTCACTCCAACGCGAGGTTTGCGCCAAGGTGACCCTTTGAGTCCTTACCTTTTTTTGATATGTGCTGAAGGCCTTTCTATTTTGCTTAATGAAGCTAAACAGAAGAGATTAATGATAGGTGCTCCAATTGGTAGAGAACGCTTCACGGTTAATCACCTACTTTTTACAGATGATTGTATCTTATTTGGAGATGCTACGGTGGAAGGAGCACATACTGTTCGAAATATTCTTAAGGAATACGAGGTGGCATCGGGTCAAAAGGTGAATTTCGACAAATCTCTTATTTATTTTGGAGCAAGTATAGAGGGGCCAGTAAGGACTCAAATCACAAACATTTTGGGAGTTCGACTTGCTGTTAATCCTGAAAAATACTTGGGGCTTCCAATGATGGTGGGTAGGAAGAAACGTTGGGCTTTTGCGAACTTCGTGGATCGTTTTCGTAAGCGGGTGGAGAGATGGGATTTTCGTTTACTTTCGATGGGAGGTAAAGAAGTTTTTGTCAAAGTCGCCTTACAAGCAATCCCTATCTATGTTATGCAATGTTTTGAACTTCCGAAAACGTTATGTAACAAGTTGGAAAGTATTATGAACAAATTTTGGTGGGCGAATGGTAAGTCGGGAAAAGGCATTCACTGGAGCTCTTGGAAGGATCTTTGTTATCCTAAATGTTATGGTGGCATGGGGTTTCGTGATCTATCTTTATTTAATAAGGCTTTGTTAGCCAAACAAGCCTGGAGACTTATCTCTCAACCAAATTGTTTGTTTTCTAAAGTTTTAAAAGCCCGTTATTTTCCTTTTACTAATTTTTTATCTGCTAAAGTTGGGTCTTACCCTTCTTTTACCTGGAGAAGTATATGTGGTGCTCGTGATCTAATTGCAGATGGATTACTTTGGCGAATTGGTAATGGGAGGAAGGTGAATATTTGGAATGATCCGTGGTTGCCTTGTCCTGGAAATAGTCAACTATCAGTGCAGAATATTTGTATTCAGTGGACTACTGTTAATCAATTAATTGATAAGCAATTGTTTACCTGGAAGGAAGACATTATTTATCGATTGTCGATGCTTAGATCAAGCGAAACGTATACTTCATATCCCACCGCCTCGATGGATATTGACGATACTCTAGTTTGGCGCCATGACAACATGGGGAATACACGGTCAAGAGTGGCTATAGGGTGTTACTTTCTGGTAGCTCTCGTCAAGAATTACATCTCAAACTTTGGCGACAATCACAACAAGTTTTACAAGACACTTTGGGAGCTTAAAATACCTTCTAAAATCAAGGTACATCTTTGGAGGGTAATTAAAAACTTTGTACCCCATTTATGTAACCTTAACAAACGTGGGCTCATAAGGGAAGTTATCTGCCCTTTGTGTAAATCTGGTCCTGAAGATTCAGATCATCTGCTATGGTATTGTGAGGTACTGCGCCGTCTTTGGACCCTGCTGAACTTTCAGGTGAGTCTGTCCAATGATAATTCAGATGGCAAAAATAAGCTGATTAGCCTGTTTATTACCACATCGATTGAAAATAGAAGACTTTTAACAGTTACTTTCTGGGCTATGTGGTTTACACGTAACAAATTAATTCACGAAGGCCAGAAATTCTCTATCCAGGATCTTCTATGTTTTATACAGAAATATGCTTGGGAATTACAGAAGGGCGGAGTGAATGATTCTCCTACACTTACTACAGAAACTGTTTTATGGCACCCCCCACCCTTGGATGTTATTAAATTAAATTTTGATGCTTCTTTCAACAAGGATTCTAACTCATCATTAGCAGCAGTAATAGCTCGTAATGATAAAGGATTAGTAATGGGGGCATGTGTTTACCAAAGATGAGAATATCGTGGATGCGTTTGTCGCTAAGCAAAGAGCTTGTGAACAGGCGATTCTTTTGCGCTTGATATGGGCTTTAGAAAGATCATCTTGGAGGGGGACTCCTTAACGATTATCAAGAAATTGAGCTCTAATCTGGAGGATAAATCGGTGATTCGACCTATAATAACGAATATTCGAAATAAGGGAAGCCTTATGGAAGAAATTTCTTACAGCTTTGTTCCGCAAAGTGGAATCGTCAATGCATAGTTTGGCGATGCGAGGTCATCTCTGGTTTTCCCAAGTTATCGGGTTGAAGAAGTTCTGATTGGGTTAATCGATCCATTGTAGAGGATCGGAAGATCGGATCAGGGTGCAAGGCGGATTGTTTTAAGGTTGGTGCTTTGAGGAACGGAGAAGGTTCTTAGAATCTCCATGGTTTCTTTTACCTTTTTCAAAGCTGAATCCTTCCCTTTTGCTGAGTTGGGGTCTTGATGATGTTTTAGGGAGGATGGTACTGAGTTTTCGTTTGGTTTCGGGATCATCTGGCGCTTGTGTTTTGGGAGGTTTTTCTTTGTTTGATCCTTTTCGTGCCGAGTTCTAGCTGCTTTTGTTTTTGTCTTTTCATCTGCTTTTGTTTGCCGCTTATTCTACTTTTATTTTTCATTTATTGTACTTGCCGATAACTCTGCTTCCTGAAATTAATAAAACTCGCCTTTATTTGACAAAAAAAAAAAAAAAAGGAAAAAGAAAAACGACGTGATCCAATCATGAAATAATACGTGGCATGCCAAGTAAGTAATTTTACATAATTATTTATATTAAATAATTAAAAAATAGAAAAAATTATAAAAATAATTATATACAACTAATCAATATATAATTAAAAATATTAAATTAATATTAATATTAAAAAATTCTTTCCTCCCACCGGCCTTCTCCCTCTCCTCTCTCTCCCCACCGTCTCCCTCTGGAAATCTGAAAACAGGCCCATGAAAAAAAAAAAAAAAAAAACCAAGCACACGGTAAAAAACCCAAAAACATAACACTATGTAACAAGCATTCATTCTACCGATCTTTTCTTTTTTTCTTTGATGGATGATGATGATGGGAGGGAGAAGAGACGGTGGGAGAAAGGAAAATGTTTTTCTTAAATATTGATATATTTATTTATAATCTTTTTATATATATTTAAATTTTTTTCAGTTTAGTCAGAACTCAGATACAAATGTTGTTGTTTCTTGAGTTAGGTAATTTTTTTCTCTATTTTTTATTACATTTAATATTTTCTACTTTTTCTTTTTCAAATTCTAGAAAAAAGGGCAAAGTCAAATACGGTTGATGTGGCAGCAACTGATTGGTTAAATTTTTTTTTCCTGACGGTGTTAATTTTGGAGTAAAATGAATAACAAACGTTGAGTACCGATAAAAAAAATTTAAATACCATTTTGAGAACACAAGTATGGTTTAGGGGTATTTTTTAATTAAGCCTTTTTTAAATTGTCTATTTTTGGTCATCTGTTTAAGTGACTAAAGGAATGATAAAGTTACATTTTCTTTTAATTTGTGAATTAATAAATTTAGTCCATACTTTTATTCTTTCTCACTTTAACCTTAATTATATATAAAAATTATAAAATATATAGAAGATTACTAAAATATATAAAATTTTATCAAATTGAAGTATTATGGTTAATGCAAATCACACTAACACCAACCAAAATTACAGACAATTCCGTCAACAAGTCAAATAAGAAGGCTTTCATGGAAAGAAAAGTTACCCTAAAATCAACTCCACTTGAGTATATTATACAAACAAGTTAGAGTAAATCCCATATTCCAAATTGAATTTCAGTAGCAGATAAATTGGAAAATTACTTGCAGAAATATCAAAATCCAACCATGAACACCAAAATATAACTTTCTGTGGGCAGTTTCAACACCCCATTTTCTTCTCCCAAAACAAAAAATAACTATAAAATAAAAGAAACAACACCAAAAAGACATGGATTGAAAAAATAACAATATAAAGGAAAAACATGAAGTAAGAAATATGATGCGATCTACTTCATTAATGTAAGTGGTAAACTGTTGGATTTAGTTTTTTAAGTCTACTTTTATTTTTCGAATAAATAATTTAATAAAATATTCATTGATTACATTAATATTCCTTGTATATTGTCATCAACAGTTTTTACACACAAAGTAAAATGGAAACAAATATTGGCTCATTGGTTATTTAACGTTTAACTAATACTAAACGATATTACGTAGTTGAACTGTAATATGAAAAGACGGCTTATATTACATACTAAATGGTCGATTAGTCGATTGCAATTTAAACTAATTAACCTATATCGATTATATTGTTCGCCACTTTCTTAGCTAGGAATCTCCTCTCAACCTCATCCTAGATTAAAATATACAACCTAAGCTCTCCTCTCGGTCTCACTATTTGGCACAATTATATCGAACTATCTAATAATAAACTCTCATTTCAGTCTCGTTTATCTAAATTTGCCACTAGAGACGTCAATTCTAGCTAATGAAGCATTTCGATATAAAAGAACAACCAAACAATCAAGTATAGACACGAACTTAATCCGCTAGTTAATTCATCAATTAACCAATAAGCCATATTAGCACATAATAAAGCTTACTACCCAAATAGACATTTCATCGAACAATTGATATGCACAACATAAAGGTAAGAGTAAGAAATGCTCATTTAGATGTGGAACCAATGACACAAGGGTGAAACTAGGAGGGCTGGCAGGGCCCCCCTAAAATGAAAAATTTTCTATTTAGGTCCTTTCAAATTTTTAAAATTTTAACCTAACATTGACAAATATGCCCTGTAACACCCTCAACCCAATCCAATTTTTTGGATACGAATCTCGGGTATTACCACACGAATACAAACAAGGTTTAATCTACTTATACAAATTAAAATTTTGTTTACACGTTAACTTCATACAGATTCAAACTAAATTACATAAATATATATACAATGGGTAAATACAACTACGGCACATGATAATCTAATTATAATGATATCTAAATTGAAACCTTAATCTATTACAATTACCCCAAAATATGGTTTCCTAAGGAACATTTCATACTTTGAACACGCTACTAAACTTGCTCTGTATGCATAATAACCCGATACGTCACTTCCTCCGGCATAGTCTTGGAAACGTCCCTCTTGGCGCATACTCATAATCAATCTGAAACGTAAAGTGTAACTCATGTAAGTTCATAAGAACTCAGTGAAAAATAATCTCTTATACCTTAGTCATCGTTTCCATAAAGTGCCAGGTAGTTCATCACCATCAACTTTTCTTCTTTCATCATCAACTATCTATCACAATGAGTGTCACACAAATTGCAAAACATTTTCATTCCTTTTATCTGCTATATCATAGTCTGAATCCATTATCATCATATGTCAATAACTTCATTTTCTCAGGAATCTCTTTCAGCTGATCTTGATCATGGATCCTTACTTGTATTCTTTGCAAACCATAGTTCAAAATTTGCTTTTCATACCTAATCTTAACTTCTACCACTTTTTTCTATTATTGTATACAGACATATGCCCTTATTCGAATTATCAGAGGCAGCCTTTATTCAGATTTTTTTTCTTTCAATGAAAGCTCATTCATCTCGTTATTTCCTCAAACTATTATTCAGATTTTTTTCTTTCAATGAAAGCTCATTCATCTCGTTATTTCTTCAAACTATCATCTTCAATCGTTTCTTGAATTTACTAGGTCCTTACCTTGAAATTATTAAATACTCTAACTTATTTTAGTCTTTCTGATCATGATTAAAGGTCATGTAGGATACGCCATATCATTTCACACGAAGCTCGCCACAAATGTTAATCTTTCATAGTTCACCACAAAGGCTTATTTTCTCGTAGTTCGCCACAAAGGCTTATTCTTTCCTGACATGTTTACGACATGGATTTTCCTAAAGTCACAATACGTGAGGTTTGTCCATCATTGTCTTAGGACACATAGAGAACCTCATTGGGTAATCATAATCCTTTAGTTCCTTTACGAGGGTGCCATGGCCATGGACTTTTTCTTTAGAGTTTCATTTTAGAGTTCGTTTTTAAAGTCTCGACGGACCCCTTTTAAACAACTCCGCGGAGAAAACAGACACAAACTCTTCATGCATTGACACAATCTAAATTCAACCCTTTAGTTCACTAATATTCACCCAAATAGAACACACATCTTATAGCATGTAACACCCCTAACCCGTATCGTCACCGGAACAGGGTTACGAGTATTATCAGAGTTTACAGAATAATTTCATGCAATTCATATCATTTACTTGTTCAAATCTGAAACTAATCATGTTGTTCCTTGAATGAACCCTCAAGGCCCAATTTAAACATTTGAATCGAGTCGGGACTGAATCGGGAACTCAGAAAATTTTTCGCAAAATTTCAAAAATTTTCTTTAATACAAGGGTCACATGCCCGTGAGAGTAACATGCCCATGTCTCAGGCTGTGTGGGCATTCGATGTGAGGTACACAGCCGTGTCCTTACCCGTGTAACTCTCTGACTTGTGCCACGAGGCCAGCCACACGCCCGTGTGCTAAGTCGTGTGTTTAATTTAATTTTCACAAATTAGGTGTAGGTTTCACACGGCTAAAATACATGCCCGTGTTCTAGACCATGTAGCACACAAGGCTAAGATACAAGCGCATGTCTCTTTCCGTGTGCCTAATTTTGAACATTCTATTTCTAAATTTTAAGATGTAGGGGACACACGACCAAACCACATGCCCATATACCAGACCGTGTGTGACACGCACGGTCAAGACACACACCCATGTGTCTCCCCGTGTGGACAAAATAAGGTCATTTCCTAGCCCTATTTCTCACCTAAATTTAACATTCAACCTACAACAATATTAGCATATATTTGCTAACCAATTCAAGACATATAAATAAACACAATTCGGTTACACGAACTTACCTCGACACTTGTTTGCGTATAAAAATCTACTAATCCGAAACTTTTTCTTTTCCTCGATCTAGCTTCGAATTTGAGTTGCCTGGATCTATATAAATGGATTTAATCATCAATTTAATTCATTTAATACTCAATTGAATTCAATTTACACTCTAGGAAAAATTATCATTTTGCCCCTAAACTTTTCATAAGTGACAATTTCGTCCCTAGGCTCGGAAAATGAAATTCATGCAATTTAATCCTTATTCCAAGCTTAACTGAATTTTACATGTTATAATAAAAGCCCATGAATTTCACAAAAATCAAAATTTTTCCATGGGTTTTACCACTTTTCAATTTAGTCCCTAAATCAAAATTTCATAAAAATTCTCTTTGCAAAAGTTGTTTATCTATCAACAACCTTTCATTTTCTACCATAAATTTCAAAATTTTAGCATATTCATCTATGGAAAAATTTCTATACTTTGATATCTTTACAAATTATTCTCCAAAATAGATAGATTAGACTATCCCGATCTCAAAAATATAAAAATTACTAAAAACAGGACAAGAAAACATACCTAATTAAGCTTGATTAGTTTCCTTTCTCTCTCTTAGGGTTTCCATAAAATTTGGGGATGAATATGATGAAAATAAGATGATATTTTCTATTTAATTAGTTATCATCTTTTAAAATTTTCTCATTTCCAATTTAGTCCTTAACCTTTTCTAATTTTCCATGGTTGAATCACCAAAAATATCTACTAAATTTTCTTTAATGGTCTAATTACCATATAAGGACCTAAATTTTTGAATTCCACAACTATTTGATCCTTCTAGCTACTAGAATTCAACTTTTGCATTTTATGCAATTTGGTCCTTTCCCTAATTTAACACATAATCAGTAAATTTCTTCTTATTAGAATTTTCATATAACATTCCTATCATAATGCAGACCATGCAATAATATTAAAATAAATTTTCTTTTCGGCTTGGATTTGTGGTCCCGAAACCACTATTCCGATTTCACTGAAAATGGGTCGTTACATAGCATACATTTTAGACATATACAAACTCAACCATACTTCAATAATTCAATACTCGTACACCAATCTTCACATACTATACTCTTCATGACTTCGGATCCATAGTTCAATCAATTTTCTATAGATGACTAACAATATGAACAGTACACATGCATGAATCAGTATAAAACTCATTGACTATCACGGACAAAAGCTTGAACTCCAAATTCAACCTCTAACAATTAACTGCAGCCACCACTACTTAAAAACATAGGAACACCATTAAAATTCATTCAAATACTATATACCATCATCTCAAGCACCGATGACCCCCAATGCAAAGCCTTATTTCTTCATTTTACTATCCAACCACATAAAACAAGCTTACTCTTTTAGAAGTTAACATGCAAGACCATAATACTTACCCGGGATATGAAACAACTTTGCGGATGTACTCGGATCCTTAGTTTCAACTTAACAAAAGAGAATTATACTCATCTCCAAAGAAATCACAACAATATTTTTAAATAGAAGAAAGAAGAGAAACCCCATTTTCTCAAGTCCATATCATAATATATATTTATGATCCATGTTCTCATAGTGGAACCTGACATGCGTCACATCCTTACTGAATTGTCTTTTCTAAAGGTTTACAACTTTCGAGAAACCTAAGTGAGTACCCCCTTATTTTAGTTACTCTAATTTACATCCAGCTTGGTTCCTAAGCAACTTACCTTACAACTTAACGTGCACAGTGCTATAGATAAAGGGTGCACTACCCTTCAAGCATGAACTTATTCCACAATACCTTTTCATTTGTCTAACATCATACTCTAACAAACACGAAAATTTGATATCAAACCACCATTAACTTACGCACAAAATGGAAGACACTCGCTTTATACACCAAAAGATATACTTGGGCGAATACTACCTCGCTAATCAAACTATTTTAGGACTACATGCCAAACCTTGTACCCGTCTGAACTAGGATGTTACATGCCCTTAAATGAAAAGTGACTTAAGCTTGTTTAAACTCAAAATTACCTCTGCAGTTTTTCACCCGTCAAGCTTCGATGTCACGAAAACCAAGCTGTGGTATTGTGACATCTTCGACAGTAGGTACAACCTTGTCTTGGGGGTTCTCGATGTCACGAAATAGACTAGCTGGTGTCGCGACACCCTCAATAATAGCCTTGGCTCCTTCACTTCAACCATCAACAGTGGTATTGCGACCTTAAAGGCTTGGAGTTGCGGCCTTGAGCTTGGTATAGTGACACAACACCCCTAGTGTCACGACATCTTTGGTAGATTTCTCGGTGGAAAATTGTGTGAAGTTTAGAGCCACACGGTCTCTCACATGGGCATGTGGACCACACGACAATGTGCCTTGTAAATCCTAGGCTAGTTCATGAACCACATGGCCACAACCCGTCCACACGGCCGTGTCCCTCTCTGTAGGGTAACTTTAACATTTTTCATTTGCCTCAATTTTGTACATGGTTGTGTAACCCTTCCACAAGGCCTTAATCCGCTCACATGGTTGGCCACCCGGCCATGTGACCCTTGTTTTTTAATTTTGCCCAAAATTTTATGAATTATTCAGTTTAGTCTCTACATAAGCCCTGAATTATTTTTAAACTCAATTGAGTCCCTGGCATATTGAATATGTTGGGATTTGTAATTTAATGACTAAATAGCTAATGTTATAATATATGATATGTGAATGTTACATGTCTACTGTCACTGTAATTTGATAAATGGATATTGTTATTACTGCTTCTGCCTTACTGAGTGCATGTTAAGCATGTTTATTACTATTGTTAAACTGAATACATGTTAAGCATATCTACGGCTACTATTGAATTAAATACATGTTAAGCATGTCTATTATTTCTGTATTGTACTGTTACTAGCATGCCATATTGCATAGCATGGGGTGGGACAATTGAAAGGAGAAAGTACTAACAGTTTAATAATCTGTAAACACTGGTGGTTCATCCACAACTTACCGACAATTATCTACAATCTTTTTATTTAAAAATAATGGTGGTTCATCCTCAAATTTTTCACTGGTAGTTTATCTACAAATTGCTGGTGGTTCATCCTCAAAATGGAGTGTTATCGGATGGATGGGTTATGGGGAACTCTTACTGTGGTGTGTAGCGGAGTATAGGTAGGATCTTTCGCATTATTATTGCATGTCCAAATGAACTCTGGAATTCTACTTTGCTATACAACTGTAATTATTTTGAGAATTGTTATTTTATACGCTTTATCTACTATTTTGTACTGATTTTCTCGCGATTGGACACACTGAGCTCGTAAAGCTCACCCCTATTAATTTCTATATTTACAGATAACCCACAAGGTTAGGACACAAACTCGGCATCTGAAAGATCTCGACTTAGATTAATATTTTTTTCATTAAAAGTATTTTAAACTTAATATTATAATTCCTGTTATTTGGAACTGTATTGTTTTATTTGAACTGTGGCATGAGACTTAGACTTTGGTTTATTTAGTATGCATGACATTTAATTTGATTTTAGGTTGTTGAAACATAGAACTTGATTTAATTTTGCATGAAATCTGGTTTTCATTAAAACTATGTTAAAATATCACTTTTCCGCTGCATGATTATGTGAATGAATTTTGAAAAATATATTTATATAAAACTAGAATTCAACTTTTGCAAAACAATAATTAGGATCAACCTGTTTTTGAAATTAAATTGTACCTTTTGGAAACACACTAAAATTTTCTACTAAAGTAAGCAAATGTTTTAAAAAAAAATTATTTAAATAAAACTCTAATCATATACTAGGCCATTTTGGTGGCCAATGTAATCTTCCGAATTCGGCCGTAGCTTTTAAGCCGGATTAGGAGGTTACAAAATTTTTTTAAAAAATAAATCAAAATTTTAATGTAAAATAAATAATTTCAATTAATTCTATTCTATTTTATTTATTTTAACATTATATTATTCTATAAAAATTTATGTTTAAAATTTTATTTTATTTTATTTAGAATAAGATGGAATGGTTAATAATTAAAGATAAAATATAAAATAATATTTTTCATAATTTAAAATTTATCATTTTCCGTACTTATAACTTACATACAATAATTAAATTTTTAGTACTTAATTTTAAGTAATATATCAACCAAGTTTTATTACTTACATTCAATAATTAAATTTTTAATAATTAATTTTATAATATTTTTTAACACTTTCAATTTATTAAACAACACATTAGTATTGATACTTCATGCCACCATTTTTCTCAAAAGCATCTCTTACTTGTAAAATGCATACTATTATTTAGAAAAATATACATAGTAGCATGGTTTTTGACTTACGTTTAGCATTGGGTTAATTATTTTAGGCTAAATAGTTAAAATTTAAATGTTACAATATGCTCCAAGTTTCTTTATTCTTTATATGTTTAAAATTTAATCTTGCATTTTTTATTTTTAAGAATTTAGTTCCTTTTTTAATTTAAAATTTAGATCCAATTGTTAATCCCGTTAAATTTATTGGTGTGATATTTTAAAATTTTAAAAAATAATGTTAATAATCATTTAAATTTAAATTTCTTTTCAACATTTTAATTAAAATAAAATATTGAAGGCATGGCAGAAATTAAGGAGTCTATTAGTTTGAATGCTAAATAGGGATGGCATATTGAGAAGGCGTCAAGCTTAGGGAGTGGTTTGGCATTTTGTATTATTGTAATGGAGTGATATTGACAGTGGGCATGTTGTTTATGGTTTGTTAGTGTTACTGTCTATTTGGTTATGGACTGCTTCTTTAGGTGTTTTGATGCTTTGTCACTACACCAAAATAGACTTTTAGCGGCGTTTTTTATGGCTTTTAGCGGTGTTTTTAAGCGCCACTAATATTATTTGTGGCGCTTTTGAAAGCACCGCCAAAAACACCGCTAAAACACGCGCCGCAAAAGTTAGCGGTGTTTATTGTGAAAAAACGCCGCTAGAAGTCTTGACTTTTAGTGGCGCTTTTATAAGAAACGCCGCTAAAAGACCAGACCTTTAGCGGCGCTTTTACAAGAAACGCCGCTAAAGTCCACACCTTTAGCGGCTTTTGAGAAACGCCGCCAGTAAACATTTAGCGGCGCTTTTATAAGAACGCCGCTAAAGACCCCACCTTTAGCGGCGCTTTTTATAAAACGACGCTAAAGGTTGGGCATTTTAGCGGCGTTTCTTAGAAAAGCGCCGCTAAAGATGGGGTCTTTTAGCGGCGTTTCTTATAAAAGTGCCGCTAAAGGTGTGGTCTTTTAGCGGCGTTTCTAACAAAAATGCCACTAATTTGCACAGATTTGCAGTGCTATTTTTATGCAATATCCTACCCTCCCTGCATTAAAAACCAATCAAAAATAGCAGCAATTGCATATAATTCCGACCCAAGGCAGCAAATAAAACATTTAAATCTCACCAAAAGCATTAAATCTAAACGATACTTCAAATTTAATAAAAGATATATGATATTTATTAATAAATGAAGCATAATTCAAACAATTTTACAATAATGTTAACTGTAACAATGTTAAAAAAAATCTTACAACAATAAAACAAATGTCTAAGAGGGCGGCCTCTGCGATCTGCTACTAGAACAACGCATCATAGTCTGCAATGAATCGGAGTTCTTCATACTTTTGTTCTTCTCTCGCCTCCGCCTCCCCTCCGTTCTAAGTTGAGCGATATGCTCTGGCCTCCTCCCTCCGCTCTAAGTGAGAAATTTGCTCACCGTGTTTCTTCCATTAGAGATATCCGTCTTTCGGTCTCGAACTTCAACACGAGATTGACTCCGGAAGGCATGTATTTTCGGAGCCGGATCCAAAATTGAGTCGAGGTACCGATCCTTGACATCGAACCCGACTATACCTTGTAAGACCCAAAACATTAGTGATAATTTTGTTATAAATATACTCAAGATTAACAAAACTATCAATCGAAGAGTCATACCTTTCAGGACCTAAAACATCAGTAATAATTCTGTTATCAATCTCCTCGAGATTAACAGAACTGTCAGACGAAGCAACCGCTTCATACTCGCCTTTCTTCTCCTTTAGTTTATCCTAATAAATGAATAAAAAGTTAGAAATGAAATATATAATTAAAAGGAATGGAACATAACTTAAAATTATAAATTTAAAACTACAAACGATGAATTAAACTATTGTAATTAAACATTATAAATATTTATAATAAATCAAATTATATTAAGTAAATATACCAAAATTTCTGCACCTTCGGATGTCATCCAAATCCATCATTCTTCCTATAGTAATGTCAAAAAGTCAATGCGTCCAACTTTTGACTGATTTAAACTTCCTACATTATAGCGTAAAAATATAAATTAATAGTATAAAGTAATTAATATTTGAAAGAAGTAATAAATTATAATACCTCGGCCTCAACTACACGAGCAAAACTTCGGAACTCGCAGTAGCAGTATGAATTGTTGTTTCGTCATTGCTTGTTCCAACTCGCTCACGGTCCTACATAATGGAATTTGAATTATGTATATAGTAAATACGATAAACCGAAAATTTTATAAGACTTTGAAAGTACGTAATACCTCTCCTTTCTTTGAATTCCAGAATCTAACTTGATCTTCCCATTGGTACCTCAACATTTCCATGGACATTTCGCAATTTTTCATCGAGGCTTATGTCTTTCTTAAAATATTGTTTTTTAGGTGCTTTTATTGTCTCTCCATTTTTACCCAACGCCTTCTTAATATAGTCATCGGAGACCTCTAAAACAAATTTACCCTAGAATTTTTTTTAAAAAAAAGTTAATATAAATGAAGGTTAAATTAAAGTATTATAAATTACATTCACCTTTTATTACCTTAATATTATCGAGAGCCTGATTTTTGTTGGCATCAGGCACGTGATGCCATGATTCGTAGTTAATGGGCAATATATTCGCATTTCGTGCTATAATGCCCAAATAGTCCGCCAACAATGAGCTTCATATCCGATAGGCTGGCCATGATTGTTTCTCCTTACTTCAACACGCCGGAGGCTCTAAGTCGTATAAATCTATAAGTAATGTACGTCCCGAGCTCGCTCGTCCCACCACCTCAATTAAAAATGATATATTATTATATTAAAATTGAAAAATGAATCAATAATAAAATTCAACATGCATGTAAAATAAAGTTAACATTACTTTGGAATTATCGACGCTCGTCATCTATGTCCGACAGACTAGAAGATCCAACAACTGTATCCTGTCCACTATTTACTTCTTCTGGATTTGGAGTATTCCGGACAATATTTAAACCTCGTAATCATCTTCTAGGCATTTTCCCTGCAATACACATAAAAGAGTTCAAAATTTTAGTAACAAATAACAACAATAATAGGACATTTAAAACAGTTAAATTATATAACATGACCAACATGAAAATTATAATATAACATATAAATAATAAATCGTTAAATCTTACTACATCATATTTCAGAAATATCTTCGTCCACATCCCGACGAACCCATTGAAATTGTTGACTAGTACTAGGGATATTTTCGCTAAGTCTTGTTCGAAAAGGCAAAGTTTCGATCTTTCGACTATGTCATCTCTACTTCCACCGCCAATGTCGAACAAGTCTCTGGGGTGTTTTGAAGTACAACGTACCAACCTTCATCGCTTGGATCTTCTGAGTAAAAACTTGTTTAACTTGAGAAGAAAACACATACGGCTAGTCCATCGCTTGTTCTCCGGTGAATCAATCGAGAGAAATTCACCATTGTAAAGCCATATTGATCGCTTTTAATTCATGAGCCGTATTCACATCAGCCCAATCACCTCGAAATAAGACAACTTTGCATTTGCCGTAATAATCCAACTCAATGATGCCAGAATAAGTCCGTAATATTTCAAATTCCCTCGACGGATTCATCGTCCCTAGCACTAGCATAACTTGTAATCGAAAAATTAACAACAATTTCGCAATTTTGGGTTCTCCTCAATCTCTCGCGATACCTTGTATGAATTCAGATCCGTTGATGAGGAAGCCACTATATCTTTTAACTATTCTGTTTGGACCTTGTGAAAGCCATTTAACGTCATTATTTACTTCATTCCGACTCCAAACCTACTGAGTCGAAAGTAAATCGAGTAATTATGAATGTTATGAGAAAACATTATTATTTGTCAATGAAAATTTAAATTGCATACCATTTGGCTTAACCATTCATAGAATGATTCTGCGAACAACTTATTAATTTCACGTCGATTTAATCTTCGGGATCGTGAACGAGCTCTCAATATATGTTTGTACTCACTATGGTAAAAAAAAAGGTTTTACTTTGTTAGAAGATAAATAAATTATAATTGATGAGTATTTATCAAATTCTAGAACTTACTTCCGAAATGGTTCCATTGAATCGTGATGAAAAGAACGATCGATGTGCTTGGACCCACGATCCGTCGCCTAATTTCGTAATTTTGACTTTGCCAATCTGTTCTCAAACTTTGAAATAAATAAGTTCCACCAAATTATGATCCGTGAGCCCAAAGATTTCTACTTGGTCTGCTTCATTCTTGTTTCAACATCTTCCAAATACCTCGATGTAAAGTCATACATTCATCCGCTAAGTAGCCTCAACAATTGATCCTTCCGGATAACGCTTATTGCGGCAGTATGACTTCAATTTGGAAAGGAACCTAAACACGGTATACAACATTATCAAAAGTTGCAACTAAAGGAATTGAGCTGAATGAAGGAATATTTTGTAAATAAAGTAAGACCTTTCAATGGGATACATCCATCGATAGAAAACGGGTCCACCAAGAAGTGCTTCACGCGGGAGATGAATTAATAAGTGCACCATAATAGTGAAGAAGGAAGGCGGGAATATCTTCTCCAGATTGCATAAAGTCAATGCGGCTCGATCTTGTAGTCTCTCTAATTCTTGAACATTCAAAAATTTACCACAAATGTATTTCATTATATTCGACAGTTCAATTACAGGAGCCATCACCTTTTTCGACATACAACACCGCATACCAACTGACAGTAAGTCTTGCATCAAGATGTGATAG
This sequence comes from Gossypium rotundifolium, assembly GCA_025506655.1. NCBI lineage: Eukaryota > Viridiplantae > Streptophyta > Magnoliopsida > Malvales > Malvaceae > Gossypium > Gossypium rotundifolium. The sequence goes on from CP106728.1 coordinate 54,045,635, forward strand.
TCATGCGATTTTAAGCCATATAGTCTTCGATCCTTAAGACTCACACATCACGATATATTTGATGCACGATCCGGACCTTTATATCCTTCAACACCGCATGAACACTTCTTTCTCCGCTTTCAACATTGAAAAATAGTAGGCAGAACCGATATTTCATATTCGAAAGTGCTCGGGGATGAAGCTCACGTCAAATTCCCATGTGGACTAAATCAAGTCGACTCTGAAGATTATCTTTCGATTTTCCATTGACATTCAAAATAGTCCCAATGATGTTTTCGCAAACATTTTTCTCTATGTGCATGACATCAAGATTATGACGTAAAATCTTATGCTCCCAATAAGGCAACTCAAAAAATACTTTTTTTTCACAACCGCCTCATTAGGATCATCCTCTTCATCGATTCATCATCGATTCATCCCTAGATCTTCTATTTCTTTGCGGGTTGGCGGTTGATTCATCTTCCCATAAATAAAATTCATATCTTTCAACATTAAGAATATTTTGGATCCACCGGTCATGCGAAGAGCTGGTCTCGAACTCTTCAAGACCATCAAACCGAGCACTCAAATCTAAATGTATGATTTTTTGGTAACCACCGACGATGCCCCATGTAAGAGAACTTCTTCCCATTATATAACCATTGCGAACATGTTCATAAAGATAACACGGACAAGCATAACGTCCCCCGGTACTCCAACCGATAAATTAGCATAAGCGGAAGTCGTTAATAGTCCACATTAAAGCCGCACGTAAATTAAAGTTCTCTTTTCTCATTGCATCGATGTTTAAACACCAGCCCATAGTTGTTTTAACTCGTCAACAAGTGGTCGCAAATATACGTCAATATCATTCCCCTACCCTTTCGCTTCTAGGTATAATCATAGACAAGATAAAAGAAGATTGTTTCATGCAAACCCATGGAGGCAAATTGTAGGAACAAGCACCACAGTGCAAATCATCAGACGTTGTGCTCATAAGTTTGTAAGGGTTAAATCCATCGGATGTTAGCCCAAGCCTCACACTTCGAGGATAGCTTGCAAAGCTTGGAAATTTGGAGTCAAAAGATTTCCAAGCTAAAGAATCTACAGGATGCCTTAACAACCCATCATCTGTTCATCCATCACGGTGCCACGTCATTGATTCGGCTGTCTTCGACGACATGAAAAGCCGTTGAAGCCTTGGTATTAGCGGAAAATACCGTAAAATCTTAAAGTGCTGCGTCTTTGACTGTGTATCGTGTTCATCCTCATTACCGTCCTCTGTATTTCTATTAATCCAACGGGATTGGCCGCATACATGACAGCACTGTTGGTTTATCAAGTCCGTCTCATTAGGATCATCCTCTTCATCAGATTTATCATCAGATTCATCCCTAGATCTTCTATTTCTTTGTGGGTTGGCGGTTGATTCATCTTCCCATAAATAAAATTCATATCTTTCAACATTAAGAATATTTTGATCCACCGGTCTCATGAAGGAGCTGGTCCGAACTCTTCAGACCATCAAACCGAGCACTCTAAATCTAAATGTATGATTTTTGGTAACCACCGACGATGCCCCATGTAAGAGAACTTCTTCCCATTATATAACCATTATGAACATGTCTCACAAGAAGACAACACGTATAAGCATAACGTCCCCGGTACTCCAACCGGATAAATTAGCATAAGTCGGGAAGTCGTTAATAGTCCACATTAAAGCCGCACGTAAATTAAAGTTCTCTTTCTCATTGCATCAGATGTCTAAACACCAGCCCATAGTTGTTTTAACTCGTCAACAAGTGGTCGCAAATATACGCCAATATCATTCCCTACCTTTTCTCTCCGGTATAATCATAGACAAGATAAAAGAAGATTGTTTCATACAAACCCATGGAGGCAAATTATAGGAACAAGCACCACAGTCAAGCATCAGACGTTGTGCTCATAAGTTTGTGGTGGTTAAATCCATCGGATGCTAGCCCAAGCCTCACACTTCGAGGATAGCTTGCAAAGCTTGGAAATTTGGAGTCAAAAGATTTCCAAGCTAAAGAATCTACAGGATGCCTTAACAACCCATCATCTGCTCATCCATCACGGTGCCACGTCATTGATTCTATTGCCTTCGACGGCATGAAAAGCCGTTGAAGCCTTGGTATTAGCGAAAAATACCGTAAAATCTTAACGTCTTGTGTCTTTGACTGTGTATCGTGTTCATCCTCGTTATCGCCCTCTCGATTTCTATTAATCCAACGGATTGGCCGCATACATGACAAAGATCGTTGGTTTATCAAGTCGCCTAATACAACATGCGATCATTTGGGCAACTGTGAATTTTGTTGTAGCCAAGGCCCAAATCGCTTATCAATTTCTTCCTGTCTTTTGAAGATTGAGGATCTTTACAACGGAACATTTCTTGCGAAACTCTAACAAATTGTCAACGATTTTCACCACCCCCAAACATTTCAAGTGAAAAGACGAATCACGTAATGACAGTTTGGAAAATTTTGATCCTTCATACGCTTCTTCATTCATTTCACCAAGTAACGTGTAGAACCTCGCCGCTTCTTTATTTGGCTGTTCATCCCAGACACTTCTTCTTGTTTCGGTGAAAGTATTTCCACCAAAATTATGATCATCGGTTGCACCCAAGTCGTGTGAAAATGACTCAAACCATCATCACAAGATATTAAAAGCATCCCGAACATGCCTTCCATGTTATCGTCTCTAACATTCGATTGAAAGCACTATGAGGATACCCTAGATTCATCGATGAAGATGCTCCACTAGATGTACACTCTCCATGAAAAAACCATTTTTTGTACCCCCGGACAAAGCCATCAACAACTAGATGTTAGTAGACCACTTCACGATAATGCCAGTTAATATTGCAACACGTCTTACACGGGTAAAGAATCATATTCTTTTGGCTTGCATTTTGAAATGCGAAATTCAAAAAATTTTCTACTCCATTTCGATAGCCGTTGCTTACCCTTGACAATTTCATCCAACTCCTATCCATATCGTAGTTGTTGAAGTCTAAAGTTGACAATAAATTACACGGCTAAATTGTTAATTAATAATTTATGTAAGTAATGATATGATCATATATATAACTAAGTACTATGTAAGTTATGTAAATAATGTAAGTTATGAAATTTGATCTTAAAATTAGGTAAGTTTTATATTCTTTTAGATTCGTCATACGTGGCATTGTTACACCTAGGGAGGATCCATTATATCTGACTGTGAGATATAAGGCAACCCGTCAGTTTCCAACCTGTATACTTTGAATCATTTTTTCTCTACAAGTATTATGTAAGTTATGAAGTTTGATCTTAACTTAAAATTATGTAAGTTATGAAATTTGATCGTAAACTTATGTAAGTTATGAAATTTGATCTTAAAATTAGGTAAGTTTTGTATTCTTTTAGATTCATCATACGTGGCATTGTTACACCTAGGAGGATCCATTATATCATTTCTGTGAGATATAAGGCAACCCGTCAAAGTTTCCAACCTATATACTTTGAATCATTTTTTTCTCTACAAGTATTATGTAAGTTATGAAGTTTGATCTTAACTTAAAATTATGTAAGTTATGAAATTTGATCGTAAACTTATGTAAGTTATGAAATTTGATCTTAAAATTAGGTAAGTTTTGTATTCTTGTAGATTCATCATACGTGGCATTGTTACACCTAGGAGGATCCATTATATCTCGATTTGTGAGATATAAGGCAACCCGTCAAGTTTCTAGCCTATATACTTTGAATCATTTTTTTCTATACAAGTATTATGTAAGTTATGAAGTTTGATCTTAACTTAAAATTATGTAAGCTATGAAATTTGATCGTAAACTTATGTAAGTTATGAAATTTGATCTTAAAATTAGGTAAGTTTTGTATTCTTTAGATTCATCATACGTGGCATTGTTACACCTAGGGAGGATCCATTATATCCGATTGTGAGATATAAGGCAACTCGTCAAAGTTTCCAAATTATATACTTTGAATCATTTTTTTCTATACAAGTATTATGTAAGTTATGAAGTTTGATCTTAACTTAAATTTATGTAAGCTATGAAATTTGATCGTAAACTTATGTAAGTTATGAAATTTGATCTTAAAATTAGGTAAGTTTTGTATTCTTTTAGATTCATCATACGTGGCATTGTTACACCTAGGGAGGATCCATTATATCCGATCAGAAGATATAAGGCAACCCGTCAGTTTCCAACCTATATACTTTGAATCATTTTTTCTATACAAGTATTATGTAAGTTATGAAGTTTGATCTTAACTTAAAATTATGTAAGCTATGAAATTTGATCGTAAACTTATGTAAGTTATGAAATTTGATCTTAAAATTAGATAAGTTTTGTATTCTTTTAGATTCATCATACGTGGCATTGTTACACCTAGGAGGATCCATTATATCGACTATGAGATATAAGGCAACCCGTCGAGTTTCCAAATTATATACTTTGAATCATTTTTTTTCTATACAAGTATTATGTAAGTTATGAAGTTTGATCTTAACTTAAATTTATGTAAGTTATGAAATTTGATCGTAAACTTATGTAAGTTATGAAATTTGATCTTAAAATTAGGTAAGTTGAGATGTTGTGAGGGTGCTTAGAATTTGAAATAACTTGTTTAATAATTTATTTTAATTGAATCTTATATCTAATGTCAAGTCTATAAAATAGTTATATAATAGTAATAATTAGAATGTTTTACTAACCTTTTGTGTTGAGTTTGTTATTTGACTATATTAAAATATAGAATAAATTTTAGAAAATTAAAGATATCGGGATAAATTATTTAATTGGTCAGTTACTAAATATGTTTTAATTGAATAAATCACTAAAAATAAAAAATATTAAAAATAAAATTAATTTTATTTTTTAACTTGGTTTAATCGGTACATACTTATTTTCAAGTCAATTAGACTAATATTTTTTCCGAATTGGTTGATTTGGGTGTTTTGATTTTTATTCGAATTATTTTATTAACTTTTGTTAAATGTTTTATTATTTGTATTATATGTTTTAAAAAATTGTTTTAATTTGTAATCATTGAATGATTAATTGAATATATTTGTTAACCCATTTGATGCCAATGTGGCTTAGTTGGTTTTTTGATTTTCTACTATGATGTTTTTTTACTCTTTTGAAATGAAAATATAAAAATACAAAATATATATAACTTATTAAAAATTTAAAATTACAATAAATTTTAAAATTAAAAGTACTTAATTTTTAAAAATATTAATAATATAAAACAATTATAGAAAAATTACAATGAATTATTAAACAATTATAATCTTTTTTAAAAAAATTTAGCACAACACGAAAAGTTATATATTTTAGTATGCATAGATAACAATATTTTACAAGAAACGCCGCTAAAAGACCATTACTTTAGCGGCGCTTCTATAAGAAACGCCGCTAAAAGACCACACCTTTAGCGGCATTTTTATAAGAAACGCCGCTAAAAGTCCACACCTTTAGCGGCGCTTTTATGAGAAACGCCGCTAAAAGTAAACACATTTAGCGGCGCTTTTATAAGAAACGCCATTAAAGACCCCACCTTTAGCGGCGCTTTTTATAAAACGACGCTAAAGGTTGGGCATTTTAACGGCATTTCTTAGAAAAGCGCCGCTAAAGATGGGGTCTTTAGCGCTTTTATAAAAGCGCCGCTTAAAGGTGTGAGTCTTTTAGCGCTTTCTAACAAAACGCCACTAATTTGCAGATTTGCGAAGGCTATTTTTATGCAATATCCTACCCTCCCCGCATTAAAAACCAACCAAAAACAAAGAAAGAATTGCATATAATTCCAACCCAAGGCAAAGAATAAAACATTTAAATCTCACCAAAAGTATTAAATCTAAACGATACTTCAAATTTAATAAAAGATATATGATATTTATTAATAAATGAAGCATAATTCAAACAATTTTACAATAATGTTAATCAGAATAATGTTAAAAAATCTTACAACAATAAAACAAATGTGTAAGAGGGCAGCCTCTGCATTCGTCACGAACAATCGTGATCATAGTCTGCACAACAGTAGCTGGAGTTCTTCATACTTTCTTACCGCCTCGCCTCCCTTGATCCGCCTCCGCCTAAGTTGAGCGATATGCTCTGCCTCCCTCACTGCCTCCGCCTAAGCCGAGAATTTGCTCGATTGTGCTCGCTTCCATCGAGATATCTGGTCTTTCGCCTCGAACTTCAAGACGAGATTGACTCGGAAGGCATGTATTGTCGGAGCCGGATCAAAATATTGAGTCGGGTAACACCGATCCTTGACATCGAACCCGACCACACCTTGTAAGACCCAAAACATTAGTAATAATTTTGTTATAAATATACTCAAGATTAACAAAATATCAATCAAGCAATCGTACTTTTAGGACCCAAAACATCGAGAATAATTACATTATCAATCTCCTCGAGATTAACAGAATCGTCGACAAGCAACCGCTTCATACTCCGCCTTCTTCTCCTTTAGTTTATCCTAATAAATGAATAAAAAAGTTAGAAACGAAATATATAATTAAAAAGGAATGGAACATAACTTAAAATTATAAATTTAAAACTACAAACGATGAATTAAACTATTGTAATTAAACATTATAAATATTTATAATAAATCAAATTTTATTAAGTAAATATACCAAAATTTCGCAATTTCTGGATGTCATCGGAGATCCATCCTTCTTCCTATATGTAATGTCAAAAAGTCAAGGCGCCCAACTTTTGACTCGATTTAAACTTCCTACATTATAGCGTAAAAATATAATTTAATAGTATAAAATAATTAATATTTGAAAGAAGTAATAAATTATAATACCTCGGCCTCACTACACGAGCAAAACTTCTAGAACTCCGCTGTAAGCGTGAATTATTGTTACTTGTCATTGCTTGTTCCAACTCGCCACGGTCCTACATAATGGAATTTGAATTATGTATATAGTAAATCGATAAACCTAAAAATTTATAAGACTTTGAAAGTACGTAATACCTCTCCTTTCTTTGAATTCCAGAATCTAACTTGATCTTCCCATTGGTACCTCAACATTCCCGGCGGGACATTTCGCAATTTTTCGTCGAGGCTTATGTCTTTCTTAAAATATTGTTTTTTTAGGGTGCTTTTATTGTCTCTCCATTTTTTACCCAACGTCTTCTTAACATAGTCATCGGAGACCTCTAAAGCAAATTTACCCTAGAAAAAATTTAAAAAAGTTAATATAAATGAAGGTTAAATTAAAGTATTATAAATTACATTTACCTTTTATTACCTTAATATTATCGAGAGCCTGAATTTTGTTGGCATCAGGCACGTGATGCCATGATTCGTAGTTAATGGGCAACATATTCGCATTTCGTGCTATAATGCCCAAATAGCCTGCCAACAGTCAAGCTTCAGATCCGATAGGCTGGCCATGATTGTTTCTCCTTACTTCAACACGCCGAGGTTCTAAGTCGATAAATCATAAGTAATGTACGTCCCGAGCTCGCTCGTCCCACCACCTCAAATTGAAAAATGATATATTATTATATTAAAATTGAAAATGAATCAATAATAAAATTCAACATGCATATAAAATAAAGTTAACATTACTTTGGAATTGTCCATGCTCGTTATCTATGTCCGGCAGACTAGAAGACCCAACAAGCGTATCCTCATCCAATGCTTACTTCTTCGGATTTGGAGTATTCCTACAATATTTAAACCTCGTAATCGTCTTCTAGGCATTTTCCCGCAATATACATAAAAGAGTTCAAAATTTTAGTAACAAATAACAACAATAATAGGACATTTAAAACAGTTAAATTATATAACATGACCAACATGAAAATTATAATATAACATATAAATAATAAATCGTTAAATCTTACTACATCATTTTTTCTATACAAGTATTATATAAGTTATGAAGTTTGATCTTAACTTAAATTTATGTAAGTTATGAAATTTGATCGTAAACTTATGTAAGTTATGAAATTTGATCTTAAAATTAGGTAAGTTGAGATGTTGTGAGGGTGCTTAGAATTTGAAATAACTTGTTTAATAATTTATTTTAATTCAATCTTATATCTAATGTCAAGTCTATAAAATAGTTATATAATAGTAATAATTAGTATGTTTTACTAACCTTTTGTGTTGGGTTTGTTATTTGACTATATTAAAATATAGAATAAATTTTAGAAAATTAAAGATATCGGATAAATTATTTAATTGGTCGTTACTAAATATGTTTTAATTGAATAAATCACTAAAAATAAAAATATTAAAAATAAAATTAATTTTATTTTTTAACTTGGTTTAATCGGTACATACTTATTTTCAAGTCAATTAGTCTAATACTTTTTTCCGAATTGGTTGATTTGGGAGTTTTGATTTTATTCGAATTATTTTATTAACTTTTGTTAAATGTTTTATTATTTGTATTGTATGTTTTTAAAAAATTGTTTTAATTTGTAATCATTGAATGATTAATTGAATATATTTGTTAACCCATTTGATGCTAATGTGGCTTAGTTGGTTTTTAATTTTCTCGCTATGATGTTTTTTTACTCTTTTGAAATGAAAATATAAAAATATAAAATATATATAACTTATTAAAAATTTAAAATTACAATAAATTTTAAAAATTAAAAGTACTTAATTTTTAAAATATTAATAATATAAAACAATTATAGAAAATTACAATGAATTATTAAACAATTATAATCTTTTTTTTTTTAAAATTTAGCACAACACGAAAAGTTATATATTTTAGTATGCATAGATAACAATATTTATTAACTTTTTAGTATTCAATTCAATTTTAGAGTTGATTTGAGTACCAAAATATATAAATTTTACTACCATATTGGACTAAAAATAATACAAATATCACAAGAAATAATATATTAAACCGCTTATATGATTTTTTTCAACTCAAGAATCAAAATAATCAATTTCGACTCTCTCAATAGTATAAATTGATTAAGCTAAAATTAATAATTATTGAACTAAAATTAAGTTTTTTTAGTTAAACTTAAGTAACTGAACAAATAGTTTTAATGACCTTAGCTCCAATAACATGTCAATTTTACGGTTTTAAAAATCAATTTTGGTAACTATTTTTTTCGTAATTATAATAAATCAAATCAAATCAAATTATTACTAAAGGATGTAAAACATTTAAAATTTCAACTCAATCAACTCACCTCGGATGAAAAGATAAAGCCGCTACCCACCGTATAAATCCACAGTGAAGAAGGTTCCGCAGCTTCGCTTCCTCAACAATTGTTATCGTAATCGATTGGGTCCGCTCTAATCAGTCCCAATATAGAAGTTAATTATTCATTTACCTCAATAAGATATGGCAAATCGGATAAAAACATCAATGTAAATGTAAATAGATTGAACAAATTAGTATTCTTATTTTATATTGACCTAACTAGACAAAATTATAAGAGGAGAAAATTACAAGAGAATTGTACCAAGCTCACCTTTGTCTGAATTGTAAGAGGAGAAAATTATAAAAGTGAGTCCCCTCTAGTCAAGAGATCGTAAATAGGATTATAAGAATGCTCACTCTAGTTGCCGATGTCGATATGACATAATTGACATGTTCAAAAACTAGGTGTTTTTAGGTTATATATCCTTTACTTATATTGACAAAAGTAATAACATTAAATTTATATCACCTATTCTATTGAAGCTCCCTAATCGGAAAAATGACACCGTGATTAATACCAAAATGTAAAACAAACTTTATGAATGAGAGAGAGAGAGAACACGAAAAGGTGACCCTAACACCCTAGATTATAGAAGCCATTTCTGCGCAACCAAAGATTCATAACTCTCCTTTTTCATATGTCGTTCAAGTATCAACGACACGTAATCATGTGGTGCTCAATGTTTGCAAAAATCACCCACCACAAGATATGTTCAACTTTCCTTCCTTCATCAAATTAAGGCAAGGAACAAATCTCGTGGAAGCACATCAGAGAAACCAAAAGGCAAGTGTCACTCTTGTTTTGGAAATCTTACTAAAAGTTCATATTTAAGCAATTTATAGAAGAAAATTTCTTAACGCCGCTTTGCGTAACCATTAATTATCGGCACATTGCAATTGCACTAAGCTTGAAAAGAATCTATAATTAATGAAACATCAACAGAGGTTACAATAAATGCTTTAGATGGCCACCCATAGCATAGGTAATACAAGAGTAAAAACCAAGAATGCCATAAAAGGGTGACAACAATCAAAATAGAAAAACAGAGTTATAAACGAAAACCCATTACAACGAAGCTTCAAATTTCTCAATTTTCAACCATTAAAAATTAATCAAATGCAAATTCACCCATATATTGTTCACTTGCATGTTACCTTTTGAGAATCGAGATGTGCATGCTAACAATGGGAGAAAGAGAGCTAAAGCTTGAAGTCAAGGAGCGTTGGTTTAGACGATAATAGTGGAGTCGTGGAGGACGAAGAGATTATTAACTCGATGAAGTACGATGGTGGCGATCAAGAGAGGTATGAAATGAAGAGAGAAATGAAAGAAACTAAACCTTTAGAAATTTAGGGATTTCGAAGAAGGGGAAATGAATTTGAGAAGAAGCCTGGGAAATTGAGTCAATCGGGTTTAAGGGTTGGGGAAATGGAGGAGAGCAAAAGCAACGCTTTCACTAAAACAATTCAAGCATTATGGCGTTTATAAAATAAGCCCACACAGACATACCTATTATGCGTTTACCAAAAAAGGCCACTAAAATATACAAAACTACGCTCGTTTTAATTAAAATACAAAAACATATTTGCGGCGTTTTTATAAGCTACCGCTATATCCCAACTTTTGCGGCGTTCTAAAAAAACGCCACTAAAATATACAAAACTACGTCGTTTTAATTAACATACACAAACATATTTGCGGCGTTTTTATAAGCTACGCTATATCCCAACTTTTGTATGCTTACCAAAAACGCCACTAAAATAAATAAAACTATGTCGTTTTAATTAAAATACACAAACATATTTGCGGCGTTTTTATAAGTGCCGCTATATCCCAACTTTTTATGCGCTTAACAAAAAAACGCCACTAAAATATACAAAACTACGCTGCTTTAATTAAATACTCAAACATATTTATGCGTTTTTTACGAAAATGCCACTATTCTCAATTTTAATTTTTTTATTTTTACTTATTTTTTCTTTCACAATTTTTTTTGATATTATCATTTTTTGAATTTTTATTTTTAAAAATTTTGAATATTAAACTTTTAAAGAAAATTTCAAATTTTTGAAGATTTTATAATTTTAAACTTTTAAGAAAACTATATTTATCTTACTATATATACATGTAATATCCTCTATCCGATTTCAACCTATATTTTGAGTAAGAAATATTACATTTAAATACAACCATCGTTTAATTTAAATATTTATCTAAACACTTCATTTTAACATATTTAAGCTTATTTGATGTTTTTCAAATCATTTCTATACTTTCTTTTAGAGTTTGATTACAAATGGGAACTATTTAGGGTCTTTTAATTTGGATCAAAATAGAGTCAATATCGTAATATTGAAAAATGAGTGCCCTGACAGGGCAGAATATTCCAATGTTGTGACACTGACTGTGGTGTAGTGAAATGGCATTTAATTTTATGTATATACACCTAAATTTTGATATAGATACATCTTATTTAGAATTATATATATATGAATTTTGGTTTAATGTGTAATTCTATATGTGAAATTCTAATTGTGGTTTAAATGTATAGTGAAACTTTAAATTTGATTTAATCATACACATTATTTTAAAATATAAATACATCAATATACTTTTATATATATATTTTTAAAAATAATAATTTACACTTATCTTATCTTGATTTATATTCTAAAAAATCCAAGATTAATCCCTAAATCATAAACCCTAGACTTTAAATATTATATCATAAACCACAAACACTAAAACCTAAACAGCAAACTCAAAACCCCAAAACATAAATCTTAAACCATAAAACTCGAACCCTAAACTCTAAACTGCAAACCTTAAACCATAATCTGAGACTAAATTGGGAATTCATGTGGCCAATGTTAGTGTAGTACAAAACATATATTTTAATAGCTAACACATTAACCATAAATCCCTCATGAGGGATTTCGGTTTCGGGATTTTGGGCCCTAAACCTTAAACCTTAAATCCTAAACCCTAAACCTTAAAATCCTAAACTTGAACCATAAACCCTAAAATCAGAAACCTAACACATCAACCATTTCCCCTAAACCCATAAACTATAATCTATAAACCTTAAACCTAAAACCCCAACCTATTAACCATTCCCCCAAAACCTCTAATCACTAACACTTAAACCTTAATACCCAGTAAACACTAACATATTAAACACTATACAATAAACCCAAACAACAAACTTTAAAACACTAAACCCATACACCAAAATAACAAACCCTAAACCATGAAATTAACATACTAAACATTAAACCCTTAATCAATTTTAATAGCTTAATTTGCAACTTAAATGAAAACTTCTAAATTGTTTAGTTAGCAATTTGTAACTTTTCATAATTAAGTAACTAAATGAAACTTTCTCATTGTTTATAAGTGAATGTATCAAAATAAAATATAATTCAAAGCAAGCATGAGGAAAATTATGAAAAACCTTTAGCGGCGTTTCTAAAAAGCTACTGCTAATTCAAGGTCTTTAATGGCATTTTATAGAAGCGCAGTAAATGCTCAGTCTTCGCGGCATTTTTTCGAGCGTCTCAAATGCTCGGTCTTTAGCGGCGCTTTTCTAAAAGCGCCGCTAATTCTCAAGTCTTTAGTGGTGTTTTCATAAAAGCACCGCTAATTCCCAGCTCTTTAAGCGCTTTGTCAAAAAGTGCCACTACAGATCAGGTCTTTAGCGGCATTTTTATAAAAGCGCCGCTAATTCTCAGGTCTTTAGCGGCGTTTGTAAACAAGCGCCGCTAATTCTCAGGTCTTTAGCGGCATTTGGGAAAAAAATGCCACTATTTCTCCTTTTTAGCGGCGTTTTGGAAATAAACGCCGTTATTGCTCAACTTTTTGCGGCGTTTTCTCTTAAACGCCGCTAGTGGATGATATTTGCTGCGTTTTTCATTAAAATGCAATTAAAAATGCCGCTATAAGTCTGTTTTGGTGTAGTGTGTATGTTACGGTGTTTGCTAACCAAACACCTTTTTATTTCTAGATAATAAATTATGATATTATAAATGTTGGAAGTATCAAATTGTATAAAAAATTTAAGTGTGAAGATTAAATTTCTAATTTTAATAAAATATAGAGACCAAAATTAAATTTTATTTATTTTATGTAATTAAAAGGTAGAAGAACTAGTTAAAGAATTGTCATGTGTTGAGAAAACCTTAAAACTTCTCTCTCTCTCTTAATTTTTTCCTCCAAATTGTTTGCTTCTTATTTTTTGTTTTACTCAACGGTGGTGCCTGTAACATCCGGGATTTAAGGGTTGTGCGTTTATTGCATAATTCAAGTGATAGTGGGCTAAGTGTATGTTTGGATGTGTTTTAGGGGTTTTGAGAACCCTAGGATGTAGGAGAGTGTCTTAGGAAATTTTGATTTTTAAGTTTAGCAGAGGGGAGCTTAGGGAGTAGGCCTTAAAGGAATAAGTGGTAGAGGTTATGACAAAAGATGGCCTTGGAAAAGTGGCAAGGGATGCCACCTAGAGGGCATGGGAGGTTGCGTCATAGGGGGCTTTAGGAGGGAGGAGGTTCGAGTAACGTGGGCAGTAGTGGGAGGCTTTATTTTTGCGTCAAGAAGGGGAGCAGTTGGACGGCTTGGGGACTGTGAAAAGATGAAAGATAAGCCTTGGATTTCTTTTTAAATTTCGGCTAGAGGAGTTGGATAAATATGGATTTGTTTTATATTTTAAATGAGTAGATAAAAGATAAAATAGGAGAAGAAAATGAGATGTGATAAGAAAGGATATAGTGGCCGAATATAGGACTCTAGGGGTTTGTATTTTCAGCTTTGAAGTGTGGCCAGGGTGTAAGTGCTGAATTTTCTTTTAATGAACATCCATTCTCTTCTTCTTTCTCTATTTTGCTTCTTGGCCGAACCTATTCCTCTTTCTCAAACGCTCTTCTTTTCTTTTGATTAGCCGAACTTATAGCCTCATTCTTTTCTCTTTTTTTTCTTTTTCTGTTCATTCGAATCATCATCTTCCCCAAGACCAGTCTTTTTCTCATTATTAACAAAAGTCAAAACTTGGAGTTAGTTCTATCTTGGCCGAATTCTCTAATCATTAAACTCTCCCCACTCTTGCGTTTTCTCTCTTCACCATTAAAGTGCCGAAACACCATCTTCACCTTGGTTCTCAAAAGCCGTTTAGCTAAGGGTATAGTGTGGTTGACTACTTTCTCCTTGGCCTTTCAAAATGTGTGATAGTGGTAAGTATTCTTCTTTCTTAAGCAATCGGTTTTGGGCTCATTTTTAGGAGGTGCCGAATCAAGTGAGTAGGCCTTGATTCTAAGATGGCCGAATGTCATAGTGCCATAATATTGTGTTCTTTTGTATGTAGCCAACGTTAAGGAGCATCAAAGGAGTTCTTGGATTCGATTACTCAAGGTAAGCAATGTAGTTTCGGCCAAGGGTTTTATCCATAAGTATTTATGTGTTGAAGCCAGAACCTAACATATGGCATGCAGGATTTCGTCAACTTCATAGACAAGTGGTGATTCGGGATTTAGTTTTTACAAGGTAAGAAAGTGTTGACTTTCGGTCATAGGCCATTTTGGGTATTTAAGTGTGACCGATTCTGACTTTGGCTTCTAGGGGCAAATCGACAGAAGTAAGCAAGCTTTCGGGATTCGGATCCATTTTGGTAAGGATGATAAGCTGTGATTTCTATTCGTTTAAGATCTCGTATATTGTGGTTTAACGGAATGTTCTGATTAAGTGTTCTGTGATGGACGTGGATACCAGTTAAGGAGGACAAGGGATAGTCCCTATCCTGAAGTTTAAGAAGAGATCCGTCTCTGCAGTTCGGAATTGGCCACCGGGGTATGGGCCAGCGTCAGAACAAGAGAGTAGGCAGATAGCGGTAGTTTCGCTTAGTGATAGCATCGGGATCGAGAGCGTAGTACTTCAAGTTATCAGGTGTGTGATTAACCCACCGTTTTCCAGGTTTATGTTATATTTGCATGTGTTATGTATGTGCTAATAAGTGCAGTGGAAGTAATGAGATGGATACCCTTAAGGGGTATATTGATAACCAGGTCAGTGCTAATTATTGATGAGACTGTGAATATGCCTATGAAAATGTGATTGAATGCCTAATTTTTTGTGTCACTATCGTATGTTGCATGTGCATGGGATGAGAAATGAATATGAAAGAAGGACAGGGTGTACTTCGAGTACGTGGCTTGATGAGTGGCTCTGTGCCTCATCGTGGTAGATATCGGCTATGTGCCATATCGTGGTTGGTGAAGGCTATGTGCCTCATCGTGGTTTTGATGTTAGCTACAAGCTACATCGTGGATTGGCGCTGACTGAGGTCGCGTTGTGGATTATTTGTGATTTAGTTCGCGTGGATGGCACTAATTTCCAAATTGGTGTGTAGAGGCTGGAGGGTGATTTAGTAATCCCCTGGTGTGTGGTGGCTGGATACGGGGGTGTGTAGAGGAGGAACCCTAGGCTGGGTTGGGTGCACTTTGCATTGTCATGTATGATGTGTGGATTGGTGTGGTAATGGGCCAAGCCCAATAAGTGGAATTATGTGGATAAATTGCCTTATTATCTGATATGTGGATTAATGTGATAATGGGCCAAACCCAGTATATGGAATTATGTGGATAACTTGCATTATTTTATGATATATGGTTTGGTTGTGGGCTAAGCCCATGTGGGTGGAAATCTGTGGACTAATTGCACACTGAGTCTGTTCGACTCACTCATATTTTTACCAAACATCGCAGGTGATGCATAAAGCTTGGACCGGGTTGGAGCGGGTACAAAGGTGGCCATGCAGAAGATGTTTTAATTGTTATACGTAATTTATATTTTCAGTACATTTAATTATTTATTTATTGTAATAAGGGCCACTTAAAGTATTTGGAAATTTTAACTATGGTTGAGATGAATTGAAGATCGAACTAATACTGAGAATATTTTATCTCTAAAAGCAATTCACGTCTTAGAAATCTATACTAAAGTTTTCAATCCGGATACTTTGTAAACAACCTAACTTCACTTTGAATTTTAAACACACGATGCTTTACGAATAACAAACAAATTTTTATGTTTTATCATTTAAGTGAAATTCTTTTCAAACGTTTTTCGCAGTGGCATTCTGAATTCGGCCGTGGCTCGTGGGCCGGGTTTAGGGTGTTTCAGTTTGGTATCAGAGCCAGGTTCAAAACTCGACCTTGAGGGCTTTAGGGCCCAAAACGTTTTCTTTCTTTTGAAATTGGTTTTTTCTAAGAAATAAACAGGTTTTCTGGCATGGCACCTGAGTCTCTGGCCCAAAGTCCACCAGGTAAGTACCCCTAACTCTTCTGTGAATTGTATGTTGGAAATCATAGGGACGTAGGTTAGTAGATTAGGAAATATTAAACCCTAGGATTAGTCAACTTCAACACCAAGTTACATAAAACTTAAAGTCCAACCAAACAAACCTGTGTCTAAGTCATTGAGTTAAAGGTGTGGCAACCACAGCACATGTCTAGGATTGGATTCTGGGAGCTTGGTGTTTAAGCAGATCCTAGTGACTCACCTCCTCATCGCCGAATCCTACCTGGTGCGTAGTGACGGTTCACCTTAGCCAAGAGGACTCAAACACAGGCTAAACCCAATAATTAAAACCCGAAAGGGACTAGCCATATTTTTATAAAAACCCTATTTTGCAAAATATTAGGATACCCTGATTTGGAAAATTTACGAAATTACCCCTGACTTGTAACTTGACCAAATTACCCTTAGTCCGTACAAATGACCAAAATACCCTCAGTGTGGAAAGTTACCAAAGTACCCCTCAAAATTAAAATTTCTAAAATACCGTTGTTTTGAAAAGTCACCAGGAACCATATTTTGCGAAAAATTACCGAAATGCCCCTAGTTTAAAAAATTACAAAAATACCCTCGATGTATAAATTACCATTTTACCCTTGAAATTTACTTACCAAGTATTTCAATTTTGAAAAAAAAAATTTACTTTGTGAAATTTTCAAATACCCTAATTTGGAAAAAAAATTATTACCAAAATACCACCGTAGGATAAAATGACAAAAATACCCTCGGTTGGGAAGCGGATAAAAATGCAAAGTAGTGTGTTGAATGTTGTGGATGAATGAATGTGACTCTCTGAATCAGAATAGTAAACTTGAGCTGAAAACTTTGATTGATCGAAAGAACTACTTCTCAAACTCCTTTTTATAAAAATATTCGCGGATAAACAGTGGAACAAAAGTACTAATGCATAAAACTTTTTAATCAGATTAAATCGCGACGTTAGAAATGAGTTCTAGGGGACGTGGTCGTCGTGGACACGGTAGAGGCAGAATGACATGATCGAATCGGTAGGGGTCTCGCCACGGTCGAAAATAATGTCTGCCGCCAAAGAAGGAGCGCGAGGATCAAGACCAGACAGGAGGAGATGACGCAGTATCACGGGCTATGCTGCGAGTGCTAGAGTGAGTGGCAGGAGCCAATGTGGGCAGCGGGGCTCGAAAGTCAGTGTCTGAGGGACTTAGAGCGAACGGAGCTAAGGTTTTTAGAGGAGTGTCTGGAGTGGCTCCGAATGTAGCGGAGTATTGGTTGGAGGCAGTTGAAAGAATCATGGATGATTTGGACTGTACTGCTGAGGAAAAGCTGAAAGGTGCTGTTTCGTTGCTCTAGGTTGAAGCTTATCGATGGTGGCTCACTATCAGACAAGGTACCCCTGCAGATCGATTGGTTTGGGGATATTTTAAGGATAAGTTCGAAGGAAAGTACGTTGGAGCTAGTTACCTAGACTCGCAGAGAAAGGCGTTTCTAAACTTGGTACAAGGAAGTAAGCCGGTAGCAGAGTACAAAGCGAAATCTCTGGTTAAGTCAAGATGCTAAGGGCTCGTGGCTACACGACACGAAAGGTGTGTCCGATTCGAAGATGGGTTACAAGATGGGCTGCAAGTGTTGATTGCTCCGCAGAGAGAAAGAGACTTTGCTATTCTAGTGGAGAAAGCTCGGATCGCTGAAAAAGTTAAGAGGACTGAAAGACAGAATCGAGAAAAGGATAGAAACTGAAATAAGAGGAGTTTTGGACCGTCAGTATCGTCTGGAGATTTTCAAAAGAGACCAATGACTGAGAATTCTGTACGTGCACCTGTACCAGTTGCTGAGAATCGGAGTTGTCCATGTGCTCAGTGTGGGAGAGCTCATGCAGGAGAGTGTTGGGGAAATAGCAAGAAATGTTTTCGGTGTGGGTCTAAGGCTCATTTGGTTAAGAATTGTCCTCAGGTGTTGGATAGGGCTCGGACAGGAGGACGAGGTAATGTGCAGCCGGACAGAAGTGCTCAGCAAGCGACAAGGGGTCGTGGTCCGAACTATGGAAGGAATGGTGTCGGCCAAGGTCGTGGAACACCAAAGAGAGGTCTTGAGGTTCGAGATCTTGAGACAACTAAGGTTGGCTTAGCAATCGATCATCGCGAGGAGGAAAATGTGTCGGATGTGATATCGGGTATGTTTCTTGTTTCTGGAATGCCCTTTTATTTTCCTATAGTGTTAGTGAAGTGTATGAACCTTGAATGTGAACTTTGAGATTATAGCTGGGAGGGTGATCGTACTTAGTTCGTTAGGGCAAGCAGTGGTGGTAGATAAACTTTTTGGTTGGTGCTCTTAGAAGTCCAGTGAACAGCAGTAGCCTTTACTTAGCTTAGCCAAGTAATTTCGAGGACGAAATTATTTTTAAGGAGAGTAGAACTGTAACATCCGGGATTTAGGGTTATGCGTTTATTGCATAATTCAAGTGATAGTGGGCTAAGTGTATGTTTGGATGTGTTTTAGGGGTTTTGAGAACCCTAGGATGTAGGAGAGTGTCTTAGGAAATTTTGATTTTTAAGTTTAGCAGAGGGGAGCTAAGGGAGTAGGCCTTAAAGGAATAAGTGGTGGAGGTTATGACAAAAGATGGCCTTGGAAAAGTGGCAAGGGATGCCACCTAGGGGGCATGGGAGGTTGCGTCATAGGGGGCTTTAGGAGGGAGGAAGTTCGAGCAACGTTGGCAGCAGTGGGAGCCTTTATTTTTGCGTCAAGAAGGGGAGCAGTTGGACGACTTGGGGACTGTGAAAAGATGAAGATAAGCCTTGGATTTCTTTTTAAATTTCGGCTAGAGGAGTTAGATAAATGTGGATTTGTTTTATATTTTAAATGAGTAGATAAAAGATAAAATAGGAGAAAAAATGGGATGTGATAAGAAAAGATATAGTGGCCGAATATAGGACTCTAGGGGTTTGTATTTTCGGCTTTGAAGTGTGGCCAGGGTGTAAGTGCTGAATTTTCTTTTAATGAACATCCATTCTCTTCATCTTTCTCTATTTTGCTTCTTAGCCGAACCTATTCCTCTTTCTCAAACTCTCTTCTTTTCTTTTGATTAGTCGAACCTTATAGCCTCATTCTTTTCTCTTTTTTTTTCTTTTTCTGTTCATTCGAATCATCATCTTCCCCAAGACCAGTCTTTTTCTCATTATTAAAAAAATCTGAAACTTGGAGTTAGTTCTACTCTTGGCCGAATTCTCTAATCATTAAACTCTTCCCACTTTTGCGTTTTCTCTCTTCACCATTAAAGTGCCGAAACACCATCTTCACATTGGTTCTCAAAAGCCGTTTAGCTAAGGGTATAGTGTGGTTGACTACTTTCTCCTAGGCCTTTCAAAACGTGTGATAGTGGTAAGTATTCTTCTTTCTTAAGCAATCAGTTTTGGGCTCATTTTCAGGAGGGTGCCGAATCAAGTGAGTAGGCCTTGATTCTAAGATGGCCGAATGTCATAGTGCCATAATATTGTGTTCTTTTGTATGTAGCCAACGTTAAGGAGCATCAAAGGAGTTCTTGGATTCGATTACTCAAGGTAAGCAATGTAGTTTCGGCCAAGGGTTTTATCCATAAGTATTTATGTGTTGAAGCCGAACCTAACATATGGCATGTAGGGATTTCGTCAACTTCATAGACAAGTGGTGATTCGGGATTTAGTTTTTACAAGGTAAGAAAGTGTTGACTTTCGATCATAGGCCATTTGGGGTATTTAAGTGTGACCGATTCTGACTTTGGCTTCTAGGGGCAAATCGACAGAAGTAAGCAAGCTTTCGGGATTCGGATCCATTTTGGTAAGGATGATAAGCTGTGATTTCTATTCGTTTAAGATATCATATATTGTGGTTTAACAGAATGTTCTAATTAAGTGTTCTGCAATGGACGTGGATACCAGTCAAAGAGGACAAGGGATAGTCCCTATCTCGAAGTTTAAGAAGAGACCCGTCTCTGCAGTTCGGGATTGACCACCGGGGTGTGGGCTAGCGTCAGAACAAGAGAGTAGGCAGATAGCAGTAGTTTCGCTTAGTAATAGCATCGGGATCGAGAGCGTAGTACTTCAAGTTATCAGGTGTGTGATTAACCCACCATTTTTCGGGTTTATGTTATATTTGCATGTGTTATGTATGTGCTAATAAGTGCAGTGGCAGTAATGAGATGGATACCCTTAAGGGGTATATCGATAACCAGGTCAGTGCTAATCATTGATGAGACTGTGAATATGCCTATGAAAATGTGATTGAATGCCTGATTTATTATGTCACTATCGTATGTTGCATGTACATGGGATGGGAAATGAATATGAAAGAAGGACAGGGTTTACTTCGAGTACGTGGCTTGATGAGTGGCTTTGTGCCTCATCGTGGTAGATATCGGCTATGTGCCATATCGTGGTTGGTGAAGGCTGTATGCCTCATCGTGGTTTTGATGTTAGCTACGAGCTACATCGTGGATTGGCGCTGACTGAGGTCGCGTTGTGGA
Source organism: Gossypium rotundifolium (assembly GCA_025506655.1). NCBI lineage: Eukaryota > Viridiplantae > Streptophyta > Magnoliopsida > Malvales > Malvaceae > Gossypium > Gossypium rotundifolium. The sequence goes on from CP106728.1 coordinate 54,066,664, forward strand.
TTATTTGAGATTTAGTTCGCGTGGATGGCACTAATTGCCAAATTGGTGTGTAGAGGCTGGAGGGTGATTTAGTAATCCCCTAGTGTGTGGTGGCTGGATACGGGGGTGTGTAGAGGAGGAACCCTAGGCTGGGTTGGGTGCACTTTGCATTGTCATGTATGATGTGTGGATTGGTGTGGTAATGGGCCAAGCCCAATAAGTGGAATTATGTGGATAAATTGCCTTATTATCTGATATGTGGATTAATGTGATAATGGGCCAAGCCCAATATATGGAATCATGTGGATAACTTGCATTATTTTATGATATATGGTTTGGTTGTGGGCTAAGCCCATGTGGGTGGAAATCTGTGGACTAATTGCACACTGAGTCTGTTCGACTCACCCATATTTTTACCAAACATCGCAGGTGATACATAAAGCATGGACCGAGTTGGAGCGGGTACAAAGGTGGCCATGCAGAAGATGTTTTAATTGTTATACGTAATTTATATTTTCAGTACATTTAATTATTTATTTATTGTAATAAGGGCCACTTAAAGTATTTGGAAATTTTTACTATGGTTGAGATGAATTGAAGATCGAACTAATGCTGAGAATGTTTTATCTCTAAAAGCAATTTACGTCTTAGAAATCTATACTAAAGTTTTCAATCCGGATACTTTGTAAACAACTTAACTTCACTTTGAATTTTAAACACATGATGCTTTACGAACAACAAACAAATTTTTATGTTTTACCATTTAAGTGAAATTCTTTTCAAACGTTTTCCGCAGTGGGCATTCTCAATTCTACCGCTAGTGGGCCGGGTTTGGGGTGTTTTAGTGCCAGCCTCCGGGATGGCTATCGCTTGCCTTTTTTGTCTCCCATCAACCCTTTATTTCTTCTTCTCATTCACTACACATGTCTTCTCTCTTTTCAGTTTGCAGATCTATTTTGTAGTATCTTTGTTGTTTCACAAGTTGTGATAGACAGATGACGGTGTCTGTCGCTCACTAAAACTCCACTGGCCACCAGTAGCTTTTTTTTTAAAGTGGGTGGCTCTTTGTCAACTTCTTAATCTGTTTCTGTTTTGAGAGTATTTCAGAATAATAAATTATTTCACGTGTCGATTTAGATCCGTGTTGTCTTAAGTTATATATATATATTTATTTGTTTTTCCATTGTTTAATAAGTCTTCAGTGTTAGAAGTTTTTATCTACTCTTGTAGCACGTTTTTTGTCTTGCTTATACATGTAATCTTAGTTTTACAAGTGATTTTAGGGATGATTTTGTTGTTGTCCTCTCTAGTTTGGTGAATACTCGATTCTTACCATTTGGGGTGATTTTCTTATCGTATTAAGTGTTTGTAATCGCTCCAGATATGTCGTGCTTGAGTTGTGACAAAACCAATTGTCAACATATCATAATATTCTATTGATACTGAGGCTAAAACATTTGTTATGTTGGTGGAGCTTGTCCTTCACCATCTACGACAAGTGTTTATTATTTTTTCCTTTCAATTGTATAATTTCATTTATTGAATAAATTAATAAATTTACCTTTCTAAAAAGAATAGAAAACTAAAATTGATAATAATAATAATAATAATAATAATAATAATAATAATAATAATAATAATAATAATAAAAGGCAAGCCGAGTGTCAAAGAAAGAAGTACTTATGACCAACCTTATATTAATAGTAAAAATTGTGCACAAAATATCAACACAAATTTGGATATATATATATATATATATATATATACATGTATTTGTGTCCAATTTTATTTTATTTTCAATATCGTGTGATATTTTGATGTAATAGATTAATTTAAATATTTTAATACTTTTAGAATTTTTATAAGAATTTTTATAAAATTTTAATAATTACTAATAAATTTTATAATATTTTGAGCTACTTTTAAAATGAACTTGAACAAATTAATGTCCACAATTAGATGATTTTGGATATCCATTTATTTAGTTTCATTCTATACATGCATTTATAGTAACTTTTTATTTTTTTAGGATTTTTTTTTTTTTTTTTACTTTTTGAAATACATGCTAGCGTGGCATGCCAGGTTAACACACTTGTCTACATGGCATGCCATATGTCAGCTTCTCAATGCTTTTGTTAGTTTATCAATGTCTGTTAACAGTTAAACTGGTCAACGACAATTTCTGTTAACAAATGAACCTAATTGATTTTTTTTTGTTAGTGAGGTATTAATTTAGGGGTGAAACCAGAAAATTTATCTGAGAGTCGAAATTAAGTTGCATATTTTTATAAGAGTTAAAATGTTGTTTCATCATTTTAATAGTTTATATCTTTTCAAATTTTAAAAGGTTAAATTAAAATTTTATTATTTTTAGAGGCAAAGTATAATTTTACTACTTACTAATTTAAAATTATATGAACTTTTAATTCTATCTTAGTTGAAATAATTTAAAATATATAATTTTGAATTTATTTTAAATACTATTGAATTAATTTTAATTTATATTTAATTTTTAAAAATTATTGGTAGATTAATTTTGAGAAGAAATGTAAATTTTTAATTTGTGTTTTATTTTGGAAGGCTGTACCATATTTTTGGTGAAGTGTTTATTTATATTGTTTATAGAGAGTTTGATTGAATTGTTGTCATATAAAATTCAGACTTTATAATATTCACTCTCAACGACATATTTTAATAAATTTATAACATAAATGTTTTCAGGATATACCGCGTTTACCCAAACAAATGTATGAAAATACTTTCTCCTAAGCATATAAATGTTGCAGCCTGAAAATTTTGATTTTCAAAAATTGCACTCCATTGAAACGTTAAGAATGTTTCTTATATAATTTGGTTACAACACACTATATTAAAACTTCCTTCTTCAATCAGTTATTAGCAACAATGTAATTTTCAAGGACCATTAAATTTAAGGGATTTTACCTAAGAAAGTTAAAAGTTAGGACTTTCCATAAGAATATTGGTAGTTAATGCTCTGCTACTCCTTATAATATTTACAGAAAGCCGTCAAACATGTGATGTGCTCAAGGACATGGAGGAGACCACTCATCAACTAAGAGACAAGCTTCATCAAAAGCAGAAACATAAACTAAAACTAAATTTTTTTTTTAATTAAAAGAATAGTAATAAAGTGGGAAGGAATTCATTCAAAGTACAAACTCAAGCTAAGGCAGTACAAACACAAGCAATAATAGTACAATCTCTAACATGTATGAGAAGCTCAAGCTTAAACTCGAACTCGATTAATTGTACAATGGCAGACTTGAATATCTGTAATCTAAAGATTTTCCATTGGTGTGAATGGGATATTCTTTGGTCTTGAAACCTGATACGCCACAAATATAGCCACACAAAGAGCTGCTACTGAGAATAAAAGAGAAAAGGCAGAGGCAGCATCCCAGGAGCTGCTTGATTTCGCAGACTTGGTTAGCTTAGAACCACCTGAAGCAATATCAAACGACACCCAATCGCAGTTAATAGTATAGTGTCCAGATCCACTCCATGGATTCCCGTCAACCGGATACCAGAGTGCAACAGACATCTTGCTTGATCCACCTATTGTGAACTGAACATCCTGCAATGCAATATAGAAGTTACTCATGTCTGGCTGTTATGACAAGGTAAATAGCTTTAACAGAAATGAAACAAAGCATTACCATTTATGTTTTGACATTTTTATTTTCATTTTAAACACCGGCCTTCTGCTGAGGAAGGTAGCAAAGAATAGGAGTAAAGTGAGCATGCTGTTTTCTTTTTTGAGAAAAAACAATAAGCTCAGCTGAAAGCAAAAGTCCATGTTGGGTACATGCGGGGTCATGAGGTCATCTTATACAAGGAGCTTACAGTATTAAGTGATTAAATGAGAGACCCGAGGTTTCCTTGCAGTGGGTTTACATGTTTATTTGTTTTACCTCTTAAATAAAGCAAAAAATAGTCTTAAATTCACATATAAAAAATTAACTAGAAGCAGTTACACTAATATGATCTGAGTGAATTCTACTTAGAAGAAGATCTTAAATCCTAAACCATAAAAACTTATCAATAAACCATTTAGTAGTTCCAAACTTCCAATACCAAAAATATCAGGACGGGGGGGGGGGAGAGGTGGATTATAAGATGGGAGAAAGGTAACCCTTAAGCAGCCCAAGGTCCATTCCAGTATATGCCCAAAAAGAAAATTAGAAAATATGGAAACATTTTTCAATAAAAGTGGATCTTAGATTCTCTGGCAAGGTCAATGGGAGAAGGGGCTCCAATAATCCATGTTAAATCAACCTATAATAAGGACAAACAATTTTGAATCCATGATCCATGATCAATTTTGTTTGACAAGCAACAGAAACAACACAAATACATCATAATGTACATGATTAAAATAATTTAGCCATAAACACAAAAAATGGGGCTTACATTTGTTAACATTTAATGCAAGCAGTTAAAAGCCTAAAGGCAGAAGATTATTGTCAAACCTGTTGAAGACGATCCATGGTTCTTAAAGGCCTAGAAAATTCGAAATAATACGTTCCCTTCTGACCTCCCGTGGAAAAAGGGCTGTCATTCTCCACAAAACCTGTTAAAAGTAAGTTTACCATTGAGAATTAGAAAGATGTATTCACACCGATTCCCTAAGACACTAGAGCACAATATTGATTAAGTATACACAGAAACAAAAAAAAAAGGAAACTAATTGACCAATAGTGACTATGCTAACAAAAACACAGTTGAGAATAAAATCATCCTCTACATTTAGAAAATACAATAAACCAAGTTCATTTGTTATTTTGTTGCAGAATATAATGCTCAACTTGATGCATGGAAATTTTCCTATCTAATGCCTAAAAACATGCAAAAGGAGCAATCACAACCCAAAAGGTTTGAGGACATTGAAACATGCATATGGACCACTGGCTTGTAGAAATGCATATCAGCCTACCTAACCATTCCATTTTTGAACCGGATATGCTAACTTTCTAATAAATATCACCCGACAAAAGTAAGTCAATGCATCTGAGCTGATTTTTGAACTTATGATATCAGAGATGTAAAACCAAGATCTTCAACTCCATTAGTATATAATTACAATACTTAAATTACCTGAATGAACTGTGAAGCTACTGTGCCACCATGCCCCTTTCCAGTCATTTTGTGCACTAGAATCATTTGCTAACAGTGAAGAAGGATAAATCTTATTAATTTAAAAAAATGAGGAAATAAAAACTATATTAAAAACCAATAGCTTTTAAAGGGGGCAGGGGTGAAGAAAGGACAAACAGAGCAGGAAGGCATCATCAGTTAAAGATACTAAATAAAGCCACAAGAGAAATATAAGTTACTAATTTTTCGTTTTGTCTAGTACCTATCTCAAAGCCAATCAATAATTAAAAGCACCAATAAGAATCCACTAGCTTTCTTGTAAAGCATACCCCTAGAATAGAAAACTAATATAGAGTTCGGCAGGAAGCCGGGAACTATTGCAGGCTTAGAAATGCAGCATTTAGACTCGTAAACCAGCATAGTTTGCGTAAGGGATTCACAAGTTTTCAAAGTCAAGACAAACCATCTCCTTCTAGCTAGAGTGGATCATGAGATTCATGTATAAAGAAGAGAAAAGAACTCTTATATTCATATGCAATGGTTCGAAAAAGAAATATAATCTAACAGTAGGAATTTTCAGTCTACTACCAAAAGTCATTGAATTGAGAATCTGATAAGCCAGAAATGCATGGAGACGGTGATACGAAATAAGATTAAAATAATATCTTAGGTAAGATAAAAAGGGGCAGAATTTGTCCTACGAAGTTATGAGTTGGAAATTGGAAGAAACTTAAAACAATGATAAAACAACTAGATTATCCTATCCCCATAATTCTTTTCCTTCTCAAAATAAAACAAGATAGGAAAAACAAGCAACAATTGGAATGAGTAACTTGATCCTAGTTGAAGGCACTTAAAGGAGAAGTTGAAGGCAACAAAGAAAAGTACAGAGCACGATAAAAAGGTATTTTAACACTTAAAGCAGTATAAGGGCAAGATGATTGCTATCAGAATGCATTAAGATAATAGACAAGCATAGTCAATCAGATTAAAAATAATTGTTGATTGCCATCTTGATGATTTAATGTCATTAAATAAGTTATTAATGCTTTAGGATCTTCAAAAAGTTCCTTCTAGTGAGTGCCATATCCATTAAGAGTGCAATCTAATGTCTCATAAAAGATAATTTTTTGACTTTTGGGAGTTGTTCTCATTCTATGACAACTTGATGACCCTTGTAGTCACTTTCTTTAGTGCCTCATCCCACTTTATTTTGCTGCGCTCAAAGGAAGTCCCATCATTTTCATTTCAAAAAATCAAATATAATACTCAAAAGCAGGCCAATAAGAATAGAGGATCTTATAATTTACCAGAAGGTCCCATTCCATCAAGGTATCTACAGTGCGGGTTCCAAGCATACACATCAACCAAATGACCAAACCTGTCGGCAACTAAAAGTATTATCATAAAATACTAAGTTCCAGAACATTTTGCCAGAAAAGTACATTGTTTCACTTTACTATTGTGACGGCTAAGGATTCATTGTACTACTCCAAACTATGTTGTACTACATTACCTGTCACCTCCATTTCCATCTCTGTTATCTATGGGGTTGCCACCGTAAAGCCTTCCAGGTATAGCATTTCCAATAGAAAAATGCATAATGTCAACTTCATGACCTTTGCAAGTCTTGTTAGTACAAGAGTCCCTTGGTTCTTTACAGCCACCCATCTTGAACCACAGTAAACTTTCTCAAAACTTTCTCAACTTTCATCCTTGCAACAAAGGAGAAACTAACAAAGAAGATAAAAATAGCACAAGATATAAAAACTTACATTATGATACGTAGCATCGTCACCGATTTGAAACATGAGAGCTACAGATGGACATTTCGCGTTGTCCCTACATTGAAGAGTGAAAAACTGGTTAGCCATAAGGATTTAACATAGAAAAGTCAGCGCGTGGCTACAGATTCAGCTAAAAATGCTCGCTATTCAATTTACACAACAGAGAGGAAATAAAATTAAAACTAATACCACATATCTTGATGCATAAAGAAAAGATAACAATTTAATAAGCTTCCTTTTCTAATTATTCGCGTGAGGCACCAGCTATCCAACTTTATTGGACATCTTAAACAGTATCAAAAGACCAACATATTCAGGGGTTCGAATCATAATGGCTAACCCGTCCAAAAAGAAACTAAATCTAGTTCTAATAATAAAGGAGCTTACCCTTTGGTGTATGCATAGTCCCCATCGACTTGCAACAAGAAGAAGACATCATTTCCATCGTGTACAGCCTAAGACAATCCCCACAAAAGCTTTTGCATCAAAACTCATGGTCAAATGTTGTTCATTTGTTTTGAAATCCAAGCAATAGCAATACCTTGACAGTCATTTCCCCATCTTTGTACTCATGATCCTCGTGTGGGTCAAGAGCAGGGAGGAGAGAGAAGTCGAACCCATCAATGTCTTTCCAGTCATCGGCGTGACCATCGAGGGTGATGACTCCAGGGGCGAAGTCCGCCAGGACTTGGATCTCCGAGTTTGACTCGCAACTCCACTCTCCAGATTCCTCGTGCGAGGTGACTCGTCGGGTTAGCCCGAATCCCAATAGTACCAACAAGGTTAGCAGGCTGAGTCGAAGCATGGTCGTCGAGCAGGAAATTTCGTTAAGGGAGCAAGTGTCTGAGTTGTTGTTGCTTGGTTTACAAGCTCGCTTCGGTCCACATTCATTAGCCGACTTACGAATCAAATTCGCACTTCACCTTTTATTATAACAAAATTATAAAGAAAGTTAGTTCCGTCAAATTTATCATTCCATTTTCCCCCTTTTAAATATATTTACTACTTCTTTTAATCATGTTTTTCTAATGGATAAATTTTCTTCGCAAAAAAATCTCTCCACTCCCTCTCAATTTCCAAATTAGTCCCACTCAAAATTGAAGCAATTTGAGTTTAATGTTGTGAATAATTTTGATTGGTATGATAACAAATTTAGTCATTGATATTTATATATTTTGTTAAATTGGTCTTGATTAGAAAAAAAACAAACAAACAAATTTAGCCTTAACATTTACATATTTACAAATACATTGTGGACTAAATTTGTTAAATTATGACCAAATTGATAAATTGGGTAAATTATGAGAGCTAAATTTGTTATTATTCAATCAAATTTATGTAAAATTTGATAAAAACATTAACGTTGTGACTAATTGTTCTTAGATGCTTACTTTCGAAATTGACAATAATTAAATTGATTCGATTTCTTGAGAGGGATCAATTTGTTCAGTATCAAAACTGTGAGAGATTGGAGGGGTCTTTTTGTTAATTATCTTCCATGCTCATTTTATGGTTGATGAAAACTAATCTTTTTAAAATTTGTGTCTACTTTAAAATTTTTAGAATCAGACTAGTGGTCAAGTCAATCAGATCACTAGTTTTCAATTCGACCGATTTAATTGGTTTGTGGGCTAGTCAATTTAATCTCTTATTTCGAACCAATACCCCAACGAGTCTAATTTAATTCTGAAAACACTGGTCTATCCCTCTTATCCTAACTTTGAGAACAATATGCTTTATCATTACTTTCAACACTTATTGGTCTATATATATATATTGGTGCGTGGATTTAATATTTTTAATTTAGTATTAATATAATTGGATCTAATATTTTGTTTTGGTATTAATATATATTGGCATGGATGCGTATTGGTGTATTATTTATATTATATACATGTAAATATACTTTAATTATATATTTTTAAAATTATTAACTAAGTTCGATAACTTAATTAATTTATTTTATTATATTTTTAAATATAATTATAAAAATAAAAAATAACTTAGATAAAAAAATAGTTTAAAATCAAAATTTTGTACTAACTCATCATTAATATTGATCAAAACGTCTAAAACACAATGAAACTTTAACCATGAGATTGTTTAAACTACTTTGTATTGATTTAAAATTGAAATGGCACATCTTGGTTGGTACTACTAATGTCGACTATCGTGATTTATATTGTTACAACCCACCTAACCGAATTTTGTGTTACAAGTTAAGTCACACAATTTAATTGATAAAATTTAAAATTATAAAAAAATAAAGACAACAACATCATTATAATTTTACATTATATAATTAAAAATTAAGAGTAATAATGTTATTATAATTTCTAAATCAAACTATACTTGTCTTAAATTATTACGTTTTAAAAATACTTGTACGACTATATCCAAACTCAAACTATTCTTAAGAAAGTTGAACACTTGACTAATAAATTACAAGTTGGGTTATATTTTATTTGTTATTAACTCATCACAGAGAGATTTTAAAATTTATAAAATTAGTTATTATAGTTTTTACACACAATTGAGTTTATTTTTTATTTTTTTTTGTTCTTCATATCTATTTTACAGTTTATATTCAAAATTCAAAATTACTCTATCTCTACATATTCTCCTAAAATCCTATGTATCTAAAATTTGCTTGAATTGCAAATAGATTTTTATTATAATTATAAACTGTTGGCTAAATTTATTTAAAATGTATAAAAATAAAAAAAATAAAATATATATACTAAATATCTTGGTAGATAATTTCTTTTTTAAATGTCAATTATAGAATAAGTTTAAATTTGTTTTCATATTTTATTTTTTATGCAATTTATAATTTACGTACTCATCATCCTTTGAAACCGTTAAATTAGAGGATATTAGTGGTTAAGTATTCATTTCAAACATAAATAATTAAAATGTAATCCAAGTAAATAAAAGTGACTATTTTAATTGTTTACCCTATTTAATAATTTAATAATATTTTATATTTTATAATTTTATAAAAACAATAATTTTAAAAATATGTTTAAATATTGAAAGAATCCCTAACAAAATAATTAAAAATCAATTAAACCCTCCACAAAATCATTTTCCATGTCAGACTGTTATATCTTCATTATTTCACGTCAATTACCTCATCAATATTTAACGGTTTATCAAGTACTTTCAGAGAAAAATAAATTTAAAGATTTCATCGACGACGATTCATAACTCAAAAAATTCGTTGTAAATACTTAATTAATTTTTAATTATTTTTACTAGTAAAATAGTTACTGCACATCATGTGTATTTTGTTTTTTCAATAATATTTATTTATTGTTTATGTATTTGTAAGATGGTGATTGGTTAATTATATGATGTACCACAAATGCAGCCACCTTGTTGTATTGACCAAAATTGTGGGATGTATTGGTGGTTGGTGCCTGGTGGCTTTGGATTAGACAGTCAACTACGTGGATGTCGCCCCACATTTTTGTTGTCTGGTTAATGTGTCATTCGCCTATTGCCTCAGAATATCCCCGAATAGTACTATCGATTTCAGGTTTAATTGTATGAAATGACAAGTTTAAGATTATGAATAAATTTTGATACTTTTGGAAATCTAGAAATGCATGGAAATGGAAATGAAAATGGAAATGGAAATGGAAATGAACATTTTGGAAACCTAGACATTTTGGAAACTTAGACATTTTGGAAACTTAGACATTTTGAAACCCGAACATTTTGGAAACTTGAACATTTAGGAAACTTGAACATTTAGGAAACTTGAACATTTTGGAAACTTGAACATTTTGGAAACTTAGACATTTTGGAAACCTAAACATTTTGGAAACACGAGGATGTAAGAAAAATGGCAAGTTCTGAGCCATGTGAAAATTTTAGGAAACTTAGAAATAAGGCCTAATGACAAAATTCAAAGCCCAAAATAGGAGATAAGGGCAAGAGGGCCTTAAAAGAAAAAGATGGTGAATTTTGACATACAATCGAGCTTGGAAAAGTGGCTCAAGTGTCACTTAGGGTTTATGGGAATGGCATGAGTTGAGTCACTTGGAAAGCATTTTTTGAAAGTTTAATTTTGTTTTCCAAGGCTAGGATGGACGGCACATGCATGTGTGGAAGGGGAGAGTTTTATTTTCGTTAAAACTTGTCAAATTAAAGTGATAAATAGAGGATTTATTTTACAAGATAAATAAGGAATTAAAGGATGGATTAAAGGTTATTTTAATTTAATAAAGTGATAATTAAATGAGAATATTATCACTTGTAAAGGAGTAGTGGCCAAGTTTTGGACTCTTGGTCTAGCAGTTCAGTTAAAAGAAGAAAAGAGAGACTTTCTCTCATTCATCAACTTTGCCGAAACTTTGCTCTCACTTCCCCTCTCATTGTCAATTCTCCTAAGCAAGAAACCATCCTCTCTTTTGCTATTTTCTTCCTCGTTTCTACTATCAAAATTCAATCCTTATTGATTCTAAGCAGAAGAGGAATCATCCACAACATCAAAAGAGGTAAGATCGTGGATTAGTCAACTTCTATTCTTTTCTTTTACCAAAATCAAGATACTAATTCCATTCTTGTTCATGGTCAATCCACCATGATTCCTTAGATTTCTACCATCATCAATTACAAAGAGCAAGGATCTAAGGTAAGAACAATTAACTTTTGTTCTTCTAAATCTTTTAATCAAGAACAAGGAAATAACCTTTTCTATGTCTCATGGTCGAATGAAAAGGAGAGTTTGGATTTCAAAATCAAGGATTTAAGGTGAGGCACAATCGGCCAAAGGCCAACTTCTTACTTATTAAAGTTAGATCGATCTAACATGTGAATTTTAGGAATTTCGACAGATATTCAAGACAAAAGGGAACTTTCGGGATTTGGAAATCTATAAGGTAAGCCTCTAAACATTCGGCCAATGGTGGTGAGATCATCTAAATTAATTCCTTAATTTTTCGAAAAGCCGAAAACTAACCTTTGTGAAGTTTTAAGGTTGGCCGAACCATTAGTAAAGGAAAAGCGAAGTTTTTGGATTTGTGTAAATACCCAATCGGCTAAGGTAAGCTTTTTTACAAATCCTACTAGGATTTGGTTTTGTTTAAAAAGGGGTTTATTAATGTGTGTTAATGGATGGGCCGAATATAGGGATTAATAGATCTAAAAATTAGATCGGGATTCTCGAGATATCAAGGAACCTATTAAGCGAAAAAGGTGTGTACCCTTACTATTCTTCGATATATTATGGCTAAGTATTTTAACATATGATATGAAAATAATATGAATGTGGCTATGTACCACACATGTGGCAAAAAGTACCAAGGCACGCTTTCCTACTTCGATAGGATTGTGAAAAATGTTATTTAATAACATGCGAATATAAGAATATGAACATGAAATTAAATTATGCTATATATGTATATATGTTTTGGGCATTGGGATTTATGTGAAAGGGGAGAACAGTGTTGACTTGGTCTCACCCATGAAAAATGTTGACTACGGTCACATTGCGAAATATGTCGACTACGGTCACATTGCGAAATTTTGGTAACCGGTTACAATAGTGTCTAATGACACAACGTGGAGAGTAGCGGATGGAGGTTGACTTAGTAGTCCCTACGGTGTGTTGGTTGGTACGGTGGAGAGTAGCGGATGGCATATAGGTTTTGGGTTTGGGTTGCATCATAATTATTATATGGATTGATGATTTGAACATGAATGCGATTTATTGAATGATAGTATTGTGTGCACATTGAGTCTGCTGACTCACCCCATTGTGGGAATTATTTTTCGGTGATGAGCGTTGATTTGACCGGGGCGGTAGATCATGAGGAGGCCATGCATCAATTGAAGAATTTATTGAATTTGGACTTTATTTAATTTCAATACTTTTAAATTTTATTTTGGGTTTACTTGATGTAATAAGGCCATAAGGCCAAGTGGATTATTCTTTGTTTTTTTTTTCTTTCTTTACCTTTTAATATTTTGCTAAGAACTATTTTGAACATGTTACATTAAATTGGATTTACAAGATTAAATAAATGGGTTTTCAATCTAAGCCCAACTCAAAATAATGGTTTTCTAAAACTCTACAATTTTCTAAGTAACGAAAGTTTTGAGATCGGTTTACTTTAGGAACATACCAGATCCGGTCCATTCTCGTGGTAGGGTGTGGGTGTTTCAACTTGGTATCGAGCCCGATTTTAAACTCTCGGCAGTGGGCTCGGGCCCAAAACGCTTTCAAAGCAAGCCAAATGATTTATTTTAAGCGAGCTTTTGGCATGGCCCTAAGTCTCCAGATTCATGATCCACCGGTAAGTACCCTAACTATATGTGTGATTTTGTGATTTATATAAGGGTAGAAAAGGCATGGAACGTAGAATAGAATGATAGGAACTTGAACTTTAGGATTAGACTACTCAAACACAAGCATAAGACTTAAAGCACTAAACCAACCTATGGCTAAGTCAATTAAGCTAGGGTGTGGCAACCATGGTACGCATGTCTAGGAGTGGATCCTGAAGAGCTTGGTATTTAAGCAGTCCTAGTGACTCACCTCCTCTTCTTGAATCCTACCTGGTGCGTAGCTTCGGTTCACCCTAACCCAGAGGGCTCGGTGGTGTGGCAACCTCAGACATGCATGTCAGGAACCAGTTTTGGGAGCTTGGTATTTAAGCAATCCGTGACTCACCTCCTCTCCACACGAATCCTGCCTGTGCGTAGCTTTGGTTCACCCCGACCAAGAGGGCTCGGTCATAGGCTAAACATAATGACTAAAACCCGAAAGGAACTAGCACGTTTTAAAAAAAAAGAAAAGAAGAACGAAACAACAAACCCTAGTTTTATTTTCAAACTTCTTAAAACTTTCTTTTAATCTGAGGAAAATTATTTCGCAACATTTTCTGAAAAACTCTTGATTTACGAAAATTACAAAAATGCCCTTAGTAGTGAAATTACCAAAACGCCCCTAGTTTGTAAAATGTTCAACTACTCAACGACTTTACCAAAATTTCATAATTTCATGATTTCATTCAAAACCCTAATTGTTAAAATATCAAAATACCATGATTTTGGGAAAAATTACAAAATTGCCCCTAACTTACAAAATTACCAAAATGACCCTAATTTCCAAATTTTTGCAACATTCCTATCTTTGAAGGAACAATTTTCGAAAAGAACCCTCAAAGTCTTACAACTTATTAAAATTTTCAAATTTATTCTGATTTGTGGAAAAATTACCAAAATACCCCTGAGGTCGAAAATTACCGAAATACCCTCAAATTTTGAAATTTTTTTCAAGACTTCGAAATCTTCAAAATACTTTTTGACAAAAACACCAAGAAACATTTTTTTTCTTCTGAAAAATTTCGAAAATACCCTGTAGGACAAAACTACGAAAATACCCCCGGGTAGTGGAAAACAACAATAAACAACAAAAACTACAACGTTTCTCTGAATGAACGGAAGTTCATATTTGTTTGATGGATGAATGGATGAATGGAAAAGACTGTGTGTTGTATGATACGAAAGACCCACTCTAAAATCCCTTCTCATAAAACTCCTTCGCTGATAAATAAGTGGAACAATGACTAATACATAAAATTTCTTAATCAGATCCCGACGCTAGAAAATGAGCTCTAGAGGACGTGGTCGTCGTGGTCGAGAAAGAGGAAGGATGACCGTGTCGGAACCCGTTAGGTCGGGACAAGGGTCCGACAATGAGATGCCACCGCCACCACCACCCCCAGCTGTTAATGTTGAGCAAACAGCTCGACGGGAAGAGGTCATGTCGCAGTCGCTCGCGAGTTTTGGAATTGGTGGCGATAGTGGAAATGGAGGAAATCGGAAGTCGGTACCGAACGACTCGAGCTAATGGAGCGAAATGTTTCGGGAGTATCCAATGTGGCACCTAAATGCAATTTGAAAGTCTCGTTAGAAGCAATGAACGCATCATGGATGAGCTTGATTTGACTCGGAGGAAAAGCCGAAAGGAATGGTGGCGTTGTTACGCGATGAAGCGTACCAATGGTGGTTGATTGTTCGTGATGGTACCGTAGTGAAAATCGACCGGGAATTTGTTAAAGAGGCCTTCGGAAGAAGTATGTGGGAACCGTATATGAGATGAGCAGAGGAAGGCTTTCCTAGGGTTAATCCAAGGGAGTAAGTCCGCCGCAGAGTATGAGGCGAATTTCGAGATTGAACCGCTATGCTCGAGGGGTAGTGGCGATCGAGCATGAACGCAGCGTGTTCGTTTGAGGACGGGCCGAGAAATGATCTAAGATCATTAATAGCACCACATCGAGCGGAATTCTCTGCTTTGGTAGAAAAGGCCAAAGTGGCCGGGGATTAAGGATGCTACTAAGCGATGTGGACAAGAATAAGACCAAAAGAGGGTTTGGGTCGTCGGGAAAGGGTTACAAGAGGCCTCGGGATGATGGGCCACAGAATCAACAAAATTTGGTAATGTGCAAGGTGTTCGTCCGTGTGAGTATTGTGGGAAGAGGCATCTAGGGAGTGTTGGAAAAAGATAGGAGCATGCTATAGGTGTGGGTCCAAGGATCATATGTTTAAGGATTGCCCCAAACAACCGGATTTAAAGCCAATAGGTAGTTCAAAATGTTAGCCGACCAAGAGAGAAGCGACAAAGAATTTCAACGGGTCGTGGTTCGAAAGTAACAAGTGGTGGTGGTGCAAGCAGAGGTCGGCACACGGTAGAGGTAATACTAATGCTGATGCAAGACAACCGGGTTTGGTTTATGCGGTTCGCCGAAGGGAAGATGGAGACGCACGGACGTAATAACCCAGACGTTCTTTATTTTGACAAACCTACTTTGCTTTGATTGATGTGGGCTCGACCCATTCCTATGTTGCAAGTAGTGTAGTGAAAACACTAGGCCTAGACTCGGAACTCTCGATAGGCGATGACGGTAGTAAGCCCATTAGGCCAAACTATAGTGGTAGACAAGATCTTTCGAATGTACCCCAGAGATTCGTGGAGTGAACTTTCGGCGGACTTAATGGAGTTACCCTTGGAGAGTTTGAGCTTATACTGGAATGGATTGGTTAGTAGAACACCGAGCCGTGTTGGATTGTGCAGCTAAACGTATGGAACTAAGAACCTCGGAGGATGAAGAGGTGGTAATGATCGGAGAAAGGAGGAACTATTTATCTAATGTAGTTTCAAAGACCTTGAAGGCGGAGAAGATGGTTAAGAAAGGTTGCAAAGCGTTCTTAGCTTTTGTAAGTCGCGATAGGGAAAAGGAGGAAGGTGTTAATGGAGTTAGGGCGGTAAGGGACTTCGTAGATGTGTTTCCGAAGAGTTCACGGAATACCCCGCATGGGAGGTGGAATTTGGGATTGATTTGCTACGGGGATCGCTCCTGTGTCAATCGCTCCATACCGAATGGCACCAAAGGAGTTAGTGGAGCTAAAGGCTCAGATCCAAGAACTGTTGGACCGTGGATTCATCCGACCCAGTGTGTCTCCATGGGAGCACCGGTCCTTTTGTGAAGAAGAAGGATGGAACTATGCGTATGTGCATAGACTACCGTCGATTAAATAAGTGACCATTAAGAACAAATACCCTTGCCAAGGATCGAGGACTTGTTCGATCACCAAGGGGAGCCGCAGATGTTTTCGAAGATCGATTCTGATCGAGGATACCATCATTGAAGGTGAAGGAGGCGATATTCATAAGACCGCTTTTAGGACAAGATATGGTCACTTGAGTTTGTGGTGATGCCGTTTGGATTGACAAACGCCCACCGCGTTCATGGACATGATGAATCGGATTTTCCAACCCTACTTGGATAGATTCGTCGTTGTGTTCATCGATGATATTTTGGTGTATTCAAGTCGGAGGAGGAGCATGATGAGCATCTCTCGAGTCGTGTTGGAAGTATTAAGGAGAAAAGCTCTATGCCAAATTCAAAAAGTGCGAATTTTGGCTTAGGAGGTGGCATTCTTAGGGCATGTGGTATCCGCAGAAGGAATAAGAGTAGACCCTAGGAAGATCGAAGCAGTGTTGGATTGGAAGCCACCTAGGTCAGTGGCTGAAATCCGAAGTTTCTTAGGCTTGGCAGGCTATTACAGAAGGTTCGTGGAAGGATTCTCGTCAATAGCCGCTCCTTTAACCAAGTTACTAAGGAAAGAAGTACCCTTCGAATGGACTACTAAGCAGCAAGAGAGCTTTGAAAAGCTTAAGAAAGTACTGACAGAGGCCCCAGTGTTAATTCAGCCAGAGGCAGGAAAGGAATTTGTGGTGTCTTGTGATGCTTCATGACACGGGTTAGGTGTGTGTTAATGCAAGATGGCAAAGTGGTTGCTTATGCGTCTCGGCAGACTAAGGCCTCATGAGCTTAACTACCCAACTCACGACTTAGAACTAGCAGTGGTTTTCGCCCTCAAGGTTTGGAGGCACTACCTTTATGGAGAAAGGTCGATCATCTACACAGATCACAAGAGCCTTAAGTATTTATTGACTCAGAAGGAGTTAAACTTGAGGCAACGAAGGTGGGTGGAATTGTTGAAGGACTACGACTGTTCAATAGAATATCATCCGGGCAAGGCGAATGTGGTAGCCGATGCCCTAAGTCGGAAGGTTGTATCGGATCTACGAGCTTTGTTCGCTCACTTAAGTCTGTATGACGATGGAAGTCTGTTGGCGGAATTACAAGTCAGGCCCACATGGCTAAAGGAAGTGAGGGAGGGACAGTTGGCTGATAATGACTTAAGTGCTAAGTTGCAAAGAGTACAAAGGGGGATTAGAGGATTATGGTGTCAACAATGAAGGAGTATTGTGCTACAAGGGAAAGTCGTATCTTGAGGAATAAGGAGTTGAGACAAAGGATTCTTGAAGCGCATGGTAGCCCTTATGCTATGCATCCCGGAGGCATCAAGTTGTATAGAGATCTAAGGAACAGTTTTGGTGGTCCGATCCAAACGAGAGGTGATCAATTAGTGGGAAAGTGTTTGACGTGTCGCAAGTTAAGGTTTGAACACCAAGTCCCGTCGAGATTGCTTCAACCAATCGAAATTCCCCAATGGAAGTGGGAAAGAATTACCATGGACTTCGTTAGTGGGCTTCCCTTACGCCTACTAAGAAGGACTCGGTATGGGTGATAGTGGACCGTTTGACCAAGTCCGCACACTTTATCCCAATCGAATGGATTATTCTCTTGAAGTTAGCTAAGTTATGCGTGGCGGAAATTGTGAGATTACATGGAGTACCAAGTCGATCATCTCGATAGAGACCCAAGGTTTACGTCTCGATTTTGGAAAGCACTTCATCAAGCTTTAGGCACTAAGCTAGACTTCACTACTGACTTTTCATCCACAATCGACAGGCGGTCTGAACGAAGTTATACAAGTGTTGGAGGATATGTTGAGAGGTCGTAATGGAATTCGAGGAAGTTGGGAAGATTACTTGCCTTTAGCTGAATTCGCCTACAACAATAGCTATCGAGCCAAGATTCGAATGGCACCATCTGAAGCATTGTATGGAAGGAAGTGTAGAACACCTACTTGTTGGACCGAGTTAGGAGAACGTCGAGTTTTGGGTCCGAGTTGGTGGCGTAAATCAAGAGAAGGTTGAGTTAATTCGCACGGTTGAAGGAAGCCTCGATAGGCAAAAGTCGTCGCAGACCTTAAGCGAAAGGAAATAGAGTTTGAAGTGGGAGATCAAGTGTTCTTGAAAGTCTCACCTTGGAAGAAGGTAATGAGGTTTGGCATGAAAGGAAAGCTAAGCCCAAGATTTATAGGGCCTTATCAAATCTTGAAGCGAGTTGGGCTGTGGCATACCAATTAGAGTTGCCACGAATTGCAAAGCAAATGCATGACGTATTTCATGTGTCCATGTTACGTCGCTATCGATCGGATCCATCTCATGTGGTACCGGTTGAAGAAGTGGAACTAAGGCGGACTTATCATACGAGGAGGAACCAATTCGGATCTTGGAGCGTGATGTGAAAGTACTACGAAAGAAGACAGTTCCTCTAGTCAAGGTGCTATGGCGCAATCATGGAATGAAGAAGCTTCGTGGGAGCTGGAAGAGGCGATGAG
The DNA here is from genome assembly GCA_025506655.1 of Gossypium rotundifolium. Taxonomy (NCBI): domain Eukaryota; kingdom Viridiplantae; phylum Streptophyta; class Magnoliopsida; order Malvales; family Malvaceae; genus Gossypium; species Gossypium rotundifolium. The sequence goes on from CP106728.1 coordinate 54,085,596, forward strand.
ACAAGAATACCCTCAACTATTTTAGTTAGGAAATTTGGGGACGAAATTTTGTTTAAGGGGTAGAACGTAACATCCCGAATAGGGCCTATGCATTTCGGTTTAATTGTATGAAATGACAAGTTTCAAGTACTATGAATAAATTTTGATACTTTTGGAAATCTAGAAATGCATGGAAATGGAAATGAAAATGGAAATGGAAATGGAAATGAACATTTTGGAAACCTAGACATTTTGGAAACTTAGACATTTTGGAAACTTAGACATTTGGAAACTCGAACATTTTGGAAACTTGAACATTTAGGAAACTTGAACATTTAGGAAACTTGAACATTTTGGAAACTTGAACATTTTGGAAACTTAGACATTTTGGAAACCTAAACATTTTGGAAACCCGAGGATGTAAGAAAAATGGCAAGTTCTGAGCCATGAAAAATTTTAGGAAACTTAGAAATAAGGCCGAATGACAAAATTCAAAGCCCAAAATAGGAGATAAGGGCAAGAGGGCCTTAAAAGAAAAAGATGGTGAATTTTGACATACAATCGAGCTTGGAAAAGTGGCACAAGTGTCACTTAGGGTTTATGGGAATGGCATGAGTTCGAGTCACTTGGAAAGCATTTTTTGAAAGTTTAATTTTGTTTTCCAAGGCTAGGATGGACAGCACATGCATGTGTGGAAGGGAGAGTTTTATTTTCGTTAAAACTTGTCAAATTAAAGTGATAAATAGAGGATTTATTTTACAAGATAAATAAGGAATTAAAGGATGGATTAAAGGTTATTTTAATTTAATAAAGTGATAATTAAATGAGAATATTATCACTTGTAAAGGAGTAGTGGCCAAGTTTTGGACTCTTGGTCTAGCGATTCGATAAAAGAAGAAAGAGACTTTCTCTCATTCATCAACTTTGTTAAACTTTGCTCTCACTTCCCTCTCATTGCTTAATTCTCCTAAGCAAGAAACCATCCCTCTTTGCTATTTTCTTCCTCGTTTCTACTATCAAAATTCAATCCTTATTGATTCTAAGCGAAGAGGAATCATCCACAACATCAAAAGAGGTAAGATCTGTGGATTAGTCAACTTCATTCTTTTCTTTTACCAAAATCAAGATACTAATTCCATTCTTGTTCATGGTCAATCCACCATGATTCCTTAGATTTCTACCATCATCAATTACAAAGAGCAAGGATCTAAGGTAAGAACAATTAACTTTTGTTCTTCTAAATCTTTTAATCAAGAACAAGGAAATAACCTTTTCTATGTCTCATGGCCGAATGAAAAAGGGAGAGTTTCGGGATTTCAAAATCAAGGATTTAAGGTGAGGCACAATCGGCCAAAGGCCAACTTCTTACTTATTAAAGTTAGATCGGATCTAACATGTGAATTTTAGGAATTTCGACAGATATTCAAGACAAAAGGGAACTTTCGGGATTTGGAAATCTATAAGGTAAGCCTCTAAACATTCGGCCAATGGTGGTGAGATCATCTAAATTAATTCCTTAATTTTTCGAAAAGCCGAAAACTAACCTTTGTGAAGTTTTAAGGTTGGCCGAACCATTAGTAAAGGAAAAGCGAAGTTTTCGGGATTTGTGTAAATACCCAATCGGCTAAGGTAAGCTTCTTTTTACAAATCCTACTAGGATTTGGTTTTGTTTAAAAAGGGGTTTATTAATGTGTGTTAATGGATGGGCCGAATATAGGGATTAATAGATCTAAAAATTAGATCGGGATTCTCGAGATATCAAGGAACCTATTAAGCGAAAAAGGTGTGTACCCTTACTATTCTTCGATATATTATGGCTAAGTATTTTAACATATGATATGAAAAATAATATGAATGTGGCTATGTACCACACATGTGGCAAAAAGTACCAAGGTACGTTTCCTACTTCTGATAGGATTGTGAAAAATGTTATTTAATAACATGCGAATATAAGAATATGAACATGAAATTAAATTATGCTATATATGTATATATGTTTTGGGCATTCGGGATTTATGTGAAAGGGGAGAACAGTGTTGACTTGGTCTCACCCATGAAAATGTTGACTACGGTCACATTGCGAAATATGTCGACTACGGTCACATTGCATGAAATTTTGGTAACCGGTTACAATAGTGTCTAATGACACAACGTGGAGAGTAGCGGATGGAGGGTTGACTTAGTAGTCCCTACGGTGTGTTGGTTGGTACGGTGGAGAGTAGCGGATGGCATATAGGTTTTGGGTTTGGGTTGCATCATAATTATTATATGGATTGATGATTTGAACATGAATGCCGATTTATTGAATGATAGTATTGTGTGCACATTGAGTCTGCTTGACTCACCCCATTGTGGGAATTATTTTTCGGTGATGAGCAAAGGATTGACCGGTAGGTAGATCATGAGGAGGCCATGCATCAATTGAAGAATTTATTCGAATTTGGACTTTATTTAATTTCAATACTTTTAAATTTTATTTTGGGTTTACTTGATGTAATAAGGCCATAAGGCCCAGTGGATTATTCTTTGTTTTTTTTTTTTTCTTTACCTTTTTAATATTTTGCTAAGAACTATTTTGAACATGTTACATTAAATTGGATTTACAAGATTAAATAAATGGGTTTTCAATCTAAGCCCAACTCAAAATAATGGTTTTTCTAAAAACTCTACAATTTTCTCTAAGTAACGAAAGTTTTTGAGATCGGTTTACTTTAGGAACATACCAGATCCGGTCCATTCTCGTGGGCCGGGTGTGGGGTGTTTCAGCCTCCTTGGATTTTAACGATTATGTAATAGGATTATTACCTCAAAACACAATATTTACATTATCAATTTAAAAAAAAATTAAACTACTCACCCAAATTTTAGCATGTTCTTATTTTACTCATCAATTTTTTATTATTAATTTAATGATTTTCGTTAATTCAATTTCACATTTTAATTACTCTATCGTTAATCACTTAACGATATCTTGACGAGACCTAATATAATAAATATAAATAAATTTCACCCTTAATATTTTCGCATTAATCAATTTAATATTATTTTTAAAAACTTAAAAATTAAAATTTTAAAATATAAAAATTCAAAATTTATAAAAATTTATATATTCTTTTAAAAATAAAATTTAAAAAATTAAAAATGCTCCTAATTGATACATTTTAATTATGCTTATTAGTTATTGTTTTTATAATATCGCCTTGCTTTAATTAAATAAAATTTAATTGTATTGTTTAATAAATTATAAAATTTAAATACATGTCTGGCTCTAAAACTAGTATATATAAAACTATAAGTTTGAAATAAACTTTTGAATTAACTAAATTATCTGATATCATTTTTATATTACTAATTTTTCCATTTTAAATATTTGCATTTCATTAAAAGATTTTGGTTAAATAAATTTATAAATAAGAAATCTAATTTTGTTTAAAACTTCCACTAGATGGCTTTTAAGTTTTAAGTATTAAATAAGAAGAAAATATTTAATATGTAAACTTTTTTAAATTAAATATCTTATATAATCCTATATGATATATTGTACATGCAACAATAATTTTTAGAAGACGTACAGCAATTCTTAAAATATAGTAATTTTATATTATTTATGAATTCTATTTTTAGGATACTATTTATGAATCCTTATAAAATTAAGATAAAAAATGAAAAGTATAAATATTGAATTCAGGAGAAAGTTTTGAACTAACTAAATTAGTGATATTGTTGGCTATATTACTATTTTCTTTGATTTTAAATATTTTTATTTTATTCGGTAAAATAAATTTATTGTGATAATAAAGTTTATCACACTTGTAAATAAGAAATCTAAATTTTGTTAAAAGACTACAAATTTAAGTTATTTATATGATTATAATCCTATCCTATATACAATTAGTGGGGTAAAAAGAATTCCACAAATCAGCTTAGGATGTTTGGGTGTTGTAAAATGATAATTAAATGATTAGAAAAGACACTTGATATCATATTGATAGTAAACTAAATAATCACCCTTAAATTAAAAAGGGAATAAATTATTGTAAACTTTTTAAAATAAAAATCCTATATGATATATCATATATACAATCATTCTTAAGATTTACATTAATTATTAAAAAATAAAAGCAAAAGAGTGAAGAAGGGTGCATTAAATTTTTCTAATATTGTACTTATGATTTGAATTTTTTATTACAATATTTAAATTATTAAATAGTTTATATGTTTTAATTGTATTTATTATTCTGCAATTTATTATATGAATAAAAATTCAGTAAGTAATATAATGTTTAACACATGTGATTTTAAATATTAATATTTATAAAAGATTGGATATAAACTTATTTAAATCCCACTAAATGTGTTTTCTTTTTCTTTTAATAATATGAGTTAAATTGACTTTTTAATTGCTTTCATATAAATAAATAAAAAACGTTGTGAGACTTGTTACTTTGTTAAATAAGTCATTTCTCAAATTAGTTAGTTTTCAATTAACTCGTGACATCAACTAAATTAAACACTTCAATATAGTATTAGATTATGACACATTCACAACATTGATAAAAGAAAAGATGTGACAAATATATTTATAAAAGATTAATACTAAAAATAAATGAGACTCTAATTAAAATGATAAAATCATGGTTCAAATACATGTATTTTTCTCTTGTAGTAATATTTCTTTGTGGTCCGTGCTTCTAATGAAACATTAGAAATCCAGGGTCCATTAAAAAGCCGACAAGTGAGTCCAACACAGTTGGGCCCGTAATTGATAATTTCTTTGTAGACCAAATCTGTGGTCTACAGTCAGCCCGAACAGAAACAGTAAAATTAAAGGAGGAAAAAAGGCCGGTGACTGGATTGTGAGTGTGAAGCGATATCCAAACTTTTTAAAAATAAAAAGAAAAGCAGGTCTCATATTTATCCTGTGCAACAAGGAAGAAAATGCAAATTCATATGTTTGAAGGGATACTGGGAAGTAAAAGGAAAAATGTAACCAAATGGGGTATTCACAAAGTGTGTAAGAGACAATGATACTTTCCATAATATAATGTAATGTGAGATTGCCACTGTTAAGAATATATTGTCGGCCTCTTATCTACGAGGCATGATTCTTTTATTCTGATATAATGCATCAAAATTTAAAATCACTATCCAAAGTTTGTTTCTGGTTGCATGCCTGGGTGTGCTGGCCGTGTCTGTCACTAGTAAATATATACATATATATATTGTTGATGGATGATTAGGTGATGAATGCAAAAGACACATGAGCTGCAGCTTTTCATGCATGGTAACCTACAGAACTTTTGGCTAGTTAATGTACCAAAAGTATACTTATCCTTAGGCTGCCATTAATTCATAGTTTAGCCAATAAGGTGGGAACATGAGGTCGGCCTAATAACCCTTCATGTAATTCCCATGTAAAAGGAAAATCCTTTCATAGCGGCCTCTAATTTCATTAAAAAAAAAGGAATAAAAATATAATCTTTAACTGTTGATTTTTAAGATGATAACTGAATATTTCATTTATCCAATTTAACAAATAAAATATATGCGGCTCTAAGTCAAGTCCTAAAAAAGATAAGGAAAAAACCTTTGGACTAGCAGCGGTAATGTTTCCACATGGTTCCGAGAAGATGGCCATGTCAAACACTACTAACTGCAATGGGGTTAGGGGAGAAAACATTAAGAAACGGCTTTGCTGCACATCTGTAAATTTCCTTTTTGATTCTGTCAAATGATCACTTAAGCTGCAATAGCAAGAACATGTAGCAACAGGTCTACAGTTCTATTTAGAATTGTAAATGCCGTCAACATAAGTTAAAAAAACACAAACAAGAGTCAGTATTTTCACTACCAGGGTTGTCATTAAACCACTCTAAGCTAAGGAAAAATAGAGATATTTTACAAACTAACTATTATGTATAAATGTAGCCTAATAACAACTGGATGATGTCACTCTGAAAGTAATAACAGCAGCATCCCTCCACCTTTGACTAATAAATGCTTTACAAAGCTGCAACTTTGGTTCTTAATTAAATTTACCCCATGCCGTGTCTTTGTTTTAAGAGTGAACGATGCAGATAAACATGATCTTTGAAGATTCCTTGTGGTGAAACTCACTGCAACGCCAAAATTAATCAGAAAGGGGAGAGAGAAAGAGAGAAGCCTAAGGGAATATGTGCCTGATCTAAATGAGTTTCTTGCTATAATCAAAATCAGAAATAGCAAATTGTTTATAGCATGAAAGGCTAGACAAACTGGACAACCCCTAATCATGCAGATTCAATCAGAATGAATAATTAAGATGCTGCCACCTGATAGCAGTTAAACACAAGTTGGATCCACAACAGGACTTGTTTCTGACTTGATTTCCATATGGCCCATACCCTAGAAAATCAGAATGAACTGAAGTTAAGCAAGTCACAACTTCATTTAGAAATGCCATGATAAGGAAACAGAGTATGAAATGAAGCATCAACAGACGCAAGTTATTTCTTTAAGGAAAAAAAAAAAAAAACTATAAAAAAGTTTTGCAGAAAAAAATCTGTATTGGTTACTCATCAGTTATTAGCATAATGTCTCTGGGCTGAAAAAGGGTGCAACAAAAAAATGAAATATTGAAAAACTCTTGAAGAAATTTTTTCTTATATTCTAACCAATGTTGAAAAAGGTTGTTCCACTTCAAGTTTCAGATGCATTGGGTAGGTCTGAAGCTGCACCTCTTGACTTTGAGAAACTTGTTTAGCAGAGGGACCAGTTGAGTCAGGCTGAATATGTTGGCTAGGATTTTGCACCTTTTGTTGCTTCTGCAACAGTTTCTCAAATAATGCAAATTCCTCTGGTTTATTCCACTACAACACAAGTTTTAAGTAGATTGCTAAAGTTTCTTGGAAAGAGAATTTACAATCAGCATAATGCAACAACGGGATAATGCATGAAACTTACTCTGCTTTCACAAGTGACACAATTATAGTAATACTTGTTTCCCTCTGGGCAGGTGTGTTCACTCCAATCAGACTCTTGCAAAGCCACTGTCTCAAGACTTTGGGGGACTATCGGCACAACTGAAGTAGCAGCAATTGGCTGGCTACTTCCAGTCTGTGGAGACTGGAGAAATATGATAAATTGAAGTCAAATATTTAACTAGCAGCACATTATCGTAAGGGGAGAAAATAAACAGAGAAAAGGGAATAAGAAGATAATTGTGTCAACACTTTTGAAGGGGATCCTTCTGACAAGGGGACTACCAGTCAGGTATGACAACATATCATTCTTCATATAACAAAGAATAAGCAGGAAATTATGCACATGACATGATAACTACATCTGTTTTCTATTTGAGTTCAAGAGTTCTTTTCTATTGCTTGAGATTGTAGAGGCTTTAAGAATTTGAAAAAGTCCTTTCTTTTCTTAGGAATACAACATTCTGAAGAATTCTCAGATCTCCTTGTGGAATCATAATTGTTGCTAATTTACAGCGTAGCAGAGTATCTATGATGTCAGTAATTAGTATACTGCAGTTTCGCTTTTAGACAAGTACGGTATGGAAAATGCTTATCCACCAAAAGGGGCATGGATTCATATAGGAAGATAGACTATGAGTAATAATACCACCTGCAGTACCTCTGTTAGTCCAAAGCATAGTAGCAACGACAGATAAAAGCTCCAATGATAGATTGGACTCTCTAGCCACCTTTGTGCTCAGCATTTATATTTTCTAGACTTCTAGTAACAAAATAATAAAATGAAAATATTTTGATCACTAAATTTATAAAATAAACCTTTGTACCTCTAGCTTGGGGACATTCACATTCTGCTGGGATGGAACTTGTGATGCTGGTGGTATAAGAGGCTGCAGTTTCTGCTCAGAATCAGCTGGGTGAGATGATTGAGAACTTCCCTGTAGAGTTTGTGTTTGCTGCGATGGCAGTGAAGTTGGTTGTGAGTGTGCTTGCTGAACTGGAGGATATGATTGATAAGTAACATGACATGCTGCAACTTGAGGGTTTGCCCAATGAGAAACACTCTGTGGTTGTGAATTTGTAGAAATGTGCTGCACGGGATATGATGCATTGGGCGGTATATGTCCTGCCATAGAATCACCATGATTTGGCATAGATCTGGAACAAGCAAACAACAAATAGAAAGTCCATCAAATTTATTGAACATGCTATTAAAATGCTAAAAAGCAATAAAAGAAAAAATTAAGGGGAAAGAACTTACCTCATAGCCAATTCTTGAGGATGTGGGCCAGAAGGCATGCTATTAAAAGCATAATTGCCTCTGGAAACAGAGCAAGTTGGAGCAATATGTCAACATAGTTTAACCATGAAAGAGTAAGTTGTATTAAAGCATACAGTTGCAAGCCGAATGGAACAATAAATCATGTTTCTATAATTCCACCGACAACTCAACATCTATTTTTGGACATCTCAATGGTTTCAAGTACACCAACCCTATCAGAAAATTATCGGCCAAATTATTAAAGCAATTTTAAAAGCCAAATACAAGTAGAACTAACAGTGAAAAAAAGTGTTGCTAAATTGCAGGTTGAATTATCCAACTAGAAAGCCTGATATGAAGATCTATTGTAATTAAATGTCAATCAGTTAGGTGGCCAATGTCTGGCACGAGTCAAAATGCAATTCATTCATAACCTGTTAGTAACAAACAAAACATCAATGTATGGTTCTAACTACAATGAAACAAAGAAAGCATCCAGGAAGAAACCTTGGTTCCCCATTCCGAGGTCTCTTTGGATTTGCAGATCGAACAATCAATGGCTGGTCACAACCCTAAAAAAGCCAAGGAGAAAAAAACAGAACAGCTAAATCAGTACTCTTCATTAGCATAAGCTGATATAGACATGACAAAATGATAATTTATAAGCATTACTTTCATGGTGAAAATTCCGCTTAATCCTCTGATAGCTGCCTGAGCCATATCTCTTTGAGAAAATTGGACAAATCCACATCCTTCATAAAAGTATAAACGTCTATTTCAGAAGCAGCCATAGTTAAACCCTCATAACATTTAACTATTGCAATGATTCAACAGGGAGAAAAGGGGTTAAAGCATGCAATGCTAAAGAAATCAAGACAAGATGATAAAGCAAACAATAGGATGAGTTTTAATCTTAGAGCATAAACTTTTAACGAAGCGGTTTTAGAGATAAAGAAGAACCACAGACCACAACGAGATAACACATAAAATAGTAATGATGCCTACATTTATTGATAAAATGTGGAGCATCATTATGATTTTTTATACACTTTTTGATTAATCAAAGCGAAAACAAGCAGAAAATATTTTCAAGAAAAGAAGGAAGTGATTAAACAGGGTTGCTTTTGAGAATTAGTGCCATAAGTGTCACGAAAACAGAGTCAAAGAAACTGTCCTAAAAATGGAAAAGGATACAACTAAATAAAACATTCAACATTCAATTGTAAAACTGCAGCTAATTTGATGACATCAAAAGGGCAGATAAAGCAAATTATCATCTCCAATATGTCCATTCTAAGAAAGCAGGTCTGAAATTGATAGTAAAGAAAGAGATGACTAAGAATGATAAGAACAAACCGCGGTGTTCCCTGTGCTCGTCACGCATAATGAAGACGTCTAGAACATGACCATAGTGAGAAAATATCTGAAAGAAGAATTATTTGCTGAATACAACTCAAAACACAACTAGGAAATTTAATTAACCAATATTGACTGAGGGAACAAAATAGGTGAAGTACAGAGATGAGAATGGAAAAAGTAAAAATCAGGTTTTACAATCAAATGCCAAATCCAGCATGCCATAAGTCAGGCTTTAAAGAATTGAAATGCATACATACACATTAATGCAATTATATAAGTAACCTAAGCAGAATAATGTAACTCTGTTATCAAATACAAAATGTGCCAATAGAATCCATCATGCCTGCAAGCAACTAAAAATGCATTTTATTACTGTTTGCAGGCTGCTTCATGCATAACACAAAATTCTTATGGTCAAACATAAACAGCATATCTTCTCATCTGAAGGGATTAAACCAGTGCTAGGGAATGAAATGTAAAGACATACATTTGGTAATAGCTAAAACCGTCGGGCAGAATGGCAATCTCTAGTGTCTACATCCAGCCCATACCCCTCCCCCCTACTCTCTTTCTCTGCCTTAAATCTCTCTTTCAATCTTGGTTGTCAGAATAGACTTAAGAAATAGTAATCAAGCAGGAGGAATGAAATTATTTGGTACAGATGAAAGCAAATTAAGCATCAACTCTCAAGTGTATTCAGAACATACTTCTTCAATCTCCCTTTTAGAAGCTTGTTTATTTAGGCAACCCACATATAATTTGTCTGGAAGTGGCCCTACCACAGAAACAAACAAAGAACTGAGAACAAAATAGAAAAGACAAAAATCAAAACTATATTGCAATTGTTAAAAATTCTGGCATCACCAAAAAGTTTAGAAAAGTAGCAAGCATTCCCGAAAATTTCCTACTTCTCCATTTCCTCACTGTACTGCATTTAGCTGTTTGCTTGCAGCAAGAAATCTTATTATCCTCAAAACCTAAAAGTCTGTTCATTCGGTTATCTCATTTGTGAACATAAATCTCCTGTCTCTAGCAGAATTTAACTTCTAAATATGTATAAAAGTTGACATGTTTTCAAGGTGTTAAATGCAATACATAGAATAGTGACCAAGGTCTACAAGCAATAAATATAAGTTCTAAAAGGTAAACACTTACCAGGCCGGTCTCGTTCAGCATCAGCATATCTGACTTTGATGGTAGTCGATTCCTGGGAAAACCAAATTTACTAAATGGTGATCCTAACCACAAAACTTTAACCAATATCCAGGGAATTTCCTTATCTGACTGCAAATAAAGAACTTACCCCAGGAAACATATACCGATTGTTTAAAGCTGCAATAGCTCTCTCAGCTTCCTCAAACATTGCATATTTCACAAAACAATATCCTAAAAGCAGCACAGTTTACATGCACGTGAATAACATCACAGAGCAGATTATTATCTATTGCAACTTTAAAGGTCTATGACAAACAAGTGTCGGCATTCCATTTGCTGAAAGCAGCCACCTTGTTGATGAAAAAACTAATTTCGCTTAAAAATAAAATCACAACTCACTCTAGCATATAAAAGATTGTATACCATGTCGTTCACCAGTTTTCTTATCCTTTGGTTGAATCACCTCAACAACATTTCCATGTTCTTGAAACAGGAAGCGGATCTAACCAAAAAAAGAAAAACAGTTACACCACATGCTCAGTGAACTACCAAAAAGTTATATTAGGAACTAATAGCTATAACAAAAATAATCCCCTTACGCAAACACATTTTACTAATGGATTCAAGGAAGCCAGTAATCGATACTACAATTACTAAAAAAAATTGCAAAGAAAATGATAATGGCTTACGGATTCTTCAGTTGCAGTTTTTGGAACCGTTGCTACATATAGTTTTGCTAGACTGCTTCCTTCGTTATGGTCTAAATTTTATTTAAGAGGAATGAAAAAAATATAAGAGTTCTGTAACTTCCAAAAAAAAGGTTCATAAATTGTAAAAATAATAATATAAAGAATTCCAAGAAAAGAAGAAGAAGAAAAGGAGCAAAAATAGGCACAGCCGAAGTAAGCTTAAATTCTAATGAAAGGAAAAAAAAAGTTAAAATATGAATGGGTAATGTTACGCTGTTACCAGGTGAGGCTCCTCGGCCAGAATCGTGAAACCCTCTTTTTCGACCGGCATTGGGACCGTTGCCACCGTTGGACCAGAACGCGTCGTTTTGTTCACTGATCGGTTGCTGGTGCTGCTCCGGGAAGCGTTCAAAGTGATGCTGATTGCCAGGCTGGTGTTCAAATTGCTGCTGACTAGGCTGGTGTTCGAATTGCTGCTGGGTAGGCCGGTGCTCGAATGGCTGTTGGTTAGGCCGGTGTTCGAATGGCTGCTGGTTTGGCCGGTGTTCGAATGGCTGTTGGTTAGGCCGGTGTTCGAATTGCTGTTGGGTAGGCCGGTGTTCGAATGGCTGTTGGGTAGGCCGGTGATCGAATTGCTGCTGGGCCGGCAGGTGATCAAATTGCTGCTGGGTAGGGCAATAGTCGAATTGCTGGGGGTTGTGGTGGTGGTTGTAAGGATGATAATGATGTTGATGGTGGTAGTCGGGAGGGAAATTAGGTCTTTGGGCATTGGTATACCAAGGAGTAGGATTTAAGGGCGGGTGATCGTTGAACCGTTCTCCGCGATCTCTGTGTCTCTCCATCTATTCAGACGATTGGTTCAAAACCCTAGCAGGGATAATATAAACAGTAAAGGAGGAGGAGGAAAAAGAAGAGTAGAAAAAAGCAGAACTGTTTTACTGTTTTCTGAGAAACCCAACTCTGCATAGTAAATATGTTTTTGTTACTTAACGGGATAAAATTAAGGTGTAATTCTTGAAAATACCCTCAACGAGTTTTTGGGTTTGAGTCATTGACTCTTTTTTTTTTTTTTTTGGATTGATGCTTCAAGTTACAATTTTTCTAGAAATCATCTCAATTTTAACGGTAGACGTGACATGCAAGGATAAAAATTGACGTGTTAAAAAAAATTAAATATGAAATTAAAAAAGAAATAAATAATTTGTAAAAAAATTATAGGTAAAATTAAAATATATGGTTAAATCTTTAACCCTTATTCCTAAATCGTGAATCCTTAAAATTATTACGATCAAAATCCTTCAGCAATCTCCCATCTTCAAGAAATCACTATCTCTTAATAAACCCGAATTAAAATCTCTCTCCTCTCATTATCTCAATTTACCATAAACCCTAGGAAATTGTTATTCTTTTTCTTCCTTGTCGTTCAAAACCATAGATTTGGGAAATTTGTTCAAATCTGAATCACATGGTTCGAATAGCCAACTTAGAGAATGGGTATCTTATGGTTCAAGGAAAAAATTGAGGTATTCCAATATTGGTACTTCATCATGGAGGGAGAAGTGTACAATGGGGAAGTAGTAAAATGTTACTGTAAGAAGTTAGCTCCAAGACACATTTCATAGAGCGATTTAAATCCGAGGAGGAGATTTTATGGATGTTCAGATTTTCGGGTAAGTGAATAATTTTATTTGCTACTTCAGCTTAATTTGGATGATTTCAAAAATTTCCTTAGGTTGAGGATTTATGATTTATTTTTTTGTCACTCATTTGGGGTTTGTTTGTAGGACGATGGTTGTGATTTTTTCAAGTGGTACATTAGGCAAATGTGTGACTGTGCAATTGAATTATTGCGTCAATTGCATGACAGTAAACGAAATCTTTCAAAGGAGAATTTTGCACTTAGAAATAAGGTTATGAATTTGGTTGCATTTGATAGTATCCATAATGGTGGCAGTAATGGTGTTGAAAATGAGGTTAAAGGAGGTAGACTAGTTTGTGTTGTTGAAGGAGAACTGGCATTAAGGAACAAAATGATGACCATGAAGCAAAAAAATGAAAGTTATGAAGAAGGAGAAGTCAATGTATAAGATATTATTTTCTTGCTACATGTTATGTATTCTATGCATCGCCATAGGTTTCTTTGTTGGCAGTAGTGGTAAGCGACATATGCAGCTGTCAGTTGGAAATGTTGATTGAATGTAATGTTTTCCAACATACCTCAATGTTATGTTGTTTATGTAATTTGGAACCTTGATATATTGGAATTAATGACCAATTTTGGTTGTTGTCTATGTAATTTATTTTAGCATAGTAAATAATGCAGTGAAAAAAACATAAGACTAAAAGACATCCCACATTTAATCATATAATTTTCTCATTGCAATTAGGATAAAATGTACTTCACAAAAGCATTCAAAAAGTAATGATTTAGCCTATACACCATTCATGCTATACCAGCCAAAAACAAGTTTGATGTAATAGATATAATTTACTATTGTAAGTGACAAAGAATAAGGTTGTAGGCTCAAAATGTGACAAAATAGGGGAGATTATATCAATTGGTAACTATTTCTTCGATGAATTACTCATGTTTCCTGTAACTGATTCTTATGTTCCCAGATGGTCGAGAGGAGCATTTCTCTTATTCTTTGGCGACTTGGGCATCAAAGAAGATTGTCCACTACTATCCTTACTTGAACCTATCACCATGCTCCTTATGGTTATACCAGATTGTAAGAGTGTTTTAAGTTTATCAAAACAATATACAATATTGTTGGTTAGGAGATCAATTGTAAAAGAAAGAAAACTCACATAAAATGTTTGATTCATAGTATTCAAGTTTGTATACAACCCTATTCCATGTATTTTTCTTTTCTTGGGTTGCTTTCCCTTATATTTATTTGAGGTAGTTGACATTTTAATGGGAGACTTCCAATTTTTTTTGGGTGGTTGTGCAACTTGCTGCAAAACATGGACCATACTGAAAGTGATTAGATAGAATAAAATTTAATCAATTTATACAACTGAAGAACAACATTGTACATGTTTAGCATGTTCGTTTCCTTGTGTGCAAGACCGCTTGTTATGGCCATGTTGGCCATATTGAGTACATGTCATGATTAGACCTTTCCTACTCAAGTGGCTAGGCTTCAATTTCTTCGGTTCATCTTTGACCATCTTTCTATTCTTTTTGGGCCTCCTCAGGCATCTTCCTTTCAATAAGAGGTAGCACTGGCTCAATACCAATTTTTTCTCAATCATATGGCCCCTTTATAGGTTGCATTGGAAATGAGTAAGCTTTCTTGTAAGTTTCTATGTGATAATATTCATGCAGATAGTCATCTGGCTGAAGCCCTAGGTGATATATAGCAGCACATGCATGGACACATGGAATCCCACTAATCTGCTAACTTCTACAACTACATGTCCTTTGACTTAGGTCCACTATATATTGATAACTTCCTTTTCTCATCTCACATCTATTTTCACCATTCTATATCAATTGCCACTCTACGCAGTCCTTCTCGTTGGCATCAAACTTGGCTTTGACCAGTGGATCATAATTTTTGTTTCCATCCATTATATAACTTTCTTTTTTGTACTATCCTAGTCATCATCTTGGTTCTAATATCCTCAAGCATTCTGATAATACTTTTAAACCTAGCTTCAACAATGCTTGAATTAAAGGCTTCACATAGATTGTTGTCAACTAGATCTGATTTACAAGTAGTCCCTAAAAATACCTAGTTCACATCTTTGGAGACTTTCTCATCAAGTTATCATAAGCATCATTATCTTTCTTCTCCAGTGCTACACATAGTTCCCTCCACTCCCTCTCAATCGTGGATTTCATAATTTTCCAGAAATTAAACTTAAAAAAAATTTCCTTAGCTTCCTCCTTGACCAATTTGCAAACATGTGCCTCACACAATTCCTATGCTCCATCCTTGGCAGCATGTTAGAAATCGCAATTTCAAGACCCTATTTGTGTCATAATGAACCGGATAGATTGTTAGAAAATTTTGGTTAATTATAATTAACAGAATAATAAGACAATACCAAGCCCAAATGAGTTAATTAACTAACCTTTTATTGGTCAGTGATACCCATACCCATCTTCTAAGCCTAAATCAGTCGATAGAAGACTGAGAAACCAAACCCATGAATCAATGCACTCCACTTCAACCACAGCCCATGCAATAGGGAACATTTGGTTATTTGCGTCCCTTCAAATAGCTGTGAGAAATTCACTCTTAAATGGGCCTTTTCGGAAACAACTATCTAGCCCAATGAGTGGCCTACATCCCACTTTCCAACCTCTTTTTAGTGCATCAAAGGACACATAAAACCTCTTAAAATGAGGAGGGGAGTCTGCTATCACCCTTTGAACAACCACTTTTATTGTGCTACATGGCATCCTTTGTAACAGCCCGGTTTAGACCCCATTCGGACAGCGATTTTGGGACCAAAAATTTGAGTTAGAAAAATATTTTAAAAATATTTTGGTGTTTACAGTATGTGAATTTATATGTGTGAAAATTTTATCGTTTGTGTGCTCGATTTAATAAAAAGGACTTAATCGCGTAAAATGTAAAAGTGGCTAATTATTTGTTAAAGTGCTAAAGTGCTATGTTCTTTTTAATGTGGGGTCCTTATGTTGATATTATACCATTGAAATATTGGATGGACATAAAGACCAATGGTTAGTGGAATTTAAATGAAAATAAAAAGGTTAGTATGGTAATTTAGTAAATTAATGTTAATATAATAAAACATGGTGTTCATCTTTTGCATGACCGATAATAGAAAAGAAAAGAGAAAGAAAAGAGTTTTAAAGGTTCGACCTTTGTGTTCTTCAAAATTAGAACAAGAAAAGAGGAAACCGAATTTGGATCGGGGGAAATCTAAAGTTGTCGAATAGTCGTCCAGGTTCGTCCGTCTTTACTGATGTAAGTTCATAAGTAAATAAATGTCGTTAAATTTGATTGTATATATTTTATTTGTTTCAAATTGAATTATTACTTGTAAATATATGTGAATTCGAATTGGTAAAAGTGTGGAAGAATTGTCTACGAGCTTGAATCGATCGAGTTACGACGTCCGAAAAGCCCTATACGAACCTTAGGAATAATTAGGATACATATGTCACGACATAGGATTCCGATATATGATTACGTGTAAGACCATGTTTGTGACATTGGCATCGTATTTGATTTTGTGTAAGACCACGTCTGGGACATTGGCATCTACTTATGTTTATGTGTAAGACCCTATCTGGGGCAGTGGCATCGATATGTGATTACATGTAAGACCACGTCTGGGACGTTGGCATTGTACGATCTTTCCGAGTATCCTTATTAATTCCAAATGGTTCAACGGGCATTATCGAGTTAAGATCAAATGTGAAAATGAACTAAAAGGTTCAGGTGCATGCTATGTTATATGAATATGAAAGTAAGGTAATTATATGTTTGAAATGAATATATGAATTAGACATAGTAAGTAAGAAATTTATATGTGCTTATGAATATATATGTATTTGGCCATTGATGTTATAATGCTATTGTATTTGTGATAATGTTTGAGTTTGCAAGTATAATAAATGTACATTTGATTAAGGTTTGTTTGATTTGGCTAGTTGATTTAATGCAAATATTTATTTAATCATTATTTGCTTATGACTTACTAAGCTATGAAAGCTTACTCTGTGTGTGTGTTTGTTTATTGTTTTATAGATTATTAAAGCTACGGGAAACTCGGGGATCGTCGAGGATCATCACCACACTATCGAACTATATTTTGGTATCTTTTGAAAATGTATATGTTGAACTATGGCATGTATAGGCTAGAGAACTTTGATTATGTTTTGAAATGTGTAAATATAGCCATGTGATATAGCTTGTTAATAAATGTGCTTATGGATGAGTTTAGTCTATGCTATATGATGCATAATTTGGTATGGTTTGATGTGTTTATGGTTGGCTAAATGAAATGGTCAATTTTAGTAAGTTTCATGGTTGAATTGGGAAATTGATATGATGAGAAATACTATGAATTGATATGGATTAAAAAGATGTATGAATCACATGTTTTTGATGTGAAGTTGATGTTTTAAATTAGTAGGTTTGAGTTGGATTTGTATGTAGAAATGAATGTTGTTGTCATAGGTCAAATTGTGCATGTTTTAATATGATTTTGATTGCCTTTGAGATATAAATTGATTCTTGTTGATGTTTGTATGTATGACTTAATTTTGGGTGGAAAATTGGCCTTGCAAATGGCCTATATTTGCCCACACAGTTGAGCACACGGGCATGTGTCTCGATCATGTCTCTTAGGGTTGTAATTTGAAGCAAGTCAGGAACCGCACAGGCTGGACACACGAGCGTGTGACTGGTCTGTGAGCAAGTCAGTAACCTCCAGAATTTCACACGGCCTGGCACACGGGCGTGTCTTGTGGCCTTGTGGACAAGTCAAAATGTATGCCCTGTTTTGCCACAGCTTGGACATACTAGTGTATCTAATGTCGTGTGAGGCACACGGCTTGCCCACACGGGCGTGTGACCTCTGTAACTTTGAAAAATGTTTAATTTTCAAAAAATTTGTATGTGCTTGGTTTAGTCCTGACCCCTTTCCAATGTATGTTTAAGGTCTCGTAGACCTTTTAAAGGGACTTTATGTGTATATTTCGCTATGAAATGCTTGAGATTATTTGATATTATGAAATGTTTGTGTTATGATTCGAAATGTCTGGTAATGCCTCTTAACCTCAGTCCGGCGACGGATACGGGTTAGGGTGTTACATCATTGACCTTAACTCTTGAGCATAGTCCTATAACAAGCCAAATTCTTTATTGGAATTCCAAACTATTTTCTCCTTCACTATTTTCTTGGCTCTGTAACAATATTCAATGCTCACATTTGCATGCATCTCTGAAGCACATCTTCTTTGAATTTCCCTCAGCTTCATTTTAGGGTGATCCTTGATAGTTGCTTCAAAATATTGGGCAATTATAGCAACAGTCACCATTTTGTTCTTAAAACTAACTAAACAATTATGCTCCTCTTAAAAAGTCTTAATCTGCAAACACTTGGCAACAAGATTGTAGCTAGCCAAAATTCTCCATGGACAGTTAGGGGAAGCAATGCAATTTATAACAACCCTTTCGGTTCATTCTTAAGAAAATTCATTTATCTTCTACAATCTTTAGAGTAGTTTCAAATTGTAGTCCTAAATTGTTTGTTATCCTTAAACAATATTCCCAAACTAAATTTTTGCCTATTTGACCGATCATTGTATGAGGGAAACTTGCTTCACCTTCTCTCACCATCTTCATGTTCTTCATCTTTATCTGACCCAACCAAGCTCCCATGTTCATCTGAGTCCCATACCTTAGTCTCATTCCCATCTAGCACTGCCTCCGACTCATCTTCTCCATGAGCTGCAGTAGCAACATTGTCCTCTCAAACTAATGTTGCAAAATCAGTAGCATTTTCATGACCAATAAATGATCCAAAACCACTATCATTATCTTCTCCAACTGTTGATCCTAAACTCATATGCCCACCACCTTCCTCACTACCATACTCATCTGCCTCAAACTAGGCAGCAGTCACACCCTCCCCATCAACTTTTACCTTTTCAACATTACCCTCCCTAGCAGCTTCTACACCTTTAACATCACCCTCCCTAGTAGCTTCTACCCTTTCCCTAGAAACTTCTACCCTTTCAACAACACCCTCCTTAGCAGTTTGTACCCCCTCCCTATTAGTTTCTACCCATTCAACATCACCCTCCCCATCAACTTCTTCAATATCACCAAATGTGCTCCCTTTTCCTTCATTATTAGTTTTATCTAAATAGGGGGCAATCAATAGTAACATATCATTTACAATGAAAGGGTTGTCCACCCCATGTTCCACATATAGGTTAATCTCTTTAAACTTAACCCAAAAGTCTAACATAGCTATTGTGGTAATGTCATCATAAATCACCTTTAGATTATTTTGCAACCCTACTGTACCAGGCTCAAGAAAATATATTAATAGGATAGTGTGAAACCTTAACCTAGTTTTAACTATTTTACATAATTTAAAATAAGATATTGTGTCTGGGTCCTCTTTAAGCTTAATCACTTCCCTACTTACATATCTACCATATGGATCTTTTACAAGTGCCTACCCACGTGCAAAATAAGGTAATATTCCTCATCACACGACATTTGCAAGCATAAAAAACAATTTACTCAACAAAAAATAGCAAAAAACAAAATTCAAAACAATGTAAGGACCACTTCTTTGAATACAACAAACAATAAGACATTACTAAAAGTAAACAACACAACACAGTAAATATCCACCCTTTTTGGTATTCAAACATTTTTCAAAAGCTTTTTGCTTGGAATTATTACTTTTCTATGCAGTTCAGTCCCTACATCTTCTACCCCACTATCGCATCAAAAATCGATAGCACTAACAAATTTCAACCACCACTGGAGGTTAAAAAACGCATTTTTTTGCCATTGAAACTGTGATTAACAACCCTAGAATCTCATCGTAAACCCTTCAATTTTGGGTATCTAAACTATACCAAATTTAAAAAAACAAAAACAAAAACCATAACATTTTCCCCAAAAAAAACCAATAAAAGATCACTTACCTTTTAATGTCGATTACGGAGTTTACCCTAATCGTATAAATCTTTGGCTTCCCTTCCTTTCCTCGAGATTTCTTTTGCAATCGAACTCTTTTACTATCGCAAATTTCTTGTCCGGGTTAAACCTAAATTACATATAACCTGAGAACCTGAAACAAATGTTATCCTCGTTATAACATGTAAAATCCCTGATCAAGTAACCCTATTGGCATGCCAAACGTATCCTAACCTTTTACTAAGTTCACACGAGCATCATTCCCATATATATGTCATTACCAATCCCTATACATGATCACATAATTCATTTACATGTCCTGTAATCAATCAATTTTCACATTTGTACCTTGTACTATTACATAATAGCCAACATGACAATTCAATTCAGTCCATAATCAACCATGCATGTCAAATTTACTAGAATTCTAATTATATCTAAACATATATAAGAAATCGAACACAAAATCACATAAAACATAAAATAAGCTAGGAAGTTTCATATGAACTTACTTGTTCAAAATGTGAAAAGAGTGGATACTTAGGGACTAATATGCAATTTTAGTTTTTTCTCGATTAACTCCACTTTGATCCAATTCTTGATCTATACAATTATTTTATATCACCAATCAATACAAAACATTTTCATACTATACCATGATATGCATGATTTCCTATAATTCTAGTTTTGATTCCCATTATATTTTGTATTTTATTCAATTTAGTCCTTAAACTCGGGATAAGCATAACTTTCGATTCCTAACTTCGGATTAAAATCTGATTTCATATATTCTTATTAAGGAATTTATACTTTTTATTTCTAACATGTTTTCATGAAAATTTTTACATTTACTCAATTTGGTCCCTAATTTAACAAAGTTGACAATAAGCTAAATTAACTTTACAATCTAGTCCTTTTTCATATTCTAAGCTTAAAATCTATCAATTTTAAGTCTAATTCTTCAAGAAATAACAATGTCAACTTTCTAAAATTTCAACAGTTTAAAAATTGGTACATGGGCTAACTAAATTAAGCTGCCATGACTTCAAATCCCAAAAAATTACAACAAAATGACTTGAATTTGCTTACCAAATGAGGGTCAAATGTTTTTGAAATTTCTCTAGGTTTCTCTCTTCCATGGATGACATGAAGAAAGAAAATGAAGAAGATGACATCTTTTCCCAAAAATTTAAGTTTTTATACCTTGATTAAACCTTAATTAATGTTAATTAATTAACTTAATCTTTAATTAGTTTACCTTAATCATCATTAAATTTGTTAGTGGAAAACAACATCATCATCCACTATCTTATGATATAAAATGGTTTATTTACCATTTTGAACCTTTGGTTAATGCTATTTAGGTCCTTAAACCTTTGGCCAATTCAAAACCTATAATGTTTGGACTTTTACAATTTAGTCCTTAAGCCTTAATTAACCATTATTTCGAAAAAATTACTGGACCAATCTTTAATATACTTTTAACATTTTACGAAAATGGGGCCTCGAAACTATATTTTCTAATATCACTAAAAATCGGACCATTATAATCATTATAACATAGAAAGAATTCCATCAGTGTATCATAGTCGTATACCAATTTCCATATCAATTATAACATATGCATACTCATTTCATATATTAAGACATCATATTAGGATTTCCATTATAAATTTTATATTTTAGTACTTAATAAGTGAAGTCATTCTAGTAAATGGATACACAAATATCCAATCAATTCCCCAACAAATGGTGTACAAACACATGTATAGGTGCATAAAAACAAATCTTTGGTGTGTGAATAACACAACTTAATCCAACTGTACCCTGAGGTTGCATAAATCTCTTGAGTGCAAAAAGCTGAATTGTAACATAAGAGTTCAACAAACATCCTACATGTCAACTATACTTGAGAACTATCCTGAATTGTTTAATGAACCAATTAACATATGCATCTCACAATATCATAAATAAGATCAACAGCAACATAATCTTAGAGATAGATGGCATACAACCACAAGTAATCATCGCTTTCAATCAACATATCATGATTCATCATTTATACAAGTTCACATGCATCTTATCAAAGTATCATATCAATATATTTACAATGTAAATCAACTTAAACAACTTAATTTAGATTATAACACAGGATAAATTGAAATTTGTGTTGGGCAAATCGAAATTGCTCAAACTTCATCTATTTTCTCTTTCCCTTTCGCCTTTGAGCTCTCACGAATTTCCTTTTCTTTAAAACTGACATCAATATAATAAAACAAGTTAGAACAATAAGAAACAACAATCAATACCTTTTAAATTCATCAAAAACATGCAGTGCAATCAAGCGATGCGTTTTTCTACTTCAATGCTTGCTTTTGAGAACTCAATCGAACCTTACTAAAAATTAAATCTAACCTTGGTTTCATATTTAGGAACTCAAAACTAGCCTTTGAACACCTAACTCTCATCTGGAAACCTCTATATACCTCACATTCTCTTGAGCACTCAATAATGACAACTTTAAGGAACTAAGTGTAAACTCAAATCAAATCTAATTCCCAACATCCTAATAATATTCTAAACTCATTCACACTACAAATCTAACCTGATAACATCAAAAACCTCAAGAAATCTCATCTACCTTACTCTTACCCTCTAAGAAATAACATAGTTGAGAAAAATAAGAAAAACCATTGGAAATCTCTTTTCAAGACTAAGGAATCATAGATTAATGTTAAAATAATCATTACCTTACTGAAATTTCAAAAATTAAGGCCAAAATCAATCTCCCTTAACTTATATTTTCTTGCTAAAATGGAGAGAATAGAAAAGAAAAATGAGAAATCATATTTTAATCTTAAAAACATTGATAGTTTTGCTAGAAAAATAAGTTTACATTCCAAGATTTATTGTTAGGAATCAAAACCTTTGAAAATGGTAGAGATATTTGAGAGAATTTTAAGAGAAAATGTGCTTGTTAGAAAAATGAACCATTTAAACCCTTTCAAAAAAAATTCCAAGAGTCTAATTGCTATTGGACCCTTGGTCAAGTTACCTTTTAAAACTCTCAAGTGTTTAAATGTAACTTTTACTAATTTATAAAAACTACCCAAAATTTATAAAATTTACAATTTAGTTCGAACCTTACTAATTAAACTAATCAAAACACCTTAATCATTGTAATTAACTAGTAAATGATTTACAACTTAATTCGATGGTAATTTTAAAAAACCTCTTGATTTGACTTCTCAAAACAACTTAATCACAATTCTATCCATAAATTGACTTTTCTAATTCTTAAAAAAATCTAGGGCTTTACACTAGCGACACTTTATCATTCACAACAACTATAAACAACTAGAATTTATTTCTTTGATATAAATAGAACTTGGGAACACATTAAGAAACAATCAAGAGATATCCAAATACTCAAGCAAGCAAATTAGTAAAGAAAATCTTCTAATTCTTCATCTTTTCTTGTACGTAGTTTATTGGGTTTATTTAAAATCATTGTACAAGGTTTTTTTTAAAGGTTAATTTTGTGAACACTTACCTATTAGAGGTCCATCATTTGTTTGCTCAAATCTTCTCTTTGTATTAAAGAGTGCACTTAAAATTTTTAAGTAGAAAACCTTAAAGTGATTAGGGGTTCTAGTTTAGCATTGAAATCTAAGGGGGAGGCTTCTATCTTAGCCTAAATAAGATATAGGAATTGTAAATGTTATTTCTTATCCTTGAAAGGTATCAATTCAAATTAGTGAATTGATAAAATCATTGATAAGTGAGACTAAGGGCATTTGAGGCCGAATCACTATACATCATTGTGTCAATCTTTTTTAAAAGAATTTTAAATTACCAATTTACCTTCTCTTAATAATATCCAATCCCTCGAGGTTTTTCACTTTCAAACTAAAAAATCAACATATTTAGCCTAACTTTCACTCTCAGGTACATTTATCTGACATTTATTGTTGGGCCGCTCAACTATCTGATCTAAGTGACTCTCCCACCTATAAATTCTCCATACCAAACTCCCTTACTTGAACCTAAATTTTCAAATTGTAAAATGGCTCTCTTAATATTAAAAGATGAGTACATAACTTTTATTGTCACAATCATGGTAAATTTTCAAATTTATTTTTTATTGTGTTATTATTAAATTCTATTTTAATTGCAGCAATCTAAAATATTAATATTTTGTTGATTATTAGCAATTTAAAGATCAACTTAATCTAGCCAATCATAATCTAAATTTATCTGCATCAGATTATCGAATTAAGTCACACTTAAAGAGAGCTTATTTATATATGATATTTCAAATGGAAAGTTCCTTTATGTGTCAAAGTTTATTATCATCTTAGTTGAAAGGTAGAGGCCTAAAACCAATACTTTTTATTTTTCATGCGGAAAAGTGATGGCAATGTTAAAAGATGTAACTCTACTGATGGATCTTCTAGTTGATAGAAGACCAACATAAAAATATAGTTCATTTGTGCTACATGAAGTACTCTTATTATTGGGTGCATTTCTCGACAATAGAATTGATTTCAATGGATATTGAATGAAGTTTAATGGTAAACTAATCAATTTGGCATACTCCACTTGATGCAAATAAGGTTGAGATCAGTCGACATGTCAGAGCTTACATGCTCCACGTAATTGGACTATATTTAGTGTCTTACGTCTAGTAACCTGAGATATGAGTAAAGTATGTAAATGGGGTCCGAAATGGAAACAAAACATTTTTAAAAAAAGACCTATAGGCTAAATTGACATCAAGATAAAATTTTAATTATAAAAACCAAATTTAACATCTAGCTAAAGGAGTTGTTGAGCCTTCAGATTTGGTTGGTTGCCTCGTTAACTAGTTCGTGTTCTTCCTAACATGGATTGTTAGAGTAAAGAGGAAGAAGATTTTTTTGGTGAAGAAGAAGGTAATCCCGTGGAGTGTCTAGAGAGCACCCCCTTCAAGAGGGTCTTAAAAAATGTATATAAGGTGGGTTTTCGGGTCGGATTCTAGGTCATCATAGCGGATCGAACTTCAAGTAGGGTTATGATATATTTTATTATAATTCTACAATAATTTTTCCCCTACCTTGTTGAAGAAGAGTTATAAAGTGACTCTTTTAAGACAAATTTACACGCGTGGAACGTGTAATTGAGGGCTTACTACGTAAGTTTTAACTTAAAACTTTACTGAGTAAGTCCTGTTGTCTGACAGTGTGGTATAGTAGTTAAAAAGTTATTTGAAAAATGGTTTTAAATAAATGAACCATGTTGTAAAATACTACAAACTATATCTTAAGAAATGTTGCAAAATGTATTGTAGAATACTGTAAATTGTATTGTAATCCATAAGATTCGAAATTTTGTATGCAAGAGGTATTGATCGTAAATCAACGGACCTTGAGATTTGTGAAATCTCGTAAGTAAGAGGTTGTGCTCGTAAATCAAGGAACTGTTTAAGTGGAGTCACGATTGTAAATCGACGAACTGTGTAAGAAGTGACCATGATCGTAAATCGATGAACTGAAGCAGTGATCGTAAATCAGCGAGCTTTAAAAATGACAGTCGTGATCATAAATCAGTGAACTGTTTAAGTGAAGTCGCGATCGTAAATCGATGAACTCTTTTTGAAGTGTTTGTGATCGTAAATCAATGAACTAAAGTCGTAATTATAAATCAACGAGCTTTAAAAATGACAGTCGTGATCGTAAATCAGCTAACTATTTAAGTGGAGTCGCAATCGTAAATCGACAAACTATTTAAGAAGTGATCATGATCGTAAGTTGATGAACTGAAGTTGTTATCGTAAATTAACGAGCTTTAAAAATGACAGTTGTGATTATAAATCAGTGAACTATTTAAGTGGAGTCACAATCGTAAATCGGTGAACTCTTTATGAAGTGTTCATGATCCTAAATCAATGAACTAAAATCGTAATTGTAAATCAACGAGCTTTAAAAATGACAGTCATGATCGTAAATCATCGAATTGTTTAAAGGGAGTGTTGGTCGTAAATCGACAAACTCTTTATGAAGTGTTCATGATCATAAATTAATGAACTGAAGCCGTGATTGTAAATCAGCAAGCTTTTAAAATGACAATCATGATTGTAAATCAACAAACTGTTAGAAAATTGAAGGTCATGATCGTAAATCAGCGGATTGTAATAACGCCGAAGGTTGTGACTATATTTTCTCTGCCTATTTCAACATAACTATCCTTAAACTTTAGTATGAACATGGAAAATAATATTCATCATCAATTAATATAAGAACACCAACTTAAGCAAAACCAAGACTCCTAAAACTATATCCAATTCTCATCATCACTAGTGATATGGGCATCCAATAATACAAATCTCACATATAATTTTAGAAACAAACCAGTAAAACCAGGAAATTTCATGGACTAGATAGCATAAAAAAATTAACAACTCTTGTGATGGATTTCATAAAATGCTAGTATATATAATATGATATACATAACATAATATTGAAAATGGTAAAGATCACTTAAAATATTCTTCATAATAATGTCCTATCAGAAAACTCTGAATGGTTGATAAAAACCTTTAAAATATGATATAGTGGGATTTACATACAATGTGATACGCAATAGCTTACATAGTTATGATGTGCTACAGGCAATTGATAGGAGAAGAACTATCTGGTTTAAGCATCAATGATCTACAAGAATGATGCACTAAAAATACTAATGAAGTTAGGGTGATTCTTCCATTCATTACAATTTTCAAAGCTTATTTGACATTGCTCTTCTCGGAAGGAAAAGAATAAATCACTTAAAGTCCCAAAAATAGTCCCAATTAGATGAATCATTATTTTGGGGAGGGATGAAAAAGAGTCCCGATAGGATTTTTAGTGGTCAAGGGAGAAAAGTAATAGTTATTTTGGTGGTTTTTTGGCCAGGAGGAGGTTGTCAAACGATGGTGGCGTTTTATGGTGTGCTTTGGGTAGACTGATATGGGGCCAGTGTCCAATGGGTTAGTTTGGTTGCATGCAGAGACTAATAATGGGTTCAATGGTAAGAAAGTTGTTGTTCGATGCTCATCGATGGCGTCAAAGGGTGATGATACTAGATATCGAATGATGATGGGTTTTGGAATTATCCAACGATGCTCGATCCACGTTTATGCACCAATTGTTAAACTTGTAGATTTGGTTGGTCGCCCCGTTGATCAGTTATTGTTCTTCCTGACATGGATAGTTAGAGTAAAGAGGAAGAAGATTTTCTGGTGAAGAAAAAGGTAATCCGTAGAGTGTTTGAAGAGCAGCCCCCCTCCAAAGGGGTCTTTAGAAATGTATATAAAAGGATATTTTAGGACGAATTTCGAGTCACTAAAGTAGATGGACTTCAGTTCAGGTTATGATATATTTTATTATAATCATATAGCAGGAATAATTAATTTAAGTGAAATTTATTTCTCTTCTATTAAGTTTAAGAGAAAAATAGCATGGTGGATGGTATGGTTGACACAAGTCCACTACTGGTATGCTTGTAGATGGTGGATTTTAGAGAAATCCATTTCTCTTTCCATTTTTTTCTTATTTAGTGATCTTTTTTTCTATCAAAATAGAAAAAATTGCTTCATTCCATTTCTTCTCATCAATCACTTCAAGCCCTAAAGAAAAGGTAGTAAACCATATTAAAGATTCAAATTTCCATTATTAAAATGTTCTTCATCATGAGAGCTTGAGAATCAAAAGAGAATCAATGTCAAGTAGTTACGCTTAAAATCACTTTAGAGCTTCTTATGAAAGAAGTGAGGACGGTTTTTCCTATTATTATTAACTATGTTGAAATAGTAAGAATTTGTATAGAAAATGATGAATTGATGAGAAACACTTGTTAGGTCTATAAGAGGAACCTACAAGTTCTACAAGAAATATGGAGAAAAAAGAAAAGAAAAAAAGAGTAAAGTAAGATTGGATGGATTAATATTGTATTAGTGAATTGTATTTATGAAAACTTGGTTTATTGCTGATGGTGTAGAAATACTATTGAATTCGTTGATTTGCGTTTAAGGAAAATTGAACTCAGTACAAGCCAAAACACATAATTTTATTTTCCTTTCAATGTAAATTCCAATTGTACAAATAAATTTAAATAAATTCCAAAATATAATGTATAGGCTAGTATAAAAAGATATGAATTTTAAAATTTAAATAAGCCCTTAAAATGAATGGATTTTCTCTGCGAGACTGTCATTTATGGTGTTTATTCTAAGGAAGATGAAATCCCTAAGAAAGTACGTTTCAGGGATAAAGATGAGAATGAGAGTATGGATTTAGAGGCAGATCAGATTAAGAAGAGAAAAAAATTCTTGGAAAGACAAATTTATAGGTTCTTTTTCTAGATTTGCTATGTTCGTTTTAGAGTGAAATGAGGATTTTGAATTGTTGGTAGGCGATGTTCAAAAGTCCCTCATCAATGGTATTCCATCAATCAAATTCTCTGACATAATCCAACATATTCTTATTCGGGACATGAAAAATACTGTGGTTTTCAAGTTCTTAGGTTGCAATATTGGTTTCTCGATCCTTGATAATAAAATCTATAAGCTTTGAAAGCCTTCTGCACCATTCCATCTGATGGACATTGAGAATGGTTGCTTCTTAGCTAAATTCGATAATAAGGTTGACTGTAAAAAGGTTCTATCGGAGGGGCCGTGGATTATTTTTGGTCAGTATTTGACTATGCAACCATGGATAGTTTCGTTCGATCTGGAACAAAAATTTTCGAGCGTGGTTATAGCATGGATTAAACTCCCAGGGTTGCTAGGATATATGTATAAACATAATATTTTAATGGAAATAGGGGGCCTGATGGGTAAAGTGGCCAAACGAGATCTGAATCTTGATAATAGAACAAAAGAAAGATTCACTCGCTTGGTAGTGTACATTAATCTGGACATGTCGTTAGTATCCCATATTTTAATCAACGGTAAGTTACAAAAAGTTGAGTATTAGTTTTTACCAATGGTGTGTTGTCATTGTGGAAGATACGATTATCTACAGGAGGTTTACCCTTCTAGGGTCTCTGAACCCAGCTCTGTAAAATAGCCACCGCTATTTAGTACCTTGACAAAAGTGGAAACAATTATCGTTAATGGTTCGGAGGAGACTGGCGAAACTTACGAGCCTTGGATGCTAGTTGAAAGGAAATCCAGGAGGAAAATAAGGGATATTTCAAAGACTGAGGCGAAAATCACGGCAAAAAATAATGAAGGCTCCTGTTACAGAGCTTTAATTGAAACATATCACAATTTTGGAAGCAAATCTGGCGCTGAAGATTAGAAGATGGAAGCTAGGAGTAATAAAGGAAAGGAGATTTCATTGGGGATAATCAAGGGCATGATCTTTTCCACATGATTGAAGATCGGATGGCAACCAGGGGTCAACAACAAAGTCCCCGACTAATTTACCTATAAAGGTTCATTTCTAAGTATTTTTATGGAAATGGGCAAATATCTGCATTATTTACTGGAAAGGGCTGATTTTGGCAAAACGGGTCAACGTAGGAGCGTTTTAGGGTGAAAGTTCTAGCAAATCGCGCCTTGAGAGAGCGTTTTTTCCATGTCAGCACAAAAAAAGTTGACGTGGACGCATTTTGCTGACGTGGCAAAAAAGCTCTCCTAAGGGCTCTTTTTGCTCATTGTTTTTGTCCCAACGGCTAAATTTTTTTACCGTAAAAAAAGTATAAAACCCCCTCCTATTATTTCATACAAAATTTCTTCAAAATTTAGCAAAAAACTCTCAAATTTCTCCCTAAATTTTCAAAGCTCTCAAATTTCTCTTTAAATTTCCTAAAGCTCTCTTTAATTAATTATTTCCTTTAATTTTCTTTCTAAATTAGTATTTTTTTTATAATTTCAAAAATATTTGATCGTGTTAGCGAATGACCGGAGAATTAATTCGTCTCGATCATAAACATATCTCCTTCTAACAAATGAAAATGGTAAGGGTTAATTTTAATTTTTGAATATTATTTAATATTTTTTTATTTATGTAATTTTAATTAATTAGTATTTTATAATTTTTATAACAATCTGTAAATCGGGTGTTACATTATTATATTCGTAATATGTCTGGTCCTTTATCACCGTTGATAGAAATTTACTTGAGGGAAGAGGGTTTTTGGCACGTGGCCACTATAGGCCGGGGGTACAAGTTGGACCCGAAACTCATCAGCGCGTTAATATAGAAATGGAGACCCGAGACGCACACATTCCATCTTCCATGCAGAGAGTGTACTATCACTTTGGATGACGTACAGTTACAATTAGGATTGCCGGTGGATGAGTCTGCACTCACTGGGTCTGTTCAATCTGCTGATTGGGGAGCCGTATGCTACAATCTTTTAGGTGTGATTCCATATAATATTTACGAAGGTTAAATCGAGATAGGCTGGTTACGGACATATTCCCGGAGCCGGGAATGATTCGACTGAACTAGAAAGAATACGATATGCTCGGGCATACATTCTTGAGATGATTGGAGGTTATTTGATGCCGGACTTGTCACAAAACCTCATACATCTGACATGACTGTTGAAACTCATTGATTTTAGAGCATTTGGTGAATTTAGTTGGGGGTCTGCTGTGTTGGCAACATTGTATCGAGAGATGTGTGGGGCGACGCCACCAAATAAAGTCAAAATTGGAGGTTGCCTATCAATACTACAACTATTGGCTCAGTTTCGCTTTTCATTTTTATGTCCTCGAGTGAACCACTGATATACATTCTCACTCATAACAAGGTAAAATTTTTATTTGATTTTATAATTATTACATAGATTTAAAATAAAATTGTATGCTAAAAATTTATTTAATTAGGTGGAACCATTCGATGGGTTATGTTGGAATACCTACCGCTCTTGAAGATATACGACTTCTATTAGACCAACGGTCAGAAACGCAAGTAAGTATTAAATAATATATATGCATAAAATAGTCGTTTCATATTTAGTATTTAGTATTATGTATATAACTAATATTTTTATCACATTCATATAGTTTCAATGGACACAATATGAGGATCCGACAATTCGGGCAGTAATTCCGGATAAATTCTTTTAAAATCTAAACACTTGGCATATTAAGGTCCCATTGGTCAACTATGCTACTATCGAGATGCACCCGACAGACAGAGTGTTGCAGCAGTTTAGATTCTGACAACCGATTCTCGAGGTACCTGAGGTGCTCGATGATGAGCACACAATCAACTTATGGCAAACGAATATAACACAAATATCAGGTTGGGGGCATACATGCCTCCTTAACCTAGAAAGAAAGAAATCCTAGTCATCACCTGACTCCTCTGGTGTTATTGCAAATGCAATTGAAAGGATTCTCCCACCGCCATCATGTGCCACAGCTAACAATAGCTGATGGGTATATCTACCATACATAAAGGTACCATCAATTTGTACCAATGACTTGTAGTACACAAATACGTCCGGCATTTACTTAAAGCTCCAGAACAGACGCTTGAACATTTGGCATCCACGGAGCAATCGATCGTTGTAGTACGTAAGGACCGTTTTAAGGTTTGTTATGCAACCTGTGACATACCTCTCCAGCACCTGACACCACTACCACACCTCATTATATGAAGAGTCCCATTCACTATGCATCTTTTCCAATGCCTTCTGCTTAGCTATCCAAGCCTTGCGGTATGAGGGCATGTACCTTAATTGGCTACGAATATTAGCAATTAAGATTTACACAGAAGTCCTGGGATCTACCTTCAACATCGATAGTATTAAGCTAGCTATCATACCTGAATCTATCTTGGGATGATCTTGTGAAACACCTGTCAACGAAGTATGTTAAATAATGCAACATTAAGTAATAAAATTTTTATTCAAAAACCCTAAACACCCAGTGATACTGTTTTGACAATACATGTATGTGGACCTTTGTATTTTTTATCTCCCACAAGTCTATCTTTTTCCTAAAAGAAGTCATGATTTTCCATTAACATATACCGTCTTGCACTGCACACTTGACCTCGAACTTCTCGGATTTGGATTTAACCATGTTGTAGTTAACCCCATGATTGATGTTATGTTGTTTCAATGAACCAAGAAAACTATCCTTACTGAAAAACTCATTAATCAACTTCCAATTCACACAAATCTAATGACGAACCTGTACGATCACGCCTTCTGTGTGGTAGATCTGGAAACTCTAACTTATCATCTACCGATATATCAACATTATGCATATGGACTGGAGACGAGTACGCTCTGAATCGCGGATCTTCTTCTTCTTCATTTGAACCCCCTTCAACGTCTTCAGGTTCGGATAGAGCGGGCTCTGGTTCAAAAATAATGTAACTTCTGCACCATCGGGGTCGAGCTCTCGAGGTGGATCCACATCGAACTCATCATCCAACCCACCTTCATCTACAATGTACGAGGTCCCTCGCTGGTGGACGTCGTAGGGAGTATATCATCCCTTCTTATGGACGTTTCGTAACGTTCCCAATCAGATGCGGATTGCCAACCACTAGAAGTTGATGTCATTCCTCAATACGTATTTCCAGCATCGAATATCGACCCACCGATGTGCATGTCCCATCCACTAACCGAGTGTCGTGCAGGAGTTGTATATTTCATACTACCACCAAACACGGGCGCTTCGTGTTCTGCCTCCCACTAACAGAGTGTCGAGTAGGGGCCGTGTCTTTCTCTCTAACAACATTAGATGTTAAAGTCACAAATGTTTCATTGGGCGAAAATTGTATGTTTCATTGGGCGATGAAAATTGTACATATAACTCAAGATAGGGTGATCCACTAGCGAGATGAGTTTGCACCATCGCCTCAAAGCTACGACCACCTTTGATATCAAATGAGTCATATGTAACGGGATCAATCGAAGCATAAAATCAATATTTAATAGAGGAAACCCTCATTGGAATCATTTCGAAAATTTTGCGCCTAATTATTTTACAAAATTTTTTCAAATCTATAGTTTGATTAAAAACCATTCGCGTTGTATTCTTCGATAAAAATAATTCTGTTCTCGGTGTCACGGATGTCACCATCATAATAAATAACAATACTAATACGTTTACTCATATTCAATTTCTATTCTACTTAGCCTCTCTAATTTTTCTTGTTGTAACTTATGCAACCTGAGAATGAAATTTGGCTCATTTATAGCCTAAGACCAAACATGAACTACTGTAGAAAAAGAGCGTCCACGTGGGAGCTTTTTTCAGTAATTTTGCTGACAGTGCATCCTGCTTGAAGCGTTTTTGACATTATTTTTTCAGAAACATCTTATCAAAATTATTTTTTAGGGACTCATCAGAGAAAAGAGCGCCACGTGGAAGCTTTTTCAAGATTTTCTTGACAAGGCATCCTATTTAAAGCATTTTGATACTATTTGTTCGTAATCGTCTTCTCTTATTTTTAGACTATAGAAAAAACCAAAATCCTTATTGTCAATATAATTTTCCTAAACCCTAAACCTAAACACAATATTATTTTAAAAAAAACTAAACCCAAATTTAATTAATTTTTGAAAACACTAAACTCAAATTTAATTAATTATTTAAAACCCTAAACCCTAATTTAATTAATTTTTAAAATAGACCACTAAATCCTAATTTATTTTTAAAAATTCTTAAAACCCAAAACCTTAAATCATTTTAACAAAAACCCTAAATCATTTTAACAAAACCTTAACCCTAAAAATGCTAAACCAAAAAACCATTGGGACTAAACATGCAAAAAGCTTTAACCTAGAAAAAACGGAGTAAAACGCGCCATTGGGGAGCGTTTTGCCACGTTAGCAAAGCACGTCCACGTCAGCGCCTTTTGTGCTGACATGACAAAAACGCTTCCACAGGGGCGCGATTTGTTAGAAATTTCACCTTAAAACGCTCCTATGGGCACATTTTACCAAAATTGATCCTTTCCAGTAAATAATGCAGAAATTGGCCCATTTCGTAAATATACTTGAAAATGAGCCTTTATAGGTAAATTAGTCAAAGTGCCCTTAAGGAAATAGATTTTAAAATTATAATTAATCCAGTTGGTTTTAAAAACACTGTCAAGGGCTTGGAAGTTGGGCTTGTCTGGTCCAGGAACCAGGTTGATAATTCAAGCCCAATAGAAGTTGGGCCTTCTTGACCCATGGAACGAATAATCTACAGTTGGTTAATTTATCAGGTCAGGCTACTGGGTCGTCTTCCAGGCCAGGGGCTAGGAAAACTTCACCCGTTCGAAGTTACGTAAGTGAGGCTATCGGTCGGCGACAATCATTTGTTACAAGGGTTCCTGTTAGTGAACTCAATGTTCGAACAGGTGAGGGTGAGATTCCAGACTCGGTATCAGGCTCTTTCAACATCGACAGTGATAGTGTCCCAAAGCTCCCAACCAAACCAACTTCTTCAATGCTAAGTCTAATAAAAGTTCTAGTCGTCATCTCCACTGGAGAGCTAAATCCTAGCAAACACATGACGACTTCTTTCAAAGTCACTGTCCCAGTAGACGACGCCCTGTCGGAGGGGACCAAAGTTTCAGATTCAGGGGCTGGTAGATCAAGGAATCCAGGGAGAATGATGGGAGGGAAAACAAAGAGTTTTCAAGCTATTAAAAAATTAACAAAATCACATGGGAAATAGAGCAATTTTAAGGTTAAAAATTCTTCTAAAAATTTGTTATGTGTCTCTATGTCCAGGTTGGTTGAGGCTATTTCGACAGAATGTATGGAATAATTGGGCCTAAATGGTTTAAATGCAGCGAAAGGACCTCAGGCCTGATTTATAAGATCTAAGCAGTAAGATCTATTTGTTTTATCTTAATTTTATTATTATTTTGATCATATGGATTTAAGTTTAACAATATTTTCTTAAAATTGTCAAGGTTGTGCAAGCAGCAAATTTCTCTATGTCTTCTGTGAATTTAATATTGAGTATAGGCCGGATATTGTGTCTACTGGAACAAAAAATTAGCGGTAATAAAGTAAATTCAATTATTGATAAATTGGGTTTTGATTTTTCTCATCTGAGGTTACTAGATTTTCAATAGAAATTTGGATGGGCTGGAAGGACTCTATTCGGATTAGTGTCATCCATAATCATCCCCAGTTCATTCTCCTTCGTGTTTATGGTAGTGTTCCCAATAACTTCTTTTTTATCTTTTTTTGTTTATGGTAGTCCTGACAGAGCAAAGAGGAATTCTCTATGGGCTGATTTAATAATCGTGTTACCTAACGATCCTTTTTCGTGGCTGATTATGGGGGACTTTAATGCTATACTATCACCTGATGACAAGAAAAGTGATTGTAGCAGAGGTAAGAGATGCAAATCTTTTTGGTAATTTTGTTGAATCTTGTAATTTACAAGATTTGGGATTCATTGGACCCTCATTTACCTGGCAAAGAGGCAATACGCATGAAAGGCTGGATTTAGCACTTGCCAATGACACTGACATCATATTTTTCGCATTGTCTTGTATATCACCTTTTGTGCATCAAACCAGATCACATGCCCATTCTCCTCAAAACCAATTCGGATATTAGTGCTCCTAAATGGCCTCTCTTTTGGTTTCTTGCAGGATGAACAAAACATGCGAATTTTCCTGATTTGGTCAAGAATAAGTGGAGTTATTTAGGTAATATGGCTGACTCTCTTAATGATTTTACCTCACATATCAAAGAATGAAACAAGCCTGTCTATGGTTTTTTAGGTACTCCCAAAAGACAGCTTATGAGGTCGCTTGCGACTATCCAAAAGGCTATGAGTAGTTTGTCCTCTAGTCGGTTAGTCAATCTTGAAATGGATGTTTGGGATGAATTAGAAAATGTGCTTAACCATGAGGAATTACTGTAGAGGCAAAAGGCTAAGTGTGATTGGCTCCAGCTTGAGGATCGTAACACTAAGTTTTTCCATAGTCGTACGATTTAAAGGAGGAAATTCAATCGTATCATGACTTTACGTATCGTTAATGGAGAGTGGTGTTCTGACCAAAAAATTTTTAAAAATGTGGCTGTAAGGTTCTTTAAGAAACTCTATGGAAAAATCCCTACTCCCATAATAGACCTTCCCTCCAATATCTTTCATCGCCTTAAGAATAAAGATATTGTTTTTTTTAGAAAAGTCGATTTCAAACGAAGAGATAAAAAATGCCCTTTTTGACATGACTCCACTTAAGGCTTTGGGAAGCAATAGGTTCATGTGCACTTCTTCCAAAAGTTAGTGGGATTTTGTTGGAGGTGCAATATGTTAGTGGGTTCGAGGAATCTTTGCTGGTAATAAAATCGAGGCAGAGCTGAATAATACTTTGATTGTGCTTATTTTGAAAAAAGATAGACCAAAGGATTTTAGTCAGTTTCGGACCATCAATATTTGCTCGGTGATGTATAAATTAGTTATGAAAGTGGTTGCTAATAGATTTAAAATGGTTTTTTTCGAATTTCATCTCGCAGGAGCAAGCTGAGTTTATTGCTGGTCGTAATATTTCTGATAATGTTATCATTGTGCAAGAAGTCATTCATTCTATGCGTAGTAAGAGAATTGGTAAGAACTGGATAGCGATCAAGCTGGATTTAGAGAAGGCTTACGATAGAGTTAGTTGGGAATTCATTGATGCGTATCTGTTAGCAGCTAGGATTCCTAAGTTTCTTAGGAAAGTGATTATGGATGCCATTTCTTCTTCTTCTTCTTCTTCTTCATTCTTCTTCTTCTTCTATGCAAATATTATGGAATGAAGTTCATACTAAAAAATTGAAGTCTGTGAGAGGGATTAGACAAAGATGTCCACTATTGCCATATCTTTTCGTTCTTTGTATGGAATGGTTATGTCACATTGTTCGCGCAGAAATTGATACTGGTAAGTGGAATCTGATTCGATTATCAAGATCAAGATCAATGTTATCTCATCTTTTTTTGCAGATAATCTAGTCATTTTCGGCAAAGTAGAGGTGGAGCAAGCTTATTTGTTAAAAGGAATTCTGAAGCACTTCTGTAATTTTTCGGGCACGAAATTAACGCAAGGAAGAGCAACATGTATTTCTTCCAAAGAGTTGAGACAGGGTTATGTGATCAGATTAGCCAGATATTTGGGATTCAGAAAGTTCTTAATCTTAGGATCTATTTGGGATGCCTCTTCTTCATGAACGGGTTACCAAAAGTACTCTAAATTTCGTGGTAGAAAAAGTGAAATGTAAATTGCAAAATTGGGAAGCTAGGAAACTTTCCTTTGCGGAAAGAGTCTTTCTGGGTAAGTCAGTTCTTCTAACTATTCCAAATTATTTTATGTCGTCCATGTCAATCTCGAAAGACGTGTGTGATGAGATTGAGAGGATAACTAGGCAGTTTATATGGGTGGTTCTGTGGGACATCCAAAACTTGCTTTGGTGGGTTAGGAGTCCATCTGTTAGCCAATGTCTCGAAGAAGACTTGGATTTCGGCACCTTCAGGATCAAAATAATTCATTTCTTATGAAGATTGGATTCAATTTGGTCACTATGAATAATGCTTTATGGCTTAGAGTCATTCGTTCAAAATATGGATAGAAGGATCACATTCCGGATTCTCTTATCAGAAGTCAATGTTCACACTTATGGCGTTCCCTTTCTTAGGTTTGGCCTCTCTTTCGTGAGAATTTCATGTGGCCTGTCGGTAATGGCGTTGATATTTTCTATTGGAAGGATTCTTGGATTCCGAAAATTGGTCCTCTTTTTCTTAAGTTTCAACTCACGCAAGCCTTGACTTGGAGAGCACTTTAAGGGACTGGATCCTACCTGATGGTTCATGGAACTTAGATTTGTTTCGTATTTGGTTGCCCAAAGATGTGATTAAACGTATAGTGAGTATACCCCTTCATTCTGCTGGTGGAGTGGATAAGGTCATCTGGGCTTATTCTGGCTCAGGAGCTTTCTCTATTCACAGTGCTAATTGGGCCTTAAAAGAAGAATCTTGGCATCCCACAGATGTTAGTTAGAAGGTTGTTTGGAAATACCAAGATCCCCAAAGAGTTCGTCTTTTTCTTTGGTTTGCATCCAAACAGAGACTTCTCACTAATTCAAAGTGTACTAGAAGAGGAATTGGTCATTCCAACGTATGTCCTTTATGTGGTCATGATACTGAGGACATTCTACATGTTCTTCGAGACTGTTTGACAGCAAAGGAAGCATAGATGCACGTGGTTCCCTTTAAGAAACAACATAAGTTCTTTTTTGACCCCTTTCAAATTTGGTTTTCCACTTATCTTTGTTGTCATTTTAAGTTGCAGGATCAGGGAATTACTTGTAACATGAGCTCATCCATTTTCCAAAATACAACTTGGACGACTTATGATATTATCAAAGTTTCCCTAAGTTGGCACAACAATTTGAACCTTTTCTTAATGGTTCCAAGGCTAACCATCTTAATATGGTAATCCACTCTCATTATGATGGAAATTGAGTTCACTTGTTCTCTGATGGAGTTGTGGCCAAAAATTACAAGAATGCTTCTACTGACGAAGTGGTTTGTGATCGAGATGGAAAATGAATATTGGGCTTTAACCATTATCTTGGTAGATGCACGCCTTTTAAGGTTAAACTTTGAGGCATTCTTGACAGACTCCTTATTTAACTAAATAAGGGAGACAAGAAAACCATGATTCAAATCGATAACCTAAAGGTGGTTCAAACTTTGACCATGGAAGAGTTGATGAACTCAAGTATTGCCTTGCTCAAAATGATTCAACGACTTATGCATTCTGAAGGCCAGTGGAAGATCAAGTATATACCCAGAGAATGCAACTTAATTGCAAATCAACTGGCAAAAGATTAACCTTACATGAAAGGCAACCTTACAGATTTTTAAAGTACCTCCTGATATTTTGTCTATGGTTCTTCACAGGGACAAGGCTTTTAGAGTCTAGTAATAGTTGATGTAATTTTGTTTTATTTTTCACCAAAAAAAAATAAAACCTACAAAAAGTTCAAAAAAGTCAAATGTTGAAATATATTGAATATGATCGATAAGCATTTCGCATAATATATAGTGAGGGAGTATTCTATATTTAAAATCTATGTAGATATTTGTAAATATTGTTTAAATGCATTAAATATTTTTAAAAATAACAATACCGATACACACAAAGCACTAACAGGAAAAACATAAGTACAACAGTACGGTACTAACTTATATTCCAATAGCAGTAAATAGTCTACGTAATTTTTTTATTCAAATTCTAAGCGGGCAAATTTCTACCTTTTAAGGGATAGCATAGCCATTGCCCACTGGAAGCACCGATCTACTGGCCAGAAGAAAAGTAAATACACCCAGCTTTTGGCAGCCAAATGTTCTTACAACTATAAGCATTCCATCAAATACATGACTATACTGGCAGGTATGCCTTGATGAACTTAAAAAGTTGTAAATAAACCGTAATAGTTAAAACCCAAAGAAGTTTTCAGATTACCAACTTAGGCAAATAACCTGATTTTCCACAGCTTCAACAATACCCTAGTTCTAAAACCAAGTAGATAGCTTAATCGCTTCTGAACTAAAAAATGCTCCATCATACAAACATTTCCAGGTTTGATGTCCACTTCAAACCAAAAGAATTGCCATAACACCAAATTTACTTGAAAGAGAAATAAATAAAAACCTGGCAACTATCAAATACCTGAAGCATGGCCAGTACAATAGTCCATGAATAACACATTGGATGCAAGTGATCCCCCCCCACTTTTTTTTTTTTTTCAAATGATATGAAGGTTTAGTAAGAAATATAATACAAAAACACAAAACAGAAAACTTGCTCGTGCCGCCCTTTAAAATGTAGAGTCCACTAGTTAATGCAAATCAACAATCATTCAGGACAAGGTTCATTTCCAAATATTACTACTCTAACTAAAAATTCAAAACTGCGTCTGATATTCTTCAATAAAGCTCTGGACAGAGCCAAATTATAATATTTGAATTTGGAACAAACTGCAATGAAAACATTAAAAGAGTAGTAGTGTTCCCTTCTCAACTCTGATACAGAACCAACTTACTTACCTAGACTTGAGCTCACCAATCTTTTACTCCCTAACCGACCAAGATCTGATTGACCCTGAAAATTTTTGGAGCAAAGCTTTAAAGTAATTCAAAGAAGAAATAGAATCTAAAATAACCACAAATACAATTCCACTAACTGTCTTCCTATCAAAGTAGGACTCGGAATTAACAACCTAAACCCTCAAACATTCTTTCAACTGAGTACCAACGAAGAATGAAAACAATTGAATAATGTTTTCCATCCACACACCCCAAGAGTATCTTATGTAGCAGAGACTTGCCACTTGCCAGAAATTCAGATAAGATTAAGAACAACGAAGGAATTGAGAGAGAAAAGAAATGAATGGAATCAATCATTTCCCATTATCATTAAAGCGTGCAATAACTCACCTAATCAAGCCTGTTATATTGATTTAGTACCGATTGTAAGCTTTCCCAAAATCTTCACGCCTCTGACGTTGAAACTCACCATAAGAGTCATGAAGCCTAGAGGAATAATTTTCCATAGGATTTGGGTACCTGCCCCTAGAATCCATAGGTAAACCAGCTCCAGCGTAATGAGCATGGACAGACGGGCCATCGTATTCAGAATAACCCTGCTGTTTATAAGCACCAAAGCTTGAAGCAGACATTTGTTGCCGTGCCTGTTGCTGACGCCTTTGGGCATCAAATTGAAGAAACTCTTCCCACTGTTTTGTATGTGTGTCCCTCAATATAGCTGATTTCTTGATGTAGTTCTCTCTCATCTCCTTGATAGTCTAAAATTTGTAAAACCATAAGTCAGAATCAGAATTTCCATGCTGATACAACAAACAGTGGAATGGCTCTCCTCTCCCTATATCATTCGATGATGAAGACCAAACAACAGCAGTTCTTTCTTCTTGTCCCCCAGTGTAAAAGAGGTCAGATAATTCAATGTGAGATCACATTGACTCTGATAGATACCTCACACACTCATCTCTAACATTCAACCCACACCATAAGAAGCCCATAAACAATCTAAATGATGTATGGCTTTCCATAAACAGAGATAGTCTAAGGGTATACAGATTAGCCCTATAAGGATGAACAAGAGGGAAAAAGTCTACACAGCACTCCAGGAATATGTTCTACTAAGAAACAAAGTAAGAACAAAAACCTCTGTTTCTGGCTTTAGAGTTTTGAACTTCATGGTGTTCATTGTAGTTAATTAACAGTAAAGAAAGTTACAATCCAACATTGATAACTAAGTTATAATTTTTTTACCTTATCTCAGAAAGATATAGGCTTGTCAAAGAAACCATTTAGCACCAAAAGCACACACGATAGTCAAACAAGATAAACATCTTACCTCCCGATGCTTATAATTCTCTTCATCTTCTTCCTTATCACGAATTCTTCCAAGTTCCATTGCCTCTCTCTTAAATTCCAACTCCAACTCATCTAACGTTTGAGGGAAGGCATGGTATTCAAACTGATTGCCAGATTGCAAATCAGATCCCCGTCTCTCAGTATCCCATCCCTCAGTTCTATAAGCCCCCATGTTTCGATTATGACCATCGTAGGAATTAAATGAGCTGCCACCATAAGGTAAACGGCCTGGGGATTTAGAGTGGCTCGAGCGACTTCTAGCTCCATCATTACCATAAGCTTCATGAAATGGAGAGTATGGTAAGCACTTGATTCAAATGCGCAAAGATCAGCTTTTAACTAGACACAATATCTTATATTCACAAAGTGCACCCATCCGTTGCAATCCACAAATGCTTTCAGTAAATAAATTTTGGAGACAATCCATTCAATTCGGACCAACTCTTGACATTACTTCAGAATCGTATACATAATGCTTGAACATAAGAACTTACCTCTTGCTGCAACAAATGATAAAATGTAAGCAGCATTATTAAAATTTACAATCAAATAATTTTTATAAGAACATACAGGATAACCTAGACAGCAAACACGCCACGAGCATGGGATTACCAGCTTTATATTGATGCCGTAAACATATCCTATGCTGTCCCTACCTTGCGGAGAATCTCTAGAAATTTTCCGTAGATCCTCACGTACACGGTCTTCCACAGCCTTATCTTGCCTACCAAATCGTTGTTGGAAGTGTGGTGAGTTATGTGGTCCTGAATGAGCCCTTTGTGATTCAGGACGTCGCAACCGTGCACCAACAGGACTTCGCTCAGGTGACCTTGATCTGCTCATGCGAGAACTAGAAGAGCCCCTTTGATCACCTTCATCCTTTACTTTGTGTACAGCATCCACACCCTTTTTCAATATTAACCTATCCTTACCACTAACAATTATAAACTTCTCATCCATTTTGATTTTGCAACCAATATCTTTCTCGATCCTCTGAATAACTTTATCGGTGAAAAGTGCTCTGGCATGTGGGTCTCTAGCGGGTACCCTTTCAAAAAAATCTTGAGACTTGCGATTTGCTCCAAGAGTGGAGGGGCAACCCTACAAATATATGAAACAGCATCACACCTAAGAAACAAGGGAATGAATCTTCTCTTCTCTAGGAAATTAAGAAATTCTACCATCACTTCTACCTAGCTCAAACAGGGATATCTGCCATTACTTCAATACGAAATTGTGAGTGCAGAAAGAAAAGATAAAAGCAGAAAAAAGAAAGTGGGGGGGGGGGTTTACATATACAAGCAGGTAAATGTTTATCACATTAAGCAACTAATGGTACATTCAAACAGAAACACGAACCCATTGATAGTTAATACCTGAGTAAAGTGACCCGATTCTCCACATATTTTGCAAATCATTTCTTCTTCTTTCCTCTTCTTCCAATTCCTCTCAGTAGCCTTGGATTTAGCCTCCCAGACCTTGGCTTCCCGGCTAGTGAAGTCAGTGGGGACAGCATTGGGGTCACGCTGTTCCTCTTCCTCATTTGAAGCAGCATGAGAACGTTTATTCTCTTTCACCCTATCTTGTGCCTTGGAAACTGCGGACCCTAGCGGGCCAGTGTACTCCTTGTAAATTTCACTGAAATCATCATCGATATCTGGGTCTGGTCTGTTTGCCATCGATACTAAAACAAACTAACCATATAAAATTCCCTGCCCAACCGATTATATTCATCAATATCTATCATCTGGAAGCAACAATTAGAGAAAAAAAACATATATGCAGGGAACATTTATAATTATTATAAACAAACAACCTCTTGCACTGTTCCTAGGTTTCGAATTGGATTCCCATCAAAATCTATTTATATAAAATTGCAATACAGAAAATCCATTCGAAGGCAATAAGCAATATCGTAATATCATATAAGTATAATCAGTTCAGCGATCGAAAGCGCAGAAAATAAAAGAGGAAAGGGAAATTATACCCGGAAAAAGAGAAGCTTTTGAGCGGCGAATAGTAACTTCGAAGATGAATATAAAATCTTCTAGGGCTGTGGCTGGGGCTGGGGCTGGGGCTGTGGCTGTGGCTGTGGCTGCGGCCTTTTACTTTGTTTTTGGGGACATGCTTTCGGGACTTTCCTCTTTAATAAATACTAGCTTACTTTACCTGTTTAATATTTAATTAATTTTTAAAAAACTATATTTTCAATTTCAATAATTAAGTAAGATAATTTTTATTTAAAATATTGAATATAATTAAAAAATTATTTTTTAATTTCAAAAAGTTTTCAATCCATAATTAAAACATTTTCAACATATTCAATCTATAATATAATTTTATTTTATCTAATTAATTCAAATCACATTATTCAAAAATAATAGTTGATTAGCTTTATAAATTTTAATATATTAATTAAGTGTCTTTTACACAAATAAATTTAATATAACTTTTCTTAAATAAACTTTTTAACTAATAATTGTCATTTAAATAATAATTGTCACAAATTTTTCACTTATATTATATGCTTAGAGTTCAATTTAAATAATAACTATATTTTAAAATTAACCCAACATTTTTAACTAATAATTATATTAAATTATAATATTTTAAATGTGTAATAATTATCACATCTTCTATTAAATTGTAATTATTTTTACTTCAACTTTTTATTTTAAATGTGAATTTAGTAATATGATGGAAAATAAATAATATTCTCGTTAATTCAAAAGTTTTTCCAAATCAGACTTTTGTATAGAAAGAGAGATATTTCATTTCTCACCCTCATTCTTGTATAATTTTCATTTTAACCTCATGTATTTGAAAATTTTATAT
The DNA here is from genome assembly GCA_025506655.1 of Gossypium rotundifolium. Lineage (NCBI taxonomy): Eukaryota > Viridiplantae > Streptophyta > Magnoliopsida > Malvales > Malvaceae > Gossypium > Gossypium rotundifolium. The sequence continues at coordinate 54,129,872 of CP106728.1, forward strand.
CAAGCTCTACTTAAGCCCTATACTTTACTCAACTTACGTAACTAATATGGGTTTTTTACAAAAATGGTACAAAAAAATTTAAAAAAATACCAAAATGGTATAGCAAAAAAATTATGTACCAAAATGGTACATTTGACTTGGTGGAGGGGCTGTCAGAGGCTGCACAGGTTAAAAGCTGCTGAAAATAGATTTAAAAGATTAAGGGACCTATTATACAATTTTCAGTTCTGAGAAAAGGAAGGGAAAGGGTGTCGCGTGCGACATCAAACTTCAAATTTGAATAATTGCCTTGTAAGTCCTCTATATTTCTTATTTTATTTTTATTCCCCTTCAACTCACTATATTGTGTTTAAACAAACCATTAATCTATTTTTGTAGTTAAATAAACCCTTTATTATGGTTTTTACTTATAAAAGCCTATTTTAACATTAAAGTAAAACTATTTAAAAAAATAAACTAATTCATATCTTATGTTGATGTAAATTTGATGAAAATAATTTATTAAATAAAAAATATATATTTAATTTAATATTAAAATAGGCTTTTATGAGTAAAAACTATAAGTAAATGGCTCATTTAATTACAAAAATAGATTAATGGCTTGTTTAAACATAATATAGTGAGTTGAAGGGGAATAAAAAGAAAATAATAAATAGGGAGAGCTTAGAAGGAAATTACTCAAATTTGAAGTTTGATGCCGCACGCGGCACCCTTTCCCTTCTTTTTCTCAGAACTGAAAAAATTACATAATAGGTCCCTCAATCTTTTAAATCTTTTCTCAGACTTTTAACCTCATGCCACTCCTGACAATCCACAAATTTCTCCATCTAAGTCGCCTGACCCCTCCACTGCACAGCCGCCTCTCACAATTTCTCCACCAAGTCAAATGTACCATTTTGGTACATAATTTTTTTACTATACCATTTTGGTACTTTTACATTTTTTGTACCATTTTTGTAAAAACCCTAACTAATCTCTATACTTTAATTTTAATAAATCTAATCATTTATTTAATAATTTATAAATTTCAGTTTAATAGTTAATACCCCATGAGTCATTAAAATTAATGATATTATAATAAAAATCAATAAAATATAACATGTGTACAAAATTTACATCAAATCCATGTCATAATAAATAGAATTTTTAAAATAAATAATCCAAAAAATTTAAAAATTCAAATAAAAATCTTGAAAATATAAAAAAACTATAATAACATAAAAATTACCTATTTAAACACACAAAATTCTAAAAATCTAAAAATTCAACATGAGTGTATTGTTAAATTAACTATGTGATTTGATGTGGTGGGATTACATGGTATGTTAATGGTGATGTGATGGGATTGTCTTAGTTGTTAAGGTCCTAACAAGGGATATGTATAAGAATTGCCCTCAATCTAATGAAAGGCTTTAAAGTGACTTGAGATAAAATATATTTGTGAAACCTTTGTGTTGCGAGCAAAATCTAGCTAAACAATGTTCTGCATATTTCATTTTCGAAAAATTGGAAAGAAATTTTCAAAATTTTTCTATGGTTTGATTGTTATTATGAAATTCTCATGAAGCTTCGAAGTGTACATCGTAGAGTTGAGCACTGTTGAGATAGTAAGACTTCACGGAAAGCTTGTTTTTATCATTTTTGATAGAGATATCTATTTTACATAGCGATTTTAAAAGAAATTGCATGAGGCTTTGGGGACAAGGTTGAATTTCAATACAACTTTTCATCCATAGACCAATGGTTAGCCTTAAAGAGTGATTCAGATTTTAGAAGATATTTTACGATGTTGTGTGATTTGCCATGAATTATACTATTACTTACGTCCCTTTTTACACATAATTGTAGCTTTTTATAGTAAATCAAATCATCTTAGTATATATTTATGTTTTTATTTTTAAAATAGTGATTTATGTTTAGTAGTTTTTATTACATCTTAAATATCTAAATAAGGTTATATGGTCTTGTAGGACAAATCGGGAGCTAAAGATGCATATTCGAGCCGAGACTGTTGCTTATGTTGCACACCAAGACATCGATGTCGCAATTGTAACAGCCCGATTTAGGGGCTAGTTGGAACAGTGATCTCATAATCACTAAACCGAGGATAGATAAAATTATTTTCATGTTATTTTATGTGTTATAACATGTTTATAAGGGTGCATGAAAATTTTGGTGCCTTAATTTTAGCAATTTCTAACTAAATTGTGAAAAAGGACTAAATCTCATAAAGTGCGAAAGTTCTATTTTATTTCCTAGAAGTGCCAAATAGCTATGGATTATAAATTAGAGGTCCCAAAGGTGCAAATTGGCCTTGTTTGAGTGGGTTGACCTGTCATAAAACACAAAGGGGACAAGAGCATTTATTATGATGAATAATTGGTGATATTAGTTGGAAAAAAATAAATAAAATAAGATGATATAAGCAAAAGTTATCATCTTTTTATTTATCTTTCTTCTCCAACCAAAAATATCAGCCATGGGAGGGGTTTTTGAAGCTCAAAATTTTAACAAGCATTCCTCTTCACAAGTAAGTGATTTTGATGATCTTTCTTGATAATTTTTGTACTTTTGGAGTCCCCAAAGCTTAAGCTAGCTAATGAGGGGACTAATTTGTAACATGGTTGAGAGTCTAGGAACTTGCCATGAGAGATTTTATGCTGGTTTCTGAATTTTTATGGAAAAAAACGAATGATAGGATAATGAGAAACAACTTTTGTGAAAGGTGTTGTCATGAAAACACCTAATTTGGGCTAAAATGCAAAAGTTGTAAATTGTTCATTAAGGCATGAAATAGTTGGAATTGTGGATTGTTATAAGAGGATTAAAGGATCAGCTAGGCTTGTTTAATAAGAAAATGTGATAAAAATTTATTTACGAGCCTAGGGGCAAAATCGTAATTTTGCCAAAGTGTAGGGGCAAAATAGTCATTTTTCCAAGAGTGTAGATTATGATATATTATGATTCATAAGTGATTAAATCACTAAATTCCATTATTCTAAATCAAAGAAAATGAGTTTCGGACCTAGAACAGGTGAAAAGAGAAATGTAGGCAAAAAGTCCTTTTCGGCCTTTTCGTTATCGAGGTAAGTTCATGTGCAAATGTTGTTATTACATATGAGTTAATTTAATATTATAATGCTGTATGGAATGTATAATTACTCTATGAATGCATGAATTATCTTTTGATGAAATGTTAAGAGAATTGAATCTAAGAGTAATGGGAAATGTAAATAGTATGAAATGATGATAGTTAAGGTTCCGTGTAAGACCATATTGGAATATGGCCTCGATGAGAGATATTAAATAAGACCATGTCAAGGACATGGCAACGATGTATGAATTCGTATAAGACCATGTCAAGGACATGGCATCGATGTGTTAATACCTGTAAGATCATATCAGAATATGGCCTCGATATAAGAATTCATATAAGACTATGTCAGGGACATGGCATCTATATGTTAGTGTAAGTAAGAGCCTATTATGGTATGATGTCAATGTGACACTATGTGTATGAGATTCAATATTATTATTTAACAATTTGAGATGAATTCAGTATTTGATGAACCTCTAGTGGATTATGTGTAATCGATACACCTTAGTTGTATGAGATAGATTTATTAATGCATTGTGTGAATACGAAAGAGAATCGTAGAAAGTTAAGTAAAAATAGAAATGTATGAGGATGTTCTCATTGAACATTTGAACTAGAGATATACATGTGGATTACTATCCATGAATGTAAAATAACGGTGAGATATGTGTAATATCACCTTATTGATGTTAATGATGGGCTAAGTGCAATACCATCAATTATATCGTTATCGGTGGGCTATGTGTGTTACCACCTGATTAATTAGTGATTGATGGGTTGTGTACAATAACATCGCTTATAAATGATTGATGGGCTGTGTGCGATACCACCCTAATAGAGATTCAATAGTGGGCTAAGTGCGGAACCACTAAGAAATTAGTAGTATGAGTGACTCATTGAAAATGCTTGATATGTTGTTTTTTATGATCATGTGGTGATTAGTGCAAGAATGTATGCTAATTAAATGAGCAATTGGCTTGTGGCATGGTAAGACTGTGGTAAGCGATAGAATGAGTAAGCTTCAAAAGTGGTTGAGTAAGTAACCATGAGTTTATGAGAAAATTTATTATAATACCTTGTAGTCATGGATATTCAATGAATATTAGAAATTGTCAGTTATATATAGATGAACTTATTAAGAATATTGCTTACTCCTTTTCTTTTCCCATCTCTTATAGGTTGTTTTTAATTAGCTCGGGTTGGAGGCTGCCGGAGATGTTTTCACACTATTGCATAATCGCTTGGTAAGGTGTTTCAAGTTCTTATGAGTCATGGCATGTATAAGGATTCTTTTTAAAGTTGATTGGGTTCTAATTGATGTAGCCAAATTGTGTTGGCCTAAGAGAACTTAGAGTTTGGTTGTATATAGCCATAAATGATGGCTTAAATTAGTTGTAATTATATGGGAATTAGTTCCCTTAGTGTATGGGTTGAAGACTTTATTTCCCTTATGAGTAAATGTCTTTAAATCAAAAATTTTATTGATATTACTAGAAGTTATGTGATGATGAATGAATGTATGCAAATTATAGTGATAATTGGCTTGGAAAATAGCCTTCATGTGACCACACGGGTAGACACACGGGCATATGTCTAGGCCGTGCGTATCCTGCACCTTAGTTTTTTAAGTCGGGATAGACCACGGGCAAAATCCACGGTCGTTTGTGTAGACCGTGGGTGAGACACGGCTAGAATACTAGCGTGTGCCCCAAGCTATGTGAACAAGTCAATATATCAGGGTATAGCACACGATCTGAGTCTGCGAGCGTGTCAAGGCCGTATGTGTTTAGTCAGTGTCGACCACGGGTGGTAGGCACGGGCATGTAATAATGGTACACGGGCGTGTCCAAAGTCACATGGGCGTGCGACTCCTGTTTCTTGAGAAAATTTACATATGAGTTCTGAAAGTTACAGGATGTAAGTCTGAGGCCTCGTAGGCCCATGAAACTTATGACCTGACTAAGAAAAAGAAGTTTTTAATTCGGAACGAAATTTTTACAGCTCGTAAGTACATGTTTAAGAAAGTTCAAGCATAGTAATATCTCGTATCCGATCCTAGCCTCGGAATCAGGTATGGGGTGTTACATTTAGTGGTATCAGAGCTATGGTTTAGTCGATTCTAGGATTAACCTAGCGTGAGTAAGAGTTTAGCTATACATGCCATATGTGGACCGTGATAGTGTGATATCTTCTGGCTCTAACGAAATTGTTTTGTTAAGACAGAGATGATCCCCAATCGAGTTAATTTTAGCAAGTTTGTATGATTTTCAAGCTTCATGAATATTTTCATCGAATTGCTTGTGATGTGGTTATGTGCATATTATCTCTATGAAAATGTTTAATTGTTATATAAAACAAAGAAGTTACTAAGATCAAGCATAGGAAAGTCCCGATTGAAATTGAATTACCTAGAATACTCGATCTACCACATGAAACGAGAAAATCCGTGTAAGACCAGGTTAAGGCATGGCATCGGCAATCAAGTAAAGATATCATGTAAGTCCAAGACAAGTCTTGGCATTGAAAAGTTATCATGAGATTGAGATATCATGTAAAACCATATCTAGGATATGGCATTGGCATCGAGACACATGTGTATTGAAATTCAGTATCCTCGGTCATTCATAGTAATTCAGTGGGCAAACGAGTAAAGTTGTTATGAAGTTATGCTAGTTAAAGCTGACTAAGAGTGTTATTCATGTTATGAATGATGATGTAAAGATTATGCTTATCATAGCAAAGTATGCTGATCTATGTGATCAAGTAATACATGTATCTTGTTTACCTTACAAGTATGAGACTAGTAATTACCATGAGGTATGTACGAATCAGTAAGAGTAAGTAAGCAATTAAGATTTTTGATGCTATTGTTTATGATAAATATGTCCACATGGTTAAATCTTACATGTGAATGTTGAAGTAAAAAATGTATAATGTTTTGTTTTATGACTGTTATGAAGTCACACAGATTATAATGTGGGAGTTAAATTGAGAAGCTTGACTAAGTAGAATGCAGGAGATGAGCACTACGTGTAGTGATAAAATGATGGATAAGACCATGGTTGGACCATGGCGGTACATGTGATCCCATATAAGACCATGTTTGGAACATGGCATCGGCGTTGATACGTGTGCTAGTGTAAGACCATGTCTGGGACATAGCTTCGGCACAAAAGAAATATCTCGTATAAGACCATATCTGGATATGGCATCGACATCAAATAGTGATTCTGTGTAAGACCACGTCTAGGACCTGGCTTCGGTATGAAATTGTGTAAGACCATATCTAGGATATGGCATCCATGTTGATATAAGATCCGTATAAGACCACATCTGGGATATGGCATCGACATCGACATGAGTTTCATGTAAGACCATATCGGGGATATGGCATTGGTATTGATATGAGATTTCTAATAAGACTATAGTTGGACTATGGCACTCAAGTAAACAACGTACTCAAATCCGTAAGACATTCTCTAAAATTGATAAGCAATAGTAAGTGAAAATAGAGTCAAATGTTGAGTACTCAAGTAGATATTAATGTGGCACTTGAGTAAGTAAAATCACTATTCAAAAGTATGAGTGATAGAAACAATTGTAGCATGAAAAAAAATGTGAAAACTCACTTGGAGTGAGTTGTATGACTATGATGATATTTCATTGATGATAAATGCTAAATCATATGTATGTGGTCACGAGAGTCAAGTTATAGGGCGCTACGACTTCACCCCCTTACCACAGTTGAATTATGATGAGATGTTATGAGAGTTAAGTAGATTAAGTTTGCATTTGATTAATGCAACAATTATGTTAGCATATTTGAGAATGTTTTGTATCACATTGGTACATGGTACTCTACTAAATAAAGTAATTGTTGTTGGACAGAAGATTGAAGTCCTAGGGGACTATAAAAAAAAACGGTCATTGAGATATGAAATAGATAAGGTCCCGTATAAAACCACGTCCAGGACATGGCCTCGGCATCGAGTTGAGATCCCGTATAAGACCATATCCGAGACATGGCTTCGGTAAGGAATATGAAAATCGTATAAGACCATATTTGGAATATGGAATCGATACTTGATGTGGAAGTCTATATAATACCTTATCTGAGATATGGCATTGGCCGCTAGAGGTGACTCCATATAAGGCCACCTCGGGGATATGGCATTGGTTTCGTACTTACATGAATGAAAATGAATATGTGTTTTTTACTATCCCTAGCGATCAATGGGATAAGTAGATGAGTTAAAGGTAGAAATGAAATCAGTATTAAAGTTATGTGGATGAGTGAGAACAGGTACTTGTAAATGAATCGTGAAGAAACGAGTACGATGTTTGGCATGGTATGTGCTTAAAAAGGGCAAGTATGAGTAAATTAGCTTGAAGCCTGTGACCTGTGCATGGTTAATTAATACCATGAATGGATTATAATGATTCCCTTGGATATTATGTATTAATACTTATTTCCCTTAAAGGGTGATGTGGATGTTCTTTTCAGGAAATTGTGATTGCATGAGAATGTTAGCTGATTGAGAAATCAGACTAAGCGGTTGTTGATGTAATTAATTGGAATTGATATTTCTTTATTTCCTCGTAACCCTATTCGAGAACTTTGAGGAGGAAGTTGGGAATGATTTTAGTATAAGAAGTGAAATCACAAGTTTCATGTTGTGCGATGGGTTTTCAGGCATGCTTTAGGGGCACACGGGCGTGTCCCTAGGCCTACACGGGCGTGTGGCCCCTGCTTTGTTAAAAGTTTCTCGAACTCGTGGAAGTTTTCGAAAGATTTTGATATCCCTCAAAAGTATGTTTAAGGTTTTGTAGGCCGCGTTTGAGTAAGAGATATGCTTAAATGAAATTTTTAGCCCATTTTGAAGTATTGAGTAAGGTTAAGTATGGTAATGCCCCGTATCCAGTCTCGGTGTTAGACTCGGGTAAAGGGTGTTACATTTTCGAATAGATTTAATGAATTTAATCAAGATGTCCCTGCTATCGTGAGATATGACGATAGTGAAGGTTTTAGATTAGCATAGCAATAGAAACTCAGATGAGAGTGTGCTTAAAATATGTTTTCAGTATGGAGAAAAGAGCAGATTAATGTATTGAGATATGATTCAAGTTCTGTGTATATTTGCGCATGAATAAGTAAAGAGAATAAAATTATGTGTGTATTTGAATAGGGAGCATGTTATAAAGATATGCTCATCGAAATGTTCAAACCGTGATGGTTGAGTTGAAAGCTACAGAAGGAGCTATTAATTGAATGTTCTAGTACTGAGTTCAGTCTGAATCGAGAAAAAGAGTTGACAGGTTGGTGATCCCGAAATGATCACTTTTGTGTCAGTGTTGTGAGTTAGATGTTATGAAATGGTCCGTGGAAAAGTCAATATTTATTTTTTGAAATTTTGTTGTGTGAGAGTATTCTATGCTGCAAAAGATTTTGAAAATGAAATAGTGGAAACGGCTTGAACTTTTACAATGGTGGGTATAATTGGTGTAATACTTTTCAGATAGTAGACATAGTACAGATGTCTGGATGAAAGGTCCATGTTGCATAAGATTTCTATTGATTGATGCTTCATCGAGATAGAAATTGAATGATGATGAATCCAGGACTTGTACAGAAGATTTGGTATGAGATTTAGTAGTAGCATAACTACTAATGCAAGAATCAGGAAGTACAGTTATGTGCATAAATGTTTTGACACTAGAATACATTTCACGATATGATTGAGTTTATGGTCAGAAGTAGTCGACCACTAAAAGTTGAGTTTCCATAGCGCACAGGTCAAGACTATTACAGTCGGTGGATATCCTAGTGAGAAAGTGTGGTAAAATACTATAGATTTCAAATTTGGTTTGACAAAATTCCCAATGAGGGGGATGATATTCGAATTGTAGTGAATCAGTCAGTAAAGATCCAAATGATCATTTGGACATGCACGGAGTTCCAAGTTGGTGGATTACTAGATATAGTATATGCCCTAGAGGAAGAATAACCTGGGTCTCAAGTTACGTTTTGACCTTGTGTATTACGGCTTAAGAGTTATTGGCAAGAGTGGATGGAAACATTTTAAGAATATTGGTAGCAACTCCTCTTGGTAAGATTTTCGGGGACGAAAATCCCTAAGGGGGAGAATTGTAACAGCCTGATTTAGGGGCTAGTTGGAATAGTGATCTCGGAATCACTAAACTAAGGATAGAGAAATTATTTTCATTTTATTTTATGTGTTGTAACATGTTTATAAGGGTGCATGAAAATTTTGGTGCCTTAATTTTAGCAATTTCTAGCTAAATTGTGAAAATGATTAAATCGCATAAAGTGCGAAAGTTCTATTTTATTTCCTAGAAGTGCCAAATAGCTATGGATTATAAATTAGAGGTCCCAAAGGTGCAAATTGGCCTTGTTTGAGTGGGTTTACCGGTCATAAAACACAAAGGGGACAAGAGCATTTATTATGATGAATAGTTGATGATATTAGTTGGAAAAAATAAATAAAATAAGATGATATAAGCAAAAGTTATCATCTTTTTATTTATCTTTCTTATCCAATCGAAAATATCAGCCATGGGAGGGGTTTTTAAAGCTCAAAATTTCAGCAAGCATTCCTCCTCGTAAGTAAGTGATTTTGATGATCTTTCTTGATAATTTTTGTACTTTTGGAGTCCCCAAAGCTTAAGCTAGCTAATGAGGGGACTAATTTGTAACATGGTTGAGAGTCTAGGGACTTGCCATGAGAGAGTTTATGCTGGTTTCTAAATTTTTATGGAAGAAAAATGAATGATAGGGTAATGAGAAACAACTTTTGTGAAAGGTGTTGTCATGAAAACACCTAATTTGGGCTAAAATGCAAAAGTTGTAAATTGTTCATTAAGGCATGAAATAGTTGGAATTGTGGATTGTTATAAGAGGATTAAAGGATCATCTAGGCTAGTTTAATAAGAAAATATGATAAAAATTTATTTACGAGCCTAGGGGCAAAATCGTAATTTTGCCAAAGTGTAGGGCAAAATAGTCATTTTTCCAAGAGTGTAGACTATGATATATTATGATTCATAAGTGATTAAATCACTAAATTCCATTATTCTAGATCAAAGAAAACGAGTTTCGGACCTAGAAGGGGTGAAAAGAGAAATGTGGGCAAAAAGTCCTTTTCGGCCTTTTCGTTATCAAGGTAAGTTCATGTGCAAATGTTGTTATTACATATGAGTTAATTTAATATTATAATGCTTATGGAATGTATAATTGCTTTATGAATGCATGAATTATCTTTTGATGAGATGTCAAGAGAATTGAATCTAAGAGTTATGGGAAATGTAAATAGTATGAAATAATGATAGTTAAGGTTCCGTGTAAGACCATATTGGAATATGGCCTTGGTGAGAGATATTAAATAAGACCATGTTAAGGACATGGAAACGATGTAAGAATTCGTATAAGACCATGTCAAGGACATGGCATCGATATGTTAAGACCATACGTGGAAGATCATATCTAATATGGCCTCAATATGTGAAATTAGATAAGACCATGTCGTGACATGGCATCGATATGTTAATGTAAGTAAGACCCTATTAGGGTATGATGTCAATTTGACACTATGTATATGAGATTCAATAGTGTTATTTAACAATTTGAGGTGAATTCAGTATATGATGAACCTCTAGTGTATTATGTGTAATCGATACACCTTAGTTGTATGAGATATATTTATTAATGCATTGTGTGAATGCGAACGAGAATCGTAGAAAGTTAAGTAAAAATAGAAATGTGTGAGGATGTTCTCGGTTGAACATTTGAAATAGAGATATACATGTGGATTACTATCCATGAATGTAAAATAACAATGAGCTATGTGTGATATCACCTTATTGATGTTAATGATGGGCTAAGTGCGATACCATCAATTATATCGTTATCGGTGGGCTATGTGCATTACCACCTGATTAATTAGTGATCGATGGGCTGTATACGATAACATCGCTTATAAATGATTGGTAGGCTGTGTGCGATACCACCCTAATAAAGATTCAATAGTGGGCTAAGTGCGGAACCATTGAGAAATTAGTAGTATGAGTGACTCATTGAAAATGCTTGATATGTTGTTTTATATGATTATGTGGTGATAAATGCAAGAATGTATGCTAATTAAATGAGCAATTGGCTTGTGGCATGGTAAGAATGTGGTAAGAGATAGAATGAGTAAGCTTCAAAAGTGGTTGAGTAAGTAACCATGAGTTTATGAGAGAATTCATTATAATACCTTGTAGTCATGGATATTCAATGAATATTAGAAAATTTCAGTTATATATAGATGAACTTACTAAGCATATTGCTTACTCCTTTTCTTTTCCCATCTCTTATAGGTTGTTTTTAACTAGCTCGGGCTGGAGGCTGCCGGAGATGTTTTCACACTATCGCATAATCGCTTGGTATGGTGTTTCAAGTTCTTATGAGTCATGGCATGTATAGGGATTCTTTTTAAAGTTGATTGAGTTCTAATTGATGTAGCCGAATTGTGTTGGACTAAGAGAACTTAGAGTTTGGTTGTATATAGCCATAAATGATAGCTTAAGTTAGTTGTAATTATATGGAATTAGTTCCCATAGTGTATGGGTTGAAGACTTTATTTCCCTTATGAGTAAATGTCTTTAAATAAAAAATTTTATTGATATTACTAGAAGTTATGTGATTATGAACGAATGTATGCAAATTATAGTGATAATTGGCTTGCAAAATAGCCTTCACGCAACCACACGGGTATACACACGGGTGTGTATCTAGGCCGTGCGTACCTTGCACCTTAGTGTTTTAAGTCAGGATAGACCACGGGCAAAATCCACGGTTGTTTGTGTAGACCGTGGGTGAGACACGCTAAAATACGAGTATGTGCCCCAAGCTATGTGAACTAGTTAGTATATCAGGGTATAGCACACGGTCTGAGTCCACGAGCGTGTAAAGGTCGTGTGTGTTTGGTCAGTGTCGACCACGGGTGGTAGGCACAGGCATGTAATAATGGTACATGGGCGTGTCCCAAGTCACATAGGCGTGCGACCCCTGTTTCGAGAGAAAGTTTCTAGATGAGTTTTGAAAGCTACAAGACGTAAGTTTGAGGCCTCGTAGGCCCATGAAACGTATGACCTGACAAAGAAAAAGAAGATTGAAAACGAAATTTTTACAGCTTGTAAGTACATGTTTAAGAATGTTCAAGCATAGTAATGTCTCGTATCTGGTCCTAGCCTCGGATTCGGGTATAATGTGTTACAGCAACACCGAATAAAGAAGCAAAAACAAGTCCTGGAGCGAAATTGCCTACTATATCGCAACATCGACCTATGTTGCAACACGACTTCTGCGCTGCCGAAAAATCCCTGTACATGATAGTTGAGTTTTTGAGGGCAATTAGGAGTATTTTTCCTAATTGAATTCTAAGTACTTCAAGGATAGTTTAGGCACTTTAATATTTCGAGTTTAGCCTATATAAAGGCCATTGTAACTAGATTAAACACACAATTGGAGGGAGACAAAAAATTTTCTTAGGTTTTTTATTTCGTTCATAGTTTTTACTTAGTTTATTTTATGTTCGTGTAATCGGAAGATCCTATTCTGACGTTAGATGTTCGTGAGCGGAGATTGCTTTAAAGTTGCACTTTTACATTGATGAAATCCATGAGCATCTCTTTCCTTTATTCTATTCTTTATATCTCTTTCTTTAACATTTTTAATTGAATGTTTGTATAAATATTAGAATTAATTTATGTTTTATACATATTTCGCATGTTTCAACTATATTAACCTAATTAATTAGTTGACGGTAGAGTTTAATTTAGATTGGTTGGATCTAGTTAAGTGTAATTAAACCCTAAGATTGACGACCTTAGGAAGTCATTTAGGTAGGAATTCTCTCGAAATCAGTATTGTCTACTAATCATCACTTAACAGATCAATGGTTAGGGAAGGAAGAATTAAACCCTAGGCTTGACGATCCTAGGAAGTCATATAGGTGGGAATTAACCTGAAACTAGTATTGCTTATTCGTCAAAACCTTACCCTGCCTCGGTCTGAATTGTGTCATCGAGAGATGAGTAGTTCTTTCCTACTAGTTAGGTTAGTAGAAGGTTGAGAAGCCCTACTAGGATAATTAGTAGTCAATTATTTAAAAACCTACATCAATAATTAATTAGGTAAAACAATTGGATCTAGGCTAAAGGAACCCGAGTAGTCAAAACAAGGGATAGGAGAAGCCGATACATGAACTTAGGAGTAGATTTGGGTATAGTTCAATTCATTTAGTTTATTATTTCTATTATTACCATCATGATTCTAGATTAACACTACTAATTCGTGACCCAAGTAAACTATTAGTAACTTTTGGTGATTGGCTTAATAATAGTTTTCCTCAAACTGCAATCCCTAGGGTACGATCCTCGGAATACTTACTAAGTGTTTCATTGTAAACAAACTACATTACAACCTGACCCATATACTTACAGACACTGCCTTCAATTCCATATCTCTTGTAGCAGTATTCACACTCTCGACGTTAATACGTTGGAAGGCGATCAAGTTGTTAGCATCGTTTCCGGGGATTGCAATGGTGATAATTGTTATTGAATCAATTACTTTGTAGAATAATACTAGTCAAAAGATGAAAAAGTTAGATAGTGTGCTAATTTAATTTATTTATTTTTTCAACTTTATTTTATTTTTATTATTTTTATTATTTTGTTATTTTTATTGTTGATTAAGCAAATTTATCATAAGTGCAATTAATGATGATTACAATTGGTATGAAGGCAAGACGTAGGATGATTTATATGATGACATAGAATCAAGTTGGTTGGATTGAGCCTTGATGGACCAATGGAGTTCGGATAGTGAATATGGAAAAAAAAGGGTATCCCTACGAACCTTTTTATAAGTTAGATGATAAAAAGACTGATAAGCTCAAATACCCAATAGAGTCTTTTTGCAATCCATAAGAGATATCGTCATATGAAACAATTGAGCCCGACAAACCTTTAGCCCAGAACATAGACGTACAGATGGATAAATTTGATGATGACGATAATTTGTCTGAGTCAAATGAGTTGTACTTTTGGTATGACGATTGGTACAATAATGAAAGATAAATTTCGTTGAACGGAGCTTCGACAAACTAGTGGAGTGATAACAACGAATTCAATATGCCTGAACATCTGGATGAGCTACCTTATAATATGTATGTAACACCTCTCACCCGTATTCAATGCCAGAATAGGGTTACGGAGTATTACCAAACTTATAAAACATTTAAACATTCAATTTACATATAGTTTCACATTTCATGCAAACATTTTCAAACTCAAGCATAATGTCCCTATAATAAGCCTACGAGGCCCTAAACATGCTTTGGGAGTGGTTCGGGACTAAACCAATAATTTAGGAAACTTTCACGAAATCTTGAAAATTTTTCTCAAAACAAGGGACACACGCCCGTGTGGCCCGCCCGTGTGTATCATATGGCCAACAGACACGTCCGTGTCACAGGCCATGTAGACATTCGAAATGGAAGCACATGGCCGTGTCCCAACCCGTGTCTAACCCCGTGTAACTCTCTAACTTGGGTCACACGGCCAACACACATGCCCATGTGGCTAGCCCGTGTGCCTTAAAAATGGTCATGCACGTCCGTGTGCCAAGCCGTGTGCTAGGCCATGCCAAACCTATAGGGTATACTGACTTCTGCCACACGGCCAAGTCACATGCCCGTGTGTAAGGCCGTGTGGAACATACTGACTTGGTTTCAAATTCAAAATTAGGGAACATACGGCCGTGCATATGACCGTGTATCACACACGGCTGAGATACACGCCCGTGTCTCTGCCCGTGTGGACAAAAATAGGCTATTTACCAATCCATTTCACCACCCATTTTGCACATACCTATACAAGCTCAAATTGTATCATTTCAAGACACAAATATGTAGCCAAGTATCATCAACCAATGTACAAATCATACCATATCTATTTCAACCATGTCAATACTCAATTCAATGCCATTTACCTATTCAAACACCTACCAACTCAACTTACTTTACTAGCCATAACCCATATATAACGTGTATTATAATTCATCTAATTTATCATCCAAAACCAATCCACAACAAACATAACTCAACCAACTAAATACTTCATACCATAATAAATATTTGAGTATCATAATTCAATATTAACCATATCACATGGCAATATTTACAACAAACCATATAACATTTATAAGCTACCTCAAATGGCCAAAATACATTTCCATCAAACATACCAAAAATGACCAAAGTCTATACATGCCATATACCATATATACAAAACTTCAAAAGTACCAAAACAGATGTCCGATAGTGCAATGAAGTCTCTGACGATTCTCGGATCCGAGCTAGCTTCGAAATACTATAAAACATAGAGAAAAAAAAAAATGAAGTAAGCTTCATAGCTTAATAAGCTCGTATAATAATAACTTAACTTAACAATTAAACACAATTCAATCATAATAAACAATCATGACATAACCCGTAACAATCTAAAACCTTTCTTTTGTTCAATTTATTATTAAACATGAATTCACCATTCATTTCAATTCATAGCTCGTATAATTTCTGTACATGTACTGTACCAATTCATATCAGTCTCAATACCATCCACATCTTGAATATACCCGTTGAATTATTTCAATATCACGAAATATATCCTACCTTGGATTGATACTACAAATAATAATACTTTATATATTAATTCCATAATTCACTTACCAAATCACTCCGGATTTATAAATGCTTATGGTATGAGTACTTAGATTTTTCGATGCCATAGTCCAACTATGGTCTTACACATACATTGCCATGGCCCTGCCGTGGTTTTACATTCACATGCCATAACCCGGTTATGGTCTTATTTTTCGATTGCCATAGCCCAGTTATGGTTTTATTTAGCAATTCGTCTTACTTAAATAGTACATTTAATTTGAAATTCCCAAATTTAACCAATAAGATAAATACAATCACCATACCATTTATAAATTAAATAAATACACATCTCAATTATACAAACTTACCTCGTGTACGGAAATGATGGAACAAACCAATTATTCAATTACTTTGCTTTTTCCCCAGATCTAAATTTGAATTCCTCTTTTCTTGATCTATAAGTAATCAAAATCAACTTATTTATTCATCTATTTATTCAATTCAATCCAAAATATACATTTGAGCTATTTTACACATTAGCCCCTAAACTTTTACATTTTTATAATTTAGTCCTTATTACACAAAATCACAAATTCATGCAAATTTCAAAACACCCATGCTTAGCCAAATTACTATTATACCCTTAACAGCCTATAATTATCAAATTTTCACACATTCAACCACACATTTATCACTTTTCACAAATTAATCCCTAATTTGCATTTTTTTACTCAAAATTACTTTACCAAACTTGCATAACTATCATCAAATATTCACAATTCATTATAAATAATCAAAGAACAAATATATACATCAATGGAAACTCTCACAAATTTTAACAGTTTTGAAATCGAAGTTACGAGCTAGATAGATTGAGCTACAACGAACTCAAAAACATAGAAATCACTAAAATGGGTCAAAATCACTTACAATTGAAGCATGCATTAGCCGAACCTTCAAATCTCATCAATGGCTTCCTTTGTTTCTTATTTTCGATTGGGAGAAAGATGAATGAAACAATTTGTCTTTTGTTTTAAGTAATTAACCTTTATTTTATAAATTACCATTTTAACCTTAATAAAAACATTATTATTTCACTTAACATTTACCCATATTTGTCCACTCACAAATGAAATGGTCTAATTACCATGCAAGTGTTCATACATTTTCATTCTATAGCTATTTAGTGCATTTAACTATTAGAACATCACTTTTGCACTTTAAGCGATTTAGTCCTTTTTACCGAATTAATCACTCAAACGGTAAAATCTATTCACGAAAATTTCACACAACCATGCTATCATGCTATAAACATTAAAATAATAATAAAATAATGTGATTTAATCCTTTTGACATCAAATTTGTGGTCTCAAAACCACTGATCCGATATGACTAAAAACGGGTTGTTTCAATGTATGAGAGTTATGACCACGAAGATAAAAGCAAGTATCCGGAGGAACCATTACGTGAGCCGCATAAACATCTATCTGAGTTTGATCAAATCTACCAAGCTAACAACGAAACATCCATTATATTATCAAATATGTCAAATAAGATGACACAAATGATAGCAATTGTCACACCCCGAATTTGACGGATCTAAGAAGAAGGCGTATAGGTGTGAAGTTATCTATTTTGGCACAATTTGGTAGTTAATCCACCAATTTATAAGTTTCTGGTGAACTAATGTTTGACGCATAAAGTATCCACTCATAAAAGTGTCTCAGGATTTAATTCTGGTAGTATTCTTCAATTGAAGAAAGAGTACGATAAGTGAAGAGTACGCCTCAGAGTTTTGGTTGAGTATAACACACCTATCAAGCATATGAGAAAGTTGTAGAGAATTAAAGTGTCTTTAAGGCCACATCATATATGAGTTATCGCCAATAGGTATAGTACACCAAGTTTGCTCATATGTTGTGTAAGTGGATTTTGTAACATGGTTGGTTGGGAGTCAACTAAAGGGATTGATTGGTCAAATAGCACTGATATCATGTCACTTGATTTCGAGATGACTGATGTGCATCTCATGTCTTATTATTTGGGCCTAGAAGTCAAACAAACGAAGGACGGCATATGTTAGATCTGGTGCCTTAAGTGTAGTATTTTCGTCAATGTACACTTGTAATTTTTTTCTAAAAGATTGGTTAATAAAATAAATTCATGAATTATATTAATATACTTTGTATAATTATCCTCATATGGGTTTTTCACGCAAAGCAAAATGGAAGCAAATGTTGCTCATTGGTTGACTAATGTTTAACTAATACTAAGTGGTATTACATGGTCGAATCATAATACGAAAAGAAGCTTATATTAGTAGGTGAACCTAAACATGTCCTCAGTCTAATAAAAAATGAGCAAACCTAAACATATCATCTATCAAGTTCAATTGGGGAGATGTTCTGTCTTAGGCGTCGAAACAAATGACTCCCAAAAGATAAAGGCATAAATGTGACTGACTGGATTGATAGTACATCGACTAGACCCAAAAATAACAAATCCTAAATCCATTTATGGGTTTATTCACTTGTGACGTTGATAGTGTGACATACCTAAATCCTGAGTGGATGACAGACTCTATTTGCGTGACTCGTACACTTTGATGTAAGTAAAAACCTGAGTTCGAATAGATAAGGAACCTAAAGTTGGTGCGTTGGGTGTACGACTTCTACAGTATATAGTATCATTCACAATTATGGAATTCATAGCCCCAGACATAGGTAAATGATATCCTCTCATTGGCATTATATGGTTGATGAAAAGTAAACGTGGTCACGGGTCATTCGTCTTTGTGATGAATGACTTGATTACTATTTGATAGTAATTAACTTTTCATGAAGGAAGATGTAATGGTTACCTTGAGATAAAATATAATGATATTGGGAGAATGAATGTTATCCCAAAGAGATTAAGGATATCCTATAAGAGTAACACACTTATGACAAGATCATTGGATGAGCACTAATCAAGTTGCTTTCGTAATGATATGCTGTTGGGGAAAGCTCAATCACGATACTATAGTGGAATAACTTCATGACTAAATGAGTTTATAATTAATAGGCTAAAATTTGGAACTTAATTATAAATCATTTGAGCCTCAATTGCATATTTCTAACCGGTCCCTTCGCTAGCTCGTTGAAACCAGAAATGAATTGCATGATGAATAAAATGAACAAAAATTGATAGAAATGATAAAGTTAGAGAAATGAGTTACATTCAGAAATTAGCGTGGTCTTCTCACTAAGTATGAAAATGACCTGAGAATTAATTTATGATTTTTTCAATTATTAATTAATTAATTGAAGTTCGAAAATGGATTTAAATTAATTGGTTATTCGGTCCAATTGAATGTAGAATAAATAAATATATTTTTCATAGATTCTTTTATAGTAAAATTGTCATGATTTTAATGGAATTAGAATTGGATTGAGAAAATTATTTAATTGAGAAATTAATTAATTTAAATTAATTGAGCAAATAATATTTAACTTTGGAAATAGAAAAAACATGTACTGAGTTAGAATAAATTATAAAGTGTTGGGTTGAAGTCTAGGAAACACATATAATTAGACCAATACAGGAGAGACTCATTCCCTTTATATGGAATACATGGGATGACAAACCCTAGTAATCCTATCTAGGGTTGCCACCCCTCTCCCTAAATAATTGGGAATTGGAGATTTTTTCTATCAAAATAATATTATTTGTATTATACCACTTCAACCAGGATTCTACCAACTCTCCCTATAAATAGATGACACTGGTAGGTTTCGAATCACACCAACAAAAAAAAAAAAAAAAAAGGAAAAACACAAGTTTTTCTGAAGTTTTCAATATTATTATTTTGGCAGAAAGTAGTGGAAATAAATTCTATTTTCTAGGATTGCAATTCTACCAGTTTCTATTTAAGAAAGATTTGCTTTCCCATTGAAAGTAAAGAAAATATTTTTGGTTTTGTGTTTGATTCAATTTGTAAAAGCCTACACTTGAAGCAGTTCATGGTATGAGAATAGCTAAGAAGATCGTTTGGTTGAAAGTCGAGAATGACAATTATCCGTTTATCCAAAAACACAAGTACGATTTCGCTCTAGAGTTTATTGCTATAAATATCATAAATTGGGTCAGTTTTCAAAATTTTTATTTTCCATTGTGCAAGAAAATCATTTTCAAACCAGAATTTTTCCAACAACATATTCATCATGTAAGAAGGTTATGCAAAGCAAGTGTTGAAGAAATTCAAAATGTTTGACTGCATTCATGTTAATACTCCAATGGAGTGTGGAGTGAAGTTTTCAAAGTTTGATGATGAAATAAAGAAAGATCTAACTCTTTTCAAAAGTCATGTGGGAAGTTTGAGATACTTGACATGTACAAGACTTGATATCCTATTTGCAGTTAAAGTAGTGAGTCGCTACATTGAAGCTTTTACATTACCTCACATGAAGGTTGCTAAAAGGATTCTTTGTTACCTAAAAGGTACAATTGAATTTGGGTTCTACTCATCTTCAACTCATGGGATTTTGTGATAGTGATTTTGCCAGTGACATTGATGATAGAAAAAACACCACTAGAAGCAACCCATTGTGACACTTTCAACTTGTGATGCTCAATATGTGGCAGCAACTTCTTGTACTTGTCATGCTATTTGGCTTAGAGGATTTTTGAAAGAACTTCACTTGCCACAAGAGCAACCAAAATTTGCATTGATAACAAGTCAGTACAAACACTCGCGAAAAATCTTGTGTTCCATAATTGAAGCAAACATATAGACACAATATACCATTTTATCAGGGAGCATATTATCAGGAAGTGAAGCTTAAGTTTGTGAATACTCAAAATCAAGTGACAGATATTTTTACAAAACCTCTCAAGGTTGAAGATTTTTTAAAAATGCATGAAAAATTTGGCGTAATCAAGAAAAATTCAAATTAAGGAAAGTGTTGGATATTATAATTTAAATATTCTAAAATATATTTGCTCATTTACATACATGTATATGTATTTAATGAATGAGTTTAGAGTGGACGAATATAGTACTCATGCATGAATGTATTTAATTAGGATACATGAATATATTGAAACTAATAGTCACTTACAACCTTCATATAAAGAGTTGTATGTGAGAGAGAGTGAAAGAATCAAAAGTATAATACAAGTGAGTTCATTTTCAAATTCCTTCCCAAGGTTGTTTCTTCCTTCACAAGATAATTATTTCTCTTCCACCTCCTTCCAACGGAGGTTTAATACTTTGATTTCAATCTGCCCTGTGCTTGAGGACTCGTTGTTCTCTTTCTCCTCTTATTTTCCCCGTAATTAAACACACAAGAAAAATTTGCAAAATAAGGTGTTGCCTCATTGTAATAGCAAGCTTTTGAACCTAACCAGAAGTTACCTAAACAATTAATGGAATAGAGTAGGAGAGAGCTAAGAAGGTTCCAATGTCATGTTATACTTGACTGTCATTTTTAAGTTTACATCAAGCCTTCAATTATTGATTTGACAATTTTCAAAGAAAAACTCATTTCTTCTGCTATAGATCATTTCACACATTCACTCTCTTCTTCAATCATATAGTGTATTCAAAATAGAACTCAGAACTGCGGATAACAATTCGATTCCTCATCGTGAGATTGTTGTTGCTGTCGTGAGAATCAACGGTCTGAGCCGACAGCCGAGGCACACCATGGCTCGAAGAAGATGAAACTGTTATGAGAGCAATCATACAGATCAGAAACATGATTCAGAGCACCCATATTTTTCTAATTTTTCTCTTTTGATACCAAAAAAAGAAAGGAAAAGATGGTGGAAATAACACCAGAAGAGCTTCTCTTTCAGATCATATGCAAGATAAGAACGTTGGATCTTTTAGACTAAAGAAGCCACTGATTCATTTTGTTTTTCTTTTTAGACTGATTTTTTTTTTTCCCTATGTTTAGTGAGAAGTTAAAATTTAACAAGGAAAACATGAAATGGCATAATAATCAAACCTGTTCACCGCTTATGATTTGAGTTCAAATCGTGTTAGTTAACTTAATTATTTGGATTATTATAATTTAAAAAAAACTGTAAAATAAAATAATTTTATACACGTGTTAACATATTATAAGTGGGGCATGGGAAGGGACAGACAATTTTTGTTCCAAACCGACCCAACTATTATGTTCGGCTCGGCTAAAACACTTAATCTTGACTAATGACATTTTTAATTAAATTAGAAATTCATATTTAATATTAAACTGAAAAAAATAAAAACCTTCCTCACTGTTTTGTGCATAATTGAAAGAAATTATGGTGAATATATGCAGTGTCTGAATAGTAAATACAAATCCTGGTGCAATATGACAAGACAAAACACTTAAATGTGAGGGCTGGGGGCAAATCTAAGGGCATACCCACATTATAAAACAGTGGGGGTTACTTGACTTAAAATTTGAAGTTCCATCCCAATTCTACTAAAATCTTAAATCCCTTTCAATCTCTTTGCAAACAATTTGTACTTGAATCTTGTTGGTGCATGATTTTCTTTTCTTCAAATGCATCGCTAAACCCAAGCACAAATGTCATCCATGGTGCGTTTTGGTTTCAAGAATAGTTGAAAGAATTTCTTTTTAGGAAGAAGATGAAATTTAATTTATCTTTTTATGAAGGATAATCCAATCAAAGTTAAATATCACTTTTAAGTATTTAATTGGGAAAAATGCTAAAATTTAAGAGCTAATTTTTTATTTAACCCAAAAGATATCATTTCATTGACGTTATAAAATTAAAATTCCTTAATCCTCCAAAACGTGGGAAGTACCAACAAAAGAAAAATGGTATAGTTTAGGGGCTGAGCATTAAGCAAAAAATTACATGCATGCTCCACAAAAGTGAATGGAGTCAAAGTCCCTTTAGTTTCCCTATTCTAATAAATGCAACCACTCATGGACTTTCATAAATTAGTAACTGGTATACAGAGGAGCTTGAACATTTTGGTTGTGAGAAATGGGCTATTACACTCACTTGGTTCCCTTCAATGCCAAAATTATTGAAACAACCGTCACTGACGAGGCTTCTGTAGCAGAAACTTGGGTTCTCCAGGTTCGATCCAAGTTCATGTTCAATGGGCAAAAACTTACTATAGCAGGGTTGAACTGTAAATGGAAATCTCATCCAATAAGATCAATGAGCAACAAAATTGCCACTCTACAACTCTGTGTTGACACCATGTGCCTCGTTATTCAGCTCCTCCACATTAACCACATGCCTCAGTCCATCAAAACCTTTCTCAGTGACACGGACGTGGTTTTGGTGGGAATCGAAATTGAAGAGACTGTGTTTAAACTCCAGAATGAGTATGGACTGAGTTGCGGAAGGATTATTGATGTTCGTTCCTTGGTTAAGGCACGGTTCCCACTCAGCTACTATGGGAAGCCTGGTTTGAAAGTTCTTGCTAACCGATTGGTGGGGCTCCATAAATGGAGACCAAGTGATGATGAGTGCCTCAATAACATGGACACTAGGTTTCTTGACGAGGATCAGGTTAAGTTTGCATGTATTGATGCATATGCTTTGTGCAGGATTGGTCACAAGCTTCTCAAGGAAGATGAAAGGGCTTCTCAAGCATATGTAAGTGGATGAACAAGTATGGTGAAATTTGTGTTTTTCCAGAAGTGAATAGACATAGCCATTGCGTTTTTGTCAATTCTGAAATGAGTTTTTCTATATGAATATATATAAAATACATATTACTAACTCAAAGTATAGGCAAATAATACAAATAAATAAAAAGGTGAAACACCCACGCGTATGATTAATTTTTCAACTTTTGTTGTGCTAATATCATCATAACATCTTCTTCCTTTCCCCACTGAAATGCAACTTGTGCCTTCTGAATTCTATATTGAAAACCAGTTAACAACAATTATTACTTATATTATGCATTAAGCATAGGCATTCAACACCATTTTCACCTATAGGATGACGACAAACCGTGGGGGTATGGCACACGCATACTACTTCGGCTTTTCATTTTTTTGTAGTAAAGTTATGGTAGAGTGCATCTATTTCAGCCTGTTCAAACATCATGTGAAGTAACTTGGTAAGTCATCTGGTAACTAACAAGAAGCATATATGAATGAAAAATCATGCACACATTACCTGATAATATTTGAGCAGATTGTTTCTTTTTTTCTTCAATGTTGCAGTCACTAGATCTCGCTCCATGTCGAAAGCCCGGGCTTCCAAAATTACTCCTTTGATATACTCAAAACCTCTCATCTGGTGTTCAAATATGCAAATAAAATGTAAATGGAAAAAAATGTAAAGAAAGATGTAGAGGAAGAAGACTAAAGTAGATGTTACCTTGTTTTTCTCAGCTGTGGATTTGAGCTCTGAGAGGACATAATTCTGAAGCTTACTCAAAGAACAGAGCTCAGAGAGTGAAACAGTGTAACCATTCAACTCAGCCCATTTTTTAGCATTTTCTTCATGTAGCACAACCACTGCAACTAGCATTGATTTGAAGCTGTTTCCATAGACCCATACCTAAAGAAATTTGTTTTTTAAATTTGATTAAAGGGCATTACTTTGTTGGGAAATCAATAAAGGAGTCGATCAATGGGGATTCTCACATCATCGATGATTGGAGTGACTCCGTAAACATTTTCCAAGTACTCTAGTGCGACATACTCTCCCTGGGAGAGCTTAATAAGATTTTTCTTCCTATCAATAACCTTAACAATTCCATTAGGAAGCATTTGGCCTATGTCTCCTGACAGTGTCAAGAATGTCGGAATTAGAATTCAAGATTGGTGATTAAAAAT
The DNA here is from genome assembly GCA_025506655.1 of Gossypium rotundifolium. Classification (NCBI taxonomy): domain Eukaryota; kingdom Viridiplantae; phylum Streptophyta; class Magnoliopsida; order Malvales; family Malvaceae; genus Gossypium; species Gossypium rotundifolium. The sequence continues at coordinate 54,154,501 of CP106728.1, forward strand.
TCAGTTTGAGAATTTGACTGGAAATCGAACCGCCTAACCTGTATGAAACCATCCATCCTTGAAAGATTCTCTTGTCAGTTCAGGGTTTTTGTAGTACTCAGAGAAAATAGTCTTTCCTTTCACGCATATCTCACCACAGGGAGGATTGCCGAGTGGATCATAGCCCATGTCTGAAACCTCCTCTAAGCGCAAGTCGTTGTACACAGCTGGAGACCCGACAGCACCAACAAAGCACATCTCATCCGGAAAACCAATAGTGCAAGCTCCACATGTTTCAGTCAATCCTATAAGAATCACAAAACAAATTGTTCAATGTGCAGATTAGCTGTATAAGAAAATTACAACTAAGGCAACATATGCACCTGACGGTAATAAGCACTAGTGCTAGGATTAGGGGACTTTATATATAACTAAGACATGCCCATTCTTTTTTTCCTTTTCTATTCCCTTGTTTTAAATATGACATAGATAGCCTGCCGTTATTCTCCATACTCCAATAGACAGAAAATTACCATAGCCTTGGACAACAAAGGCACAACAAGTGACCCGCAGGAATTCTTCAACATCAGAACTCAATGGTGCACCTCCGGATAGTAACAATCGAAGCCGACCACCTAACTTAGCTTTGACCTTGTAGAAATGGAAAAAGAGATGATAACACATTAGATAGTGGAGAGGTTATTTTCCCCAAAGCTTAAGAGTACACGCTACTCAAGGGAACGACAAAGGCATACACCGGGGAGAACTGGGCCGGTTTGGACCAGTCTTCAGAATACTAGAGCCAATGATAAGGTGGCACCGAAATTGTATATCCGTTTAGAATAATGCAAAGCCCAATGAACAAGTATTAATGTGATCTGGACCCGTTAATCGATGTTTCATATTGTTGGGTATATGTATGGAACTCATCAAGCTTCGAAATATGGCCAAATTTTCTGTTTAGAAGATTAGTTTCTGAAGGAGATAAGACATTACCTTCCTGAAGGCCAAAAAATCTGCTAAAGGAGATGCAAATTTTTGCTTATACCCTTTATTCATCCAAGAAAGTTTGCTGTAAACAAAACACGCATGCATCAGCCCCATGGTCATTCTATATGCACTTCTACTACAAGTAGGAGGAGTTGTGTTACTCATTCTAGGGAGCATTGTCTTACTGTTTGTAGAGAGCATCGAAAATCCACTTCCTCAATGGACTTAGTTCTTGCAGTGCTTTTTGAATACCTGAAACACGGAAAAACTTTGACGAACAAATCATTGTTACTTAAAAATTGATCAGAAGATAACGGTTTTCCAATCACTTGCCTTCATGAATCATATCATAAACTCGGGGTACACCTGCTAAAAATGTGGGTTTCAATTCCATTATGTCATCCCGCAGTTCCTTCAAGTTCTGTAAGAACCGACATATTTTTTACATTAAGTTACAATTAAGTTTTAAACAAAAAGAAATAAGAAACCAAGCAAAATTTTAATGTAATATGGAAATTCATAAGAGAAGTTCCAGTCATGGATCGAGACGGCCACCTCCCGTCTTCTCTTTCCCCTCATCTGATCCTATGCTTATATGTATCTAAATAATTCCACCATCACCGTACCTGGCAGTGGCATAATAAGCACCATTCCCATGATTTTAACATCTTCTAATGACTAATAAACTTCATTGATGTTATTGATTACAAGTTCATAAGTTCTTTAACACCCCCTCTCCCCTAGGACTGATTTTACATTTCCTCAACTAAAGAGTTCCTTAAAGAAACAGAGCTCCAGTAGCAAACCCCATGGTAGTAGCCAACAGATGCTCCTCTATGGAAAAAATATTCTTCGATCATGCGGTCAAGGATATGAGCAAGGGGCAGGAAGGACAAATACACATCATCCACTGTCATCTGTTTAACAAACGATATATCAGGAAGGTGAACCAACATTATGTTAAAACGAAAGGCACACTTGAAATTGATCCCGAAGTAAATGTTAGCAAGAAAGGACACAGCAGTGTTACTTTGAACAAGAGGAGCAGATTGCTATTTTGAAGAGTTTGTTTATATTAAGTTCCAGAATTAAGTATACCTTGTCCTCAAATTGATCCAAGAAAAGATCAACTCCACATACAAATGTTGCCATTGTTTCATGTGTTAAAACAACGCCTTTAGGATCTCCGCTGGTTCCACTTGTATACATAATGGTGCAAATGCTAAATGGTTGAGGTGGTGAAATCTCCCAAGGATTTTCCTTTCCCTGATGAAACAATAGGCACAGACAGGAAAAAGAAAAAGTGGATTCAACATTTCCCTCACAACATTTAAAAAGGTGAACATGAGTATCGAGAGATCTTAATATGATAATTTTTTATGCAAAATCAATGTGAAATAGACGATTAGTTTTCAATCCCTCTCTCTCAGAGTATAGATATTAAGAGTGAAACCTAACCATGTGGAGAAACTCGTCCCACGAGTATGTCTTAATCCCCATTTGAGATGCCTTAGCATTGTCTTCTTCAGCCAACGATGTGAAGCAAACAATTGCTGCCACCAGAGAAAAACTTAGCATAGAGCCTTCAAGCAGTTTCAGCAAACTAAAGTTTATTTACTCATTTTTCACCTTTCAGCCGTTGAGCCGATTTACAATTAGCATTCAAAAGCTGCAAAGGCATGGGAAACATCAGAATGTTGATTCTGAAATTGGAGAAGTGTATGGAAAAGGGCATAAGTTAAAACCTAAACCTTACTTCTTTTACTTTTATGTCTTGAACGAATATAAAATCAACCTCTGCATGGTCTATGATAAAATTTACAGCTCCAGACCCTGCACACAAGTTAAAGGAAGATGAACCTTAAGCTTAATATTCTGTACTATTCAAATCAACAGTGAGACCTATAGATAGCAGGCATCTTGATGGTCCAAAAACTATGTAAAACATCATGTGTTGTGGAAACACCTTCCACGAAGATCAAAAAGAAGCTCCTAGAGGTAAATTAGCTTATTAGCTAGAAAAGGTTTCAGTATAATAGGATTTAAGAAGAGTGATGGCCATGGACACTTGGAACTGCTTTTGTAAAAGCTAGCCCCAAAGTTTCATTGCTGCAATGGCAATAGGCAATGGGGGAAGGTAAGAATCTAAAATGTTAGGCAATAAATTAAGGGAAAAAAAGAAGCTTCTTGAGCAAAGAGAGATCATAGAATTTGCTTCAAAAGAATGAAATTTCTCAAGAGGCAATTACCTAGTGTATCATAGAGAGGCACACAAACCAAACTGTGGGCACCGCAGGCCTACAAACGTTGGAAAAAGTTGTTAAAGGACCATTCTAACGAGTGCCGAAAGGGAACTTGAAAGGTCACTACTTTTAAAAGCATTATCATAATTGATACAATAGCCAAAATCTGAAAGCAGACCTCCATTGCCATAATCCACTGCGGGCAGTTTGCTCCATAAATCCCAACCTGACATCCCTGCAACAAATATGTGAGTAAAACTGTAGCGAGGAAAGATTCAGACTAAACAACAAAATCGCTTTGTTTCCAAGGCATCAGAAAATTGACATATGTTTATGCTTACAGGTTCAACACCAGATGCTCGCAATGCAGAACCAACATGCAGAACTTCATCATAAACTTCCTTAAATGTTTTCCAGATATAAGGACCCACCTAAATGATAAACAAAGTGAGAAACAGCTAGAACAAATCTGGTACAAATTATGAAATCTTGTATTGAACATAAATTTAACCTTGCCATCAACAAATTTTCGCCATCCAAGCATCCTGTTTCCAGGGTACTTCTCAACTGATGAACTGCAGAATATCCATCTTGTTGTCAAAATTCATGAATGCTAAGATATTTAGTTCGTGAAAGGATAATCTAGAACTGTATTAGTATAATCAGTTAAGCAATAAGGCCTTCCAGCAGGCATTTTCAATGCAAATTCCTACTCTAGTATGTTAATGATACTACGTAAAAGCCTGTCTGTTACATCAAAAAGTAAAAATAAAAATGCAACATATTAAGTTACCTGAAAAGAGTCCATGTGGTAGACATCTCAGGATCAGGTGGCGGGTATCCTTGCTTGGCGAGTAGGTTACGGTACACGGGACCAACTGATGGCTTCCCATCTCGTCCTTCCCTTCCATCCTCCACCTTAAATGAAAAAACCTTCATATTTTCCATCTATAGAACCTGTGCAGGGAAAACAAAACTCTAGGCACTTAAAAGAGACCTACAAAAGTCCAAAAATAAAGAAAATTCAAGCATACACAGTTCAACAATACGGCAACAAATTCAATAAATAGCAATAACTAAAATATTAAACGTCAACTACAATATTCTGAAAATTAAAAGCCAAGGAAGTTTATTTCAAAAAAAGAAGAAAAGTCATGAAAGTTGCTAAGAAATGTGGACAAAACTGAAACTGGATTCAAACTAAACAAATGTTAAATCCACTTCTAATCAAATCAAAGACCAAAGTATACAATTGAAACAAGCGAAATTCTGATAATTTCACCTGTTGACAGAGAACATAAAAAATCCTTAATTTCCAAAGCAAGTGAACACTTAAAACTAATACCCACGGCCCACCATATATTATACTATATATAAGAAGTGCTAAAAGTGAAAACTAATACCCACAGCACCCCACCGTATTATATATAAGCCAAAAGTTAAAGATAAAACCATTGGCAAAATGGCAACTTATAGAATAAAACGAAATCCAATGTAAAAAAATAAACTCAGAAACAGTTGCTTACAAGAAAAGTAGAAAAACCCCAGAGTTAAGAAGAAAGGAAGGTAAGGGGGGAGTTTGCTTACCAAAGTGGAATCGTGAAAGGCTGCGAGGATTGTCATGAATTTAAGGGAAGAAAGGGAGACTGGGAAGCGAGTTTCATGGCCATCGTTAATGAGTTTGTTGAAACAGGCATGCAGTGTGTTAAGTACTTCCATTAACTGCAAACATTAATTGCACCCTTTAGGCTTTAGCTTAAAATCTTTCACGGAAACTTTGACACTTCCTCTTTTTTCGCAGAATTTGTTCCGACCAATCAACAATTCCAAACTGGAAAAGTTGCGGGTTATTATTACGCTATACTGTGTGGTGAAGGGGCAGGTAGAGGTTGGATCAAAAATGGAAAGAGTGGGTGGAGGCTGTATAATAAAAAGAAAGAGTGGGGGGAGGTGCCTAGTTGTAAATGTAATTGATTTTGATTTGTTTTTTCTTTGGATATAATTCTTTCCCACCAGGGTAAAAGAATTATAAAGCCAGTTTATTTGTATTTTATTTTTTTACTTAAAAAAAAATTAATTAATTAAATGATGATGTGTGATTGTGGGTTGCTAATATTAGTCCCTTCACATCAACATTTCTATCTATTTCATTTTTCTGTCAACAGTTCGGTACAATTTTATTCATTTTATTTAAATTATCTTCTACATCAACATAAAATACATATTACATATTATGTGTCTTAATTTAATTGCTTAGTTAGTCAAGTCAATATTTAATAACAAAAAATAATTTTAATAGAAAAATTAATTAACTCTTTAATCTAATATATTATCTACTTTTTAGTAGATGGACCAAATATAGTTTAACTCTTCATACAAAAATCATTATGCAACATAATATTTGAGTAAAATATTTATAAATGAGTAATTCTTGATTCAGGATTATATTCGTATATTTTATTATTCTTTAGAAAATGATATTTGTATTTTACAGTATCTATAAAATAATTATATTTTAACTTTTGATAGAAAATTATTTTTTATAAAATTTAATTAATTAAAATTTTAAAATATTCATCAAAAACATTATAATTGAGAGAGAAAAATAAATTTTAAAAAGAAATTTATGATAGAAATGAGTTAAATTTATTATTTCAGCCAACTCCGCCATTATTAATGTGCCCTTGGTTGATGGTAGAATGGTAAATTTATGTTAATTTTTTAAAATGAAAAGGATACTTTTATATTTAAGAATAAAAATAGATTGTCGATTGAGTCTTCATTCAAGTGTTTTAGGCATTGTTATCAGTGAGCTAAAGTATATTATCTTTCTATTTATTAGGTGAGAGGAGGTATGGATACTTCCCATCAAGTTTAAAATAAATAAATTCATAATATAATAAAGTATTAATATTTCTTTAAAAGAAATGAGAAAAAAAAGATTTATCAGTTTTTATAAAAAGTTATCAATTTTTCCTTCTATTAATTATTACATAAATACTTTTAATTTAATTAGTTAATATACTTTCGAATATTTTATTTACTTTTTTTGGAAAATTTATTTACTTTATTACGTAAGAGACTGTACTAAAATCTAGCAGCAACCAGTAAAGTTTCCAATTAAAATTCAGAAAAGAAAAGAAAAGAAAACTTGTTTGCTAGTTTTATAGATAAGGATGGGCAATCGACGTCTTATGAATATTTTTTCTGGTTGATAAGTGACCCAAATTCAATTAATTTTTGAATATAATATATATATATATTTTTTGTAATTTGTTTGATGTATTCTATGTTCATGCAAAATTTTAATTGATTGATAATACAAATTATATAAAAAGACATAATGATTTATTTGACTTTTATCAAATTTTTTAAAATATATAAAAATTAATGTCTATTAACTTTGTTAAGATTGCTACGTGGATGCTACATAAATAATTAATTATTTTTAAAAATTTAAAAAATTTCTAAATATTTTATTTTAAAATTAATTAGTTATTAACGTGGCATACACGTAAATGTTACATCACTAAAATTAATGAGACGTTAATTTTTTTATTTATTTTGTGGTGATCTAAGATACAATGGAAATTCAAAAATTAAAAAGAAAAAAAAAATAAAATAGATAACTAAAATAATTTTTTATAAAATTAAATCGAAAATAAGTCAATATGAGATACTTATATTTCATAAACACCAGTTTAATAAAAGAATTTATAGAAATGGTCATTAAATTCCGTTGCTTCAGTGAACCTATTGGCGTTATAATTTGACGGCCTCTGGAACATTCTTTGTTTTAGAATCCCATGGAAGATCTGTTTGCATAATTTTTTATTCAAATAAAACAATTGTACGATGAAGGAATATTTAAGATCAACGGAAGAATCCTACGGAAATTCTGTTTGCGAATTGAATTCAGATTTGGTTCCACTCGGTCATTAAATATTTAATTCTGATAGTAAGTTAAATTTATATTTTAATATATGCATTTTTTGTTAATTATCAAATAAATTACTATTAAATTTAAATTTTTATCAGAAATAAAGTTGGTGGGTTGAATTTAAACTCTTACAAAAATAGACCAAATTGAAACAAAAAGCAAAGAAAAGAACTTGATTAAAAGATTACAGATGATTGAATAAAGATTAAAAGATTTTTAATATTGTTAAAACTCTGTAATTAGTTTAAATTTAATCTTTAGTTTGAATTTAATTTTTAAATTATCTATTTATTTAGTGATAATATTTAGAAAAAATTTAACAAAATTTTAGCACTAAAAGTGTCTATAAATACCTAGTGACTACAACCAATTAAACACACACTTGGCTTTCAATTCTTTTTCTTTTTACTTTCAACTTTTTGGTTTAATTGCCTTCCAAGGCCTTGCCCCTTTCCATATTCCACAATTTCATTTAAACCATTTATTTTCTAGCATGATTCTTTCCATGATTAACCAAACCCTTTTTAGCCTTAGCCCGGTTATCGCTTCGACAAAGTAATCGTGAGATATGAACCTACGTTATCTCTTCGTTATATGGGATAGTATAAATTCGTCCTTAAAGTTGATTCGATTTCAATTCAAAAAGTAAGCATTGAGTTGGAATTGTTTGGCGTACAGTTGAGAAGTTGAGTCGGCCGTGCTATATTCAAAATCTCGCGAAAAAATTGGCGTGTTCAATTGGAAAAAGCTAATTGGATTCCGTCAAGGGAGATAGTGATCGGATTTAAATAACCCCATAGTTGAGGCCATTAATTCGAGTTGGGTTTTTCAGATCGCATGGCTACCGAAGTCTTAAATTACGGGTACGTGCCATGTGGTTGAAAATTTGACAAGGCTCGATTTGCAGGTGATACCGAGATCGACTACGAGAGGAAGAGTTAGCGGTTTGAATAATCCTTGATTGCTATAATCAACTTATCACTTGGAAGGAAAATCTATTTCAAGGATCGATTCAAGATTGGAGTACACTAAGGCTAAGGCAAACCTTAAAAATATTTTATTTACTATTTTACTTTGTTTACTTAAATTTATTTTTGCAATTTTGATTCTGTTTTTATTTTATTTTATTACACTTTGTATTTCCTTATTTTATTATTGTTGAAACAATCTTTTTCGACGAGTTTTGAAAAAATAGGGATCGACTTTTAAAATAACATATGGGAGTCGCCACCAATCTTTTTTGATGAGGTGTGATCGGGTCACCTTTGTTTTAATAAAATATTTTGGTTTACTAAAACGGTGTTTTTAGTTTACGAAATTCAAGAAAACAAGTTCGGGAGTCGGTTATGTACGAGGAAGGATTAGCACCCCCGTAACTCCCAAAATTGGTACCAAATTGATTAATTAATGTCTTAACGTCAAAAATTTGAAAAGATTTTAAAATTGCGACCTTCTTTGACCCATTTGAAGATACTCAAGTTTGAACCTTAAGATTCTCTGGTTCCGAAGGAATAAAATATCACACCCAACACGTTAGGGTGTAACAATTTAAGTCTTCGAATTCTAGATCATAAAAATTCTCAAAACTCATGCATTGAGATTTTAAAAAGGGTGTTTCGTTATTTGGGATCAAACGAAAAATCGAAACCCAGCACGTTAGGGCACGATTTCTCGAAATTCCAAACAAAAAATATTGCCTTGTTTTTTTTATGCTAAGAAAACACGAATGAAATCTTAAAAGGATATTCGATTATTTGGTCAAACGAAAAACCAAAACCCAGCACGTTAGGGCACGATCTCTCGGATTTCCAAACACGAAACATTGCCTTATTTTAGGATTTAAGAAAACACGAATGGAATCTTAGAAGGATATTTGATTATTCGGTCAAAAGAAAAACCGAAACCCAGTACGTTAGGACACGATCTCTCGGATTTCCAAACATACAAATACTACCTTATTTTGAAATACGCAAGTTTAAAATCGACTCAAAATGCATTTTATTTGGTGTACTCGTAATAAGATGAGACATTTGATAAATATTTGAATATATTGGAGTTTACAACATAAATCAACAATAAATAGCGTAAATATAACATTAAGCGTGGAACGACATACAAGTTCAACATTGTACGAATAGGCATAATTATAGAAATAATTTAACGCAAAAACATAGAATAACGAAAATTGCGTGCTTTTAAAAAACACATATTAACAATCAAGAATCAATAAACTACAAAATGTAATATTTCTACAAAATTTACCATGGAAAATGAATATAAAACGGAATTTGAATGCTAGCAAATGGGTTTAAAATAAGGAAAGCGGAGTTTGAAATCTACGAGTTATGATATTTAAAAAAAACAAAGTGAATGACTTTAGATATGTAAACATATATAAGTAACAATAAAATATCTTAAATAAATTAGAATATATGATAAAATATAATTTTTAAGTGATAAACTAAGTATCTTGAACTTAAGAATAGAAATATATATATAAATAAAAATATTTTAAAAGAAACTTAATATATATATATATATATATATATATGCAAAGGAAAATAAAGCAAAGTAAAATATTGTAGAATAGATTTCAAAATAACTTGAATAATAAACTAATTTGATACAAAAAGATACAAGGATTTAAATAGAAACTAAAATATTTAATTAAAAAAATGAAATTCGATGGCTACTTTATAAAGAATTTGCAAAATCCAGGACTAAATTTAAAAGTATTCGAATAATCAGGGGTTGAAGTAACAAATATTTAAACAGTCAAAACGCAGTGTTTAAGGGGACTAAATTGAAAATGCGCGTGATTTACAAAGACTAATTAAAAAAATAATACAAATGTATCTAGGACCTAATTGAAAGTCGCAACAGAAGAGGACTAATTGCGTGAATATCCCATCACCGCAAGAACGCGCAGATCCCCTGGGCGATGGATCGGGTCAAGCCGGGCGCGCATTGGTAAACACGGCATTGTTTCAAGTTCTATGATGGGTTTAGTATAGATAAAAAAAACAAAACCCTCATTTAGCCTTAACCCTACCCCTCTATGATTCCATACTCAGCCGCAGAGGAGAGAAAGAGATCTGGCCACCTCAACGCCATTGTGATTGCCGATCGGTGGCCGATTCAATCACGACTGACTGCCCTCTCTCACAAGCCAGACTCGAGTGTTAACCTCGGTGACTACCCCCCTTCCGATTTCGACGGAGAAGGCAGATCATCGGTTCGCTCGGAGGTAAGTTCATACTTTTGTATTCTATGCTAACGTTTTTAATACGGAAAGAAAACAAATTCTCAAAATAGGTTCAAAGAGAACGATGAAAGAACAATGTAATCGAAAGAAACCTTTTTTGAATCTGTTTTTGGTTTTTTTTTTTTGTAATTTGCTGTATTCAGTATGTATATCATTGTTTTTTTTATGTGTATTCGTAAAATCGTGAAGCATTATAATGGTGTGTTTCGGCCATTTAAAGCCAAAAAGTGGAAATAAAAAACTAAAACTAAAATCGAAATTACAACTTTTGTTTTCTCTCTGCCATCTGTTATTGCTGTTGTTGCTATTGTCCTTTTTGCAGGTACGACCATCGTAGTACGGAGGTGTGCGGTGGAGGCTGCTAAAGGAGGGTTGCGGCACTAGGGTTTTTTTGAAGGTTCAATCTGTTTTGGGCCATTTGGGCCCGCTGGGATTGGGTTATGTATTGGGCCAATTTTGTATTTGGGTTTGGGTTTGATGTAAACGGACATTTAATTATTGGAATGTTTTTGGATTTTTTTGGTTTTTGTATTTTATTTGTTTTATTGGTTTTTTGGTTAATACTGGGCCGGGCCAGAATTGGCCTATTACAATTATCTTTATAAATTTAAACCCCCTACTTTTTTTTTTTTTCAGATTGCTACGCACAGGTCATGGGCACGACTGAGACCGTGACAACGATTCTGGTCACGAAAAAAGGTGAAATTAGATATCCAAACCCTGTGGATTCGACCCTACTGCTCTATACTGCTATTATTGTTATTTTGTTGTAGGAATTTATATTTTGTGGTTTCGACGCCCATCAAATTTTAACGTCGTTACCGGGGATTGGTGAAATTTTCTAATTTTTGTTTGTTTTCTTTCTGACCAAGTTAGAATCAAAGACTCTAAGATTTGAACCGGAGATAGAAAAGTTGGCTCGAACACTTCAAAGATAAGTTATTCGACGGGGTAAACAACCACAACCTGACTTTGAAGAAGGATCTTACACCGAAGATATTGACTCATCTGAAGATTCAGACGAAATGGAAGATCAAACTATACGCCAACTTGCCAGTACACCAAATGAACAACAACCACTATGCATAGCTTATTTGGAAGGCGAAACACCGTTCAAGTTAAAGTCGGGATTAATACATTTATTGCCTACTTTTTGCAGTTTGAAAAACAAGAACTTCCATACTCATTTGAAAGAGATAAAACCAGAAGGAGTAACTGAGGATCAAATAAAACTACGAGGTTCTCTTTTTTCATTATTTGACTCTGCTAGAGAATGGTTGTTTTATTTACCACCGGGATCTGTAATACTTAGATTGATATGTCTCGATTGTTTCTTGTCAAGTTTTTCCCAGAGGTCGAGCAATCGAATTAAGGAGGAGTATAGTCGTAATACAACAAAAAGAAGCAGAATCACTCTATGAATATTGGGAGCGATATAAGAAGTTGTGCGTAAGTTGCCCACAACATGGCATTCCTGAACAGTCGCTCTTACATTATTTCTACGAAGGGTTACTCCTAATGGAAATGAAGATGATTAATGCCACTAGTGGAGGGGTTCTTGTGAACATGACTCCCCAAAGAGCTAGGGAATTAATTTTGACTATGGCTGCAAATTCTCAACAGTATCAACCACCTATGATACCTACAAGAAGGGTTCATGAGCTAAGTACTCCTTTCATAGTAAATAAGATTGATGAACTTACTAATGTGGTTAAAAATATGCTTGTAGGACAGACAAAGCCAGCTCAGTTTTGCGGGATTTGTGCTAAGCCTGATCATCCTACTAACTCGTACTTAATTTTACTTGAGGACACAACTACACAAGTAATGCTGTTGGGAACTTCTTAGGGCCATCTCAAAGGCGTTACGATGAATATTCAAACACGTACAATGCGGGTGAAGAGATCACCTAAACTTGAGCTATGGATCGGATCCTCGATATAATCAACAATATCAACCAAGACCACCTCCACCTCAATAGTATCAACCTCTAAAGTCATCTCTTGAAGCCATAGTAGAAAGGTTAGCCATTAGCATCGAAAAGTTCCAACAAAAGTCTGTGGCGTACTTCCAAGAAATTGATCAGCAAATAAGTAAGTTACCACTTATGGTTAGTCGTTTGAAGAATTAAGGAAAATTACTATCTCAAACCAAGCCGAGCCCATGTCAAAATGAAAGTGCAGTGACAGTAAAAGATGGAATAGAGTCAGAACTAGTGTCTAGCATGAGTCGTGACCACGACATTGAATAGGAAGCCAAACCAACAGCTCCTACTCAGTTGAAGCCTCATAAACAATTTGTTGTACCTCCCCCATACCTTGGAAGGCTCGCCCAAGTTAAAAAGGAACGAGAGGAAAAAGAAATCCTTGAGACATTCCAGAAGGTAGAAATTAATATTCCTTTACTTGATACAATTAAACATGTTCCACACTATTCAAAATTTTTGAAAGAACTGTGCATTGACAAAAAAAGCTCTAAAGAAATGAATGGATGAATGTGAGAGAAAATGTTTCTGCAGTGCTACAAAGAAAAATCCCGCCTAAGTGTAGGGACCAATGTATGTTTTCTATATCCTGCAAAATAAGTAATATTGGCATAAATAAAGCCATGTGTGATTTGGGAGCATCTATTAATGTAATGCCGTTATCTATTTTTAAATTGCTAAACATAGGTCCTTTGAAAGAAATAAGGGTGATTATTCAATTGGCAGACAGGTCATGCGTATATCCAGAAGGGGTGAAAGATGTCCTCGTAAAGGTAAATGAATTAATTTTTCCTGCAGACTTTTATATCATCGAAATGGAGGACGACCACTCAAAAAATATTTCTAATATTCTACTCGAGAGACCATTCCTAAGTACTGCACGTACAAAGATTGATGTTTGAAGTGGAACCCTCACTATGGAATTCGACGGTGAGGTGATAAAATTTAATGTTTATGAGGTGATAGACCAACCCAACACAATGTCAAATATTTCTAGTGTTGATATTATTGGACCACTGAAGAAATTTCATTTTGAATATCATAAAGGGGATGGATTACAAATTGTACTTTCCAAGAGTTTAGACCTCAATATGATGGATAAATTGGAGGAGATAATGACATTTAGAGAACCGATTCGGGAAACCGTTGTTCTATTGGATACTCTTCAATTTCCTAGAAGCCAAGGTAAGTACTTTGAACTTTCTCCTTCTAAAACTAAATTATTGCCTTCTATTTTGCAGGACCCAGAGATAGCGCTTAAACCATTTCCAAAACACTTGAAGTATGCCTATTTAGGTAATAGAAACACTTTACTAGTAATAGTTTTCAGTAAACTTTCAAGATTGGAAGAGGATAATTTAATTCGAGTCTTAAGAGATTACAAAGGGGCTATCGGATGGACAATCACTGACATAAAAGGGTTAAGACCCTCGACTTGTATGCATAGAATATCGATAGAAAAAAACGTAAGCCCAAAGAGAGAAGCTCAAAGACGCCTTAATCCACCAATGATGGAGGTTTTCAAAAAGGAAGTTCAAAAGCTACTGGACATTGGAATGATCTATCCAATTTCTAACAGTAATTGGGTCAGCCCAATTCATGTGGTACCTAAGAAAACTAGTATGACTGTAATAAAAAATGCAATGGGAGATTTAGTTCCACCTCGAGTCCAAAATGGGTGGAGAGTCTGTCTAGATTACAGGGAGTTGAACTCTTTAACTCGAAAAGACCACTTTCCACTTCCTTTTATTGATCAAATGTTAGAACATTTAGCAGGAAAAACTCACTACTATTGTCTTGATGTTTATTTAGATTTTTTTTCCAAATTCTAGTGGCACCGGATGACAAAGAGAAAACAACGTTTACATGTCCCTTTAGCACGTTCACCTAGAGATAGATGTCGTTTGGACTTTGCAATGCACCAACCACATTCTAGAGGTGTATGGTAAGTATATTTTTCGACTATATTGAGAAAATAATTGAGGTATTTATGGAAAATTTTACAATTTATGGTAATTCTTTCAATAAATATCTGTCAAACCTCGTTAAAATTTTGGAGAGCGTTAAAATTTTGGAGAGATGCCTAGAATTTAATCTAATTCTTAATTATGAAAAATGTCATTTTATGGTAGATAAGGGATTGATTTTAAGGCATATTGTTTGCACTGAAGGGATCATGGTCGATACTTCCATACCCACAATTGTGAGGGAAATTCATTTTTCTCTTGGTCATGCAGGTTTTTACAGGCGCTTTATTAGGGACTTTTTTACGATTTTGAGACCACTTTGCAATCTCTTGCAAAGAGATAAAGAGTTTGAATTTGATCAAGCGTACAAAGACGTGTTCGACACTCTAAAAAAAGCTTATTTCGGCTCTTATAGTACAACCGCCAAATTGGGACTACACTTTCAAGCTCATGTCCGATGCAAACGACTAAAGTGTAGGAGCTGTCCTTGGGCAAAGAATTAAGAAGAAACCTCACATCATATCCTACGCCTCTAAAACATTAGATGTTGCCCAGAGCAATTACTCGACTACTGAAAAACAATTATTAGCCATTGTTTTTGCTTTGGAAAAATTTAGATCGTATTTATTAGGCAATAAAGTTATTATTTTTTTACCATGCAACGTTGAAATATTTGATCGGGAAAAAAGAGGCAAAACCTAGGTTGATGTGATAGATTCTTCTCTTACAAGATTTTAATCTCGAAATTAAGGACAAGAAAAGAAGTGACAACTTAATAGCTGATCATTTGAGTTGAATTCCATTCTCAAAAGACGGCACACCTCTTAAAGATGACTTCCAGATAAAAGTCTTCTTTAGCTCAGACAGTTTACCCATGGTTTGCAGATATGGTAAATTACCTTGCTACAGGTATTATTTCTTCAAACTTGTCATGTTTTGAAAAGGGCAAGCTCAAAAGAGACACACGATATTATATTTGGGATGATCCATACCTATGGAAACACTGCTTCGATCAAGTAATTCGATGATGTGTCACAGAAACTGAGGTACAATCTATCCTTTCTTTTTGTCATTCTTATGCTTGTAGAGGCATTTCGGTCCTAAACGCACCGCACGTAAGGTACTTGAGTTTGGGTTATTTTGGCCACACATTTATCATGAAGCTTGTTTATCTTGCAAAACTTGCGAGAGATGTCAAAAAGTGGGGAATTTAAGCAGGAAAAATGAGATGCCCCTAACACTTATAAATGTATGCGGAATATTTTATGTGTGGGGCATCGATTTCATGGGACTGATTGTTTCATCATTTAATAATATTTAAATTTTTCTCACTGTAGATTACTTATCTAAATGGGTAGAAACTAAAGCTACCCGACATGCTGATGCTAAAATTGTAGTGAATTTTCTAACGAACTCTATTTTTTCCAGGTTTGGCACACCGAGAGCATTAATCAATGATCGAGGAAGTCATTTCTACAACAAGGTAATTGATTCTCTATTGAAAAAGTATGGGGTGACACAATGTGTGGCCACGACTTATCACCCATAAACAAATGGTTTAGCGAAGTTTTGAACCACAAAATAAAGTTAATTTTGGAAAAGACTGTGAAACCAAATAGGACAGACTAGAGCTTACGTTTAAACGATGCATTGTGGGCGTACCGTACTGCTTACAAGGGACCCATAGGAATGTCCCTTTACCGATTCATATTCGGTAAATCGTGCCACCTTCCAGTAGAGTTCGAACATAAGGCATTTTGGGCAGTAAAAAGATGCAACATGGAGTTGGACACCACATGTAATTATAAAAAATTAGATATTTAATAGCTTGAAGAGATCCGACGTGACACATTTGAAAATGCCCAAATTTATAAAGACAAAACCAAGGCGTTTCATGACCAAAGAATATCTCGTAAACAATTTTAAATTGGTCAAAAAGTGTTACTTTATAATCCAACATTGAGGATTTTTGCAGGTAAACTTTGAACCAAATGGCTTGGTCCTTTTGTTGTTACTAAACTATTTCTTCATGGTGTAGTCAAAATTAAAAATGAGGAGTCTGAGAAATATTTGAAAGTCAATGGACAAAGGTTAAAACCCTTTTATGAGAATTTTCAAGTACACGTGGTAAAGGAATTATTTTTTGAGGAGTCGGACGATTAAATTTTCCAGGTCGTCGAGCTAACGACGTTAAACAAAAATGCGTTATGGGAGGCAACCTACATTTATTTTCATTTAGTAATTTATTTTATTTATTTAATTTAATTTTGAATTCTAGTTTAGTTTGAAAATTAAATAAAATATTATTTTAATCCATTTGATTGTGATATTTCTAGAAGCATGGACGACGACTGTCATTTGTTTTGGAAGTTGGAATTAAATTGTGGTAGGGCACATTCAAATTTGAGGTATACATCTTTTTCAATCAAATCTATGGCTAAGCAAACCAAACAGACCAAGCCCAGAAGAAGGGACGAAGACGCGGCCTAAACGGCCAAAGAAAGAAACGGGCCAACTGGCTTGACGCGTCCTAAAAGAAGAAAAAGAGAAAGTGGGCCAAACGACTAAGAATGAAAAAGAAGGAAAAAAAGAGAAAAAAAAGAAAGGAAAGAAGGCATCGATAGCCAAGAAAGAAAAAAAGAAAAAATATTTTTTTTCAAACCCCCACATTCCCCTTTCTTTTTTTTTCCCTTTCTTCTTTTTCTTCACTTATCTTCTTCACCAAAACCCTAACACTTCAAGCCATCGCTGATTGCCCCTTCACTGCTATCAATCCCTTGACCGCTGGTGACCTCTTTGCCACAAACCCCCTCCCTTAAAACACCCTAAAAATTTCATCTTTGTTCACCCTAACCCAACCACCACCTTTATAAACCCTAAAACCTCACATTTTACCCCATAGCCATTGCTAGCATCATCCAAATTTTTGACGACATCGAAACCACCATCCATCGCCAATCTCTATCGTTCACCACCGATCTCTACTGCGAGCTACCACTAAATGGTCATCTTTGATTTTTTTTAGCCCGAAAAGAATCCTATGGTTCGTACTAGATGCCAATCAGCTGACATTTTACAGATTTTATTAAACCAAGGCCGATGCTTATTTTCAGTGCCACCGGTTGTCGATCTTAACAAAAAAGTTCTAGAACCATCACCACTGATAAATGTTGTTGGAATGAGTCAACATTGACAAAGAAGCTCGACACCAGTAACGATGGAAAGTTCACACGTTCGTCCCGACAAGTCTAGCAACACAAGGTATAATGTTCCAAACCTATAAACTGATTTACTATTATTAACGTTTCCTACAGGTCATTTAGACGAGCTAGAACAACGAACCTAAGTGAACAACCTAATCCTCAGTGAACAAGGTCGGCCACTACTCGTGCTCGACATACACAATCGTGCCAGCCCAATGAAGGGTCAAAGTCAACCCCGAATAGCAGTAATGAAGCTGTTGATATACCGAGCCCACCTTAAATCCAGTTGAAAATGAGTACCTGTAACACCCCTAACCCAAAACCGTCGTCGGAATAGGGTCAAAGGCGTTACCAAACAGATCGAAAACATTTATAACATTTCTTGCATTTCATTCATCTATCATACACATAATGTCCCTTAAGTGAGTCATCGAGACCTTAAGCATGCTTATAAACATGAATTAGGACTAAAACGAAACACATACAAAATTTGATGGAAAATTAAAAACTTTTCTATAATATAAATATATAAAACCACATTTAATGCCGTCCACTTCCTATAGTAATGGCTTAATTGCCACATGAGTCCTTACTCTTAAAAAGACATAACAAATAAGCACCCTTTTATAAAACATGCAAATTTCCCTTTTAATGCAATTCAATCCTTTTGTCAAATTAAGCACACAGACGGACAAATTATCATACGAGACTTTACCACATGCTTAATCACTCATCAAAGACACAGAAAATAATATTAAAATCTTATTTAGACTCAGATTCGTGGTCCCGAAACCACTGTTTTGACTAGGGTATAAACCGGACTGTTATAGTACCAGCCTCCTCGTAATAATAGGCATGGTTAGTGAGACCGAACTTATACAATGCTGCGAGAATAGAGACTTTGAGGATTTCTAAATTTTACAACATTAGAACACCAAACAAGATACGAGGAAATTCAACATCGGCCAATTTTAGTCTGCAAATATGTCTTTCTCTTTACTCTTGATGCACTTAACATGTGTAAGTCGATATTTAATTATTTTGCTGCTATTGGTTGGATATCATATGCGAATATTTATTAAGCTACGTACTATGAACTTGTGTTCGAATTTTATGTGACATTTAACTTTAATATGTTTGAAGTTGACACTGTTGAAACCCTGGATGTAATTAAACTCAGATTGCTTGGTAATTCATTTTCTATGTCTATTTTTTAGTTTAACATGGCCATGTGTTTTGTTGACCCTGACGATGTCTAATTCGATTCATACCATAGTGCTCTTCTTGAAATTTCTAGTAATTTTGATGCCAATTCCGCTTACTCGGTCTTAACAAACTCAGTATCCGGACTTACAATTCTAAGACCTCTAAAGCTTTGTTAGTGTATGAACCGACACTAAGGTACATTTATAGGTTTCTCACTTTTAATTATTCGAGCCACAATGATTCTACGTCTGTCTTAACTAGAACAGAGCTATTTTTCTTATGGTTCATGCATTCCGGTTTTAGGGTCAATTTGGGATATTGGTTTGTACATAATTTTCATGCTGTAATTCAAACTCAACGACCTTCATACTCAGCCCTTACATCACACACCTAGCTGAAAATATGTTTTCATTTAAAGTTGATTTTTCATCATTAACGTATGCTTATAATATGGATCCCTTGGATTAATATTGCTTGAATTCTATGGGTTTTCTTGTCGGTACCCCTACTTTGTTTTATTTTGTTCCCCTAGGTACACGGATCGCTTGAAGTAATAAAATCTTTCGACAAAGATGCGATCTGGCTACTAGAGAACAAGAGGAGCAACCACCTTCCACTATGGATGAATGACTTCATCTCATTGAGGCTTGCCTAGAAACAATGGAGGCCAACATCTCAAACATCCTCACCATTTTGCAAAGAGTTTGTAACAGCCCGATTTTAGCTAACTCAGAAAAGTGGTTTTGGAACCACAAATATGAGGTTGAAAAATTATATTAATATTATTTTTAGTGTCTACAGCATGTGTTTAGATATGTGTGAAAGTTCCATGTTTTAATTTATCGATTGGATGGTTAATTTGACAAAAAAACTTAATCGCGTAAAATGCAAAAGTTGCATTCTACTTGTTAAAAGTGTTTAATTTCTATGACTTATTAAATGAAAAATCCTTATTAGACCATTGATAGTGGAATTTGTCATAAATAGGCATGTATTTGATGTTTTAAATGTTTATTAACCAAGGTTAATTTAGTAATTTATGTATTAAGTATAATAAAATAAAACAAAATTTAAAATGGTTGTCATCTTCTTTAATTTACAACTGAAAAGAGAAGAAGAAGAAAACCATTTAGGGCTTGTGATATTCGGCCAACTCAAAGCTTGATTAAGGTATGAATTTTGTTCGGTTTTTGAAGACTTTTATGTTTCTATGATCGTTGCATCAAGTACTAGCTAGCCCGTGCCCTAATTTTTGAGTTTGTTGATGATTTTGTGAAGTTCCATTGATGAACTTTTAAGCTTTTAAATTTTTGATGATGAAAAATGGATATTTGTTGATAGATTATCATATTTTGTTAAGTGATTTTTGGTAAAAATACTATTTAAGGATTAAATTATGAAAAGTACAAATTATGTGGTTAAAATGTGAAATAAATGTGAAATATAGGCTGCTAAGGGTACTTTGGTAATTTGTCTAAGCATGAGTTTTGTTAAGTTTTGTGTAATTTGTGTTTTTATGAAATAGGGACTAAATTGTAAAAATGTGGAACTTTAGGGGCTAAAGTGTAAAAATTCCAAAATATGTGTTTGTGGTCTGAATTGAATGATTTGATGAATAAATGAGTTAATTTTGAATGTATACATATCAAGAACAAAATAAATCAGATTTAAATCGGGGAAAATCAAAGGTTATCAAATAGTCAATCCAGTCCGTTTATCCCTAATACGAGGTAAGTTCATGTGCAAATAAATGTCTTTAACTGAAATATATATGTTTATTTGTTATTGAACTACTATGAATGTTGAATGATCAAATACGAGCAAGAATCGACAAGGTTACAATATCTGAAAGTCCCATACGAACCTTAGGAATAGTATAGGTGTCATGACATTAGGATTAATGAGATGTGATTATGTGTAAGACCATGTCTAGGAAATTGGCATCATTATGTGGTTACTTGTAAGACCATGTCTGGAACATTAGCATCGTTATTTGATTTCGTGTAAGACCATAACTGCGCTATCGACATCAATATGTAATAACATGTAAGACCATATCTAGGATATGGCATTGTACGAGCTATATGTGATTTTCGAGTATCCTTAACGATTTCGAAAGGTTCAACGAGCAAAGTCAAGTCAAGAGAGAATATGTGAATGAGTTAAGTGACTCTGGTACATACGAGATTCATACAAGTATTGAAAAGGGAAGTAGTTGATAAATTCACTTGTGATATTGAATATGTATACATTAGGAAAGGTTTGTGAACTTTCATGTGCTTATGCTTAGTTTGCCTATTGAAGAAAATGATGTTGATTCATGTGGTAATTTTATTTGTATATGGTTACTAAGCTTTTAAAGCTTACTTGGTGTGTTCTTTCCCTATTTTATAGATAATCGAAGCTAGCTCGGATTCGGGGATCATCAAGAACATCGTCACACTATCGATCAACTTGTTGGTACTTTTGATGCTTTGAATATGGTATATGGCATGTATAGGCTAGTGTTATGATGATGTGTTTTGAGATATGATATTAGCCATGAGATTTGGCTTATGAATGATGTAAATGTTGACGTGTATTTGGCTATTTAAGTTGTCTTAAATCATAAGTTTGATAAGTGATATATGATGTATATATTTCCTTGTGTTTTGGCATGTTTGTGATGGATGTTGTGATGGTTATATGGTTGCTCAATTAGCTAGTTGTTAATTAGTGTATTATTGCTTGAAAAATGACATGTTGTGGCTTGATTTGAAGATAATGAAATTGATGGATTTTAAATGGCATGATTTGTATATGAAATAACATGTTTTGGTTGTCTATATATGTGTTGAAATGGTATTATTTTGGTTGTTTAGGTGAACATGAGAATGGTGGCAAATTGGCCTTGCAAATGGACTATTTTTGTCCACACGGGCAGAGAAACGGACGTGTGTCTCAGCCATGTGCAACACACAGTCATGCTACATGGTCATGTGTCCCCTGGTGTTGAAATTGAATTGAAGTCAATATGCTCTACACGGTATCACACAAGCGCGTGACCGGCCGTGTGGCACAAATTAGTGTACCCCCTAAATGGAACTCGACCTAGCATACATGCGTGTGACTTGGCCATGTTGCATAAGTCAGTATACCCTATAGGATTGGTACGGCCTAGCGCACGGCCTGACACACGGGTGTGTGTGGCCATTTCGAAGGGCACACAAAGCTGAACACACAGCGTGTGGTCACCGTGACCCAAGATGAAGATGTATGCCCTATTTTCACATGGCCTGGGACACAGGTGTGTCTGGAAACGTGTGAGGCACGCGGCCTGTTCACACGGGCGTGTGACCCTTATATGTTTGTTAAATTTTTAAGTTTTCGAGAATTTTCGTATGTTATCAGTTTTGTCCCGAACCATTTCTAAAGCATGTTTAAAGCTTCGTAGGCCCTTATAAGGGACAATGTGATATTGTTTGAATGATGTTTGAGAATGGATGCATAAATGTATGTTGTATGTTGTGATTTGATTAGTAATGCCTCGTAACCCTATTCCAGCAACGGATACGGGTTAGGGGTGTTACAGCGGTCACTTCCACCGCCCTTTGGCCCATTAAATATAAATGGGGAGTACACTTTTCTCCACACTTATTATTCTTTTTGCACATTAGGGACAATGTGGGCAAAGTAGGGGATCATGCCATACTTTCTTTTGCATGTGTTTTGCTAAGAATAATTTCTTAATTCATTTAAAAAATAAACCTCTAATTCTTATGTTTAGTTTACTTAAATAAGTGCGTGAATCATGAATAACTATTTCTTGCTTGATCAATGAATATTTTTTAGAATTGAAAATGTTATGCCTTAGTAAATATTTCATGAAAACTGTTGGCTTTTTTTAACATGCCTAATGAAAGTACTTGTTTAAATAAATAAATAAATTTACTAATAGCTTGGTTAAGAGTGAAGATTTAGAAATGTGACCAAGTTGAGTAACCGATATGAGGTGCTTGGGTTGTCATCTCATTTCGCGTCAAAAGGTTTGGTGACAAGCCGAAGCTTGTAACACTCCGCTAGCCGAGTTTCCTTGAGAAAGGAGAAATAAATCAATTAGGGGCATGTGAAATTGAGTAACCGGGATGAGGTGCTTGGGTTGTCATCTCGTTTCACGTCAAATGGTTTGATTATGTCTCTAACTCGTTAAAAATAAATAATTAAATAAATAGAACGTGTCAGGTTGAGTAACAAGGGTGAAGTACTTGGGTTATAATCCCACTTCGCGTCAAAAGACTTGACTACGTTTCAACTAAATAATAATAAAAATAATAAAAAATATTGATAAATTTATATGTTGGGTATGATGGTTTCGCATGTTTGATTAAACCTAAATTTAGTGAAATAGTTGAATTTGACATACAGTTCGAGATTTTATAAAATGCTTATTGTAACAGCCCAATTTAGGGCCTAGTCGGGATAGTGGTGCGAGGCCATGAACCCAAGGTGAAATTATGAGTTTTTCAAGTTTATGTCGTGTTTGCACGTTAGTATGAAAGTTTTGTAAAGCAATTTTATTAAGTTGAGGTCAATTGGTCTAAAAAGGACTAAATTGCAAAAGGTGCAATATATGAGTTTCTAGAAGCTTTTTGCATGAAATAGCTATAGAATAATAATTATGAGCCCTTAAATAGAAATTTGCCCAAAATTTAATTTTTGAACAAAATTGGCCTTAAGAGACTATTATGGAATTTTTTAAGAGGAAGGGCATTTTGGTCATTTGGCCTCATTAGTGATTAAAATAGGATAAAGATGAGAAAAATTCACTCATCTTCTTCCTTGTTGCTTCCGAAAATTGGGAGACACCATAGCTAGGATTCTTCATTTTTTTCAAGCTCATAGTAAGTTCATCTTAGCCCTGCTTTTAATATTCTTCAGATTTTGAAGTTCTCAGTATTATGAATTAGCAAATTTTAGCTATAAAATGAGCTAAGATGCATGTTCAAAATCTACCCTTGAATGACATGCTTGTTAAATGATGTTTTATGGAATTTTAAGAGAGTTTGATGTTAGATAAACATCTTTTCCTTAATGAATTTCATGAAAAATGGTAGTAGGGATCATTTTGTAATAGTTATAAAATTGGTCATACCTACTAGAAATAGTGAAAATTGATGATTGTTATAGAAGAGAAAATGATTCAGTTGAGCATGAAGTTTAAGAAAGTTGCATGAAAATCATTTTACGAGAATTGGGGCAAAGGTGCAAATATTAGAAAGTATAGGGGCAAAATAGTAATTTTTCTAAAGTATGAGTTGTGAGTCAATTTAATCAATATGGTTATTAAATAATCTATTTATGATTATAGATTAATAAAAATGAAGCCCGGATCAAAACCGAGGCACGAACAAAGTCGAGGACTAAATTACACATCTACATACATTTTATATATTGAGGAAAGTTTGTATGATTTCTAAGGTTTATGATTATTATCATTAAATTGCTTAAAATAATGTACAATAATTGTATGAAATGATCATGTTATGTTCAAGCAAGAAATCATGATGATAAGTACGAGCAAGTCCCGATGGGAGATGAATTTCCCAGGATACTCGATCTACCAAGCAAGTTATCATGTAAGTCTAAGGCAAGCTTCGCATTGATCAACTTAGCAAGCAAGTTATCATGTAAGTCCAAGGCAGGCTTGGCATTGATCAAGTTATCATGTAAGTCCAAGACAAACTTGGCATTGATCAAGTTAGCAAGCAAGTTATCATGTAAGTCCAAGGCAAGCTTGGCATTGATCAAGATATCATGTAAGTCCAAGGCAAGCTTGGCATTGACCAAGTTAGCAAGCAAGTTATCATGTAAGTCCAAGGACTCAAGCTTGGCATTGAGTATGTTATCAAGAGCAAGACTTCATATAAGTCCATGTCAAGACATGACCTTGAAACCAAGATGAGATAACCCATGTAAGACCATGTCTAGGATATGTCTTTGGCATCATATTATGTGGGAAGAGATTTAGTATCCTCAGTTATTCACAGAAATTCATCGGGCAAATGAGTAAGCTAAGAGAAGATAGCAAGAAAACTAAGAAAGTAAAGTTAGTATCAAGATGAAGTTAGATGAAGTTGAGTATTATTCATGTTGTGAATGAGAAAGTTGATATCAGGATTATTGTTATTATAGTATACTGATCAATGTGATCAAGTGATACAGGTATCATGGTTACCTTACAAGTATGATAATTGTAAGTGTCATGAGACATGTAAGAATCTATATGAGTAAGTAAGCTTTAGCTGAAATTCATGATACCATTGTTTATGTGAAATGGTTTATATTAAGCAATGATGATGCTAAGAATTGTTACATGCAAACTTACTAAGCTATATGCTTACGTTATGATTCTTTCTTTCTATGCAGTCCCGCCAAGCTAACTCGTGGATCATTAAAATCGAAGCTCGCAACACACTATCAACTCTTATTTTGGTATAGCCAAGTTACTTTACTAAGTATGGCATGTATAGGAAACATTCATTTTGTGAACATGTTTTAAGAAGGGCCTTTGTAAAGGCTATCAAGTTTATTATTCTTTTGTTTATGGCTAAGTGATTGGCCAAATTTGATTAAGCATGTATGTTTATTGAGATCAATAAAGCATGTAGTATTATTCATAAAATTGGGTTGTTATTGCATCGTTGAATTGTGTATGGTTATGATCTTCATTTCAGGGTGGCTAACGGCTTGGTAAATAGCCTGTAAGTGCCCACACGGTTTGACACACGGGCGTGTGTCAAGACCGTGTTAACCATGCACCTTAGTATTATTAATCAGAATAGGCCACAGGCAAATCCCACGGTCGTGTATGTGTGTTGTGTAAGACATGCGGTTTGGACATGGGCGTGTTCCCAGACCGTGTTGATTTAGTTAGTATATCAAGAATTAGCACACGGTCTAAGCATACGGGCGTGTCATGGCCGTGTGAAATTAGTCAGTAACCTCCCACGGTTGGTAGACACGGGCGTGTCTAAGTCGTGTGGAAATAGTCAGTAGCCCTACACGGTTTGAGGGCATAGGCGTGCTTACAGGCACGGGCGTGTTCCAAGTCACACGGACGTGTGAACCCTACTTCAAAAATGAGTTATTTGATTTTAATTCCGAAAGTTTTCTGACATGAGTTAAAGGCCTCGTAGGCCCTTGTTATATGTGTTGACTAAGAAAGTGAAGTTTTTAAGTTGGAACAAAATTTTATAGCCCATAAGTACATGTTTCAGGGAGTTCAAGCATAGTAATAACTCGTATCAAGACCCAGTATCGGTCTTGGGTGTAGGGTATTACATTTAGTGGTATCAAAGCTACGATTTAGTCGATTCTAGGACTAATGTAGCACGAGCATGAGTCTAGCTATACATGCCATACGTAAGAATGTTTTTATAATGATAGTGTGACGACTCCTGACGACTTAAATTATGTTTATACATATAGTAAATGGATCCCAAAAGAGCTGAGGCGGATGATGCAGAAAGTAACACACCAGCTCCCGCAGAAGGGACGGTGCGGTATGAGAATGAGAATAGACCCATTACGGTGAGTCAAAAAGGAGGAAGAGAAGAGGCTAGAGAAGCCTTCCTTTATATGATGGATGCCTGGTATACGTAGTTTGTTCGAGCGAACCCGAATGCACAACCCCCTCCACCCTCGCCTGTTCCACAACCTACTCCAATAGTAGAGGTGGTAAGAGGAGGTGAACCTCCAATTGATAGGATCAGGAAGCATGGGGCAGAAGAATTTCGAGCTAGAAAAGATGATGATCCAGAAAGAGTTTGAGTTCTGGTTAGAAAATACCATCAAAGTATTTAACGAACTGTCCTGCACTCTAATAAATGCATGAAGTGTGTAGTCTCTCTCTTAAGAGATTCTGCTTAGTAATGGTGGAACACCCTTGTGTCGATGGTACCAAGGGAAAGGATCTCATGAGAATTCTTCCAATAAAAGTTTAAGAAAAAGTATATCAGCCAGAGGTTTGTAGACCAGAAGAGGAAAGAATTTTTAGAGCTGAAGCAAGGCAATATGTCAGTAACTGATTATGAGCGAGAGTTCGTATGACTCAGCAAGTACGCTCGCAAATGTGTATCCACTGAGGCCATTATGAGTAAAAGGTTTGAAGATGGTTTAAATGAGGACATTAAGCTGGTTCTTGCTATCCTCGAATTAAAAGAATTCGTTGTGCTAGTGGAAAGAGCTTGCAAAGCCGAAGAACTAGTAAAAGAGAAGAAGAAATTTGAAATGGAGTCTCGCGATTCTAGAAAGAGACAGTGGAACAAGTCGTTCCAATCATCATCCAAAAAGTCAAGAGATTTTTTTTACTCGAACAGCTACTTCCACTGGATTTTCGAGAAAAGACTAGAGTAAGTAGTATTTGGGAAATAAAGCACAGACGACTTTAGTTGCAAGTGTTGGGAATTTTAGACCTGACAGACTTGAATGTCCACAATGTGGCAGACGCCATTTGGGAGAATACTGAGCACATGAAAATGCATGTTTTAGATGTGGTTCCCAGGACCATTTCATAAAGGATTTTTTAGCGATGACTAAAGAAGAAAGAACTCAGAACCCGAGATCCGGGAGTATGGTCAGAGGGAGACCGCAGAAGAACCCGAGAAGTGGGGCAAGTGGAAGAGGTAACCCTAGAGAGTAGGCCGCGAGACCCGAGGGAAAAGCACCTGCAAGGACTTATGCCATTCGCACTCGCGAAGAGGTATCTTCCTTGATCTTATTACGGGTACCTTTTCTCTTTACAATACCAAAGTTATTGCTTTAATAGACCCCGGATCCACACACTCTTACATTTACATAAAATTAGTACCCGGTTTGGGTGTGCCTATAGATACCACAGAATTTGTGATTAAGGTGTCTAATTCTTTAGGCAAGAGTATGTTAGTTGATAAAGTTTGTAAAGATTGTCCATTAATGATTAGAGGTTATTACTTTAAAGCAAATCTTATATTGTTACCATTTGATAAATTTGACCTCATTCTTGGTATGGACTGGTTGACTACTCATAATGTAATTGTAAATTGTGGGAAGAAATACATCGAGATGAGATGTGAGAATGGGGATACTCTTCATGTAGAATCAGATGAGCAAGGTAGATCGTCGGTAATAATTTCTCATATGATGGCGCAGAGATATCTAAGAAAAGGATATGAGGCATTTTGACCTTTCTATTGAATGATAAAGAGACAGAGTTAAAGATTGAATCAATCTTGATAGTATGTGAGTATGTGGATGTTTTCACGAGAATTACCGGATTACCACCAGCCGGAGAAGTTGAGTTTAGCATTGAGCTAACTCCGTCTTCGACCAATATCCATTACTCCTTATAGAATGGCTCCAACAGAGTTGAAAGAGTTGAAATTCTGATTGCAAGAGTTGATGACAAAGGCTTTGCAAGATCAAGTTGTTCACCATGGGCGCTCCGGTTTTGTTTGTGAAAAGAAAGATGGCACCATGATATTATGCATTGATTACCGCTAGCTTAATAAAGTGACAGTAAAGAACAAGTATCCATTACCTAGGATCGACGATTTGTTTGATCAATTGAGAGGAGTGACTGTATTCTCAAAAATAGACTTGAGATCAGGGTACTACCAGTTGAGAGTAAAGGATTCAGATGTATCCAAGACTGCCTTTCGAATAAGATATGGGCATTATGAATTTTTGGTCATGCCCTTTGGGTTGACCAATGCTCCTGCGGTATTCATGGACTTAATGAACCGCATTTTTAGACCATACCTTGACAAGTTTGTAGTTGTTTTTATTGAAGAGATACTGATTTATTCCCGAGACGAGAATAAACATGCTGATCATCTACGGATAGTTTTACAGACTCTTCGAGAAAATCAGTTGTATGCCAAATTGAGTAAAAGTGAGTTTTGGCTCAAGGAAGTGGGATTCCTGGGACATATTGTCTCGAGAGATGGAGTCTGAGTAGATCCAAGTAAGATCTCAGCTATAATAGACTGGAAACCACCGAAGAACATCACTGAGATTAGAAGTTTTTTGGGCCTAGCAGGCTACTATAGACGATTTGTCAAGGGGTTTTCTATGATTGCAACCCCGATGACTAAATTGTTACAGAAGAACATAAAGTTTGAGTGGTCGGAAAGATGCTAACAAAGTTTTGAGAAGTTGAAAGCAATGCTGACAGAAGCTCCAGTCTTTGTACAACCCAAATCAGGGAAAGAATTTGTAGTCTACAATGATGCATCCTTAAATGGATTGGGCTATGTACTCATGCAAGAAGGCAAAGTGATTGCTTATGCCTCAAGACAGTTAAAACCTCATGAGAAGAATTATCCGACGCATGACCTAGAATTGGCCGCCATAGTCTTCTCATTAAATATCTAGAGACGCCATTTATACGGTGAACGGTGTCAAATTTTCACCGATCACAAAAGTTTGAAGTACTTGATGACGCAGAAAGAATTGAACTTAAGACAAAGAAGATGGTTAGAGTTGATAAAAGACTATGAGTTGGTCATCGACTACCATCCAGGAAAGGCGAATGTAGTTGTCGATGCTTTGAGCGAAGTCTCTGCTTATTTTAAGAGCACCAATTCAAGGATATCCTTATCCAAAATGGCTCCATTTTAGCTGAGTTAAGAGCTAGACCAATGTTTCTTCAAGAGATCTTTGAAGCTCAGAAAGAAGATAGTGAGTTGCAAGTTAAGAGAGCTCGGTCTGAGTCAAGTCTTTGAATCCGACTTTACGATTAATTCTATGGATATTTAATGTTTGGAGATAGAGTTTGTGTGCCAAGAAAGAGGAGCTTATCTGAGAGAATTTTGTATGAAGCACATAACGGTGTTTATCTGTACATCGGGTAGTACCAAGATGTATAATGATCTAAAGCAACATATTGGTGGCCAAAAATGAAGAAAGACATTTCAGAATTTGTTTCCAAGTGCATGATTTGTCAGCAAGTAAAAGTTGAGCACCAAGTACCTTCAGGTTTGCTTCAGGCCATCTTGGTCCCCGAGTGGAAATGGAATCGTATCACCACAGATTTCGTAACGGGTTTACCGTTGTCTCTGAGCAAGAAAGATGCTACTTGGGTAGTGGTTGATAGACTCACGAAGTCAGCCCACTTTATACATGTACAGTGGATTACTCCTAGACAAGTTGGCAAACTTGTATATTTGAAATAGTAAGACTTCACGGAGTTCCTTATCGATCATATCATATAGAGATTCAAGATTCACATCCAGATTTTGGAAGAAGCTGTAAGAAGCTTTGGGTACAAAATTGAGTTTTAGCACAGCTTTTCACCCTCAAACTGACGGTCAGTCAGAAAGGTTAATTCAAGTACTCGAGGACATGCTCAGATGTTGTGTTTTGGAATTCCAAGGCAGTTGGGAAAAGTTTCTCCCATTGGTAGAATTCGCCTATAATAATAGCTTTCAGTCGAGCTTAAAGATGGCACCTTATGAGGCCCTATATGGGCCTAAGTGTAGAACTCCTTTGTTTTGGACTGAACTTAAAGAGAACCAAATTCACGGGGTTAATTTTGTTAAAAAAGCTGAAGAGAAAGTGAAAGTGATTCAAGAATGTTTAAAAGCTACCTCAGATAGACAGAAATCCTATTCAGATTTAAAGAGAAAAGAGATCGAGTACCAAGTTGGGGATAAAGTCTTTTTGAAAGTATCACCATGGAGAAAAGTTCTCAGATTTGGTCGTAAAGGCAAATTAAGTCCACGTTTTATTGGACCCTACAAGATTACTGAGAGAGTTGGACCGGTAGCTTACCGTTTGGCTTTGCCCTCTGAATTAGAGAAGATACATGTAGTGTTTCACGTGTCAATGTTACGACGCTGACGACCCTGATGTAATCTTGAAAATAGAGATTCATCCCGACATGACTTATGGTGAAGAACCAGTCAAGATTTTGGCTCGGGAAGTTAAGCAACTAAGAAATAAGAGTATTGTCTTAGTAAAGGTATTGAGGCAAAGGCATGGAATCGAAGAAGCTACATGGGAATCAGAAGAAAGTATGAGAAATTAGTATCCAAACCTTTTTCCTGGTAAGATTTTCGAGAACGAAAATCCCTAAGAGGAGAATTGTAACAACCAAATTTAGGGCCTAGTCAGGATAGTGGTGCGAGGCCACAAACCTGAGGTGAAATTAAGAGTTTTTCAAGTTTATGTCGTGTTTGCACGTTAGTATGAAATTTTACAAAGCAATTTTATTAAGTTGAGGTCAATTGGTCCAAAAAGGACTAAATTACAAAAGTTGCAATATATGAGTTTCTAGAATCTTTTTGCATGAAATAGCTTTAGAATAATAATTATGAGCCCTTAAATAGCAATTTGCCCAAATTTAAATTTTGGACAAAATTGGCCTTAAGAGACGAGACTATTATGGAAATTTTTAAGAGGAAAGGCATTTTGGTCATTTGGCCTCATTAGTGATTAAAATGGGATAAAGATGAAAAAATTCACTCATCTTCTTCCTTGTTGCTGCCAAAAATTGGGAGACACCATAGCTAGGGTTCTTCATTTTTTCAAGCTCATGTAAGTCCAAGGCAAACTTGGCATTGATCAAGTTATCAAGCAAGTTATCATGTAAGTCCAAGGCAAGCTTGGCATTGATCAAGATATCATGTAAGTCCAAGGCAAGCTTGGCATTGATCAAGTTAGCAAGCAAGTGATCATGTAAGTCCAAGGCGAGCTTGGCATTGATCAAGATATCATGTAAGTCCAAGGCAAGCTTGGCATTGATCAAGATAGCAAGCAAGTTATCATGTAAGTCCAAGGACTCAAGCTTGGCATTGAGTATGTTATCAAGAGCAAGACTTCATATAAGTCCATGTCAAGACATGGCCTTGAAACCAAGATGAGATAACCCATATAAGACCATGTCTAGGATATGGCTTTGGCATCATATTATGTGGGAAGAGATTTAATATCCTCAGTTATTCACAGAAATTCATCGGGCAAATGAGTAAGCTAAAAGAAGATAGCAAGAAAGCTAAGAAAGTAAAGTTAGTATCAAGATGAAGTTAGATGAAGTTGAGTATTATTCATGTTGTGAATGAGAAAGTTGATATCAGGATTATTGTTATTATAGTATACTGATCAATGTGATCAAGTGATACAGGTATCATAGTTACCTTACAAGTATGATAATAGTAAGTGTCATGAGACATGTAAGGATCTATATGAGTAAGTAAGCTTTAGCTGAAATTCATGATACCATTGTTTATGTGAAATGGTTTATATTAAGCAATGATGATGCTAAGAGTTGTTACATGCAAACTTACTAAGCTATATGCTTACGTTATGATTCTTTCTTTCTATGCAGTCCCTCCAAGCTAACTCGTGGATCATTAAAGTCGGAGCTCGCAACACACTATCAACTCTTATTTTGGTATAGCCAAGTTACTTTACTAAGTATGGCATGTATAGGAAACATTCATTTTGTGAACATGTTTTAAGAATGGCCTTTGTAAAGGCTATCAAGTTTATTATTCTTTTGTATATGGCTAAGTGATTGGCCAAATTTGATTAAGCATCTATGTTTATTGAGATCAATGAAGCATGTAGTATTATTCATAAAATTGGGTTGTTATTACATCGTTGAATTGTGTATGGTTATGATCTTCATTTCAGGGTGGCTAACGGCTTGGTAAATAGCCTGTAAGTGCCCACACGGTTTGACACACGGGCATGTGTCAAGACCGTGTTAACCCTGCACCTTAGTATTATTAATCAGAATAGGCCACGGTAAATCCCACCGCTGTATATGTGTGCCGTGTAAGACACACGGTTTGGACATGGGCGTGTTCCCAGACGGTGTTGATTTAATCAGTATATAAAGGATTAGCTCACGGTCTAAGCCCACAGGCGTGTCATGGCCAGGTGAAATTAGTCAGTAGCCTCCACGGTTGGTAGACACGGGCTTGTCTAAGCCGTGTGGAAATAGTCAGTAGCCCTACACGGTTTGAGGGCATAGGCGTGCTTAAGGGCACGGGCGTGTTCCAAGTCACACGGGCGTGTGAACCCTGCTTCAAAAATGAGTTATTTGATTTTAATTTCGAAAGTTTTCTGACATGAGTTAAAGGCCTCGTAGGCCCTTGTTATATGTGTTGACTAAGAAAATGAAGTTTTTTAGTTGGAACAAAATTTTATAGCCCGTAAGTACATGTTTCAGTGAGTTCAAGCGTAGTAATGACTCGTATCCAGACCAGTATCGGTCTTGGGTGCGGGGTGTTACACTTATTGATTGAGTTTAGCAATTGTTTATTTTTTATTCACCTAATTGTTTGAAGTATGCTTGACTAGGAAAAGAGGTTTTTGATTTTGAAGAGGATTGATGAGTTATTTCTAGTGGATATCATGCTTGAGGACAAACATCGGCTAAGTAGGGAGAATCTGATAGTAAGATAAACTCGTATTTTTAATATATTTATTTTTGGCTAATTATCGAATAAAATGCTATTAAAGTTGGGGATCGACTATGAGAGGAAGAGTTTGCGGTTTGAGGGATCCTCGATTGTTATAACCAGCTTATTGTTTGGAAGGGAAAATCTATTTCAAGGATCGATTCAAGATTGGAGTACACCGAGGCTAAGGCTAAGCTTAAAAATATTTTATTTACTAATTTACTTTATTTGCTTAAATTTATTTTTGCAATTTTGATTATGTTTTTATTTTATTTTATTACATTTCATATTTCTTTATTATCTTTGTTAATTTAAACCCCCAATTTTTATTTTTTTCAGCATTGCTATGCACAGGTCATGGGCACGATTGTGACCGCGGCAACAATTCTGGTCACGAAAAAAGGCGAAATTAGATAGCCAGTCCCTGTGGATTCGACCCTACTGCTCTATATTGCTATTACTGTTATTTTATCATAGGAATTTATATTTGGTGGTTTCGACACCCATCAAATTCCCACCCAAAATAAATTATAACTATTAATTTGTAATTATAAAAAAAAATCTAATTGGAAAAGATTTTTATGTCAATTTTAGTAGTATAATATTATTACATAATTAAAAAAATATTTCTTTTTGAAAGTCATTAAAAATAGGCGTGAGCGTTCGATCGAATCGAGTAAAAGAATTTAAGTTAATTGAGTTGACAAGTCCCATCTTATCGTTTTATCTCGATTTAAATTTTTTTTGAATTGAGTGAAATTGTTCAAGTGAAATTAAAAAGTGAAACATATCAAATTAAAATCTTGTAACAATATAACAAATTTTATGTTAGAGTACATAAATTTGAAACCATATATATTTGAAAACTTTTTCAAAGCAAAATAAGACAAAAAAGATATTTTAATATGATACACTTGAATCGTTAAATAACTTATTTAGGGCTCTAAAATTATTATTTTATAAAAAAATTAGTTTTAACTTTCTTTACATATTCTTTAAATTTTTTAAATTTTTTAAAAAATTAACTTTTGAAATTTTATAAATATTTTAAATTTTAAAATTTATTTTGAATTTTTGTTGAGGAGAGACCAGTTTATTCATTTCCAAAACTAAAGAGTATTTGCACAATTTGTTATTTTAATTTTTAAATTATAAAATTTATTCAATATTCAATTATTTATTCAATTAACTTGAAAAATGAAATAACATAATTTGATTAACTCAAAATTAAAACTCTTTTTCAAATCAATTTTGTAAATCCCTAATTCAAGTAATTTCCTTAATTCTCCAAAATAATTAAGTGGAGTAAATCTATTATCTAAACATATGATTAGATACAAATTCAATTATTGAAAACTTTTCGAATATTAAAATGAATGTGGATATATCATTTACTCCAAAAGAAAACAAAATAAATTGGACTAAAAGGTCCACCTAGAAGTTATTGCTATTATTAGCTATTAATATAAAGGGGGTTGTAACCGCCACCTAAGATCAGAGTCGGATGTGAAAGCTAATTAAGGCATTAATAGCCTAAAATCATCCCAGATCTTTCTTTAATGGCCTATCAACTCCCCTCTATGCAATGAAGATAGTTTCCGGTACACCACCTTTTTGAAAAGGAGAGTGAGCAGGGCAGGATGATTTTTGTACCTAATAAACAAAACAAATTGACTCCATGTTTGGATGAATTCATGTGCAAGCTGGTTCCAAGCACCACCTTTAATGTGGCAGTGGCACTTTTGATGTTACTCGGGAAAAAATTAAATAAGACATCCAACCTTGTGAGAAACCGAACACCTGCAACGCCACGCCTTGACCATCCCCTAAGAAAAGGAAAATAGGACTGGGGAAAATCAGACAATTGTTGCTGACTAGGTAAACCCAACCGTGTTCTCGATTCTAAGATTCTGTGACCGTACGAGCTACGCTACACCTTTCAACGAAAGAGCATTAAATTATGTCCGCGTACCATTTCCGTGTGCTGGCTTGTTTAGGGATCAGATGTCTGCGCCGGTAGAGTTAAGTATGACATCAAAGAACTCCATGTTGAACTAATTAACTTCAGTTAGCCACCCTCCAGGGTGGAGATGGTCCAAAGTTCTTTGGTGCCCACGCCGCCTTCAATGCTAGCTCCCACTGCCTGTCAAAAGCCTCAAAAATGAAGGATTAGATAAAATACGAGACTTGAAAAAAAGGGATTAGGTAAATTTTAAGGCATTTTTTTAAATAGGCCAAGTCTTGGATAAAAGTCTTGAATATAATATGTTATAAAAATATTTTATTAATTATATAGGTTAAATAGTAATTATATATTTATATTAAATCACTAATCTAATAACAATTAAATTTATTATCCAAAACTAGGAGTGAGCATTCGATCGAATCGAGTAAAAAAATTTCAAGTTAATCGAGTTCACGAGTCCTATTTTATCATCCTAACTCAATTTGAAATTTTTTCAAATCGAGTCTAGTGAAATTAAATTTAAATCGAGTCCAATTGAGTGAAATTATTCGAGTTAAATTAAAAAAATTAAACATGTCAAATAAAAATATTGTTACAGTATAACTAATTTCATATTAGAGCACATAAATTTGAAACAATATATATTTGAAAATATTTTCAAAGCAAAAAAAAAAAAGATACTTAAGTATAATAAATTTGAATCATTAATTAGGTTCAAAATTATTATTTTAGAAAATTTTAAATTTTTTAAATTTTTAGAATTTTTAAAAAATTTACAATTTTTTAAAAATATAAATTTTGAAATTTTATAAATATTTTGAATTTTTAAAATTATTTTAAATTATTTTTGTATTTTTATTGTAAGAGACAAATTTATTTATTTTAAAGTTGACAACGACCAAAAGAGTATTTATACCAATTTGTTATTCAAATTATTCAAGTTATTGAATTGTAAAATTTAACTCGACTTGAATTCGAAACTCAAAAAGAGTTATCCGAGTTGACTTGAATAACTCGAAATTCAATTTTTTTTTTCCATTTTTTCGAATTAAATTGAGTTTTGCTCACCCCTACCCATAACCTTAAAAAAAAAAAGCTAACCCAACTAAAATATAAAATTTTAATAAATATATTTAATACAATAAAATATTTATTATATTTCTTTATGTTTTTTAATATAAAAATATTACTAATATTTAGTGAAAACTTTTAATATAAATACTTTTTAATATGTTAGAAAACTTTTATTTTAGCCTTTTTTTAGTGCATTTAGTATATTATATTTTTTTAAAATATTTTTAAATAAAAATGTAACACCCTTAACTCATATCTCATGCCGTAATAGGGTTACGAGCATTCTTGGAGTTCTGATTAAATTAATAGATATGTCATATCATATTACATTCACGTCAGAAACCAATCAAAATAAAAAAAATATTATCCCTTATACGAGCCCTCGAGTCCCAAAATATGCATTAGAAACAAATTGGGACTTAATCGGGTACTCAGAGAATTTTTCAAAAACATCAAAAAATTTCATAGGTGCAAGGGTCATACGGCCAAGCCACACGCCTTGTGAAAATTTTAAGCATACTGACTTATGCAAATCAAAAGATACAGGGGACACATGGCCGTGTCAATTGGTCGTGTGTCACACGCGATGAGACACACCGTGTGGACGAAAATAGGCTATTTTTCAAGCCACATTTCTCACCCATATGAATATCAACCTAACCTCAACAATTTACACATCATTAGGCCATATTAAGACATTCAAATACACAAGCTAAAATTAAGTCTTAAACATTCATCATCACAATCAATCTATATGTTCTTAGACACCTCAAATGGCAATTTATAAACATGTCAACCAAATATTCAAACTTACCTATTTAATTCATCTAACAATTCTACCAAAGTTCACCATAAATTAAATGTACCCAAACTTATATTATTCACATTAACATCATTAATATGCCTCATTCTCAAACCAATATATATATGAGTCGATTATATAGACAAAATATAATTCATAACATTTACACAAGCCAAATTTTGATCAAATCCACAAACCCTATACATGCCATATAAATCATATTGAACGTTTCAAAAACTACCGAATAAGCTAGATAGTGTGACTTGAGTGCTGATCCGATCTTCCAACCTCTCGAAAATCTACAAAGACATTAAACAATACAAGTAAGCTTAATGAAGCTTAGTAAGTTTGATGGGTTAAACATAAATCTTACCGAACCTACTATAACAAATCAAATAATCAAAATCATCCATGTCAACTCCCTGTCAATCACAACTTCAATCGATAAATATACTTGTTTCAAGTCCATACCAAAAATAAATAATATGTCTTTCGATTTCAATATATATATCACCTTACCAAATCTTTTACAAATCGAAGAACAACTTACGGATAAGAGTATATCGTTATCAGAAGCTTGTAAGTTGAACAGAAGCTCATGAAAGCTAAATAGAAGCTCATAAGAGCTCAACAGAAACCCATAAGGATTGAACAGAAGCTCGTAAGAGTTGAACAGAAACTCATAAGAGTTGAACAGAAGCTTATGAGAGCTGAAAAGAAACTCATATGAGTTAAATAGAAGCTCGAAAGAGCTAAACAGAAAGTAAAACACAAGAGTTCGCAAAAATGTTGAACCCTGGTTTACTTGGGTAATTTACCAATATCTTCCTCCAATGCCGTCAATGCGCCAAATCCTGAAAGTACTCAAATCCCGCGTTCCTGAATATTCAATTCAAGATTATAACTCCAACAATAATTCATTTCTCAAAAATAGAATAAATACATCATACCATTCATCAAATTAATATAAATATTAAAGTTTAACCATACGAACTTACCTGGATTGAATTGTAATGTTTGCAGAAGTTTAGGGACTATTCCACTATTTTTCTTTTTCAAAAGTATCTAGGGATCTTGATCTAAAATATAAAATTACTCATTAATTAGCATATATTTTAGTTCCAATTCATTTCACAATTAATACCCTTCAATTTTTAAATTTACACAATTACCCAAACTTTTATAACATTTACAACTTTTACAATTTAGTCCCTTAACTAGTTAATCTATCAAATGAACTAATTTTTCTCAATTAATAATTTTATAAATATTCTAAGCTATCATATAGCCCTTATTAAAATAGAAACTTAATACCAAACCCTAATATTTTAACCTTTTCACAATTTGATCTTAAAATTAATATTTAACAAAATCACTTTATAAAATCATCATACAACAAAATTAAAGCTCTAAATCCATGTTATTCATCTAAAACAACTTATATTTATCAATGGAAACTTCCAAAATTTTCAATAAAATCAAAAATTAAGATAAGACTTAGTTGGATTTAATTGTAACAATCTCAAAAACATAAAAATTACAAGAAAAGGGCAAGAATTGAACTCACTTAAAGGAAAAAAAAAAAATGAAAAACTACCTTAAGGGCTCTCCTATGGCATTTTTGGACAGAAAATTGAAGAAGAATTGCCTACAAACTCTTTTAATTTCTAATTTGTATGTTTAATTTCACTTTATTTACAATTTTGCCATTAATGGCTTTATTTTAATATTTCTTTCTTTCTTATGCTGCCTTAGCCTCTCATTTAGGCTTATTTACTCTTTAATTCCTCCTTATTCACTAATTAAGCCATTCAATCACTTATTTCTTAAAATTAGCAAGTTTTGCACATTTTTTTAATTTAGTCTTTTTAATTAATTAACTATCAAAACGTTGAAATTTTATAACAAAACTTTAATACTACCTTCATGACACTTCTTAAATATTTATAAAAATATTTACGGCTCGCTTTATAGAAACGAGGTCTAGGGACACTTTAATATTTACGGCTCACTTTAATATTTACGGCACACACGCCCGTGTGGTCTAGGGACACGCCCGTGTAACCCTATGACATGCCCGTGTTTTAGGCCGTGTCCTACCCTGTGTAACTCTCTGACTTATAACACAAATATTATCACTACTTTCCAATAACACATCATTTAACCAACTTCCAAATTATACCAATTTCAACCCAAAATTTGCCTATTTCAAATCATTCACACATCAACCTAAATATACCATATTCAACTATTATTTTACCTCTCATCATTCAATCACATCAGCACTATAAGGCAATCATGCAAATACCATAATTTCCAAAACACAAGTCAAATACATAACTATTTTCAACAAAACACCTATAGTCTATCATTCAGTCAAAATAACTTATACATGTCATTATAACCAGAATTAAGTCATCCATAATTACCGATAGAACCAATGGATAGTGTGATATGGCTCCGATAAGCTTCCAACCCGTTTGAGCTTCCGATAATCTGTAAGGTAGATAAATAAAACAGACATGTAAGCAATGAATGCCTAGTAAGTTCGTATAATCTTTAATCATATTAATTCTTTTCAAATATAAAATTTTACATATCTAAATATTTTCATATTATATTTTGCTAATATTCATAGAACTATATTCATCAATTCACAAGGTGAATTAATCCATAGTATCAAACACATATACTTATTACCCCAAGCTTAGTATAATTTTATACACTTTTTATCTCTTCCATACTTATTCCATATGCATGTCACTTAGCCATGGTCACAAGTTAATGCATTTAACCAATCCTTTTTCATATTGAACACATAATAAGTCATTTCATAAGAAATTTCGTAATTTAAGCCTTAACATTCTTTCATGAGCACTAATTTATTTTTGCTTAAATACTTACCATTTCAGGGCTTCAAATAAATAAACATACTACTATTCAATCAATAGCTTGGCACTTGCCTAATCATCAAACAACAACAATAGTTAGCAAACTTGTACATCTTACATATAAATTCAATATTGATAAACTTATTTTCTCAACATATTACACTTGGGTTTATTACTCATCACCATATACATAATTTCCTAGTATCAACATATTTACATGTCAATTTTTCAATATATTAAATAAATACCATTTCCATGTCACATTTTAATATATATCAATTAATCATTATTTCCAAAACACGTTTCAATATATATCAATTAAATATCATTACAGAGTATTTGATATATATATCTGGTAATAACTATAAGTTTTCACTATTAATTACATATATATATATATATATATATATTCATAGCACATCTAATTCCCTTCAATTTACTATCTTAAATAACTTTTCACAATTTAATACACAATCATTTAACAATATCAATATCCATTTCATGAACTCGTGATTCATTTAACTCATTTATATAATTCAGCTCAATATCTCATGGCTTTTTCATTGTAGTCACACATCATTCAACAATAAAATTTCCATTCATGAACCCATGGTTCGTATATATTTTTTACATAAATCATTTCACTATTCAATTTCAATTTAAAATTCATAGATAATATCGTTCAATATCAATCAATTTTGACAATTCATTATGTACCCCTATTAACTCGAATTGGACTCAGACGGATACACGGATCCAACTAGAACACACCAGTAGGCACTCAGTGCCTCATAGGATATGCCGAAGTAAAACAGTACGGTACTAAGTACCTCATCAGAATTATCCGAAGTAACAATACGACACTTACAGTGCCTCGTCGACTCAAGGTCGAAGTATCCCTAGACACTTCCAATCCTATGGCATGCCAACTATATCTGACTCAGCCCAATACAGTTAATAGGATATTCAATTCACTTTTCAATTCTCAATCAATTCACAATTCAAATAATCTCACAAACTCATAATTCAATACAATACAATTCAATTCAATTTCAATATTCACATATATTCATAATTCAATTCAATTCAATTCACTTTTCAATAACAATCAATATTTATTTCAATTCAGTTAGTCAATATAATCAATATATAT
Organism: Gossypium rotundifolium; assembly: GCA_025506655.1. Lineage (NCBI taxonomy): Eukaryota > Viridiplantae > Streptophyta > Magnoliopsida > Malvales > Malvaceae > Gossypium > Gossypium rotundifolium. The sequence continues at coordinate 54,195,590 of CP106728.1, forward strand.
CAACTCAATCAATAGAATTTCAATAAATTCATCACTTGTTAAAGTAATTCGTTTCAATATATATAATATTCAAATATCACAATTCCGCATACATTCAGTTCAATAACAATCAATATTCCTGTACGTTATTTTCATGAATTTCGTATGTATTTATTTTGATAACCATTCATAAATATGAATATACATAATTATCGTTAAGTTTCATATTTATAAATTTTCCATTTTTTAACATATAATATAAATAAATAAATAATTTCATACATCAATTCAATATAAATATCAAAGTTAGATCATACGAACTTACCTGGGCCTATTTGTAGAATTTGTGAAAATTTAGGGACTAGTCTGTTAATTTTTTCCGTTTATTTTCGGTTTCTTGATCTATAATATAAAATTACTCATTCATTAGCATCTAATTCAATTCTAATTCACTTTACAATTTATACCCTTTAATTTTTAAATTACACATTCACCCTAACTTTTTATAATTTTTACAATTTAGTCCCTACTCAATTAACACCTCAATTGAACTAATTTTCCTCAAATAACACTTTATCTAATCATTTTAGGCTATTATACAGCCTTTGATATTCATAATTTTAGTACAAAACCCCAATTCTTAACTTTTTCACAATTAGGTCCTAAAATTAATTTCTATTTAAATCACTTAATAAAATCATCATTTAGTGAAATTAAAGATTAAAATCCATGATAATTCATCATAAAATTCCAGAACTCATTCATGGTAACTTTCAAATTCACTCATGAAATCAAAAACAAATGAATTCAATAGTTGGACCTAATTGTAAAAGTTCAAAAACATAAATATTTCAAGGAAAAAGCAAGAATTGAACTTACTTGAAGCTAAAATATGAAAGACCAGCTCAAACCCTCTTCAATGAAATTTTTTACAGAAAATTTATGAATAAAATGTCTAGAAACTATTAAAATAACATTTGGCCATATAAACTTTATTTTAATTCCAATTTTATCCCTAATCACATAAATATCTTTGATTTTTTTTTTTCAAGTTATGCCGCCTCATCCATTTAAGATGGTCCATTTGCCCTTTTATTCCTCTTTTATTTACCATTAGGCTATTTAATCACTTTAGCAAATTTTGTACCTTTTTCAATTTAGTCCTTTTAATTAATTGACTATCGAAACGTTAAAATTTTTGACGAAACTTTAATATTAACTCAATAACACTCCATAAATATTTCTAAAAATATTAATGGCTCGGTTTATGAATTTGAGGTCTCGATACCTCGTTTTTGACCCAATTTTTCTAATAAATTCTTTTAATTCACAAAATTCACTAATTTCAAAATATTTCTAATGCCATACTTAACTCATAAATTATAATTAAATAGAATTTTCTAACTCACTTGTCGGATGATTTCCGACACCACTGAAAATTAGGCTGTTACATCACTATTGTTTTCCCCGATCGGTGAGCAGCCCATCAATACCTTGAACCCGATTTTCATTTTACAGTACTAGAGATGCTCCCCCAGCCGTTCCTCGTGGATATTTCTCCACTGGCTCCTCTGTAAAATCCGGAACCCCGTCAAGAAGATAAGTATTCCTTTCCCCCCTTAACCATTCAATGGCCAAAAGATGAGCCATTTGGTTCCCTTGCATCTGAATATACTAGAATCTGCAGTTTTTAAATCTCTTCCTCAAAGAGTATGCAAGCACTGATGCATGAACCATCGTTCTTGTTTTCTTGTTGTTTCTTTATCACCGTAAGCGAATCGCCTTTGATCACCACATCTTGAAACCCCAAATTAATGCCCAATTGGATTGCTTGGAGACATGCAATAGCTTTTGCAGCAAACCCTGTTGGTATGTGATTGTTAATAATTGTTGTTGACCCCAGAACAACACTCTTTGATTTTTTATAACAATCCCCGAGCATGATTTCAGGGAATGAGCTTGAAAAGCCCCATCAAAACTTACCTTTATGAAAGCATTCTCTGGAGGCCTCCATCTTACAATCTCAACTCTCATAACATGTAACAGTTTGTTTAAGGCATCTAATTTTTTTAATTGAACTTTAATCATTTCTACTATTGCTTGAGCCTGATTTTTTTTAATCCCATTATGCATATATTTATTTCTTTCAGTCCATAACACCTAAAAGGTATACCCCACCATCCTGAAAATCTGGTTAGATGAGGTACACAATAAATTATCAAGTTAATCTTGAAACATAAGAATAGTGAACTCCATATGCCAGTAAATGTTTAATTTGTTTCACACTTCTACGGTAGTGATATAATCACGAAACGAGTGCTCAAGAGTTTTCGATCCATTCAGACACCTTGGGCAGACCAGAGGTCCCACTAATCTTCTATTGTAGAGGATGTAGAAATTAGCAATATAATTTCGAAAAATCCTCCAGACTGTAGTTTTTATCTTCTCTAGTAGGTTAAGTTTCCACAACTTCTTGAAAAAATTTGTATAATTTATTTAATTCTAGTAAGGCCTAGATAAAAATAAATTTTGTATAAGAATGTTGTACCCACTACGAATCGAGAATACCCCAGATGCCTCACCTCACCAACCAATTGAATCCTTCTGAAGTGTCTGTGCTAAAGGAATACACAGAATTTTCCTTCCTTCCTCAGCACTAAACATACTAGAAATCAACTGAAAATTCCATTGCCCAGTTTGTTGATAAATTAAATTAGAGACATTTACTATATCTTGGCTAGTAGATCTTCTTTGAATTTTGTGCCCCTTCAATCCAAAAACCCACGCTTTTGTCCAAACATTAATTTTGGAACCAGTACCTACACACCAGCATAAACCCTCTTGGAGTAATCTCTTTGCAAACCATATACTCTTCCAAGTATAAGATATGTAAGCTCCCAAGTTTGAATTCATGAAATCTGACTTTGGGTAATACTTTGCTTTTAGTGATCTTGCCAATAACGTGTTTGTTGCTTTGCCAGAAGCGCCAAAGTAAAATTTGTTAAACTTCAAAAATCCATTCCCCTATTATCCTTGAGATCACATAAATTTAACCACTCATACTAATGAATCCCTTTATTTCCCTATTCTTTTGCCACCAAAATTGACTAATAATTCCTTCCAACTCTAAGCATAGGGACTTCGGTAAAAGAAAACATGACATAACATAAGTAGGGATGGCCTAAAGGACACTTTTGATAAATACCTCCTTACCTCTCTGTGATAACAACTCCATACACCAACTCTTAATACGACTTAGTATACGATCATTCAATAAAAGAAAAGCTTGTTTCTTTTTTCGTTCAACCATTTTAGGAAAGCTTAAATATCTTTCTGGATCTAATGAAAAACGTACCTCTAATTCTTGAGATCATTCTTCTTTGTTGTTATTGTACTTTTAAACTGTAAAAAATAACTGATTTATCAAAGTTAACACATTGACCCAAACTTCTTTTATACGTACCCTTGCAAAATCTACTTTAAGACCAAGGCTCCTTCCCTTGTGGCTTCACCAAAAAAAAAATACAATCATTGGCAAATAATAAATGAGATATTTCTCGCAGTCGACTATAGATTTTTGCCCTTTTTAATAAACCATCCCTCATCGCTAATCTCATAAGGGCTGAAAGAACCTCACTACATATTAGAAAAAGATAAGGGCTAAGTGGATCACCTTGTCTAAGGCCCCTATTTGGTGTAACAACCTCTCTTGTTTCCCCGTTGAACACTACGAAATAAGAAATCGTACTAATTCATTCCATAATGAAATAGACCCAACCAGTTGAAAAACCAATTTTTAGCATTACTTCCCTCGAGAACATCTACTCTACTCTATCGTACGCTTTACTCATATCAAGTTTCAATGTAAAAAAGTCTCTCCTTCGGTTCTTCTTTGTTTGAAGGCATTCAAAACCTCATAAGCTAAAAGAACATTATCCGTGATTTGTCGACCCAGAACAAAAGCATTTTGTGCCTCCTTGATACAATCATTCAACACTTTTTGGAATCGATTTACCACTATTTTTGAGATAATTTTATAAAGAACCAAACATACACTAATAGGTCGAAAATGCACTAACCTGGTAGGATTTATAATTTTAGAAATAAGAACAATGTGAGTACGATTGATCTTTGATAAAGAAGTGCCTCCATTAAGAATATCTAGACAAAAGGAACCAACATCTTGGCCTACAATATGCCAATACTTCTGATAGAACAAAGCGAGTATACCATCAAGACCCAAAGCTTTAGCTGGGGTCATCTCTTTTAACACAACAAGAATATTCTCCCACTTATATTTTGATGATAAGATCCTATTTTGCTCCTCTGTTATACACTGTCTCACCCCTTCCAAAATATGATCCGAGTTGCCAGAACCTTGAGATGAGAAAAGATCAAAGAAATAAGTATTTTCTATATTTAACATACCTCATCGCTTCGTTATAATCATTCTGTCCTCACCTTGTAACCCCCTAATCTGATTTTCTGAGGACGTTGAGATGCAAATCGATGAAAAAATGTCGTATTTCGATCCTCTAATTTCAGCCAATTAGCTTTCGTCATTTGCTCCTAATAACATTTTACCTTGTCTATTTCCAAATTGAGCATCACTTTTGTATCCAAAAGCTCCACAATATTCATCTCATCTCAGATCCCCAAATTCAAATCACTTAATTTTTTTCGAAGCGTTTGTAAATTACCCATTTTTCTCTTTTTCAACGAATCAGCCCACTTCTGCTAACTTAAACATAAAGATTCTAGACGTTCAAGAATAGTCCCCATTGGCACTCCACAATCTATAAATCTCAAGCTCATAAAACTTCTCTAAAGTCCACCATAATTCAAAGCGAAATTTGTACCGTGGTTTCTCCTTATCTTATTGTTTAGTAGTTAAAAGCAATGGACAATGGTTAAAAAAAAGAATGTATCAAATGGAAAAGAAAGAAGTCAGGAAATTTCAACCACCAAGTCGAGTTCGCCATTCCTCTATCCAACCTTTCTCTAATGTTGTTTTCTACAAAGTTCCTTTTTCCCATGTAAACCATGATCCTTCATATCCCAAATCTTCAAGCTGACACTCAATCAAAATATCTTGGAACTCCTTCATACGCCCTTCCTCCCGTGGTAACCCACCATTCTTCTCATAGTGGCGTCTAGGTGGAATAAAAAAAATTCCAAATCAACGCCGTTAGTTAACTAACAGCCACATCAACATGTCCGTTAAAAATAGACCAATTTGACCCAAAAAAAATGTTAGAGGCCAAAGTACCCAAAAAAATATAAAGGGCCAAAGTGACCAAACAACCAAACCTTAGGAGCTATTTTTGACATTATGCCTTTTGTGTAATATATATTTAGAGAACTACAGTACTCGTAATACATGTGGTAATCTTTTATTGTGCCAAATGTCAAATAAAAAAATTATCGAACTAACTAAATTTTCTTTATTTGTTAAAAAACCTCACTATAGAATATATATTAGATTTTTGTTTCATTAATGATACATGTGGCATTCTTAGACTTTGCCAAATGATATGATGTGTGATATATATATATATATATATATATATGATGTGTTCGCATATAATTATTTGTAAATACACAATTTGTTAGATTAACAATTCTAATATAAGATTATTTTATTTAATTTATTTGGTTAAAATATAAGATTTATGTGTTTTATTTACGTAATAAAAATTATTTAAAAGCAAATTTTATTAAATTGTCTTTGTTATAGAATTTTTGTTTTATAAATTCAATATTTTTAGTTTTAAATTTTCATAAAATTATAATAATTTAATAAATTTATTTTATTATACCTTAGATTTTATAATTGTAATGGCCCATTTTTGCCCAGACCCGTTCAAAAAATAAAAACTAAATGTCTAATAATGTTTTTCAGTCCATTTACACCCCAAACACTACATTGGCCCAAGCTGATACCCAATACCCAATTACACCCTGACCCAATTAATGACCCATTAATCTAGACCCAACTAGACCCACTATCGAGATGGCCCAAAAGGCTCAAGACTAAACAAAAACAGAGACCTAGGGTTCTCCAGAAACCCTAGGCGCCATAATGACAGAAGACTAATCGTCGCGCCGCAATACCAGCGCCCAATAGCTCCTCAAGCCCTCGTTAAGCCGCGAATCGCGCCACCATCACAGCCCCACCGTCGCCGAGATCCTCATCGTTTAGACCGGCATAGAAAGGAAACGCAACAGCAAAACAAACATGACAATATTTTGTTTCTTTTTTTATTTCGAAGGCTATAAAAGCCCTAAAAATCTGTAACAAGGGACATGGATAGAGAGGAAGGAAGAAATAAAAAATACAAGAACTGTTCACATAAGTGATTTATTTTAAAAGATCCGTCTCATTTTTTCTTTTTCTCTCAGTTCATGCATTTTTATATACATATATTACTAAAAAAAGAGTGAAATGAGTTTACCGTTTGATTTGGCATCGAAAACGGATGTTTTTGAGTTTTTCGACCGCCGTCGAAGAGGCGCGTGGCGGCGAGTGTGGCGGTCGGACACCGGAGCCTCCCCGGAAGGACTACCGGAAATCGTCTGAAGGGGGAGGGGGAGAGCATTTTTGTAAAGTTTTTTTTATTTTTTATTTTAAATAATGGGGTAAATGATTTTTTTTAGTAAAAAATTTAATTTATATATTAATATCAAAACGACGTCGTTTTGGCTTAAGGCAATAAGCATCAAAATGGCGCCGTTTAGCTTTTACCCGAAACTCGACCCAATTCGACCCGAAGGATCCGCTTGTTTTTTTATAGAGGGGCTAATTGCACATTTAGTCCCTCCGCTTTTTACTGTTTTATGATTAAATATTTTTATTTTTAATTCGCCCCAAAGTTTTATTTTAAGTATTAATTCGGTCCCTTCTTTATTTTTACTATTTTGCCATCTTTTAAAACATTATTTTTATTTATTATTTCTATATAAATATTATTATTATTTTATTATTACCATATTCATTAATTTCATATTTATTATTATTTCTATCATTAATATTTATTATTATTACTTGCAATATTACTAGTATTATTTTTTACTACCATAATTTTAATTGTTATTAATTTCAATATTTACTATTATTTTATTATTAATATTATTTTTATTCATATTTTTACTTTTATTATTATTTTCACTCACTATTAATATTATTATTACTATTATCACTAGTTTAGTATTATTATTATTTTACTATTAAAGTTATTATTTTAATTTTACTACTATGTATTATTTTATTATTTAAATTTTATATAATTTGTATATTTATTATTGTATTATATATTTTCGAAATTTTATATATTATATTATTATATGTATAATTCAAATCATTTTATATTTTAGAAATTTCGTATATTATATAATATATATTTGTGAAAAATATAAAGTCGGTAATGACAATATATATCGCAAAGAAAAGAAAAAGAGAATAAAGAACACACGATTTTACGTGGAAACCCTTTCGAGAAAAAAACCACAGAGAGGAGAAGAAAATTCACTATGTCAATTCAATCATTACAAGAGGAATAGACTATGTCTATTTATAAGCTTATAAACCCAATTCTAATCAAAGTAAAATATATTATGCTAATAAATGCTAAATATATTATACTTATAAATACTAAATCTTCTAGAAAGAAGATATATTTTGTTTAACTTGACTTGCAAGCAATATCTTAGAATTTGGGTCACACAACTCTAACAATCTCCACCTTGACACGAATTCTCAACAAACAAGTTCTTCATCGCGAACTCTCAACGAACAAGTTCTCCACCTCTTCCATAAAACCCTTAAGGGTTTAACTTCAACAATGAGCACCAACCAAGTCTAAGCAATGCTCAAACTTGGTTATAGGAAGTGACTTAGTCATCATATCTCGAGGATTTTCATAAGTACTAATTTTGCTCACAACAATATCACCATGAGCAATAATATCACGAACAAAATGATACCGTACATCAATGTGCTTTGTTCTCTCATGAAACATTTGATCTTTTGTAAGAAAGATGGCACTTTGATCATCACAAAATCTTGTCTTGATTTGAAGGTCTTCATTGAGCTCACTAAAGAGTCCCTTCAACCAAATAGCTTCTTTACAAGCTTCAGTAATCGCCAGATACTCGGGTTCGTTGGTGACAAAGCGATCGTAGTTTGCAAAGTAGCTTTCCAACCGATTGCACAACCTCCTATTGTAAAGACATAACCGGTGAGAGATCTTCTTCTATCAAGGTCTCCAAGAAAATCAACATCAACATACCCAATGACTCCATCTCTAGTTCTTCCAAACTGTAAGCAAACATCGGTAGTACCTCGTAAGTATCTTAAAATCCATGAATCGCTTTCCAATGTTCTTTACCGTGATTCGCCATGTATCGCTAATCAGACCGATGTATATGATAAATCGGACGTGAACAAACCATAGCATACATGAGAGATCCCATTGCACTCAGTATGGAACATGTGACATGTACTCAATCTCATCATCGATTGTGGAGACAAAGCCGATGAAAGTCCGAAATGGTCGCTAAAGGAGTACTAACAGGCTTAGCACTCTGCATATTGAACCTGCAAAGAACTTTCTCAATGTACCCCTTCTGACTTAGGTACAACTTACTTGTTTTTCTATCTCTGAGAATCTCCATACCAAGTATCTTCTTTGCTGGTCCCAAATCTTTCATCTCAAATTCTTCACTTAGTTGGGCTTTGACCTTTCTTATCTCTACTTTATCTTTTGCTGCTATCAACATGTCATCAACATAAAGAAGTAGATACACAAAAGAACCATCACTGTTTTTCTTAAAGTAAACACAGCTATCAAAGCTACTTCTTTTAAAATTATGAGAAGTCATAAAGGAATTAAACCTCTTGTACCACTTGTCTTGGTGGTTGCTTTCAAACCAGTAAAGAGACTTTTTCACAAGCAAACATAGTCCTTTTTTACGAGGCCAGAAAACCCTCCGTTGTTGCATGTAAATATCTTCCTCAAGCTCTCCATGCAAAATGCGCTTTTACATCTAACTCGCTCAAGCTCCAAATCTTGCATGGCCACAATACCAAGCAAAGCTCGAATTGAACTATGCTTCACAACTGGGAGAACACATCAGAAGTCCATTCACGGAATTTGATCGTAACCTTTTGCAACAAGCCTTACTTTATATCCGGGTTCTTCAACTCCTGAGTCCCTTCTTTCTTTTTAAACACCCATTTACAATGAACAACCTTTTTACCTTTAGGAAGTTTCACAAGATCCCATGTTTTGTTTTTGTGGAGTGATTCTATTTCCTCTTGCATAGCAAACATCCACCTTCGAGTCTTCACATTCTAACCTCGTAATAATTAGACGACTCTTGATTTGCATCTATATCTTCACCACATTTAAAGCATAAGCAACTAGGTCACCTCAAAGATACTTCTTTGGAGGTTTAATTTCCTTCTAGTTCTTTTTGGTGATAGAGTATTGTGGTGAAGAAGCAACTCTATTCTCAATTTTTGTCTTGGCTTGAGGAGTTGACTCTGTATTAATCGATGCTCCACCGCTTTTATTTTCTTTATTGGAAGAGTCTTTAAGAGATAAGTTAGGTAGCATAGCGTTACATCAAAAACAACATCTCTCGCTAATCACAACTTTTCTATTTTCCTAACACCATAACTTATACCCTTTTACACCACTTTATAACCAAGAAAAACACATTTAATGGATCTTGGTTCCAATTTTCCATTATTAACATGAGCATCGCAGGACACCCAAAGATCTTTAAATCGTAATAATTAGCGGGATTACCGGACCATACCTCTTGTGGAGTCTTTTCTCAATGGCAGCGGATGGAGATCGGTTGATTAAAAACATCAGATGAGGTCATTTCATTAAAACGACTTTGGTAAGTTGGCATTTGACAACATACATCGAACCTTTTCCATGATCGTTCGTTCATTCGCTTCGCAACGCCATTTTGTTGTGGAGTATGACGAATTGTCAAGTGTCTCACGATCCCTTCCGACTTGCACATTTATTAAACTCATCGAACAAAACTCTAAGCCATTGTGCATGCGAGAGGTATTTTATTTGTTTTCCGTATATTTTTCAATCATAGTTTTCCAAGATTTAAATGCGGAGAACACATCGCTTTTACGCTTGGGAAGAATGCCCAAACTTTCTGGAAAAATCATCAATAAAAGTTAGCATATAATTAGCTCCACCTCTCGAAGGCACCCTTGATGGCCCCCACAGATCAGAATGAATATACTCCAATGTTCCTTTCGTGTTATGGATTCCTCTGGTGAATCGAACTCTCTTTTGCTTCCCAAAAACACAGTGCTCACAGAACTTCAGTTTGCAAATTCCTTGCCCATCAAGTCCTCTTTGCTCAATTACGCCATGCCATTCTCACTCATATGCCCTAGGCGCATATGCCAAAGTTTAGTAATATCATCATCGACAAAGAAGAGGAGCGCAATTTGCATCACCAATAACAATAGAACCACGCAAAACATATAACTTGGTAGTCTTTCTCGCCCTTTCATCACAATGAGGAACCTTTGAAATCTTCAACATCCCACTTTCACCGTGTATTTGTACCCTTTTGAATCAAGAGTACTCAACGAAATTAAATTTCTCTTCAATTCGGAACATGCCGTACGTCACTAAGTGTTCTGACAACTCCATCAAACATCTTAACTTTAATTGTTCCAACACCTGCGATTTTACATGAAGCATTATTTCCCATCAAAACAACACCTTCAGACACTGTTTCGTACTTTGTAAACCAATCCCGATTGGGACTCATATGGAAGGTGCAACCTGAATCAAGTATCCACTCCTCGCTCACTTTTGAATTGTTGACCGAAGCGACTAGAAGTTCACCATCGCTGTAGTCTTCTACAACATCAGCTTCACCAAAATTTTCTAGTTGCTTTCCTTTTTGATTCGCAGCCTCCCTTTTAATCTTGTTCTGTAGCTTATAGCACTCAGATTTAATGTGCCCTTTCTTCTTGCAGAAGTTACAAGTTTTACCTCTGTTTGAAGACTTTGATCTACCCTTAGTTTTACCGCGAGGATTCCGATCCTGTGTCCTTCCACGATCATCATCAGCATTCCAATCTTGTCTCCCATGAACAATAAGACCCTCTCCCTGGGAGTCGAGTTTAACCACAAGATGCTTCATCTTATCATACGAGGTCAAAGAATCATAAACCTCATCAACTGTGAGAGACTCGCGGCTATATAAAATCGTGTCTCTAAAGGTTGAATAAGACGGGGGCAACAAATAAAGTAGAATCAACCCTAGATCTTCCTTATCATATTGAACCTCCATGGCCTCCAAGTTTGAGAGAATTTCTTTAAACACTGTTAAGTGTTCGTGCACAGATGCACCTTCCTCCAAACGATGAGCATAAAGACGTTGCTTCATATGCAACTTGCTAGTTAAAGTTTTAGACATACATATTTGTTCTAGGCTCTTCCATAATCTTTGCGGCGGTCTTCTCCTTCATCACATCCTGCAAAATTTCATTAGACAAATGCAGATGTAAGCGTATTAGTGCCTTTCGATCCTTGCGCTTCTTATCTTCCTCCGTCAATGTCGAAGGCATCTTATCTACCCCTAACAGGGCTTCCTCTAAATCCATCTCGCAAGAAGCGCTGCATCTTTATCCGCCACAACACGAATCTGGTGTTACGATCCAACAGCGAAATTTCATACTTCAATGACGCCATTACCGTGATCGAGATGAAAACCCGAAAGCTCTGATACCAATTTGTGAAAAATATAAAGTCGGTAATGACAATATATATCGCAAAGAAAAGAAAAAGAGAATAAAGAACACACAGATTTTACGTGGAAACCCTTTTGGGAAAAAAACCACGGGCAGAGGAGAAGAAAATTCACTATGTCGAATTCGAATCATTACAAGAGGAATAGACTATGTCTATTTATAGGCTTATAAAACCCAATTCTAATCAAAGTAAAAATATATTATGCTAATAAATGCTAAATATATTATACTCATAAATACTAAATCTTCTAGAAAGAAGATATATTTTGTTTAACTTGACTTGCAAGTAATATCTTAGAATTTGGGTCACACAACTCTAACAATATTGTTTATATTATTTGTATTAAATACATACTTTAGTATAAAAATATTATAAACATGTTTATTTTAAGACACATCTTATTTTTTTCATTATATATATATATATATATATATTTGCAAAATTTATTTATTATTTAGTATATGTCATTGCATGAAAGTTAAATCTGCATGAGAAATTTTAATATTTTATATATATATATATATATATATATTAATTTGTCATCTGTTGCTTTATACATTCTATTTGTCTATATTCTTACCTTTATTTATGACCTTTAATGTAGTTTTTAATTGTGATCTTATATTTTATTCCTTTATTGCCTATAGTCATATAAAATGAAGTATATCATGAATGCAATATTATTACATGGATTATTGTTTAAAATAAAAAATATATATTTTTGTAAAATTACTGTATTTTATCTAAAGATTTTTAAAATAAGGTAATATTTTGGTATTTAGAAATTCGGAAAATAGTGCCCTAACGTACTGGGTTGCAATTTTCCGTTTGGCTAAATAACTAAATATCATTTTAACAAGTTTTGTAAATCGTGAAATGATTACGAAGGTTTTAAAATATCGTGTCCTAACGTACTGGATGTGATGTTTATATTCCTTCGGAATAAATAAATATCAAGTTTTAACTTAAATTGCTCGAAGTTTTTTTAAGAAATCATATTTTTAAATACTTTTAAATTTCAAACATTTAGACATGATTTTATCGATTAGGTACCAATTTTGGGCGTTATGAGGGTGTTAACCCTTCCTCATACGTAACCGACTCTCGAACCAGTTTTCTTGTTTTTCGTGGACCAAAATCAAATGTTTTAAATAAAACATTTTACAAAGTGATCCAATCACACCTAAGTAAAAAGGATTGTTGGCGACTCCCATTTTCGTTTTTAAAAGTTGACCCCATTTTCTAAAATTTTAAAAATGGTTTCAACAATAATTGTTGTCTTGAATTTGACAATCATAGAATTTATAATTGTTTATTTTAGAGAATTTTGTTTGCTTTTAATATGAAAAGAGCAGTGAAACTAAAAATATAAACCTCCATTTTTGATGTTCTATTTAACATTCTAGGCTTCCCAATAAGTTTAAGAAGATTGGTTTTTCTCTAACAGTCTGATTCTTTTTCTAAAATTGTTAATGTTTGTGACAATTTGGGTTTTGTCCAGTATAATAACATTATTTGTAAATTTTATGTAAAGTAAAAAAAAAAATGGAGGATTTATTTCCAAAAATAAAAGCATATAAAGAAACTACTAACTAAGATTAATCAAATAATTTCATAAAGAAAAAGATTAATAAACCACAAAGTAGTATGAAAACAAAAGGTAATTTTGTCAAAAATTCAGATTTCGCCTGGAGTTTAGATAATCTAAAAATAAAGTCACCCTATATTATGATATGTTAACATTGTTTAAGAATATGAGATTACAAGATGTTGGAAGGTGTAAGTACTAAATTTTGTCCGGCTTAATTATGGGTTTATTTTAAAAGAAAATTAAAAAATTAAAAAAAATTAAAAAATTTAAAATTTACATTTTAACCCCTAAACTTTCTTGAAATTACATTTTGGCCCCAAAACTTTTCAAAATTACATTTTTACCCCTCATCTTTCTTAAAATTACACTTTGGCCCCAATAGTTTTACTGCAATTGTAATCTGGTCCTACATGAAAATCTCCAAAATTCAATAATTTGGGCACCTACCTCCGTGATTTCACCACCACCTAAGGGATGGCCTCCTTCCCTAGCCACCTGCACTGCAAAAAGCTATAAAAGGGATTTTTCCCCAAAATCAAACCCCATATTCACAAAAAAAACCACGAAAAAGAAAGAAAAAGAGAAAGAAAGAGGAGGAAGAAAAGAAGAAGAGAAGAGGAAGAGGGGCGTCCACCGGGAGGAAGAAGCACGGCAAGCGGCGGTTGGAGAAGAAGAAGAAAGGAGAAGAAGAAGGAAGAAGAAGAAGAAGAAGAAGAAGAAGAAAAAAAAAAAGAAGAAAGAAAGAAAGAAAGAAAGAAAGAAAAAAAAAAGAAAGAAAGAAAGAAAAATTAAAGTCGGTCAGATTCGACCCGACCCATGACCCACACCAAGACAGACCCAAGCCCATTTTCAGAGCCGGAAGAAAAAAGAAGAAGAAAAGAAAAAAAGAAAAAAAAGAAAGAAAAGAAAAAAAAGAAGAAAAAGAAAAAAAAAAAAAAAGGAAAAGAGTCCGGTCGTATTCCATTCTTCAAGCTCGTAATTTTAAACTTTTCGCAATTTCCTTTTCACCTACTTTTAATTTAATTCGTGTATTTTAATAACATCTCGTTTTAATATTATTAATATTTTTAACATTTTTATTTTTTAATTGTGTTTTATTTTACTTTTAATTTTAATAATTTTAATAAATAAGGCAACGAATCGGTTTTACACTAGTCGTTGATTTCATCGCTATGTTGGGTGAATATCATCGGTTCGTGTTAAATACGATCATCCTTTTAAAAAAAATCTAAAAATCTAAAAAATAAAATAAAATTTGAGTTTCAAAACTTTTGTGTTTTCAAAAATTGTCGAATTTTTAAATTTTCGTGTTCTAAAAAAAATTTCGTGTTTTCAAAATTCTCGTATTTCAAAATTCTTGTGTTTTAAAAGTTTTCGTGTTTTCAAAACTTTTCGTATTTTAAAATTTCATATTTCAAAAATTTCGTGTTTCAAAAATTCTCGTATTTTCAAAGTTCTCGTCTTTTCAAAAATTCGTGTTTTAAAAAAATAATTTTCGCTTTCAAAATTTTCGGTTTTCAAAATTTTCATGTTTTTAAAATAAAAAATTCTTGTGTTTTAAAATTTCCGTGTTTTTAAAAAAATTTCGTGTTTTCAAAAATTTCGTGTTTCAAAACAAAATTCTCGTGTTTTCAAAGTTTTCGTATTCTCAAAAAATTCATGTTTTTAAAACAAAAAAAAAATTTCTTGTGTTTTAAAATTTCCGTATTTTAAAAAAATTCGTGTTTTCAAAAAAATTCTGTTTCAAGAAAATTCTCGTTTTCGTATTTCTAAAATTCGTGTTTTCAAAATTTTGGGTTTAAAATTTTTTCGTGTTTTTAAAAATTCTCGGTTTTAAAAAATTTCTCGAGTCTTAAAATTCTCTTTTTTTAAAAAATTTAGTGTCTCAATCGGATCACGATTAAATACTAAATTAAACTTGTATTTTGAAAATTAAGATGACACGTTTAACGAGATACCAATTTTGGGCGTCATGAGGTGCTAATACCTTCCTCGCGTGTAACCGACTCCGAACCCTATTTTTTCTCTCGAAATTTTGACGAGACTTAAACCGGCTCTTTTTAAGAAAATTAAAAAAATAATTTTTCTTTAAAAAGAGGATTTATTAGGTGTCTGATCACACCTAGAAAAAAGATCGGTGGCGACCCCCTTTTTTAACTGAAATTGAAACCCCGTTTTCAAATTTTTAATAATTTCCTCAATTAGCGCCTAAGCAAATTTTAGGTCGCTACAGCTGGCGACTCTACTGGGGACATTTTTTTGAGAGTCGAGTCTAGAATTAAACGCGTGTTGTCAAAATTTTCAAAATTCCTTGTTCAAATTAATATTAAGTCGTGATCCTTAAATTTTGTTTTTTAAAAAGTCATGCATTTGCATCATGTTGTAAATATTTTTCTAACTTGTTTTATCTTATTATTTTTCAGCTCTAAGTTTTTACGGTTTTAGTTTTTTCTAGTTTTAAAATAAAAGCGAAAAGGTTTGTGAGTTTCTCCCACACACCGTGCACTTGCATTTTGCATAACATGAGCTCTCTACCCGGGCTCGTCCGCTAAGTGGAAGTAAACGCTATGCCTTCGTGAGTTAACTCGTCCCTCACTTGACAAAGCTAGTGAATACTTAGGGTTACATATGACTTATGCTTTCGTGAGTTAACTTGTCCCTCCGCATAGGCATAAGTAAATGTAATCCTCGAATTGAGCTCATGAGCCTATGATGGGCGATAATCCGAGGCTCCGTACTAGCCTTAGTAGGCGGCAGTCACGGACAATTCGAATACCTTTTAGAATCGAAACCGCATATAGTGAACCGTATGAGCCACCCGATTAGAGCCATGCCGAACATCCGTCTGTTAATAGTTACCAAAATTAGTACATGGGAGAAACGCTTCTTACCTTTTATTTCTTTTACATTTACACTTTTATGCAAGCAAATCGGGTCCGTTTAATAATTTAGAGAGGTAGATTATCGATGAGCAAGTGGGTAAGTTTATTTTGTAAATATGATGGGGTAAAAAAAATATAGGTCGGTTTCACCAAAATGCAAAAGTAAATATCTTAATTTGTTAGATTTTCCATAGTTTTTCTCTGTTTATATTTGTTGTAATTACTAACCAATGTTATTTGTCTTCATTTTATTTTTCATCATGCATCATAGGCATCTTGTTAGGAAGGTGTTGATTAGAGATTGGTTGCCAAAAGCGGGTTTCGATGGAGGAGTCAATTACACAAGTAACCGAGAAAACGCCGTGGTTCGAGGCGGTCTTTGAAAACCCGTAAAGCAAAAGGAGATAGTTTAAAGGAAGAATGTATTTCCAACCTTCCGAGCATGTGACCATGAATGTTCATCGAATAACCTCGAAGACTTGACTAGGATCTGGAAGCAGTGGGACTCGGACACTAGGGGCATCTTCAATTGAAAAGTACGGGGATATAGCTCACTTAATCGTTGTCAACGTAGACGAACAGTTGATTCAAGCCATGGTTCAATTCGGGACCCGACTTATCAATGTTTTACTTTCAACCAAGAAGATATGACTCCGACCATAGAAGGGTATGCCGCCTTGCTTGGCGTTAACAATGCACAATTCAAAGAAGATATATGTGAAAGAACCCAAACCAATGACCTTTAAGAAAAAGCTAATGAAGTTGACAGAATGGGTGATACATGGGCTGAAAAAGCAGATAAAAGAAAAAGAACGAAGTTAGTCGTATTCCATGGTTTTCTCTGCGAGACTTAGTTCAAAACCATCCGGTATTGTGAAGAGAGTGGATCTGTTTGCTTTAGCCATTTACGGATTAATTGTCTTCCCAAAAGTTCTTGGGCATATAGAAGTTGCGGTAGTGGATTTCTTTGAAAAGTTGAGGCAAGGAATCAACCCGTCCCAACTATCTTAGCCGAGACTTTTAGATCTCTAAATTGTTGTAGGAGAAAAGGGAAGGACGTTTTATCGGATGTGCCTGACTACTTAATGTTTGGATTACGAGCCACTTACGGAAAGTGGGCGCACACCTTTCCACATGTTTTTGAAAACATTCGCTCCATTGGAAGCTTACCTTGAGAAAGATTGGTAGAAGGATGTCACCGAACAACTTTGGGTTTCAGTTTTGAAACCTCCGCGCAAAGATATAACTTGGAGAGCACCATGGATCCGTCCTTCATCCCCGCTATACAAATTCGGAAGCGAGTTGGGTACCTTTACTCGGATTATGGGAGGAGTTGGATATGCACCGTTAATGGTTCAAAGGCAGTTTGCTTCACGACGTTCATACCAACTACCGGAGGATTAGCGATCGAGTTTGCTTTTACGGTGAAGGTTACATGAAAAAGTCCGAGATCTTGCAAAGTCTTGGAAGGAAATCTACCTAATGGAGTTAGCTCGTATGTTGATACTATCACTCAAGATTATAAAATATGGAGACAAAGGCGAGTGAATAGTCAACAAACCTCACCAACGGATTATACTTTCGAATCCTTTCTCGGAAGAAATGTCGTCCGAATCGAAAATAGCAAGACATGAATTTGAGCGTGAAAAGGCCGATCATTACGGGATATTAGTTCTCTTCAAGAGGAAAATTACCAGCTGAAGATAGATGTTCAAATTGAAAAATCTAGAAACGAGAAAGTCCAAAAAGAAGCTGAGATCATGAGAAATGACTTAAAGGATCTTCATCTGGAAAATAAGAAATTGAGAGGTACCATAAAGAATAGCGGGCTGGGCAAATCATCGACGGAATGGAAGGAAAAATTAAGCAACATCAAAGGTGGGATGGAATTACGGAGGGAAAGGCGCTGTGCTATGATAGAGTTAAGGAAGAAAAATGTTGAATACAAAAGCTGCGTCTGCAGAATTAATGACTAGTCGGTCGGCGTCAAGAGCTAAGAAGAAAATACAAGATTTAGAAAATACATTGCAAGCCCATCAGAACACTTGGATACTCTCCTAAAAGCCCTAGAAGAAAAGAATGGCCAACATGATGAGACATTCGTGTTTCTGAAAAAGCTCTCCAAGAAAAGATATGTATCTTGGTGGTTTGATTAATGAAATTACAAAAGGACTATGCAAATTGTGCAATTATCGGATGAAGCGAAGATCTCGATTACCAATTCCTCCGAGACAAGGATCAAACATGTCGAATTCCTAGAACGAGTGAAAAAACAAGGCAATGTGGCTAGAAAATTTGTGTAATCATTAAATCGAGAGGCGGTAAAACGTTTTGTAATAGACTCTTTTGATTAATGAAATGCCTAAATATGGGGCTATCTTGAAATCAACACCAAATTTTTGCATATTTATTCATAATTAACATTCATTTGTCATTTATTCATTCATCCATTCATTGCATGTGCATATCACCCTAATCATTCACTGAGGCTAAAACCATACAATCCACAGTTGCAAAAAGATCATGAAATGAGGTTTGCAGGAGCCTCAGGTCGAGAATTGGAATGGGAGCCCATAACGTATCCTCCTTTGTCAAAAACATTTACATCTGCAGGAATGATGTACCTAGGGTGAGATAATCCACAAAGCACGATGTTATGGATTGAAAGGGGTCTTCAGAACGTCAGTCTAAATGTTATTGACAAAGGGGATGATGCAATTGAAGATGTTTCAATGATACGCCCTTGTCCTTCTGGATTCATTTTGAACAATTGGACTGCTTTGGATCTTCTTGTAGTTTCTAAGTCCTCTCCAGAGTAATGCTCAATGTTAACTCTCTTTTTTGTGTGCCCCTAAGTAATAGTGGGATTCTTTTGTAAGAGCTTATGTTTGCTCTTTATCATTTAAATGAACATTAATAGAGATGTATTTTGTCATAGCCTTTTCATTCTTGTTAACTTCATAATTATTTCTTTTCTCACATTTGTCCTTACATGTACCTCATATCATGCCATAACATTATGTTTGTTTGGTTCCAATACTTTGATGCTCCTCTATAGTTTTCTTTTCCATTCACCTTTCAGGTGCTCAGATATCAACGACATGAACAATCCCGTTTCAAGTCCTGAAATCGATTTTGAGAAAGCTATTTGTTTAGGAGAATTTGAAGCTGAGGAAAATGCTGAAGATTATGTATCGTCTCCTGACTTACTAAGGATGGTAGAACAAGAAGATAAACAGATTTTACCCCATCAAGAATCTGTTGAGACAGTATATTTGGAAAATGAAGAAAAGAGGCAAGAGGTGAAGATTGGGACCACCATTTCAGATAACACCAAACATGATTTGATCGCCTTGCTTCATGAGTATAAAGATGTATTTGCATGGTCGTATCAAGACATGCCGAGGTTGAACGAGGATGTAGTGGTCCATAGACTCCCACCGAAACCGAAATGCAAACCTATTCAATGAAGGAGACGAATGAGACACGAAATCTGTTAAAGATAAAGAAGAAGTCAAGAAACAATTTGATCTTGGCTTCCTACAAATCTACAAATACCCGAATGGGTAGCTAACATAGTCCGATCAAGAAGAAAGCGGTAAGAATGCGAATGTGCGTGGATTATCGCGATCTGAATCGAAAGCAGTCCTAAAGATAATTTTCCCTTACCACACATCGATCGTTGGTGGATACACAGCAAAACATTCATTGTTTTCTTTCATGGATAGATTTTCGGGTTATAATAAGATAAAGATGGCTCCCGAAGATATGGAGAAAACTACCTTCGTAACGATGTGGGGAATATTTTACTACAAGGTGATACCGTTCGGATTAAAGAATACCGGGGCAATATATCAGAGGGCAATGGTGATGCTATTCCATGACATGATGCACGAAGAGATAGAAGTTTATGTTGATGATATGATTGCCAAATCTCGGGGGGAAAGAGAGCATATTGGGAACCTCAAGAAATTGTTCGAAAGATTAAGAAAGTTCCAGCTGAAGCTTAATCTAGCCAAGTGTACGTTCGGGGCTACCTCAGGAAAATTACTCGGCTTCATTGTTAGTGAGAGAGGTATTGAGGTTGATCTAGATAAGATAAAAGCCATACAAGAACTACCACCTTCGCGTACACAAAAAGAAGTCAGAGGATTCTTAGGGAGGTTAAACTACATCGCTCGATTCATTGCTCAACTTACCAACCAGTGTGACCCAATTTTTTGACTCCTTCGAAAACATAATCCGAGAGAGTGGAACGATGAGTGCCAAGTGGCTTTTGACAAAATAAAACAGTATTTGTCTAACCCTCCGGTGCTAGTACCACCAACTCCCAGAAGACCGTTAATATTGTATCTAACTGTGTTCAAAAATTCAATGGGTTGCGTACTAGGGCAACATGATGAGTCGGGGAAAAGAGAAATGGCGATCTACTATCTCAGCAAGAAGTTCACAGAGTCTGAAGTAAAGTACCCGTTAATTGAAAAATTCTGTTGTGCTTTGGTTTGGGCAGTTCGAAGGCTCAGACAATATATGTTGTATCATACGACGTGGTTAATTTCAAAGCTGGACCCAATAAGATACATGATGGAATCACCTGCACTTTCAGGAAGAATGGCACGATGGCAGATCCTACTATCAGAGTACGACATTGTATATGTGAGTCAAAAGTCGATAAAAGAGAGCGCGATAGCTGACTTCTTAGCAACTCGAACCACGGAGGAATATGAGCCTTTGAGATTTGATTTCCCAAACGAGGATTTGATGTGCATTGCAGAAAAAGAGTGTGAGTCATCAAAAGAGAAATCATGGAAGATGAGCTTTGATGGTGCATCGAATGCATTGGGGCATGGGATTGGAGCGGTCTTAGTGTCACCAGAAGGGAACCATTATCCACTCAACGCCAGATTAAATTTCTTACGTACCAATAATGTAGCAAAATATGAGGCTTGCATCATGGGACTTCATGCACTATTGAGCGAAACATCGAAATCTTAGAAGTGTCACGGGGACTCGGCGTTGGTGATTTACCAAATCCGTGGAGATTGGGAAGTGAGAGATTGAAATTGGTCAAATATCGCGATCTCGTATGGCGGGCTGGTCAAAGAATTCAAAGAAGTGACTTTTAACTACTTCCACGAGAAGAAAACCAATTGGTGATGCCTTGGCCACCACGGCTTCAATTTTCAAAGCAAGCAGAGAAAGCGAAATAATGCCTCTCCAAATGAGCATATATGAGGTCCCCGCACATTGTTGTAGCATTGAAAAAGAGACAGATGGACGGTCGTGGTTCCATGATATCTTAGAAAATGTCAAGAATCAAAGGTATCCCACAAGCAAATGAGAACGACAAAGAACAATCGGAAGAATGGCGGTGGGATTTGTCCTTGATGGGGATATCACAGTACAAAAGAGGAAAAAATCAAGTGCTCCTGAGATGCGTGGATTCTGTTGAAACTAGAAAATTACTTGAATATGTCCATAAAGGAATTTTTGGGACGCATGCCAATGGTTTCACTATGGCGAGCGATTATGAGACTCGGTTATTCTTGGTGACGATGGAAAGCGATCGCATTAATTACGCACGAAGGTGCCACAAATGTCAAATTCTGGCGATAAAATTCATGCAACCCTTCGCCTTCATGTTATAACTTCTCCGTGGCCTTTTTCTATGTGGGGCATGGATGTTATAGGACCAATTTTCCCAAAAGCTTCGAATGGACACCGATTCATTTTTGTGGTTATAGATTACTTTACAAAATGGGTAGAAGTCGCTTCGTTTGCTAGTGTGACAAAGACTGCAGTTTGCAGGTTCTTAAAAAAAAGAAATCATATGTCGATACGGTTTGCCTGAGAAAATTATTTCAGATAACGCTTTAAATCTGAACAACAAGATGATGAAAGAAGTGTGTGAGCAGTTTCAAATAAAGCATCATAATTCATCACCCTATCGCCCAAAGATGAACGGAGCGATGAAAGCGGCTAACAAAAATATTAAGAGGATTATTGGGAAAATGACCGAGACATATAAAGATTGTACGAGAAGCTACCATTCGCTTTGTATGCATATCGCACATCGGTGCGGACATCTACTGAGCAACTCCTTTCTCTCTGGTCTATGGAATGGAAGTCATCTTGCCCATTGAAGTTGAGATCCCCTCTCTACGAATCTTAATAGAGTCGAAACTAGAAGAATCAAAATGGGTTCAAGCTCGATATGACCAGCTAAATCTTATCGAAGAAAAACGCTTGAAGGCAATCATCATGGACAGATGTACGAAAGAGAATGATCACGGCTCATGATAAGAAGGTGCGGCCAAGAGAATTCAGCGAGGGGAACTCGTCTTGAGAAAGATTCTCCCAATACAAAAAGACTTTCGAGGAAAATGGGCACCAAATTGGGAAGGGTCAAATGCGTCGTAAAGAAGGCTTTCTCTGGTGGAGCTTTGATTCTCACCGAGATGGATGGGAAGGAGTTACCTAATCCGGTGAACTCGAGATCCGTGAAAAGTACTATGCCTAAAAAAAAAAAAAAAGATCAAGATGAAAACCGAAAAGAGGCGTCTTGATAAAAAAAATAAAAATAAAGAAAAAGATCAAGATGAAAACACGAAAGGCGTCTTGAAAAAAAAAGGAAAAAAGAAGAAAAAGATTAGGATGAAAACACGAAAGGCGTCCTAATGAAGGAGGTTCGAGACAAAAGGAGCAAGGCGATTTGAGCGGAGAGTCATGTGGCGAGATTACAATATTTGAAGCGATCCGGAAGCTCGAAATCTTCTACACAAGAAGTCGTGCTCGAAGAGATCCGGGATGAAGAAATGTGGAAGTTCATGCGTTGAATATCTAGAGCATTTGTGACAATTGAATCGCTTTCCTTTCTTTATAATGTCTTCTTTATTGAGCTTTTCCTTGTCAATTTTCCTTGCTTATTGCTTTTGAAATAAATATGAATGTGAGGTATTTCTTTCTTACCTACTTTCCTATTTTCATGCATCTCATGTGTGGTTCGTTTAAATGATAAATAGTGAAATGACATACTCTAAACAAAAGGAATGTTGAGTATTACTCGGATGAGAATTTGGTAAGTGCAAGAGCCTCAAAGCAAGGACAAAGTTCAACAAGGGGCAAAAAGGTGATACACGAGAAACGCAGATTACTCGAGGATGGGTACAAAACCTGAAAGGGAAGTCAAGAATTGAAGCAATGAATGCAGTCATCATGAGAGTCGTAATGAAAAGAGATATATGGCAAACAAGCCCAAGGCGTATGGCATAATCATGTAGGCATAAAAGCATTTAAGACCAAACATGTGCATATCATGATAACATCATGCATGACATATACAGGTATTCCAATAAAGCAAAAGGTTTTGATGATAGCTGTACCCAACCAAGGACAAGAAAGACATTGAGTTCCACGGATGATATGTTTTGAAATTTTGATACTTTTAAAATTATTTCATTTCATTTTCAAAAAAATCAACTCATATGGCGAGAGGTGAGTTGAGCCTCAGGTCACACGCTGAGGTATTTTTCAATTTTCGTTTTTCAAAATCAACTCATATTGCGAGAGGTGAGTTGAGCCTCAGTCACACGCCGAGGTATTTTTCAATTCATTTTTCAAAAATCAACTCATATTGCGAGAGGTGAGTTGAGTCTCGAGTCACACGCCGAGGTATTTTTCAATTTTGTTTTCAAAAAATCAACTCATATTGGGAGAGGTGAGTTGAGCCTCGAGTCACACGTTGAGGTATTTTTCAATTTTCGTTTTCAAAATCAACTCATATTGCGAGAGGTGAGTTGAGCCTCAGTCACTGCTGAGGTATTTTTCAATTCATTTTCAAAATCAACTCATAATGCGAGAGGTGAGTTGAGCCTCGGATCACGTCGAGGTATTTTTCAATTCATTTTTCAAAAAATCAACTCATATTGCGAGAGGTGAGTTGAGCCTCGAGTCACACGAGATATTTTTAATTTCATTTTTCAAAAATCAACTCATAACGCGAGAGGTGAGCCGAGCCCCGGTCACACGCCGAGGTATTTTTAATTTCTTTTTTCAAAAATCAACTCATAATGCGAGAGGTGAGTTGAGCCTCGTGTCACACCGAGGTATTTTTCAATTCATTTTTCAAAATCAACTCATAATCGAGAGATGAGTTGAGCCTCGGTCACACGCCGAGGTATTTTTCAATCTGTTTTTCAAAAATCAACTCATAATGCGAGAGGTGAGTTGAGCCTCGGTCACACGCCAAGGTATTTTTCAATTTCATTTTTTTAAATCAACTCATATTGCGAGAGGTGAGTTGAGCCTCGAGTCACACCGAGGTATTTTTTAATTTTCGTTTTCAAAATCAACTCATATTGCGAGATGTGAGTTGAGCCTCGAGTCACACGCCGAGGTATTTTTCAATTCTTTTTCAAAAAAATCAACTCATATTGCGAGAGGTGAGTTGAGCCTCGAGTCACATTTGAGGTATTTTTCAATTTTCGTTTTTCAAAATCAACTCATATTGCGAGAGGTGAGTTGAGCCTCGAGTCACACGAGAGGTATTTTCAATTTTGTTTTTCAAAGATCAACTCATAATCCAGAAGTGAGTTGAGCTTCGTGTCACATGTCGAGCTATTTTTGATTTCTATTTTTCAATAAAGAATAAATATTGGACATCGAACAAAATTTAAGCTTTTAAGTCTTTGCTCTATCCTGTTTCACAAATGATGAGCAAAGAGGAGCAAATTGTAAGCACTAAATTTTGTCCCGCTTAATTATGGGTTTATTTTAAAAAATTAAAAAATTTAAAAAATTAAAAAATTAAAAAATTTGAAAAATTTACATTTTAACCCTAAACTTTCTTGAAATTACATTTTGGCCCCAAAACTTTTCAAAATTACATTTTTACCCTTATCTTTCTTAAAATTACACTTTGGCTAATAGTTTTATTTATAATTGCAATCTGGTCCTTCATGGAAAATCTCCAAAAATTCAGCGAATTTGGACACCTACCCTCCGTGATTTCCGCCACCACCCTAAGGAATGGCCTCCTTCCCCTAGCCACTGCCACTGCAAAAAAACAGCTATAAAAGGGATTTTTCCCCAAAATCAAACCCCATATTCACAAAAAAACCACGAAAAAGAAAGAAAAAGAGAAAGAAAAGAGGAGGAAGAAAAGAAGAAGAGAAGAGGAGAGGGGCGTCGCACCACCGGGAGGAAGAAGCTGACAATGGTCAAGCGATTGGAGAAGAAAAAGAAAGGAGAAGAATAAGGAAGAAGAAGAAGAAGAAGAAGAAGAAAGAAGAAAAAAAGAAAGAAGAAGAAAGAAAGAAAGAAAGAAAAAAAGAGAAAAAAAAGAAAGAAAGAAAGAAAAAATTAAAGTCGGTCAGTCGACCACCCGCCACCCACACCAGACACACCAAGCCCATTTTTAGCAGCCCAAAGGCGGAGGCCCAAGAAAAAAAAAGAAGAAAAAAGAGAAAAAAAAGAAAGAAAAGAAAAAAAAAAGAAAAAGAAAAAAAAAAAAAAAAAGGAAAAAGAGTCCGGGTCGTGTATCCCATTCTTCAAGCTCGTAATTTTAAACTTTTCGGTAATTTTCTTTTCACCTACTTTTAATTTAATTCGTGTATTTTAATAACATCTCGTTTTAATATTATTAATATTTTTAACATTTTTATTTTTTAATTGTGTTTTATTTTACTTTTAATTTTAATAATTTTAATAAATAAGGCAACGAATCGGTTTTACACTAGTCGTTGATTTCATCGCTATGTTGGGTGAATATCATCGGTTCGTGTTAAATACGATACGCCCTTTTAAAAAAAAATCTAAAAAATCTAAAAAATAAAATAAAATTTCGAGTTTCAAAACTTTTTGTGTTTTCAAAAAATTGTCGTATTTTTTAAATTTTCGTGTTTTAAAAAAATTTCGTGTTTTCAAAAATTCTCGTATTTCAAAAATTCTTGTGTTTTAAAAGTTTTCGTGTTTTCAAAAATTTTCGTATTTTAAAATTTCATATTTCAAAAAATTTCGTGTTTCAAAAAATTCTCGTATTTTCAAAAATTCGTGTTTTAAAAAAAATAATTTTCGCGTTTCAAAATTTTCGGGTTTTCAAAAATTTTATGTTTTTTAAAATAAAAAAAATTCTTGTGTTTTAAAATTTCCGTGTTTTTAAAAAAATTTCGTGTTTTCAAAAATTTCGTGTTTCAAAAAAAATTCTCGTGTTTTCAAAGTTTTCGTATTCTCAAAAAATTCATGTTTTAAAACAAAAAAATTTTCTTGTGTTTTAAAATTTCCGTGTTTTTAAAAAAATTTCGTGTTTTCAAAAAAAAATTTCCTGTTTCAAGAAAATTCTCGTGTTTTCGTATTTCTAAAATTTCGTGTTTTCAAAATTTTTGGGTTTAAAATTTTTTTTCGTGTTTTCAAAAATTTTCGAGTTTTAAAAAAATTTCTCGAGTCTTAAAATTCTCTTTTTTTTAAAAAAAAATTCATGTCTCAATCGGATCACGATTAAATATTAAATTAAACTTGTATTTTTGAAAATTAAGACAACACGTGTTTAACGAGATACCAATTTTGGGCGTCGCGGGTGCTAATACCTTCCTCGCGTGGCGACTCGAACCCTATTTTTTCTCTCGGAATTTTGACGCAGACTTAAACCCGGCTCTTTTTAAGAAAATTAAAAAATGATTTTTCTTTAAAAGAGGATTTATTAGGTGTCCGATCACACCTAGAAAAAAGATCGGTGGCGACTCCCTTTTTTAACTGAAATTGAAACCTCGTTTTCAAATTTTTAATAATTTCCTCAATTAGCGCCTAAGCAAATTTTAAGTCGCTACAGAAGGTTAAAAATTCAAACATCGTAATCTCTTTTTGAAATGTAACATTTCGAGTCACAATGTAAAATTCGGTGAACCAAACGCCCCTTGAGTATAATTAGTGCACCCTAATTATACTCTCCAATTTTGATGGGAAGGTGAGAAATGAAATAATTACACAAGTAATTACAACCAATTAGATTATAGTACCTGGTAGATCATTTTATTATAGGGAGTAGATAAAACCAGTCCTATTATTAAATGGATAGTCTCTATGTAAAAAATCAAATAAGTCCAAATTGACGGTGTTTACATTTGTTGTATAAAATATATCTTGAATTTTTTCAATTGTTGTTCAATTCCAAATAAAAATTTCATTTACAAAATCATAAAAACTTTAAAATATTAACATTATTTTCAATTTGGCCTTATTTGATCCTTTCTAATAATACATGAACTAAATTGATCTATTTAATAACAGATGGACTAATTTAATACAACAGGGTTCTCCTTGGTACTTTTACCCAACCAATTACGATATACTTTCCAAACACATCTATACATTATTTGTGTCTAATTTTTAAAGAAGTTTAAGACATTTGATTTTAAAATATAATTTCACGTTATTTTACTAATTTCATTTAAATAATTTAATTTTTTATTGGTGAAAGATTGTTATACATTTTAACCTACTAAATATATTAATGAATTGCATAGTATTTAAATCATAATTATTTTTAATTAATTATGCAATATTGATTATTAATTATTTATACTTCGCTAATAAATAACTAATGATGACAAAGAATATATACTAAGGTTAGAGAGAGAAGCCAAATAAATATTAAATGCTAGAATAGTTTGATTATTTTTTTAACTTTATTGGTAATTATATTATCAAATACGTTATTGAACTAGCATACACGATTTGGTTTTAAATTTTGTTAATCGTTTAAACAAATTTTTCACAAGTATTATGGATAAATTTTTTTATAATAATCAATGTTTTTTAGATTTTGAAATTATATAATTACGTGATTATAATTTATACTATCAACATGAGATAAATATGAGATAAATAAATACAACAAACAAGGACGAAGTTAAGAAATTTTTTAAGGGCTAAAATTAAATTATAATTTTTAATAGCCTAAATCTTTATAATTTTAAATGATTAAATCAAAATTTTATCATTTTAAAGAGCCAAAATATAAATTTACCTTTACTAATTTAAAATTTTAACATTTCTAAAAGGATTAAATGAATAAATTTTCATTTTAGGGGCTGGCAGGGTAATACGCCACTGACAATAAACACGTATTAATCTTACACACCTGAACTCTGATGTGGGTTTGTCTGTTAACGCAGCATTCAGGCATTAGATATGCAATGCAACGACATACATTAAATCTTGTAAAGATTCCATTTGGAAACCAAATTACTGTTAAAATTCGATACTAGCAAAAAAATCCTTATTAGCTCCTCCCTCACTCGGACATGTCTGTACCACTAGCATTGCCATTGACGGTTGATTGTAGCCAGCGGGATAAACACACAAGGAATGGCGTGTAAGCAAAATAACAGGTCACTGTCCAAGTAACTAGCCCCTGCATGAAAACACGAAGAACTCTTTTTTAACTTTGGAATATGCCATACAAATTCATCAACAATCGACGGAGTTTCCTTTTCAGTTACCTGTCCAAAGATATCAATATTTGCTTTCGGGTAGTACCAGAGGTGGAAGAACCTGGAAGAAAGTGAGCATCAACGTTATTTTTGTGGGTGCTGAATTTGATGCAAATGAAAAACCAGTCTTACTTCATCAATGGGATTTCAGCCAAGGGACAGCATATGCCAATGACAGATGCTAGGGTGAAACCAAACCGTGTTCTGTCTAGTGAGTACCATAAAACCTCTGCCGCTGCAAATAAAATGTAGGCCTCAATGTTGTCCGGAACTCCATTTTTATACATTTCAGAACTCAGTTCGATAAATAGTACCAATGCTCTGTATTCATACGTCACAAAATCTGAGCTTCATATGGCGAATTCATTTTTCAGTAACAAGAAACTAGGTAGCATTAGATTGACTCACATAAGAGACCCAACAGCTTTTTCAAGGCTTCCCTGGGGAACATTTGAAGAATTCTTTTCATCCAAGTAGATTTGCAGTAACCCAACTGTAGTGTAGAACAATCCCAGCAAAGGCGGGACCTAAATGACACCATTGACCATTCCAACATATAATGAAACAACCATCGGAAAATTACAAGGAAAAAAGAGAAACTCCAGTTTACAAATTACCCTTACCCATTTATTGGTGTGGAGAGGACCGATGTTTATTGCTCCATTTTGGTAGACCACAAGGTCGACCCTTGAATGAAGGCCATCAATGAGGGGACCTAAAATGAAACCACAACCAAGAAGCGAGAGAGAGATGGAAGGCCATGAGCTTTTTAGATTTCTCTTGCGCTGTTTTCTTAGACTGCAACAATATATAGAAGGGGAATGTTTGAAATTAACATTTAGAGGAGGTTTAGGAAGCAGATGAGAGGAACTTACAGCGATGAGGTTGGGCATGGTTTACTACTTTACTATCCCCACAAGTTTTGCGACTGCTATATTTTCTTCATTTTCAGATTGAGCGAAAGTAAAATCTCAACCACATAAGCAATTGTGTTTTTGGGTAAACTACTAGTTGGTCACCCAACTTTTAGGGTGCTTTTATTTTGGTCACCCAAAATGAAATCCTTGCAATTTCATCATTCAACTTTTATGACGCGTTCATTTTAATCACACAACCTTTAAATTTCTAATGGCAGTTATCTTGCACATGTCACATCATGTTCACATTTTCATTTTGGTCTCCCAACATCTATGTTGCTTTCATTTTGGTCACCTAAAAAATATTCTTTTTTTTTTAAATATTGATAGGGGTAAAAAAATTAAGAATTAAAGTGAAAAGCAGTAGAAATGAAAATAATGCTTTAAAAATGGTCAAATTGTACTTGTTTATCCCATTGTCGAAAGTTATATTTTTTTAATATTGAAAATTTAAATTTCAAAACATCAAAGTCAATTAAATAAGTTATTAATTTTTTTTAATAATTGTACATGAAACCCAAATTTCTTTTAATTATATGATCTCAAGTCTTTTATACTAAGCCAATGGCAAAGAAAAATCCTTACAACTAATTAAAATTTATCTTCCATGCCAAACAAAATCCAAAGATTTATTCATCACTTATTTACTCAAATGAAGAATAAGCAATTAATTTAATTAATTGGAATAATTTTTCTTTGCTTTTAGCTTAGAAGAGAAGATTCGGATTATATAATAAAATGAAATTTAAGTTTCACAGAGAATTATTAAATATGAGTTATCAAGTTGATTTCATTAATAATAATATGGAAACATAAAATAAATTTTTAAAATTTAGAAGGAGATTAATTCAATTAATTTTAATATTACAGAAGAAATCGGTTAATATTATCAATGGATAAAATTTTCAACATTTTATTTAATTGATTTTGATGTTTTGAAATATAAAATTTCAATATTGAAATTTTTTTTTTAGAATTTTCGACAATATGATAAACAATTACAAATTGATAATTTTTTAATGCATTATTTTAGTTTCTATCACTTTTTACTTTAATCCTTAATTTTTTTACCCCAATCAATACTTTCAAAAAATAATTTTTATTTAATGAAAGTGACCTAGAAGTTGGGTGACCAAAATGAAAGTGTGAACATGATGTGGAGTGTACAGTTAAACACGGTTAGGTGATTAAAATGAAAGCGCTCATGAATTGCAAAGATTTCATTTTAATAGATCAAAATGAAAGAACCCTAAAACTTGAATGACCAATTAAGAAGTTTACCCTTATTATTATTATTTTTTAATTCGGTATTTTTATATATAATCGATTAAGCTCTAATAATAATCCATGCATCGATGGGCCTAAAAAAGCCAGGGAAATGAGGAGTCTATCGAAATAAGACTGCATTTTTTAAACATAAAATAAAACACTTCCTTATTTACCAAATACCAATTAAACACAGGTAAGAGATTGAAATTTCAATTCAGAAAAATTAAGTGGTGAAAGAATAAATACTGAGAAAATAAGTACAGAAAAATTAAGTATTGAATTTTTATTATAAAATATGCTTGGTATTTTATATAAAATATCTAGCAGTTTTCATTTTGGGTCTTTCCAAAAAATTAAGTTGTTGGAAATATTGATTTTCAGTTTATTGAATTTTTCAACACTTTATCAAATAAGATTTAAGTTTTAACTTGGTTGACATTGATATTATTTTCGATGTAAAAAGATGTAGGTTTGAGTGTGTTGAAACGTGTTTATCTTCCTATTTAATGGTGGGGAGGGGTTATAGGTAATCTTAAACTTTGTAAAAAAAAAAAAAACTAAAATTTAAATTAGAATCCTCCCATAATGCTTGAGCTAAAGCCTCAAAAGTTTTTTTTGTGGGTTAATATACTATTTGGTAAATATATTTAAGTTTAATGTACAATTTGGTATCTGGGTTTGACTTTAATATTTAGTTTGATGCATGAGTTTTTTCAAATTGATATTTGTGTTTTTTTTTTTTTTGTCTCATACATGTACTTAAGTTTGATTTTGATGTTCAATTTGGTACTGAGTTTTTCTTTTGTATCAATTAAATATCAATTTTTTTTACTAGAGTACATGTGTCAAATATTTATTGTGCCACATGATATTTAGTTTGGGTATCAAATTGAACATTGAAGCCAAATTTAGGTACTGAATTGAGACAAAATAAAACTTTGATACTAAATTAAATATTGAAGCTAAATATAAGTACCAAACTGTATATTAACCCTTATTAATTGAAAATGTGGGGATAGTGGCTTGCTGTATATATAGATTACAGTCTCTCAAATTGGGTTGGGGAAAATAGTTCAAATTGGTCTATTGATTTGGATTACATAATTAATAATTGGGTAATTGAATTTGGATTAAGTTTGTAATTTGGGTTGAATTTAATATAAATTTTAACAATCGATACACAAAATCCTCCCATCAGCTCAGTTTAAAAGTAAGTTTGAATAAGAGGTTTGGATTATGAATGTTATCCCTTATCTCCTTCATTCAAAACTGTCAGCTTTTATCTTACCCAATCTTCAAAAGCAACATCACTCTTCTCTCTTATGACTTCAATTCAACATTAAAGTAATTGAGACAAATATCTTCTTAATCTTCAGTCCTTAACAAGTGTTAAAGAAAGTTAAGAACTTGGATTGATCAAAGGTAATGGGTGATGAACGATAATTCAGAAATTCATATTTAACCATGGACCAATACAAGTTGGATGGATTATGGCACCCAATAAAACAATAACAGCCACTTGTGTAGAACTGTGCATATTAGAAATGTGGGAGATATTGGAGAACAGACAAGAGAGTAAAATTTATGGATGGCGTGACCACTTTGTATCGGAGATATGGCAATGCCACTACCATTTCTGTCCACCCATTCACTGCCTCCTCCATACTTTTCCCTCTTTTAGGCAAATATGTTTCTAACTTTTTCTTTTGCAAAAACCAACCTTCACTAACAAACTACTACTATTGTTAAATTTGGAGTCAACGGCGAATTACGTCAACTTTTTTTATTATATAATGAAAATAACAGTTCAAAGATAGAAAAAGAGTAGGATAATCTCATACAGTTTCTTCTTTCAAAGCATCATGGTGATGGTCTTCTCCCTATAGACAATAATGGTCTAGCAATTTTGATTTGACCCTATATATCTCCTCCCTAATCCAAAAAGTTTGACAATAATGGTCTTCCCTATACATATGATGTGGAAAACGGTTCTTCACGATAAAACTAGGCCCCCTTCCATCTTTCGATTGGTGGGCTACACGTGGATTATGTTTTTGGATGTGGACATACATTCTTGGATACCTTACCCAACCTCTAGGTAGCTATATTTTGCACATCTGTTGGCCCATTTTAATTAGGTTAAAGATTTATGTTTGTTTAGCTGTTCTCCTTTGTAAAAAGAACGTATGTCATATAATAAAGATGCCAAAATGTATAAGATTATTTAGTAGAATAATCTGTAGCATAGCACAAACATAATAAGACTAACCTGCCTCAAAGCCTCCTTGAATTATTTTATTTATATATAATGAAAAAACTTTTGTTTTAACAGACAGTGTCTGCAGGCTGCAGTCCAAGATTCATTCCACATGCAAACATTCAGAAAGATTTTATACTCCCTATGGCTTTATGATGTCTGCATTAATTGTCTTCATCTTCTCCTTGTGTGTTTTCTCGCTATTTGTCATCATTTGCAAAGCTTTTTCACTTACTATCATATCATTTTAATGTATATTAAAAACTTATTCCAATTGGCAGTCGATTTGAATCTTGGGTTGGGGGGCCATATAATGAATGAACCCTTTTGACTGTCTAGCTTCCTTTTCTGGTTGCCGACCAGAGTCGTTAGACAATAATAAGACACAACAGCTGGGTTCTTATATATTATGTTATAAAACTCATCCTTCTTTAGGAGCTTTGCTGTCGGTTCCCACCGTGTGTGTGTTTCTTTTATTTCAGTTTTGTCCTTGCAGATGTTAGGTTTTTCGATTAACAGATACAAAACAAGTTTTGGATTGGTTTTTATTTTTATTTTTTTCGACGTCATCAGTCGTTGAACATCTCTCATATTATTTGAATTCCAAGTGAATGTATTGATTACATCTACTTTAAATTGCTTTTCTTTTTGAAAAATATTAGATGAGTTTCAGTTTGTTGGTATCTGACTACAAAGATCACCCACCTCAAACTCAATTATTATGCAGCAATTTCAGATTTTTCAAAGCTGGAAAATAAAAAGTTGATAACATTCTCTGATGATTGCAGGACGGCAATTACATCACAAAAATTAAAGAAAAGGGCAGTTGAGAAGCAGGTAGTTCCTATCGAAAATAATCATTGTGTGGGCAAAACTTATATTGCCAAGCCAAGCATGCAAGCTCGTATCAATTTCATATTTACTTAATCATACACAAATGCCTACACGTGCTATAATAACTAATTTTTAACAAAAAAAAATAGATAAATTTTTCTATGTAAAGATCAAATCTAATGTGTAAGGTTTAATTTACCTTTTTTTAATAGATGAGACTAAATTTAAACATGTATACCAATACATTTTAGCTAAACATGTTTATTATATTCCCCTTTTGTCGTGTCAAAACTACTGAAGTTGTCTTAAAAAACCATATACAAGAATATGTTTGTCAAAAGGACAATAACTAATTCTCGCTGTGAATCAGGAAAATCGTTATAATGGTACAATTGTACTTTTGTCAAAACTCAGAATTATAAAATCTTATGGTAATCATAACTTAAGTACTTGACATACACCAAAAGAAATGTAAATGTAAGAAAAATTCCCAAATTAAGATTCTTTTTTACCAAACTAAATTAATAAAATTTAAAACTTAATAGATATAATTCTATGTCGACACTGTCAACATCGGTGTTATAAATGCTAAGAATCCATAAATAGACATAGTATATAAAAATAAAAGGAATAATGGTAAATGTAGTTGTTAATTTTTACGGCTTTATTATTTTTTGAATTAAGTTTGACCATTAATAGAAATACTGATTAAAATGTTAATTTTTTTAACAATGTTGGTGTGACAATATACTTCATGATGACATGTCATATCAATAAATAATTAAATATATATATAAGTTCATAAAAATAAAAAGAGGATTGGTATGTGAACTACTATGTTTAAAAATGTAATGTTTTAGATAGTATTTCAATTAAAAAATAATTTGATTATTTTTGAAAGGTTGATATTTCGACTCTTAAACCAAATTTAACTAATAATAATAATAATCGAATTCATAAAGTTAAATTTAACATTAGGCTAAAAATAAAACAATTGCATTAAATTTC
This sequence comes from Gossypium rotundifolium, assembly GCA_025506655.1. Classification (NCBI taxonomy): domain Eukaryota; kingdom Viridiplantae; phylum Streptophyta; class Magnoliopsida; order Malvales; family Malvaceae; genus Gossypium; species Gossypium rotundifolium. The sequence goes on from CP106728.1 coordinate 54,230,619, forward strand.
GTTATAGCACAAGTGAGGAACCATGGGCTTCAAAGTTAACATCAAAATATACATCACTCTGTGGTGTTGTAACGCTTTAATAATTTAGGATCTGTTTTTCTTTTCATTCCATTTGGTGAAAACTTACCAATCAGAGTTATGTGAGTTATTGTTCTCTTCACGCCACGTGGCGAATGAGGAAGATCGTTGTGCCCACCACTTTTTGACCCCCCCCAGCAATATATAAGAGAGAATCAGCATGCATGGGATGGCATAAGTTTTGTTTCAGTCGTTTGTCTGGTCTACATGTTTCGAGCTGGCCGGCCTTGTTGTTTAAGTGAGAGCGACCGCAATTGATGGAGAACAATATGACAACAACATCGACAGTCGTTTTTCTAGATTCAAGAAAGGAAAAAAAGAAAACAAGGCTAAATAGTATGATGGTATTTAAAAAAGAAAAGGTTGCAGATGTAATAAAGTTTTTCTTTTTTATTCATGTTCACACACGTTTTGAATAAATTTACTCTTCCAGTAGTTTTGGTTTCAACAATGAAAGTGACTTGAAATGTGAAAATTGACTCTTCTTGTCGTGCAAGTTATGGGGTTGGGTGACGTTGGTCAACAATATTTAGATGTCAAATTTTATTTATTCAGGGTTGTTCGCTCATATTCACAAAATGGATGGTTTAGAGGTGGATAGCAATGGATTTGTGTTAGGGGAATGCGCACAGGCTGTTACTGGATTGAGGATTACTGATATGGTTGAGGTAAAGACTGGAATCCTTGCTTTCAACCATGCCGCTGGGCTTGGCTTCTCCAAAATTGTTGTTGATGGTGTGATTGGATTGGATTAAACTAAAGGAAAAGAACACACATAGTATGGATATATTCGCTTACCTTCTAGAGATTTAAGCTCGAGTAATTCTATGACTGAATAGCACTCAATTCATTCATAATATATATGAAAAAAGTTTATATTAAAAAGTATATTTATGAAAATCTTATATATAAAAAATCTTAATGTCTTAACTACAATTCCTACATATTTGAATTGGTTTTTTTTTTTTTTATAGATTTTATGTAAAAATATAAAACAATATTATTTTACTAATCTTAATAATAAATTTTCCTTTTATTAAGTTTTAACATATTTTTTATGTTTATTCTATTCTATTTTATTCTTTACCGGGCATAAACATATTGTATAAAATAATATCATGTCGAATTTACGTCTGGATTGTTTAAGACTAGACCCAACATGCTCTGTAATCTAATCTCTTTGTTCTAAGGATCGTGGGTCAATTGACCTCGCAAAATATTTTTAAAAATGTATTTTAATTTATAAAATTAATAAATTGACTCTAAAATATTTTATAAAAAATAAATTAATCCTTGTCTACTCACTAGAACCAGAAAAATCTCCAAGTTTAAATTATTTTAAGTTTGTTGTCCAATGAAAAAAAAAATCTTTTTTCTTCTCTTAAGTTTAAATGAAGTATAATAGGTAAAACTATTAAATTAATATTTATCGCTTTTCTCTCAAATTTCTTTTATTTTCCATTCACATTTTCAAAATTTTTACAAGATATGCAAACTATATTTTAATACTTTTAAGTAAGTCTCCTTAATTAATTTAACAACAATTTTCTTTTTCTTTACCAGATATATTGATTAATCTCTAAAAATTAAGATTGTGACTTTACTTGTGATGGATTGGGATTTTCATTGTAAAGTTTAGTTTTATTAATTAAATGATTTTGGGATATTGATTATGTATGAGATTTTTACCTCTTGATTCAGTAATAACTTTTAGATTTGTATTAATAGAAATCCTTGAATAAATTAAGATTGATCGTATTTATGATCTTGAATTTCATGAATATTAATTATAAATATTTAATATTTTATTTAGAAATTGTTGTTGTTAGTGTAAAGAAATAACCAATATTAAAGAAATAACCATCTACCATATGTAATACACAATAAATAAAGGATTAAACGAGAATTAGGCCATTTTGACTAATTATTTTAATACAAGGAGGATTAATATTTTTGTTGTTGTTGTGAATAAAGAGTGCATATTAAAGACGCAATTAGTTGCAGTTGGTCCAAGTTAGGAGTCGAAAATCTTGGTTTTCGAACAATATGGGCATTGGCCGATGTAGTTAGTCAAACACTCAAAGCAGGCAGCGATGCGGATTTATTTATTATTATTATTATTATTGTTATGATGAAATGTTTAAAATCCACACGCTTTAGAGAGGACAAATCATAATTCGCTAATACGCACATCCACCAACAAGTTCCCACTCCTTTGCTGCTTACAACTACAATCTAGATTCCAACACTTTGAAGGATATGTAAATTATATCTTCTTCTTCTTCTTCTTCTTTTAATTTTAATGATGATATTCCATGCTCAAACTGTGCTTCCCCAATTTTGTGTTTTTTTCTCACAAAATATTATAATTTAATTTATACCATAATCCCAAAGTTGAGTTAAAATATGCTGTACTTAACATTATATCAAAATCAACAAATATCAAATTCTAGTTTTAAGTTAGAAGTTTTGACCCGCACGCGCATCCTCAACCAATGGAAACAAAATTCTTCATATTTTATTTTATTTTACAATACGTATATATATCTACGAAAAGATGTATATATTTTTTATAGAAAGTCCACGTCTTCCTAAATTCACGATACTCGCTCCATCTTTTATTATCATATTTATTTATTTAACATTTATATCACTGTCTTTCAATCTATCGCACTTGTATAAATAGTAGGCAGCTCCTTAGCCATGATAAAAGCTGAGAGTACTTCATTAAATTCTCTATCCTTCCAATTGCTTTAAGTCTCGAAACAAAACAAAAACAACAACAACAATAAAAAAAAAAAAAAGAGAAGAAAAAATGGTTGGGGTGCCGTCGCCCGCATGTTTGAGAGCCAAGAAAACCAGGGCAGTAGGGATTCCGGTGGTTGATCTTTCTCTTGATAGGTCCATCGTGTCGGAGCTGATTGTGAAAGCTTGTGAAGAGTATGGAATCTTTAAGGTTATGAACCATGGGGTTCATTGGGAGATAATATCCAGATTGGAAGGTGAAGGGGTTCAGTTTTTTGGCAAACCAGCTGGTGATAAGCAACGGGCGGGTCCGGCCAACCCTTTTGGTTATGGTGTCAAAAACATCGGACTCAATGGCGATAAGGGTGAACTTGAGTATCTTCTTCTCCACACAAATCCTTTCTCCATTGCTGAACGTTCCGAATCCATCTCCAATCAGCCTCAAAACTTCACGTATGCTCCCCATTTTTTTATTTTTTTATTTTTGCTATCCTTTCTTCTCTCTTTATTCATGAAAAAGAAAAGTTGCCCATTTCACGCAATAGTTGGAAAAGGGTTTTAGGAAGGTTGAAGAATAATACATATAAATATGGATATAAAACCATAACCGAAGGAGTCAGAGGCTAGAGGGAAAGCATCTGGTTTCTGTTTCTTGACAACAGCGTTAAAGAATGCTTTACCCCATGCCCTATGGCTTGAGGAGTTTTTCATATGGCTTTTTTCTAGTTTATATGTGAGTAAATACTACAGCAATGTGGCCCATTTGGTATACTTTTTAGAAATGAGATAGCTTTGAATTACACAGCAATTGGCAGGTATACAAGGGAAATTTAATTTTTGCAGAGTGTTTACCATTAATGCTTGGTTTGGTATCCTAGAAAGGGACATCTTCCTTTTATGATAAAAAGGAAAAAAAGTTTAACCTCGGGTTTTGTGAAATGTCAAGGTTTTTTTTAAACTCACATTGGTTGAAGTTTTGATACTTGTCTATGTATTGAGTAATTTTAAAATTTATGGTTAGCAATTAGTTTTTACTGAATTTATAAAACATGAAGGATTAGTTATTGAGTTATTCTTATAAATATTTTAAAAATATATATATATATTTATTATAATTAGGTTATATTTAATTTAATGAGTTTTTTAAAATATTTTGATTCATAAAAATTAGAGAAATTATTTTATGAATTTTTCTCACCACATCATTTATTGTTTATTTTAATTATTTAATGACATTTCAGTGATTTTTTCATGTTATTGATACATAATTTTGGTACTAAATCTTGAACATTAAACTCAATTTCGAACCTTAAACTTTAAATTTCGAACCTAGAATCCTAAACTCAAAACTTAAACATCAAACATTGAATTCAAAATTTAAGATTTAGAGTTTGAGGTTCGAGATAAGATTTTGGGTTCAAGATGTAGGGTAAAAGAATTGCCAAAATTATACATAAATATTATGAAAAAATTACTGAAAACGTTACACAATTAGTGGAAGGCCGCTTTCGCGTATCTTTCAGCACTTTATCAACAAATTAACCATCGTTTTTGATTGGTTTTGTGCTGTCAACAATTATCCTCAACATGACATGCAATGCTTCTTTATAACCAGCCTAGGGCCAACCCTCCAAAGCCCATATTTATATATTGACAAATGGTACTAGCAAGCATTATTATCATTGTCTTTAAACCCGTTTTTTAGAGGAGTCATTGTCATATAAAAAGTGATTTTATTTTGCATAAGAAAAAAAGGTTGAATTATAATTAGCTTCATATAAGTCGACAAACATAATCAATATCTTCATGACTAAATCAAGGGAAAAACATAAAAGATTCCTAGAAAAAGACTGTTGAAAACTCCAATTGTCGAATACTAGATAAATGGGTACAATTATTTCAAATGAGTAGCGATATTGAAGCGAATAAGGAAAGATATTATGATCTAAATGTTTATTGTTTCTTTCTACAGTTGTACTGCAAATGATTATATAGAAGCAGTGAAGGAGTTGGCGAGCGAGGTTCTTGATCTGGTGGCGGAGGGTCTATCGATCCCAGATAAGCACGTATTCAGTAGGCAAATCAAAGACTTCCAAAGCGACTCGATCCTAAGGTTTAATCATTATCCACCGGTCAAGAACCAGGACCCATCTTCTAAAGCATGCAAAGAGAATCAAATTGGATTTGGTGAGCATTCGGACCCTCAGATCCTCACCATATTACGATCCAACGATGTTGCTGGGCTCGAAATCTGTTTGCAGGATGACGGGTTTTGGATCCCAGTCCCCCCTGACCCCACTCAATTCTACGTGATCATTGGGGATGCCTTGCGGGTCAGTGTTTTAAATCACCTTCTTTCAACTAACAGTGTAATATGTCCAGTCTGCAAGCAAACAACACAGACATAATGCTGTATTGGAATATAATGTAATCATGGCTTCAACAACAGAGATATAATCCTCATTATTGTTCTGGGGGTATTGGGCAGGTTTTAACAAATGGGAGATTTGTGAGCGTGAGGCATAGGGCATTGGCAAACTCATCTAGGAATTCAAGGATGTCGATGATGTACTTTGGAGCGCCACCACTTAACGCAATCATATCTCCTCTCCCGCAGTTTGTGTCACCTCAAAATCCTAGGCTTTACAGGCCGTTTACTTGGGGCGAGTACAAGAAGGCTGCATATACCTCGCGCTTGGGGGATTGCCGTCTTGACCTCTTCAAGCTTCATATCACCGATGATACATTGGCATTGTTTAGCTAGACAAACTTCCTGCTTTTCCCAGGAATTTTAACTAAGCAGGAACATTGAAATATCAATATATTACGCAGACCTACAATAGGTTTAGAATTCAAATATCGATCTGTTTTTTTATTCTTAAACTACACCCTCTGTTGTATGGAAAAAAATTAGTAGTATATAAGCACCACATTTCTCCTTGCCAACTACTGTACTGGGGACTTACAAACTCAAACAATCTTCGAGCCAAGCTACTCAATAAAATAGTTTATGCAACAAAATTTTGTTGCTCAAACAACAAATTGGCTATGCAACAGTTTTTAATTTTCTTTTTACCATTGTGTATGCAACTGTTGCCTAAACAACCTTCCTAATTGCTTCATTGCAACATTTAATTTACTCCCATGGTCATAAATCATAAATGAATTGAGTGGTTTTATCTCATAACTTTGATAAGGGTTTAAAAGGATTATAGACATTTACTTTTAATGTATTCGCAACACTTCCTTTTGTCCATTAAAAAAAAATCTGCTTAATTAAAACCTTACTAAAGTTAAGAGATAAAACTCCCCGATTCAATTATGACCATGAGAGTAAATTAAATGTTCCAATGAAGCAATTAAGAAGGCTTCATTTACATGAACTTCATTGAATGTAAGTGAAAGTTGAATAGGAGAAATTCTTTTATACTTTTCACCTATTGTTTACTTGTTAGGGTTGTTCTTTTTATTTTTCTATAAGAAACTATCTTCTTTTTAGTAACGGCTTAATTCAGTATTGTCATTAGTGTTTTAAGTAATGGTTGTTTATAGTTAAATGCAACATGTTGTGGGTGAAAAAGTTCAAGGACCCCAATAGGAAGAGCGTTCATACTCAAGAGAGGGTAACATCAGGATCCTAGTTGAATAAGATGAAAAATAAAGTGAGTCATTAAGAAGGAAGATGGGAAATGGTTTCATAGATGTGTGGTGTGAGCTAGGGACTCTAAAGTGGCGGTGATGAGGCCTTGTTGATGGCTTGCAGACTCTTTAGACTCCTCTCAACCTTTGAGGGAAGAAATTGTGAAGTTTGTTGAAGGAGAAGCAACGGAGTCTCTAGGGACAATGTATGCACACCAAGAGGCTAAGAGAATACCAAGTTCCTTCAAGATTGTTGCAACCTATTACAATTCTTGAGTGGAAGTGGGAGAAGGTCACCATGGTCTTTGTGGTTAAGTATTTAATTTGAGTTATTGTAGATAGGCTGACTAAGTCGGCTCACTTCATTCCAGTTAGAGTTGACTACTCCCTAGAGAAACTTATTGAACTTTATATCTCTGAGATAGTGAGATTTCATGGGGTACCGATTTCCATCATTTTAGACATAGATTTGAGGTTCTTACCTCGATTTTGGGAAAAATTACATGATGCTTTGGGCACTAGATTGAACTTCAACATGTCCTTTCACCCTCAAGTAGATGGATAATCCGAGCATATGATTTAGATCCCTAAAGGGAGTTGCATGATTGAATTCAAGGGTAGTTGGGAGAGGTTTTTACCTCTTGTCAAATTTGCCCACAACTCCTCAGTACACTTTTTCATATTTGCATTATTGATCCCTAATACTCTTTATTAAATTGTAATTTGCTTCCAACACAATTTATAACTAAGACAATTAATTATCATAATAATAGATAGTGAATATGCTAGAACATTTTCAAAAATATTTATAATATTCCAATAGTTATAATTGAAAAGTTACAAGTCGCCCAAAAGTTATATTACTTGGTTATAAACCAAGAGTTTGCCACTATTCATAGTGATGAGTTATGTCTCTAGTTATAAAAAGTTATGTCACTTGATCAATAACAAAGAGTCATAATTATTCAAGTATATATCTATTGAATAATTATGTTTATTGCTAAAAGATGTGACTATCCATTTGGATAGTTATGTCTTTATAAATAGACATGAGAACTCCTATGAATATGAGTGGAATTTCATTTTTTTGGTACACCAAAAACACATAAAAAGTGGAGAAACAAAACTGTCTTTTTGTTTTCCTCCATCTAATATTCTAAAATTGTTCTATAAAAAATTACTGAAGAAGTTCTTTATAGAAATTGGTACTCTTACCATGCTTCACTCAATGCTCAGTAGACTGTTTCCGTCAGTGCAAAATGTAGACAATCATTGAGCTTCATTATATTCTTGAGGTTCATTTTTCAGTAACTCTTTTGCATACTAGAATATAGGTGCGGATGAATAGAACCTTAAATAAAGTGTTGTGGTTACATGTCTTGAAGCCTTCGGTTAATTTTTTATAAGTTTATTTTATCTCCACTCACCAATAGAATATATTTACTACTTATAATGTCAACATTTTGTTTTATATTAAATCTTATTTGATACATCTACCTTTGAAAGGAGTCAATTTCATTTTTAAGTAAACTAATGTCATATACAACAAAAAATATATGAAAGAAAACAAATATACTTTTTAATATTAATGTAAAAGGTAATAGAAAGATCTTTAATATTAGTTATGAAAATTAAGGAAAAATATCTTAAATAAAATCATAACAATTAAGGAACAACTTATGTAAAATACAATCAATATATTCAAAGTCCACCTTTATTCCTTCCATTTTATGCATGTATGAAGACATATAAATAGGATTCTTACGAAATGATGAAACAGAACAAAAAATTATAACCAAATCACTAGCAACTCAAGGTTTTTAGCATTATTTTCCTATTTTTATTATTTGTTTTTACTTTATATATTTTAATTCTATTTTACATCATTTGTTTTAATATCAATAATTTATTCTCTAATTTCTTTACATTAAGATCATGAAAGGGAACTATCACTAAGGATTTGAAGAATAAATTCGATGAGTGATCAAGTAGTTGCAATGTGTGGCTGAGATGTATAGGAAGGTTTACAATGAGTATGTAACGCCCCTTACTCGACCCGATTGTCGGGTCCAAGTTACAAGATGTTACAATCGTTGTCGAAGCAACTATAATCAAACATACAGTAAAATGATCATTCAAACATACATTTACATGTTAGACACATTTACATTACACCATACAACCGAATTCGAGCCTTAGTCAAGCTTACGAAAGCTCTTTTGTTAACCCAAGCATGAAGTAAGACCAAATTGTAAAGTTCTCAAAATTTCAGATTAGGTATCGATACCCCTACTTGGTACTGATACTAATCTGAGCTTAGAAGTTTCAGAAAAGTTGAATTAAAATCAACAATATTGATATTTACCATAAGGTATCGATGCCTTTTTCAAAGTATCAATACTTTACCCTTGTATCGATACCATTTTAAGGTTCTATGTTTTGAAAATTTAAGAAAAAATGCTAAAGTATATCGATACCTCAGAGTAAAATCTAGATTTTGAAGCCTCTTTCATGCCACTTTCCAATATTACCATTTAGTGAAATTCTCACAACATTTTTCCTACACAAAATATGTCAAAACACACATCAATATCTCACCATATCATCACAATTCAACTAATTCAAGATATCTTCAATTGAACATCAAACATACCAATATAGCTTATTCAATTCAACTTAATCTTTCATATATTTCACCATTCATTACCATCATCTTAACTATGATAATTCAAACTCAAACATGCTACTTTAAGCTACCAAACATAATTCAATTCAATAAGGTATTTATATTGTCAATTCAAGCATATGATATATTTCAACCACTCTATCATTCAAGGTTAACTAAAAGCATATCACCTATATACATGCTACAAAATCGAGCTTCAGAAACGATTAAAACCTACTGAATTGATAATGGGATAGTATGAGCTTCTCGACGATTGGTAGCAAGTTAATTTTGTGCTTTTAATGTATTTATTTTTTGGCTAATTTTTGAATAAGATGCTACTAAACTTACGTCTTTCTTATCATGGAAGAAATTGGAGTGTTGAAATTCAAAATTAAACAAAATGCGCTAAATTGGAACGAAAAATGAAGAGGACAGCCAAATTGAAGAATTGAAGAATTTGTGCTTAACTAGTTAAAGTAAGATTTTTGAAATTGTCAAAATTCTATAAATAGTATAAATATAATTTTAGTTTGATATTTTTAGGGAAAAAATCTTGCTAAATTTAGCATGAGGAATGTGTATAAATACTTAGTGTTGGTGGCATGAGAAGACAGGCAGGGAAATACAAAACAATTTATTTATTTCTTTTTTTTTCCTTTCACACGTCTGTAGCAATTTTCCTTCCCTTGAGAGCATTTTGCCATTTTCATTCCATTTCCTTGTTTCTTTACAAGTTCTATTTAATTGCTTCCTAAGCCCCTTTTCCTTTCCCACCTTCTACCATTTCCATTAAATCCATTAACATACACTAGCTAGCATGATTAATCTTATGCTTCACTAATTCCCTTTTAGCTTTAGCCCGATTATCGCTCCGACAAAATAATCGTAAGATATGAACCCGCACTAAAAAACATTTCAACATGGTATTAGCTATCTCTCCAGTATATGGAATAGTCACAATCATCCCTTAAAGTTAATTCAATTTCAATTTAATAAGTGCATGTTAGGTTGGAGTTGTTTGGCGTACAGTTGGAAAGTCGAGTTAGTTGTGCTGTATTCGAATTCCCACGAACAAATTGGCATGTCCAGGTGGGAAAAAACCAATTGGATTTCGTTAAGGGAGATAGTGATCGAATTTAAATGACCCATACTGTTGAGGCCGTTGATTCGAGTTGGGCTTTCTAGATCGCAAGGTTGTTGAAATCTTAAATTACGGGCACAAGTTATATGGTTAGAAATTTGGCAAGGGTTGGTTTGCAGGTCGTACCAAAACTGACTACACAAGGAAAAGTTGGTGATTGAGGCGTCCTTAATCGCTATAACCAACTTATCGTTTAGAAGGGAAAATCCATTTTTCAAGGATCGGTTTAAGTTTGGAGTGTACCGAGGCTAAGGCTAAGCTTTAATATCTTTAATTCACCAGTTTATTTTATTTCACTTAATTTGTGCAATCATAATTCTATTTTTACTTTATTTTATATATTTTTATATTATTATCTTTATCAACTAAACCCCATTTTTATTTATTTTTTAGCTTTGCAATGAATAGGTTGTGGGCACGACTATTGCCGCGATAATAATCATGGTCGTAAGAAAAGGTGAAATTAGATAACCAATTTATGTGGATTTGACCCTACTGCTCTATATCGCTAATTAGTGTTATCTTGTCGTAGGAATTTATATTTAATGGCTCGGAACCCATCAACGATCTGCTTGGCATGTTCTGCAAGTTAAAAATCTATAGAAAAGGGAAAACAACAGTTTAAGCATTTCTACTGCTTAGTAAGTTTATAGGCGTTAAACAACAACTTACTTCAATTTACAATGTAATACAATAAACTACTAGCTTGACAAGTTTGCCTAAACATGGAAGCCACATATTAACAAGATGAGTATTAACATATATCGCATCATATAGTAATTCAAGCATATAACATTCCAATTCACTTATATTCAACATTTATTCAATTCAATATCAATTTCCTATAATTTTTCATCTATTTATTAATAGTACATCCAATTTCAATTTAATGTCAATCACTATTTCGTTTCATTATTCAAATTTTGAATCGAATTCATTAATTCGTCACATTTCTATATCAACCCTTCGACCTCGTATAATACCGCATGATCTTTTTTGTGCTATCAATATTTGTATATCACAAGATGTATTTGTATCATCAAATCATAATACTAATGCAATTCAAATATCATTTATCCAATTTGCATTTTATATCCCTATTAACATGACTTGGACTTGAATGGATACACTAATCCAACCAACACACCAAATTTGGCACCTAGTGCCTCATCGGGCAATTTCAAAGTAAATAGTTTGTGCCCAATGCTCATCGGTATAACCGAAGTAAAAGTTGTGCCCAATACTCATTGACACGTAATCAAAGTAACATGTACTCTATCAATCTTATGACATGCCAACTATATCCAACTCTACTCGAACAATTAATAGGGTAATCAATAATTCAATTTCATTATAAGTTTGATTCCCATTCTATCGATTTCAGTATCATCAATTCATTAACCAATTATCATTTCATACATAACATAGTACAATTCATCTCAATTCCAAGTTAATTTCATAGTTTCACCGAGTTATACTATTTTTAATTTTATTCAGTTTAGTCTTCTTTCTCGATAATCATTCACAAACATACCAATATGATTCGATCAGTCATAATCATCTATCCATTCATTAAAAATCTAAAATTTCAATTCATCATATTCAATTTTCCAGTTAATTTATCATTTTTTACAATTTAGTCCATATCTCACCTTTTGTACCAAAGAGTAAACAATTCAAATTACTATCAAACATACACAAATTCATAATTCAAATATACAACAATTTAAATATAAACATACCATATGAACTTATCTAGTCAAAACAACAAACAACCAAATCTTTAAGGACTAATAAGTAATTTTTCTTTTTTTCTGATTATCCTCGGTTTGGTTCAAATCTCGATCTATATAATAATCCAATTCAATTTATCAATTTCAACCCTCTTATTTCATCCTATTATATGCATGTATCAGTTCAATTTCATTTTTTAAATTCTCCTAAAGTTTTGCTTTTTATTCAACTTGGGCTCCATTTGTTTGCCAGTAAAATGTTTTCTAGAAAAGCTTTTCAGCCTTTTCCAGTGTTTGTTTGGTTGAAAATAATTTCCTAACATAAAATGTATTACAAAACACAGGAAAAGAAGCCCTTAATTTGGGAAAATGTCTTACCTTTTTATTTCGGTAAGACATTTTCAAGAAAAGAAGCCAGCACCGATCTTCCCTTTCCTTTCCCCTTTCCCCTTCCCCATCCTTGACACTCCGATCTTCTATTTGTCATCAGCCAAAAATGATTCTCAACACTAGACGCTAGCATTCATATTTGATTTTCCCCATTTTCGCCTTTCGTTGTCAAAATCTGACCGTGTTCATTTTCCTCTCTCGAAGGTAAGAACAAAAAAAATTGATATGGGGAAAGGGTGTTGTCTTTTCTAATCTACTAATTGGTAGGATGATATTGATATGCATCTTCCTGAAATTCTTATTCTTCCCTGGATTGGATGGCGAAACTGCTCATGGTTAGCAGATTCTCTTGTTCTCTTTTCACCTTCTGTATTATATGGGTAAATATATTAATGTGATATTAATTAAGAACTAGAAAAGAATTTAGTTTGTTGATGTAATAATATTCATAAAAAATGCTATGCTGTAACACCACTAACTCGTAACCGTCGCCGGACTAGGGTTAAGAGGCATTACCAAATCATCGAAACATTTCACATTCACTTCACGACACAAAGTCAATCATCAATCACACATACTTAAATACGAGCATATAGTCCCTTATCTAGGTCTACGAGACCTTAATCGCATGATAGGAAGAGGTCAGGACTAAACCAAACACTTATGAAAGTTATTGGAAATTTAAATATTTTTCAATACTGCTGAGGTCACACGCCCATGCAGTCAAGCCGTGTGCCTCACACGGCTACCAGACACACCTATGTGTCCAGGCCGTCTGAAACAGAGCATACATACTAACTTATTCCCACGGCCACTAGACACGCCCTGTGCCATGGCCGTGTAAAATTAGGCTAGCTACTAACTTGATCACATGGCCACCATGCACGCCCGTGGGCCTCGGCCGTGTACCCTGTCTAGACACACATAGAAGTGATCCTTAAACCACACGGCAGAGACACACGCCCGTGTCTCTTGACCATGTATGCAAAATAGGTCATTTGCAAGGCCAATTTGCCACCCATACAAGGGTCAACCAACAAGCTTCAAAACAATACCAATTCATGCTTTCAAATGCATCCAAACATACCATTTCATGCATCAATTAATCATCAACAATACTACCTACTTCCATACCTAATATCATCACAAATGAGTCCATTCAAAGTAACAATTGTACATCTCAGAACAGATATATATATATATATATATATATCAAGCATTATGTAATTCATGCCTTAATTCATCTTCAAACCACATCTTTCATCAACCACAAAGTCATGAAATATACCACATTCATAGCTCATTCATAAATTCTACATCATTCAACTTCCAAGCCAAATCACATGGCAAGGATTAAACATTTCAAGACATATCATAACTTCTAGCCTATACATGCCATATTTTGACTACATACATCTTTCCAAAAGTACCAACATAGATTGCCGATAGTGTGATAGAGATACTGACGATCCCCGGATCCGAGCTAGCTTTACTGACACTGTAAAATAGAGAAACAATCACATAGTAAGCTTTCAAAAGCTTAGTAAGTTCGTAACATAACACATTATACCAAAACAAACCATCACATAGATTATTTCACAATCATACCATCCAAAGCTAATATGTTCAATTAACCTTCCATAAACTTATTCATAGTTTCATCAACTACATAGGTTCCGAACATACCTTAGCCAACACTTAGTTGTCGATTACATATGCTACTCAACACTCACTATTTCAATTCGATCAACTTTCGTTCCTTCTTCGGTTCAATCGCACACTCAGTGCCCCAAATCGTTAGTCGAAGCTTAATTAACATCGCACACTTAGTGCATCTATATCAAACCGATCTTAAATCGGTATCGCACACTCAGTGCCAACCACAGAGCCGAAGCTTATATTATTTCGCACACACAGTGCCAATCATCTCGATCACATTTTCAAATACGCACACTTAGTGTCACATAACTCGAGCCCTCACATAGCATTCACAATTCGATAATATCATACCATTCATCTCATAACATTAAACATAGTTAAACACACATATTATGTCCGAACTTACCTCGACGTCAAAATATCGAAACGGTTGATTAATCGAGCACTTTGTCTCTACCTCGATCTCTATCTGAACCTCTCCTTTCTTAGTCTATACACATTCAAATTCAACCCATTCATCATAATTCATTCAACTTAGTCCACACACACTTATTTAGGGCATTTTACAGAATAGCCCTCACATTTTCACATTTTGACACTTTAGTCCCTAATTCACAAAATCATCAAATTTACATAATTTTCTTTCATATAAGCTTATTGAATTTCCCTTGTGTTCATACAAGCCCACACATTTCATTTATTTCACATTTTAATCCCTCAATTTATACTTTTCTCAATTTAGCCCAAAACACACAAATTCATCAAAACTCCAACGACAAACTATCTTAATCAAACACATATCTTTCATTTTCCTGTATCAAACATTCAAGAACTCACATGTTCATCAATGGCATATTTCAAAAACATCATCAACTTACAAAATTAAGACATGGGTTAGCTAGAGCACGAAGCAACGATTACAAAAACATAGAAATTATCAAAAATCGAGTCAAAATTATACATTAATATATGCTTCAAGCTAACCTAATGCTTCAAAGTTTCTAACCCTATTCTTTCTTTTTAATTTTGGTGAAACAAGGAAGAATGGCCATGTTTTAAGATGATGGCCATTTCATGTTTTTAGTATATTAATTAAACATAATTATCAAAGTACAAAATTAACCTTTAATACTAAATACATAAAACATATCATATAAGGTCATTTTTGACCATATCCATCCACTTATTCATAAATGGCTTAATTGCCACTTAAGGCCTCCTTATTATAAATACAACAACAATTAAGCACTTAGCAATCAGTACACAACATTTTACACTTTATGCGATTAAATCCTTTTTCATAATTCAACACACAGTCGATAAAATTTCCACACAGAACTTTCACACAGGCTATATCACATATAATAAACACCAAAAATAATATTAAAATATTATTCTAACCTTGGATTTTTGATCTCAAAACCACTATTCTGACTAGGGTCTAAACCGGGCTATTACATATGCACTAACTCTACAAGAAGAATACATTAAATGCATAAAAATAAATACTATTTCCCATTCTTGATTACTTCAAACTAAGGTTCCTTTCTTTGTATTTTGTTCTTGATATTGGAATGAAGCATTTGGAAATATATGTCCCGTAAAGAACATGACCCGTATGTTGCAGGAAAGATGTGCTAGTGCTGATACTTTAGCCCTTGTTTCTCGTATATTGCATAGATCTAAAACTCATCTCCAATCATTCCTGCTTAAGAGTAATACAACTATAGTTGAATATTTCTTTGAACACGTGGTATGTTTCTCATTTTTAATCATGTGGGTTAAGGAAATGCAAAACTTAAGTGATTTATGTTGACGTACATTTTGGTTTTTGTCTGAATAAGACCAGAATAGTTATTAATTGACAATATACGGCCACTGTGAAGCCACATTAACTGGAACTAAAAAATACTAGCAATAAGAAAAGGTTAATTCTCTCTTCTTCACAAGACTGTCCTGATTTGTGTAATGAGGTGTTTAAAAAAAGATGAGTCTTATTAAATAAATGGTCAATGCTATAATCGATCAAGACTTTAGTTATACCTTCCATAGAAAATCAAGTACTTTGTATGTCTGGACAAGAATGGAGGTCACTTTACTAAATCTTCTAAGTGACTTTGTGAGGTCAGTAATATAGTATTAGTGACTTGGAGGACTATAAGTTATCAAAAGTGCAAAGTTTAATCATTTCTCTTTATTCATACATTGTGTTTCGTCCAAAAAGTCAAAATGCTGGTCATAGTCAATCAACCAATAGTGAAATGGAAATAATTAAAGGGTAAAGACCTAATAGAAGAATTATCATACAAATAGGTACAAGTTTACCCAGATAATTGATCCAAGTAGAATGCAAAAGTAAATGCCACTAAAAGAGCTAAAGGATGCAAAGCTTGATAAAAGAAATTTAAATTCCTATTTTACTGGCTTATATTATTTTGATTGAACTTTTTTGAACATATTGAACACATCATAATATATTCAAGCATTTGTTTTGTACTTTATACATATCGAATTCAGTGAAATCATTCTTCGGTGCAATGTATGATAAAAATATGTGAATAGTAAATCCAACCAATCAAGCCAGATTCTTTGAACAATTAGTTGTGGGAATCTATAAATTATGAAAATATAGGCTCTACCATCTTCTACTAGATACCTATGATGATTGTATCAAATAAGTTTCCCTTTTTTTAATACATTAGTGAAATTCATTATTGGTTTTCCAAGTTAGTTTTCTTGTCTAATCAATTGCATCTAATTATATGTATATGTTAAATTTTATGTATTCATATTAAGTTACTTTCTATTGCCAGGTGGATTATGTTCCAGATCTTAATTAACACATACATAGGACAACCGCAAGAGTACTGCCCACATTAACGGGTAAGATCATTAGATATCTTTTTTGATGGAAAACCACAATTGGTTTCTCTTGTAGAAGCAAAAAACAACCAAAAGAGTGCATATGAACAAAAGCTAAAATCTCTTCTGACGGATCATAGACTTTCATGGAAAAGACAAACCATAATCTTACTTCTATGAATCATAGTGGATACGACTTCGGGTACTTACTTAAGCTTTTGACTTGCAGGAGTTTTCCTGATGTCAAGTTGGGTTTTTGATTTGATCAATATATATTTCCCTATGGTATACGATATCAAGCACATGATGAAGTTTTGCAATAGCCTTCATGGTGGTTTGAACAAGCTTGCCGAGTTGTTGGAAGTGGAAAGAGTCGGTGTGTCCCATCAAGCTTGTTCCGATAGTTTGCTCACCTCGTGCACCATTAAGAAGTTGAGAGATAACTTTTTCAACGGCTCCATAGAGAAATATGCAGGTGTATTGTATGGCCTAGGTGTCCAGAATGGACAAAATACTAATTAGAAGAAAATAATTGGAAAAAAATGTTGATGGATGTAGACTACTTATAGTTTGAGCCTGAATTTTCTTTGTATACATTGTCAAAAAAAAATAATAAGAAGGTACTGTTGATTTAGCTGTGACTTTTATCCTTTTGATTGCATTGTAACTGAAACCTTAACTGGTTTTTCCA
The DNA here is from genome assembly GCA_025506655.1 of Gossypium rotundifolium. Lineage (NCBI taxonomy): Eukaryota > Viridiplantae > Streptophyta > Magnoliopsida > Malvales > Malvaceae > Gossypium > Gossypium rotundifolium. Next base: position 54,248,225 of record CP106728.1, read on the forward strand.
GTTGAAGTCCAGTGTAAATTATGCAGTTAATGTTTCTATCTTTTTCAATAATAATCATAATCATTTGCATCTTATTGACTTGGATTATATTTCTACAATTTCTGTTTATTTTTGTAAAGTTTTATTTATTTCAATTGCTAGCTGCATTGGGATCCTCTTGAATAGTCTTAGAACTTATTTGTATGTTGTAAAATTGGCCTCTGTGCCTTGAAATTGTTGAAGTCTCTTAGTCCTATTATTTCAATATGAGCATAATAGGAACATATGATGCTTCTCTATCAGAGGAAGTGTATCTTCTACAAGTGAACATTGCTAGTTATTAGGAACTTCAGAGTTGTAATTTCTGCAATGATATGGCAGATGATGGATGGGGTTGTGTTCCTGCATATGAGTTCAGATATGGTTCACATATTACAAATGGGGAATGGGATGACAATTACAGGGTTTGAATCCTAGTTTTTGTGATGCCAACAAAGGGCTTAACCACTACATCCTTATGATGTTGGCAGATTTGGTTCATATGGTGTATATTGTTAATGACTTATTAGTGTTCTCTGAGGTCTGAGCAAGCTTGGTGCCCTTTGTTGGAATGAAAGAAGGATTAGCTCTTCAGATGTGGCTAAGAGAACTAGAATCATTGAAACTGTGGGTGGTATTTTCAGATGTGGGATTAACTATTTTTGAGTGAGTGCTTATTGATTGCAATATAGGATTTGTTGCATGTTTAAAAGGAAAAAGCTTGCTAGGCTTCTACCAGATTGGCATGCAGCATCATGCAATACAGGCAAGAAAAATATTAATTTTTTAAGATATATATATATATATATATATATAATAAACCTAATTAAACAATGAAAAGATAGTAAATTCTTAAATATATATTTGCTTCATTTAAAACAGATTTTATGAAATATTTTCAAGAAATCTGCCAAACAACAGAAAATATTTTATACAGATTCATCCAAACACCAGAAAAGTAAATCATTTTCCAAAAATTATTTTTCGAAAATATTTTACTGGCAAACAAACGGAGCCTTAGTTCCTAAAACTGAATTTGCCATAACTTTCAAAATAGAGCTTCGATTTTGAAATCGATCTCAATTACATCCTTCTATAACCATCCATTATCTATAATTACAAAAATTTCGTATCAATTTCAAAAGTTAAACACTTTAGTCCTTATGTTCAGAACTAACAATTTTCACTTTACAAACTAGTCTTTTTTTTTTCACCTCTATGCTTAAAATCTAACAATTTAGTACTAATTTCTTCAAAAATTCTTCAATGGAAACTTTTAGAAATTTTAACAATTTTATAAATTGGTATATAGGCTAGCTAAATTAAGCTCCTGAAACCTCAAAAACATAAAAACAACAAGGCCTTAAAATCCAACCAAATTGAATGACCAATTGTCAAAGCTTTCAAAACCCTTTTATCCATTTCTTCTCCTGCGAAAATGAAGAATATGAGTAAAAAATAGACATGTCCATGGGTCGGGCCACCCGACTTAGCCCAAAGGCCTGCTCGAAAAGTTAGAGATTTTGGATAAAAATATAGGCTCAAAAAATGGGCTTAAGCAAAAAAAAAAAAGGTCCGTTTTGAAAATGGGTCGAGCCTCGGGTAAGACTTTTTTGGCCCGGGCCCGGCTCGAATATGCAAAAATAATGTTTTTTTTAACTACATTCTTGCTGTTTTTTATTGTTTTGATGATTTTTTATTGTTATTTTTTTCATTATTTTGCTACCATTTCACTATTATATTGTTAGTATTTTATTGTTATTGTTTGGATATTGTATAACTCTTATTTTATTGTTAATATTATTACTATTTTAGAGGTATTTGCCTACCATTGTTGCTAATCTCACCGCTACAATATTCAACCTCATCGCTATAACTAATCTTACTGCCACCGTTGTTTTTAACCTCACCGAAGGTAAACGCACTGCCCATCCAAAGTGTTATTTAAGTATACATATTGTTTTTTTATTTGTTAGGAAACATTTATTTTAATGTTTTTAGTATTTTTTTATGTATTATATATATATTTTAAAAATTATATAAAAAATAATCATATAAAAAAGTAATACTGAAGGTGCTGCACTCAATTTTAGTATTTTTTTTAATCCAGGTCGGGCTTGGATGAAATTTTATGCCCATTTTTCGGCTCTGGCCTAGCAAATGGGCCTAAATTTTGGTTGAGCCCAACTCGAACCCGACCCGGCCTGGCCCATAGATACCTCTAGTAAAAAATATTTTGCTTTTTTTTTTCTTTTATTATTTACACTTAGATTAATATATAATAAATCATAATTAATTTAATTAACCTATAATTATTAAGCTTAATCATGATTATAAAAAATTGAAGGAACACAAATGTCATCCACCACCATTTGGTAATTCAAGAAGGGTCCAATTCCTCAATTCGTCTTTCAATTAATTAAAATTTTTTTAGTAATTAATTTTTATCACTTTTACAATTTAGTCTTTTTACCTTATTTAATTATCCAATTGACAAGATTAAATGACCAAACTTTAATTTACCCTTATAATGACCTCATTACGGACTTAAACATTAGAAATGGAGTTCCAAAACTATATTTTTCGACACCACTAACTTTCGGATCATTACAAATAGCTTAAAATAATGAAAAATTAATAAGTAATTGATGGGTTTAACGATATACAATATTTTATACAATATTTCAGCTATATAATTTTATATTATTTGTGAGAATATGCAATTTTAAAAAATAAAAATTTTATTATATTATAATTAATACATACAACTAACCATGGGATAAAAACTATTTTATATAAAAATAAATATTTATTTTAAAGATAAATGACAAGTTTAGTTTTCTCTATTTGTGAAAAGATTGGTTTAAATAAAATATTAAATAATTAAAATAAAATTAAAAGCAAACAGATAGATATAGAAATTGAAATTTTCATTAAATATATATATTTAAAAAGAAAATGGAACTAAAGGTTTCAAATTTAAATTTGAAAAGAAGAATCAAAATAATTAACCCACAAAAATAGATAAAGAAAGTCCAATATTAATAAGAAATAGAATAACAACAATTTTGATTTTCTTTTTGTACTTTAAAATAATATTAAAGAATCACTTAAATTATGTAGCTACTACACCAAATCGACTTTTAGCGCGTTTTAGTGGCGTTTAAATAAAATGCCACCAAGATTACACAATAGTGGCGTTTGAAGGAAAATGCATAACAAAACGAGCAATAGCGCGTTTATTTCAAAACGCTAAAAAGGATATATAGCGGCGTTTTTTACGCCGCTAATGTTCAACCTATAGCGGTGCTTTTGAGAAAACGCCGCTAATTCTCAGACATTTAGAGGCGCTTTTGAGAAAACGCCACTAATTCTCAGACATTTAGCGGCACTTTTGAGGAAACGCTGCTAATGCTCCGACCTATAGCGGCGCTTTTGAGAAAACGCCACTAAATCTCTGACCTATAGCGGTGCTTTCGACCAAACGCCGCTAATGCTCCGACCTTTAGCGACGCTTTCGACCAAACGCCGCTAATGCTCTGACCTTTAGCGGCGCTTTTGACCAAACGCCGCTAATGCTCCGACATTTAGCGGCGCTTTCAAGAAAATGCCGCTAATTCTCAGATATTTAGCGGCGCTTTTGAGAAAACGCCGCTAATGCTCTGACATTTAGCGGCGATTTTGAGGAAACGCCGCTAATTCTCAGACATTTAGCGGAGCGTTTGAGGAAACACCGCTAATGCTCCGATCTTTAGCGGCGCTTTTGAGAAAACGCCGCTAATGCTCCGACATTTATTTTGGTAAAATCACTTATAAGCAATGAGAAAGTTTCATTTTAGTTACTTAATTATAAAAAGTTACAAATTGCTAACTAGATAATTTAGATGTTTTATTTAAGTTACAAATTAAGCTATTAAAATTGATTTAAGGTTTAATGTTTAGTATGTTAATTTCAAGGTTTAGGGTTTGTTATTTTGGTGTATGGGCTTAGTGTTTTAAAGTTTGTTGCTTGGGTTTATTGTATAGTGTTTAATATCTTAGTGTTTACTGGTATTAATGTTTAAATGTTAATTAGTGGTTAGGGGTTTAGGGGAAAATGGTTAATTGGTTAGGGTTTTGGGTTTAGGGTTTATAGTTTATGGTTTATGGGTTTAGGGTTAGGGGTTTGGGGTGAATTGGTTAATGTGTTATGTTTTTGAGTTTAGGGTTTGTGGTTTAAATTTAGGATTTTAGGGTTTAGAGTTTTGACTGTTAGCTATTTGACCCAAAATCCCGAAACTGAAATCCCTCATGAGTGATTTATGGTTAATGTGTTAGCTATTAAAATATATGTTTTGTATTACACTAACATTGGCCACATGAAATCCCAAAAAGTTGGTCTCGGATGATGGTTTAAGGTTTGCAGTTTAGAGTTTAGGGTTCGAGTTTAATGGTTTAAGATTTATGGTTTTGGGTTTTTAGTTTGAGGTTTATGTTTTGGTGTTTGTGGTTTAGGGTATAATGTCTAGGGTCTTGGATTTATGATTTAGGGATTAATCTTGAGGGTTTAAGATATTAGTGTTTAACGATATTAAGGTTTAAGTACTGGTAGTGGTTAGGGGTTAAGATTAAGGGTTTATGGGTTTAAAGGTTAAGAGTTAAGGTTTTATGTGTTAAAGATTATAGTTTAGGGCTTATGGTTGAATGTTTAGAGTTTAGCCAAGGTCTACGGTTTAGGGTTTTGACTAAATGAGCCAAAATTGTAATAAAAGTCAAGCACTCTTTCATATAGCCTCTTCTATTTATTATTTAACTAGTTTAATTATATTAATTAAAATGTAATATTTTTAATTTAATATTTAAAATCTTTACAAAAATTAATAACACATAGAAAAAATTGAAATAAATAACATAGAAAATATATGTTAAAAATGAAAAAATGAAAATACAATTATTTAAAATAATAATAAAGATATATGGGTATATATATAACTGATTTATTTTAAATTTATATATTAAATAATTTCTTATATAAATGCAAAAAGATAATATTAGTATTATTATATTAAAATTTCATTATAGTTTTAATTATTTAAACGTAAAAGAAATCATATATTAATTAAACTAGATTGCTTAAAACTCAATTTAAAAAAATTAATTTTATTGGCTAAGTTAAAATAATTTCATTGTAAATTATATATTTTTACAAATAATAAGGTATATTGTTTGAAACAAAGCAAAATTAGTTTAAAAGGAATTTAATAAAAATAAAAGCTGTTAAAATTTATTAATATGAAAAGATTAGTGGCGTTTTAACAAAAAACGCAAAAAAAACTTAGCTTAAAATCGGTCGTTTCATGCATTAGCGCATTTTACTTAGGTCGTACATTAACGGCATTTTGAAAAGCGCAAAATTTAGTGTTTAAACGATGTCGTTTTTACCGTCCATCCTAAAACCCTTATAAGCGGACGACGCTGTTTTTTTTAAAATGCAACAGCTTTTAGTGGCGCTACTTGATAAAAGCCGCTAAATGTCGCTTAGTGGCTTTGTATAAAAAAAGCAAAAATGTATTTTACTTTTGACAAAACATCACCGTTTTTTGCTCGATTATTACCCCAGTCATCCCTTCTCCCCCCAAAAATGAATTCCTAATCCCTAATTTCTCCCCAAATCCCCATCGCTCTCGCTCGGTGCAAAAAGAACTCAACATTCTACCTTTTTCTTTCTCTTACGCCATGTAAGTGATCTTTTCTTTGTCTTTCACAAAGAAAATAGGATGACAACGTGTTGATTAATTGGTTTGCTGAATTATTCTTTGAACAATCTTCTTGTGGTTTTTTGGTTTAATTCAAAATTTTCTAAATCACAATTTGAAAAGTTATGATCTAATTTTTCGAACTGTCAAGATATAGGTATTTTAGGGAAGCCTACTCTCTGCTTCTTGGTAAGTTTAATCTTGAGTGTAAATGAGGTTGATATTCTTTAATCTACAGTTTATATAAATTTAAGGTCAAGGATTAGCTATTTCCAATTTCTTGAACACTTGGTCGCTTTTCATTTAATTACGGTTAATAAATATTTAAGGCCACTTTCCTTATACAAGTGTTGTTTGATTTCCTTTTCAAGGAAAATGCGGTTTGTATGTCATTGTTGTTTGTTTTCTAATAGAATCGAAAGTAAGAGACTTTGGGATCAATTAACATCAATTTTAACTAGAAGGACATGGTCATATTTGGAGTGAAAAGTCTGCTATTTTATCTGGTGCTAAGGTGGTGCATATTAGTCCGTCCATAGATCAATGCATATTTAGTTTTCTTTTCACACTGCTAGGTGCTTGTACTCTTCAGTAAGGATCAGGGTAGATTTTCTTTAAAATAGTTGAGTGGAGCTCATTGATGAACTTAGTTGGAATTGTTTGTGTGCCCGTGCTTATATGATTTGGAAATGGATTTTGATTGAAATATTCAGGTAATATCTAAATGCATGGCATGGCTAGAATTAGGGATGCAATTTAACTAAAAAGGTTGTTTTATATTACAAAGTAGTTACGAGTGGTTATTGTGTTGCATTAGAAGATGTTAACTATGAGTTGTTTTCTTTCTTATGAAGAATGCAGTATATTTGCCTTTTTTGATCTTACAATGACAGTTTTCTTGCAAAGTTTTATATTTGAATCGACATCGGTTTATTTTTCTAAAATCCAGATTACTCATCTTTTGCTTTGGTATTGTTAATTGTGTAGAAAACGAAGGCTTCTTTTTTGAGGATGTTGGCCATTCATATCAACCCAAGGTATCTCTCTACAATCTCATGGTTTTGTTTGGAATAACATTGATGCGTGTTGTTTTATTTGGTTGTAGTTTTCTAAATTGTCAAAAGTAAAGTAAATTTTCTTTGGATCAAATTTAATTTTTAAAAGATTAGTAAAATATTTTGACCAAAACAATTTAATTTTGAAGTAATTGTTTTAAAAGAAAATAATTTTAATAAACTTTAATTTAATTTAAATTTTAGGAATTGTTTTAAAATTTTTAAACCGGATCATTAGGTTCAAGCATTACACACCATTTAAAAGCTACAAAAGTTAGACGAAGTAAAAAAAAAAAAACAATATAAGTGGAAATGATCCGGAAGTCTCTAAACCCTAAACCCATTCATTTCTTTCAGTGGTATGTTTTCAGCGCTTTATTCGATATGTAGGTTTCTCTACCAATGCATAATGTTCAAATTTGAATGGACATGCTAATGTGTTTTTACCAGGGAACTATATCTAACTCCTTGTGCTATTGCAGGTGGATATACCTTCCAATTTAGCTTTGTCTTTCCTTTTCTTTCTGCTAGTATCTCGTGCTTTGATTAGTCTTTACATGCATGTCACCTTTTAGCCCGCTTTTCTTGCATAACACAATTAATGAGGTAAAACATACAGAACAAGCTCGTTAACATCTCAGATCAAATGAGAGGGGAAATATAGAAAGTTTGGTCGCAATTCAAATAGATTAGGATGCTTGCACATACACTCTCACTTTTTATTTTAAAATAAGTTATAATTTTTTTTTTAAATTTAATTCTTATACTTTTTTTGTTAAATTTATTGTTGTTAAATTTTAAAAGTAAAAATTACGTTTCGATTAACTTTAATTTAACAAATAATAATAATAAGGAGACATAAATTTTAAAATTTGTAAAATAAAATGAATAAAATCATGCATATAAGATGATATAAAATGATAATACAAAGTTGAATTTTTCAAGTTAAGATAATAGATTAACATAAATTTTATATTTTAATAAATATTTTAACATAAATTTCATATTTGAATAAATATTTCCAAGTTAATAAGAGATTAACATCATCACCGCAAATTTCAATTATAACGGATCCTCCCCAGGTGTAACAATGCCACGTATGATATAACGGATCCTCCCCAAGTGTAATAGTGCCACGTATGATGAATCTTAAAGAATACATAACTTACATAATACTTGTATAGAAAAAAAAAGATTCAAAGTATATAGGCTGGAAACTTGACGGGTTGCCTTATATCTCACTGTAAGATATAACGGATCCTCCCTAGGTATAATAATGCCACGTATGATGAATCTTAAAGAAAACATAACTTACATAAGTTTAAGATCAAATTTCATAACTTACATAATTTTAAGTTAAGATCAAACTTCATAACTTACATAATACTTGTATAGAAAAAAAAGATTCAAAGTATATAGGCTGGAAACCTGACGGGTTGCCTTATATCTCACAGTTAGATATAATGGATCCTCCCTAGGTGTAACAATGCCACGTATGATGAATCTTAAAGAATACATAACTTACATAAGTTTAAGATCAAATTTCATAGCTTAAATAATTTTAAGTTAAGATCAAACTTCATAACTTACATAATACTTGTATAGAAAAAAAGATTCAAAGTATATAGGTTTGGAAACTGACGGGTTGTCTTATATCTCACAGTTAGATATAATGGATCCTCCCTAGGTGTAACAATGCCACGTATGATGAATCTTAAAGAATACATAACTTACATAAGTTTAAGATCAAATTTCATAACTTACATAATTTTAAGTTAAGATCAAACTTCATAACTTACATAATTTACATAACTTACATAGTACTCAGTTATATATATGACCATATCATTACTTACATAAATTATTAATTAACAATTTAGCCGTGTAATTTATTGTCAACTTTAGACTTCAACAACTATGAAATGGATAGGAGTTGGATGAAATTGTCAAGGGTAAGCAACGGCTATCGAAATGGAGTAGAAACTTTTTTGAATTTCGTATTTCAAAATGCAAGCCAAGAGAATATGATTCTTTGCCCATGTAAGACGTGTTGCAATATTAACTGGCATTATCGTGAAGTGGTCTACGAACATCTAGTTGTTAATGGCTTTGTCCGGGGCTACAAAAAATGGTTTTTTCATGGAGAGTGTACATCTAGTGGAGCATCTTCATTGATGAATCTGGGGTATCCTCATAGTGCTTGCAATCAGAATGTTAGAGACGATAACATGGAAGGCATGTTGCAGGATGCTTTTAATATGCGCGTGATGGTTTCGGGTCATTTCCACCTGACTTGGGTGCAACCGATGATCATAATTTTGGTGGAAATACTTTCACCGAAGGGGGAAGAAGTGTACCAGATGAATAGCAAAATGAAGAAGCGGCGAGGTTCTACACGTTACTTGGTGAAATGAATGAAGAACTGTATAAGGGATCAAAATTTTCCAAACTGTCATTCTGTATTTGTCTTTTTCACTTGAAATGTTTGGGGGGTGGACCAGAAAATCGTTAACAATGCTGTTAGAGTTTCTGCAAGAAATGTTCCCGTTTGCAAAAATTCCTCAATCTTCCAAAGACATGAAGAAATTGATAAAGGATTTGGGCCCTGGCTACAACAAAATTCACAGTTGCCCAAATGACTGCATATAAACCAACAGTGCTGTCATGTATACGACCAATCCCGTTGGATTAATAGAAATACAGAGGACGATAACGAAGATGAACACGATACACAGTCAAGGAAGCAGCCAGTTAAGATTTTACGGTATTTTCTGCTAATACCAAGGCTTCAACGGCTTTTCATGTCGTCGAAGACAGTCGAATCTGTAACATCCTAGATTAGGGGTTATGCGTTTGTGCATAATTCATGAGTAGTAGGTTTTAGCAGTGTTTGGAAGTGAATTAAGGGTTTTTAAAATCCTAGGATGGAAGAGAAAGCTTTGGACAATTATTGGTTTTTAAGTTAAAAACAAGAAGTGATGTGGAAAAGTGGCAAGGGACGCCACCTAAGGTGCAAGGGTTATGGCAACAAGTGAAGTACTTTGAGGGAAGAGGTTCGAATCCCATTGTGTGCATTTTTGCTTAATAGCATGTTTACTGTGATATGTGGTGTGCATTTTTAGAACCTTGGAAATGTATGGAAATGTATGGAAATGTATGGAAATGTTATATTAAAAATAGAAAAGTGACCATTTTGGAAACCTAAGTAAATTAGGAAAGTGAACATTTTGGAAACCTAAGCTAAAAGAGGAAAGTAAACATTTTGGAAACTAAGCTAAAAGAGGAAAAGTGAACATTTTGGAAACTAAGCTGAATTAGGAAAGTGAACATTTTGGAAACTAAGCTAAAAGAGGAAAGTAAACATTTTAGGAAACCTAAGAAATGTCAAGTTTACAGAGCCGAACGAAAATTTTTGGAAACCTAGAAATGACTTAGAAATGTCGAGTTTTAAAGTTTAAAAGAGGTAATTAAGGCAAGGAGGCCTTAAAAGAAAAAGTACGTGAAATTTGACACACAAACGGGGCTTGGAAAGTGGCCTGAAGATGCCACTTAGGGCCTTTGGAAATGGCGCCACATACAAGGGTGTTGGGCCTGAGTTCAAGTCACATGGGAAGCAAATAAAATAAGTTTTATTTTTGCTTCTAGAAGCCCAAGAGGTGGATGGCACAAGGCTTGCAAAAGAGGAGTTTCACTCTCTTTTAAATTCGGCTAATTAGAAGATAATAAGGATTATATTTTATTTTTATTTTAAAATTAAAGAGATAAAGTTATCACATAAGGAAGAGTAGTGGCCAAGCAAAGGATTCTTGGCCTAATTTCGGCTACAAAAGGATGAGACTAGGGCTATTCATTATTCATTCCCCCTCTCTTTTCTTTTGCCAAATATTCTTTCTCCTCTCCCTCTGCCGAAATTCTTCTTGAGCATCCATTCTTTTTCCTCTTCTCTTTAAGCACCCTAGCTGATTCCTTCTAAGCCTATTATTCCTCTCTTCTTTCATCTTTGAAACCGAATACATAAAAGGATCATAGCCGATTGTTCATCAAGTCTCTAAGCCGAATCTCTGAAGTGGTGTCAGGAGGGATCTGTCGATTTCAAGGGTAAGGATCTATAGTTATAATTGTATTCCTTTCTTTTAAGCCGAAAGTTAGTCTAATCCCTCCTATATCTTATTGATCGAAATATGGAAGGTGAATTTCGGGATTTCAGATCTAAGGTATTTTGGCATCTCCATTAATCAAGAAGAGAGTTTCGAGATTTAAAAGATTTAAGGTAAGATATATGTATATTCGGCCAAAGGCCATGTTTATGTTTTAATGTTAGATTAAATCTAACATATGGTTATAGGAATTTCGACATCCTTAAAGAAAGCAAGAGATCAATTTGGGATTTGAATAATAGGAAACCGCAACAAGGTAAGTCTTAGTGTACTAATCCTACTAGGATTTGGATTTATGGTAGAATGGCTTTTATTAAAGTAATAAGTGATAAAACAAATGTAGGGATTAAGGATCTAAGCATTAGACCAAGCTTTTCGGATCTCAAGGAAACTCATATAAATCAGTGTGTACCTACACTAAATCTTGATAGATTTACTGACTTTAATTCATTATATGTGTTAATATGAAAGTGAAATATTATGGCTAAGGTACAGTGTGTACCCACACTAATCTTAATAGATGTATGGCTTAATTATGATATATATGTTAATGTGAAAGTGAAAGAATATGGCTAAAGTACCATATTATGGTACAAAGTACTTTCAGTATCGTTTTCCTACTCCTACTAGGATTACGAAATATGTTATAATTAACATGTGAAAAGTGACATGAATGTGAAAATTAAGTATGATATGCATGATATGAATAATATGGGGCATTCGGGTTATTTGAGAAAGGGAAGTGAATGTGATGACTTGGTCTCACTAAGTGAAATGTGACGACTTGGTCTCACTAAGTGAAACGTGATGACTTGGTCTCACTAAGAATATGTGATGACTTGGTCTCACTAAGTGAATGTGGTGACTACGGTCACATTAAGTGAATGTGGTAACCCGGTTACATTATTCGAATGTGGTGGCTATGCCACGAATTTTATGTGGGCGATGAGCACGCTCTCTGCAATGATCGCCTTCGATGGTGTGTAGCGGATGGAGGGTTGACTTAGTAGTCCCCACGGTGTGCGGTGTGTTGGTACGGTGGAGTGTAGCGGATGGCATATAGGTTTGGGTTCGGGTTTGCATCATTATCTTGAATTTTATATGACCATGATATGTATGGTGTGCCTAATTCTATTATATTTTAGTGTTGGTTACACATTGAGTCTATCGACTCACCCGCTAGGGAATATGTTTGAGAGATGAGCAGTAATGGACCGGGACTGCAGAACTTGTGGTGGCCATGTTCAGCTTGAAGTTTAATTTAATTTGAACCTTTATTTTATTTTAAGTACTGTATAAATTTTATTTTGGGTTTTGTTTTATGTAATAAGGCCATAGTGATGATTTTTATTTCTGCTTTAATTACTATGTTATGAATTTAGGGCTTTATAAAGAATAAGCCCATTTAATTTAAAATAAGTTTAAACATTTTGTCACCTGAAACAAATGGGTTTTTGATATAAAATAAATTTGTTTTCAACTCGAGCCCAACCCACAACAAATTATCTTTCAAAACACACAGTTCTCAAAGTATTCGAATGAATTTGAACCGGGTTACTTCGAGGAACATACCAGATCCGGTCCATTCTCGTGGGCCGGGTGTGGGGTGTTTTAGTTTGGTATCAGAGCCCAGTTTTAAACTCTCGGCCTGTGGCCTAAGGCCCAAAATGTTTTCAAATTGAGCCCAAATGAGTTTTATGAAAATATTTCTGAAAGTAGACAGGTTTGATGGCATGGCACCTAAGTCTCCAACCCATGATCCACCGTGTAAGTACTTCTATCCATTGTGTGATTTATAGTATGATTTGTAGAGGGTAGAAATGGAATGGAACGTAGAATAGAGATTAAGTACTTGAATCCTAGGACTAGTGTACCCCAACAATTACATAAGACTTTAATACACAATTAAACAAACTTGTGTCTAAGTCGCGAGTTAGGTGTGGCAACCATGGTGCGCATGTCAGGATTGGTTTCGGTGGGAGCTTGGAATTAAAGCGGTCAGTGTGACTCACCTCCTCTCCACTCGAATCCTACCTGGTGCGTAGCCTCGGTTCATCCTAACCAAGAGGACTTAATCACGGGCTAAACCTCTAACTAAAACCCGAAAGGGACTAGCCGTATTTTATGGAAACCCTAGTTTTAAAAAGTCAACAAACTACCCTTTTGAAATTATGAAAATTATTATTTTGGAAAAACTTTCTAAGAATTTTTAATTTGCAAATTACCTAAGTACCCCTAGTGGTAAAATTACTAAAATGCCATTAGTTTCAAAATTTCCATATTACCCTTGATTTCAATAAAATTTCTCCACTTTGCAAAAGTATCCATGAGACCCTAAATTGTGAAAATTCAAGACACCCTGATTTGGAAAATTTACGAAATTACCCCTAACCTGTAAATTACCAAAATACCCCCAAGTTACAAAATTACCAGAATGACCCCTGATTTTCAAAATTTTTGCAATAGCACCAATTTGGAAAACAAATTCTCAAAAACAACCCTCAAGTTTTGTAAATTCCAAAATATTTGTGATTTATTAAGATTTACAAATTCACCCGGGCTAATTGCCAAAATACCCTCGAATTTCAAAATTTTCCAAAATACCCCCGGGAATGCAAAATTTCCAAGATACCCTCATTGCCAAAAACACCAAGGAACCTTGTTTCAATAAATCGCGAAAAATACCCTTGTAGGACAAATTACGAAAATACCCCTGGGTAGTGGAAAAACAACAACAATGAAAACTACAACATTTCTTTGAATGAACGAAAGTTCATAATTGATTGATGGATGTATGAATGTAAAGACTGTGTGCATGTATGAATACGAAAGAACCACTTCTAAAATTCTTTCCATAAAACTTCTTCGCGGTTAATCGGTGAAACAAATTTTTTATACATAAAACTTCTTAATCGATTAAATCGCGACGTTAGAAATGAGTTCTAAGGGGCGTGAACTTAGAGATTGTGCCCTGAATAGTATGATGGTTCTATTAAGATCGAGTCTTGCACGTAAGCATAGTGTGGTGAGAAGGATTGTACGATTGTTAGTAAGTAATTTCGAGGACGAAATTATTTTTAAGGAGGGTAGAAGCGTAACATCCTAGATTAGGGGTTATGCGTTTGTGCATAATTCATGAGTAGTAGGTTTTGGCGGTGTTTGGAAGTGAATTAAGGGTTTTTAAGATCCTAGGATGGAAGAGAAAGCTTTGGACAATTATTGGTTTTTAAGTTAAAAACAAGAAGTGATGTGGAAAAGTGGCAAGGGACGCCACCTAAGGTGCAAGGGTTATGGAAACAAGTGAAGTACTTTGAGGGAAGAGGTTCGAATCCCATTGTGTGTATTTTTGCTTAATAGCATGTTTACTGTGATATGTGGTGTGCATTTTTAGAACCTTGGAAATGTATGGAAATGTATGGAAATGTATGGAAATGTTACATTAAAAATAGAAAAGTGACCATTTTGGAAACCTAAGTAAATTAGGAAAGTGAACATTTTAGAAACCTAAGCTAAAAGAGGAAAGTAAACATTTTGGAAACTAAGCTAAAAGAGGAAAAGTGAACATTTTGGAAACTAAGCTGAATTAGGAAAGTGAACATTTTGGAAACTAAGCAAAAGAGGAAAGTAAACATTTTAGGAAACCTAAGAAATGTCAAGTTTACTGAGCCGAACGAAAATTTTGGAAACCTAGAAATGACTTAGAAATGTCGAGTTTTAAAGTTTAAAAGAGGTAACTAAGGCAAGGAGGCCTTAAAAGAAAAAGTACGTGAAATTTGACACACAAGCGGGCTTGGAAAAGTGGCCTGAAGATGCCACTTAGGGCCTTTGGAAATGGCGCCACATACAAGGGTGTTGGGCACGAGTTCAAGTCACATGGGAAGCAAATAAAATAAGTTTTATTTTTGCTTCTAGAAGCCCAAGAGGTGGACGGCACAAGGCTTGCAAAAGAGAAGTTTCACTCTCTTTTAAATTCGGCTAATTAGAAGATAATAAGGATTATATTTTATTTTTCTTTTAAAATTAAATAGATAAAGTTATCACATAAGAAAGAGTAGTGGCCAAGAAAAGGATTCTTGGCCTAATTTCGGCTACAAAATGATGAGCCTAGGGCTATTCATTATTCATTCCCCCTCTCTTTTCTTTTGCCAAATATTCTTTCTCCTCTTCCTCTGTCGAAATTCTTCTTGAGCATCCATTCTTTTTCCTCTTCTCTTTTAGTATCCTAGCTGATTCCTTCTAAGCCTATTATTCCTCTCTTCTTTCATCTTTGAAACCGAATACATAAAGGGATCATAGCCGATTGTTCATCAAGTCTCTAAGTCGAATCTCTGAAGTGGTGTCAGGAGGGATCTATCGATTTCAAGGGTAAGGATCTATAGTTATAATTGTATTCCTTTCTTTTAAGCCGAAAGTTAGTCTAATCCCTCCTATATCTTATTGATCAAAATATGGAAGGTGAATTTCGGGATTTCAGATCTAAGGTATTTTGGCATCTCCATTAATCAAGAAGAGAGTTTCGAGATTTAAAAGATTTAAGGTAAGATATATGTATATTCGGCCAAAGGCCATGTTTATGTTTTAATGTTAGATTAAATCTAACATATGGTTATAGGAATTTGGACATCCTTAAAGAAAGCAAGAGATCAATTTCGGGATTTGAATAATAGGAAACCGCAACAAGGTAAGTCTTAGTGTACTAATCCTACTAGGATTTGGATTTATGGTCGAATGGCTTTTATTAAAGTAATAAGTGATAAAACAAATGTAGGGATTAAGGATCTAAGCATTAGACCAAGCTTTTCGGGATCTCAAGGAAACTCATAAGCAAATCGGTGTGTACCTACACTAAATCTTGATAGATTTACTGACTTTAATTCATTATATGTGTTAATATGAAAGTGAAAGATTATGGCTAAGGTACCGTGTGTACCCCACTAATCTTAATAGATGTATGGCTTAATTATGATATATATGTTAATGTGAAAGTGAAAGAATATGGCTAAAGTACCATATTATGGTACAAAGTACTGTGCACGTTTTCCTACTCCTACTAGGATTACGAAATATGTTATAATTAACATGTGAAAAGTGACATGAATGTGAAAATTAAGTATGATATGCATGATATGAATAATATGGGGCATTCGGGTTATTTAAGAAAGGGGAAGTGAATGTGATGACTTCGGTCTCACTAAGTTAAACGTGATGACTTCGGTCTCACTAAGAATATGTGACGACTTCGGTCTCACTAAGTGAAACGTGATGACTTCGGTCTCACTAAGAATATGTGACGACTTCGGTCTCACTAAGTGAATGTGGTGACTACGGTCACATTAAGTGAATGTGGTAACTTCGGTTACATTATCTGAATGTGGTGGCTATGCCACGAATTTTATGTGGGCGATGAGCACGTCGACTGCAGCGACTGCCTTCGATGGTGTGTAGCGGATGGAGGGTTGACTTAGTAGTCCCCACGGTGTGCAGGTTGGTACGGGTGGAGTGTAGCGGATGGCATATAGGTTTGGGTTCGGGTTTGCATCATTATCTTGAATTTTTATATGAACATGATATGTATGGTGTGCCTAATTCTATTATATTTTAGTGTTGGTTACACATTGAGTCTATCGACTCACCCCGTTGTGGGAATATGTTTCAGGTGATGAGCAGTAATGGACCGGGACGGCAGAACTTGTGGTGGCCATGTTCAGCTTGAAGTTTAATTTAATTTGAACCTTTATTTTATTTTAAGTACTGTATAAATTTTATTTTGGGTTTTGTTTTATGTAATAAGGCCATAGTGATGATTTTATTTCGCTTTAATTACTATGTTATGAATTTAGGGCTTTATAAAGAATTAGCCCATTTAATTTAAAATAAGTTTAAACATTTTGTCACCAAACAAATGGGTTTTGATATAAAATAAATTTGTTTTCAACTCGAGCCCAACCTACAACAAATTATCTTTCAAAACACACGCTTCTCAAAGTATTGAATGAATTTGAACCAAGTTACTTGAGAACATACCAGATCCGGTCCATTCTCGTGGTAGGGTGTGGAATGTATTAGTTTAGTATCGAGCCCGCTTTAAACTCTCACTGTGGCCTAAGGCCCAAAATGTTTTCAAATTTAGCCCAAATGAGTTTTATGAAAATATTTCTGAAAGTAGACAGGTTTGATGGCATGGCACCTAAGTCTCCGACCCGCAGTCCACCAGGTAAGTACTTCTATCCATTATGTGATTTATAGTATGACTTGTAGAGGGGTAGAAATGGAATGGAACGTAGAATAGAGATTAAGTACTTGAATCCTAGGACTAGTGTACCCCAACAATTACATAAGACTTTAATACACAATTAAACAAACTTGTGTCTAAGTTGCCGAGTTAGGGTGTGGCAACCATGGTGCGCATGTCTAGGATTGGTTTCAGTGGGAGCTTGGTATTAAAGCAGTCCGTGTGACTCACCTCCTCTCCACTCGAATCCTACATGGTGCGTAGCCTCGGTTCATCCTAACCAAGAGGACTTAATCACTGCTAAACCTCTAACTAAAACCCGAAAGGGACTAATAGTATTTTATGGAAACCCTAGTTTTAAAAAGTCAACAAACTACCCTTTTGAAATTATGAAAATTATTATTTTGGAAAAACTTTCTAAGAATTTTAATTTGCAAATTACCTAAGTACCCTAGTGGTAAAATTACTAAAATGCCATTAGTTTCAAAATTTCCATATTACCCTTGATTTCAATAAAATTTCTCCACTTTGCAAAAGTATCCATGAGACCCTAAATTGTGAAAATTCAAGACACCCTGATTTGGAAAATTTACGAAATTACCCCTAACCTGTAAATTACCAAAATACCCCCAAGTTACAAAATTACCAGAATGACCCCTGATTTTCAAAATTTTTGCAACAGCACCAATTTGGAAAACAAATTCTCAAAAACAACCCTCAAGTTTTGTAAATTCCAAAATATTCGTGATTTATTAAGATTTACAAATTCACCCGCTAATTGCCAAAATACCCTCGAATTTCAAAATTTTCCAAAATACCCCCGGGAATGCAAAATTTCCAAGATACCCTCATTGCCAAAAACACCAAGGAACCTTGTTTCGATAAATTACGAAAAATATCCCTGTAGGACAAATTACGAAAATACCCCTGGGTAGTGGAAAAACAACAACAATGAAAACTACAACATTTCTCTGAATGAACGAAAGTTCATAATTGATTGATGGATGTATGAATGTAAAGACTGTGTGCATGTATGAATACGAAAGAACCACTTCTAAAAATTCTTTCCATAAAACTTCTTCGCGGTTAATTAGTGAAACAAATTTTTTTTATACATAAAACTTCTTAATCAGATTAAATCGCGACGTTAGAAATGAGTTCTAAGGGACGTGAACTTAGAGATTGTGCCCGAATAGTATGATGGTTCTATTAAGATCGAGTCAGTGTAAAGCATAGTCGGTGAGAAGGATTGTCTGTTGTTAGTAAGTAATTTTGAGGACGAAATTATTTTTAAGGAGGGTAGAATCTGTAACATCCTAGATTAGGGGTTATGCGTTTGTGCATAATTCATGAGTAGTAGGTTTTAGCGGTGTTTGGAAGTGAATTAAGGGTTTTAAAATCCTAGGATGGAAGAGAAAGCTTTGGACAATTATTGGTTTTAAGTTAAAAACAAGAAGTGATGTGGAAAAGTGGCAAGGGACGCCACCTAAGGTGCAAGGGTTATGGCAACAAGTGAAGTACTTTGAGGAAGAGGTTCGAATCCCATTGTGTGCATTTTTGCTTGTATAACATGTTTACTGTGATATGTGGTGTGCATTTTTAGAACCTTGGAAATGTATGGAAATGTATGGAAATGTATGGAAATGTATGGAAATGTTACATTAAAAATAGAAAAGTGACCATTTGGAAACCTAAGTAAATTAGGAAAGTGAACATTTTGGAAACCTAAGCTAAAAGAGGAAAGTAAACATTTTGGAAACTAAGCTAAAAGAGGAAAAGTGAACATTTTGGAAACTAAGCTGAATTAGGAAAGTGAACATTTTGGAAACTAAGCTAAAGAGGAAAGTAAACATTTTAGGAAACCTAAGAAATGTCAAGTTTACAGAGCCGAACGAAAATTTTTGGAAACCTAGAAATGACTTAGAAATGTCGAGTTTTAAAGTTTAAAAGAGGTAATTAAGGCAAGGAGGCCTTAAAAGAAAAAGTACGTGAAATTTGACACACAAACGGGCTTGGAAAAGTGGCCTGAAGATGCCACTTAGGGCCTTTGGAAATGGCGCCACATACAAGGGTGTTGGGCCTGGGTTCAAGTCACATGGGAAGCAAATAAAATAAGTTTTATTTTTGCTTCTAGAAGCCCAAGAGGTGGACGGCACAAGGCTTGCAAAAGAGGAGTTTCACTCTCTTTTAAATTCGACTAATTAGAAGATAATAAGGATTATATTTTATTTTTATTTTAAAATTAAAGAGATAAAGTTATCACATAAGGAAGAGTAGTGGCCAAGCAAAGGATTCTTGGCCTAATTTCGGCTATAAAAGGATGAGACTAGGGCTATTCATTATTCATTCCCCTCTCTTTCTTTTGCCAAATATTCTTTCTCCTCTCCTCTCTAGAAATTCTTCTTGAGCATCCATTCTTTTCCTCTTCCTTTTAGCATCCTAGCTGATTCCTTATAAGCCTATTATTCCTCTCTTCTTTCATCTTTGAAATCGAATACATAAAGGGATCATAGCCGATTTTTCATCAAGTCTCTAAGCCAATCTCCAAGTGGTGTCGGGAGGGATCTGTCGATTTCAAGGGTAAGGATCTATAGTTATAATTGTATTTCTTTCTTTTAAGCGAAAGTTAGTCTAATCCTCCTATATCTTATTGATCGAAATATGGAAGGTGAATTTGGGATTTCGGATCTAAGGTATTTTGGCATCTCCATTAATCAAGAAGAGAGTTTCGAGATTTAAAAGATTTAAGGTAAGATATATGTATATTCGGCCAAAGGCCATGTTTATGTTTTAATGTTAGATTAAATCTAACATATGGTTATAGGAATTTCAACATCCTTAAAGAAAGCAAGAGATCAATTTCGGGATTTGAATAATAGGGAAACCGGCAACAAGGTAAGTCTTAGTGTACTAATCCTACTAGGATTTGGATTTATGGCCGAATGGCTTTTTATTGAAGTAATAAGTGATAAAACAAATGTAGGGATTAAGGATCTAAGCATTAGACCAAGCTTTTCGGGATCTCAAGGAAACTGTTAAGCAAATCAGGTGTGTACCCTACACTAAATCTTGATAGATTTACGGCTTTAATTCATTATATGTGTTAATATGAAAGTGAAAGATTATGGCTAAGGTACCGTGTGTACCCCACACTAATCTTAATAGATGTATGGCTTAATTATGATATATATGTTAATGTGAAAGTGAAAGAATATGGCTAAAGTACCATATTATGGTACGAAGTACTCAGGTACGTTTTCCTACTCCTACTAAGATTACGAAATATGTTATAATTAACATGTGAAAAGTGACATGAATGTGAAAATTAAGTATGATATGCATGATATGAATAATATGGGGCATTCGGGTTATTTGAGAAAGGGGAAGTGAATGTGATGACTTTGGTCTCACTAAGTGAAACGTGATGACTTGGTCTCACTAAGAATATGTGACGACTTGGTCTCACTAAGTGAAACGTGATGACTTGGTCTCACTAAGAATATGTGACGACTTCGGTCTCACTAAGTGAATGTGGTGACTACGGTCACATTAAGTGAATGTGGTAACTTCGATTACATTATCTCGAATGTGGTGGCTATGCCACGAATTTTATGTGGGCGATGAGCACGCCGATTGCAATGATCGCCTTCGATGGTGTGTAGCGGATGGAGGTTGACTTAGTAGTCCCCACTGTGTAGGTTGGTACGGTGGAGTGTAGCGGATGGCATATAGGTTTGGGTTGGGTTTGCATCATTATCTTGAATTTTATATGAACATGATATGTATGGTGTGCCTAATTCTATTATATTTTAGTGTTGGTTACACATTGAGTCTATCGACTCACCCGTTGTAGGGAATATGTTTGAGAGATGAGCGATAATGGATGGACTACAGAACTTGTGGTGGCCATGTTCAACGAAGTTTAATTTAATTTGAACCTTTATTTTATTTTAAGTCTTGTATAAATTTTATTTTGGGTTTTGTTTTATGTAATAAGGCCATAGTGATGATTTTATTTACGCTTTAATTACTATGTTATGAATTTAGGGCTTTATAAAGAATAAGCCCATTTAATTTAAAATAAGTTTAAACATTTTGTCACCTGAAACAAATGGGTTTTTGATATAAAATAAATTTGTTTTCAACTCGAGCCCAACCCACAACAAATTATCTTTCAAAACACACAGTTCTCAAAGTATTCGAATGAATTTGAACCGGGTTACTTCGAGGAACATACCAGATCCGGTCCATTCTCGTGGGCCAGGTGTGGGGTGTTTCAGAATCAATGACGTGGCACCGTGATGGCCGAACAGATGATGGGTTGTTAAGGCATCCTGCAGATTCTTTAGCTTGGAAATCTTTTGACTCCAAATTTCCAAGCTTTCCAAACGATCCTCGAGTGTGAGGCTTGGGCTAGCATCCGGTGGATTTAACCTTACAAACTCATGAGCACAACGTCAATTGCTTGGCTTTGTGGTGCTTGTTCCTACAATTTGCCTCCGTGGGTTTGCATGAAACAATATTCTTTTATCTTGTCTATGATTATACCTGGAGAGAAAGGGCCGGGGAATGATATTGATGTATATCTGCAGCCACTTGTTGACGAGTTAAAACAACTATGGGCTGGTGTTCAGACATACGATGCAATGAGAAAAGAGAACTTTAATTTACGTGTGGCTTTAATGTGGACTATTAACGACTTCTCGCTTATGATAATTTATTTGGTTAGAGTACCGAGGGACGTTATGCTTGTCCGTGTTGTCTTCTTGTGAACATGTTCGCAATGGTTATATAATGGGAAGAAGTTCTCTTACATGGGGCATCGTCGGTGGTTACCAAAAAATCATACATTTAGATTTCAGAGTGCTCAGTTTGATGGTACTGAAGAGTTCAGACCAGCTCCTTCGCAGACCGGTGGATCCAAAATATTCTTAATGTTGAAAGATATGAATTTCATTTACGGGAAGATGAATCAACCGGCCAACTCGCAAAGAAATAGAAGATCTAGGGATGAATCTAATGATGAATCTAATGAAGAGGATGATCCTAACGAGGCAGACTTGTGGAAAAAAAGAAGTATTTTTTTCGAGTTGCCTTATTGGGAGCATCAGATTTTACGTCATAATCTTGATGTCATGCACATAGAGAAAATGTCTGCGAGAACATCATTGGGACTATTTTGAATGTCGATGGAAAATCGAAAGATAATCTTGAGTCGACTTGATTTAGTCCACATGGGAATTGGCGTGAGCTTCATCCCCGAGCACTTCGAATATGAAATATCGGTTGTCACCGCTATTTTTCAATGTCGAAGACGAGAAAGAAGTGTTCTATACGGTGTTGAAGGATATAAAGGTCCCGATGCGTATGCATCAAATATATCGCGATGTGTGAGTCTTAAGGATCAAGACTATATAGCTTAAAATCGCATGACTATCACATCTTGATGCAAGACTTACTGCCATTGCTATGCGGTGTTGTATGTCGAAAAAGGTGACGGCTCTGTAATTGAACTATCGAATATAATGAAGGGCATTTGTGGTAAAGTTTTGAATGTTCAAGAATTAGAGACTACAAGATCGAGCCGCATTGACTTTATGCAATCTGGAGAAGATATTCCCGCCTTCCTTCTTCACTATTATGGTGCACTTGTTAATTCATCTCCCGCGTGAAGCACTTCTTGGTGGACCCGTTTTCTATCGATGGATGTATCCCATTGAAAGGTCATACTTTATTTACAAAATATTCCTTCATTCAGCTCAATGCCCATAATAGTTGCAACTTTTGATAATGTTGTATACCGTGTTTAGGTTCCTTTCCAAATTGAAGTCATACTATCGCAATAAGCGTTATCCGGAAGGATCAATTGCCGAGGGCTACTTGGCGAGGAATGTATGACTTTCTGCTTGAGGTATTTGGAAGATGTTGAAACAAGAATGAATGTACCAAGTAGAAATGTTTGGGCTCACGAGATCATAATTTGGCGGAACTTATACCGATCGGCAAAGTTGAAATTACAGAATTAGACGATAGATCGTGGGTCCAAGCACATCGATACGTTCTTTTTCATCACGATTCAATGGAACCATTTCTAAGTAAGTTCTAGAATTTGATAAATACTCATCAATTATAATTTATTTGTCTTCTAACAAAGTAAAACCTTTTTTACCGTAGTGAGTACAAACATATATTGAGAGCTCGCTCACGATCCCGAAGATTAAATCGACGAGAAATTAATAAGTTGTTCGCAGAATCATTCCATGAATGGTTAAGCCAAATGGTATGCAAATTAAATTTTCATTGACAAGTAATAATGTTTTCTCATAACATTCATAATTACTCGATTTACTTTTGACTCAATAGGTTTGGAGTCAGAATGAAGTAAATGATGACGTTAAATGGCTTTCACAAGGTCCAAACAGAATAGTTAAAAGATATAGTGGCTTCCTCATCAACGGATACAGATTTCATACAAGGTCTCGCGAGAGATTGAGGAGAACCCAAAATTGTGGAATTGTTGTTAATTCTTCGATTACAAGTTATGCTAGTGCTAGGGACAGTAATCCGGTCGAGGGGAATTTGGAATATTACGGACTTATTACTGACATCATTGAGTTGGATTATTACGACAAATGCAAAGTTGTCTTATTTCGAGGTGATTGGGCTGATGTGAATACGGCTCGCGGAATTAAAAACGATCAATATGGCTTTACAATGGTGAATTTCTCTCGATTGATTCACACCGGAGAACAACTGATGGACGAGCCGTATGTGTTTTCTTCTCAAGTTAAACAAGTTTTTACTCAAAGATCCAATGATGAGGGTTGGTACGTTGTACTTCAAAACACCCTAAAGACATGTTCGACATTGGCGGTGGAAGTAGAGATGACATAGTCGAAAGATCGAAACTTTGCCTTTTCCGAATAAGACTTAATCGAAAATATCCCTAGTACTAGTCAACAATTTCAATGGGTTCGTCGGGATGTGGACGAAGATATTTACTAAATATGATGTAGTAAGATTTAACGATTTATTATTTATATGTTATATTATAATTTTCATGTTGGTCATGTTATATAATTTAACTGCTTTAAATGTCCTATTATTGTTGTTATTTGTTACTAAAATTTTGAACTATTTTATGTGTATTGCAGGGAAAATGCCTAGAAGACGATTACTAGGTTTAAATATTGTCCGAAATACTCCAAATCCAGAAGAAGTAATGTTAAGTTTATTTTACATGCATGTTGAATTTTATTATTGATTCATTTTTCAATTTTAATATAATAATATATCATTTTTCAACTGAGGGTGGTGGGACGAGCAGAGCTCGGGACGACATTACTTACTGATTTATACGACTTAGAGCCTCACCGAGCGTGTTCAAGTAAGGAGAAACAATCATGGCCAGCCTATCGGATCTGAAGCTCGACTGTTGGCAGGCTATTTGGGCATTATAGCACGAAATGCGAATATGTTGCCTATTAACTACGAATCATGGCATCACGTGCCTGATGCCAACAAAAATCAGGCTCTCGATAATATTAAGGTAATAAAAGGTGAATGTAATTTATAATACTTTAATTTAACCTTCATTTATATCAACTTTTTTTAAAAAAAAATTTCTAGGGTAAATTTGCTTTAGAGGTCTCCGATGACTATGTTAAGAAGACGTTGGGTAAAAAATGGAGAGACAATAAAAGCACCCTAAAAAAATAATATTTTAAGAAAGACATAAGCCTCGATGAAAAATTGCGAAATGTTCCGCCGGTTTATGTAGGTATTACGTACTTTCAAAGTCTTATAAATTTTTGGTTTATCGTATTTACTATATACATAATTCAAATTCCATTATGTAGACCGTGAGCGAGTTGGAACAAACAATGACGAAACAATAGTTCACGCTTTACGGAGTTCCGAAGTTTTGCTCGTGTAGTGAGGCCGAGGTATTATAATTTATTACTTCTTTCAAATATTAATTACTTTATACTATTAAATTATATTTTTCTCGCTATAATGTAGGAAGTTTAAATCAGTCAAAAGTTGGGCGCCTTAAGCTTTTTGACATTACGATAGGAAGAAGGATGGATCTCCGATGACATCCGAGGTTGCGTAAATTTTGGTATATTTACTTAATAAAATTTGATTTATTATTAATATTTATAATGTTTAATGACAATAGTTTAATTCATCGTTTGTAGTTTGTAGTTTTAAATTTATAATTTTAATTTATGTTCCATTCCTTTTATTATATATTTCTTTTCTAACTTTTTATTGATTTATTAGGATAAACTAAAGGAGAAGAAGGCGGAGTATGAAGCGGTTGCTTGTTTCAGCGACAGCCTGTTAATCTCGAGGAGATTGATAATGTAATTATTGCGATGTTTTGGGTCCCGAAAGGTACGACTTCTTCGATTGATAGTTTTGTTAATCTTGAGTATATTTATAACAAAATTATCACTAATGTTTTGGGTCTTACAAGGTATGGTCGGGTTCGATGTCAAGGATCAGGTGTTACCCGACTCAATATTTTGATCCGGCTCCGACAATACATGCCTTCCGGGAATCAATCTCGTGCTAAAGTTCAGAGACTGAAAGACCAGATATCTCTGATGGAAGCGAGCACAGCTGAACAAATTTATCAGCTTAGAGCGGAGGCAGCAGCGAGGGAGGCGGAGCATATCGCTCAACTTGGAGCGGAGGCAGCAGCGCGAGAGGCAGAGCAGAACAAAAAGTATGAAGAACTCCAGCTACAGCTGTAGACTATGATGCAGTTGTTCCAGTAGCAGTCGCAGAGGCCGCCCTCTTAGACATTTGTTTTATTGTTGTAAGATTTTTTTTAACAATGTTACAGTTAACATTATTGTAAAATTATTTAAATTAGGCTTCATTTATTAATAAATATCATATATCTTTTATTAAATTTGAAGTATCGTTTAGATTTAATGCTTTTGGTGAGATTTAAATGTTTTATTTTTCCTTGGGTTGGAATTATATGCAATTATCGCTGTTTTGGTTGGTTTTAATGCGGGAGGGTAGCATATTGCGTAAAAATAGCACCGCAAATCATGCAAATTAGTGGCGTTTTGTTAGAAACGCCGCTAAAGACCCACTTTTAGCGCTTTTATAAGAACGCCGCTAAAAGACCACACCTTTAGCGGCGCTTTTATAAGAAACGCCGCTAAAAGACAACACCTTTAGTGGCGCTTTTATAAGAAACGCCGCTAAAAGGCCCAACCTTTAGCGTCGTTTTATAAAAAAGCGCCGCTAAAGGCGTGGTCTTTAGCGGCGTTTATAAAAAACGCCGCTAAAGGTGTGGTCTTTAGCGGCGTTATAAAAGCGCCGCTAAAGGTGTGGTCTTTACCTTAAGCGTTCTTATAAAAGCGCGCTAAAGGTGTGGTCTTTAGCGGCGTTTATAAAAGCGCCGCTAAAAGTCAAGACTTCTAGCGGCGTTTTTTCACAATAAACGCCGCTAACTTTTGCGGCGCGTGTTTTAGCGGCGTTTTTTGCGACGCTTTCAAAAGTGCCACAAATAATATTAGTGGCGCTTAAAAACGCCGCTAAAAGCCATAAAAAATGCCGCTAAAAGTCTATTTTGGTGTAGTGAGCAAGGGTTTCTCCTACTTTAACCAGTGGTCGATGGTTCGATTCTTGTCCTGTGTATGGAACAACTTTAAAATTCATGGCCAGCATCTACCTCCTTAATAGGTTTACAAAATGTGGAGGATATTGAACTCGCTCTAATAGATACATTAAAAAAATAATAAATAATAATATTGAAGAATTACTTAAACTATGTAAAAATGCAAGTTTCAACAGCAAATTATTGTAAATATCATCATATAGAGGCGGATACTCTTAAGCAAATCTTTAAATTAATGTTTAGAAATTGTTTGAATTGAATGAAAGTAATTTTAACAAATTTTAGTCCAATGGACAATCGAAAGGAAATAGGAAGAAAAAGATATATTAATGGGTTAGTATTTGGTGTATTTTTTTAATTTTATAAATAAATTTAAAAATTGTCACATTTTTTTAAATATTTAATTTTAATGTTTTATTATACCCTATCGACATTTGTTAGTTACTTGACCCTACTTGTGGAGTCTAAAAACTCTACTGGTGATGTACCAAATATTTTCTCATTATTAATTATATTGAATTTTTATAATTATAACATTTTCATCAAACTATTTATGAAAAAAAATTCTACATTTTAAAATTTTGTTTTAGTTATCGATTGAGCCTTAGCTTAATTGACATTGACATTATTGCCAGTGCAAGAGGATGCGGGTTCAAATGCATTGAAGCGTATTATCCTCTTATTTAAATATTGAGTGAAGAGCTATGGATAATTTTAAGTATTGAATCAAAAAACAAAGACTAGAAATCTATCCAAATTGTTAAAGGTTGGGAAATCACATTAACTTTTAAGAGAAAGAAAGGATTTATCATCCAAATCTATTCAAACAAAAAGAAATCAAACCCTTTTCTTTACTTTCACTTCCATTCCCCTTCTTAATTCCATTCCAAACATAACTAAAATGTTAGCAATGTTAGCAAGGAAGAAATTAGAGGATTCTTTTATTTTAAGGAGAGAAAAAAAAAAAGAGATGTTCGGTGTAAAATTTGTATTAAATGTTTTAATGTTAATCATAATCTTAACTAGAAAAATGCTTATCATTAAAAAAAGTAAGCTTAATGGTAATTATCCTTATTTATTCTAATGGCTCCAAAAAAATTCATCATTTTGACCTCCTGAAGTTTCCACTATTGAAAAAGAAAATTTGGGACGTATTTCTCAAATCATCGGTCTAGTACTGGATGTAGCATTTCTCTAGAGCAAGATGCTTAATATTTACAACGCCCTAGTAGTTAAGGGTCGAGATACCACCATTCAACAAATTAATGTAACTTGTGAAGTACAACAATTATTAGGAAATAATCGAGTTAGAGCTGTAACTATGAGCGCTACGATAGTCTAACGAAAGGAATCGAAGTGATTGACATGGGAACTCCTCTAAGTGTTCCAGTAGATGGAGCGACCCTAAGACGAATTTTTAATGTGCTTGGGGAGCCCGTTGATAATTTGATATTCAAAATTTAGTCAAATTAATTTGTTTTGGACAAAAAAATTGAATGGACTATGACAAGTTCAAAATTTTTAATTTTTTTTCATAATTTTTTTTAAAAAAAAAGTATACATACCTGCCATCAACGAAGTACATATGAACAACCACATAGTTACTATTTTAAATATCATTAAAATTTTAATAGTTTGATCAAATTTTCTATAAAAAAGTAATTTAATTAAATATTGAAAGTTGAGAGCCAAAATAATAGAAAAATAATTAGGACAAAAGTTACAAAAGAAATAAATATTCGAATTAAATTTATCATTATATCATATAAAATGATTAAAAAATTGTTTTTCTACTTTATATTAACACTTGACATTTTTGCTCTTCACCTATACAATGTCATTTAAAAGATTTAAGATTGCCTACAATTCATAAACTATACTAAACTTTCTAAAATAGTTATATTTATAAAATAAATTTCCAATAATTAAAATAAACTCAAAAGCAAATACATAGATCTAGAAATTGAAAAATATATTAAAAATATAAAATGGAATTAAATTTTAGAAATGAATTTTAAAAATAAAAAGCAAATTAACAAAAAGGCTGGAGAGAGTAAATCAATTATGCCCAGCCAAATTCAATTTAAATAATAATAATATTTTAATATTTAAATTTAATTATGAATATATATTATATATTAATGTATAATATATATTTATAATGTTTTATTAAATTTGAATAGTAAAATGAGTTTTTTTTTTTAAGTTGAATGGGATGACTAGAAAATAAACTCAAAATTGATTTTTTTTAATTGAATCACGACTCAGTCCGACTTATCAATGAACAGCTCTATTAACAAGTAAAAAAACAACATTTTTGATCATTTTATAATTTAAAAATCATATGAAAATTTCACAATCATTAACTATTGTGATAATTTCAAATTTAACTTTTACTTATTTTATCATTTTGATTCTCAACTTTCAAATTTTAATTAAATTCAAAGAGAGAGAAAGAGTATTGTTTGGTAAAAATACTTTATTAAATACATTAGTGTTAATGACAATTTTAACGAAATTAAATGGGAAAACAACGATGAGAGGGAAAGGGAGAATCCTGACTTGAGTTGGGTTGAGGTTTTCAGTCCTACTACAACTGTGGTGAATGACGATGGACCGGTCAGTGTGTAACTGTGTGGTGGAAGAACGCCGATGATAGAGGAAGCAACAACTTGACCGGGGGAAGCAACGATGTCTTGATGGAAGCACTTAAGGCTTTTTTTTTAATTGATTTGGGATCTGAGAAGGTTAAAGGGAGGGGGAGTACGGGACATGGGAGGTTAGTAATTAGTATGAAAATTAAAAATATTGTTAAAAAAATTAGTATTACAATTCTAGAACATGTTGCACTCGAGGATCAACCCATTTTGAAAATGGGCATTGTTTTTTGTTTAAATCTATTTTTCAAGCCTAAATTTTTACCTAAACCCTCCAACTTTTCGTATGAGCTTTCAGGCTTGGTCAGTTGGGTCGGCCCATAATCAAGTCTAGTTTGAGTTAAAGTTGTTTTCTTCAATTAATTTTGCCGATTGGTTAATTTGAGTGGAGAATCTAATTAGTGTTGAGGTTTCAATTGGGTGGACCATCTGCTTATTTGTTTAATTAATTTTTCTCCTCCATGTTATTTTATCCATTTTTCCCTCAAGTCCCTTAATCCAATAATATGGATTTTTGGCACTCCACATTAATACCATTTGCAATGTTAAAATGCTCCTTAATATAGAAATTAGAGTAGCCTATGCATAAATCGAATGATGAAGAAACTTGTCCAAGAATCAGGGTGGGTTTGGATGGGTGGTAAGGTGTGGTGTACTGTTTTTAGCTTACTTTTTGTCTCACGCTACAGTATCGCTACAATATCTAATCTCACTGTCACCGTTGTTTTTACACTACCCGTAAGTAAACTGACCCTGCCCATCCAAACCCACCTTCATTTAAGTACTTATTTCGATTTGACATTTTTACCCTTCATATGAAATTCCAGAAGATGTAGATTATCCAGATCATAACCCTTTGATGTTGCCATCAACATCAAACCAAGAAATGTGGGTGCTTTGTAATTGTCATAAGGTCAGGCATTAATGAAAATTTTGACTTTAGTTTACTTCTTCTTCCCAGCATTAATGAAAATTTGAACTTTGATTGTCACTATACTTCTTCAATGACAATGGAGAGCGCATGACAAAAAGTCCATGGCATTGGCAAATGATATTACCTTTCGATGAAATTTAACCTAAAATCAAAGACTCGAATTTTTCTTAATGGAAAAGAAAATGACCAACTATGGATCCTAAGTAATACAATTAGGAGGCAAATATAATCTCATAACTATTGGGAAATATGTCCATATTGTAGTAAACATGTAACTGCTTTTATATTTATTTGAACGATGAATAAATAAATAAAGTTAATTTCACATTTCATTATTATGTCTTTTGTGTTTATATCTTTTATATTTTTCATGCATAGCGAACTTGTGATAAGCAAATATTAGCTCATTCATTGTCTAAAGTTCAAACTGAAGATAAGTGACATTATAAATAATGTTTACATTACTAGAAAGACAACTTACTTCAGTAGATAATCTAAATGAGCCCTTAATCCCGTAAAAGAATCAAAGTGAGCATTTGATTCAAATATTGAGAATGATTATTATGTTGTCTACAATTCTAATTGGGGAGATGGCTAGTTTTGGCTATCGGAGTAGTTGACTCCATGAGTAAAGACATAGATGTATTCATTGGTAGAATGATACATTGGACTGGACCTAAGATGAATTAATTCTGAATCCGTTTTTGAATTAATTCACTTGTGACGTTCATGATGTGATTTACCTAAATCCTGAGATAGTCACTAATAATGCGTATGCAACTCATGTGCTTTGATATAAGTGGAGGCTTTATGCTCTAAAGATGATCGAGCCCATAACCAGTATGTTGGGTAAATGACTTGTGTATGGCATGACTTTACTAGCAACAATGGAATTCATAGCTTGTGTAGATTGTTAAATATGGAACATGGCTACGGGTTTCTTATTCTCGAATGAGCAATTTATCACAGTCATTTGTTGACAGTGATCATATTAATCATTAAGAAGACACAATAGTGACAATGAGATAAAATAGGATTGTATTGAGTGAACGGATTTAACTCAAAATAATCAAGGATATCATATGAGGGTAACACACACAAAACGAGGTCATTGGACAAAGAAGTTCGATGAATTGCTTTCATAAAGAGTATACAATAAGGAGTTTTCAATCTTCGTACTTCTTGTGGACTGACTCCATGATTATGTAATTGCAAATTATCGGAACAATGCTTATGGATATAATTGCAATCACTAGAGCCTAATGATATATGTCCTATTGGTCCCTCCGTTAGCTCAACAAAAGCTCGATTGGACAGCATTTGAATCAAAAGAAAATTCTATGACTTTGGGAATAATTTAATTGAGTCTATTTATTTGATGTGGAATTAAATTAGGTGGTCATGAGCATTGTAACATCCTAGATTAGGGGTTATGCGTTTGTGCATAATTCATGAGTAGTAGGTTTTGGTAGTGTTTAGAAGTGAATTAAGGGTTTTTAAAATCCTAGGATGGAAGAGAAAGCTTTGGACAATTATTGGTTTTTAAGTTAAAAACAAGAAGTGATGTGGAAAAGTGGCAAGGGATGCCACCAAAGGTGCAAGGGTTATGGCATCAAGTGAAATACTTTGAGGGAAGAGGTTCGAATCCCATTTTGTGCATTTTTGCTTAATTTTATGAAATAGCATGTTTACTGTGATATGGATGTGTGGTGTGCATTTTTAGAACCTTGGAAATGTAAAGAAATGCATGGAAATGTATGGAAATGTATGGAAATGTATGGAAATGTATGGAAATGTAAGGAAATGTAGAGAAATGCAAGGAAATGAAAGGAAATGAAAGGAAATGTAAGGAAATGAAAGGAAAGGAAGGGAAATGTAAGGAAACTTGGAAATGATTTAGAAATGTTAAGTTGAAAATAGGAAAATGACCATTTTTGGAAACCTAAGCAAATTAGGAAAGTGAACATTTTGGAAACCTAAGTAAATTAGGAAAGTGAACATTTTGGAAACTATGCTAAAAGAGGAAACTAAACATTTTGGAAACCTAGGAAATGTCAAGTTACAGATCCGCGTGAAAATTTTTGGAAACTTAAAAATGACCCCGAAATGTCGAATTAAAAAGTTCAAAAGGGAACTTAGGGCCAGGTGACCCTAAAATATAAAGTATGTGAAATTTGACCCATTAACGGACTTGGAAAAGTGGCCTGAAGATGCCACTTAAGGCCTCAGGAAATAGCCCACATGCAAGGGTGTTGGGCTTGAGTTCGAGTCACATAAGAAGCAAATAAAATAAGTTTTATTTTGCTTCTAGAAGCCCAAGAGGTGGACGGCACAAGGCTTGCAAAAGAGGAGTTTCACTCTCTTTAAAACTCGGCTAATTAGAATATCATAAGGACTCTTAAGGGAAGAGTTTAATTCTCTTTAAAATTGCTAAATAGGTGGATAAATGAAGAATTATTCTTTAATTAGGAAAATAAGGAAGAGTGGTGGCCAAGTTAAGGATTCTTGGCCTAGTAATTTCGGCTATAAAAGGATGAGACTAGGGCCATTCATTATTCATTCTCCTCTCTCTTTCCTCTTGAATATTCTTCTTGAGCATCCATTCTTTTATTCTTTTCTTTTAGCCTCCTAGCGATTCCTTCTAAGCCTATTATTCCTCTCTTCTTTCATCTTTGAAACCAATACATAAGGGAATCATAGCCGATTGTTCATCAAGTCTCTAAGTCGAATCTCGAAGGTTGAAGTGAAGGTGCAATCGATTCCTTCAAATAAGGGTAAGATCCAAGTTTGGTTTCCATTCTTTTATATTTTAGACTTATCGAAATCTAGGGCTAAACCCATTAATGTTCATGGTTGCGAAACTTTGAAGAGATCTTTCGGGATTTACTAAGTGTAGGCTACAAGGAAGGAGAAGTTCTTTTCCGAAGGTACACCATAGGCAGCGTGTTCCCTAGTTATTCGGTGAGTTTCGGATTTAAAATCCACAAGGTAAGTGTTCATAGCTTTGGCTAAGGCCTATTTTGATAATTAGATCTAATTCTTGTTTGTTTAAAAAGTCTAAACTAACCCCGATGAGATTTAGTGCTTGGCGAATACAAGGAGGAGCATAGCATAGATTTGGATTTGATTAGTATTGAAATCGGAAACAAGGTAAGTTTTAAGAATACTAATCCTACTAGGATTTGGATTTATGGTCAAATGGTTTTTATTAAAGTAGTAAGTGATTAATCAAATGTAGGAATTGAGATCTAAAGCAATAGATCGGGTTTTCGGATTTCAAGGAATTGATAAGCAAATCGGTGTGTACCTACACTAAATCTTAATAGATTTATGGCTTAAACTTGATATATGTGTTAATAAGAAAGTGTAAGAATGTGGCTAAAGTACCATATTATGGTACAAAGTACTCAGTGCGTTTTTTACTCCTACTAGGATTTCAAAATATGTTATATTTAACATGTGAAAAGTGATGTGAAAGTGAAATTAAATATGATATGCATGATATGTATAATTTGGGGCATTCGGGATCTATGTGAAAGGGAAGAAGGTGTTGACTTCGGCCTCACCAACGAAAGGTGTTGACTTGGTCTCACCAACGAAAGGTGTTGACTTGGCTCACTAACAAAATTTGGTGACTACGGTCACAACATTCGAATTTGGTAACCGGTTACATTATTCGAAAGTGGTGGCTATGCCACAATATTATAAGTGGGCGATGAGCATGTCATTGCAATGACGCCTTGATGGTGTGTAGCGGATGGAGGTTGACTTAGTAGTCCCCACTGTGCGAGGATGGTACGGTGGTGTGTAGCGGATGGCTATATAGGTTTGGGTTCGGTTGCATCATTATCTTGAATTTTTTATATGAATATGATATGTATGGTGTGCCTATTTCTATTATGTTTTGGTGTTGGTTACACATTGAGTCTATCGACTCACCCGTTGTGGGACATGTTTGGTGATGAGCAATAATGGATCGACTAGAGAACTTGTGGTGGCCATGTTCAAACTTGAAGTTTAATTTTATTTGAATCTTTATTTTATTTTAAATCTTGTACAATTTTATTTTGGGTTTCATTTTATGTAATAAGGCCATCGTGACATTTTATTTACGCTTTAATTACTATGTTATGAATTTAGGGCTTTACAAAGAATAAGCCCATTTAATTTAAAATAAGTTTAAATATTTTGTCACCAAACAAATGGGTTTTTGTTATAAGATAAATTTGTTTTCAACTCGAGCCCAACCCACAACAAACTATCTTTCAAAACACACAGCTTTCAAAGTATTTGAATGAATTTTGAACCAAGTTACTTGAGGAACATACGGATCCGGTCCATTCTCGTGGGCCGTGTAGGGTGTTTTAGTTTGTATCGAGCCCGATTTTAAACTCTCTACTGTGGCCTAAGGCCCAAAACGTTTTCAAAACAAGCCCAAAAGAGTTTTATTAAAATATTTACGAAAGTAGACGAGGTTTGATGGCATGGCACCTAAGTCTCCGACCCATGATCCACGAGGTAAGTACCCTAACTATCGTGTGATTATGTGAATTATAGAAGGGTAGAAAAGGAATGGAACGAGAATAGCATGATAGGAACTTGAACCTAGGATTAGTCTACTCAAACACAAATACATAAAACTTAATACACTAGACAAACACAGTGATTAAGTCACCGAGCTAGGGTGTGGTAATCATTATGCGATGTTTAGGAGTGGATTCATGAAGAGCTTGGTATTTAAGCGGTCTAGTGACTCACCTCCTCTTTACTCGAATCCTACAGTGCGTAGTAACTGCTCACCCTAACCAAGAGGACTTAGTCACGGGCTAAACCCAATAACTAAAACCCGAAAGGGACTAGCCGTATTTTTATGGAAACCCTAATTTTAAAATTTCTAAATTACCCTCTTGATTTGAAAAGAATATTTTTATAAATTTTCCTGAAATATTTTTGATTTACAAATTTACCAAAATACCCCCAACCGAAATACCCTCGGATCTCAAAAAAAAAATTTCCAAAATACCCCGGGAACTTAAAAATGCCAAAGATACTTTGTGACAAAATCATCAAGAAACCTTATTTTGACAAATTACGAAAATACCCCTGTAGGACAAATTACGAAAAAAACCCCCGGGTAGTGGAAAAACAACAACAAATGAAAAACTACAACGTTTCTCTGAATGAACTAAGGTTCATAATTGTTTAATGGATGTATGAATGAATGAAAAGACTGTGTGATTGTATGAATACGAAAGAACCACTCCTAAATTTCTTTCCATAAAACTTCTTCGCGGTTAATCAGTGAAACAAAATTTTTTTAATACATAAAACTTCTTAATCAGATTAAATAGCGACGTTAGAAATAAGTTCTAAGGGACGTGAACTTAGAGATTGTACCTGGAAAGTATGATGGTTCTATTAAGATCGAGTCTTGTGCAGCAGAAGCATAAGTGCGGTGAGAAGGATTGTACGATCATTAGTAAGTAATTTCGAGGACGAAATTATTTTTAAGGAGGGTAGAACTGTAACATCCTAGATTAGGGGTTATGCGTTTGTGCATAATTCATGAGTAGTAGGTTTTGGCGGTGTTTAGAAGTGAATTAAGGGTTTTAAAATCCTAGGATGGAAGAAAGCTTTGGACAATTATTGGTTTTAAGTTAAAAACAAGAAGTGATGTGGAAAAGTGGCAAGGGACGCCACCAAAGGTGCAAGGGTTATGGCATCAAGTGAAATACTTTGAGGAAGAGGTTCAATCCCATTTTGTGCATTTTGCTTAATTTTATGAAATAGCATGTTTATTGTGATATGGATGTGTGGTGTGCATTTTAGAACCTTGGAAATGTAAAGAAATGCATGGAAATGTATGGAAATGTATGGAAATGTATGGAAATGTATGGAAATGTAAGGAAATGTAGAGAAATGCAAGGAAATGAAAGGAAATGTAAGGAAATGAAAGGAAAGGAAGGAAATGTAAGGAAACTTGGAAATGATTTAGAAATGTTAAGTTGAAAATAGGAAAATGACCATTTTGGAAACCTAAGCAAATTAGGAAAGTGAACATTTTGGAAACCTAAGTAAATTAGGAAAGTGAACATTTTGGAAACTATGCTAAAAGAGAAACTAAACATTTTGGAAACCTAGGAAATGTCAAGTTCTGATCCGTGAAAATTTTGGAAACTTAAAATGACCCCGAAATGTCGAATTAAAAGTTCAAAGGGAACTTAGGGCCGGTGACCCTAAAATATAAAGTATGTGAAATTTGACCCATTAACGGACTTGGAAAAGTGGCTCAAGATGCCACTTAAGGCCTCGTGAAATAGCCCACATGCAAGGGTGTTGGGCTTGAGTTCGAAGTCACATAAGAAGCAAATAAAATAAGTTTTATTTTGCTTCTAGAAGCCCAAGAGGTGGACGGCACAAGGCTTGCAAAGAGGAGTTTCACTCTCTTTAAAACTCTGCTAATTAGAATATCATAAGGACTCTTAAGGAAGAGTTTAATTCTCTTTAAAATTCGCTAAATAGGTGGATAAATGAAGAATTATTCTTTAATTAGGAAAATAAGGAAGAGTGGTGGCCAAGTTAAGGATTCTTGGCCTAGTAATTTCGGCTATAAAAGGATGAGACTAGGGCCATTCATTATTCATTCTCCTCTCTCTTTTCCTCTGCCAATATTCTTCTTGAGCATCCATTCTTTTATTCTTTTCTTTTAGCCTCCTAGCCGATTCCTTCTAAGCCTATTATTTCTCTCTTCTTTCATCTTTGAAACCGAATACATAAGGGAATCATAGCCGATTGTTCATCAAGTCTCTAAGCCGAATCTCTGAAGGTTGAAGTGAAGGTGCAATCGATTCCTTCAAATAAGAGTAAGATCCAAGTTTGGTTTCCATTCTTTTATATTTTAGACTTATCGAAATCTAGGGCTAAACCCATTAATGTTCATGGTTGCCGAAACTTTGAAGAGATCTTTCGGGATTTACTAAGTGTAGGCTACAAGGAAGGAGAAGTTCTTTTCCCGAAGGTACACCATAGGTCGCGTGTTCCCTAGTTATTCGGTGAGTTTTGGGATTTAAAATCCACAAGGTAAGTGTCTATAGCTTTCGGCTAAGGCCTATTTTGATAATTAGATCTAATTCTTGTTTGTTTAAAAAGTCGAAACTAACCCCTGATGAGATTTAGTGCTTGGCCGAATACAAGGAGGAGCATAGCATAGATTTTGGGATTTGATTAGTATTGAAATCGGCAACAAGGTAAGTTTTAAGAATACTAATCCTACTAGGATTTGGATTTATGGTCAAATGGTTTTTTTATTAAAGTAGTAAGTGATTAATCAAATGTAGGAATTGAGATCTAAAGCAATAGATCGGGTTTTCGGGATTTCAAGGAATTGATAAGCAAATCAGGTGTGTACCCTACACTAAATCTTAATAGATTTATGGCTTAAACTTGATATATGTGTTAATATGAAAGTGTAAGAATGTGGCTAAAGTACCATATTATGGTACAAAGTACTGTCAGTGCGTTTTCTACTCCTACTAGGATTTCAAAATATGTTATATTTAACATGTGAAAAGTGATGTGAAAGTGAAATTAAATATGATATGCATGATATGTATAATTTGGGGCATTCGGGATCTATGTGAAAGGGGAAGAAGGTGTTGACTTCAGTCTCACCAACGAAAGGTGTTGACTTCGGTCTCACCAACGAAAGGTGTTGACTTCGGTCTCACCAACGAAATTTGGTGACTACGGTCACAACATTCTGAATTTGGTAACTTTGTTACATTATTCAAAGTGGTGGCTATGCCACAATATTATAAGTGGGCGATGAGCATGTCATTGCAATGACCGCCTTCGATGGTGTGTAGCGGATGGAGGGTTGACTTAGTAGTCCCCACGGTGTGCAGGATGGTACGGGTGGTGTGTAGCGGATGGCTATATAGGTTTGGGTTCGGGTTGCATCATTATCTTGAATTTTTTTTATATGAATATGATATGTATGGTGTGCCTATTTCTATTATGTTTTGGTGTTGGTTACACATTGAGTCTATCGACTCACCCCGTTATGGGACATGTTTCAGGTGATGAGCAATAATGGACCGGGACGGCAGAACTTGTGGTGGCCATGTTCAGCTTGAAGTTTAATTTTATTTGAATCTTTATTTTATTTTAAGTCTTGTACAATTTTATTTTGGGTTTCATTTTATGTAATAAGGCCATCGTGACATTTTATTTACGCTTTAATTACTATGTTATGAATTTAGGGCTTTACAAAGAATAAGCCCATTTAATTTAAAATAAGTTTAAATATTTTGTCACCTGAAACAAATGGGTTTTTGTTATAAGATAAATTTGTTTTCAACTCGAGCCCAACCCACAACAAACTATCTTTCAAAACACACAGTTTTCAAAGTATTTGAATGAATTTTGAACCGAGTTACTTCGAGGAACATACCAGATCCGGTCCATTCTCGTGGGCCGGGTGTGGGGTGTTTCAGTTTGGTATCAGAGCCCAGTTTTAAACTCTCGGCCTGTGGCCTAAGGCCCAAAACGTTTTCAAAACAAGCCCAAAAGAGTTTTATTAAAATATTTCTGAAAGTAGACAGGTTTGATGGCATGGCACCTAAGTCTCCGACCCGCAGTCCACGAGGTAAGTACCCCTAACTATCTGTGTGATTATGTGAATTATAGAAGGGTAGAAAAGGAATGGAACGTAGAATAGCATGATAGGAACTTGAACCCTAGGATTAGTCTACTCAAACACAAATACATAAAACTTAATACACTAGACAAACCTGTGATTAAGTCACCGAGCTAGGTGTGGTAATCATAGCGCATGTTTAGGAGTGGATTCAAGAAGAGCTTGGTATTTAAGCAATCCTAGTGACTCACCTCCTCTTTACTCGAATCCTACCAGTGCGTAGTAACTGCTCACCCTAACCAAGAGGACTTAGTCACAGGCTAAACCCAATAACTAAAACCCGAAAGGGACTAGCAGATTTTTATGGAAACCCTAATTTTAAAATTTCTAAATTACCCTCTTGATTTGAAAAGAATATTTTTATAAATTTTCCGAAATATTTTGATTTACAAATTTACCAAAATACCCCAACCAAAATACCCTGATCTCAAAAAAAATTTCCAAAATACCCTTGAACTTAAAATGCCAAAGATACTTTGTGACAAAATCATCAAGAAACCTTATTTTGACAAATTACGAAAATACCTCAGAGGACAAATTACGAAAAAACCCCTGTAGTGGAAAAACAACAACAAATGAAAAACTACAACATTTCTCTGAATGAACTAAGGTTCATAATTGTTTAATGGATGTATGAATGAATGAAAAGACGTGTGATTGTATGAATACGAAAGAACCACTCCTAAATTTCTTTCCATAAAACTTCTTCATGTTAATCGGTGAAACAAAATTTTTTTAATACATAAAACTTCTTAATCAGATTAAATAGCGACGTTAGAAATAAGTTCTAAGGGACGTGAACTTAGAGATTGTACCTGGAAAGTATGATGGTTCTATTAAGATCAGAGTGCGCAGCGTAAGCATAAGTGCGGTGAGAAGGATTGTACGACTGTTAGTAAGTAATTTCGAGGACGAAATTATTTTTAAGGAGGGTAGAACTGTAACATCCTAGATTAGGGGTTATGCGTTTGTGCATAATTCATGAGTAGTAGGTTTTGGCAGTGTTTAGAAGTGAATTAAGGGTTTTTAAAATCCTAGGATGGAAGAGAAAGCTTTGGACAATTATTGGTTTTTAAGTTAAAAACAAGAAGTGATGTGGAAAAGTGGCAAGGGACGCCACCAAAGGTGCAAGGGTTATGGCATCAAGTGAAATACTTTGAGGGAAGAGGTTCGAATCCCATTTGTGCATTTTGCTTAATTTTATGAAATAGCATGTTTACTGTGATATGGATGGGTGGTGTGCATTTTTAGAACCTTGGAAATGTAAAGAAATGCATGGAAATGTATGGAAATGTATGGAAATGTATGGAAATGTATGGAAATGTAAGGAAATGTAGAGAAATGCAAGGAAATGAAAGGAAATGTAAGGAAATGAAAGGAAAGGAAGGAAATGTAAGGAAACTTGGAAATGATTTAGAAATGTTAAGTTGAAAATAGGAAAATGACCATTTTTGGAAACCTAAGCAAATTAGGAAAGTGAACATTTTGGAAACCTAAGTAAATTAGGAAAGTGAACATTTTGGAAACTATGCTAAAAGAGGAAACTAAACATTTTGGAAACCTAGGAAATGTCAAGTTACAGATCCGTGAAAATTTTGGAAACTTAAAATGACCCCAAATGTCAATTAAAAAGTTCAAAGGGAACTTAGGGCCAGTGACCCTAAAATATAAAGTATGTGAAATTTGACCCATTAACGGACTTGGAAAAGTGGCTCAAAGATGCCACTTAAGGCCTCGTGAAATAGCCCACATGCAAGGGTGTTGGGCTTGAGTTCGAGTCACATAAGAAGCAAATAAAATAAGTTTTATTTTGCTTCTAGAAGCCCAAGAGATGGACGGCACAAGGCTTGCAAAGAGGAGTTTCACTCTCTTTAAAACTCGCTAATTAGAATATCATAAGGACTCTTAAGGGAAGAGTTTAATTCTCTTTAAAATTCGGCTAAATAGGTGGATAAATGAAGAATTATTCTTTAATTAGGAAAATAAGGAAGAGTGGTGGCCAAGTTAAGGATTCTTGGCCTAGTAATTTCGGCTATAAAAGGATGAGACTAGGGCCATTCATTATTCATTCTCCCTCTCTCTTTTCCTCTGCCGAATATTCTTCTTGAGCATCCATTCTTTTTATTCTTTTCTTTTAGCCTCCTAGCCGATTCCTTCTAAGCCTATTATTCCTCTCTTCTTTCATCTTTGAAACCGAATACATAAGGGAATCATAGCCGATTGTTCATCAAGTCTCTAAGCCGAATCTCTGAAGGTTGAAATGAAGGTGCAATCGATTCCTTCAAATAAGAGTAAGATCCAAGTTTGGTTTCCATTCTTTTATATTTTAGACTTATCGAAATCTAGGGCTAAACCCATTAATGTTCATGGTTGCGAAACTTTGAAGAGATCTTTCGGATTTACTAAGTGTAGGCTACAAGGAAGGAGAAGTTCTTTTCGAAGGTACACCATAGGTCGCGTGTTCCCTAGTTATTCGGTGAGTTTTGGATTTAAAATCCACAAGGTAAGTGTCTATAGCTTTCGGCTAAGGCCTATTTTGATAATTAGATCTAATTCTTGTTTGTTTAAAAGTCGAAACTAACCCCGATGAGATTTAGTGCTTGGCGAATACAAGGAGGAGCATAGCATAGATTTGGGATTTGATTAGTATTGAAATCGGCAACAAGGTAAGTTTTAAGAATACTAATCCTACTAGGATTTGGATTTATGGTCAAATGGTTTTTTATTAAAGTAGTAAGTGATTAATCAAATGTAGGAATTGAGATCTAAAGCAATAGATCGGGTTTCGGGATTTCAAGGAATTGATAAGCAAATCGTGTGTACCTACACTAAATCTTAATAGATTTATGGCTTAAACTTGATATATGTGTTAATATGAAAGTGTAAGAATGTGGCTAAAGTACCATATTATGGTACAAAGTACTCAGGTACGTTTTTCTACTCCTACTAGGATTTCAAAATATGTTATATTTAACATGTGAAAAGTGATGTGAAAGTGAAATTAAATATGATATGCATGATATGTATAATTTGGGGCATTCGGGATCTATGTGAAAGGGGAAGAAGGTGTTGACTTCAGTCTCACCAACGAAAGGTGTTGACTTCGGTCTCACCAACGAAAGGTGTTGACTTCGGTCTCACCAACGAAATTTGGTGACTACGGTCACAACATTCTGAATTTGGTAACTTCGGTTACATTATCTGAAAGTGGTGGCTATGCCACAATATTATAAGTGGGCGATGAGCATGTCGATCGCAATGATCGCCTTCGATGGTGTGTAGCGGATGGAGGTTGACTTAGTAGTCCCCACGGTGTGCGTGTGATGGTGCGGGTGGTGTGTAGCGGATGGCTATATAGGTTTGGGTTCGGTTGCATCATTATCTTGAATTTTTTATATGAATATGATATGTATGGTGTGCCTATTTCTATTATGTTTTGGTGTTGGTTACACATTGAGTCTATCGACTCACCCCGTTATGGGACATGTTTGGTGATGAGCAATAATGGATCGGACGGCGAACTTGTGGTGGCCATGTTCACTTGAAGTTTAATTTTATTTGAATCTTTATTTTATTTTAAGTCTTGTACAATTTTATTTTGGGTTTCATTTTATGTAATAAGGCCATCGTGACATTTTATTTCGCTTTAATTACTATGTTATGAATTTAGGGCTTTACAAAGAATAAGCCCATTTAATTTAAAATAAGTTTAAATATTTTGTCACCAAACAAATGGGTTTTTGTTATAAGATAAATTTGTTTTCAACTCGAGCCCAACCCACAACAAACTATCTTTCAAAACACACAGCTTTCAAAGTATTTGAATGAATTTTGAACCGAGTTACTTGAGGAACATACGAATCCGGTCCATTCTCGTGGTAGGGTGTGAAATGTTCGATTTAGTATCGAGCCCGCTTAAACTCTCGGCACATGGCCTAAGGCCCAAAACGTTTTCAAAACAAGCCCAAAAGAGTTTTATTAAAATATTTCGAAAGTAGACAGGTTTGATGGCATGGCACCTAAGTCTCCGACCCGCAGTCCACGAGGTAAGTACCCCTAACTATCTGTGTGATTATGTGAATTATAGAAGGGTAGAAAAGGAATGGAACGTAGAATAGCATGATAGGAACTTGAACCCTAGGATTAGTCTACTCAAACACAAATACATAAAACTTAATACACTAGACAAACACGTGATTAAGTCACCGAGCTAGGGTGTGGTAAATCACAGCGCGCATGTCAGGAGTGGATTCAATGAAGAGCTTGGTATTTAAGCGGTCTAGTGACTCACCTCCTCTTTACTCGAATCCTACCCAGTGCGTAGTAAACTGCTCACCCTAACCAAGAGGACTTAGTCACGGGCTAAACCCAATAACTAAAACCCGAAAGGGACTAGCCAGTATTTTATGGAAACCCTAATTTTAAAATTTCTAAATTACCTCTTGATTTGAAAAGAATATTTTATAAATTTTCCGAAATATTTTGATTTACAAATTTACCAAAATACCCCAACCGAAATACCTCGGATCTCAAAAAAAATTTCCAAAATACCGGGAACTTAAAATGCCAAAGATACTTTGTGACAAAATCATCAAGAAACCTTATTTTGACAAATTACGAAAATACCTCAGAGGACAAATTACTAAAAAAACCCCCGGGTAGTGGAAAAACAACAACAAATGAAAAACTACAACATTTCTCTGAATGAACTAAGGTTCATAATTGTTTAATGGATGTATGAATGAATGAAAAGACTGTGTGATTGTATGAATACGAAAGAACCACTCCTAAATTTCTTTCCATAAAACTTCTTCGTTAATCGGTGAAACAAAATTTTTTAATACATAAAACTTCTTAATCGATTAAATAGCGACGTTAGAAATAAGTTCTAAGGGACGTGAACTTAGAGATTGTACCGGAAAGTATGATGGTTCTATTAAGATCGAGTCTTGGCGTAAGCATAAGTGCGGTGAGAAGGATTGTACGATGTTAGTAAGTAATTTGAGGACGAAATTATTTTTAAGGAGGGTAGAACTGTAACATCCTAGATTAGGGTTATGCGTTTGTGCATAATTCATGAGTAGTAGGTTTTGGCGTGTTTAGAAGTGAATTAAGGGTTTTTAAAATCCTAGGATGGAAGAGAAAGCTTTGGACAATTATTGGTTTTTAAGTTAAAAACAAGAAGTGATGTGGAAAAGTGGCAAGGGACGCCACCAAAGGTGCAAGGGTTATGGCATCAAGTGAAATACTTTGAGGGAAGAGGTTCGAATCCCATTTTGTGCATTTTTGCTTAATTTTATGAAATAGCATGTTTACTGT
The DNA here is from genome assembly GCA_025506655.1 of Gossypium rotundifolium. Classification (NCBI taxonomy): domain Eukaryota; kingdom Viridiplantae; phylum Streptophyta; class Magnoliopsida; order Malvales; family Malvaceae; genus Gossypium; species Gossypium rotundifolium. The sequence goes on from CP106728.1 coordinate 54,292,673, forward strand.
GATATGGATGTGTGGTGTGCATTTTTAGAACCTTGGAAATGTAAAGAAATGCATGGAAATGTATGGAAATGTATGGAAATGTATGGAAATGTATGGAAATGTAAGGAAATGTAGAGAAATGCAAGGAAATGAAAGGAAATGTAAGGAAATGAAAGGAAAGGAAGGGAAATGTAAGGAAACTTGGAAATGATTTAGAAATGTTAAGTTGAAAATAGGAAAATGACCATTTTTGGAAACCTAAGCAAATTAGGAAAGTGAACATTTTGGAAACCTAAGTAAATTAGGAAAGTGAACATTTTGGAAACTATGCTAAAAGAGGAAACTAAACATTTTGGAAACCTAGGAAATGTCAAGTTACAGATCCGCGTGAAAATTTTTGGAAACTTAAAAATGACCCCGAAATGTCGAATTAAAAAGTTCAAAAGGGAACTTAGGGCCAGGTGACCCTAAAATATAAAGTATGTGAAATTTGACCCATTAACGGACTTGGAAAAGTGGCCTGAAGATGCCACTTAAGGCCTCAGGAAATAGCCCACATGCAAGGGTGTTGGGCTTGAGTTCGAGTCACATAAGAAGCAAATAAAATAAGTTTTATTTTGCTTCTAGAAGCCAAGAGGTGGACGGCACAAGGCTTGCAAAGAGGAGTTTCACTCTCTTTAAAACTCGGCTAATTAGAATATCATAAGGACTCTTAAGGGAAGAGTTTAATTCTCTTTAAAATTGGCTAAATAGGTGGATAAATGAAGAATTATTCTTTAATTAGGAAAATAAGGAAGAGTGGTGGCCAAGTTAAGGATTCTTGGCCTAGTAATTTCGGCTATAAAAGGATGAGACTAGGGCCATTCATTATTCATTCTCCTCTCTCTTTTCCTCTGCCAATATTCTTCTTGAGCATCCATTCTTTTATTCTTTTCTTTTAGCCTCCTAGCCGATTCCTTCTAAGCCTATTATTCCTCTCTTCTTTCATCTTTGAAACCGAATACATAAGGGAATCATAGCCGATTGTTCATCAAGTCTCTAAGTCAATCTCTCAAGGTTGAAGTGAAGGTGCAATCGATTCCTTCAAATAAGAGTAAGATCCAAGTTTGGTTTCCATTCTTTTATATTTTAGACTTATCGAAATCTAGGGCTAAACCCATTAATGTTCATGGTTGCGAAACTTTGAAGAGATCTTTCGGATTTACTAAGTGTAGGCTACAAGGAAGGAGAAGTTCTTTTCCAAGGTACACCATAGGTCGCGTGTTCCCTAGTTATTCGGTGAGTTTCGGATTTAAAATCCACAAGGTAAGTGTCTATAGCTTTCGCTAAGGCCTATTTTGATAATTAGATCTAATTCTTGTTTGTTTAAAAAGTCGAAACTAACCCACGATGAGATTTAGTGCTTGGCCGAATACAAGGAGGAGCATAGCATAGATTTCGGATTTGATTAGTATTGAAATCGGCAACAAGGTAAGTTTTAAGAATACTAATCCTACTAGGATTTGGATTTATGGTCAAATGGTTTTTTATTAAAGTAGTAAGTGATTAATCAAATGTAGGAATTGAGATCTAAAGCAATAGATCGTTTTTGGATTTCAAGGAATTGATAAGCAAATCAGGTGTGTACCCTACACTAAATCTTAATAGATTTATGGCTTAAACTTGATATATGTGTTAATATGAAAGTGTAAGAATGTGGCTAAAGTACCATATTATGGTACAAAGTACTCAGGTACGTTTTCTACTCCTACTAGGATTTCAAAATATGTTATATTTAACATGTGAAAAGTGATGTGAAAGTGAAATTAAATATGATATGCATGATATGTATAATTTGGGGCATTCGGGATCTATGTGAAAGGGGAAGAAGGTGTTGACTTCGGTCTCACCAACGAAAGGTGTTGACTTCGGTCTCACCAACGAAAGGTGTTGACTTCGGTCTCACCAACGAAATTTGGTGACTACGGTCACAACATTCTGAATTTGGTAACTTCGGTTACATTATCTGAAAGTGGTGGCTATGCCACAATATTATAAGTGGGCGATGAGCATGTCGACTGCAGCGACTGCCTTCGATGGTGTGTAGCGGATGGAGGGTTGACTTAGTAGTCCCCACGGTGTGCAGGATGGTACGGGTGGTGTGTAGCGGATGGCTATATAGGTTTGGGTTCGGGTTGCATCATTATCTTGAATTTTTTATATGAATATGATATGTATGGTGTGCCTATTTCTATTATGTTTTGGTGTTGGTTACACATTGAGTCTATCGACTCACCCCGTTGTGGGACATGTTTCGGTGATGAGCAATAATGGATCGGGACGGCGAACTTGTGGTGGCCATGTTCACTTGAAGTTTAATTTTATTTGAATCTTTATTTTATTTTAAGTCTTGTACAATTTTATTTTGGGTTTCATTTTATGTAATAAGGCCATCGTGACATTTTATTTCGCTTTAATTACTATGTTATGAATTTAGGGCTTTACAAAGAATAAGCCCATTTAATTTAAAATAAGTTTAAATATTTTGTCACCAAACAAATGGGTTTTTGTTATAAGATAAATTTGTTTTCAACTCGAGCCCAACCCACAACAAACTATCTTTCAAAACACACGCTTTTCAAAGTATTTGAATGAATTTTGAACCAAGTTACTTGAGGAACATACCAGATCCGGTCCATTCTCGTGGGCCGGGTGTGGGGTGTTTCAAGCATTGTTTAATTAGAGAATTTGATTAAAGAATTTTCTTGAAAAATTAATTTGGAAAATATAAGTGATTTTTAGAAAAATTAATTTTGATCAAGTAAAATTAAATTAATCAAATTACTATAATATTTTTGTAAACTAATTTTTAAGTCAGACAATTGGTTCAATGGGTAATTTAACTTGAAAATTGGACCTGAGATCATAAATTGGGTACGGAGCCCAAAACTGAGACCAAAACCCAAGAACTAGTCAAACCAGGCCCGATATGTGAAACCAGGCCGATGATCCAACCGGTGGCTAGACTAGACCAGTCGGGTCGTTATTAACCCAGATCGAACCGGTAGTAGTCGAACCGCTCGGGTGCCGTAGTAAGTAACAGACCGCATCACCGGACACGGTGATGCTAGTAATTGTGACGGCAGCGTCCTGGTGGTTTGCGGCAATTGGTTTTCGATGGTTGAGCAGTGGAATAGTTACACTCCTACTGGGACTCTAACAGAGAATTTGATTTCAGATTAACTATTTCAAAAATAACAATATTTTAATAGTTTAATATGAAATTTAATTTAATACTTATCTTAATATTATTTTATTAATTTAATATTAAAGTGATTATCTTAATCTTAAATTTAATTTAATGTTTATCTTGATAAATTTGTTTTCACACACTTGAGTTCAAGAGAAAGTTGTAGAGAGAAAATTCTCTGAAGAGATTATTCTAGAAAATTTATAGAGATATTTTTGATTTACAACTTGACCCAAAAGTTTAGAGAAATTACAAAATTACCCACAAGTAATTTTTGTGAAAAATTTTCTGATTAGAAGCGGGCCCACACTTGGCAAACGTGAGCTTGAGGATAGCGTAGAAGACTACTCGATCGAAGCACTCATCCTAGATGAATCGAAAATGTACAATTTTGATTAAGTGTTTATTACTTTAGATATTACAACCAAGATCTTGTTTTGGAAAAATTTTAAAACTCTAGTTTTTTTCTAAATTTATTTTCCGCTGCATTTTCCAAACCCCTTTTTCAACAATAACATCACTCTCAACTATAACCAATAGCTTGGGTCCGGTAATATTGAAATATTGCATTCCCTCTGTTGGCAAATGTGCTTATATTGTAGTAAACATGTAGTTGTTTTCTATTTATTTGAAAGATGAATAAAAAATAAAGTTAATTTCAGATTTTACTATTATGTCTTTTGTATTTTTGTCTTTTATATTTTGCATGCATACTGAAATTGCCATGAGCAAACATTAGGTCATTGATTGTCTAAGTTCAAATTGAAGATAAGTAACATTATAAATAACGTTTACATTGTGAGAAAGACAACTTCCTTTAATAGATAATCTAAATAAGCATATAATCCCGTTAAAAAATTAAAGTGAGCATTTGACTTAAATACTGAGAAGGATTATTATGTCGTCTACAATTCTAATTTGGGAGATGACTAGTCTTGGCTATTAGAGTAGTTGACTCCACGGGTAGAGACATAGATGTATTCACTAGTAGAATGATACATTGGACTGGTCCCAATGTGAATTAATTCTGAATCCATTTGTGAATTAATTCACTTGTGATGTTCATTGTGTGATTTACCTAAATCCTGAGTTAGTCACTGACCATGCGTATGCAACTCATGTGCTTTGATATAAGTGGAGGCTTATGCTCTCAAGATGATCAAGTCCATAACCAGTATGTTGGGTACATGACTTGTGTATGTCATGGCTTTACTAGCAACAGTGGAATTCATAGCTTAATTAAAAAGTTAATGATATCCTCTCATTAGTATTATGTGGATTGATAAATATGGAACGTAGCCACGGGTTGCTTGTTCTCGAATGAGCAATTTATCACAGTTATTTTTTTACAATGATCATATTAATCGTTAAGAAGACACAATGGTGATAATGAGATAAAATAGGATTGTATTGAGTGAACGAATTTAACTCGAATGAATCAGTGATATCATATAAGGGTAACACACACATAATGAGATCATTGGACAAAATAGTTGGATGAAATGTTTTTGTAAAGAGTATACAATAAGGAGTTTTCAATCATGGTACTTCTTGTGGACTAACTCCATGATTAAGTAATTGCGAATTATCAGGATGATACTTCTGGACATAATTGCAATTACTAAAGCCTAATTGTATATGTCCGATTGGTCCCTCCACTAGCTCAACAAAAGCTCGATATGAAGCAACTTTAAAACTTGTGGCCAACATCTACCCCCTTAATGGGCCTATAGAACGCAAATGATTAGTTACTGGGCTCGCTCTGGTAGATACCTTGAGAAATAAAAAAAGCTCGATCGAACTGCATTTGAACCAAAAATTTTTTTTACGACTTTGGAAGTAACTTAATTGAGTCGATTTATTCGTTGTGGAATTAAATTAGGTGGTCATGAGAATTGTTCAACTAGAGAATTTGATTAAAGAATTTTCTTGAAAAATTAATTTGAAAAATCTAAGTGATTTTTGAGAATTTATTTTGATCAAGCAAAATTAAATTAATCAAATTAATATGATATTTTTGTAAACTAATTTTCAAGTCAGACAATTGACCCAATGAGTAATTGAACTTGAAAATTGGACCTGAGATCGTAAATTGGGCACGGGAGCCCAAAATCGAGACCAAGACCTAAGAACTGGTCGAACCAGGCCTAATATGTGAAACCGGACCGACAGTCCAACCGGTGGTTAGATTGGACCGGTCGGGTCGTCATTGACCCGGACTGAACCGGTAGTAGCAAAATCGGCTCAGGGTGCTGTACGGGTGTCGCACCTACAACACCGGACACAGTGGCGCTAGCAGTTACAACGGCGGCGTCCTGGTGGCCGACAAAGATTGGTTTTCAGTGGTTAAGCAGTGGAAGAGTTACACTTCTACTGAGACACTAACAGAGAATTTGATTTCAGATTAACTATTCCAAAAATAATATTATTTTAATAGTTTAATATTAAATTTAATTTAATACTTATCTTAATATTATTTTATTAATTTAATATTAAAGTGATTATCTTAATATTAAATTTAATTTAATTTTATCTTGTGGATAAGCATTCTATTATTTTAATAAGATTTAATATTAAAATTAATCTAATATTTATTAAGATAAATATTATATTAATTTAATATTAAAGTGATTAAGTTTAATCATAGTTGAACTCTTTAAACTCTCCCTATATAAAGAGAGCATTGAGTCATTATTGTAATAGGCCCAATTCGCCCGAGCCTATTAACCAAATTAAACCCAAAAATATTAACCAAATTAGAACCCAAAAATAAAACCAAAAACAATAATAAAAAATCCAATAAAATAATAGTTTAATAACAACAGTTCGGATACAAAATTACAAGCCCAATAATTTAAAATAGTCCAATAACCAAAATAAAATTTACAAATGTCTTAACCCGAGCCCAAATTTACAAACCGAACTGAGCCCAAATTTACAGGATCCGAATGGCCCAATATTGTCAGCGCTTTCCAAAAACCCTAGAGGTTTCTAGAATCCTCCAGAGTCGTAGCCTTCTCCCACGCGCGCCCCACGTGCATCCACGCTAGCAGCATCACGCACGCGCGCTAGCAACGGCCTCCTCCATAGCTGTCCCTACAACAGAAACAGAGAAGAGCATAAAATCGAGAATACAGTAGAAGAAAAACGTGTATTTCATTTTTTTTTTTTGCTATAAAAAGCCTAATATTGTACATTGAATTTTTACGCACACACAAGCAAAAAAAAAGATACAAAAAATCAAGAGCAGAGAAATATTGAAAGGTGATTTCGGTTTCAATAAGCTTTTCTTTCGTTTTTTTTTTCTTTCTGAATCTTAGCTTTTTCTCTATGAAAGTATAGAAAACGGAAAGAATTTACCTTTGTAAAACGAACCGTCAGACTGTTTTCTTCGTCAAAATCGAAGTAAAGAGGGTCATAGAGGTTCGAAAGGTCGAAATAATTGAGACTAGTTTAAAAGAGATCGTTCAAATGGCTTGAATCTGCCACTAATCGCCGATTGCCGTGGCGCTATGGTGGTTGGACGCTCTTTCAAATGCGGCTAAGAGAGAGGGTTTAGATTGCGGCTGAAAACAAAAACGAAAGGGGGCTAGGGTTTAGTTCAGAATGATGTTTGATTTGTTTTTAATTTGGTTTTAGTTCATTAAGGAAACGTCGTCGTTTGGGCTCATTTAAATAGCCTTAAAATGACGCCGTGTGGAGCGACCCGATGACCCGATCCATATGCGGCTGAGATTCGCGTGTTTTGGTCTCCGAGGCTATATTTGTGCATTTAGTCCCTCTTTGTCGTGCTGTCTTTCGATTAGATCCATTATACATTTCTTTGGTTTCTTAATTGGCCTCTATAATTTGTGCATCATTTTAAATTGGTCTAGTCTGTGTGCTGCGTTTTGGATATTGTAATGTTTGCTAGTTTGATACCTTATTATTTATATGAAATTTAGTCTGATCCTCGATTTTGTTTGTTTATGAAATAGTATTTTAATTTTATTTTTATTACAATTAAGTTTTAAATTTTGTTTATGATCCATGCAACTCTTTTAATAGTATTAAATTTATTTATTATTCAAGCTATTTTAATAAAATTATTGTGAAATTGGTTCTACAATATTTTAATTTATTTAGTTTTCCATTGATATATATTTTGTTTAGAATTATGTAATAAATATTTAACTTCAAAATTTTCTTTTATGTGTTGCCTTGTTTCAATAATTTGTACAATATTTATACTCTTATATATATTATTTTGTATATATATGTATATATGATTTATATTAAAATCATCTTATTTTACGTATTTATTATTAATTACATATCATTTTATGTATATATTTTTCTTATAAATCTAGTTGAATAACTTATATCTTTTAAAATTTCAATATTATTCATATCTTTTGTTTATTTCAAAACTTTCATCATACATAAATTGATATTATTAAGTTTTATTGCACATATATTACTTATATTATTTCTATTTAGTATTTTATACGGTTTATTTTGATTTTCTTTTTACATGTAATTTCCAAACTTATTTATATAACTTATAATTAGTATAACATTGGTTGCAAATGGTTTTTCCTTTATGTTATTCATTTTTTATATATTTGTCGATTTGAATTGTGTCACTTTGTTTGGTATTCTTTTTAAAATTGTCATTTAATTTATTGATTTTGATTGTTAATGTTGGTATTTGTAAAATATATGTATTGCCATTGTATGTGTTTTAATTTAGTTTCTTGGTATTTTCATATAATTTTGTTCCTTCATATGTTATTTTTGCCATGTATTATAATTCCATGCTTGACACTATATCTTGTTATCAATAATGATGCAAATTCTAGGTTATATAAGCCAATTTTAGTTGTTTTTTAACTCAAATAAAATACATTTTGATTACTTGAAATATTTTCAAAATAAGGTGATATTTTAAAAATTTTAGGTTATATAAGCGGTTTTTCGTTTGACCAAATAACTTAATACCCTTTTCAATTGCATGATTTTGAAGTTACAAGATGATCTCGACTTTGAGGGTTCAAGATATTGCATCCTAACGTACTGGGTGTAGTATTTTGTTCCTTTGGAACTAATGAATCTTACATTCAAATTTGGAATATTCCACCCTTTTTCAAAGGAATTGCATTTTCAAAACTTTTCAAATGTTCAGCGTTAGGACATCATTTAATCAATTTGGTACCAATTTTGGGGCGTATGAGGGTGATAGCCCTTCCTCATATGTAACCGACTCCCGAACCCATTTTTTAAATTTCGCAGGCCAAAATTAATTTTTTAAAAGATGAAACATTTTACGAGGTGATCCGATTACACCTAAACAAAAAAGATCGGTGGCGACTCCATATTTTTAAAGTCGATCCCCTTTTTTTCAAAATAAAAAAAATGGTTTCGACAATTATTTTACATACACTTGAATTCAAGAAAAAGTTGTATAGAGAAATTTATCTAAAGAGATTATTTTAGAAAATTTCTAGAGATTTTTTTTTATTTACAACTTGACCCAAAAGTTCAAAGAAATTGCTAAATTATCCCACTGGTAATTTTTGTAAAAAAATTTCTGATTCAAAGCGAGCCCACACTCGATAGACGTGAGCTTGAGGATAGTAGAGAAGACTACTCGGTCGAAGCGCTCATCCTAGACGAATCAAAAATGTACAATTTTGATTAAGTGTTTGTTACTTTAGATATCACAAACAATTATAAATGTTTGATTTGTGTTCGTTGAATAATTCAAAATGTTTGTCCGTGTTCATTTATTGAACATGTACACGAACAATGTTCATGAATAACTAACAAGCAAACAAGAAATAAACATATGCATATATATATATATATATATATATATATAAACACACAGATTGTTTTTATATATAAGATAGTCAAATATAAATATTAATAATTATATTATGAATAAAAATAAGCACACAAACTATAATAATTTTATTAATATATACGAATGGAACAATAAACAAGCTTTAAATCATTTATTAAATAAGATTTAAACGAACATAAACGATCTTGTTCATGATATTATCGTATCTTATATTTTTCTCGTCTCTTGTCTTACTATAATTTTTCTTTAGTTTTACAACATTTATCATAATATTGAAATTTTTGTAATATTTTATATATAATTAATTATACAAATAATTTATATTAATTATGACTAATTTAGCCAAAAATGCCAAAAAATATTTTTCAAAATACACCCTTTTTTTGGAAAATTAGGAAAATAGGTTGATTTTGGAGAGAGTGTGTGAAAACACATCCAGTTGGACGCATTTTTTCCACAGTAGGTAGGAAAGCGTTCACGGTGGATGCGTTTTCCTCTTGGTAGGAAAACGTGTCCAGCTAGATGCACTTTTCTCTCTCTTAAGGTTATGGTTTTTCAAGTTTGTGGTTTTAAGTTTTAGGGTTTAGGATTTTTGGTATTTTATGATTTATGGTTTTAGGGGTAGATTTTTTTTTAAGGTTTTAGGGTTTAAGGATTTTTATGGTTTAGGTTTTTACTATTTTGGGATTTGAGGTAGAAAGCGTGGAAGCTTAAAAGTAGATTTGAGTTGTGTTCCTAAAGTAAGAGACATCTCATAATCATTCGATATGAGACAATTATTGTAGAATATAGAACTCTTCCGAGGTGATGGTGTTGATCACGGCTTAGATATGAAAACCCATAACTCGATTCTATCTTGTACTAGGTTACGATTTGATGTAACATGTAATCAAAATAGATAGCTGTTGCAAATTATTAAAAAATTTCATAATTATTCAAACAAAGAATACATTTATGGGTATTAAATTAAGCTTATGGCCTTAAACTTAATTTAGAAACAAGTAAACCAATTGAAACAAAACAAAAGTTTAGGAAAAATTAAAAATTCAAAATAAAGTCCAAATTGATTCAACCAGTCAATGTGATGCACGCCTATTTGCTTAATCGTCTCGACACTGCACCATGTGACCCCTGTTTTGAGAATTTTAATTTTTCCAACTTTCTATTTTATTTCAATTGGTCCTGAAAGTCCGTAATAATTCCCATAATGGGGTGAGTCATGAAATACTATTAAATTAATTTGGCAACATGTTGCTATGTGATTGTTCACATAATACTATAACAGTTCATCGGGTAAATTTAGTGGTATCGAGCTATTTAGTCGATTCTTGGACAATCGTATCAAATCTAAAATTGCATGCCATATAAACTGATATAGTGTGATATTGATTGATCCGATCTAACCCATGTTTTCCAGATTTTAATGATGTCATCTTACGAATGTGGTGATTAATGAAGTCAATATTAACTTTTCGATACCGTGTAAGTTATGGTATACCGATTCTACAACCTGTCTAAAACGAGGGTAAGAATATTTTCTTATAGATTTAATGATTGTTAATAGAATCTAAAACCGGTTTTGTAATAGTGAAGTCAAATGTCTTTTTGATTTAATGAGTCGTTGATTTACGTAATTAGTGCGAGTTAATTTAGTGGCCTTATAACCTCTACCCCTTTAACATGTTCCTTATGGCATCCTTGGGTCCTCAACAGACTAAAATAGTTCGACGGCCTTCGATTAATTAAATAGAAGGTATGATATTGAGGAATTTAGAGTTAAAACAAGTGATGACCCGACTAGGACTTGGTGGTTTGGAAATATCTGAAATTTTGTAGATATGGCTTGCTTCCTTGATGATTATCTCAAAGGTGTCATGTGTTTGATAAATAGATGGGGTTTATAATTGGTAGTCGACATTAAAAGCAGTTGTCCAGAAACAGGATTAATCGGGATTTCTTTAGATTTGAATTCAAAGACTATTGTTAAATGTCATCTGACCAAATTTTGTACAAGTCAATGAAGATAATCAAGCAAATTGTTGTGTCATTTGACACTATTGTAACCGGTTACCAAAATTTCGCAATGTGACCGTCGTCAACATTTTTAGTTAGTGAGACCAAAGTCAACACCTTCGTTGGTGAGACCAAGTCAACACTGTTCTCCCCTTTCACATAAATCCCGAATGCCCCAAAATATATATATTGCATAACTTAAATTCATGTTCATAATCATATATTCGCATGTTATTAAATAACATTTTCACAATCCTATCGAAGTAGGAAACGTGCACAGGTACTTTTTGCCACATTTGTGGTACATAGCCACATTCACATTATTATTCATATCATATATTAAAATATTTAGCCATAAAATATCGAAGGATAGTAAGGGTACACACCTTTTCTTAATAGGTTCCTTGATATCTCGAGAATCCCGATCTAATTTTTTTAGATCTATTAATCCTATATTCGCCCACCAATTAAAACACATTAATAAACCCTTTTAGACAAAACCAAATCCTAGTAGGATTTGTAAAAGAAACTCACCTTTGCCGATTTGGTGTTTACACAAATCCAAAAACTTCGTTTTCCTTTACTTGTTGTTCACCAACCTTAAAACTTCACAAAATTAGTTTTGCTTTCTAATAATTATGGATCTAATCTAGGTAACCACATGAACCTTGGCCGAATGTATAGACTCTCTTACCTCGGATCCCGGTTGATCTTTATTTCAAATTCTGCCAAATCACTTGTTAGATTAGATCTATTGTTTGATTATGAAAGGGATCTCTTAGTAGAATGTACATTGATGTACTTACCTCGTTTTCGAATCCGAAAAAATCCCTTATGCTATTCGGCCATGAATCATGAGGAGGGGTTAGTATCCGAATTTTGGTAAAAAGAAAAGAATAGAAGTTGATTGATCTTAGATCTTACCCCTTTTTGATGTTGTAACTGACTTCTCCTTTACTTAGAATCGATAGGGATTTGGCCTTGATGGTAGAAACGGAGGAGAAAAGAGAAGAAAAGAAGATGGTATTTTGTTCAAGGAGAATTCGGCAAAAGAGAGGGAGAGGAAAGCTATGCAAATTTCGGCACACTCTAGGAAAGATGAGAGAATGGCCTTGATTTTCCTCTTTTAACTGAAATTGATATGCCAAGAGTCCTTGACTTGGCCACCACTCCCCCCACAAGTGATAATATTATCATTTAATTATCACTTTAATTAAATTAAAAGTACTTTATCCATCCTTTATCTCCTTATTTATTTTATTAAAAGAAATTCCTTTACTTAATACTTAATTAAACGAGTTTTAATCGAAGTAAAATTCCTCTTATTCAACATGCTTGTGCCGTCCCACCTCCTAACCTTGGAAGCAAAATAAGGCCTTCATTATTTGCTTCTGGATGTTCAAACTCAGCCCAAAAGCCTCTTGTATTTGGGCCATTTCTAGGCCTTAGGTGGCATCTTGAGCCACATTTCCAAGTCCGTTGTTGGGTCAAATTTCTTGTGCTTTATATTTTTAGGGTCACTTGGCCCTAAGTTCCCCTTTGGGCTCTTAAATTCAACATTCCGGTCAAATTTTAGTTTCCTAAAATTTTCATGCTCAGAATTTGCCATTTTTCTTACATATCCAAGTTTCCTAAAATGTTCGTTTCCCAAATGTTCGTGTTTCCAAAATGTTTAGGTTTCCAAAATGTTTAGGTTTCCAAAATGTTTAGGTTTCCAAAATGTCTAAGTTTCCAAAATGTCTAAGTTTCCAAAAATGTCTAGGTTTCCAAAATGTCTAGGTTTCCAAAATGTCTAGGTTTCCAAAATGTCCGCTTCCATTTCCATTTTCATTTCCATCTCCATTTTCATTTCCATTTTCATGCATTTCTAGGTTTCCAAAAGTATCAAAATTTATTCATAGAACTTGAAACTTGTCATTTCATACAATTAAACCGAAATGCATAGGCCTATTCAAGATGTTACTGCTTCTACCTCTTAAACAAAATTTCGTCCCGAAATTTCCTAACTAAAATAGTTGAGGGTATTCTTTGTCTCATCGCCTCTTCAGCTCCCACGAAGCTTCTTCATTCCATGATTACGCCATAGCACTTTGACTAGAGGAACCGCCTTCTTTCGTAGTACTTTCACATCACGCTCCAAGATCCGAATCGCTTCTTCCTCGTATGATAAGTTTGGCCTTAGTTCCACCTCTTCAACGGTACCACATGAGATGGATCCGATCGATAGCGGCGTAGCATGGACACATGGAATACGTGCAGCATCTGCTTCAATTCGGTGGCAACTCTAGTTGGTATGCCATCGCCCAACTCGCTTCAAGATTTGATAAGGCCCTATAAATCTTGGGCTTAGCTTCCCTTTTCGGCCAAACCTCATTACCTTCTTCCAAGGTGAGACTTTCAAGAACACTTGATCTCCCACTTCAAACTCTATTTCCTTTCGCTTAAGGTCTACGTACGACTTTTGCCTATCGAGGCTTCCTTCAATCGTGCAGAATTAACTCAACCTTCTCTTCGCCGCCACCAATTCGGACCCAAAACTCGGCGTTCTCCTAACTCGGCCTAACAAGTAGGTGTTCTACACTTCCTTCCATATAATGCTTCATATGGTGCCATTCGAATGCTGGCTTGATAGCTATTGTTGTAGGCGAATTCAGCTAAAGGCAAGTAATCTTCCCAACTTTCTCGAAATTCCATTACACAGCCTCTCAACATATCCTCCAACACTTGTATAACCTGTTCGATCGCCGTTCGATTGTGGATGAAAAGTCAGAGTGAAGTCCAAATTAGTGCCTAAAGCTTGATGAAGTGCTTTCCAAAATCGAGACGTAAACCTTGGGTCTCTATCGAGATGATCGACTTTGGTACTCCATGTAATCTCACAATTTCGCCACATACAACTTGGCCAACTTCTGAAGAGAATAATCCATTCTGACTGGAATAAAGTGTGCGGACTTGGTCAAACGGTCCACTATCACCCATACCGAGTCCTTCTTAGTAGGCGTAAGGGGAAGCCCACTAACGAAGTCCATGGTAATTCTTTCCCACTTCCATTGGGGAATCTCGATTGGTTGAAGCAATCGATGGGACTTGGTGTTCACCTTAACTTGTCGACACGCCAAACATTTCCCACAAATTCACCACTTCTCGCTTTAGGTCGACCACCAAAACTGCTCCCTTAGGTCTCTATACGACTTGATGCCTCCGGATGCATAGCACAAGGGCTACCATGCGTTTCAAGAATTCTTTGTCTCAACTCCTTATTCTTCTAGATACTGACTTTTACCCTTGTAGCACAATACTCCTTCATTGTTGACATCATAATCCCTAATCCCCTTTGTGCTTTGTCGCAACTTAATACTTAAGTCATCATCACCAACTGTCCTCCTTTACTTCCTTTAGCCATGTGGGCTCGACTTGTAACTCGCCAACAAAGCTTCCATCATCATCTGACTTATATGAGCGAACAAAGCCCGTAGATTCGATATAACCTTCGACTTAGGGCATCGGCTACTACGTCGCCTTGCCCGGATGATACTCTATTGAACAGTCGTAGTCCTTCAACAATTCCACCCACCTTCGTTGCCTCAAGTTCAACTCCTTTTGAGTTAATAAATACTTAAGACTCTTGTGGTCTGTGTAGATAACTGACCTTTCTCCATAAAGGTAGTGCCTCCAAACCTTAAGGGCGAAAACCACCGCCGCTAGTTCTAAGTCATGAGTTGGGTAGTTAAGCTCATGAGGCCTTAGTGTCGAGACGCATAAGCAACCACTTTGCCATCTTGCATTAACACACGCCTAACCTCAGTCTGAAGCATCACAAGACACCACAAATTCCTTTCACGCCCTCGTTGAATTAACACTGGAGCCTCACAAGACCTTCTTAAGCTTTTCAAAGCTCTCTTGTCGCTTATTAGTCCATTCAAGGGTACTTCCTTCCTTAGTAACTTGGTTAAAGGCGCGGCTATTAACGAGAATCCTTCCACGAACCTTCCGTAATAGCCCTGCCAAGCCTAAGAAACTTTGATTTCACCACGGACCTAGGTGGTTTCCAATCCAACACCGCTCGATCTTCCTAGGTCCACTCTTATTCCTTCTACGGATACCACATGTCCTAGGAATGCCACCTCCTTAAGCCAAAATTCGCACTTCTTTGAATTTGGCATAAAGCTTCTTTTCCTTAACACTTCCAACACGACTGGAGATGCTCATCATGCTCCTCCTCCGACTTGAATATACCAAAATATCATCGATGAACACTATAACGAATCTATCCAAGTAGGGTTGGAAAATCCGATTCATCATATCCATGAACGGTGGAGCATTTGTCAACCCAAACGGCATCACCACAAACTCAAGTGACCATATCTTGTCCTAAAAGCGGTCTTATGGATATCACCTCTTTCACCTTCAATCGATGGTATCCCGATCAGAATCGATCTTCGAAAACATCAGTAGCTCCTTCACCGATCGAACAAGTCCTCGATCCTTGGCAAGGGATACTTGTTCTTAATGGTCACTTTATTTAATCGACGGTAATCTATGCATATACGCATAGTTCCGTCCTTCTTCTTCTACAATAAGACCGGTGCTCCCATGGAGACACACTGGCCTGGATGAACCCACTGGTCCAACAGCTTCTTGTATCCGAGCCTTGAGCTCCACTAACTCCTTTGGTGCCATTCGGTATGGAGCGATTGACACGAGGCTGTCCCCTAATAATTCAATCCCAAATTCGACCTCCCCGTGCGGGGTATTCCGTAACTCTTCCGAAACACATCTACTAAGTCCCTTACACCCTAACTCCATTAACACCTTCCTCCTTCCCACCTATCGCACTTACAAAAGCTAAGAACGCTTTGCAACCTTTCTTAACCATCTTCTCACCTTCATCAAAACTACATTAGATAAATAATTCCTCTTTTCTCCGATCATTATTACCACTTCATCCTCCGGGTTCTTAGTTCCATACGCTTAGTCAAGACAATCCAACACTACTCGGTGTTCCACTAACCAATCCATTCCAAGTATAAGCTCAAACTCTCAAGGGTAACTCCATTAAGTCCGCTCGAAAGTTCACTCCCGAATCTCTAGGGTACATTCCGAAGATCTTGTCTACCACTATAGTTTGGCCTAATGGGCTTACTACATCATCCGCCTATCGAGAGTTCGAGTCTAGACCTAGTGTTTTTACTACACTACTTGCAACATAGGAATGGGTCAAGCCCACATCAATCAAAGCAAAGTAGGGTTTGTCAAAAATAAAGAACGTACCGGTTATTATGTCCGTCGCGTCTCCATCTTCCCTTTGGCGAACCGCATAAACCAAACCGGTTGTCTTGCATCAAGATTAGCATTAGTACCTCGACCACAGGTGCCACGGCCTCTGCCATACCACTACCACGGTTACGAACCACGACCCCGTTGAGGTTGTCATTGTCGCCTCTACCTGGCCCGCTAGCATTCGAACTACCGGCGACTCTCCCGATTGTTTGGGGATGTCTTTAAACATATGGTCCTTGGACCCACACCTAAGACATGCTCCTAACTTTTCCAACACTCCCTAGATGCCTCTTTCCACAATACTCACAAGGTCGAATCACTCACCAACCAAATTTTGTTGATTTCAGTGGCCCATCAACCCGAGGCCTCTTGTAACCCTTTCCCGATTTAATTCAACCCTCTTTTGGCCTTATTCTTATCCATGGCCTCCTTAGTAGCATCCTTAATCCCTCGCCACCTTGGCCTTTTCTACCAAAATAGAAATTCCCGCTCACGATGCGGTGCTATTAATGACCTTTTAAATCATCTCTCACCGTCCTCAAAATCGGACACAAATGTTCATGCTCGCCACTACCCTCGAGCATAGCGGCTTAACCTCGTAAATTCCGCCTCATATTCCGCGATGACTTACTCCCTTGTACTAACCCTAGAAAAGCCTTCCTCTGCTCATCTCAGATACCGGTTCCCACATACTTCTTCCGAAAGGCCTCTTTAACGAATTCCTGTGTCGATTTTCAATATAGTACCATCACGAATCAATAACCACCATTGATACGCTTCATCGCGTAACAATGCCACCATCCTTTCAGCTTCTCCTCCGAGTCAAATCAAGCTCATCCATTATACGCTCCGTTGCTTCCAACCAAGATTCAACAAGACCTGGGTGCCACATTGGATACTCTCAAATATTTCGCTCCATTAGCTCGGAGCCGCTCAGTACCGACTTTCGATTTCCTCCATTTCGCTTGCACCGCCACCATTTCCAAAACTCGCGAGCGACTGCGACATGACCTCTTCCCGTCTGAGCCTCCGCTCAACATTAACGGTGGGGGTGGTGGTGGCGGTGGCATTTCATTGTCGGACCATCGACCGGACCTAACGGGTTCCGACACGGTCATCCTTCCTCTTCCTCGACCACGACGACCACGTCCTCTAGAGCTCATTTTCTAGCGTCGGGATCTGATTAAGAAATTTTATGGATTAGTTATTTGTTCCACTTATTTATCAACGAAGGAGTTTTATGAAGAGGGATTTTAGAGTGGTTCTTTCGTATCATACAAACACACAGTCTTTTCCATTCATTCATCCATCCATCAAACAAATATGAACTTCCGTTCATTCAGAGAAACATTGTAGTTTTTGTTGTTTGTTGTTGTTTTCCACTACCCGGGGGTATTTTCGTAATTTTGTCTTACAGGGTATTTTCATAATTTTTCAGAAGAAAAAAAAAATGTTTCTTGGTGTTTTTGTCAAAAATATTTTGAAGATTTCGAAGTCTTGGTAATTTTGGAACAATTTCAAAATTTGGGGGTATTTCGATAATTTTCGACCTCAGGGGTATTTTGGTAATTTTTCACAAATCATGATAAATTTGGAAATTTTAATAAATTTGGGGTATTTTAAAAGTTGTAAAACTTTGAGGGTTCTTTTGAAAGTGGTTCCTTCAAAGATGGGGATGTTGCAAAAATTTGGAAATTAGGGTCATTTTGGTAATTTTTGTAAGTTAGGGGCAATTTCGTAATTTTCCAAAATCACGGTATTTTGGTATTTTACAAATTAGGGTTTTTTGAATGTTTATGAAATGTTGAAATTTTAGTAAAGCTGTTGAGTAGTTGAATATTTTATAAACCAAGGGCGTTTTGATAATTTCACCCCTAAGGGCATTTTTGTAATTTTTGCAAATCAGGAGTTTTTCAGAGAATGTTGTAAAAATAATTTTCTCAGATTTAAAAGAAAAGTTTTAAAGGTTTGAAAAACTAGGGTTTGTTGTTTTGTTCTCTCTTCTCTTTCTTTTTTTTTAAAACATGGCTAGTTCCCTTTCGGGTTTTAATCATTATGTTTAGCCTATGACCGAGCCCTCTTGGTCGTGGTGAACTAAAGCTACGCACCAGTGCGAGGATTCGTGTGGAGAGGAGGTGAGTCACGGATTGCTTAAATACCAAGCTCCCACCAAACCGCTTCCTAGACATGCACACAGAGGTTGCCACACCACCGAGCCTCCGAGTTAGGGTGAACAGAAGCTACGCACTGTAGGATTCTGCCAAGAGGAGGTGAGTCACTAGGACTGCTTAAATACCAAGCTCTTCCTGGATCCAATCCTAGACATGCGTACAAGGGTTACCACACCTTAGCTCGGTGACTTAGCCATAGGTTGGTTTATTACATTAAGTCTTATGTGTTTGTGTTTGAGTAGTCTAATCCTAGGGTTCAAGTTCCTATCATTCTATTCTACGCTCCATGCCTTTTCTACCCTTATATAAATCATAGAATCACACATATAGTTAGGGTACTTACTGGTGGACTCGCCTGAGACTTAGGGGCCATGCCAAAAGCTCGCTTATGTTCAAAGAAAATCATTTGGCTCGCTTTGAAAATGTTTTGGGCCCGAGCCCACAGTGAGAGTTTAAAACGGGCTCGATACCAAATCGAAACACCCCACACCCTACCACGAGCACAAACCGGATCTGGTATGTTCCTAAAGTAAACCGATCTCAAAATCATTCGATACTTAGAGAACATTGTAGATTTTAGAAAACTACCATTTTGAGTTGGGCTTAGATTGAAAACCCATTTATTTAATCTTGTAAATCCAATTTGATGTAACATGTCCCAAAATAGTTCTTAGCAAAATATTAAAAAGTAATGTAAAAACAAAGAATAATCCACTGGGCCTTATGGCCTTATTACATCAAGTAAACCCAAAATAAAATTTAAAAGTATTAAAATTAAATAAAGTCCAAATTAATGAATTCTTCAAGTGATGCATGGCCTCCTCATGGTCTACCTACCCATTCAAAATCCTTCTCATCACCGAAAAATAATTCCCACAATGGGGTGAGTCAATGACTCAATGTGCACATAATACTATCATTCAATAAATCGCATTTAAGTTCAAATCATCAAGTCCATATAATAATGAAATTATGATGCATTCAAACCCAATCCTAATTGTCCATCCGCTACACTCCTCGTACCAACTTTGCACACCGTGGGGACTACTAAGTCGACCCTCCATCCGCTACTCTCCACGTTGTGTCATTAGACACTATAATCAAATTTAAACGTTGTGTCATTTGACACTATTGTAACCGGTTACCAAAATTTCAATGTGACCGTCGTCAACATTTTTCGTTGGTGAGACCAAGTCAACACCTTCGTTGGTGAGACCAAGTCAACACTGCTTCTCCCTTTCACATAAATCCCAATGCCCCAAAAATATATATATTGCATAACTTAAATTCATGTTCATAATCATATATTCGCATGTTATTAAATAACATTTTCACAATCCTATTGGAAGTAGGAAACGACTGGTACTTTTGCCACATTTGTGGTACATAGCCACATTCACATTATTATTCATATCATATATTAAAATATTTAGCCATAAAATATCGAAGGATAGTAAGGGTACACACCTTTTTTCGCTTAATAGGTTCCTTGATATCTCGAGAATCCCGATCTAATTTTTTAGATCTATTAATCCCTATATTCGCCCACCAATTAAAACACATTAATAAACCCTTTTAGACAAAACCAAATCCTAGTAGGATTTGTAAAAGAAACTCACCTTTGCCGATTTGGTGTTTACACAAATCCCAAAAAATTTCGTTTTTCCTTTACTTGTTGTTCACCAACCTTAAAACTTCACAAAATTAGTTTTCGCTTTCTAATAATTATGGATCTAATTTAGGTAACCACATGAACCTTGGCTGAATGTATAGACTCTCTTACCTCGGATCCCGTTGATCTTTATTTCAAATTCTCAAAATCACTTGTTAGATTAGATCTATTGTTTGATTATGAAAGGGATCTCTTAGCCAATGTACATTGATGTACTTACCTCGTTTTGAATCCCAAAAAATCCCTTATGCTATTCTACCATGAATCATGAGGAGGGGTTAGTATCCGAATTTTGGTAAAAAGAAAAGAATAGAAGTTGATTGATCTTAGATCTTACCCTTTTTGATGTTGTAACTGACTTCTCCTTTACTTAGAATCGACAGGGATTTGGCCTTGATGGTAGAAACGGAGGAGAAAAGAAGAAAAGAAGATGGTATTTTGTTCAAGGAGAATTGAAAAAGAGAGGAGAGGAAAGCTATGCAAATTTCGCACACTCTAGGAAAGATGAGAGAATGGCCTTGATTTTCCTCTTTTAACTGAAATTGATATGCCAAGAGTCCTTGACTTGGCCACCACTCCCCCCACAAGTGATAATATTATCATTTAATTATCACTTTAATTAAATTAAAAGTACTTTATCCATCCTTTATCTCCTTATTTATTTTATTAAAAGAAATTCTTTTACTTAATACTTAATTAAACGACTTTTAATCGAAGTAAAATTCCTCTTATTCAACATGCTTGTGCCGTCCCACCTCCTAACCTTGGAAGCAAAATAAGGCCTTCATTATTTGCTTCTGGATGTCTCAAACTCGTGCCCAAAAGCCTCTTGTATTTGGGCCATTTCTAGGGCCTTAGGTGGCATCTTGAGCCACATTTCCAAGTCCGTTGTTGGGTCAAATTTCTTGTGCTTTATATTTTAGGGTCACTTGGCCCTAAGTTCCCTTTGGGCTCTTAAATTCAACATTCCGGTCAAATTTTAGTTTCCTAAAATTTTCGCTGACTCAGAATTTGCCATTTTTCTTACATATCCAAGTTTCCTAAAATGTTCAGTTTCCAAAATGTTCGTGTTTCCAAAATGTTTAGGTTTCCAAAATGTTTAGGTTTCCAAAATGTCTAAGTTTCCAAAATGTCTAAGTTTCCAAAATGTCTAGGTTTCCAAAATGTCTAGGTTTCCAAAATGTCTAGGTTTCCAAAATGTCCGCTTCCATTTCCATTTTCATTTCCATCTCCATTTTCATTTCCATTTTCATGCATTTCTAGGTTTCCAAAAGTATCAAAAATTTATTCATAGAACTTGAAACTTGTCATTTCATACAATTAAACTGGAAATGCATAGGCCCTATTCAGGATGTTACATGCACTTTTCTCTCTCTCTTAAGGTTATGGTTTTTTCAACTTTGTTGTTTTAAGTTTTAGGGTTTAGGATTTTTGGTATTTTATGATTTATGGTTTTAGGGGTTTTGGGATTTATGTTTTTAAGGTTTTAGGGTTTAAGGATTTTTATGGTTTAGGTTTTTTACTATTTTGGGATTTGAGGTAGAAACTGTGGAAGCTTAAAAGTAGATTTGAGTTGTCGGGGTGCAATAACGCTTAGAGACACACACATTTCATATGCTGTGTCGGTATGAGACAATTATCTTAGAAACTGGTCATATAGAACTCAGGTTCCGAGGTGATGGTGCTTTATACGATCACAGGTTTAAATGTATGTATGTAAAACCCATAACTCGATTCTATCACTGGACTAGGGTTACGATGTATTACTGTACAATTCAGAATAATCAATAATAGATAGCAACATGTTGCAAATTAATTTAACAGAATTTCATAATTATTCAAATTAGAGTAATACATACATTTATGGGTATTAAATTAAGCTTATGTAGCCTTAAAATTAATTTAGAAACAACTAGGGACCAATTCGAAACAAAACAAAAAGTTTAGGGAAAAATTACAAATTTCAAAATAGGGGTCACAGGCCGTGTGATTCAATCCAGGCTATGTGATGCAGAGGCACGCCTATTTGCTTAATCGTGAGCGACACAGACCATGTGACCCCTGTTTTGAGAATTTTTAATTTTTCCCTGAACTTTCTATTTTGTTTCGAATTGGTCCCTGATTGTTTCTAAATTAATTTTAAGTCCAGATAAGCTCAATTTAAGGCCCATAAATGTATGTATTACTCTGATCTGAATAATTATGAAATACTATTAAATTAATTTGGCAACATGTTGCTATTTGTTATTGATTGTTCTGAATTGTATAGTAGTACGCCATAACCTTAGTTCGGTGACGGAATCGGGTTATGGGTGTTACATTTAGTGGTATCAGAGCTACGATTTAGTCGATTCTTGGACTAAACGTAGTGTGTTTGAAATCTAAAAATTGCATGCCATATAAACCTGATATAATGTGATATTGATTGATCCGATCTAACCCATGTTTCCTGTAGATTTTAATGATGTCATCTGATTCTGAATGTGGTGAAATTAATGAAGTCAATATTAACTTTTCAAATACTACCTCTGGTATAAGTTATGGTATACCGATTCTACAATTGTCTAAAAACGAGGGTAAGAATATTTTCTTATAGAATTAATGATTGTTAATAGAATCTAAAAACCAGTTTTGTAACTGTCTGATAGTGAAGTCAAATGTCTTTTTGATTTAATGAGTCAGTGATTTACAGAATTAGCGAGTTAATTTAGTGGCCTTACAAACTCTACCCCTTTAACATGTTCCTTATGGCATCCTTGGGTCCTCAACAGACTAAAATAGTTCGACGGCCTTCGATTAATTAAATAGAAGGTATGATATTGAGGAATTTAGAGTTAAAACAAGTGATGACCCGACTAGGACTTGGTACTGGTTTGGAAATATACAGGGAATTTTGTAGATATGGCTTGCTTCCTTGATGATTATCTCAAAGGTGTCATGTGTTTGATAAATAGACAGGGTTTATAATTGGTAGTCGACATTAAAAACAGTTGTACTGAGAAACAGGATTAACTGGGATTTCTTTAGATTTGAATTCAGAAGAGAAATATTGTTAAATGTCATCTGGACCAAAATTTGTACAAGTCAATGAAGATAATCAAGCAAATTGTGTTTGTGAATAGTGTTAAACCATATCTACATCTCAGAAAGGCAAATGCATTGGTCAAAGTAATAACACTGGAATTAAATGTAGTGGGATCAAAGACACAGATTGTTAGATCTGAAGCTACCGCATCTGAAATTATTTCTGGTATGTTCTATCTCTTTGATATTATTTATTCCATATGCAATGAGTGATACTGGATCAACTTACTCATATATTTTGGTATGTCGAAACTATCTGCTGAAAATCTATGACTGTGACTTTCCTGTTGATCTGATGTTATTACCATTTTATGAATTTGGTATTATTCTGGGAATAGATTGGCAAAAGTTATATGATACTGTAGTAAACCGTAGACTGAAATGAATTGATTTGAAATGCCAGACTGGTGAAATGATCGTAGTGAGTCTGGTAAATCAGATAGTAAAACCAGAGTTATTTTAGTTATCTCTATATAGAAAATGATTTGGATGATTGTAAAATATTTCTGGTATATTATATATCTGTCTACTTGATACTCAAGAAATAGGATAAAAAATTTATCATGTACGAATTGCCAGAGGGTTTCTTTATCTATTTCCTGAAGAAATTCTGGGATTTTTGTCTAGATGTGAAAATTGAATAAATTCTGGACAAAGAATAAATTATTTTATCTTGTATAGACGACCTGTTTGATCAGTTAAAAAGGCGTAACAGTGTTCTCGAAGATAAATACAGATCGATTATTATCAGTTGCAAGTTACAGATGGTGGTCTATTGAAAAACTGCTTTCAAGCTTGATGTGGCCCATATGAATTCTGGTAATGTTGCTTGGATTAATCAATGTCTCTGTTAATGAAAGGATTTGATAAAATAGGTTTTTCAGTTTCATCTAGATATATATATTGTCACAATTCTGCTTAATGATAATATCCTGATCTATTCTAAAACAGCATCTGAGTATGCACAATATTTGAGAATTGTACTACAGACTTTCCATGGGAAACAGTTTCAGTTTTGGCTCAGAGAGGTTGATTTTCTTGATTATGAAAACTCAACAGACAGAATTTGTATAGATCCGAGCAAATTATTTTATATTGCTATTTGGAAAATTCTGAAAATACCTCTGAGTGTTATGACTAGCCGGAAGTCTTATTGATAGAAGTCTTGTATTGACCCAGTTTGAATCCGGGAAGGAACATTTTGATTTTAATAATGGTTCTGTATTTTCCGAATTGAAAACTAGATTGTTGTTTATGTAAAGAATTCGGGAGATTGCAAAATGATGATCTGGAAACTAATAGCCAAACGAGAGTAAATCCAAAGTGTACCGTCTACGAGATTTACAGGATACCGATAGTATGAAGTAGTATCGTAATAGATTGTATGTTCTGAACAATTCGGAGTTAAACGAGACATTCTATCTAAAGCTCATACCAGCACAGATCTTATTCTTTCAAATAAAAACTGAATATCAAGTACTGTCAATTATTACAGCTTGACATGATTCTTGAGTGGAAATGGGAGTGAGTCACGAGGGATTTTGGTATCTGGTATTCCTATATCACCGAGAAAGAAATATTGAACTGGGTTATAGTTGAGAGATTGACAAAATCAACTCATTTACTCCAGTCTGAACTGATTATCCATTTGAGAAAGAGCCAAGTCATATGTGTCAGAGATTGTCAGATTTCATGGAGTGTCAATGTTTATTATTTCTGATACTGATCCGAGATTTACTTCTAGATTTTTGGGGTAAACTTTGCAAGGCTCTGAGCATCAAAATTAATTTTAGTACAGTATTTCACCGTAGCCAGATGGGCAAGTAGAGTTGTAATATGGGTATTGGAAAACATGTTATGATAGTGCATATTCAAGTTTAAAGATTACTAGGAAATGAAGAACCCCGTTATACTAGTTGAATTGAACGAAAACTAAATAGTGAGATAGGTCTGAGTAGTGAAATCGAAGATAAAGTTCACGTTATTCGAGATGGTTATTGGATTGTTTTCTTTCATATTCAGATGAGCCAATGATGATTTTAGTTCATGAGACTAATTTCATGATAAATAGGTACTGCTAGGTAAAATTTCGAAGACGAAATTTCCTATGGAGGGGAGAGTTGTAATAGCTCATTTTTCAATGGTGTCAAAAATAGTGGGTTCAGGACCAAAAATCTGACGAGTGAGTTCAGTATAATTAGTATTTAAATTATACGGGTTAATAATAATTTTTATTAGGAATTTTGATTTGAGGATTTTAACTAATTGAATTAAAAGTTAGTATAAGTGGTTTGGTTCAAAAGGTAAGTAGTTATTGAAAATAAGGTATTAGGACCTCGTTTCTGTAATTTAAAGCCATAAATATTTTTATTAAATATTTACAGAGTCGTATTATATGTGAATTGATGTTTGGCCTAATAATTTTGATGATTTACTGTTTAATTAAGGTAAAAGGATTAAATTGTAAAAGAGGTAAAAGTTAATTACTATAGATTTAAAATAGTAAAATGACCAAAATGGTAATTAAACCATGGATATAATTAAATCGACTAACTTTTGGCCTATTTGCTCATATAGTCCTAATTAGTTTAGAGTTAAATTCAAAATAAGCTTATTTAGTTAAAATTTAAAATAATTGAAGGACCAATTGTGCAAATAAACCTTCCTTAGATTGTAGTTACACCATATTTTCATATTGTAACACCCCAAACCCGGCCTAGAAGTTAGGCCCGAATCCGAAATGTCACATTAAAGGCACAATTCAAAACGGTTTTGCTAATTAAGAAATTAAGGCCCAAAAGCCCAAAATCTAATAGACTTATTAATTAAAGTTTAAAAAAACCCATTTTATTATTTTAAGCATTTAGTAAACGAAGTTTGAACATAAGAGCTTACTTAGGTTTAATAATTAAATAAACATTTAATCTCAAAACCCAAAATCTATCTGAAGTCAAAACGGAGTACAAGGTCTTGTTACGTCCACTAAAAATTAAGTAAATAAAACATGTATTTTTAAATAAAACATGTATTTTGAAACAAATAAATGAAAATTCAAGCCTCTTGTAGTACAAAGAACTTACTTGGCTCGACGTCGAGGGCTCGATGAACCACACTTCAAGAATCCTGCCAAAACTTCTAAAAAAACCCAAAATCTAAGGCCCATTTCATAGCCTGAGCTTTGCAACCTACGCTCTGATACCACTAAATGTAACACCCCAAACTCAGTCTAGAAGTTAGGCCTGAATCTAGCGTGTCACATTGAGGTGCTTTTCGAGAAACCATGGTTCCATTTGAAAACCTTTCTTGATATTAAAAACTAAAGTCCCAATTTGTGTTTGTTTATTATTAATCGACATTTATTAAAAAGTTATTACCTAAAAAAAACCTTGTTGGTAGCGGAAACTTAATTAAAATGACTGACATATGAAAACTTGATGTTTACGACCTATGCGTGAAAGCGTAGTATTTTGAAAGCAAATATTGTTTTGGAAAACCGTGATACAAAGTTTAATAGATTTAAAACATAATAAACTAAAATCCAAAACTAAAACCGAATTTAAGAGAGGCCTTATTACAAAATATTAACCCAAGTTAAAAATAAGTAAAATACTAGAGTCCAAAGCGCTCGTAGTGTGGCCACCTCAGAGTCCTCCAAAGACGTCGAACCACTTATCGAGGATTACCCGAGAAAAAGAATACTAAAAAGAGGTGTGAGTTTACGAAAACTCAGGTGTGCATAACCCTTATCAATAAGACATGAATCACAACAGTTTGGTAGAAGCCCATTTCAAGAATCTGTGGCAATTGGGCCTTAGCCCATAAAATCCTCGATTGGGCATTAACCCATAAATGTCACAAATCTTATTTATCCGGCCTGAGCCCATCTCAAATAAAACCACATATACAATGCATTAATGCCCATACCAACCCTACACTCCGTCTCCTGTCCAACCCTACACTCCTGTGGGGATTTAATCGACCCACCCATCCCTACACTCCTTATGTAGCACCGGTTGCGGAACTAACTTATTTGGCAAAGATAGTCGCTTTCGGTGGCTAAAAGCCTTCGATGGATCCACAATCATCAAGCTACCATGCGATCCTATCTGCATTTCCCCTTTCGAATAATCCCATCCCCATGCAACATAATAACACATGAATGCAACATACAATAATAATCATACGATAACAATCGTAAATCACATAAAGAATAATCATATAACATGTAGGGATATTTTCGTAATTTACCTACCAAGGGTATTTTCATAATTTACCTACCAATGGTATTTTCGTAATTTACCTACCAAGGATATTTTCGTAATTTACCTACCAAGGGTATTTTCATAATTTACCTACCAAGGGTATTTTCATAATTTACAACCCAGGGGTATTTCGATAATTTTACAAATTGGGGGTATTTCGATAATTTTGCAAATAGGGGTATTTCGATAATTTTGCAAATCAGGGGTATTTCAGTAATTTTACAAATTAGGGTATTTCGATAATTTTACAAATCGGGGTATTTCGATAATTTTACAAATCGGGGTTATTTTGATAATTTTACAAATAAGGGTATTTTGGTAATTTCACAAATCGAGGGTATTTCGGTCCCTTTCGGGTTTTAGCTATGAACTTTGGCCCATCAACAAGTTTTCGCGGCTAAAGTGAACGGACACTATGCACCAGGTAGGATTTCAGAAAAGAGGAGGTGGGCCACTAGGGCCGCTTAAGTACCAAGCTCTCCTTAGATCCAATCCTAGACATGCGTACGCCCGTTGCCACACTCCAACCCTGCAACTTGTTCATAGACATGTTTAATTAGAAAAATTAAGTCTTATGGAATTTAAGAGTTGTTCAAACTAGACCTAAGGTCCATAAACCCTAACATACATGTCTACGTCCCCGTAAGCCCATCAAGCCCAA
Organism: Gossypium rotundifolium; assembly: GCA_025506655.1. NCBI lineage: Eukaryota > Viridiplantae > Streptophyta > Magnoliopsida > Malvales > Malvaceae > Gossypium > Gossypium rotundifolium. The sequence continues at coordinate 54,320,869 of CP106728.1, forward strand.
ATCACTCCCTCACGGCCCATTAGGCCCAAATCTCATCATATGGTCTATTAGGCCCAAAACAAATCCAATTCATGTATCATGCATGACTAATTCAATTCATATAACCAACCAAACCATTTCATCAAACTTAGCCTCAGGGCCCACCGGGCCTATTTAGCCATTTTCGGCTTTGTTGATTTCGTGTGTGTAGTGTTTGTACACACCTGGTAACCATGCGCGCTGCAAACCCCTTAGTCACGAATCTACAGTCGACATCACCTAATGATTAATCATAACTTAATATACACTTATCGGAAACTGAAACCTCACCGTAACCTTACCGTGTGCCTTACGTTCTAGTAGCCCTTCCTTCGCTACTATTGGCAATTATCCTCTAGGTCTGCACCCAAACACCCACCAAGGTATATTAACTCTCCTCATAGAATGCTCTATATATAGCTAGCTTCTCACCTTCCTTCTTTATATCTTTCCGATGTGGGATCCTTCCACTAGCAGAGTTTAAATCCAACTCAAACTCTTGCCACCCCATCTTAGCAAAATAAATACTCGCTTGTTTCTCATGAGATTCGAACTCAGGCTCCCTTGTAACATAATCCACGCTGCTAGTCATTTTACCAACTAGCTCCTTGTTTCTAAAATCATGCGCAACTAAATATATGTCATATGGCCAAATTCAAAAATCCATTTAAAAAGAAAACCAAAATGCAAGCACCAAGACTTGAACCTTAGACCTCCTTCCTTTCTTGTGGCGTTACCCCCTTGCCTCTTATGTGGCGTCACTTTGCCACTACACCACACACTCCACTTGTCATTTTTCTCCACATTTTATTCTTATAGCCTACCTACTAAGTCCCAGTGTTTTTTTCACCTAAAACCAAAATTTTCCTAAACCCAAGTTTGATCCCGGGACTTCATAGAAGCCCCCAAACCTTCCAAAATCACTCACTGAATAGGTCCAACTTACACTAATGCCATTCTCTTATTCTTAAAAATTTTAAACGCTCCCGTGTCCAAGGCCCCATGGGCCTAATTCTTCTAGGCCCAATTTTGGGATGTTACACATATGATGGAAAAATATGGACATGTTTTATTTATTTTATAATTCATAATGTAAAGTTAAAATTGTAATTAGGTAAATAAGTAAATTATAACTAAAATAAAAGTCAAATTAATGTGTTATCTTCTTGATTCTTCTTCCTAAAGGTCGAAACACTATTTTTAGTCTTAGAGGAAGCTTTAGGCAAGCTTTCTCTTCTAATTGGAAAGCCAATTTTAACCTACTTCTTATAATTTTTATGTTTTTAATATTGTTGCAACTAGGTCCAATTAACCTATATCTTCGTTTTCAAAACAATAAAAGATTAGGGATTGTGCCATTGATGAGTTTTGGATATTCTTGAATTTTTATGGTAGATTATTAAATTTGGTTGTTAAATAGAACTATTTTGTAAAATAATTTTTGGTTATTTTAATGTTTAATGACTAAATTGTCAAAGTGATAAAATTTCAAGGACTTGATGTGAATTAGCTATAAAAATGGGTTTTGGTGAGGTTATACATGATTAAAAAGGTTGGTTTTTATTTAAAATTGGTTAAATTGCATGTTTTGGGCTTAGGGACTAAATGGTATAAAAGTGAAATGTTGGGGTAATTTTGTAAAAAAGTCAAAAAAGAACTTAATTGCATAAAATGATTTAATTTTACTGTTGGAATTATTGAATTGAATGAAATTATTATTTTAGATCAAGAGCGAATGGAAAATTGAGGAAAAAAGAAAATTACAGAATAGTCCCTGTACTTTTGTCACTGCTACAACTTAGTCAGGTAAGTTCGTTTGGTTTAATTTTAATACATTTTAAAATTTAATATATGAACTTAATTGTATAATTTCAAATTATATTGATCCATGTAATTGAAAATAGAAATAATGAATTGATATGACATCGAACACTGATTGAGATATTCTGAGCCGATGAATGTTTGGTTGTTGAACTAATGCTTGTATAAGGAATATGAGATAGTGAGATATTTACGTATTGTTACGTATTGTTATGTGATTGAATGCCTTGAACTGATGAACGTAGGATAGAGTACAATCGGCATGCCAATATGTAACACCCCTCACCCGTATTCGACGCCAGAATCAGGTTACTGAGTATTACCTGACTTATAAAACAATTAAACATTCACTTAGCATACATTTTCACGATTCTTGCATTCCTCATTCAATCTCATTCAATTTGTCCCTAATACGAGCCTACGAGGTCCTAAACATGTTATGGGAGTGGTTTAGGACTAAACTAATAACTTTGGAAACTTTTTGAACATTTATAAAATTTTCTCAAAAACAGACATGCCCGTGTCACAGGTCGTGTGGACATTTGAAATGGGAACACATGGCCATGTCCCAGCTCTTGTCCGACCCCATGTAACTTTCTGACTTAGGACACACAACCAACACACACCCCCATGTGCCTAGCCCGTGTGCCCTAAAAATGGTCGTACACGCCCGTATGCCAGGCCGTGTGCTCGACCATGTCGATCTTGTAGGGTATACTGACTTATGCCACAGGGCCAAGTCACACGCTTGTGTGTGAGGCTGTGTGGAGCATACTGACTTGATTTTAATTTCAACACCATGGGACACACGGCCTTGTACATAACCGTGTGTCACACACGTCTGAGACACACGCCCGTATCTCTGCCCGTATGGACAAAAATAGGCTATTTACCAAGCCAATTTGCCACCCAAACTTGAATACACCTAAAACAAACTCAAAGGCACCAAACATAACATATATGAACATTTAAACAACCTCAATCAAACATCATTCATATCATCTCAATACCAACAAATACAAGACACACTATATCCCAATACATCTTCCAAATCATAACAATAGTTACAATCTCAAATCATCAATATGGGCACATTCAAACATGCATTATTTTACCTAATATCACAAACATATTATTCTTCAAACATGGGCTATTTCATACTCCAAATACTAATTCAAAAACTACCCATCACAATTAGCATTTATAAGACAATTACCAAACTCAAAACAAAGGCCATTTGCACACTTATATACATCATCAAAATTACCAATATAAGTGAACTTACATGGCCATATATATACTAACCAAATCATAAACATTCACAAGCCAACTCAAATGGCAAAATTCACTACCAAAATACTTGTCAAAATGACCATATTCCTATACATGCCATATGACCAAAATACAAGCTCAAAAGTATCAAATTGATATTTGGATAGTGTGACAATGTTTCCGACGATCCTTGAATTCGAGCTGGCTTTGAAATCACTATAAAACACAGAGAAATACACAAAGTAAACTTTATAGCTTAGTAAGTTCGTATAGCATTTAAAATCAAATTACCAAATGTGCACAATTTAAACAAATCAAACATAACATACAATTCACATATGGAATCATCATTCTATCAAAATTTCATTCACAAGATTAGTTATCACTTTCATAATCTCCTTATTTCAATGCTTGTAGGGTTCATGTACATACCTGTACCATTCCGTATCAAACTCATAGCTCATCCATATCTTTGACTTACCCGTTGATCCATTTGAAATATTTTTGGATACTCGAAAAACTCACACACTTGTGCCAAATAAATAGCCGAAGTTGTATCAATCTCACACATTAAGTTCCAATATATATATAGCTGAAGCTATCTCGATCACGGACACTAAGTGCAAATATATAGCCAAAGCTATCTCGATTTCGCACACTAAGTGCCCATAATTAGCCGAGCCATCGTCGAACATGACTGTAGTCTCGTATACAGATTTTATGCAATATCAAAGTATTTAAAGCATAATTATATCAATGCTTATTACATACGAACTTACCTCAGATGTAAAAACGATAACACAAGTCAACTAATCTGAAACCTTATTTTCCCTCGATCTAAGTCCGTATTCCACTTTTCTTGATCTATATAATATCAAATTCAGCTTATTCAATCACTAATTTATTCAATTAAGTCCAAAATACACATTAAGGCACATTTACACTTTTACCTCTAATGTTTCACATTTTTACACTTTAGTCCTTATTCATAAAATCAAAAATTCATTCAATTTAAGACTAACCCATGCTAGCTAAATTACTATTATACCCATAGAAGCCCATATTTTCCATTTATTTCACATTTTAACCATGAATTTTACACTTTTCACAAATTAATCCCTAATTTGCATTTGCACCAAAAATCACTTAACAAAACTTGTATAATTCACAACAAACATTCTTAATCTATCATCAAACATAAAAAAAAACACATGTATTCATCAATGGAATCATTCAAAATATTTAAAATAGTCCCTGGGCTAGCTAGACCTAGTTGCAATGATCTCAAAATCATAGAAATCATTAAAAACGGGACAAAAATGGACTTACAATTGAGCTTGTATGTGGTCGAACCTTAAAAATCTCCCATGCCTTCTTAATCTTTCAATTTTTGGTAAGAATATTGGAGAAGAAAGATGAAACCTTTAGTTACTTAATTATTTTACTTATTAGTTCACTAAATTACAAATTCAACTTTAGTTATATAACCTAAAAATCATTTAATACTTGTCTATATTTGTCCACTCAAGCAATTAATGGTATAATTACTCTTTAAAGACCTTAAATATTTAATTCCATAGCTAATTAACCCTTTTAGCTTATAGAACTCAAATTTTTCACTTTACGCGATTTAGTCTTTTTTATCAAATTAAATAATCAAACGATAAAATTTCTAAACGAAACTTTCACACAAGTATACTATCATGGTGTAGAAATTAAAATAATAATAAAATAATTATTTTGACTTCATATTTATGGTCTCAAAACCACTGCTCCGATTTGATTAAAAATGGGCTGTTACACAATAGGTTATTATGCATGCGGTACAAGATTGATCTGAGTAGTGAAGATGATTTTTGTATATTCTCTATTCATTGGATATGTCGAGGTCTTACATTTGTTGCGGACTATCGTGTTATATTATAGTGTTACCTGGAGTGCTGGATGGTATTGGCTCTTATGAGCATCTGGTGTGTTGGATGGTACTGGCTCTTAAGAGCATCTAGTGTGCTGGATGGTACTAGCTCTTATGAGCATATGGTGTGTTGGATCATTAACCGTGTACTCGTATCCATATATCGTTCATCGGGCATTATTTTAATGATCACTTAATGTTATTGAAATGTGGAAATTAATTTGTACTATTGTTTGAGCATTACTCACCTGTTGTAAGCTATTATTGATAGGAACTCTGTTAAGGACCTTATTGTCGGGAACACTATTATAAATTTTATTATTTGAATTATTATGTGTAATTTGGTAAGCTTTATCATTCAATCGACGGACTTACTAAGCTTTAAGAAAGCTTACTCGTATCAATGGCCTTATTTCTTGTAGTTACATTCGTGAATCGGGAGATCGAATCAGCACAAAGAAATCACACTATCTGGGGATCATTTGGTAGCTTTTGAATACATCTTGGCTTATATAGCATGTAATAGGAACATTTGGTCATGATTTTAATGGTTCATAAGTATTTTGTAATGAGTATGTGATGTGCTTTGATGTTGTGGTATGAGTAACTAATGTGGTATGCATGTTAGTCTCAAGATAAAGCAAATGGGTGAACATGAAATGGTACATTAGCATGAATTAGGTATGGTAGGTGAAATTGAATGCAAAGTATTTTGTGTGTGTAAAGATGCATAATTGCTTATGTAGTATAATATCATATGCTTATATCCATTATATATTTATAACTACTTGATGCATGAATGTATGGTACCAACTTAGGTGCAAGTTATATGGTTGTGTGATGTAATAGGGCAAAGGTTATAATGCTATATTTCACAGATAAGTGGAAATTTGGTATGCTTGATGTTTGAATAATAGTCTTTATGGGATATTTGTTAAAATTTAAGTAGGTTTGGGTAAAGGGGTCATGAATTAGAAGTAACATGCTAAGTTGGTATGGTTTATAACTGGTTGTCTTGATAATGAAAAACATGAACATTATAATGTGATTGGTATGTGATACTTTAGTGTGTTTTGATGAATAAAAATGGCATATTTTAGCTGTCCTAAAGTGTATTTATAAACTTGTGAACTTGTATGATAAATTGGTTTAGGTAATTGTGCATTTGGGTGAGATATAAGAATGAATTTGGATATTTTTGGGCACACATAGCCTGGGACACGGGCTGTCACACGGGCGAACCCTTGCACCATAAGGCCTGGGCTGAGTCACACGGCCATGTGGCCCCTATTTTGAATTTTTTTAATTTTTTACTAAACTTTCTATTTTGTTTCGAATTGGTCCCTGACTGTTTCTAAATTAATTTTAAGGCCACATAAGCTCAATTTAAGGTCCATAAATGTATGTATTACTCTTACCTGAATAATTATGAAATTTTGTTAAATTAATTTGGCAACATGTTGCTATCTATTATTGATTATTCTAAATTGTGTAGTAATACATCGTAACCATAGTTCGGTGACGGAATCGGGTTATAGGTGTTACAATGTAAAGGTCTCAATCGATGGTCGTTATGCGGTCATAGGTTGGAGTATAACTCGGGAGACTAGTTGACCGTCGTTATGCGGTTTCGAGTTTAATCTTTTTGGATACCTAGATGTGGTGGCTTATAAACATCATCCATAAGATTGAGGTCATAATCATAAGGAAAAACAAAGAGGCTTTCTTGTGTAATCAACGTAAGTTTTTTCTCCATCTTCACCGAAGGTAGTACTTTAGCATTCATTCTTATCTGAAGCCCAAGACCGAGTTAGATACAAGAGGACTCTCGGGGGGAGAGCGAATGTTTCCACCATTACAACAGATCCCCCATGAGAGTCCTCTTTCCTTGAACTCAGTCTTGGGTTTCAGATAAGATAGAGGTTGAAGGCACTGCCTTTGATGGATATGTGGACAAATAATAAGTTGATTATATCGAGAAGCCCTTCAATTTTCCCTATAATTATGCTCTCAAACTTATGTATAGTATTTATAAGGCATCATTTTCAGGTATCCAAAAAGCTTGAATACGTGACTGCATAGCGATCATCAACTGGCCCCCAAGTAATACTCCAACCCGTGATCGCATAACAACCGTCGACCAAGAATTTTACTTAGACTTCAACCCGTGACCGTATAAACCACAGTTACCCTAGAACCTGACTTCCATAGGATGAGTTTGTAAACTTTAAAAATATAGATATTTCAACATTCTTTTATGTTCAATTTATACTAATTCTAAGTAAATAAATATCACATTCTCATAGGGTTAGTCGTTCGGCCTATCGGATGGAGGTTACCCGCCTTTTTTTTTAATTTAGAAATGGTTCTTGCTCGATCTCGAGTCAACATTAGATTTTTCATAAGCTCTATTTAGACTTGGATTTGTTTGTAAAACTTGATTTGTGTATATGTGTGAGATAACTCAATGTTTAATTAAATTTTGGATTTAAAATTTTACATGCAACTGTTCCATTAATTATGGTAGCTTCTTATAGCTTAGGTCCTGTGACTGGACCGAGTGAGGGGTGTTACATGTTTTATTTTGAATTTTTCATAGAAATTAAGTGATAGATAATTTTTACCCCATTCACTATTTTGTTTTCCATGGTGAAATAATGAATAAGGATAAACTAGGTGTAATGAGTAGGTTGAGGCTCTCTCTCAAAGTATCGATTTATTTTTTGGGTATATTTTATTTAATATTATTAAATTATAAGTTGCTTTACATTTTAATAATTTAACTTTAAGATTTTATAGAATTATCATTAAATTATTGATATCAAATATTATGGATGGAAAATTTGTATACAATATACATTAGAATTTAACAAAATGAATTATAAGTTACAACATAAAACTAAAAAAATGACAACATTTTATTGATACCAAATATATTTACATCATAGAACTAAAGGAAAACAACATCATCAGCGTCGTCAGGCCGAATGTGTACCACAAGACGGTGAGTGAGGGTTGTAGGTAAGATATCTTTGTACAAGTTGGGGTTTCGGCTCTTCCTCTTCATCGTATTCATCTTCACCTCGACCCCTGTCTTCATCTTCATCTCCTTCGTCCGTGGTTGAGTACGGTGTCATCCTAACCTCCCATCGTGTTACCTCTATTCTACGAGAAGGTGGTTGTGAAGATGAGCCACTTTGGTAAAATAATGGCGCGGGGGTGTTTGCGACATTATCAATGGATAAGTGTACGGTGTCACCTAAGTCGATTGCAGATAATATCTCGGAATCATTGTTTTGGCGAATACTTGGCATTGGTGTCGGCATCAATATTGTCATCAAGGCGTAATATGCGTAATATGTTGGGATAGAGGTGCTGCGAAAAACAAACATGAAAGAAGGTTTTGATGCAGCGTGATGCGATGGTGCATAATGTGGTGCTTGTGTAAAATACATGAGATTGGTGAAAAGAATAGGAAAATATAGTGGGAACTAACCAAGATGTTGTGCGGACATCGGTGCCTCTTGTTGAGTTGGAGCCGATGACAAACTCGCCACGCTACATGGTCCAGACCTAGTATTTTGGGGCAGTCGTCGTAGCCTCTTCGGACAAGTTTGCGTATTCCTCGCTTTTACTGATAGTTTATATGACTTCCCATGGTGTCTAAACCATGGCATGTACTCTACAAAGGTTGTCATTTCCGGTACAAAAAAGCTTCACGCATGGGTATGAATTCGTTCCTACAATCCCAAATGTCGATATATTCCTTATGGAATTCCCGCCAATTTTTGTTGGTTTTCCCCACAAATCAAGCTTGTGTAGTGTTTCAATGTCTTGCGGTGGAGGAGTATTTTTTCTCCACTCGAACTATCGCATCACTCGATCAAATTCATACATCTCCACCATTGCGTAAACTACCAATGGCATCTTCGCGTCTCATATACTTTGATTGGTCAAATTTTTAGACGGGATGCATTCTACGACTGCTGGATCAATGTAACATCCATTCAAACAGTAGTACACAAGTATAAATTTTGTTATCTAAAAAGTATTAAATTTCAAATCATTATGTAATTATTATATGTTTGAAAATTTTAGTAATTATGAGCGCTTTCCTACCAAGCGTATAGAGAACCTCATCCAACTAAACGTGTTTTCATACATTCACTCTAAAATTAATCTATTTTTAAAAAAGAGAGGCATTTTGAAAAAAATTCAACATATTTACCTAATTAATCATTAACTACTTAAAATATATTTAAATTTTATATTTCATATATCATTAAAGTAAATTATTTAAAATAACTAATTTTTAACTTTCCAACGCTATATCTAAAAGGATATTTTAAATTTCCATCACACTTTTTACTAAGCACGTTTCAATAGCAATATTAAACATTTGAAATTACTAAACTACATTTTTACACCAATTTCTTACTAACACTTTTCAAAATATTCTTCAACCCTAAAAATAAAAGTGAATTAAGAGGGAGAATTAGTGAAGTAATCTTGCGAGTTGCCATTTGCGATTTTTCAATCTGACTTTGAAATAAATAGACTATTGAGGTTTTTTTTTTATAAAATTAACTTAAAAATTTTAATTAATTACATAAATAATCTATTTTTTTAATTAAACATGTAAACGATTTAAAATCTACCGTGAAAGTTAGTAGAGCCAAAGAGTTTGGTGTCACCAACATGACACGTTAGTAACTGAGATAAAAAAATCAATTTTTTAGTAGAACCATATAGAATGACGTCACCTGTATAAATACCAATGAAATATTACAATTTTTAAAAAATGGAGGGACTTAAAAAAAATTTATTTTTTAGTGGAGCCAAATAAATTCGCGCCACCAATTTTCAAAGTTGCCCACCCTTTTTCCAATGAGATTTTTTTCTTTAAAGTTTTTAAAATTTTAAATATATTAAAAAATCTATCTATTAAAAATATATTAAATATATTAAAATTTTAAAATTGATTATACTTAATTTTTTAATATGTTCAAAATTTTAATATATTTAAATATATTAAGTATATTAAAAATTTAAAATTGATTATACTCAACATTTCCTAAAACCTCCAAATTTTAAAATTAATATCATTCACTTATAATATTTTTCACAAGTGGATATTTTAAAATCATATATATTTTTGTTGGTCTACTTTTTAAGAAAACTTTTTCAACCTAAAACTTCTTAACCAACTTATTTTTTCATAAACACATTCCATAAATTCTTCCGTAAATGTTGGGCAATATACCCAAAAATACCAAAAAAAATATATTTACGAAAAAGGGCTGAAAATTTTAAAATTTACGGGAAATAGCCATTTCCCCACAAAACGCATCCACGTCAACGCGTTTTGTGAGGATGCAGCAGGAAAGCGCGCCTTTGGGGGACCGCTTTTGCCACATCAGCCAAAAGCACGTCCTTGAGGGCGTGCTTTGCTGACATGGCAAAAACGCTCCCCCAAGGATGTATTTTAGCCCGTATTTTTTAAAAGAAAAAACTATTTTTGAAATTTTTAAAAATTTACGAGAATAAACCTTTATAAAGGCTTAAAATGACAACACCATTTTTTTTAAGGTGTCATCAATTAATAAGGAAATATAACTTACAAAGGAAATCTTTATATAGACCTAAAGTCTCATTTCCTTGTTTTCTTGAGCAAAGTGGGATATGAGATATGAGATATGAGATATGTGTATATATAGACTCATGAATAGTTTTGCAGCTTGTTCCTAAACAATGTGGGATTCCTTCCTCTTTTAACTAACAACATGAGATTAAAGGCTACACTATATTTAATATTTGTTTACAAAACAATTTCTTTTTTTTTATATTTTGTTAACGTTTTCTTATATTATAAAATTATTTTTGAGATCTTTAATCTTGTTGCATTTTAGAATTGTTAACATATACAAAAGAACTATTAAAAAAAGAGAACAAATTGCACATATGAAACTTGTACATGCAATAATCTTCTATTCAATTTTAAATGTTTGAAGTTAATATTGATTGTTTTATACTTTATTATTACTATATTGTTGCACTAATCTAATGCTGACTATGAGATGCCTGATCAAATCGTGTTATTATTACTATATTGTTGCACTAATCTAATGCTGACTATGAGATGCAATTTATTTGGACATTTAGCTATCGACACTGATATTTTTTTTAATCTTTTACCCAAGTAATGGCAAAGGGAAAATCTTTTCAGCAACTCATCACCTGGATTTGTGGAATGGGGTTGTCTATATTTGTATGGAGGGAGAGGAATAACTGCTGAATATTTGTCACATTGCAGCAGTACTTTGAGATTCAATTGTATGGATTCTATTAACATGGGGATCATCATGTTTTCTTAATTTGCTTTGGGTTTGATGGGAGTTTTAAGGAAGTGATGACAAATATTTAAGGGATTAGCTTAGCTACTTATTCTCAAACATGGAATTGCATATTCGTTCAATATGAAAGCAGTGTCCTAGCTATGGAAAGTAAAAAGAAATATTGTATTTTATATGAGAATGTAATAGTGTAGCTTTGGAATGGCCACAATGTTGCTTTTGAAAACGGGACCAAAGACGAGAGGAGGGGAAGCTCCAATACTCACCGTTGAAAAATATAAAAGAAAATATTTTTTTATTAGTTTAATTTATGATAAAGTTTGATTAATTTTGAAAAGTAACTGAGAGAATGAAGTTATATTTTAAAAGTCGTGAAACTAAAGTATAAAACAATCAATATTAACTTCAAACATTTAAAATTAAATAGAAGATTATTGCATGTATAAGTTTCATATGTGCAATTGGTTCTCTTTTTTAATAGTTCTTTTGTATATGTTAACAATTCTAAAATGCAACAAGATTAAAGATCTCAAAAGATAATTTTATAATATAAGAAAATGTTAACAAAATATATAAAAAAAAGAAATTATTTTGTAAAAAAATATCAAATATAGTGTAACTTTTAATCTCATGTTGTTAATTAAAAGAGGAAGAAATCCCACATTGTTTAGGAACAAGCTGCAAAACTATTCATGAGTCTATATATACACATATCTCATATCCCACTTTGCTCAAGAAAACAAGGGAAATGAGACTTTGGGTCTATATAAAGATTTTCTTTGTAAGTTATATTTCCTTATTAATTGATGACATATTAAAAAAAACGTTGTCATTTTGAGCATTTATAAAGGTTTATTCTCGTAAATTTTTAAAAAATTTGAGAATATTTAAAAAAAAACACGGGCTAAAACGCGTCCTTGGGGGAGTGTTTTTGCCACGTCAGCAATGTTGCATCCCCACAAAACGCGCTGACGTGGACGTGTTTTGTGGGGAAATGGTCATTTTTCGTAAATTTTAAAATTTTTGGCTATTTTCCGTAAATATATTTTTTGAGTATTTTTGGGTATATTGCCCGTAAATTCTTGTAGGTGTACTTCGCTCAATAATGGCTCTTTTATAAAATTAACTTAAAAATTTAATTAATTATATAAATAATTCATTTTAAATTGGTTATACTCAACATTTTCTTTACCTATTAAAAATATATTAAATATATTAAAATTTTAATATATTTTAAAATATATATTGAATATATTAAAATTTTAAAAATAATTATATTTAACATTTTTAATATATTTAAAAGTTTAAAAACTTAAAAAAATCATATTGCGACTTTATAAACTGGTGACGTCAATTTATTTGGCTCCACTAAAAAATAGAAAGTCTCTTTAAAGTCCCTATTTTTTAAAAATTACAATATTTTCACTCAACTTGTTTTTTTTATGTTTATAATATAATATTTTATTTTATTTTTATATATTATATAATTTATGATGTATAAAAATTGATTTTATGGTAATATATAATACTATAATGTAAAAATTAAAATATTAAATTATTTATAAATTAAATTTTTATAAATAAAAATAAAAATTATTAAATATAAATATGGTACGGGTTTTAAATGATTTTAAATTAATCATTCACAATAAATATATTTAAGTAAAATCTTAAATTCATATTTCAGAAATCCAACTGGTTATATTAAAATAGTATACATTTAGATATGAAATGAATTTATCCAAAAGCAAAATTTAAAAAGTTGATTTGTGAAAGCTAAAATATTTAATCCTTTTAACAATGGCTTTGTAATATAACATGGATTTTTACCTAAAGACTGCGCCAACAAAAATATTAAGCAGGCAAACAAAATAGTGGAAAGCAGGTTCCCAACTTGACCGATGTGGTAGAAACATGTCGGTGATTCAAAGTTCGGAGAAGGTGCCACGTGGAGTGACATGACAAACGAAGCAGAGCTTTGGTGAAACATTAACCACCAATCAAGCTGGGACCCTATTTCCACATGTTAAACTAAATATTTCAGTGCTGGGGTTGGGCCCCACCCTTCCCACTTTTAATAAAAATTTAAAACTATGCATGTTAACTGTAGCACGCAGGCCCAGAGGAACAGGAAAATCTCTTTCACTTTACCTCCTATCCTATGCAGTCAAAAGTCAGATTCCTCCCTTGTCTTAATTGGGTAACTTTTTCACGTAAATTATATTGTCATATTCATGAGACTTAAAAAAAAATAAATTAGATTTCAAAAAATAATAAATTTCGAAATATTAAATATTAAAATCACTTTTCAATTCATCAAATTCTAAAAAATAATCATTTTCATCATACTAAACATTACCCTATATAAAAATTATTATTGGAATTAACCATTACGAATATTAAATTAAATAATTGATTCAACTAAAATTAACTCATTCACACTTAATTTATACATATATGATTTCAACAACCAAAATCCCCAAAATATCATCTCCCACTCAAAATTTATTTTAAGTTTCAATTTTAATTTACTTAATTTAACAAATAAAGACAAAAAAAAAGACAATATCGTTAAAGTAGACATTGGTTTTTTTTATAATTATAAAAAAATTCATAACATATTAATATAATTTAAAGGACAATTTAGATTCGATAAGTGGAAGTACAATTATAATTATAAATATAAATATAAATATATATTTGAATGTATAAAATATAATCAAATTTATAATTGAAATGATTTAAACATAACCCACTTTAAATTAAAAATCTTAAAAATCATCCAAGGCAAGTTTGGATTGACATTTTCTTAAAAAGTGTTGAAAGAACAGAAAAAGATGTATATTACATTAGAGGGATGGACCATAAGCATCAAATTATAGAATTTAGATAGTAAAGTAACCTCAATGAGGGCGAAGGCGAGCAATTAAAGGAGACAAAAATTAAGATTTTAGTTTGTAATAGTAGAATAAATATGGAATCATGGTACTAATGGTCGTGGAAATTGCACCAATTAGAGCCACTTTCACATGCCCATCGCCTTAATCATTCTAATTACCTATTAAAAACATATGGCATTTACAAATATTTTATAAGGGTAATTATTAATTGTTGTAATCTTAAGTATGCACTTGTCATTTAGGTGGCAAAAATCAACAAAATCTCCTTCTTCATAACTCTCGAATATTCATGATTCTACCAATAAAAGAGAGGTTTTTTCCTCTATTAATGCACCTATATTATAAGTTGATTTATTATTAGGGTTACAAATAGCATTTGGTTGAAAAAGAAGGATTCTTCTACATGATTCAAGGCTTTGATTTTGGTTCAGAATCTTGCTGCCACTTCCCAACACCAAGCAAGGCACAAATCACAGTGTTTCTGCTTCCGCTTTTCTTTTACCTTGGAAATTTTAATTATTTCCCACTAAATTACATTTACCGAATTAATACAGATCTCCCCACTATACTTGGATACTTAAATTTTGATTGGATGTCCTTAATTTCATAATCACAGATTTGATTTGATTGGATACAATTTTAAAAGGAAAGTTTTATCTTAAAATTTTAAATATTTTCACTTCTAAATTACCCGATTGATAATGAAAAAATAAAATAATAATTTAATTACTATTTTATAATTTTTCATAATTAAATAATAAAAAATCTTACCTCTTACCCACCCACATGCCAATCACATGTCATTAAAACTCTCTCTCCATTTTCCAACAAAAAAAAAAAATTAATAAGTACTATAGTAAAAGATGGTTCTAGCTAGCTAGAGTCTTCCACTACGCTAGGCCCATGTCTAGAACCTTCTCGGAATCAATGCTGCCACCATTGGATCATCTTTTAGGACACGTGTATGGCACACATCAAATTATCACCAGAAATTAAAGTATGAAACATAATATTTTCAGCTTCTATTTAAACACCCTTCGGCAGTCTCTAATGGTACAACGAAATAAGCCCCATAAGCAAAGCTTATAACTGTAAGAGCTCTCTTCAGTCCTCCTTCAACAGTGATCTCAATCTCCATCCTATATATCTCACCAAGTAACACACATTCTCATGGCTCCTGAACTGGTTCAAGCAGGTGTTAAACCAACTGTGTTGGCTAAACCAGTCACCTTGCCCAAGCGAGCTTACGTTACCTTCTTGGCTGGCGATGGAGATTACGTGAAAGGCGTTGTAGGGTTAGCCAAAGGGTTAAGGAAGGTGAAATCCGCATACCCTTTAGTGGTTGCCGTTTTGCCGGACGTTCCCGAGGAGCACAGGCGGATCCTGGAGAACCAGGGGTGTATCGTCCGAGAGATCGAACCCGTTTACCCGCCCGAGAATCAGACCCAGTTCGCCATGGCTTACTACGTCATCAACTATTCCAAGCTCCGTATTTGGAAGGTACGTCACACTGAATCAACATGTGGCAGCCTCGTGCAAAATCTTTGCATGATGTTTGAATTTTAGTCGTATAGTTTTTTTTTTCTTTTCCATTAATGCCGGGGTTAATTTTGGTGGGTGCAGTTCGTGGAGTACAGTAAGATGATATACCTGGACGGGGATATTCAGGTGTACGAGAATATTGATCACCTATTCGACTTGCCTGACGGGCAATTCTACGCAGTAATGGACTGTTTCTGTGAGAAAACGTGGAGTCATACGCCACAATCCAAGATCGGTTACTGCCAACAGTGCCCTGACAAGGTCAAGTGGCCCGCCGAGATGGGTCAGCCACCTGCACTTTACTTCAATGCTGGCATGTTTGTGTTTGAGCCCAGTCTTACCACCTATGAAAACCTCTTGGCTACTCTTAAAATCACCCCTCCTACCCCATTTGCCGAGCAGGACTTTTTGAACATGTACTTTAAGGACATTTACAAGCCAATTCCATTGGTCTACAACCTGGTTCTCGCCATGTTATGGCGTCATCCCGAGAATGTGGAGCTTGACAAAGTGAAGGTTGTTCACTACTGTGCAGCGGTAAGAAGTTTAACCAACAACGTCTATAGATACATATATATTTTGTATCATAACGGTCACTGAATAAAATTATTAACAGGGATCGAAGCCATGGAGGTACACAGGGAAAGAAGAGAACATGCAAAGAGAAGACGTGAAGATGTTGGTTCAGAAATGGTGGGATATTTACAACGACGAGTCTCTTGATTACGAGAAACCAACCATTGGTGAAGGAGAGGCGGCAGAGTCGGTGAACATGCAGCCGTTCCTGGTGGCACTCTCAGAAGCTGGTGCAGTCCAATACGTAACGGCCCCATCAGCGGCTTAATAATAAACAACATGGCCAGCTCTGTTTTAGAAGAACAACGATCCAAAAAAAAAGAACTACTACTAAACGTATAGCTGTAGAGAAAAAGTAAGCGATGTCCTTTTCCCTAGAGAGGTTGAGGAATAAAAGCTATTAGGTTTTGCTTTTTTTTTTTTTCTTTTCTTTCTTTCTTTCTCTTTTTTACTTGATGATGAAGTTTATGGTACCAACTTGTTGTGTGGTGTCCGAGTTGGAAATATGTGTTTTAATTCCCAAACGAGTCCTGTTAATCAAAGAGAAGGGTCTGCAGAAATGGACCATATTGTAATGTTTTGCAGCTATATATACATATGGTTATATGTATCACACTCTACTATATCTGAATCAGAAGTGCCCATTTCCACTAAAATCACCTATATATCTTTATTGCAACCTTTTCGACTCAATCACACCAATATATCTTTGCTAAATAGCAAAGTGATTAAAAGACAATTCTCATCCATCTTTAAACGTCTTCTAGCTTCTTATAAAAAAATTTACACCTAATGTGAAATGTAACTCTTTAACGTTTTGTTTTATTTTTGAATTTAACTTTAATTTCTTTTAAACAATTCAACCCTTGATCTTTTAATTTTGATAAGATGAAAAAGTTATGTATTTGTTGAGTCATTAACAATTCAATTGAACAGCTGAAGTGGTCCTCCACATCAATTACAATAAAATGATGTGATATATTATACGATCCGCAATGGTAGGCGATGGGGTCACCACTCAGTTGCAGAAGGATGTCGGTCACCTTTAGCAGGAAGTTGTCAAACTTCAAGTCGAATTCTCAAGTGGGACACTAAAGTTAGATGCTCGTTTGAGTTACAAGGTCTGTTTGAGCAGTATTTGGGTAAACCAACTAATGATCCTTCTACTGGTCCATCACCAGAAATGGGCAAAGGCATCTTAGGTGATCCTCCACCTGGTTTTCCTCCCAAGGAAGCTTCGCCTATTTCTCCTATGATGAATCAGGGAGGTATGGGTACCTCGTCTCGTTCGAGCAACATGGAGACTGTCCCTCGACCTTATAAGCTCAAGTGCCAACGGTTTGATGGCTCGGATTTTAAGGGATTAATAAATATGAAATACTAGAGTAATTAGATAAAATTAGATGTATTGTAATCATATTATCATATTTCCTTGAATCAATAGATTACATATGATGGTTTTATTTCAATTTTTTACTTAGAAAATTTTTAATATATTGATAATTTATTATAATAGTTAATATATTTTTTTAAAATATAAATTATCAATTATATAAATATTTAGACTGAAGTCTTGTAATTGAAAATCATACATAATCTATTTTTTAAACTTATTTAGGTCAAGAGTGGATTATGGTTCCCTTGAAAACCAAGAGTGCTCTCTAGAAGAATTCTAGAGAAAGCAGTAACTGGTGTGGCTTAGGATGGCAGAGAGCGGTGGTGTGGAGAGGGAGACCAGTGAGGAAGTCTCGCTGTTAGCAAAAGAGCTTATTCAACTGTCAATCAAGAGATCTTTGGTGGTGCCTGATATCAAGCCAACCTTTATTTGTTCCGTCTGGACGAGGAAGTCATTCAATCCAAAAAGTTTTAGGGCTCAGTTACGAAGTATATGGAAGACTAAGAAAAAGTTTGAAATTCAAGTGGCTGGGCAAAATCTATTTTCCATTGTGTTTGATTTAGAAGACGATCTGGAATTTATCATGGAGGGATGCCCTTGGTTATTTCGTAAATTTCTCATTCTCTTTGATAGACTAAGAAGTCCGACAGAACGGGATCAGATTCAGTTAACTTCATCGCCATATTGGTTAAAGATTGGACTATGTGCACCAGAATATGATAAGAAGGATCTGATGCATGCTATTGGGAGTACATTTGGAGGTGTTATTAGATCTGAAATTAAAGATGATTCTTGCAGAGTTCGGGTTAATTTGGATGTGCAGAAACCCCTTCGAAGAGGTATTTTCGTATTTAGTGAAAACAGTGTTAAGTCTTGGATTCCTTTTAAATATGAAAAATTACCAATATTTTGTTTTGGGTGTGGGCGAATGGATCACGACCTCAATGATTGCTGGGTAATTAATCCTGAGAAAAAAAAAAATTACAGAGGATCCTCCATACTCTGTAGCATTGAAAGTAGAATAAAAATTGGTGGGAAAAGAAAGCATGCAGTTTTCGGCCTTCACCAAAAAATTGAGATCCCAACGCCATTACACATAAAAATCTAAAGAGCTATACGAAAGGGAAGAGGATGTTGTTTCTGATGGAAAGGACGGTTCGTTGCTAGGGGGGATAGTGTTAGATAGCTGGATGGATGGTTTGAAGGATCGAGAGGAAAGCGATAGTGGGCTGTCTATTGAACAGTTAGTAGAGAATAATAGTTCAGGAGAGGATTGGCGTAAGGTCTCAAAAAACTCTAGCTGGAAGAGACTAGTATCAACAAACCAAAAGGATTATCGTACACATGCAATTGTTGGGTCTAAAAGGAAATCTCTCAATGAGAAGGAGGAAGATAACATGGAGGAAGCCAATGATGATGTAGGCAAAAAATTGAAATATACTGCTTCAATCGAGAATACAGTAGATTATGTTGAGATCATGTGTGTGGATGGGGAGATCAGCATTGTTTCAAATAATTTAGGATCGGCGGCTGGCAATGTGCCAGTTGACCGGGCAAAATGAAACACATTTGTTGGAATGTTCGTGGGTTAGGGAGCCCACGGGCAATACGGAGGCTGCGTCATCTAATTAAGCACCATAATCCCCATGCGGTCTTCTTAATGGAGACGAAGTTGGATCAGAAACGCATGGATAAGGCGAGGAGGAGTTACGGTTATACTAATGGTATCGATGTTGAAGTAGAGGGATCTCGAGGGGGCCTATGTTTAGCTTGGAAAGCTGGTATTGAGGTTACTTTGAGGAGTTTTTCTAAGTGGCATATAGACGTGTTAGTGAAGGAGGATGGTAGTTAGGATGAATGGAGGTTTATGGGTTGCTACGGTTCGCCATATTTAAGAGATCAGAATCATGTTTGGAGTCTACTAAAGAGGTTAAGCCAATATAAGGATTATCCATATGGCTTGTTGCAGGTGACTTTAATTAGATTATGTATTCTTTTGAGAAGAAAGGGGTTTGCTAAGGGATCAAAGAGGAATAGAGATTTTCAAGGATACTTTAAAAGAGTGTGAATTAATGGATATTGGGTATTCGGGAGCTTGGTTCACATGGGAAATGGAAATCTTCCAGAGACGAACATAAGAGAGAGACTTAATCGGGGGGTTGCAAATGATAAATGGGTTACTTTATTTTCGATGGGTCGTATTCAACATCTTCCTTTCCCTACATCAGATCACTGTCCTTTACTCATTAATACAGATAGCGTAAGTTTCTTCCCAAGAAATAGAAGGTTCCACTTTGAGGCATGGTGGACCATAGATGAGTCATTTGAGAGTGTACTTAAGGAAATTTGGGAGTCATCGTCAAAGCCGTTAATGGAGAAATTAAAGACCTTGCAGCTTGGGTTGGAACAGTGGGCGAATGCACTTAAAAGAAAGAAAAGGGAACTTAAAAGGAAACTTACAAGAGAGCTTGAGGCTTTGTTGATGGATGATAGATATGATGAAACGTTGACAAAGATTATCGACACAAAAATTCATTTAAATATGGAGATCGACAAAGATGAGGTGTACTGGGAACAAAGAGCTCGAGTAAATTAGCTACAGTTTGGAGATAGAAATACAGCTTATTTTCACCAAAGTGCAACAATCCGAAAAAGGGAAAATTCCATATCTAAGTTGGTATTGGATGACGGTACAGCAGTTACTAATGATACAGGCTTGCAAGATGCTGTGAAAAATTATTTTGAAATTCTATTCTCATCAGAGGGTGTGGCTGATCCGAAAAAGGTGTTGAAAGGAATTGAAGGCTGTATTTCCCAGGAGATTAATGAAGCTCTTCAATCAACTTTCAAGGAAGATGAAGTTTGTGCAGCATTAAAGGGGATGGGACCAATGAAGGCACCGGGATCGGATGGATTTCCAGTTTTATTCTTTCAAAAATACTGGCACATTGTAAGAAAAGAGGTCTTGGTATATTGTTTAGGTGTTTTGAATGAGGGGAAAGAGATTGGATCAGCTAATACGACAGATATTGTGCTGATTCCAAAAGTCTCACAACCAACTACCCTTGTCAATTTTAGGCCGATAAATCTTTGCACTGTCCTGTACAAACTAGTTACAAAAACAATTGCCAATAGATTGCATGTCATAGGTAATTGTATTGATAAAGCTCAGAGCGCATTTATACCAGGACGTCTGATTTTATATAATGTCCTTTTAGCATATGAATTGCTTCATACGTTTCGTCAAAAACAAACAGGGAAAAAAGGGTATTTGGCTGTAAAATTAGATATGAGCAAAGCATATGACAGGGTGAAATGAGACTTTGTTAAGCAAGTGATGAGAAAGATGGGTTTTGCAGTAAACTGGATTGATTTGATAATGAAGTATATTACTACAGCCTCGTATGCAGTTATTATCAACAGAAGCAGGGGAGTTTCTTTTCAACCTTCTAGGGGACTCAGATAGGGGGATCCCTTAAGTCTGTTTTTATTTCTCATTTGTAGTGAAGGTTTGTAGCATTGATTAGGTCAGCAAAAAAGAATGGTTTAGTTAAAGGGGCAAAGGCTAGCAAAAAAGGGCCAGAGATTTCACACCTTTTATTTGTATATGATTGCATACTGTTTGGTGAAGCAACTGAAAAGGGAGCCAGAATTCTGAAAGAAATACTGAAGGAATATGCAAACTGCTCAGGCCAATGTGTTAACTTTAACAAATCCACAATTTTCTACAGTGCGAATACGAATGAGGAATCGAAAGTAGTGGTTTTGACATTGTTAGGTGTTAGGAGTTCGTCTAATCTAGAAAAATATTTGGGTCTCCCTAACATGATAGGTAGACGGAAAAACAAGCTTTTCAGAACTTGGTGGATAGAATTACAGTACAAATTGAGGCGTGGAGCTCAATGTTGTTATCGCAATGGGGTAAAGGGATTTTCATCAAGTCATTTTTGCAGGCAATATCCACATATGCTATGTCATGTTTCTTGTTCCCTAAAGCTCTGTGTGAGAAGATCGAAAGTAGATTAGCCAATTTTTGGTGGCAAAAAGGAGCTGGTAAAAGAGGTATCCACTGGTGCCAGTGGAAGTTTTTGTGCAGGCCTAAAGATGAAGGAGGTTTGGGCTTTAGATTTATGGCTCAATTTAATATTTCTCTTTTAGCAAAATAAGGATAGAGATTATTGAATTATCCAGACACTTTGGTAGCGTAAGTCTTTAAAGAGAAATACTTTCCAGAGAGTAACTTTCTTAACTCTCAACTTGGAAATTCATGTTCCTATGTTTGGAGAAGTATTTGGGCTACTAGGGACGCTTTGAAAAAAGGGTCTTCTTTGGAGAGTGGGTACGGGTCAAAATATCTCGATTAGCGAAGATGCGTGGATCCTCAATTACGTTAATGTTAGATTAATGTCCAGATTTGATAATTTGCAAAGTGATAGAGTTGCAGAGTTAATCAGCAGTAGCAATAGATAATGGAACAGAGAGTTGATTCTGAATACCTTCCCAGAAGTAGTAACAGATCTGATTCTCTGAATTCCTTTGGCGTCAGAGCCCCATGAAGATCTTATGGCCTGGAGTTGGGAACCGTCAGGAGAGTTCTTGGTAAGGAGCTCCTAAAAACTATTACAAAGTTTGGATCCTACAACTTATGCTTTACAAACCATCTATAGAGATTTTTACAGGAAATTATGGCGGATAGATCTACCAACAAAAATAAAAATTTTATATGGAAAACTACGTGGAACTACTTGGCAACTTAAGTTAACATGTCTATACATAGATTAATAGCTAGTAGTTTATGTCCCTGCTGTGGAAATGGGAAGGAAACAATGAACCATCTTTTTAGAGAATGTCCTGTTTCAAAAGATATTTAGAGAGCCTTATCAGATCTCAATTTGACAGTGTTCACACATGAAGAGTTTATTGATTGGCTTACTATGATCTTGATTTCCCTCGCACCGGAACAATGTTGCACCTTTTGTACTGCACTTTAGGCCATTTGGGGTGAACGAAATTCTTGCATCCATGAGAGAAAGAGCAAATCATGTCAAGAAATAGCAAGATTTGTTCTCAGATATCTTAATGAGTTGGACGGAGTTAAAAAGTTATCCCAAAATACCTTAAATCTGGACATCAAATGGAGACCTCCGTCTAGTCAGGGAATAAAAATTAATTTTGATGCAGCCTTTGATGTGAGGAACAGATGTTTTGTGTCCGGAGTTGTAGCAAGGGGTAGATTTGGTCAAGTCCTCATGTCTGTAACACAAGTACATAGAGGGGTCGAGTCCGCCTTCGCCGCTGAAGCCATAGCCTGTCGATGAGCAACCCAAGTCGCACTCGAAATGGGAAAGGAAAACAACATTATTGAAGGTGATTCACTGACTACTATCAAGAAATGTAAAAAGAAAGATCTTAATAAATCACAGATAGGGCCTTTTATTCATTCATAGGATGAAACACAGATGCAGCTGTTTATAGTTTGCATTTATTCCAAGATCAGCAAACCAACTCGCACACATTTTGGCAATGGAATCATTAAGAAGAAAAGCGGAGATTTACTTGTTGAACATCGTTCCAAGGTATGCAGAGACTCAGATGAGAAATGACAGTATTAGGGAGCCGGATTGAGGAGACGAAGCGGAGAAGAAACTGAGGGGTTTTCAAAATGATAAAAGTAACAGGTTCAAAGTAGCATACTTATCCCCTCGGAATTGCAATTTCGCCTTCAATGCAGAAATGACAGAAAAGACGCGACTGGCCAGGCGAAATGATAGCTCATTGGGCAGTTAATTGATAGATTTTGCTTTTCAAATTAGGCATTCTAGATTTTTCTCTTCTTTGGATTTTTAATTTCGACCTTTGCGCCATAACTGTTTTGTTTATTTGTTTTTTCCACAATTAAATTAATAAAGCCCAATGTAAATATTGTCAAAAAAAAAAAAAAAAAAATCATACATAATCTTCAAGTTTTATGAGTAGCAAAGTAATGCTCCTTAAACTCTCGTTGAGAACGTTATATCTGTCAAATATTAATTTAATGACAGAGAAATTATTATAAAAACCATAAATAATATTTTTTAAATGTTGATGAATAGTATTTAACAAATATTTCATAATTTAACTCATGGATAAATCTCAAAGCTATACATGAACTTTAGTTTAATATGCAATACTACACACGTAATTTGATTTTGTGTAATTTTATACATGAAATATTGATTTGATTTAATTCTTATAAATTATTAACACAATTATTGATATAACATAATTTTATATTTATATATTGCATATGCATATAATTATATTTATCCCATATAAAAATAAATTGATGTGTCTATTTCTTTAGGTGTGTATGACTGATTCAAAATTAAAATTTACTATTTATACATTTGAACTACAATCAAAGTTTTATGTGTATAATTGTACCAAAGTAAAAATCATTTATCAAATTGTACATTAAATCAAAGTTCATATATAATTTTAATTAAAATTTATTTCTTTTAAAAACAAATCAATTACAACTATTTAAAGAATATAATATAAATATAAGGTTGAATATGAAAGATTCCAGATTTTTGGATTACAAACTTAGTGCAGAAATATTGAATAAAATCGTAATGCAGAAATTGGGGGTTTACTAAATGGACACACTTTTATGGGAATGTTAAACATATATAAAATCTCAATACTTTCCAAAATGTTAAACGTAATTTTAGTTTTCCAATTACTGATTCAAGAGTATTGGAACTGATTTTATATTATTTTCTAAATATAATTAAAGCCTATTTAAAAGAAATAAAAATATATTATTTTCTAAAAATAATTAGTCAAAATAAAAGCAAATAATTTCATAATCAATACTAACTTAGGCCATTATTAAAAAATTAACTTGTGTATTTAATCATTTTTAATATTTTATAATTATAATTAAATCAATATAATGGTTTTTTGTACCAAGTAATTAACAAGACTTCACATATTAACAATAAGTATAAAATCGAAAATAATTTAGATCATAAAGGTTTGCACGAATGGTTGTCTCTTAACCTTCAGGTCAACCCAAATTCCCATGGTAGAGAAACTAGTTGGGCGTGCCTCTTCAGACTTTTGGCTTGGCACCTATGGAAGAATTGTAACATCTCCATTTTCCAAGAAAAATCGTGGAGCCCAGAGGAGATAATTAAAACCTCGGTGTCTTGGGCCAAGCACTTCTCCTTGGCATGCAGACAAGTTGCGAATGTTGAAACCGAATCGACCCGTGGAGAACCATTGGCAGGAGAATGGACTTACCTTAACACAGATGGTGCCGTTTGACACTACAGCAAAACAGACTTTTAGCGGCGTTTTAGTGGCGTTTTAAACAAAAACGCCGCAAATATTATACATTAGCGGCGTTTGAAGAAGAACGCCACAAAAAAGAGAAATAGCGTTTATTTACAAAACGCGGTAGATAAAGGATATATAGCGGCGTTATTCAGTAAACGCCGCTAAAGTCAGATTTTTAGCGCTTTTGTAAACGCTAAAAGTTCGAACTTTAGCGGCGCTTTTTCAAAACGCCACTAAAATCTTGAACTTTAGCGCTTTTGCAAAAAACGCGCTAAAGTTTGAGCTTTAAGCGCTTTTGCAAAAACGCAAATAATTAGGGTTTATGGTTTAGCATATATAATTTAAGGTGTAAGGTTTAGGAGTTACTATTTTAATGTTTAGGGATTATGGTTTATGATTTGCGCTTGTGTTTAAGGGGATGTGTTAGGGTTTTATAGGTTAAAAGTTAGGGTTAATGGGTTTAAAGGTAAATGGTTAATGGTTTGGGGTTAATATGTTAAGGGTTATGGGTTAGGGTTTTATCGCTTATGATTTAGGGTTTGTGGTATAGAAGATAGGGATTATGGGTTTAGATTAAATTAGTGTATTTTAATTTATATATTAAATTATTTATAATATGGTTTAATTTAGGTATATAGTTTAGGGTTTTAGGGTTTAGGGTTTATGGTTTCGGGTTTAAGCGTCTGGGTTAGGTTATGGTTTAGGCAAGGTTTATAGTTTAAATTTTAGTTTTAGAATTATATATGGTTTAGGGTTTATGCTTAAATCATATATTAGAGAGTGTTAGTGTTTAGGGATTTAAGTGTTCAAGAATTTGATAAAAGAGGTGAAAATCAAATTCTTTTAGGGTTTAAGGTTTGCAATAAGCTTATTTCTTTTATTAACTTTGCACCTTGTAATATACGTATGCATTGCAGTTTAGGGTTTAAGGTATATAAGTAAGAGCTTATAGTGTATAATTTAGGGTTTAGTGTATCATATGATACACACTTTTATTAGGTCTCAGATAATTTAGGGTTTTATGATTAGGTATGAGAACTTAAATTATAAAACTATATAAATTAAATATAGTGCTAGAAAGAGAACAAAATAAATTTAAAGGAATTTAATAAATAAATAAAGTAAAAAAATTATTGGTATTAGCGCGTTTTGATAAAAAACGCTAAAAGCATATTAATAAAAGAAAACGCCTTGCTTTTTCATGGGGCGATAACGGCGTTGGCCACAAAAACGCCACAATAGATTAGATTAGCGCGTTTTTGCTCAAAACGCCGAAAAAGCATATTAATAAAAGAAAACGACGTTTTCATGGGGAAGTGATAGCGGCGTTAATACAAAAAACGCCACAATAGATTAGTATTAGCGGCGTTTTACCTAAAACGCCGCAAAAAACTATGAATTTTAATTCAAACGGCGCCGTTTTCTTTAGAGTATTAGTGGCGGTTTCTATGAAACGCCGCAAATAACCGACAGTTTAATTGATACGACGTCGTTTATTCAGAGGGTTAGTGGAAGCAGTTAATTTAAAACGCTGTCGTTTTTGTAAGGGAATTTAGTGGCGTTTTTTAAAAACGCCACAAAATGGCAATTTCATTTAACAAAACGGCGCCGTTTGTTTTCCTCAGTTTATACCCCGATTCATCCCCTCCCCCAAAACACTCATAATAGAATCCCTAATTTTCCCCAAATCCCTAGCGATCTCACTCGAAAACCCGCCACGGGTGTGCTCTCTACTAAATCCTTCCTTGCCGCCTTCTCTGTCAAGGTCGTATCGTAAGTATACTATCGCATCTCTCATCGCAAATTTATAGGTTTCAAATATTTACGCTTTAGTTTTTAGTTTTCAAATAATTTTTAGTTTTGATTCAATATTCTGTTAATTCTTTTAGTAAGAAATTCAAATATTTGGTTTGATGTTTTCTTTTACTTTAAAAAAATCAATTTTAAATAAATAAAGAATTTTTCCCATCAACAACCGCATGCGAAGATGTTTTTAATACGATATGTACAAACATGTTTACAAATTGATATATATATACATATATATGTTTTTTAATATTTTCACGATAAATCCAAGTTATACTTAAACTAACAAGGTTAACAAAAAATCGATTAATTCATTTTTCTTTCTCATTTTCGCCACCGATTGTATCTCAGAAGACTACAACTTTCTTCTATTCGCAAATTGCTCTATCGGTGCATCGTGTTTCCTTTGGATTCTTATCTTGATTTGGGCTTTCCTTTTTTACGGTAAGTTTTTATTCTTTTGAAGTTAAATTTTATCTCACCGTGAAGTTCATTTCTCTGCTCAATGTATGTTTGTTTGTTTGTTTGTTTGTTAATTTTGCTTATTTGCATTTTTGTTAGAACGTAAAATGTTTGATCATTTGCCTCAATGAAAATTGAACCTTGTTTAGCTATGTATTTTTTTATTCTGTTAAACCCAAGTTCTTTTTTAATTAAACTCAATTTTCTAAATTCAATCTTTGGTCATTGTGTTTCGGTTAAGTAAAGCCTTCTCTTTTGAATGAAAGATTTAAGTTCGATATAAAATATATGTTCTAATTTTCTGTTTGTGTTGTTTATGTTGCTTTGCCTTATGCTATACATTTTGTAGTAGTTCTAAGTTAGAAGATTTAAACCCATATTGGCATTGCTTGAAAGGGTTCAAGATTTGAGGTCAGATAAGATGTTAAATTCACACTTCATGATAAATGATCTCGTGTGCTAGAGTAATTGATGGCTTTACATATTACATGGTTTTTTTAAGTTCAACGCTTTTGAAATTTTAGGAATTTTAAGATCCGGTTTAATTGAATTTAACATGGCTTCGACAAAGAACATTTAAAGATTGTTCTTTCTTCTTGATGTCTCGTTGGAAAAGATCTTGCTTAGGTTTTATCCATTTTAAGGTAATTGAAATTTAAGTTAATAAACCTTGTTATATTCCATTTAAAATTAAATTCATAAAGTTCATATTTGGTTAGATGTTTTCTTTTAATTTATTTAAAAGCTTTTGTGTTCATATGCTCGAGATTGAACAGGCATAGTTTTGAACCTGTTAGAGCTTAGAAAATATTAGATTTGAGTTCACATTTTTATATAATGAAGAAACTAATAGTAAAAAGGAAAATAAAAAAGATAGAACCTGAAATTGTTCTTAAATTTCAGGCTATTCAATCAACTTGTAAGTTTAAAAAATGTTTAAAAGTGTTCTGCATTTGTAGCTTTTAAAGGTGCTTTAGTTGGATGAACATGATTATCAGATTGATGCAATTTATTGTCTTGTTTTATTAGTTAATAGAAGGAGTAAATGTAAAATGTTCATTGTCTTTTAAAATGTTGGAATTCTTTGAATTACTTGAAATGCTTTTTTTTTTCTTTTTGTAATATGCTAAAGATGGTTTACTGTAAGTTTAGGTGTTTAAATGCTGTAAATTGGTGTTTAAATGCTGTAAATTTATGTTTAAATGCTGATTCTTATGCTCAATTTCAATTATGATAACTTATGGTTGAACTTGATTTTAATATTTTCTTATGCTGATTCTTTTGCAGGATTCTCATTGTCCTTCTGCTTAAGGCTACTAATTTCACTACTTCCATCATCACGGTTCTAAGGTTGTAAGGTTGTCAGAGTCTTTGTTGCAACTTTCCAAAGCATTTGAGGTTAGTTTCCAATCTGGGTTTTCCTTGGTTACTTTCATCATATCTATAATTGAGATGTTTGTTCCTGGAAATTGAGATGTTTGTTGCAACTTTCCAAAGCATTTGAGGTTACTTTCATCATATCTATAATGAATCCATCATAACATAATATAATCAATTACACTATGGTGAATGAAATGAATATATATAACATCAAATAATAAATTAATCGATATCCAAGAAATTAAATATAACATGACATAGCTACTTAAATTACAAATCTTGAATTAAACAACCAATAAGTCAATACAAAAACTAATTAAACGTAATTACATAAAGCTTTTCTTAAAATTCAAAACCCTAAAACTTAAACCCCTAAAATCCTTAAACCATAAATCCTAAATCCCTAAACCATAAACCCTAAAACCTTAAACCCTAAACCTTAAACCCTAAACCTTAAACCTTAAACCCTAAACCCTAAACACTAGACCCTAGACCCTAAACCCTAACCTTAAACTTTAGACCCTAAACCCTAAACCCTAAACCTTAAACCCTAAACCTTAAACCCTAAACCCCAAACCTTACACCATTGAAACCTTAAACCTTTAAACCCTAAATCCATAACCTATAAACCCTAAACCCTTACACCATTAAAATCGTAACCCTTAAACACTAAATCATTAAACCCTAAACATTAAACCCTTAACCTTTAACTCTAAACCCTTAAACCTTAAACCCTTAAATCTTAACTCTTAACCCTTAAACCTTTAACCATTAACCCTAAACCCCAAACCCCAAACCCCTAACCCTTAACCCTTAACTCTTAAACCCTAAACCTCTAACCCCTAACCCTTAACCACTAACCTATAACATTTAACCACTAAAATTTTAAGTTAATATCAAACTATATAATTTTAAGAAAAAGATTCAAAGTATATAGGCTAGAAACTTGACGGGTTGCCTTATATCCCACTGTCAGATATAACAGATCCTCCCTAGGTGTAACAATGCCACGTACGATGGATCTTAAAGAAACACCAAATTAAATATCGAAATAATGTAACATTTATTAAACCCTGAAACCTTACACCATTAAAACCTTAAACCCTAAACCCTAAACCCTAAACCATAAACCCTAAACCTTTAACCCCTAATCTTAAACCCCTAAACCCTAAACCCCTAAGTCTTAATCCTTAACCCTTAAACCCATAACCCATAACCCCAAACCCCTAACCCTTAACCCCTAACCTTTAAACCCTAAACCCTAAACCCTAAACCTTTAACCCTTAAACACCTAACCCTTAACCCTTAAACCCTTAACCCGTAACCCTAAACCCCAAACCCTTAACCCTTAACCTTTAACCCTTAAACCCTAAACCCTTAACCCTTAACCCTTAACCCTAAACCTCTAAACCCTAAACTCCTAAGTATTAACCTTTAACACTAAACCCTAACCATAATTTAAGGTACCCCTAACCCTTAACCCCTAACACTTAAATCCTTAACCCTAAACCCCAAACCCCTAACCCTTAACCCTTAACCACTAACCTATAACATTTAACCACTAAAATTTTAAGTTAATATCAAAGCAGATAAAACTTAAGAAAAGATTCAAAGCATATAGGTCGGAAACTTTGACGGTTGCCTTATATCTCATTATCGATATAACGGATCCTCTCTAGGTGTAACAATGCCACGTCGATGGATCTTAAAGAATACATGACTTACCTAATTTTAATATCAAATTGCATAAAATACATAAGTTGACGATTAAATTTAATAACTTACATAATTTTTCTTAATATCAAACTTCATAACTTACATAAAACTTAAGAAAAGATTCAAAGTATATAGGTTTGAAACTGACGGGTTGCCTTATATCTCATTATCGATATAACGGATCCTCCCTAGGTGTAACAATGCCACGTCGATGGATCTTAAATAATACATAACTTACCTAATTTTAATATCAAATTGCATAAAATACATAAGTTGACGATTAAATTTAATAACTTACATAATTTTTCCTTAATATCAAACTTCATAACTTACATAAAACTTAAGAAAAGATTCAAAGTATATAAATTTGAAACCCGACGGGTTGCCTTATATCTCACCGTCGATATAACGGATCCTCCCTAGGTGTAACAATGCCACGCACGATGGATCTTAAAGAATACTAACTTACCTAATTTTAATATCAAATTGCATAAAATACATAAGTTGACGATTAAATTTAATAACTTACATAATTTTTCCTTAATATCAAACTTCATAACTTACATAAAACTTAAGAAAAAGATTCAAAGTATATAGGCTGGAAACCTGACGGGTTGCCTTATATCTCATCATCGATATAATGATCCTCCCTAGGTGTAACAATGCCACGTCGATGGATCTTAAATAATACATAACTTACCTAATTTTAATATCAAATTGCATAAAATACATAAGTTGACGATTAAATTTAATAACTTACATAATTTTTCCTTAATATCAAACTTCATAACTTACATAAAACTTAGGAAAAAGATTCAAAGTATATAGGTTTGGAAACTGACGGGTTGCCTTATATCTCATTTGCCGATATAACGGATCCTCCTAGGTGTAACAATGCCACGCACGATGGATCTTAAATAATACATAACTTACCTAATTTTAATATCAAATTGCATAAAATACATAAGTTAACGATTAAATTTAATAACTTACATAATTTTTCCTTAATATCAAACTTCATAACTTACATAAAACTTAAGAAAAGATTCAAAGTATATAGGTTGAAACTCGACGGGTTGCCTTATATCTCATCGCCGATATAACGGATCCTCCCTAGGTGTAACAATGCCACGCACGATGGATCTTAAATAATACATAACTTACCTAATTTTAATATCAAATTGCATAAAATACATAAGTTGACGATTAAATTTAATAACTTACATAATTTTTCCTTAATATCAAACTTCATAACTTACATAAAACTTAAGAAAAGATTCAAAGTATATAGGTTTGAAACTGACGGGTTGCCTTATATCTCATCACGATATAACGGATCCTCCTAGGTGTAACAATGCCACGTACGATGGATCTTAAAGAAACACCAAATTAAATATCGAAATAATGTAACATTTATTAAACCCTGAAACCTTACACCATTGAAACCCTAATCCTTAAACATTAAATCCTTAAACCTTAAACTTTAAACCCTAAACCTTTAACCCTTAATCTTAAACCTCTAAACCCTAAACCCCTAAATCTTAACTCTTAACCCTTAAACCCCTAACCTATAACCCCAAACCCCTAACCCTTAACCCCTAACCTTTAAACCCTAAACCTTTAACCCTTAAACACCTAACCCTTAACCCTTAAACCCTTAACCCGTAACCTTAAACCCCAAACCCTTAACCCTTAACCCCTAACCCTTAAACCCTAAACCCTTAACCCTTAACCCTTAACTCTAAACCTCTAAACCCTAAACTCTTAAGTATTAACCTTTAACACTAAACCCTAACCATAATTTAGGGTACCCCTAACCCTTAACCCCTAACACTTAAATCTTTAACCCTAAACCCCAAACCCTAACCCTTAACCCTTAACCACTAACCTATAACATTTAACCACTAAAATTTTAAGTTAATATCAAACTGTAAAACTTAAGAAAAGATTCAAAGTATATAGGTTTGAAACTGACGGGTTGCCTTATATCTCACTGTCGATATAACGGATCCTCCTAGGTGTAACAATGCCACGCACGATGGATCTTAAAGAATACATAACTTACCTAATTTTAATATCAAATTGCATAAAATACATAAGTTGACGATTAAATTTAATAACACATAATTTTTCCTTAATATCAAACTTCATAACTTACATAAAACTTAAGAAAAAGATTCAAAGTATATAGGTCGAAACTTTGACGGGTTGCCTTATATCTCACTGTCGATATAACGGATCCTCCCTAGGTGTAACAATGCCACGTCACGATGGATCTTAAAGAATACATAACTTACCTAATTTTAATATCAAATTTCATAAATTACTTATATAAATTATTAATTAACAATTTAGCCGATAATTTATTGTTAACTTTAGACTTCAACAACTACTGAAATGGATGAAGTTGGATGAAATTGTCAAGGGTAAAGAACGCTATCGAAATGGAGTAGAAACTTTTCGAATTTCGCATTTCAAAATGCAAGCCAAGAGAATATGATTCTTTGCCGTGTAAGAAGTGTTGCAATATTAACGGCATTATCGTGAAGTGGTCTCTAACATCTAGTTGTTGATGGTTTTGTCCGGGGTACAAAATATGGTTTTTCATGGCGAGTCTACATCTAGGGAGCATCTTCATCGATGAATCTGGGGTATTCTCATCGCTTTCAACCGTAATGTTAGTGACGATAGCATGGAAAACATGTTGCGGGATGCTTTTAATATCCGCAGTGATGGTTTCGGTCATTTCCACGACTTGGGTGCAACCGATGATCAAAATTTTGAGGAAATACTTTCACCAAGGGGAAAGAAGTGTACGGATGAACACCAAATGAAGAAGTCATGAGGTTCTACGTTACTTGGTGAAATGAATGAAGAATCGTATGAAGGATCAAAATTTTCCAAACTGTCATTCGTATTCGTCTTTTCACTTGAAATGTTTGGGGGTGGACCGAAACTCGTTCACAATGCTGTTAGAGTTACTGCAAGAAATGTTCCCGTTTGCAAAAATCCCTCGATCTTCCAAAGACATGAAGAAATTGATAAAGGATTTGGGCCTTGGATACAATAAAATTCACAGTTGCCCAAATGACTGCATGTTGTATTGGGGCGACCGCATAAACCAACTTTGTCATGTATGCGCCAATCCGTTGGATTCATAAAAATACAGAGGAGGGCAGTAATGAGGATTTAACATGGTACCAAATCAAAGAAGCGGCCGATTAAGATTTTACGACATTTTCCCTAATATCGAGGCTTCAACGGCTTTTCATGTTGTCCAAGACAGTACCGAATCAATGACGTGACACCGTGATGACGAACCGATGATAGGTTGTTAAGGCATCCTCTGATTCTTTAGCTTGGAAATGTTTTGACTCCAAATTTCCAAGCTTTGCAAGCGATCCTCGAGTGTGAGGCTTGGGCTAGCATCCGATGGATTTAACCTTACAAATTTATGAGCACAACGATCAAGATTTGGCTCATGGTGCTTGTCCCTACAATTTACCTCCATGGGTTTGCATGAAACAATCTTCTTTTATCTTGTCTATGATTATACACGGAGAGAAAGGGCGGGGAATGATATTGACGTCTATTTGCGACCACTTGTTGACGAAAGTTAAAACAACTATGGGCTGGTGTTCGACATTCGATGCAATGAAAAAGAGAACTTTAATTTACGTGCGACATTAATGTGGACTATTAACGACTTTCCGGCTTATGCTAATTTATCTGGTTGGAGTACCAAGGGACGTTATGCTTGTCCGTGTTGTCTGCGCAGAATATGTTCGCAATGGTTATATAATGGGAAGAAGTTTTCTTACATGGGGCATCGTCGGTGGTTACCGGAAAATCATACATTTAGATTTCAAAGTGCTCAATTTGATGGTATCAAGAGTTTAGATCAGCTCCTTCAGCATCGATGGATCCAAATATTGTTAATGTTGAAAGATATGAATTTCATTTATGGGAAGATGAATCAACCGGTAAACCCGCATAGAAAAAGAGGATCTAGGGATGAATCTGATGATGAATCTGATGAAGAGGATGATCCTAATGAGGCTGACTTGTGGAAAAAAAGAAGTATTTTTTTCGAGTTGCCTTATTGGGAGCATCAGCTTTTACGCCATAACCTTGATGTCATGCATATAGAGAAAAATGTCTGCGAGAACATCATTGGGACTATTTTGAATGTCGATGGAAAATCGAAAGATAATCTTCAGAGTAGACTTGATTTAGTCCACATGGGAATTCGGCGTGAGCTTCATCCCCGAGCACTTTCGAATATGAAATATCGATTGCCACCGCTATTTTTTCAATGTCAAGACGGAGAAAGAAGTATTCATGCGGTGTTGAAGGATATAAAGGTCCGGATGCGTATGCATCAAATATATCGCGATGTGTGAGTCTTAAGGATCAAGATTATATGGCTTAAAATCGTATGACTATCACATATTGATGCAAGACTTATCGCCATTGCTTTGTAGTGTTGTATGTCGAAAAAGGTGACGCTCCTCGTAATTGAACTGCCAAATATAATGAAAGTCATTTGTGGTAAAGTTTTGAATGTTCAAGAACTTGAGAGATCGCAAGATCGAGCCGCATTAACTTTATGCAACTGGAGAAGATATTCCCGCCTTCCTTCTTCACTATCATGGTGCACTTGTTAATTCATCTCCGCGTGAAGCAATTCTTGGTGGACCTGCTTTTCTATCGATGGATGTATCCCATTGAAAGGTCTTACTTTATTTGCAAAATATTCCTTCATTCAATTAAATGCCTTTATTTCTAACTTTTGATAATGTTGTATATCGTGTTTAGGTTCCTTTCCAAATTGAAGTCATCTTACCGCAATAAGCGTTATCCGGAAGGATCAATTGCCGAGGATACTTGGCGAGAGGAATGTATGACTTTCTGCTCGAGGTATTTGGAAGATGTTGAAACAAGAATGAATAGACCAAGTAGAAATGCTGGGCTCACGGATCATAATTTGGCTGAAACTTATTTATTTCAAAGTTTGAGAACCGACTCAGAGATTCAAATTATAGAATTAGACGATAGATCGTGGTCCAAGCACATCGACACGTTCTTTTCATCACGATTCAATGGAACCATTTGAAGTACGTTCTACAATTTGATAAATACTCATCAATTATGATTTGTTTGTCTTCTAACAAAGTCAAACCTTTTTTTCGTAGTCGGTACAAACAAATATTGAGAGCTCGTTCACGATCTCAAGATTAAATCGACGAGAAATTAATAAGTTGTTCGCAGAATCATTCCATGAATGGTTAAGCCAAATGGTATGCAATTTAAATTTTCATTGACAAGTAACAATATTTTCCAATAATATTCATAATTACTCGATTTACTTTCGACTCAATAGGTTTGGAGTCGGAATGAAGTAAATGATGACGTTAAATGGCTTTCACAAGGTCCAAAAGAATAGTTAAAAGATATAGTGGCTTCCTCATCAACGGATACAGATTTCATACAAGGTATCGCGAGAGATTGAGGAGAACTCAAAATTGCGAAATTGTTGTTAATTCTTCGATTACAAGTTATGCTAGTGCTAGGGACAGTAATCCGGTCGAGGGAATTTGGAATATTTCGGACTTATTACTGACATCATTGAGTTGGATTATTACGGTAAATGCAAAGTTGTCCTATTTCGAGGTGATTGGGCTGATGTGAATACGGCTCGCGGAATTAAAAATGATCAATATGGTTTTACAATGGTGAATTTCTCTCGATTAATTCACACCGGAGAACAACCGATGGATTTGAGCCGTATGTGTTTTCTTCTCAAGTTAAACAAGTTTTTTACTCTGAAGATCCAACTGATGAGGGTTGGTACGTTGTACTTTGAAACACCCCTAGAGACTTCTTCGACGTTGGCAGTGGAACTAGAGATGACATAGTCGAAAGATCAGAAACTTTGCCTTTTCCAGAACAAGACTTAACTGAAAATATCCCTAGTACTAGTCAACAATTTCAATGGGTTCGTCAGGATGTGGGCGAAGATATTTACGAAATATGATGTAGTAAGATTTAACGATTTATTATTTATATGTAATAATACAATTTTTATGTTGGTCATTTTATATAATTTTCATGTGTACTGCAAGAAAAATGCCTAGAAGACGATTACGAGATTTAAATATTGTCCGCGAAACTCCAAATCCGTAAGAACCTAATAGTCGTGAACAAAGAGCAGGTTGTTGGATCTTCTACTCTGGGACATAGATGACGAGCCCGAGAATTTCAAAGTAATGTTAAGTTTATTTTACATGCATGTTGAATTTTATTATTGATTCATTTTTTAATTTTAATATAATAATATATTATTTTTCAGCTGAAGGTGGTGGGACGCGCAAAGGTCGGGGACGTACATTACTTCAAGATTTATACGACTTAGAGCCTAACGATCGTGTTAAAGTAAGGAGAAACAATGATGGCTAGCCTGTTGGATCTGAAGCTCGACTGTTAGGAGGCTATTTGGGCATTTTAGCACGAAATTCTAATATGTTGCCCATTAACTACGAATCATGGCATCACATGCCTGATGCCAACAAAAATCAGGCCCTCGAAAATATTAAGGTAATAAAACGTGAATGTAATTTATAATACTTTAATTTAATTTTCATTTATATTAACTTTTTATACTTTTTTTCTTCAGGGTAGATTTAATTTAGAGGTCTCTGATGACTATGTTAAGAAGACATTGGGTAAAAAATGGAGAGACAATAAAAGCACCCTCAAAAAACAATATTTCAAGAAAGAGATAAGCCTCGACGAAAAATTAAGAAATGTTCCACCGGGAATGTTGAGGTACCAATGGGAAGATCAAGTTAGATTTTGGAATTCAAAAAAAGGAGAGGTATTACGTACATCTAAAATCGTATAAATTATTTGGTTTATAGTATTTACTATATATATAATTCAAATTGCATTATGTAGGACCGTGAGCGAGTTGGGATAAGCGAGCAGACGAAACAAAAATTCACGCACCGCAGCGAGTTCTAGAAGTTTTGCTTGTGTCATTGACGAGGTAATATAATTTATTAATTACATCAAATATTGGTTACTTTATACTATTAAATTATATTTTTCTCGCTAAAATGTAGGAAACTTCGATTGGTCAAAAGTTGGACGCGTTCACTTTTTGACATTACGCTATAGAAAGAAGGATGGATCTCCGATGACATCCAAGTCGCAGTAAATTTTGGTATATTTACTTAATAAAATTTTATTTTTATAAATATTTCTACCGTTTAATTATAATAGTTTAATTCATCGTTTATAGTTTTAAATTTATAATGTTAAATTATGTTGCATTCTTTCTTATTTATATATTTCGTTTCTAACTCTTTCATTGATTTATTAGGATAAACTAAAGGAGAAGAAGGCGGAGTATGAGGCTACCGCTTGATGATAGTTCTGATAATCTTGAGGAGATTGATAATGTAATTATTACAGATGTTTTGGGTCCCGAAAGGTACGATCGCTTCAACCGATAGTTCGCTAATCTTTAGTGTATTATTAATAGAATTATCACCGATGTTTTGGTCTTGAAAGGTATGGTGGTTTGAATTAAAGGATCCAGAGTTACCCAGGCCAATATTTTGGATCCGCCTCCAAAGAAGACATGCCTTCCGGGGCAATCTCGTCTTGAAGTTCATAGGCTACAAAACCAGATAGCTCGGATGCAAGAGAGCACGGTTGAGCAGAGGCAAGAAATTGCCGATGTTCAAAGAAAATATGAAGAACTCTAGCAATACTTAGAGCGGATCACGAAGCGGCACAAGTAAGGGAGGCAAGAAGAAGAATAGAGAGGCGGATTGCATGTGCGAGGGAGGCAGAGGCAAGATCGATGCTAGCGAGCAAAACAGAAAATACTGAAGAGCTCCAAGACCGGCTTGACATATGATGCGAGATGTTTGTTGATGCAGAAACCGCCATCTTAGACATTTAGTTTCTCGTTGTAAGAAGTTTTGACATTATTACATTTAAACAATATTTTCGGTTATCATTCATTTAATTTATTAAATTTCAAGTATCATTTAGAATTAATGTAATTCGTGTGATTCTTATGCTAAATTTGTTGTTTTGCGTTGAAATTATATCTTTGTTATTGGTTGGTTTTTAGTGCGGGAGGGTATAATATTGAAAAATTTTATTTTTTAAATCTATACAAATTAGCGTTTGTAGAAAAGCGCCGCTAAATCTCAAGAAAATTTTATGCGGCGTTTTAGAAAGCGCTAAAGCCCCGACTTTTAGCGTTTTTGGGTAGCGTCGCTAAAGCCCATGACTTTAGTGAGTGGACTCGAGGGTGCGATTCCAGGAGGGTAGTCTTGCGAGACAGAAATGGAGAGTGGATCCCAGGTTACAATAAATACCTAGGTAATTGCTAAATCCTTGATGCGAAACTTTGGGGTATTCTTGATGGCTTAAAACTCATCTAGCAAAGAGGCGAGGTCAAGGTTGTAATTCAATCTGACAGCTTGGAGGCAATTAAAGCTATTCACAGAAGTGTCTTGAAGACATCACACTCTGCTCTAATCAGAAGAATACAATGCATCCTATTCCAAGAAAGCAATTGGATCCTACGATACATTCTTAAGGAACAAAATCAAAGTACCGATTTTATAATTAAATTGACTTTTAGAGAAAAAGAAGACCTACAACTAATTGAAACCCCCCCAGAAGCAATTTCAGCACTCATCAAAGTTGATAAAGAGAAGAATCTTTGTATTCCATTTTCGAATCATATGTAACTTAGTTTTGTAAATTTCTTTTTTTCAAAAAAAAAAAGTTTAAACTCATATCTTGTAATGTAATTGATACAAAATCTTTTAAAATGACAGTGCATTAAAAAATCAGATCATTTACGTAGGATTATGACCTTTTTTAATTAAAGTTTACTTTTTAAATATAATAATATATAAGATATCAAATCAATTAAATCTATAAAATTTATTCTTATTTTTCATAAGATTTTCTTTTGAAGAGATTTTCATCATCCTCTCTCTCCCTTTCTATATATATATATATATCTTGAACACATGGTATGATAATTTTTATCAGTATAACAGTGCATGCCGGTAATTAAAGTTTTATGGAAAACTCCATTAATGCAAATTAAAATCATAAAGCTGAAAAATCACGCTCAATCTTTATATAATATAATATAATGTAATCTCTATTTCACCAAAAAAAAAAAAAAAAATGGGTAACTTGAAGTCATTATGTTCCATCGCTACCATCTTAGTAGCGATCGCCTATTTTTGTTTCAACGGAGTCGTCGTTGCGGATATAGCCTTGATTAAAAGCATCTGCAAGCAGTCCCAAGACTACGACTTTTGCATGACAAGTCTCGGCACCGACCCTCGCTCCGAAACGACCGACGTACGTGGCCTTGCCATGGTCTCTGCTTCACTAGCGGTTATCCAAATTCAAGATACCCTCGGTCGCATTCCCGACATTATCAAACAAACGACCGACCCTGTTGCTGTTCGGCGACTCGGGGTGTGCGAAAATGATTACGATGGTTTGTTGGGGAATTTCCAGAACGCCTTCCGCGCTACTTCTAACAATGCTTTTCAGGATACCGTAAAGTTTGTTAGAGATGGAGCAAAACAAGTTGCTGATTGCCATAACATTTTCAGGAAGGATGGACCGATTGCTACATCGCCGATTGAAGGGGATGATGTCAAAGTGTTCAAATTAGCAGAGCTGGTTTTGATAGCCATTTATCGTCTAATACCCAAAATATAGTGAGTTAATTTTAGTCACAAAAATAATTGACACTGGACAACAACAGTTGATGATTTTCATCAAAGTATCTCACCATTTTATCGCTTTTTGTTTAAGCAGCTAATTCTTTTAAAGATGGGATTCCATTTCTCTCTCAATAACTAAAGCAGTAAGTAGACAGCTGTTATGATCAAGATTTAGCTGTGTAACCTAAATACCAAAACTCTGCGTTTCGGGTGATACTTGCAAAACAGCGAATGCCTTTGTTCTTTTTTCTTCTTTCAGTGGATCACAGAAATTTGGCGTCCCTTTTCGTTTAATCTAAATGCTCATTCTCTGTGTTAGGATAAACTTACACGAATTCCATCTAAGTAATTAATTTGGTGATTTTATTAGTTTAATTAGTTAATTCAATTTAATTAAATAAATTATTAAAAATTCAGTACTAATTAATGTTTGAATAAAAAATTTTTCAAAAGCGTTCTTTTTTGAGGATTTACAGAAATCTCTCAGGTGGTGCCATAATTTGTTTTACGTACAACAATGAGTTGGACTACTTTAATAAGTCTGCGCATAAGATATCTAGCATCTGATGTTCGTAAGGCGATATCCATAACCCTTTTCGGGCTTCGTAACAAGAAATGATATATTCTGTTAAAGACAATCTTTCCCGTAAATTGCTTTGAATGGGTAGATCGATCATTTGTCCTTGGGGTTCCGACATTAATTCTCTCATACCTACTCATTTGTGCACTTGAGATGCATTTCCTCTAGCTCCTAAAAAAGACATTATATAGACTGGGTTAAACAGGTCAGTCATCCTAAAATTAGGATTCATTTCTTGTCGCAAATATTCACTTGTAGCATACTATATCTCAATTGATTAGCGTAATTTTTCTACCCGTGTACATTCTCAAAATGATGGTGTTTTTTTAAAAATCAAACTTTGCTATTCAGCATCTCGGACTAGCCATCTCTTAGAAGGTATCGTTAAAAGATCATCAATTCATAATGAAATGGATGTAACAATGGCTTGTTGGAAACCCAGAGCCCGTTAGTTGAATTAATTTTTTGTTTGGTTCAATCGATTTTTAAGTTAATCGGTTCAATGCCTTTCTACGTATCAATACCTGACTAATTCTCGATTTAATTGGTTCAGTTTAATTCAAACAATCTTGATAATCAGGAATTTGGATTTTCAAATTTATTTTTTATATTAAATAAAAATTTAACTCCAATTCCTTAAATTCAAATTTCAATTTTCTTTTTATTTTTGATATATCAAATTTAGAATTGGAAATTTATTGAGAGTGAGAAGTTATAAAACCTATACGTTATTCGACACTTTTCTTTTCTTTTCGTTTTTTATACAAATATAATAAATTTTAGATTGTTATGAGAAATTTAAATTTATCTATAATATATATATTTGGACGAAGTTTGAATTCTAGAGTCAATCCTTATTATTAAGAGGGTTTTATTTGAATGTCACTCTAGATCTAAACATGACTAATTTCAAATAGTAAAATGAATAATAATAATTAGTTATACAAAAAAAAAAGAAAAAAGAAAGTGTATCATTTAAGTTTCTATTGTATTATATAAATGATTGATATAGTGTTACCCATTAACCGGGTTCTAACTCAGTTAAGAAATTATCAAAATATTTTCTTTTTATAAGGTAATAAATAAATATTATTATAAGGGTATTTTTCATCTTTTATATTTTTATATAAAATCTTAAAAATATATACACCATAAAATTTGAACATAAACAGGCTGGTTTAAGTGGTTTTAATATTTTTCTAAATATCATTGTGTTTTTTTTTTTTTTAATAACATGTGTGAAAAACAATATTATATAACATATAATATTTCACATAAATTGGGATTAATACATATATTTTATCTTTTTCCCAAACAAAGGATTTTATGAAAAAATTATTCATTTGTGCTAAATATTAATTATTGAAAATCCATTGCATTTATGATTTAAAAAGAAGAAGAAGAAGAAAATTCATTACATTTAATAACAAAACCAGGGACTCCATGGCTAACAAGTAACAAATGACTGTGAACAAAAGAAGAAAAGAAAACCAACTAAGAATTGATGCTACACTAAAAAAATACTGGAACTATCAACAAAGATTTCACTAAAATCCAACACTTAATTATCCTAAAAAAAGCTAAATGAAAGACGTGAAGCTTGTTTATTGCAGAGATCTCAACACTGACAGAACATTCCTTCCATATCCATGTTGCAGACACTTCAAATGTTGTTCCAGTTTCACAACCAGACTTCCATGAAGTGAAATTTCCCTTTTCTTACTCTCTTTCAAAG
Source organism: Gossypium rotundifolium (assembly GCA_025506655.1). Classification (NCBI taxonomy): domain Eukaryota; kingdom Viridiplantae; phylum Streptophyta; class Magnoliopsida; order Malvales; family Malvaceae; genus Gossypium; species Gossypium rotundifolium. The sequence goes on from CP106728.1 coordinate 54,363,443, forward strand.
CTGTTTGAACAACATAGTTTCCATACCGATCTTTCGCGACCGAAACCAATCGATCACTTCGAAGAAGCTCGTTTATCACCCGATCCAACCCTGACGATAGCAAGCAGTGCTCCACCACATAACTTCCGGTTTTCGTTGTCGACAATTTCACATAGTAACCTTCCAAATTCCTGAATATTGGGTCATTGATCGCAGGGTTTTGGAGTCGTATCACACATTGGACAACATAGTTCCCTGTGGGATCTTGTGCTAGGAATGCCGAATTCCTACTTATCAAATTCAGCAGTTGATCTCGTCGCGGTCCTTTGATTCGGGTCACAAACCCGCTCATCGACACCGATCCTTGCTCGTGTCTAACGAGTTCCAAACACTGTTTCATCGCTTGAATGTTTAACGGATCGTTAGTCTGAGAATCGAGAACATCGAGGCACTCGAATATCACATACTGTCCGATCGGATCCATCATCAGTTTTTCGAATTTGTCACTCAAAGCTTTGATGACACAAGTAATCAATGGTGATTTCTCAAGAACAGTGATCAATTTCTTGATTGAACAACTTCCATATTTGAGAAGTGATGCATAGTAAATGTAATTGTGAGGAACTAATAGCTTTTCCAGTATCATTTGCAACCGTGTTTCGTCTGCAGAATCAATCAATTTTTGGAATAAATAGCGACCGGATTGATCGATCATCAACTCCACTATGAAGTCGAAAACCGAACTAAATATCATATTGTTATTTGTTGAATTAGATAACAATTTTTGGAGATCTTTTGATCCCTCTTCAGTCTTTGCCATATCGATAACCCAATTACTGTAACCATAAGAATACTCTGAATCCAAACTGAAGATAGGTTGAAACCCAGGGCTTCCATTAGAAAAACCATTGAACCGGTTAACGTTATCGAACATGGAAGAACCCAGATTCGTAGATTTTCCCGTAAAGTCATCCAAACAAGACCGAAAACTCCCAACCCTTGGAAAACCTAAACCATGGTTCCGTTGAGGATCAGGGAGGACGCCAGTTGAAGAAGCATTCAAAGACAAAGACGAATTGTCGAAAAGATAGAGATTTTCAAAAGGAAGCTGAAGTGCTTCAAGAGAAGAAGAATACATGGAAGCCATTGTGTTGGGGTTTTGGGGATGAGTTGAATTCTCCATTGAAACAGGAAGAAGAGAAAGGATACAAGGAAAGACAATGAGATCTTTGGTATTTATAACACTTTGAAATTGTTGTTGGATTCTAAGTATGTTTTCCAAGTTCTTTTGGAAGTAGGAAATTCATATTATATTTCTAAAAACAATACTTGAAATCTCTTCTTCGACTCTCCGTAGGTTTTTAAACTTCTCCTCAAACGAGGAATTGAGATACATATTTTCAATAATAACGCGATTACTTGTTTGACAAGAAATCTCAATTCTAGTTAATCTTAACAATTAACCCTCCATATATTTAATTTTTTATTACATCAAATTATAGATGTCCATAGGTCGGACAGCCCAAAAATAGGCTTAAAATTTTGTCTAAATTCAACCAAATAAAAAATATTGAAACTCGGGCTTGGCCCAGTTCGCCCTTATTAATTTTTTGTATAATTTTTTAAATAATATATAATAAATAAAAAATACTAAAAACATTAAAATAAATATTTCTAACAAATTGAAAATAAATTTTAAAAAGTATATACATTTAAATAATACTAAGATAAGTGCAACTTAACAATCAAATGCCTCTAAAATAGTAACAAAATTAATAATAAAATAAAAGTTATACAATTTCCAAAAAAAATAAAATAGTAGCAACATAATAGTGAAAAAAATAATAAGAAAATAACAAAAAAAGTAATAAATAAAAAAAACAAGAATAGTAAAAAAAAAGTAGTTTTTTTATATTCGGGCCAGACTCGGGCCAAAAAAACCTTATCCGAGGCTCAACCCATTTTCAAAATGGGCCATATATTTTTTTGCCCAGGCCTATTTTTCGGGCCTATATTTTTACTCAAACCCTCCCACTTTTGGGCGGGCCTTCAGGTCGGGCGAATAGGTTTATCATCAAACTAAATATTTAAATTTTAGGCTTTTTTACATATTTAATATACAAAAAATTAATAAATATCTAAATTGTATACCGCTCAATTAATTACGAAAATAGTATGGTAGGGGTGGTGGAGGGTGTCAAAGAGACGACATCATCCCTCTTTTCCGACACATGTCAACCACCACTTTTTTAATGGGTGAAGGCATCTTCGTTGGCGGAACCAAAATCTATATATAAGTCAAAATGGGTTAAAATATGGGCCAAAATAAGAAAATGGTATTTTTGATGGAGTCTTGTTGATAGGCTGCACCAGTGGGTTAAGCCTCTTTGACTGGCGGCACCACATTGGTGAAGTCTTACTGACAGGCGGCATTGGTATCAACGAGAAGTCTCATCGACGAAGGGAAGCTAACACGATAGGACGAGGCAATGGTACTTCACGTGAGTGAAGGTTTCGGTTTGGGGACCTGATAACCAACCATGGCCCCTTGTTCGATGCTAAAGAAATAGAGGAGGAGTTTTGGAGTCAAAAAAAAGAAAAGAAAAAGAAAGCAGCAGATAAGAGAAAAAGAAGGAAGGTAAAAAAGAAAAAAAAAAGTTAGTAGAGAAGATAAAAGAGAAAGAAAGTAGAAGGAAAAAAAGAAGAAAAACTCATATGTTAGGGTAAAGAAGATGAAGAATACAGTATGTGTGTTCGTTTGTTTGTTTAAAAAAAAAAAAGAAGAGATTAGGGAATAGATTTTTGTTTTAGGGTTTTGAAGGAAGCATTGAAATAATTTATTTAAAAGGTATTTTATTAGTAATAATTATAAATTATTTGTTTAGTTTATTATTTATTGTGATTTAGTGTTTATTGTGATTTGTTCAACATGAATGTAATTTTTTTTATTTATTTGACAAATATTTTTAATTTATTGAGATTATGATTTATTTATTTATTTTTGTAAGACATTTTGTAAGAAATATAGGTTGTTTGAAAGGAATTCAGCAGGTATGTTTTTGGGTTTTTTTATTCGTATTTTTTTATATTTAGATTTATTATGTTTAGATAGTTTATATTTTTTAACAATTTTTTTATTTTTATGTAGGTAAAAGATGAGATAATTGAGTTGAAATTTATGAGATATCTTTATTTTGTAATTCACCGAACCAGTATAAATAAAATAAGTTTATTATATCTTGCAATAGTATAGCCAAAAAGTAATGTGAACAAAATTGTTTAGTATTTTTGTAATGATATTATTATATTATATTTATTGTAATATTTATTGTATTATATTTATGTGTTTTGATAATTATTTAAAATTGGACCACCTTATAAATTAATTATCAAAATGTATTATTCACAATTCCGTGTTAGGGTGTCTCATTTCGTATTTTAATAATGTTTTTTCCTATTAGAGGATAAAAAGACCCAAATACAAATTAGTTACCGAAATGTGTTTTTTGTAATAAACTAATTGAACTGATTTTTTTTTTTTTAAATTGCATATATCTAAATGGATTCTTTGATTAACGACGATAACCTCATATGAAAAATGGTCAATGTGATGATAATAAAATTGTTATTTGTTACTCACGGGTCCTCTTATAAAAAGTGCAAATTCATTTACAGAATTAAATTAGGTTATATTAACTAATTGGTAATTTAATATTGTCAGGGCCCGTACCGCGCATTGAAGGATCGTATGAATGGTGTAGGCTATTTGCCAGATGAATGCCTTATCCCATACTTGGGGTTAGCCGGATTTATTGATCCAAACATTTGATTTGCAGTACGACTTAATATTCGTTTTGGTCGAGCGGTGGCGCTCGGAGACCCACACATTTCATTTGTTGTGTAGGGAGTGCACAATCACACTGGAGGATGTTGCATTGCAACTCGGGCTCCCAATCGATGGAAGTGCGGTTATAGGCGTAAGCACTATCTCTAAGCTGACCGCTCTTTATTATAATTTACTGGGAGTCTCGCTCGATGATGCTAAGTCAAAATTTACGAGTTTAAGTTTTTCAAGGTTAAAGGTTAATTTCGAGCATTTATCGAGTACTGCTACTGAACGGGACGTGATGTACGCCGTTCAAGCGTACATTATGCATATTATAGGGGATGTATTTGTGTAGGATGCAAACAAGAAGGTTCACTTGATGTACATGACCCTATTAACTGATTTACATAACGTCCATTCATATAGTTGGGGTTCAACAATACTAGAGTTATGTTGTATCGCAAGCTTTGTTGGACAGCAAAGCCCTGTGCCGTAGACATAGGCGGCTAGTTCATATTACTACAGTCTTGGGTGCTTTATCGGATGCCTTTCTTGGCATCAGTTAGTCACCAAGCATATGTATTTACACTCGTGAATAGGTGATTAAATTTAAGCATTATAACAATTATTTGACATTTTTTGTGTAAATTTGTTCTAACAAATTTTTTCTTTCGTAGATGGAGTACTAATTTAGGTATCGAAAGGTCATACACGGTTTCGATATACTATCAGATAATTGAGACACATGTCCGGAAAGGGTTACGTTATTTGGGACATGTAATTATTTTATTTATCTTATTTGATATGTGTTACTATAACAATGTTATTAATTGTGCAGTTCATCTAGTTGCCCTACTCATTCCTAGACATTGCGATTGTTATTCTCGTTTCTACTCACATCCATTCACACATGTGGTGCATTAATGCACCCATTATCAATTTTTAGACAGTGGAATTGTATCACAAGAATCAAGTAATGCGACAGTTTGGGTGCATACAGTACATCTCAACACCCTAGTGGAATTGGAGAAGATCCACAGAATTAATAAGAGGGGGAAACAAGGATTGAACTAGGCGGTAGCACATCAATAATATATTGCAATATGGAACAACCGGATGGGGTGGAGACCTCATATGGATCTTTTTTTCGATTTGGAGCCCTCATTATAGTATATACAGTGGTACTTCAAAATGTGGAAATTGTATTTATTTGGTAGGCAATCGATGTTAGTCGCCTCGCACATGACACAAATTGGGCAACCCTCCCATCCACTCCTACATCTCCTCCTGCACCCAAACTCGAACCGGAGTGTAACACCCCTTACCCGTGTTCAAAGCCGAAACCGGATACAAGGCATTACATAACTCAACTTGCTTAAACATGACGTTTTGGGCTATAAAATTTTGTTTCGTATTAAAAACTTTCCATACAAACCCAAAACATACTCATCCTAGGCCTACGAGGCCTTAAACATACTTCTGGAAAGTTTCGGGAATTAATTGGAAACTTTTACGCATTTAGAAAAATTTTGCCTAAACAGGGGCCACACACCCGTGTTACTCAAGGGACACGTCCGTGTGCCCTTGAGACAAGCCTGTGTTTTTCACCCGTGGTAAACACTGACTTATTTCACACGGCCAAACACACGCTCGTGCCCTTAGCCCGTGTCCCTTACATGGCCTCGACACACCCGTGTCTTAGCCCGTGTGCCAAAACTTTGGCATCCTGTTTATGACGTCATCACCTCACTAAGGTCACACGGCCAAGGCACACGCCCATGTCCAAGGTCGTGCCTCCCACACGACTGAGATACACGGCCGTGTCTCTCCCCGTGTGTTTACTACTGAGCATCCTGACTTTGTAAACCTAGCATGCAGGGGACACACGGTCGATCAACACGCCCATGGGTCTGACCGTGTGTCTCACACGGCCTAGACACACGCCCGTGTGTCTACCGTGTGGACATAAAAAGGCTATATTCCAAGCCAAATGCCACCCTGCATAGTAGACATACTAACTCCAACTCATATAAACATCATTCATGACCCAAAAGCACATCCAAGAACTCAAATTAAAGCATTCACACAAACATAAACTTCACAATTTCATTATCATTGAATATATATAAACTTAACAAGTGATGGTCCATTTCCGATTACCATTTACAAAATGACTTTGGTAACATACATAGCCAACACTTTGGCTAACAATTACGACCTAACAAAATACCAAGTCATATACATGTCATACTCAAAATAAGTTTAAATTGTTATACCAAAGTGATGTTGATAGTGTGATTTTCGAACCCTTGCATCCCATGATCCCCGATTTATCTTGGCAATACTACAAGGAAAAGGGAAATGAGCAGGGTAAGCACAAAGCTTAGTAAGTTTGCATGAAAATAGATAGCAACAATAAGCTCATAATGACATCAATCCATAGCATTAGATAACCATACAAAGTCATAAGCACTTTGCCATACTTACTCGTACTTGTTCTTATCTAGTACATACCATGCCACATATCGTAAACATTTCTCGTGAATTTTCTCACGGGTACCTGTATTCACTCATTCACATGACTTTAATACAATTCTCATTTCTATTTCCAAGCAAATCTATTTATCCAAATAAATCACTAAGGATACTCATAGATGCATATTCATTATCATTAGTGTAAACACGAAGCCAATGCCACATCTCAGATGTGGTCTTACATGGATCATCTCTGAATACCGATACCATATCCCGTATATGGTCTTATACAGAACCTCACATCAATATCGATGCCATATTCCGAATATGGTCTTATACGTTTTTTCATATTCAATGCCGAAGCCATATCCCAGATATGGTCTTATACGGGATCTCAATTCGGTGCCGAGGCCATGTCCCTGGCATGGTCTTACACGGGACCTCATCCATCTCAACTTTCTCATTCAATACCAAATACTTAATTTCATAGAGCATCATGTATCAGTATAACATCAAACATTCTCAAACATGCTAGCATAAATGTTGAATTTATCCCATACAAACTTACCTCGATTTCAAAATGAGCTAGATCTTCTATCTAGTCCGAGACTTTATTTTGCCCCGATCAAGGTTGATTCTTCGTTCTCCTTGCTCTATAATAGAAAATTAACTCGTTTCAATCATCACATTAATAAAAGCATTTTAATAATCATGCTTTAGAAAAATTACTAATTTGCCCTTACATTTTGGCAAAATGACCATTTTACCCCTAGACTCGAAAATTAATTCTAATCAAATTTCTACCTTTAATGACCTAGGTGAACATTTATTTCTCTTGTGGCTATCATCAAAACCCAACATTGCACACAATTTACTACCAATTTTACAACATTTACAAAAAGGTTCTTTTATGTGTTTCCATGGCAACACCTTTCACAAAAGTTGTTCATCTAACAACTAAAACTCATTTTCATCCATAAAAATGCAGCAAATAACATTGAAAGCTCTCATGGTAAAACTCTAATCTTTTCACCATATTGCAAATTAGTCCCCTCTTTAGAAAGCTTAAGCTCTAGGGGTTCTAAAAGTACAACTATCATCAAGAAAAACCATTAAAATCACTTACTTGAATGGAGAAGAGTTTGTTGAAATTTTGAGCTTTCAAAACCCCTATTTTGCTTGCTATTTTTTATGGAGAAGAAGAGAGGAAAGATGATATCTTTTTCTTTTCCTTATTTTATTATAAATCCTCAATTTAATCTACTAATCTAACAACTTTGACCAAATTTGACAATGTTTGTCCCCTATGGCCGGCCACTCAAATTCCAAGGGTCTAATTGCATATTAAAGACCCCAATTTATGTTCTATGGCTATTAGGTACCTTTAGATTATAAAATAGAACTTTCACACTTTATGCAATTTAGTCTTTTTTCGCGATTAAGCTTGAAATCGCTAAAATTAAAGCACCAAAATTTTCATGCACTTATATAATTATGCTCTAATTCATAAAATAACATTAAAATAAATTTTTTATGACCCCGAATTAATGATCCCGAGATCACTGTTGTGACTAGCCCCTAAATCATGCTGTTGCAATTCTCCCCCTTAAGGATTTTCGTCCCCGAAAATCTTATCGTTGCAAAGGTTGGGATATTGGTTTCTCATGGAATCGTCAAGCTCGCATGTAACCTCTTCTATTACGTGTCTTTGCCATAGCACTTTCACTAGAGTTATACATTTGTTTCGCAATTGTTTGACCTTCTGTGCCAAAATTTTAATCGGCTCTTCAACATAAGTCATGTCTGGTTGAATCTCTTCCTCTGATGGTACAATCACATGTGAAGGGTCCTAATGGTATCATCGTAACTTGGATATGTGTAAAACATCATGAATCTTTACTAGCTCAAGTGGCAAGGCCAAATGATAAGCTACCGGTCATATCCTCTCGGTAACTTCATAAGGTCCGATAAAACGCAGACTCTATATACCTTTCCGGCCAAATCTGAAGACTTTTCTCCACGGTGATACTTTCAGAAACACTTCATCACCTACTTGGAACTCAATATTTTTCCTTTTTAAATCTGATTAGGACTTTTTTCTATTTGAGGCCGCTTTCAAACATTCACGTATTACCTTTACTTTCTCTTCAATTTCCCTGGCTAAATTAACCCCGTGTATCTGATTCTCTTTAAGTTCTGTCTAATATAAAGACGTTTGACACTTACGCCCATAAAATGCCTTATAAGGCGCCATTTTAATACTTGACTGAAAACTGTTGTTGTAAGCGAATTCCACCAACGGTAAATATTTTTCCCAATTACCTTGGAATTCGAAAACACAGCATTGAAGCATGTCTTCAAGTATCTGTATTACTCTTTCTGACTGCCTGTCGATTTGTGGATGGAAAGCAGTATTGAAGCTCAATTTTCTGCCTAAAGCCTCTTGCAACTTTTTCCAAAATCGTGACGTGAATCTCGAATCTCTATCCGAAATGATCGATAACGGTATTCCATAAAGTCTTACTATCTCTGTCACGTACAGATCCGCCAATTTATCAAGTGAGTAGTCAACCCGCACTGGTATGAAATGGGCTGACTTCGTGAGTCTATCAACCACCACCCATACCACATATTTCTTTTTCGGTGTCAACGGTAAACCCGCCACGAAGTCTATTGTAATACGGTCCTACTTCCACTCAAGAACCATAATGGGCTGAAGTAAACCCAAAGGTACTTGGTATTCAACCTTCACTTGACAAATTAGGCATCTCGACACAAACTCGAAAATGTCTTTCTTCATACTATGCCACCAATACCACTTCCTCAAGTTATTGTACATTTTTGTGCTACCAAGCTACACAGTTAAACATTCGCTATGTCCTTCATGCAAAATCTTCCTAATAAGCTCTTCATTTCTGGGTACACAGACCTACCTCAGAACATCAAACATCCATCAGAACTTATCCAAAAGTTCGACTTAATATTTGACTCACATAGAACTCTTTTAGCTTGTAAATCGCTGTCACATTTCTAAGCTTCACAAATCTCTTGGAGAAATAATGGTCTAGCCCTCAGCTCGGCTAGAATAGAACCATCATCTAACAAAGCCTTCAAGTATTCATAGCCCTCAGCGCAACCAATGATTTTCTACTCAAAGCATTGGCGACTACGTTCGCCTTTCCCGGATGGTAGTCAATCACTAAATCAAAATCCTTGATCAACTCCAACCACCTTCGTTGCCTCAAATTTAATTCCTTTTGAGTCATCAAATATTTTAGGCTTTTATGGTTGGTAAAAATCTGACACCTCTCACCATATAAAAGGTGCCTCCAAATCTTTAATGCAAACACAATGGTAGCCAACTCTAAGTCATGCGTCAAGTAATTCTTCTCGTGCGGCTTGAACTGTCTAGAAGCATATGCTATCACCTTGCCCTCTTGCATAAGTACACAACCCAACCTATTCAGAGATGCATCACTATAAACCAAAAATTCTCTTCCCGGTCAGGTTTTACGAAAACAGGAGCATCATTCAACAACATCTTTAGTTTATCAAAACTCTTTTGACACCTCTTTGTCCATTCAAACTTCACATATTTTTGCAATAATCTCGTCACCGGGTAGCTATCATGGAAAACCCTTGACAAAACGCCTATAATAGTCAGCTAGGCCTAGAAAACTCCTTACTTCAGCTACGCTCCTCGGAGGTTTCCAATCCACAATTGCTGAAATCTTACTCGGTCGACTCTAATTCCATCTCCCAAGACAATATGCCCCAAAAATCCAACTTCCTTCAGCCAAAACTCACTTTTACTAAACTTGGCATACAATTGTTTATTTCTCAAAATTTACAAAATCATTTTCAAATGCTCGGCATGCTCGTTCTCGTCCTAGAGTAGATCAATATATCATCGATGAAAACCACGACAAATTTATCCAAGTATGGGCAAAAATACGATTCATCATGTCCATGAAAATAGCAGGGGCATTTGTTAGACCAAAAGGCATGACAAAAAATTTATAGTGGCCATACTTATTCCTAAATGCGGTTTTCGATACATCCGAGTCCTTGACTCTCAACTGATAGTACCCGGACCTAAAATATATCTTGGAAAATACCGTGACTCCCTTCAATTGATCAAATAAATCATCGATTCTCGGTAACAGGTACTTATTCTTCACAGTTACCTTGTTAAGTTACTAATAATCTATGCATAATCTCATAGAACCATCTTTCTTCTTCACAAAAAAAATGGAAGCACCCCATGGAGAAAAACTCGGTCTTGCGAAACCTTTATCCGTTAGTTCTTGCAACTGTGCTTTCAACTCAGTTGGGGCCATTCTATATGGAGCAATAGAGATGAGGGCAGTACCCAGAGTTAACTCAATCCCGAATTCAATCTCTCTAGCCGGAGGTAACCTTGGAAATTCTTTCGGGAAAACATCTGAATACTCACACACTATGGGTACCCCTTTCTTAAATACTTTTGAGTCAATAAGGATGACACCACTACTGGTGATCTGTCTTGCTCGTCTAATTCAACACGAATAAAATCCCCATTTTCACATTTCAACTCAATAAACTTCTTTCCACAATTCACGATTACATCATGGGTAACTAATTAATCCATCCCAATGATGACATCAAACTCATCAAACGGTAATAACATAAGATCAACTGGAAAGCAATGACCCTTAATTGTCAAAGGGCAACCTTTGCATACTCTATCAACCAACACATACTTGCCTAGTGGATTAGACACTCTTATTACAAATTCAGTAGACACTATAGGCATGCTCATACTAGAGACTAATTTTATACATATATAAGAGTGGATAGATCATGGATCAATTAAAGCTATAACACGAGTTTCATGAAGAAAAAATGTACCCATGATTACGTCAGGGGAATATGCTTCTTCACGAGCACGAATGGCATATGTTCTCACTGGTGCTCTACCATTGACTCTTGTAGTCTGCTCTCTAGATGGAATCTTGTTACTCATTTCATTTCCGGGTTTCTCTTTGGTCTTCTTCTAGCAGCACTTCCCGGTCTTACATTCTGGACTTCTCTTTCTCGCCTACCTCGGGCAATCTCTGATAAAATGGTCTAAGGACCCACATCTGAAACAAGCCTTCTCATTTGTCCGACACTCATTAGAATAATGCTTGCCACACTACGGGTATTTGGTCTACTCGGTCGAATGTTACCTACACTAGCAACTGATGTGCTCTACGCTTTAGACCCCAAAAACTGTTTGCCCTTACTTCAATTTGAAAACCCAACCGATGTAGCTGGTCGAGTTACAAAATCCTTCAATTTCTTAGATTAAGATTGGAGTGACTTATTCAACTGTCTTTTCCTCGAGCCACGAGACTCAATCTCAGCTCTTCTTTTCTCCTTAGCCAACTTTTCAGCCTTATAGACTCTATCTACCAACACTACAAATTCTTTTAATTTGAGAACTCTAACGTATAAAGGGATATCCTCATTTAGCCAGTCCTCGAATCTCTTGCACATGATAGCCTCGGTAGACACGCACTCATGGGCATACTTGCTAAGCCTTACAAACTCCCATTCGTAATCGATCACCGTTATTCAGCCTTGCTTTAGTTCCAAGAACTCTTTCATCTTATGGTCGATGAATCTCTGGCTAATATACTTTTTTGAAATTCCTCTTGGAAGAATTCCCAACTAACCTTCTCTATTGGTACCACCGAAACAAGGGTGTTCCACCACCGATAAGCTGAATCTCTCAAAAGAGATACCGTACATTTTAGGCACTCCTCAGGCGTACATGACAATTCATTGAATACCCTGATGGTATTCTCGAGCTAGAATTCTGCTCTTTTCGGATCATCGTCCTTACTAGCCTAAAATTTTGCAGCTCCTTATTTCCGGATCTTATCGACCGGAGGCCTTTCTCTTCTCACTACCTCAACCACTTGAGGAGCTACCAGAGCCGGTTAAAGAATAGGTGGGGGTGGAGGGGGTTGAGCATTAGAATTTGCTCAAACGTATTCAGTGTACTAGTTGCTTCTCATATGAAAAAAGGCTTCTCGGGCCTCTTCTCCCTGACCCAAAGTCACGGGTCTACTTTCTTGTAACAGACCGAATTTGACCCTAATCGGAATGGTGGTTTTGGGACCACGAATTGAGTCAGAAATATTTTAATATTTTATTTTGTGTGTATTATGTGTGAATTAAAATGTGTGAAAGTTTAGAGAAAAATTTCATCGTTTGGGTGCTCGATTTGACAAAAAGGACTTAATCGCGTAAATTTTAAAAGTCTCAAACTATAGTGTAAAGTGCCTATTTGATGATGGCTTTTAAAGTGGAGCATTAAAAGGTAAATAACCCATTTATGAGTTATTTGGTGGCAAAGGTCAAGTATAACCTTATGTTATAATTTGTTTTATTATTAAATAAAGGTTAAAATGGTAAAACATAAGAAAATGTTATTATATGTTATATTACATAAAATTCAAAAGCCATATTTTGTTCTTCATCTTGAAGTGCCGAAAGTTAGCCATGAAAATAAGGGTTTAAAAGCTTGGAAGGTTCGGCCATCATCTAGCTAAAATTCAAGGTGTGTTTTCTTTGGTTTTAATAATTTCTATATTTTTGAGATCGTTGTTTGTACATTACTCAACCCATGCTTGAATTTTGAAATTCATAAGTAAATAGGATTCGCCATTACCATGTTTAAATGGTTTTGATATTTGATGGTTTTAGATTAAAGATGTGTTAAAGATTTACAAGTTTTGTATTAGAAATTTTGGTAAAATTTTGTATTTAGGGCTAAATTATAATAATAAAATTTTAAAGGGACTTATTTGCAAAATAAGTGAAATAAAAGGACTTGTAAGGTCCCTAGGAAGATTCGGCTCTTGAGCAGCATGGGGAAATTTTGAGTATTTTGTGTTTTGTGCAATTAGTACTAAAATGCAAAAATGTGAAATAGTAGGGGTAAAATGGTAAATTGCCTATTTATGTGCTTAGGGACTAAATTGTGATGAAATGTACTTGAATGAGTTAAATTTTAATGTGTTTTAGATCAAGAGCAAAGAAAAATGGATTTAGATCGGGGAAAGACGAAGGTTCTCGAATAGCCGATTTGCACGGTCTATCGACAATCGAGGTAAGTCCTTAAGCGAACATATGTTAAAAGTTTATTTATAAATCTAATGTATGGTGAAATTGGTATAATTATAGTATAAAGTCATGAGTTGGCCGAATGTGATGATAATAAATTGGATTGGTTGAAATTTTAATTAATGTGATATGAATAAGTGCTTTTGGTTTGCTATATGATTAAAATATGTGAAATATAAGCGGTGGTGAATTTAGCACTATGAAATGTGAAATGAAAGATTAACTATAATTACATTCGGGCTTTAATGCCTAGCAGGCTTCGTGCCGGTGATTTATTTTGGGCTTCAATGCCTAGCAGGCTTCGTGCTGGTGATTTATTTCGGGCTTCAATGCCTAGCAGGCTTCATGCCGATGATTTATTTCGGGCTTCAATGCCTAGTAGGCTTCATGCCGATGATTTATTTCGGGCTTCAATGCCTAGCGAGCTTCGTCTTGATGATTTATTTGAGCTTTAATGCCTAGCGAGCTTTATCTTGGTGATATGCTATAAATGGAGATTCTGATAATCAAACAAGGTGAGATATATATATATAGTGCTATGTGCTAAAAGTTCGGGTAAGAATTAGCCTACAATATTAGTAAGGAATGAAGTGAGCTAAATTCTTATTGTTTAGTTAAAGATCGATGATGAATGAGACAAAAGTGTTTGTTTTGTGTATAAGTAGAAATAGAAGATCGATGCCTAGATTGGTTCATGTGATTGAATATACGATATAAGATGATATTCATGTGATTTGATAATGTATGTGTTCATGATGACATAGCAACGATATTTAAATCAAGAGCGTTACTAGTATTCACTATGTACATTTTACATAATGAAATATTTATGTTCCATACTATAAGCTTGGGTATTAACATGTTTAAATGTATGTTCATTACATTTATATTTGCTTGAGACTTACTAAGCTAGCAAGCTTCTTGTGTGTGTGTTCTTGTCTACCTCTTTTATAGATTTTTGATTCAAGCTACGGACTCGAAGGATCTTCAAAGAAATTAACCACACTATCCACTCTCTTTTGGTCTTGATAAACTTGGTTTTAATTCAAAAGGCATGTATAGGTTAGACTAAGTTTGTATTACTAATGATGCTTAATCGTGTATATATTTATAGCCTTGCGAAAATGGCTACTTATTTTGGGTTAAACTTCATCAATATGCTTGGATGAAATGGCTTGCTCATGCTATTAATGAATGTTTGTATTCGGTTGAAGTTTAGATATTATTGGAAATGTGGTAGGTGATATGAGTGTTATGTATATAGTTGTAAAATCTTAACTTGGGTTATTGAATGTTAAATATGGTTGTTACGGTTAGGTGGTAATAATGATCTCATAATGAAAATTTGTATATGTAAGTTGATTTGCTAGATTCATTTGTTATTGATAATTATAGGTAGTTATAAATTGTATGGAAAGGTGGTATGGAAGGTTCGGTCTAGGCATGATTAAATATGCTTATAATTCTATGTTAATTTAGTTTGAGATCTACGTTTATGAATGGTCAATAGTGTACAAATTAAGTGACATAGAATTCATGAATTATGGAAGTTTAATTAGTATATTCGGTCTTTGATCATATGCATATATCATGCAAAGTTAATTTGTGTTTATGGCATTAAAAGCTAAGATGATCGCATTCGATATATGTAATTGTAAAGGAATATTATTTCTTAGTTTATAAGTGTGCAAGCGGGTGATATATGCATGTAACCATATGATGCTTATTAGTATTTCTAACTATAAAGTTTTAATGTGCATTGGTTGAAACAAGATTGTACATGAGGAATGGTTGCATGAAATGAATGCGTAGGTGGTGGTGCTAAGTAGGTGTTTGTATTTGTTTTGTGGTTGATTTTATTAAAGAAATGTATATTGATTGATCATTCGTATTCGTTGATGATTATACGAATATACTTAGAATTTTAATCATGCATATATGTGGTAAGTTAATAAAGAGAGATGTTAGGCAATTTTAAATTTCATGAAATTGATATGAATATGAATTTGGGTTATATGCTTGAGAAGTATGTATCAATTCGGTTGTTTTAGAATAGGATGAAGTATATTGAATGAAAAGGGTATTACAGTACGAAAGTTATATTTTCTTTGTAAATGCCTCGTAACCCTAATCCGACGACGGATATGGGTTAGGGGTGTTACATTTCTACTGGCGCGGTCCCTTGCGCGGAAGCCAGCACATTACTTGCAGCATCATCAACTACAGTCTGATCGGGATCCATGACTATATATAAAAACACAATTTAAAACGTCAGGAGCTGTCACACTATCATTACATAAGTTCTCTTACATATGGCATGCATAGCTAGACTCATGCTTACGCTACGTTAGTCCTAGAATCGACTAAACCGTATCTTTGATACTACTAAATGTAATGCCCATTACTTGTGTTCAAAGCCAGAATCGGATACGAGGCATTACCTAACTCAACTTGTTTAAACATGACGTTTTGGGCTATAAAATTTCGTTTCGTCTTAAAAACTTTCCATACAAACCCAAAACATACTCATCCTAGGCCTATGAGGCCTTAAACATACTTCTGGAAAGTTTCAAGAATTAATCAGAAACTTTTACGCACTTAGAAAAATTTTGCCTAAACAAGGGCCACACGCCTGTGTTACACAAGGAACACGCCCGTGTGCCCTTGAGACATGCCCCGTGGTCAACACTGACTTATTTCACACGGCCAGACACACATCCGTGCCCCTAGCCTGTGTCCCTTACACGGCCTCGACACGCCCGTGTCTTAGCCCGTGTGCCAAAACCTTGGCATTTTGTTTATGACGTCATCACCTTACTAAGGTCACACGGCCAAGGTACACGCCCATGCCCAAGGCCGTGCCTCCCACACGGCTGAGATACATGGCCGTGTCTCTCCCCGTGTGTTTACTACTGAGCATCCTAACTTTGTAAACCTAGCATGCAGGGGACACACGGTCGATCAACACGCCCATGGGTCTGACCGTGTATCTCACACGACCTAGACACACGCCCGTGTGTCTATCCGTGTGGACATAAAAAGGCTATATTCCAAGCCAAATGTCACCCTGCATAGTAGACATACTAACTCCAACTCATATAAACATCATTCATGACCCAAAAGCACATCCAAGAACTCAAATCAAAGCATTCACACAAACATAAACTTCACAATTTCATTATCATTGAATATATATAAAATTAACAAGTGATGGTCCATTTTCGATTACCATTTACAAAATGACTTTGGTAACATACATAGCCAACACTTTGGCTAACAATTACGACCTAACAAAATAACAAGTCCTATACATGTCATACTCAAAATAAGTTTAAATTGTTATACCAAAGTGATGTTGATAGTGTGATTTTCGAACCCCTGCATCCCACGATCCCCTAATTATCTTGGCAATACTACAAGGAAAAGGGAAATGAGCAGGGTAAGCACAAAGCTTAGTAAGTTTGCATGAAAATAAATAGCAACAATAAGCTCATAATGACATCAATCTATAGCATTAGATAACCATACAAAGTCATAAGCACTTTGCTATACTTACTCGTACTTGTTCTTATCTAGTACATACCATGCCACATATCATAAACATTCCTCGTGAATTTTCTCACGGGTACCTGTATTCACTCATTTACATGACTTTAATACAATTCTCATTTCTATTTCTAAGCAAATCTATTTATCCAAATAAATCACTAAGGATACTCATAGATGCATATTCATTATCATTAGTATAAACACGAAGCCAATGCCACATCTCGAATGTGGTCTTACATGGATCATCTCTGAATATCGATACCATATCCCGTATATGGTCTTATATGGAACCTTACATCAATATCGATGCCATATTCTAAATTTGGTCTTATATAATTTTTCATATTCAATGTCGAAGCCATATCCCAGATATGGTCTTATATGGGATCTCAATTCGGTGCCGAGGCCATGTCCCCGGCATGGTCTTACATGGGACCTCATCCATCTCAACTTTCTCATTCAATACCAAATACTTAATTTCATAGAGCATCATGTATCATTATAACATCAAACATTCTCAAACATGCTAGCATAAATGTTGAATTTATCCCATACAAACTTACCTCGATTTCAAAATGAGCTAGATCTTCTATCTAGTCCGAGACTTTATTTTACCCCGATCAAGGTTGATTCTTGGTTCTCCTTGCTCTATAATAGAAAATTAACTCGTTTCAATCATCACATTAATAAAAGCATTTTAATAATCATGCTTTGGCAAAATTAATAATTCGTCCTTACACTTTGGCAAAATGACCATTTTACCCCTAGACTTGGAAATTAATTCTAATCAAATTTCTACCTTTAATGAGCCTAGGTGAACATTTATTTCTCTTATGGCTATCATCAAAACCCAACATTGTGCACAATTTACTACCAATTTTACAACCTTTACAAAAATGTTCTTTTAGGTGTTTTCATGGTAACACCTTTCACAAAAGTTGTTCATCTAACAACTAAAACTCATTTTCTTCCATAAAAATGCAGCAAATAACATTGAAAGTTCTCATGGAAAAACTCTAATCTTTTCACCATATTGCAAATTAGTTCCTTCTTTAGAAAGCTTAAGCTCTAGGGGTTCTAAAAGTACAACTACCATCAAGAAAAACCATTAAAATCACTTACTTGAATAGAGAAGAGTTTGCTAAAATTTTGAGCTTTCAAAAGCCCTATTTTTCTTGCTATTTTCGGTGGATAAGAAGAGAGCAAAGATGATATATTTTTCCTTTCTTTATTTTATTATGAATCATCAATTTAATCCACCTAATCTAACAACTTTGACCAATTTTGACAATGTTTGTTCCCTATGGCCGGCCACTCAAATTCCAAGGGTCTAATTGCACATTAAAGACCTCCACTTTATGTTCTATGGCTATTAGGCACCTTTAGCTTATAAAATAGAACTTTCGCACTTATATAGTTATCGCTAAAATTAAAGCACCAAAATTTTCATGCACTTATATAGTTATGCTCTAATCCATAAAATAACATTAAAATAAATTTTATCTGACCCTAAATTAGTGATCCCAATATCACTGTTCCAACCATCCCCTAAATCGAGCTGTTACACGGAGCCGAAACCCTTGCCTGAACCCGAGCTAGAGCCCTTGTCCGAACTTGAGCCAACGCCCGAGTCGAGGGGTAGTTCTTATCATCCAGACTTGGGCGTCGATAACAATTTCCAGGGTTTGTCAAGCCACGGATATCATTCGAATATTTGAATCCAGTTTTGATGGTTCAGAGCCGAGATCACGATGACATTTGATATCTTCAGCCCATTACCACCGTAGTACGCCACTCTTCCTTGATAAACATTTGAGGCATATGATTTTTTTACCATGTTTAGCACACCTCCAAACTCGGCTGAGGACAACGTTGATCACCGCGAACACCCGTAACTTCAATGCTGAGCACCACAACGATTTATCCCTAGGACCACACCATCAAATCATCAATTTTAGGGATTTTTGTAACTTCAATGTTCAAGTTTGTATTTATTTAATTATATTAATATTTAGGCATTCTAACTTAATTCTTGTGGAACGAACTTTGGAAATTTTGCTACTAAATTTAAATGAGATGGTGTCTAAAATATAAATTATCGACTTACATACATGCAAAACATTCATGCATTGGAAAAATTTAGAACGAACTTCATAATATAAATAAGATGCATTGCACCAAACTTGGAACAAACTTTGTAATTTAAATTAGATACATTGGAACAAACTCTGTAAAATACATATCCAAATTCCACATGGAATACATTAGCACAATTCCCAAATGATCACGACGATTGTCCAATATGGTAAATTCGCTGCGGGCATTTACTTCGATTATGCCCAGTTAACATGCACACGTCACAAATCTTCGCGTCGATTTTTCCCTAATGTCCATTTCATTATGGATTCTGGCCACTTGCAGATGACCTTTCGATTCCTACGCAACCCTTTGTCCAAAACAAGCTCGAAATCATCGAAAACACCTCCCATGTAGACATATCACGCAGGACGGGGAACACATTTCTCAGACATGCAACGTGCGCTTGAGAGTGTACACTTAAGCGATAAGCTGTTCAACTGTAATTTAAATGAGATGCATTACACCAAACTTGGAACAAACTTTGTAATTTAAATTAGATACATTGGAACAAGCTCTATAAAATACATATCCAAATTCCACATTGAGTACATTAGCACAATTCCCACCCGATCACGACGATTGTTCAATATGGTAGGTTCGCTGCAGGCATTTACTCTAATTATGCCCAGCTAATCTGCACACACCACAAAGCTTCCTGTCGATTTTCTCCCTAATATCCATTTTATTATGGATTCTGGTTACTTGTGGATGACCTTTCGGATTCCTATGCAACCCTTTTTCCAGGACAAACTCAAAAGTCATCGGAGACACCTCCAATGTAGACAGATCACGTAGGACGGGAACTCATTTTCCCAAACACGTAATGTGTGCTTGAGAGTATACACTTAAGCAATAAACTATTCATCAAGATCGAGGAGCGAGCACAATCTGCAACGGTATGCGTACAAAGATAACGAAGTGTCTGGAAATTCCCTCAACCGCACCGTCTATTTTGGAGATCAACTCCTTAGGACCTAGGTGGGATATCGAGTCAATGACCAATGGACTCCGTAACTCGAAACATTTCAAGCTGTCGTGAATATATTTTTACATCCATCGACCTCGCCCTTCGACGATTCGCATCTATTGCATTCCTGACATCTTCGACAAACACGTGTCTCGCCTCCATCTGGTTGACTTGTTTCAGCCTTATTCTTGGCATTAAGGTAGCTAGCCTATAGAACGTAGCCTAGAACACAAATGAAATCGGAAGAAGTCATTTAAACACCCCAAACCCGGCCCAAAAAGCCCGACCGGATTTGATATGTTCCTCGAGTAAAACTTTAGCAAACTCTCACTTATTTAAGAAAAACTTGATGATTTTGAATAAAAGCAGATTAACTTAAAGATCGGGTTGAAATTTAATTGTAAAGTAAATTAGCATCTTCTTAAAACATTATTTTAAGAGAAATTATTAAGTTAACGAAAACCAAATTTAATGAAAAATTTATTAATATTGTGGAAATATATTTTGTTTTCAAAAGCAGTTTAAATTATTTATCAAAACCATTTAGTTATTTAATTAATAATTGTTCATGGCGAATAAAAAAAAGATAAATCAAACACAAAAATTTAAAAAGCAGTTCATAGTGGCCTTATTACATAAAAATAGCAAAAACCCATAATAAAGTCTAAGTAATAAAAATTAACTTAATAAGTTTAAGTAGGAAAATTTCCAAAATACTTTGTTTGAGCGTTGGCCACCTCGAAATCCTTCTTGACTGATCCATCGCTTTTCTGAATCATCTGAAAAGTTATCCCACAAAGGGTGAGTTATAAACTCAATGTGTAACACATACATTAAAAAGCCCATTTGATCATAACCTTTCAAGCCCATTTATAACATATATAATCATAGGCCCATTTAAGTCATGATTAGCCATAAGCCCATTTTCATAATGATCAAATAATAATCATTTTAAAATCACATGGATATATACATATAATGAAATGCAAACCCGCCCACCTAATATCCATCCGCTACACACCACCGTACCAACCAATCACACCGTGGGGATTACTAAATCGACCCTCCATCCGCTACACACCATCGAAAGCGATTCTTTGCGATCAACATGCACATCGCCTTATAATTTTGTGGCAAAGCCACCGCACAAATGTGACCAAGTCACCGGATTTCAAATATGTGACCAAAGTCACCAGATTCACATATGTGATCGAAGTCACCGGATTCGGATATATGACCAAGTCACGGATTATGTGGTAAAACCACCGAGAATACTTCCCTTTATCAATTTTACCCATATGCCCATGCACATACATATTATTCAATTTTCATGCCATTTACCCCAAAATCATAATATAGTCATACTTATTTCACATTTATGCATATAGCAAAATTAACGAAATATTCGGTAAACATACGAATATCGTATACCACCGAATGGTATCCATAATCATTATCAAGCATATTGTCATATAATCACATTTAATATAGATCTATGAGATTTTATTGTAAGGTTACACACTTATAAGCGTGAGAACGATACCTTCCGCTCGTCAACACCTAGTTAATTATCACACTTGATTAGTATACATTATTAATAATAAAACTATACTATTGATGAGAGATCTAAATCCTTACCCTCGATTCTCGAACAACGTTATTTGTGGTTTTCTCCGCTAGATGGATCAAAACCAGTGACAACCCACTAACGAAAAGTGGTTCGGTTGTGCGCACTACTTCAAATAACCGATCTTCGTTAGCAGAGGGTCCACAACCCGGTGGGAAATCTCTTATCGCCGATATAGCCCTTCGTTTGAAGTTTGAGGGTAAAACAGTGCCTCCTCTCTTCCAAACACTCTGTACTGCTCTTTTCGAACCTATCTTGTTAGTCTCAAAATCACCTCTAAAATAAAGTTGTTTAATAATCTATCTAAAAGAATTGATATAAGCGAAAGTGATATTCTTACCTTGGATGATTTTGAAAGGTTCCTCTTAAAGCGTTGGTTTCCAAAAAGATTCTTAAAAATCCCTTCCAAGGATTCTACCGGGAGAGAAAAGAAAAATAAAGAGAACTATGTTTCTAAATCGGCTATAATAAAAGAGATAATGAAAACAATTGACAAAAACCTTACTTGATCACTTGAAGATTCGGCCTTGATGATATAGAATAAGAGAATTTGTGATTTGAATTGCACAAAAGAGAAGAAAAAAGATAGTGATTTTTGGCTATAATGGTTTTGGTTTTCAATAAAAGAAAAGAAGGAATGAAATCAAAATGGAAGATAATTCGGTTGACAAAGAGAGGAAAAGAATGGTGGTTTTGGTTAGGGTAGATGATGGTTTGATTGCGAGAAAGAAGAAAGAAAATGAAAAATGGAAGGAGAAAGAAAGAGAAAAAGAAGAAAAGATGATGATAATGATGATTTCCAAAAGAAAAGAGATAGGTTTAGGGACTTATGTGCATTCGGCCAAGAGGGAAAAAAATGAAGAAAATAGGTTTATGATCTTTGGGACTTTCGGTTACAAAGAGAATGAAAGATGTTTTGTTTAGGAGAAAAGAACTAGAAAGGTTTCTCAAACCGAATGGTAAGTTGCAAAAAGACCAAAAGAAGAGAAACAAAACTTCTCTTTTGTGTAGATAGACATTCGGCTATGAACAAGATTTTAGAGAAAATTTGTTAAAATTTTGCCAACTATCACCCCTAATGGCTAAGCAAAATTTCGCCAACCTAAGCCAACATCATCCCTTTTTCCTCCTTGTTTCTTCCCCATCAATCCATTGTTTCTAAACATAATTAGACCTTCTCCCCTTAGCCCCCAAAACCGACTAGGTTCATGGTCAAATGACCATGAAAAAGCTTCCAAAACATTGTCCTTACTTCAAGCCTTTTGTCCCCCTTTCTTACCATCCTTTCTTGATTCCTTGCCATAACTTTTAGCTTACCTTTTCACATGATCTACTCACCAAAATAGAAAAGATGACCATCCTTCTAGAATAGTCTTGGCCGACACTATAGGGAAGGAAACAACAAAAAAATAAAATCCTCCCATTTCCTAGCTAGGGGATTCGAACCTCTCCCCTCAAGTATTCATCCATGCGTCCTAACCACCTTGCCAATTACTCATCTTATGCTTAAAACCTCTTGTCATTATTTCTTAAAGCCTATCTTGCTTAGCTCCATCTTAATTATTAAAAATTAATATTTCACTAAGTAATCACTTACATAATGAAGTTCAAAAATAAACTTCCAAAACACATTCAATCATAATTAGGCATGCAATAACATTCAATTAAGTAAAGATGCATAACCCCTAATTATCAGGATGTTACAGTCATATTTTTCTTAACACAGAGTTAACTACCTCTGCTAGGTTGGTATTTATATGACCATATCAAAATCCGTCATCAAAACTTTGAGCCCATTGTCATGGCTCTATGGTACCCAACCACTGTCGAAAAAGAGTGTTCGTTTCACCTTCCATGTCACTCTCAAGTTTGGCCATCCTTTGTTGGAAAAGGTGTGACTCTAGCTCGTATGCTGTGTGTATTAAGAAAAGACAAGCTACAGTCTCGAATTAATTTTTTCTAGTATTGATAACAGTAAAATATATATTGAAACTAAATTTTACCCATTTTCACAACTTGTCTCCACCAGTTTGCATTCTTATACTCTCGGTGGAAGTTAGTCGTGATATGCTGGATGCAATAAATGGATCTCCATGGAACACTGGAGCGCCTAATAGCGACAATCATTCCATTCCCTATATCGAATATGATGCAAATATTATCATCCTTAACAACATACATCCATAGCTTTGTGAGGAAGAATTCCTATAATTCTATGTTCTCCTTGTCCACAATGGCAAACACTATTGGGAGCACGTTTTTGTTCCCATCTTGAGCAACTGTAATAAGTAGGATCTACGTATATTTCCTGTATAGCCAAGTTCTATCTACCTACACAAGCGGCTTGTAATAGGGAAATGTCTACATGCATGGATGAAACGTCTAGAATATCTGATGGAAAATTCTTCTTCCCGATTGTAGTTGGTCATCCGAGCCATAATAAGGTCGTGTCTCTAACTCAATCACACTCCCAACATATATTCCCGCATAGCGACTATCCACCTCTATAGTTCATTGTACGACACATCCCAATTTTCGTACAACTACTCCATTTCTATCTGTTTAGCTATTTACACTTTTCAGCATGATACTCGATACTAGAATCGTGCTTGCATTGCAGTAGTCGGTATCGAAACTTTAATGGTCGGTATGTCTTTCACCATTGGCATGATGCATGTGTAGATAGTTTTGGAATCAAGTTTTCGGTGATCTTCTGTCATACGTGTTGAAGTGCATGTGTTAGGCCCAACAAATTTTCGTATCTCCCACATTTGTTACTTCTGGATAAATATGGATCATACCAGCCAATTGCAACCTTCTGTCAACCTCCAACATTCCCCAGGATACAATGTCGGTTTAGACACAGCGACTTTGTAGTCCAATGATGCATTCATGCTAAACCGCTTAATGGAAAATACAAACTCTCATTGGTTTCGAATTTTTGGTCCACGAACAACTCCTCAGGTTTGAAATCTACGGCCAACCAGTGAGTAGGTAGTATATCATGGTACTCTGAAAACTTGGCTGCATGCGTCGTATCGGGGTGTATGAGTGACATGTATGCCCTAAGATCATTGTGTATCACAGTGTGTCGAATCAAGTTCTCAAATAAAAACGCGTTAACATTTCCATCGTCATTCGCGTCTTCGTCATCGATATCATTCGGGACCTCGTCTAGATCAGGATCACTATATAACTCGTGATCAAAAGGATTACTATTATCATATCCATCATCACTATCCACATCAGTCTCAAACACCACCGGATGTAGTTGTAAACAAGGGCTCGAGTTCTAGTTCTTAGATGCAAGTGCAGCATTAAGATCGATGTCGATCTCGTATACAATCGATTAGCTATCAACGTACAATATTAGAACCACCAAACACAGATCTTGAACTCCATGTTCTTCACTTAATGGAGTGGGACCTTCAGCTAGCTCCACATTAGCTAACTCAGTAAATAACTAAATCGGTGCATTTTAGTGGCTCCGATTCCCACAATAAATAGCGACTATTGTCTCCACGACTTCATTGTCTACAAGTTCCTTCTCGGTGATTTGATGGGAATTTTTGAAACTAGAAACTTGTAGAAAATTTTGAGATCCTTCTCCCACAATGTCTAACAATTTCTGCACTAATCATTTCCTTCATATCACCAATCGAGACATTTCTATTAAATTTCATTGCTATTTGTTGGCGACATTCAAATATACATCCAACTGTTGTTGTCAAAATTACTCCATCAAAATACAAGCATAAGAAAAATTGATTATCTATCTTCAATACTAAATCTGTTAAAAAAGAAATAAAAATTCTCAATACAATTTCAAGCAAAAAAATTACTGTAATGGAAAAAAAGTGAATTTCATGTCTACTAACCTTGTGAATTCTTCTCTGTCTATTTACTCTTCTTTTACAAAAATATTTTTTGCTATTCTTGTAAATCTTCTACAAAACATTGGTTAAATACTGTTATGGCTTAACTAATGTCGCCTATGACATGGGCACCACCACCAAACGACCCAAACGTATATGATCTAGACCTAGACCAGACCCATATTTAACATGTATAAAAGATTATTTTTTGTGCCGCCAATCAACATACATTCATCTATTAAAAATTGTTTTTTTTTTTTAACGGTGGCTGATATGTATCAAAAAGAGGGTTGTGCCACTTCTTTGACACACTCCCCCACCCCTACCATACCATTTCCATAATTAATTGAGATGGTATACCATTTTAGATATTTATTAATTTTTATATTATATACGTAAAAAAAAAGCTTAAATTTTAGTTTTTATTCATATATTTAAATTTTGGGTTTTAGGCATATATTTAAATAAAAGAGAAACTCATTAAAATTTTTAAATAAGTAATATTGTTAACTATAAAAATATCATAGAAGTCTTTGTACTATATTTTGGTTCTCTTCTTGAAAAAATAAGTAATTTGGTCCATGTAGGTTAGACAAAAAGCAAAATATTCTTTCAATTGAAAATTTACTATTAAATGCTTATTTTGGTATTTTATATATAATCATAATAACAAATTTAGCCATTCACCTTTTCACCTTTATTCAATTTAATCAATATTATTTTATTTGATTCCTTAATTACATGACACTATTTTATTCAATAATAAATTTAAATGTCATAAAAATTAAAAATTAAGGAAAAATTCTTCAAAACTTCAAAATGGTATTGCTTGCAACTAGAGGTGTACATGGGTTGGGGCTGGCTGGCTTACCAAGGCCCACCAAATGTGGGAGGTTTGGACAAAATATAGGCCGAAAAATGCGCTTGGACAAAAACTAAGGCCCGTTTAAAAATGGGTCGGGCTCAAGATAAGCATTTTGGCCCACCCGACTGCCCGACCAATTCATTAAAGAAAAAAACTATTTTTAATATTATTTTCTTATTATTTTCTCCTTATTTTGCTACCATTTTACTAGTATGTTTCTATTATTTTGTTGTTATTGTTTAGATATTGTATAAAACTTATTTTATTGTTAATTTTGTTATTATTTTAAAGACATTTGTTAATTTTTTATTATTTTAAAGGCATTTGCTTGTTAAGTTGCATCTATTTTAGTGTTATTTAAGTCTACATATTTTTAAAATTTATTTTCAATTTGTTGAAAAATATTTATTTTGATTTTTAGTATTTTTGATGTATTATATATATTTAAAATTATATAAAATAATATAAAAATTAATACTGGTGCGGGCAGTCGGGGCTCGAGTTTTAGCATTTTATATGGGCGGGCTTGGGCAAAATTTTAGGCCCACTTTTGGGCCTGCCCAGCCCGAGCCCAATGAACGGGCCTAAATTTTTAGTTGGGCCCGGCCCAAGCACTGCCCGCCCATGTACACCTCTACTTGCAACCGGTTGTAATACCGATTTATCATCCCAATACCAATCTATTTCTATAATAATGATAGATATATATCCATTATTGAAGCGATTAAAATTATTGGGTAAAATATATTAATAGTGATCTAATTATTAGTATTTTTTAGATCATACAATTATTTAATTTTTCTTTGTTTTGTCACTTGCTGTTAAATGGCTAATGAAAATATGATGTTTCATCTTTGCAAAAATGATATAATAGTAATTTTAAACCTCAAATATTTATAAATTGTGTTAATTTAATCTTAATTTTTTTAAAATTAACTCTTAATGCTCACAAAAAATTGAGAGATATCAAGTTCTCAACCATTTAAAATACAAGAAAAGCAATTTATTTGGGGATTATCTAATTTAATAATAAGCAAAATTAAAAAAAATTGTTTTTAATTTTAATTTATTCATTGTGTATTGAATTATATTTTCATGTAAAAATAGGATAAATCGGTGATGTGTAAACATTAAGAGCTACTTTTTAAAAAATTAAGACTAAATTGTCACAATGTACAAGCGTTTGAGGGCTAAAGTTATTATTATACCAATTTTAAAACTAATACATCATCTTTTGTTGGAAAATTTGGACATCACATATATAATAATGATAATTACATGTTCTTATTTACTATCATGATAGGTTAGCCCAAATTAAAAGTGATCTAATTTGGTTAGAATTTTATTAGGCTTTTAATTATTAAATAAAATTTGGGTTAAATATGTGTAGATACTCTTCTAATCAAATTCTAATTAATGATGGGCTAATTAGAATTTGATTAGAGCTAATATGCCAAGGTTATAAATATTAGCGTTAAGGTCCCCAAATTATACACAAGATATCTTTTCTAATATCCAATCATTAGGAAAGAGAGAGAGCAAATATTCTTTTAAATTTCTTGTGTGCTAATTTGAAAGATCAAATCCCCAAAATCCGATAAAACTACAAGAAATTCATGGATTCAGGTACGCTTCCGCTTTTAGTTTTATTCTTCATTTATTCTTGATGATTTGACATGATAGATCCTGATTTATTAAGTTTTATTTCAGATTTATTTTATAAATCTAACAAGTGACATCCAAGCTTTGTCATTTGAATCATTGAGAATGAATTGATTCTTTATTATTTTTAAATTGATTCGTTTTTCTTTTTTAATTTTATGGATTTGATATTTTAACTATATATTATGTTGAATCTTTAATATTCTGATAAATTTTTGGGTTTTGATTCTTTAAATAAAATTTTAAAGTTTTAAATAACGTTTTAAGGTTTTAATTTTCGTATAATCGGAAAGATTTACGCTTTAATTGAGAATTAAAAAAAGCGAGGATTTTATGTTGTTTATACGCTTTTAATAAATATTTAAAACACATGTAGGTTTGGGTTCATTAGAAACTTTTATGATATATATTGGATTATATCAATAGATGGATTGTTAACCGCTAATCACTTGTTTTTCAAGTTTTACGGTATATATATATATAGTTTTGGAGACACTTTAGTAATTATGTTCGAGGATTTTACATAATGATATATGGTTGGTAAAAGAAATTGCTTGGTAAAGTGTCTCTTATATCTTGATTGTTTATTAATAAATTCATTATATATGTTGAATCCTTAAGATTGATGGTAATATTTTGTTAGTTTTAATTTTTGTTATCGATTCAATTTTAGGGTTTCATTATAATTATTTTTTAATTCAAATCCGGTCCAACAATTGTACAATTAAATTTAATTTTTATAATCATTAATTCTTGAATTCAATATATAGTTGATAGAATATATTATTTATTATTGAGTTTACATGCTTATTCTTCTCATACTATTCAGTTTAAGCATATATTTTGAATTTGAATTTGCTTGGAATATGTAAGGCAAGTCGATCGGGTTATATTTTTATGGTTTAATTATGATGAAATTAGATTTTGATGCAAATTGATGTTAATCATAATATGTGTTTAAATAATTTGGTTTTAAGTTTGGTTCTATAATATTAAGTTTTGGCATCTTATAGTTCCAAATATTTGGTTAAGTTATGATGATATGGTCTATGGTATGAATTATGGGGTATGTCAATTATTATAATTTTATTTCGAGATATATTGACTTGAAGTTTTATTTTCAAGTATTCATGTGAATGTCTGTTTAATCATAAATACAACTTTGAATTTACATGGTAAATTAAGGGTAAGTTTTTCTATTTGATTATGAATACATGTATATGCGTGAATTGTTTTGGTGTTTTTATCCATGCCAAAATTATGAATACATGTGCTTGTTAATTATTTGGCTTTGAACCACTACATTATTTCTGTTTGGTTTTGATATATATGGTTTTGGAACAAAAGAAAAAAGAAAAAGAAATAGTCAAAAATTAAGGTTTTCGGTTTTTTATTGCATTATTAAGACAACCTTATTTTGAGTTATTTCGGAGTTTATAAAGCAATAAAAAAAATAAAGTTTTGACATTTGACTATTGGGGAAATTTTAATTTTGAATATTGGTATGTTTATATATTTTTTAAAATAACTTAATTGAAGCAATAAGTCACCAAAGTGATTTTTTTTGTATAAATTATTTTGTTTTAAAATATAAAAGTTTGTGTGCATGTAACTTAAGTTATGTTGATATTGATCGGCCCAAATGAAGGTTAATAATATTACATGTGCAACTATGGTGATAAACATGTGATGATTTTTCGGTTTTACATGTGAGTAATAAATCGGCCCAAAAGAAGATTTATTGTTCGACATGTTCTTATTGTCTATGTTTGATTACTACACCAAGATATCACTTACAAGTTAATATTTTGTCCAAAGATGAAATATTAATGGAGTGTCCGATATCTTAAGATGAGGTTTACCTTTATTCAAATTATTTTGGTTTAAATTTGAAGTCTTATGTGAGGTTATTTATGGTTTATGATTTATTCAACTATTATTTTTGCCAACATCATTGCATGTTATTTTGGGATAAATATATATACATATATATACTATTATCTTTTAATTTAATTGAAAGATGAAATTAAAAGAGATATTTTGAAACAAATAAATTCATATTTTGGCTTTTAATTAAGAATGTCTAATATTTTAAATAAATTAGTTGAAACAAAATGTTGCCAAAGTGACATATTTTGTGTAGATTAGTTTATTTGAAATATTAGGATGATTATATATTTTGTGATCCATGTGTTTATTAATTGACCCAAAGGTAAGTTAATATTTGGCGAAATTTCAACGACATCTGTGGTGATAAATGTGTGACAATTATAAGGTATTTTATGTGAGCAATAAGTTAGTCCAAAGATTAATTAATTGTTTGACATAATTTATTGTCAATGTTTGATTGCTACAACAAGAGTACCGCTTCTTCGTTAATATTCTCGTCCAAAGACTTGATATTAATGTTGTGTTTGGTATCTTGAGATGGGATTAGCCATTATCCTGAATTTATTGTTTACTTATGAATATTTGTTTACTTATGAATATTTGTTTACTTATGAATATTGATGTGAGCTTATTTTTGTTTATTTTTGTTCTATATTCACTAATTCATATTCTCGCCACAATATCTCGCTAATATAAATTCTATACCCATGCTTAATGGGATTAATTTCAATGAATGGAAAATGCACTTATTTATAGTGCTTGGCTCTATGAACATAGACCTTGCACTAAGGGAAGAACTACTCGCACCTCTCACTACTGAAAGCAACCCCTATATTAAAAGGGATTTTGAGAGGTGGGATCGTTCAAATTGCAAGAGTCTAATGATCATGAGGCACAGCATTTCAGAAGCCTTTAGGGGTATATAATCTGAAAAGATTACTCAGGCCAAGGTTTCCTTGACGAAATTAAGAAACGTTTTGCTAAAAAACGATAAGGTTGAAATGACATCACTTCTGACTTCTTTGATGTCTATAAAGTTAAGGGTTAAGGAAATTCTGAGCAATCTAAGGGCTATGAGTTTTATGATCCCATAATAAGAAATATTTTTGAGATGGGAACTGTAACATTTTTTGAGGATGTTAAGTTTGGGGGGAGAAATAAGGTTAGAGACATTGCTTTTGAGGAGGAATTGGATTCTAACGTAGTTCCTACTATCACTTTTGACGATGTTCAGGTTCTTATACCTATCATGTAACATCCTAAATTTTTGGGCCTATGCATTTAATGGGTGAATATGTGGAATGAGTTAATTTAAGTGTTAGGGGTCCAAATTGGGCTCAGGCTTAGGCAGAGGCCTTGATTAAAATTATCTGTTTGGGCATTATAGGGTTTAAAAGGCAGTATCTATGTTTAAAATACCAAAGTGCTTGTGGCCCAATCTTAGGAGGTGACGCCACACACAAGGAGTAAGGGGCCCAAATTTAAGTTTCATGGAGCCCAATTCTTTTAATTTAAGTTAGCTAAATTTTGGGCATTAGGATTAGGTGGAGTGGATGGCAACAAGGCTAAAATTTAGGGGTTTTAATGTTTAAAATATGTGGATAATAAGCAGATAAATGCTATTATTTAGGAATTTATTTTATGTGGATAATAAGCAGATAAAGGCTAAGATCTAGGGATTTTTATGATTAAAATATGTGGATAATATGTTGATAAAGGAGGGAGGAGTTAGAGATAATTAAGTCTCTTTTAGATGAGCTAGTAGATTAAGATAAAGGAGAAAAGTTAGGAATTTATCTACAAAGAGAGTGATGGCCAAGAATCCATCACTGAGAGGAGTAAAGAAACCAGCTACTACATGGCAAAGGGTTGCGAATTTCCTATAAATAGGGGCTAGCTCCTTGTTTCGACATTAAATCCTCTCCTTTTGTGCTGAAATTCCTTAGCTTCTTTTCTCAAAATTTCTTTCTCCAATTTCTCTAAAAGGCCAAAAACTCCATTATTCTCTTCTTTCTCCTAAAAGCGAAAACTCCATTATTCTCTTCTTTCTTCTAAAAGTTGAAAACTCCATTATTCTCTTCCTTCTCTAAAAAGTCGAAATCTCTATAGTTTTTATTTTATTCATCCTATTTGAGAAATTGTTCTATACTTCCGGCATTTAAATCCTCCATTGACATTGTCGAATTCTCTCTCTAGTACTAGCCGAATCTCCTAAGTTAAGGTAAGAGTAGATTTTTGATTAGTTCTTATAATCTATTCTCGATTTTTGAAAAGGTAAAAGTCGAAAGCTAATAGTTCAATGGTTTATGATGGGTGGCAAGTCGGGATTTGAAGGAAGCCTAGTCGACTAGATCTAAAAGCCAAAATTCATAAGTCTCCAATTTCGAGATTTTTAAGGTAAGAAGATTTTCTTAGATTTCTATTAGATTTCATCATTATATACAAGATTTTAACTTTATAAGGAGGATTAACAATTAAATATTATTATAGTAACTCGATAAGGATTTATGATGGAATTAAATATGGATCAAGCAAAGAAAGAATCCTAAGTTTAAGAAACGAGCGAGATCTCATTGTTCGAGATTGGCCAATTGGTTGTGGACCTACTTCGAACAACACCTTAGGCGGATAGCGGTTGTGTCGACTAAGGATAGCGTCGATATAAAAGCCTCATTTTATCGGTAATCGTGTGTAGATTCTTGACACATAAGCTTTGTTATATTATATGTATGTTATGGGCTAAAAGTTTGGAAAAGGTGTGTAGATCTCTATCACACTAGTTAATCTGAATTATATGTATGTTATGGCTAAAAGCGGAAATGAGGTCAGATGAATAATCATATACCCGAAAGGGTAGGCAAGGGATGCTAGAGTGCGTAATCATAGAAACTTCTCCATGTGTATCAAGTATGTAAAAACATGTGATCTGTTTAGATAGTTTAATGTTTTGATTCTTGCATGTATGCATGGGATGGAATTGATTGATTCTGGAAGGGGAGCGGTCGCGAGGTGATTAGTGGCTTTGCCACATAGGTCACATAGTGATCGATCTTTATGACAAAAGACAAATTGTCGATATATTATTAAGGTCAAGACAATGATTGGTGGCCATACATAGGTCACATAGTGATCGGTCTTTATGACAAAGACACGTTGTCGATATGGTGTGTAGCGGATGGAGGGTTGATTGTAGAAATCCCTCGGTGTGATGGTTGGTATGGGGTGTGTAGAGGATGGACTCATAGGGATGTGCCATGTTGCATATTTTGTTACCCTTGTATACGGGCCAAGGCTCATAATATGTTTGTGGGCCTCATGCTTTTTATGTGTTCTCGAGATTTGCTGCTGAGTCTTGGTGACTCAACCTTTTATTTTTCCCAACATTTCAGGTGAACAGTAGATCGTGAACATGGGAGCCGAGGCGGACTCGAGGGGCCATCAAGTTTTATTTCTACAAATTATTTCGGGATTTCTTTAAGTTTATTTTATTTTTATTTGGGATTTTTTAAGGCCCTAGTTTTATTCAACTAAGAAGTTTTCAATGTTATGCAACTTATAAATTTTATGTTAAGGTTTATTTATACTTAATAATACTAATATAAGATTTTATTTTTAAAATGTCACTTATTTACTCTAATAATGTCTAATTAACTTACGACTTCCAAAACCAACAAGGCAAAAGTTTTCAATGTACAAGCCATGACACGCCGAGATCCATCGAAAAGTATGGGCGGGTTTGGGGTGTTACAATTTTATATCGAGCCAGTTCAAAACTCGAAATGTGAAATGGGTCTAGAAATGTTTTAGAAATTTTTTTTGGTTCGAGGACATGGCCTTGAGTCTACTGCACCCGATCCGCCTGTAAGTATTCTAAACTCTTGTTGTGTTATTTATGTGGGCTTAATGAGCTTTATGGGACGTAGACTATCTAGGTTAGAACTTGATGGACTCTAGGCTTAGGCAAACAACTCTTCAATTCCATAAAACTTAACTTCACTAAAACAAAACTTGTAAACGAGTCACAAGACTAAGGTGTGGCAATAGGCATATGCATGTCTAGGAGTAGATCCCAAGAGCTTGGTATTTAAGCGGTCAAGTGACTCACCTCCTCTTCACAGAATCTTACCTGCGTGCATAGTATTTGCTCACTTTAGCCATGACTGTGGCAATAGGCATCGCATGCCTAGGAGTGGATTCAGCTATGAGGACTTGTTCATGCGTAGTGATTGTTCACTCTAGCTATAAGGACTTGTTCAACCCATAATTAAAACCCGAAAGGGACCAACCACCTATTTTGCAACCAAAACCCTAAGTTTTGCACACTTCCAAAAAAATACATTTGATTTGAAAATGTTTGCAACTATGAAGAAAATTACCAAATTACCGTTGTTATGCAAAATGACCAAAATAGCCTTAATTTGTAGAATTACCAAATTACCCTTATTTTGTAAAATTACCGAAATACCCTTGAATCACAAAATTACCAAAATACTCTCAGATCATAAAAATTACTAAAATACCCCCAAATTTCAAAATTATCGAAATACCCCAGAATTTCAAAATTACCAAAATACCCTTGAATTTCAAAATTACTGAAATGCCCTCGAATTTCAAAATTATCGAAATACCCTCAGATTTCAAAATTTTTGAAATGCCCTGGATTCCAAAATTACCAAAATACCCTCAGTTTCCAAAATTACCAAAATACCCCCGGGAATGCAAAATTACTAAAATACCCTTATTTTATAAAATCATCAAGGAACCTCATTTCAAAAAATTTACGAAAATGCCCTATAGGATAAAATTACAAAAATACCTCACGGGTAGTGGAAAACAACAACAATGACAACCACAACACTTTTACGTAATGAGCGCAAGTTCATGAATGTTGATGATTGAATGAATGAACTTGAGACTGTAGTGTGTGTATGAATTCAAAAGAACTACTTTTTAGAACTATTAATCATAAGATTGTTCGTGATAAATCAGTGGAAAGAAATAATGATTCATAAAATTTCTAATCAGATAAGCGCAAATCGGTAGAATGAGTACAAGGGGACGAAGACGCTTCAGATGCGAATAATGGTGCGTACCCTACCATAGTATACTAAGTGTTTACTTTGGCTTTAGAATTAGAGTCTTGTGAAAGCATAGTGGTGAGACTCAGGTAGAATGATTACTAGTTAGTTGGAAATTTCGAGGACGAAATTATTTTTAAGGGGGTAGAACTGTAATATCCTAGATTAGGGGTTATGCATTTGGTGTATAATTCATGAGTTAATAGGCTCGATGAGTGGGTTGGATGTGTTCTTAGGATAAAACTCTAGGATAAAAGGAATGCATTGGAAAATTTTTGGATTTTGAGTTAGTAAGGGGAGCAAGGCCAGGGAAGCCTTAAGGGAAATTTTGGGAGTTCTTGGACATAAGAATCACCTTGGTAAAGTGGCTGCAAGGCGCCACTTAAGGCTTTGGAAAATGGCCTTGAGAGCGAGAGGAAGGGCCTTGGTTCGAGTTGCGAAGGAAGCAGGAAGGAGCATTTATTTTTGCGTCAAGAAGGGAAACTGGGCTAAGGAGGCTTTAAGAGAAGTTATGGGAGTTTATGACACAAAAATGCCTTGGCAAAGTGGCTTGGGCGTTACGTTCACTTGCATCGAGGCTCCAACAAGTCTCGAGTTCGAACCACAAAGGCGAAAATGGGTGGTTTTATTTTATTTTGCATGTGACGTTAAGGGAAGGGAGAAGAGGTTGGACGGCACATGGATGAGATTGACGACACATGGACTTTAGTGGATGGGATAAGGCTTGTTTTATTTTTATTTTGGTGGGATATATGATAAAGGTGTTTGTATTTTATTTATTTTAAAGAGGAAAGAAAGTGGGAATGACATGGGACTTTGTAAAGGTAAGGGATAAGTGATGTTTATTATATTTATTTATAGTGAGTAAAGAGATAATATAAAAGATTGATAAGGGATTAATGATGGATAATATTTATTATTTTAAAGGAAGTGATAAAGGAGGAAAATGTGGGATCTGATAAGGGATGGAGCTAATGGCTGAATGTGGGGTTCATAGAGTACATAATCAGTTTTGGGGTTTTGATAGGGGTAGTGTGCCAAAAATTCATAAGTTAGTAGTTTTGTTTTACTCCTTTTTCTCCAAGTTTCGGCCAAGAGGGTGATAGGTAAGTCATTTGAATATTTTATGCATTAAGGTGTGTGTGGCCGAATTCCTCTAGTCCTTCTCTTCATCTCTTTCTCTTTCTTGCAAAACCCGATTCTACACCTTTCCCTTGTAGCCGAATACCCCTTGTATTTAGTCGAACCTCAATTGAACCTCTCCACTTTTATTCACTTAGTTTTTTTTCAAAAGCCGAAATTGCCATTGTTATGCTCAAAAATCGAATCGTTAAGGAGGGTGGTGCTGTCGACTTCTTTCTAGCAACCTCTTCTAGTAGGCGTTAGTGGCAAGCAACGTGAAGTACTAGCGTTAAGGATCATCAAAGGAGTCTTTCGGGATTGAAGTGATTAAGGTAAGCAAGAATGTATTATTCGGCCAAGGGCCATGTTCTTAGTATTCTTGTGTTGGCCGATTCTAATAAGTTGTTAAGCAGGGATATTGGTAACTTCAAGAGCAAGCAAGTACTCGGGTTATAAATAAGCAAGGGACAAATCGACAAGGATAAGGAGGAGTCTCGGGATCCAAGATCGTTTTGGTAAGGGTATTTAGTAAGTTTAGATCTACTCTTTATTCGTTAAAAAGCCAAGGCTAATCGTTTGTAGGTACCAGTGTGTGTGGCCGATTGCAAGGGGAACTCAGTGTGTGAATTCAGGATATGGTAGGAGACCAAATCGACATTAAGGGAGGAGGAAAAACCACGTGTCAAGATTTTGTTAGATTCAACTAGTTCGAGATTTCACTAAATAGTAAGGTGTGTGATTAACCCACTGTTTTTCGAGTTTATGTTATGTTGTATGTGTTGTGTAAATGCTAAAATGTGCAGTGGAAATTATGAATGGATACCCTTAAGGGGTATATCGAAAATCATGTCAGTATTAATTATTAAGAATGTGAATATGCCAATGAGAATGTGATTGTATGCCGAATAGCATGTGCATGCATTATTTTACCATGTTATGACATTATCATATGTTGCATGTGCATGGGATGGGATCTGAATGTGAAAGAAGGACAGGGTGTACATTTATGTACGTGGTTTGATGTTAGCCTTGTGCTACATTGGCGCTTGATGTTAGCTATGTGCTTCATCAAGAGAGGTGTTGGCTAGGTGCCCATCTTGGCGGATGATAGCTGTGTGCATCACCGTAGACTGAGGATGACCTCGAGTCACCTCGTGGATAAGGATATGTGGGATCACTTATGTGATCGATGGCTCAACCACGGCCTTGTGCAGCAAGTCTGCCAAGGTAAGATATGTGGATCACTATGTGATCGGTGGATTAGCCACGGCCTTGGGCAATAGGTTTGCCAAGGTAGGCGTAACGGGTGGACCCTAGGCTGGGTTGGGAGCATTTTGCATAGACTCATTATCTGATATGTGAATAAATGTGGAAATGGGCCAAGCCCAGTATGATATGAGGATTAATGTGGTAGTGGGCCAAGCCCAGTATGTGGAAACATGTGGTTAATTACACTATTATAAGAATGTGATATGGTTAGGGGCCAAGCCCAATATGTGAACTTTATTGATGTGAATGTGGGCCAAGCCCAATAAGTGAAAGCATGTGAACAAGTTGCATTAATATTTGTTATGTGGGTAAGTATGTGGGTTGACATGTGGGTGGAATTTAGTGGACTAATTGCACACTGAGTCTGTATGACTCACCCAATTTTTACCAACATCGTAGGTGATGCATAAAGCTTGGACCGGGTTGGAGTGGATACGAGGTGGCCCATGCAGAAGATGTTTTTTTATTATTTACGTATTTTATATTTTCAGTATTTTTAAGTAAGGTTTATTGTAATAAGGGCCTTTTAAGGGATTTGAGGTTTATTATTATGTTTAAAGTGGATTGACGATTAAAGTATTATTTGAAAATGTTTTTATTCTCGGCAATTTATACCTTAAAAATATGCATTACAGTTTTCAATTCGGATAATTTGTAATAATAATGTTTTACTTAGAATTTTAAACAAATAATGTTTTACAAAGAACAACAAATTTTTATGTTTTTAACTTTAAGTCAAAAGTTTTTCAAACATCTTCCGCAGTGGCATTTCAAATTCGGTCGTAGTGAATGCGCCGGGTTTGGGGTATTACATATCATTGATCAAGATGTGAATTGAAAACCTCTATAAGACAATGTTGAACAACTGCCCATTCAAAATGAGATAATTGTTCCAAAAGAACAAACTCAACAACCTTAAGAACAAGTGCCATTAAAGAGGTCCACAAGAGAAAGGAGAAATGCTATTTCAGATGATTATGTTGTATTTTTCCAAGAACATGAGGACGATAATGGAATGATGGAAGATTATCTAATCAACTTTCATTAGGCCATGAAAAGTTTTAATTCTCAAAAGTGGATTGATGCCATGAAAGATGAGTATAAGTCTACGCGAGACAATAAAGTTTGAGAACTTGTCCCTTACCTGAAGGTGCAAAACCAATTGGTTTTAAATGGATATTTAAAACCAAGAGGGATGCAAATGGTAATGTGGAGAGGTATAAGGCGCGTCTTGTAACTAAAGGATATACTCAGAAAGAAGGTGTTGATTTTACAGAGACTTTCTCTCAATTTCATTGAAAGACTCCTTTAGGATAATCATGGCGCTTGTTGCTCATTTTATCTTGAGTTACATCAGATGGATGTTAAGACTGTGTTTCCTACTGGTGACATTGAAGAAATAATTTATATGGTGCAACCAGAAAATTTTGAGTCGAAGACTCAAAGAATATGGTTTACAATTTGACCAAATCCATCTATGGACTCAAACAAGCTTCCCGTCAATGGTACAATAAGTTTCATCAAATAATTGTTTTGTTTGGTTTTGAGATGAATATTGCTGATGATTGTGTGTATCACAAATTCAATGGGAGTAAGTACATATTTCTGGTTTTATATGTTAATGACATACTACTTGTTAATAATAAGTATAGCCTCAATCAATACCTTAAGAATGATTTTGAAATTACAAAAATGTATTAGATTTTTTACGTTTTAGCAGTGGAAAGTCTAATGTACATTCAGGTTTGTATACATTGGAATATTGTGTATACTATTGGGATGTTAGGTAGATATTTTAAGCAATCCTGATTTTGACCATTGGATAGCATCCAATAGGGTTATAAGGTATTTTTAGAGAACAAAAGATTACATGCTCACATATCGGAGGTCTAATCAGTTAGAGATCATCAGGTATATAGACTCCGATTTTGATGGAATATGGATATAAATTTTTTCACTAAGGTGAAAATTGTGAAAAAAAAATTGCAATCTTTTATTCCAGTAGCAACAAGAGCACATCAAAGTAAAAACACATAGACTTTAAATTCCTGGTTATTAATCATAGACTTTAAGTTCCTGGTTATTAAAGTAAAAGTTTAGAGTGGTTAGGTGCTTATAAAACATATTAGGACAAACTCCATGATTGCGGATCCGCTTACTAAGGAACTACACCTACGGTTTTATAATAGCACATTGCTCATATGGGTGTAATGTCATTTAAAGGATATTTGGTTTTAGTGGGAGTTTGTATTTTTAAATGTTTTTATGTTATAGACACTTTTTTAGTTATTAAGTTTATTTTCTGCAGAAATAAAGTTTATTTGGTTTATTCACACTCTGATTTTGGTAAGGTTTGATCTCACTAAGGAGGACCAGTTGGAAATAGACATGTTTAGATCATTTTGCATGTAATTTCCATGCTACACATCCATACATGATCTATGTCATTTGGTTGTGTTAATATACGTGATCATGGATGGATTTAGTTACGATATATGTAACGAAAGTCGCCTTAGTTCTATGTTAACATAATTAATGGACAAGATTGTTCGGAATACCTTTTGGATATGATAGTAAAATTTTGAGCTCATAAGGTTATATAATGACATGTAATTATAAAGTAATTAGTATATATATGTGGTCCAAGTGGGAGATTGTTGGAAAATTTGGACATCACATATATAATAATGATAATTACATGTTATTATTTACTATCATGATAGGTTAGCCCAAATTAAAAGTGATCTAATTTGGTTAGAATTTTATTGGGCTTTTAATTATTAAATAAAGTATGGGTTAAATATGTGTAGATACTCTTCTAATCAAATTTTAATTAATGATGGGCTAATTAGAATTTGATTAGAACTAATATGCCAATGTTATAAATATTAGGTTATGGTCCCCAAATTATACATAAGATATCTTTTCTAATATCCCATCACTAGGAAAGAGAGAGAGCAAATATTCTTTTAAATTTCTTGTGTGCTAATTTGGAAGATCAAATCCCCAAAATTCGGTAAAACTACAAGAAATTCATGGATTCATGTACGCTTCTGCATTTAGTTTTATTCTTCATTTATTCTTGATGATTTGACATGATAGATCCTGGTTTATTAAGTTTTATTTCAGATTTATTTTATAAATCTAACACTTTTCGTTACCTATTTAACAGTTAGTGAGCAAAAAGGAAAAGATCGAATAGTTGATTGATCATTTTGTAACTTTTCATAATTGGGTAACTAAAAAAAACTTACTTAAGTGACTAGCAGTATAACTTACTCAAAATTAATAGTTGTTAAAGAATATAAAAATATATATATTTGATCAAATTTAAATTTTCACTGGTGATGAGGCTTAAACTTTTATTGGATTATGATGGCTTCAGATGTTTTATACTTACTAATATTAGTGTTTAATCACTCCTACTTTGTGGGTGATGCGGAAGCCCGTGATTAAGTTTTAGAAGTTCTAACAATCAACTAGAAGTAAACCAAATGAAAAGCAAGCTTTCTTGAAAAGAAGAAAACCACAGCAACAAAGATTTTTAGACCTTCAAGAAATCAACAAATTCAATCAAATAAATTAATATTCAATCAAGAATTTCTAAAATTAAAGAAGTAAATGAAATAATGGAAAGATGAAATCGAAGGTAGAAGATCAATGATAAATGATGCAAAGGTAGATGGATAGATAGCCTAAACTACTTTGGTGAACTTGCACCAACAAAAAAACTATATTGGCCTTTAATCAACTCTCCCAATTGACTTGAATTACATAAAATTGAAGTCCTCAACAAATCCTTAAGACTTGAAGTAAGGTCTATTAAGAAAATAGCAAAGAAACTATTCTAGTAAGAAAGAACTTCCTTGGAGCAATTTTACTAATCAAAATAATCAAGATACAATATATATTGGTGGCTATAAAAAATATATAATGGCATATATATATAGACATAAACTACTTGAAAAATAAGGAAACAACATTTCATTTATCTCCAAGCAATTAACCTAACCTAAATTACTTGGTCAAATGATTGTATGTAGAGTTGTCCATGGATTTGGCCAGGTCAAAGAAAAATTTTAGGCACATTTTCTAGACCTGAGCCAGCATGAGAAATGGACCTCAAATTTTGCACAAGTCTGTTCGGATAAAAATACTAAAGCTTGAGTCTAGCCTGACCCACTTGTATTAAAATTTTATATTATTTTTATATATAAATAAATTTTAAAAAATATAATACACTAAAAATATTAAAATAAATATTTCCCAACAAATGAAAAAAAATAAAAATACTTAAATAACACTAAGATAAGTGCAACTTAACAAACAAATACCTCTAAAATAGTAGCAAAATAAATAATAAAACAAGAGTTATACAATTACTAAACAATAACAACAAAATAGGAAGAATGTAATAGTGAAATAATAGAAAAACAATAAAAAATGATAAAACAATAAAAAAAATAGTAGTTTTTTTTTTTCAAATTTAGGCTGAGCCCAGGCTAAAAAGGCTTACCCGAGACCCAACTTGTTTAGAAAATGGGCTTTACTTTTTTGTCCAAATCTATTTTTTATACCTATATATTTTTTCAAACTCTCTCACTTCTCAAATGAGCTTTCGCGTCAAGCCGGGTGGCTCAAACTATAGACAAATCTAGTTGTATGGGTGTCTAGGTTCATTGTAGACTTAACATTTTTAAATAATTTTTATTTTTGCACAGCTTAACAATTGACTCAACAAAGTCAGAAAATTAATGGTGAATGACTGAAACTGTTGGTTAAAGGGACTAAATTGATTGTTTTGGCCAAAGTTCATACGCTTATCTATCCTTAAGCACTATGCTCGTTCATTTTTTAGCAAAAGAAGCATACCTTGGAAGAAGGATTTATGCAATGATTTGAATGCAGAACATTCAGCAAATAACCATCAACTTGCAGAGGGGATTGATGCTTGTAAAAGTTACGGCAAACGTAGGACCATCTTTTGCGTTTGGATTCTCAATTGCGACTAATTTTTGTTCAACATTCATAAATTAATTAATCTTTGCATGAGCTTGGTAGTATAGAAATTGGTTAAAGAACCGTTATGATGATGTTACATAATTTCGGGAACAATAAAAGTGTCCCACTTATTGCACATGCCTAAACAAGCATTCAAGAACCTAAACAAAAAAACGACATTATATTGTATTTATATATTTAACATTACAACAATCAAATAGGGTAATCATCAATTTTCACCAAGGAAGAATGACCCTAAACTGTTAGTTTCTTTTGGTAGCTATATCTAGATAATACCACAAGGAAAAACAAAATAAAAAATAAAAAATTAACAATTATTCTTGAACTACAAGCAACAAATGACAATGTTTGTGAGAAACCATGAAAAATACGACACACTTGAACTGGGGTAGACATCCATATAACTCAAAAAGGAACCTGAATTAGTGGTGACTGAACTCAATTATGCCATCTATGCCTGCAAAGTGCGTACATGTATCAACACGTGTAACTGAAGATGCTAAAAAGCTACTATCCACAACTTCAGGTATAACTATAATAAGAATTATGTGTGAGCTTTACCTTGTTTGCAATGTTGTTCGAGAGTCAATCCAGTCCCTCGTATAGTCCTTCACCGGAAGTGGCACATGGGCTCTGGATATACATGCAAAATGTATTCTAGAGGGTGATATACGGATCCACAAAACAGAGAGGTTAGATACAGGACAGAGAGAATTAATCATCTTACTAGTGGTGCTGGTAGAGAGAATGAAGACCAAGCTTGTCAGCAATCTCAGTAGCATCCATTACATTTGGAAGGTCTTGTTTGTTTGCGAATACTAGCAGAAAAACATCCCTCAACTCGTCCTACCAATGCACAAAAACCATAAACCACAATGGTCGGATCTATATACCAAATGAACATCTACCTAGGCTTCTCTTCTTTCAAGGAACTACACAAACTTTAGTTTATCAAGAAATTATTTATACTTTATACAATATATGAGATCAGCACAATCCCATTCTATGGTCATAGTAATAGACAGAATAACATATGCAAAAATGCCCTAGATAAAATCTTTTGATGCAACCTTTATAGTTAATAATATATGTGTCGGTACCTTATCTTGGCCACCAACATCCCAAATAGTGAAACTGATGTTATTGTATTCCACGGTTTCAACATTGAAACCTACAATAGTATAGTATATCATAATAAGTCATCTTGTTTGAAACAAAATGCAATTGAGAAACGAATGTTAAAATCCATCCAGCAAAAGAATAAAAAAGCGAGTTACCTATGGTAGGAATGGTAGTGACAATCTCTCCCAACTTGAGCTTGTAAAGAATTGTGGTTTTACTAGCAGCATCAAGTCCAACATCAATGTGCGCATCTCCTTCTTGGAGAAAAGCGGGCTTGTAACGGCCTCGAGTCAACGTTCGAGCGTTGACCTGGGTTGGTGACAGATAAATTTATTTTGGGATTGGGTTTTATTAGAACTAATTTGGGTGAATATTGTACCTTTTTATAAGAAATTAAAGATGTTGAGAAGCTTGTGTGAAGTAGGGGAAGATGGATGGTTAATTTGGTAATTTTATCATTTTTGAATAAAATGTCTTCTCCCAATTAATGGGAAAAGATGGTTCGACAGATTGAGGTGTAAGATAAAGTAGATTTGTTCCCATTTTTTCCTATATTATAATCACCCTACTTTTTTTCTTCTTTATTTTTCTTCATTTCCATAGCTTCTAGCACTTCTTTCTATATTCCTTCATTTTTCCTTCTTCTTCTTTTCTCCATCTATTTTCCTTAGCAAGTCGTGTAGAGGGAGAGAGATTTGACTGAGTTCTCACCATTTTTCATCCTCCAAATCTCAAAGAAGGTAAATGTCTTGATCTAGCTTTTTTTAAAGTTCCATGGAAAAAAATTCTATGTTTTTGAAGGATGAAGATGGAGGGAAAGTCTCTACCCATCTTCTGTTGAAACATTTTCAAATATTTATAGTTTTCCAATAACTATAAATGAATGAGTATAATTAATTAAAAGATTATATCTTTTGATTTTTGAAAAAAATTATAACTATTTAAATAATATTATTTGAATAGTTAT
This sequence comes from Gossypium rotundifolium, assembly GCA_025506655.1. Lineage (NCBI taxonomy): Eukaryota > Viridiplantae > Streptophyta > Magnoliopsida > Malvales > Malvaceae > Gossypium > Gossypium rotundifolium. The sequence continues at coordinate 54,408,032 of CP106728.1, forward strand.
AATTAAATGAATAATAATGTTTTATTTTAAAAATATTATTATTCGAAAAGGTACTATTGATTAAAGATGTCTCTATGAAGAGACATAAAAATTCCTATAAATAAGGAATCATATTTCATTTGGAGACATACCAACAATTCTAATATTCTTTCTTTCTTTCTTCATTTTCTAATATTGTTAGATTGTTCTATAAAGTATTACTGCAGAAATCCTTTATAGAAATTGAGTTTCTTGTCATACTTTGCTCAGTGTGTAGTGGGCTATTCTCGTTAGTGTAAAACGCAAATAGCCATTGGCTTCATTGTATCCTCGAGGTTAATTTGCTTGGAACTCATTTTCACACCAAGATAGGTGGGGGCGAATATAACCTTAAAGATAGTGATTTGATACATGCCTTGGAGCCTTGTCCTATTTCTTCTTCTTTTCGAGTTTTGTTCGTGTGTTCGAGATTTTTCTCACCGGAGTTTTGTACTAACAATTTTAAAGTTATAGTTCATGATGACTTCAACAAGTCGTGAAAGTGGAACACTAATGGAGTTGGCTTCCAATTTTGTCAAACTTGATCGCTTTGATGGTGGCAATTTTCGATGATGGCAGAAAAAGATGCACTTCTTATTATCAACTTTGAAGATTGCATATGTTTTGGATACTCCAAAACTTGAGGAGACTGAAAACGAATCTGTTGCTGCAACCCGAGAAAGACAAAAATGGGACAATGCTAATTACATGTGCATGGGCCACATATTGAATGGTTTATCTAATGGTTTGTTCGACACCTACCAAAATGAGGTCACTGCTAAAGAATTATGGGACAAATTGGAGACAAGATACATGACCGAAGATGTTACAAGTAAGAAATTTCTTGTCAGTCGTTTCAATAATTATCAAATGATTGATGGTTGTTCTGTTATGGAACAATTTCGTGATATTGAAAAGATGCTGAATCAATTCAAACAATATGATATGAAAATGGATGAAATGATTGTTGTATCCTCCATAATAGACAAACTTCCTCCATCTTGGAAAGACTTTAAAAGAAGTTTAAAACATAAGAAAGAGGAAGTATCTCTTGAGGCTTTGGCAAATCATCTTCGTATTGAAGAAGAATATCGAAAGCAAGATCAGAATCTAAATTTTGAAAATGCCAAAGTGTATGTTACGGAGGAAATACAGACTACTAAACCATTCAAGAGAAAGTTCAAACAGACTGATAGAGCACCTAAGTTTAAAAAGAAACAAAAGGGCTCATGCTATCATTATGGTAAGTGAGACATTTCAATAATGAATGTCGATTTTAAAGAAAAATCATCTTCTAAGGTGATAATAACAAAATTTCGTTGCAATAATATCTGAAATTAATATGGCACAAGATGATAATACATAGTGGATTGATACCGGAGCAACCAAACACGTGTGCAAAGACAAAAGCATGTTCACAAAGTTCACACAATGTGAAAATGACAATGTCTTGTACATGGGAAATTCTTCCACCGCAGTAATCAAAGGCAAAGGGTCTGTTGAACGCAATTCACTTACGAAAGGTTTTAACCTTAAATGATGTATATTATGTACCGAAGTTAGAAAGAATTTAGTGTCTAGAAGTCATTAAATAAGTTTGGTTTCAAACTTGTTTTTGAGGCGATAAGTTTATTACATCTAAGGGAGGAATTTTGTAGGAAAGGGTAAATGTATGAGAGTATGTTCAAACTAAATATTATTAATAAGAATAAAAATACTATTTATGCTTATATGGTTGAATCTTTTGTTTATGGCATTATAGATTAGGTCATTTGAATTATAGGAAATTAAATGACATGTATAAGTTAGATTTAATTCTGCTTTTAATAATAATATTGAAAAATGCAATACATGTTTGTTGACTAAAATTACAAGAAACCATTTCCCTAAGGTTAAAAGAAAAACAAAATTGCTTGATTTGATACATAATGATTTATGTGACATGCATAATTCTCCTACATTGGGTGGAAAGAAATATTTTGTTACTTTTATTGATGATTGTTCTAGATATTGTTATGTATATTTATAGCATTCAAAAGATGAAGCGCTTGATAAATTTAAAGTTTATAAATCTGAAGTTGAACTTCAGTGTGAATCATTTATCATGTGCTTAAGATCGGATAGAGATGGAGAATACTATAATCCAAGTTATTTTGAATCCACTGGGATTGTCCATCAAGTTTCAGCCCCTTACACACCACAACAAAATGGTGTAGCTAAAAGGAAAAATAGAGTATTGACTAAAATGGTAAATTCAATGTTATCATATTCAGGTCTTGGACAAGGTTTTTGGGGAGAAGCTGTTCTAACAGCTTGTCATATATTGAATAGAGTTCCTAATAAGGAAACTAAAATAACCCCTTATGAACAATGGAAGAAAAGGAAACCAAACTTTAATTATTTGAAGGTTTGGGGTTGTGAAACTATTGTCAAAGTTCCAACACCTAAGCGTAAAAATTAGGTGAAAGAGGAATTGAATGCATATTTATAGGATATGCACATAATAGCAAGGCATATAGGTTCATGGTAATTGAATCAAATGATTCAATTTCAATTAATACTGTTATTGAATCAAGAGATGCTATCTTTGATGAAAATAGATTTAATTTTATATCAAGACAATTACAGCCACAAAAATTGATTCATTCTTCAAATGAGAATGAGATTCCATTAGAACAAATTGATAATAATGATGAATCTTGTCAAGAATTAAGAAGATGTAAGAGGATTAAAAAGGTCAAAGATTTTGGACCAGATTTCATGATGTTTCTTGTAGAAGGAAAAGGTGAAAGTATATGCAATAAGATACCTTATTGTTATAATATAGAATCTGATCCTATTACATTTGAAGAGGCAATGAAATCTCAAGACTCGCTTTTCGGAAAGAAGCAATAAATGATGAGATGGATTCAATAATGGGAAATCAAACTTGGATCTTAGTTGATCTTCCACGGGTTCCAAACCAATAGGTTGTAAATGAATCTTCAAAAGAAAATGAAGGTCGATGGAACCATTGATAAGTTTAAAGCAAGGTTGGTAGCCAAAGGTTTTACACAAAACAAGGTATTGATTACTTTGATACCTATGCTCCAAGAGCAAGAATTGCTACAATTAGACTCATTATATCACTTACCTCTATATATAATTTGGTTGTTCACCAAATGGATGTTAAAATTGCATTTTTAAATGGTGAATTGGAAGAGGAAGTGTATATGGAACAACCGGAAGGATTTGTTGTTCCAGGACAAGAGCATAAGGTATGTAAGCTTGTTAAATATTTATATGGACTTAAACAAGCACCAAAACAATGGCACCAAAAGTTTGAAAATGTTGTTTTAGCTAATGGCTACAAAATAAATGAATCCGATAAGTGCATATATAGCAAATTTGAAAATGGAAAAGGTGTCATAATTTGCTTATATGTAGATGACATGCTCATTTTTGCACGGATTTGGAACAAATAGAAAACACAAAGAAATTCTTGTCAACCAACTTTGCTATGAAGGATATGGGTGTAGTAGATGTTATTCTTGGGATTAAAATAACCCGAGATGAAAGCACTATAGCTTTATCACAATCACATTACATTGAAAATGTGCTTAAAAAGTTTTATCTTTTCAATCAGATACCAAAGATCTACACCCATGGATCCTCAAATAAAATTAGTATCTAATGTTGGTAGGAAAATTGATCAATTGAAATATGCAAGTCTAATTGGTCATCTTATGTACATAATGACTTGTACAAGACCGGATATTGCATATCTTTGTTGGGAAATTGAGTAGGTACACAAGTAATCCAAGTAGTTTGCATTGGCAAGCATTGAATAGAGTTCTTAGGTACTTAAAGAAAACTATTAACTATGGATTGTGTTATAATGGATATCCTCCAGTTTTAGAAGGGTATTAGGATACTAGTTGGATTACAAGTTTGGAAGATCATGCATCTACTAGTGGATGGATCTTCATTCTTGGTGAAGGAGCCATTTCTTGGGGTTTCAAGAAACAAACATGTATTACTAATTCCACCATGGCAGCAGAATTTATAGCATTAGACGATGCATCTAAAGAAGCAGAATGGTTAAGAAATTTGCTTTATGATGTACTTTTATGGCCTAAGCCAATTTCACCTATTTCTATCCGTTGTGATAGTGAGGCTACTCTAGCAAAGGCATATAGCCAAGTATATAATGGAAAGTCTAGACACATTGGATTAAGACATAGTTATGTCAGACAATTAATCTTTGATGGAGTGATCACTATTAATTATGTGAGGTCAAGTGAAAATTTGGTAGATCCTTTGACAAAAAGTCTTGCTAGAAATGCAGTAAAAAGGACCTCAAAAGGGATGGGACTTAAGCCCATTAATTAGAGTCATCCATGATGGAAACTCGACTCAACGCTTGGTATAACGTCAAGTCTTGAGTTCAATGAGACAAAGTACATCATTAGTATGTGACTGTTAGCACTATAAATAAATCCATCCTAAGATTAAAGTGCTAGGTACCCGTAATGATAAGGGAAGGATGAGTAATGTACTCTTAATGGACCCATAACATAAATATGTTAGAGTGTTATAATTACGAGAACACTTTTGATGGGATCTACCTATGTGAGTGGAAGTGTGGCCGCTTCTAGGAGCTCAAAGGCTTGGCTCTGACAGCACTCATGAAAAGAGGACACAGACACATGGCTATAATAGTGTCCCTAGATACTATGCATTGACCGATGTTGAAATCATTGTGTGAGATGTGTTCGGTTAATCAAATGAAATAGTTGGTTCAAAGCTTAGTCTACCATGCAATTTCAATTAACTTTAACATGTTTTCACTAAGTGAAGGTTCAATCGTAAGATACCTTCATTTATGCAAATTGATTTCAAGAATATCAAAATCTAAAATATTTTGAAAATGGGGGAGATTGTTGGAACATTTTCAAATATTTATAATTGTCCAATAACTATAAATGAATAGGTATAATTAATTAAAAGATTATATCTTTTGATTTTTGAAAAAGAATTATAACTATTTAAATAATATTTTTGAATAGTTATAATTAAATGAATAATAATGTTTTATTTTAAAAACATTATTATTCGGAAAAATACCTATTGATTAAAGATGTCTCTATGAAGAGACATGAAAATTCCTATAAATAAAGAATCGATTTCATTTGGAGACATACCAACAATTCTAATATTCTTTCTTTCTTTCTTCATTTTCTAATATTGTTAGATTGTTCTATAAAGTATTACTGCTGTAAATCCTTTATAGAAATTGAGTTTCTTATCATACTTTGCTCGATTGTGTAGTGGGCTATTCTCGTCGATTAAAACGCAAATAGCCATTGGCTTCATTGTATCCTCGAGGTTAATTTGCTTGGAATTCGTTTGCACAGATAGGTGGGGCGAATATAACCTTAAAGATAGTGATTTGATACACGCCTTGGAGCCTTGTCCTATTTCTTCTTCTTTTGAGTTTTGTTCGTGTGTTCGAGATTTCCTCACCGGAGTTTTGTACTAACATCTTCTCATATTTTATTTATTTATTATTTAAAGCATGTACTTTTGCATCCTATCGACTCTTATTTTTTGTGGGAAATCTTGTGTGTTACATTGTTATTAGTTAAAGAGGGTGATGAATCTTCTAAAGCTAAGGGTAAAGGCAAAGTGGTGGAAAGCTAATCAAGAAACTTTGTTGGTGTTCTTCTATCAAGGTGGTACCCTCTAACTCTCCTATGCTTCTTGATAAATCATAAATATGATGCTTGCGTGATAATGCATGCATGTTATATGTCTTTGGGTGGAAATCATGTTTGGATGATTAAAATGAAGCTAAAAACTTAGTTGTGAAATTTGCCATAAATAAATTATTACATGAATAATAAATTTGAAAATTCACCATAAATTTTGTAAAAATAATTAAGAAGTTATCTATACATTGTTGTAACCGTGAGTCAGTCTAGTTTCGTTTAGAACAAACATAGATTGATTTTGATTTGTATTTTAAAAGATATGAATTTTTTAGTGTTGAAAGATCATAAAAATCTAGCAGCAGAATTCTTATAAAACAGATTTAGTAGTGACTTTGAAAAATCACCAAAAATTTCACAAGATAAAATAGGAAGTGAGCCTTATATCTCTATAACTATACAGAAGTCTAATTTTGTTTAAAACAAATCATGCTCGATTTAAGTTATATATTAAGAGTTATTAATTTTTGAATAAGAAAAAGGTAGAATGTCAAGGTAGCATACTGTCACATCTCATTAGTTAATATTTTAGCTAGAATGATAAGCAAGTTGAAACGAGTATGAGACTCGAATGTCATGGTTGTATTTTTTTGATTATATGTTTGATGTTTTATTTTCGCTCAGCCTTCAGGCTCTAACCTAACTAGTGGCCATAAGTGGCGCTCGGGATAACCCTACGGATGTAACACCCCTTACCCGTAATCAACTCTAAAACCGAGTACGAGGCATTACCGTGCTTAACCTTACTTGAAAGTGTGATAACGGACTGTAAAATTTTGTTCAAACTTATTTCTTACTCATTCTCGGCCTACATGGCCGTAAACATACCTCCGAGAGGTTCCAGAATTTAACCGAGACTTTTACAAACTCGAAAAACTTTTCATCAAAACAAGGCCCACACGCCCATGTTGAACTAGAGACACGCCCGTGTGCCTCTAAGACATGCCCATGTCTTCCACCCGTGGTCGACACTAACTAAATTCACACGCCTTGCCACGCCCGTGGCCCTGGCCCGTGTGCCAGCCTTGGCATTCTGACTTATCCACACGGCCTACACACACGCCCGTGTGCTTCAGTCGTGTGGCGATTTAAATCCCAAGGGCAAGGTGCAGACTTCACACGGACTGGGCACACCCATGTTCTAGCCGTGCCTCCCACATAGCCTAGACACACGCCCGTGTGTCTACTCTTATGGACAAGAACAAGGCTATTTACCAAACCCTTTAACTACCCTCACTTGTTTACACACACACATTAATTCAACATCTATATACAAGAACATACACATCAAGAAAGTAATTTTCATATAACATAAAAACTTGCCAAGTTTCGCCTAACATAATAGACCATTACAAAAAGACTTCAATACCTTAATAAGCCAACACTTTGGACAACAATTATGATCTAACCAAAATACTCGAATCCTATACATGCTATACTCAAAATAAATCTAAATTGTTATACCAAAGTGATGTTGATAGTGTGATACTAGAACTCCGACGTCTATGATCCCCGATTTAGCTTGGCGTAACTACAAGGAAGAATGAAATAAAAGAAGTAAGCACATAGCTTAGTAAGTTTGCATGAAACTCATATAGCAATTATATTTGCTTAATATAATTCATCCCTCGAGAGACAAATACAACTTAAATTTCAAGAACTTAGCTTACTTACTCATACTTATTCATACTCGACATAGAATATATGCTAATTTCATACTTGGAATGTAATTATTGTACCTATAACACTTAATCACATAAATTAGTATAATTTTGCTAATACAACATAATTCAATCTTCATCTTTCTTAATTTGAATGAAGCTCTTTATCAACTTTGAACAATTTAACTTATTACCAACTCTACTTGCTTAGCTTTATTGTTACTTCTTTCGAACTTGGTTCTTTTGCCCGATGAATTTTCTGGAATAATTGAGGTTACTTAATCTCATCAAACATGTATCTCGATGCCAATGCCATGTCCCAGACATGGTCTTACATGGGATCCCTTGGTTTGGTGTCGATGCCATGTCCTAGACATGGTCTTACACGAGACCTTCCTTATATGTTTCCTTGGAAATTTACCATTTCCATGTCTTGACATGGTCTTACATGGTATCCTTGCCTTATAAATCTTATCAATGCCATGTCTTGACATGGACTTATATGACATCTTTGCCTTATAAATTCACAAATGCTAAGCCTTGGCTTGGACTTACATGGGACCTTTGCCTCATGATAACTTTTCAATGCCATGACTTGCCATGGACTTATATGATATCCATGCCTTAATGCCAATGCCATGTCTTGACATGGTCTTACATAGACTTTCCTTATCTCATGCTGTGATATTAGTATTGCTCAATATTCCGAGTCTTCATTCAGGACTTTATCTTACATGTTCTCATAGAGATATCATTTACTTATCTTCATAATAATAGTATACATAATACAACATAATAATTGATTTAATAAAAATACATATGAAACCTTAAATTCATACAAACTTACCTCGGTATTCAAAATGTATGTAGATGTGCAATTTAGTCCTCGACTTTGTTCTTGCCTCGGTTTCGATCCGGGCTTTGAATTTCTTGATCTATAATAACAATTTAGCTCATTTTAATCATCACATTAATAAAAACATTTCGATAATCATGCTTTGGTAAAGTTACTATTTGCCCCTAGACTTTGGCAAAATAATCATTTTGCCCCTAGGCTCGGAAATTAATTCTAATCACATTTTTACCTTCCACAAGCCTAGGTGAGCATTAAATGCTCTTGTGGCTATCATCAAAACTCAACATTTCATATAATTACTACAAATTTATAACCTTTTTCATTAAGGTTCAATTAGGTGTTTTCAAGATAGCACATTTCATAAAAGTTGTTCCTCCAACAACTAAGACTCAATTTCTTCCATAAAAATGCAGCAAATAACAATGATTTCTCTCATGGGAAAACTCTAAACTTTACACAATATTGCACAATAGTCCCCTCATTTGAAAGCTTAAGCTTTAGAGGTTTCAAAAGTACAACTATTACTAAGAAAATCATCAAAATCACTTACTAAAATTGGAGGAGAGCTTGCTGAAAATTTTTGAACTTTCAACCCTCTATTTGCTTGCAAAAATCGGTGGAGAAAGATGAAGAGAAAGTTGATATTTTTCTCTTTCTTTATTCTAATATTAAACTAGTCAAATTAGCCACCAACTCCTACTAATTTTGACTTAATTTTGTCCATCTTTGTCTCCCACATAGCCCATGACCGGCCAAGCAATTACATGGTCTAAATTGCCCTTTAAATACCTTAATTTAACAATCTATGGCTATTTGATACCTTTAGCAATTAAAATGGAACTTTTGCACTTTATGCGATTTAATCCTTTTTCACAATTAAACATGAAATCACTAGAATTTAAATTCCCAAATTCTCATGTACTTATACAACTATATACTAATTCATGAAATCACATGAAAATAAATTTCTCAAATCTCGGATTTAATGATCCCGATCTCACTGTTCCGACTAGATCCTAAATCAGGCTGTTACAACGGACACACGAGATTATTTGACTAGCGGCCATGAGTGGCGCGAGACTATCCGGATACCCAATTATTTGAGCAGCATGTGCAATCTAACAAGTTTGACAAGTTTGATATGCAAGTGATTTCGCTATGTAGATTTAATGACTCATGATTTAATTATTCGATACTCATGTCATGCTTCTATGTATACATTTGATTTACATGCTTATCTTTATGAATTGCTTGAAGTATGGTAGATTTATTGTGTACCACTATGCCTGTATAGCTCAGCCTTCGAATTGTCTTCATGTTCAGATTTTTATACTTTTGTTCGTGTCCGAGGAACATCATCGACGAGAGACTTCTAGCATCACATATTCAGAGTACAGTACCTTATCTATTAGTGGGCATTGTATTCCTAAGACCTTGTATTTTTTTGTAGGTCTGTAATTCATTTATCATTTTTGTTATTTTGATTATTTTGATATACGATGATATTAGAGCTCCACATATTTTGTATAACTAATGGTATTTTCTCTATTTCAATGTTTTAAGTTATTAGAAAATTTTATTGGGCTGCTCCGGTGATCTAATATAGTACATTAATATTCGAGTAAGGTATTACACGGTTGAATAACTTAGTGAAAGACAAACCCATTTTTCACGTCTGCCAAACACCAAAATCCACATCAATTTATTAGAAAACCAAAATAACTAGAAGTATTCAAGATCAGAGCAGATCCAACGGTCATAATTGAAAACAATCATAAGATCTTAAAGAGACGATCAGAAACCAAACGAAGTCCATATCAAAACATGAAAATCTAAATACCAATGCTACACGAAATCAATTAAAAGAAATGTAGAGCAATTTAACGAACTTACAATGCTTTCAAGAATCAAAGCAGATGAAATAACAAGGAATTGAAAACTCAAGATATTTAAACAAAATTGAAGTCAAAATTTTAGAAAAGAAGGGAGATGGGGAAAATTAAGTTAAAAATGAGAATATTAATTCTTTGGTTTTGAGAAGAGATAGAGACTTGCCTGAGAGAAATGCGTGCGATTATTAGGCAAAGAAAATCAAAGGAGAGAAGAGAAGATCTACACCTCTCCCTCGAAATCAAAGGAGCTGCCTTTCAGTGTTTTTACGGGGGATTTGGAGATTGGCCAACTCTATTTGTAGATCCAAAACGGGATCTCAGTTTGACAGAACGCCGGCTGCCGTTTTTTCTTGGTTTACCAGTTAGTTAGCTTCGTCCTTTATGAGGTTGTTATGACAACGCATTTTAGACCACTATCCCCTTTCAGTAAAAAAATGTGGTCAGTTTTCCTCCGACCAATGAGATCTATTCAAAAAATTGAAATTCAATACCTCTATTGTTAATTTCAAAATTAACATAATTTAAAAAAATAGATTTTAAATTTTGAATAAAAGACCTTACAACTCTAACTTCATTATTTTATTGGCTTATCACTTAATTCAGTTCAACAATTAAATCAAAATCATAGAAAATTAGAAGTAGAGAGACCTAATTTCAAATGTGTAAATAGAAACAAGACCAAAACCATAATTAACCTCCCAAAAAAAATCTTTCTCCTTAGTAAAACATTTTAAACACCTTTATATCCACCTTTTGTTGTTTCTTCCATACGGATTCCCCCCTATGTTCAACTGAAGCTGTTAAAAGAAAAGAAAACCAAACATAATCATCCTAATTATTCAATTCTTTTCATTAAGTGAATTCTTAGAAGGTGTCAAACAGTAGTCCTTTCTCTTAATTATCTTTTTCACCATCAGAAAAATATTTATAGAAAACAATTCTACAACATGCAGCAGCAAGCAGTATGATTAAGTATGCTCTGCTAATCTGCGACATCAGTATCATTGATATCACAACTTAGGTCACTGTAGTAGCTGACATATCAGCACGTCCTTTGGTCATCCTCTCTACTTTCTCTCCATGCTCGCCTGAAAATTGTGTCTACAGTTATTGAGGCTTGCATAAACAGGCACCCATCCTTGGTATGGTAGTTGTTAAAGTGAAGAAATGATTGAGCTACTATTATCTTGAATAGTAATTAGAATTTACCTATGCTGACTCTTATAACATTTGTGATAGGTATCACTATAGAACCGACAATTAAAATATTAGTATTAATCAACAGCAACAGGTTAATTTTTTTACACGCATGAAAATTAGATCAATTAGATTCTTTTGCTAACAATTTCATTCATTCATATATTAATGGTTGGACACAAGAATAAGAGACCTCCAAGACAAATTTGGAATGTTGTAGTTAGTAAGGTCAAGTATAAACAATTCAACAAACGGTAGTAATCATGATGCAAGTGCCAATTGTTATGACATTTAGACTTAGACATGCAGATTTTAATCAATATTCCAATTTTTCCAAATGCCAGCACAAACATACAGAATTCAATCCTTATTCCCATCACACCAAACATTGCATCACATGTTCAGTTACGAAACCATTTTCCATTCACGAAAGAACAAAACTAGACTAAAGTTTTTCTATAAACAGGCTTTGTACTTAACCTGATAGTTCAGAGCCATAAATTTCAGCTAAAAGGAAATTAAAGGACTTTACTATTAAATATGGAGAGTAAAGAGTTTGATCTCTTACAGAAAATCTTGGCATCACCAATCTCGTCGATCTTTGCTTCCTCGATTATCGTGTCTATTACAGCTTCCACCTTTGGTAGGATGGTCATTTAGAAATGCACATGGTTTGAAATAAATATAAACATACAACAAAATCATTCATATATAGGAGAAAGGACTATTTAGATTATGTATGTACATACCTAGTCCTTGCTCACCACAATCTCCATCTTGACTTTAGCTACAAGCTTGTCTTTAGAAAATTCAGAGCCTATAGAACAATAAACACAACGAAAATTTAGTCAGCAAAAGGAATATCGACTAACTTAAGCCTGCCCAAGAAACAATAGAAAAGTTTGACTAAGGTACATTAACTAAAAATCTGTTGAATTCCTCCAATATCATCATCAACACATATAGATGATAAAAGGAAAATCAAAACAAAGAAGGAAAATGTATTACTTGTAGCCCCTTGTATATAATAAGAGCTTACTATCATGTTTCTCTGTCGAACATCCTTAAGCACCGAAGCCTCGAACATCAAAGATCGTAACACCACAAATGCCCATTTTTAAAAAAGACTTTTTGTTTTAGAAAAGAAGCTACAAATTGGATCAACCTTTGTGGGGTGCATTTGTGGGGTCCTTTGAGAACATCTATAAATCGGGGTATTGTGTAATGGTAAGGTTTAGACCCTAGTCGGAATAGTGGTTTCGAGACCACAAATCTGAGTCAATGAAATATTTTAATATTATTTTCTGTGCCTTTGATATGTGATTAAGCATGAGTGAAATTTCTGTGAATTAATTTGTCCGTTTTTGTGCCTAATTTGAGCAAAAGATTAAATCGCGTAAAGCGTAAAAGTAGTTTTCTATTTGATCAATGGCTATATTATTGTGGTTTTTGAATGTGGAGTACTTAAAAGGCAATAAGCCCATTATTTGAGTTAGTGGATGACAAGGACAAGTATGTCATTAATTTTTATATGTTTTATTTGTTAATTCAAAAGGTTAATTTAGTAAATAACATAATAATATGTTATAATGTAAATAAGGTATGAAAGTAGACATTTGTTCATCTATTTTCTTGATCGAATATAAGAGGAAGAAAAAAAATGGTTTAGTTCTATTGATTTTCGGCATTTGCAAGCTTTGATTAAGGTAAGTTTTGACTTCGATTTTTGATAATTTCTACGTTTCTGTAATCGTTGCTTCGTATTCTATAAAACCCATGTCTTAATTTGAAGAATTGATGATGTTCATGAGATGTAACATTGATGAAATGGTGAGCTTTGCGATGAGTGTTGGTGTTTAATGAAAGATATGTGTTTAATGAACATGTTTTGTTCTTGAATTTTTGGTGAATTTAGCTAATTAGGGCTAAATTGTGAAAATGAAATTTTGAAGGACTAATTTGTGAAATAAATGAAATGTATGGATTGATATGAGCATAGTATGTATTCGGCCAAGCATGGGTAAAAGCAAATTTGGTGAATTTTGTGATTCTGTAAAATAGGGACTAAATTGTCCAAATGTAATAAGGTGAGGGTTAATTTTTAAATTACCCTAAATATGTGTTTTTGATTAAATTGAATGATTTGATGAATGAATCAGTTAAATCTGTATATGTATAGATCAAGAACCGAAGAATACGAATTTAGATCGCGGGAAAGAGAAAGTAGTTGAATAATCAAATCCAATCGAATATCCGAATCCGAGGTAAGTTGATATACAAATAAACACATTTGAATTGATTTATTTGTGAGTATATAAAATTTGAATTGCTATGAATGATACTCAAAATGGGATTTTGAGAAAGTATTGAGAGATGGTTAATGTCTGAGAAGTCCCGTCTGAACCTAGGAATAGATAGGATAGTTTATGTCATAACATAGGTGTTCGTTATGTGATATCATGTAAGACTACGTCTGGGACGTTAGCATTGATTCGATATTCGTGTAAGACCACGTCTGGAACGTTGGCATCGAGATGAGATTTACATGTAAGACCATGTTGGGACATTGGCATCGTATTGATTTGTGTAAAACCCTATCTGGGACAGTGGCATCGATATCTGAATACATGTAAGACCTCGTCAGGATGTTGGCATTGTATGACTATTTCGAGCACTCTGAGTATCCTATTTAGTTCCAAACGGTTCAACGGGTAAGTCCGAGAAATGAACGACCATGTGAGTTGTATATCTATTTCAGGTACGTTTGAAAAGTACACTATGTGTGTATGAAAGGTAAGTGCCTATATGAACTTACTAAGATGAATATGTGTATTGAAATGATGAGATAATATGTGAAGATATGCTTGAATGATTTATGTGTATATGTGATATTTGAGTTGAAGGATGTGGTAAGATATGGCTAAGCATATGAGCCAAAGAATATGAGATGAATTTGTTATGAGAACTATAAATGTCATTGTATCAATATGGTTATGGGCACTTTTATGCTAAGTTTATTTGTATATGGCTTACTAAGCTTTTGGAAAGCTTACTTTGTGTGTGTTTATTCTATTTTATAGATCGTCAAAGCTATTGAAGGCTCAGGACCGTCGAGGATCGTTATCACACTACCTAAGCTCATTTTGGTACCTTTTGGAAATGTATATATTAAATATGACATGTATAGGCTAATCATTTGGTATATGTTTGAGATGTAAATAGCCATGTGATTTGGCTAGATAAATGTTGGTAATATGCATGAGAGAATATGATATATGATGCATGTTTTGGTATGGCTTGATGGAAGGAAATAGCCTTATAAATGGTAAGCTTATTAATGAATTGATGTCATAGTGATTTGTGAAGTTGAGGATGAAGTATGCTTGAACATATATGTGTTTTAGTTGTGCAAATTGGCATGATTGGGAATGAAATTGAATGTGGAGAAGTGTTGATTATTTAATATGTCTTTGGTTGTCAAATGTTCATGAAATGAATTGGTATGTTGCTTGTAGGGTTGACCCTAGTGTGGGTGGCATTTTTGCCTTGCAAATGGCCTGTTTTGCATACATGGTTGTGGCACATGGGGTACTTGGTGACCGTGTGAATAAGACAGTAGCTAGCCTAAATTTACATGGCCATGGCATATGGGAGTGTCTGGTGGCCATGGATAAGTCAGTATACATGCTCTGTTTTGGCACAGCCAAGACACATGGGTGTGTCTAGTAGCCGTGGGAGGCACATGGCCTGCCCACACGGGCGTGGGACCCTTGTAACTTAGAAAACTTTTAAATTTTTTGAGAATTTTAGTATGTGTTCGGTTTAGTCCCGACTCTATTCTAAAGCATGATTAAGGTCATGTTGACCATTCAAAGGACACTTTGATTGCTATTGATGAATAGTTTTATGAAATATCTGTTAAAGGTTTCGATCTATCCTGTAATGCCTTTAGCCTTAATCTGGTGACGAATACAGGTTAGGGGTGTTACATTTGATTGGTATCATAGCTACAATTTAGTCGATTCTCGGACTAACGTAACGTGTGAGAGTCTAGTTATACATGCCATATATCTGAATTGTAATAATGTGATGAATCCTGATGTGTAAAATGTGATTTTCGTATAGTAATGGATCCCGAAAGAGCCATAGCTGAGATGTAGAAAGTAATGTGCCTGCTCCCACGCAAGGGATAATGCCATCTGAATCGAGACTGGCTACGAGCGGTTAAAAGAGAGAAGCTAAACAAGCTTTCTTCCACATGATGAGTAAGTGGTTCAATTAGTTCGTAAGAAATAATCTGATTGTTTCACAACCTCCGCCCCCGGTTAATCCCCCTCAGACTTTAGTTGTGCCTCCGATTATGTATCCGAATTTGTTGAACAAGTCTCCGATAAACAAAATCTGTAAGTATGGAGCTAAAGAGTTCAAGGCCACTAGTGATGATGATGTCGAAAAATTGAGTTTTGGTTAGAAAACACTATCTGAGTATTTGATGAAATGTCATTGAGTCCCGAAGAATGTATAAAGTGTGTTGTTTCTCTGTTACGAGACGCGGCCTATCAATAGTGGAAAACTATGATTTCTGTGGTTCCAAAGGAACGGATCACTTGGGATTTCTTCCATTCTGAGTTCTGAAACCCAGTCTGAGTTCCAAAAGAAATACATTAGTTAGAGATTCACTGATCAGAAACGAAAAAATTTCTAGAATTGAAGCAGGGCCACATGTCTGGCACTGAATACGAACGAGAGTTTGTGAGGCTAAGTCAGAATGCCCGAGAATGTATATCATCTGAAGCAATAATGTATAAGAGATTTGAAGATGGTCTTAATGAAGATATCCGTTTGCTAGTCAAGATTTTAGAGATAAAAGAATTTGTTGAGCTTGTTGATCGAGCGTGTAAAGCTGAGGCACTCAGGAAAGATAAAAGAAAAGCTGAGTCTGAAGCTAAAGATGTGAAAAAGAGATTTCTGGGTAAATCATTTTAGTCTACTTAGAAGAAATTCAGAGATGAACAAAGTCGTTCAAGAGTTAATGTGGGACATTCGAGTAGAGATCGAGCTAGATCACAATTGAGCTCCAAAGCTCCAGCAACTTCAATAGCAAGTGTTGGAAATGTCCCATCTGAGAGACTTGAATGTAAGCATTGTGGAAAAAGGCATCCGGGAAGTTGTAGATTAAATGATCGAGCCTGCTTCAGATGTGGATCGTTAGATCATTTCATCCGTGATTGCCCAAGTTTGTTGAACAAGAGACTGCCCAGAATCCGAGATCCAATAATGCTCCAGTGAAGAGGTAGACCTTCCCGAAATGTAAGATATGTCAGTGGTAGTCAGAGAACTATGAGAGATACTATTACGAGATCCGAAAGTAGGGCACCTGCCAAAGCGTATGCTATTCGAGCTCGTGAGGAAGCTTCATCTCCGAATGTTATAATGGGTACATTTACACTTTATAATACTTCAGTGATTGCATTGATAGACCCTGGTTTTACTCATTCGTATATATGCATGAACTTAGTATCCAGTAAGACTTTGTCTATAGAGTCTATTGAGTTTGTTATAAAAGTATCGAACCCCTTAGGTAAGAGTGTCATGGTTGACAAAGTATGTAAGAACTGTCCGTTAATGTTTCGAGATATCTGTTTTCCTACTGATCTGATGCTATTACCATTTGATGAGTTTGATATCATCCTGGGTATGAACTGGTTGACATTGCATGATGCTGTTGTGAATTGTAAAAGAAAGATTATTGATTTGAAATGTCTGAATGATGAAGTAGTTCGAGTTGAGTCTAATGATTTGAATGGATTGCCTGCTGTGATATCTGTATTAAAAACTCAAAGATATGTGAAAAAGGGTTACAAAGCTTATTTTGCTTATGTAATTGATTTGAAAGTGTCTAAAAGAAAGTTGAATCAATGCCAGTTGTTTGTGAGTTTTCTGATGTATTTCCTGAAGAATTGCCGGGATTACCTCTGATACGTGAAGTTGAATTTGGTATTGATTTGGTGCCTAGTACGACACCTATTTCGATAGCTCCGTATAGAATGACACCAATAGAGTTGAAAGAGTTAAAGTCACAACTGCAAGAGTTAATTGGCAGAGGGTTTGCGAGACTGAGTTTCTCACCTTGGGGTGCTCCCGTTCTGTTTGTGAAAAAGAAAGATGGCACGATGAGAATGTGCATTGATTATCGTCAGTTAAACAAAGTGACCATAAAGAATAAATATCCGTTGCCCAGGATTGACAATTTGTTTAATCAGCTAAAAGGAGCCACCATATTTTCAAAAATCGATCTGAGATCAGGTTACTACCAGTTGAGGGTAAAAGACTCAGACATTTCGAAAATGGCTTTCAGAACAAGGAACAGGCATTATGAGTTTTTAGTTATGCCTTTCAGATTAACGAATGCTCCTGCTATTTTTATTGATCTGATGAACAGAATTTTCAGACTATATCTAGATCGATTTGTTGTTGCATTCATTGATGACATTTTGATTTATTCACATGATGAAACTGAACATGCTGAACATCTGAGAATTGTGTTGCAAACTCTGAGAGAAAAGCAATTGTATACGAAATTCAGTAAATGTGAATTCTGGTTACGTGAAGTTAGTTTTCTGGGGCATATTGTGTTAGCATCAGGAATATGAGTTGATCCGAGTAAGATTTCTACTATTCTGGAATGGAAACCTCCGAAAAATGTGCCAGAAATTCGCAGCTTTCTGGGACTCACTGGTTATTATCGTCAGTTTGTAAAAGAATTCTCGATTATAGCTACTCCGTTAACTAGATTACTTCAGAAAGATGTGAGATATGAATGGTCCGATAAATGTCAGAAAAGTTTTGATCGATTAAAAATTCTTTTGACTGAAGCTCCAATTTTGGTACTGCCAGAATTAGGCAAAGAGTTTGTAATTTACAATGATGCTTCGTTGAATGGTCTGGGATGTGTACTGGTGCAAGAAGGCAAAGTTATAGCTTATTCCTCGAGACAATTGAAGCCGCATGAAAAGAACTATCCGACACATAACCTTGAGCTAGCTGCGATTGTGTTCGCATTGAAGATTTGGCGACGTTATGTGTTCAGAGAAATATCACGTATTTTTAGATCATAAAAGTCTGAAATATCTGATGACTCAGAAAGATTTGAATCTACGATAGAGAATATGGTTAGAGCTATTAAAAGATTATGAGCTTGTAATAGATTATCATCTAGGTAAAGCTAATGTTGTTACCAATGAATTGAGTCAAAAATCACTGTTTGCACTACGTGCTTTGAATGCTCAATTAGATCTGTCTGATGATAGTTCAGTGATAGCTGAATTGAAAGCAAAACCGTTATTTTTACAACAGATATATGATGCTCAGAAAGTTGATAATGAAATGTTAGCAAAACGAGCTCAGTGTGATTTTAACTCTGAATCTGAATTTCGAGTTGATGTTAATGATTGCTTGAGATTCAGAGATCGATTATGTGTTCCAAAAAACCCAAAGTTGATTCAGTTAATTTTGAGTGAAGCACATAACAGTCGACTATCTGTTTATCCGGGTAGTACGAAGATGTATCATGATCTGAAACAATGCTATTGGTGGTCTGGTATGAAACGAGATATCTCTGACTTTGTGTCAAAATATTTAATCTGTCAGCAAGTTAAGGCTGAACATCAGGTTCCATCTGGTTTGCTACAACCGATTCTGATTCCCGAGTGGAAATGGGATAGAGTGACAATGGATTTTGTTTCGGGATTACCTCTGACTCCAAGAAAAAAAAGATGCGATTTGGGTTGTAGTTGATCGATTGACGAAATTCACCCATTTTATTTCGGTACGATATGATTACTCACTTGATTGATTAGCCGATCTTTACATTTCTGATATTGTAAGATTGCATGGAGTGCCATTGTCTACTGTGTCTGAAAGAGATCCAAGGTTCACATCAAGGTTTTAGAAGAAATTACTAGAAGTTTTAGGCATGAAATTATATTTCAGTATCGCTTTTCATTCGCAAACAGATGGTCAGTCTGAACGGATTATTCAGATTCTCGAGGATATGTTGAGATGTTGTATTCTTGAGTTTGATGGTATGTGGGAACAATACTTACCACTAATTGAATTTGCATATAACAACAATTTTCAGTCGAGCATTAAAATGGCACTTTATTAAGCTTTGTACGAACGTAAATGTCGAACACCTCTGTATTGGACTGAGCTCAGTAAAAATAAGATATATAGGGTTAATCTGATAAAAGACACTGAACAGAAAGTAAAAGTAATCCGTGACAGTCTAAAAGCAACATCTGATCGTCAGAAGTCTTATGCAGACTTGAAATGAAAAGAGATTGAATTTGAAATCAGTGACAAAGTTTTCTTAAAAGTGTCTCTGTGGAAGAAAGTATTCCGATTCAGACATAAAGGAAAGTTGAGTCCGAGGTTCATCGGACCGTATGAGATCATTTAACGTATTGGGCCAGTTGCGTATAGATTATTGTTACCCTCTGAACTAGCAAAAATACATAATTTATTCCATGTTTCGATGCTCTGTAGGTACCGATCTGATCTGTCACATGTGATTACTCCATCTGAAATTGAAATTCGATCCGATATAACTTATGAGGAAGAAGAACTGATCCGTATCTAGCTCGTGAAGTGAAAGAGTTTATAAAAAAGAAAATTTCGTTAATGAAAGTGACGTGGTATCGACACGGAATAGAAGAGGCTATGTGGGAGCCTAAAGATTCAATGAGACAGCAATATCCGAATTTGTTTAACGGTAAGATTTTTGGGGACGAAAATCCCTAAGGAGGAAAATTGTAACAGTTCGATTTAGATCCTAGTCAGAATAGTGGTTTCGGGACCACAAATTCGAGTCAGTGAAATATTTTAATATTATTTTCTGTGACTTTAATATGTGATTAAACATGAGTAAATTTCTGTGAATTAATTTATCCGTTTTTGTGCCTAATTTGAGCAAAGGATTAAATCGCGTAAAGCGTAAAAATAGTTTTCTATTTGATCAATGGCTAAATTGTTGTGGTTTTTGAATGTGGAGTACTTAAAAGGCAATAAGCCCATTATTTGAGTTAGTGGATGACAAAGGATAAGTATGTCCTTAATTTTATATGTTTTATTTGTTAATTCAAAAGGTTAATTTAGAAAATAACATAATAATATGTTATAATGTAAATAAGGTATGAAAATAGACATTTGTTCATCTATTTTCTTGACCGAATATAAAAGGAAGAAAAAAATGGTTTAGTTCTTTTGATTTTCGGCACTTGCAAGCTTTGATTAAGGTAAGTTTTGACTTGGTTTTGATAATTTCTACGTTTCTTGATCGTGTCAAACAGTTGAGTTTTAATATTTATAAAAAGAATGATAGAACTTGTAGACTAACTATGACAACGATAGAGGCAAGTGCACCTATCGAATAGTAGTATAGTTTAGGCAAGAGTATCTTATCGAACCCAAGGGAACCTAAAAGTACTACTACTCATTTTCTTTCTATTATTTAGCCTGAAATATGGAGTGATTGGGTTTTAATCTAAAAACTAAACTAGATCCATCTATAACTTCTCTTGTTATCTAACTTTTAATTCATATGACTTATTTACTTATCTTGATCCGTGAGACTCCCTAACCTATATTAAACCCTCTCTCGAGGCGAATAACGTCTAACCTTAGGTTAATTAGTGGAACTCTCGTTCTCTTATAATAACCCCCTAAGGAAGCAGTAAATCGATCAATGGACTCCTATATCAGGTTTCACCCTAATCCGAAAAAATCTCGTAACCCTATCTCTAGACGTTCGATCAACTCCGCTTAATTATATTAGATCTACTCTTAGGCAGGGTCTATTCCTCCTCCACCTAAGCACATCAGATTAAATTAAGTAACATAATTACGAACAAACTAATTACTTATCATATAATTGGAAATCAAATAACAAAATCCGTCATAGGTTTCATCCCCTTCAGGTATCTAAAGGGTTTAGTTCATAACAAAATAAGAAAACATCTCAAAAGAAAAGATAAAACAAAACATAAGAAATCCCTAAAACCCCCTGAAGGAATTGAAGAGGAGATCCTCTGTCTTGAGTAGAACTCCGGCTTCTTCAGATGGATCAACTGGATATCTTCGAGTAATTCCCTGAATAAAAGCTCTGGCAGAAAACTCTGCCTAAAAAACTCTCCCCTAGAATGGCTACCTTGGGTTGTTTATATAGGCTCCTTAGATGCTTTACTTAGCTCCTAAGTACCTCCTTCAAGTAGAATTACTATTAAGGTGTTTAAGTGGACTTAGGAGTATGTTTCTTTGGCTTCAAGCATCCAAATCTGAGTGAAATTGCTCATTCCCGTAGCAGGGTACGGCCATGGCATACGCCCATGTAAGTCGACTTTAAGCCGTGTGTCGATTCTATTGATTGAGGCACGGTAGTGCAAGTCGGGATTTAGGCCGTGCTTCAAGTCTGTCGATTGGGACACGGCCATGCAAATCATGCTTGGGTGTATCTTTGAATGATTGGCGAGGCACGGCCATGTGACTTAAAGTCCAGGCCGTGCCAATTTCTTGGGTTGGCCCAATTTAGTTCGTTTTAAGCCCGTTTCTCATTCTTTTCGTTCTCGGGTGCTTTCTTCAGTATAAGACATAAAATGAAAGGATTAAGAGCACTTTTTTACATAAATTGAGGGTTAAATCATCCAAAAGCATACTAAATGTGGGATTAAAATATATTACTTTTACGGTTTATCAAATACCCCCACACTTAAGCTTTTGCTTGTTCTCAAGCAAAATTCTTAACTTATAATTAAAACGAACTTTCCATAATTCATAATTCCTATCGATAATGTCTCATCATAATTTATAGATAATTTATACATGGATAATTCAACTCAAAGAGTCCTAAAGATTCAATCATGATAAGTCATACCTTTGTAGTAAGAAGACATAGGTGTCTCCCTTCATCTAAGTAATTACCTTTAATTCAAAACCGACAAGGATTGACATCCTCACAAAAGATTCACTCAAATCACTCGAAGTGTTTAAGGTTCAAGAATAAGCACTCTAAATCGAACCTGAAAAGTTAATCCCATAAGCTTGCTTGAAAATCAAATCTCCACCACTGTATATGAGATGATACACAAATCAAAAGGTCTTTAATCGGGGTTGTAACAGGGCTAAGGTTAAAAGGTGTGGATAAAGGCTGAATTAGAAGGCTAGAATCGAGACTAACTTGACAAATTACCTAACTAGAAACAATGAACAAAATATGAATATTTACATCAAATGAAAACTAATAATACCTACTATTGATAATTACTTTATAATAAAGAGTATTTTCATCACTTGAAATTTGATAATACTTTAATACGAGCTTTTTCTTCAACAATTAGAGTTTAAATGCTCTAAGCTCTTTTATATACTACTAATATTGAATAAACTTGGATTTTTTTTAAGAACAAACTAAAATATTACATCAAAAATGATAAATGCAACTACTGAACTAATATAATTCGGTAATTTAATCAAATCAAACCTCGATTAAAAGGTAGTCAAAAGAATGGTGATAACAAATTCAAAGGGATTTTGGGTTAATATTAGTGGGTGAGTCAATAAAAAGGTTATTATGATTCAACGGGGTTCACTAGGGGTTAATTTTTGAAGGTAAGCCTTTTATAGAGGAAGTGGGTTAAATCCTAGGTGCCTTTATCATCTCTATATATCAAATAAAAAATGTGGTCTCGACATGTATAAACGAGGCAAGTTCTAGAATAACAGTTCAAAGTTGACACACTCATAATTAATAAAGTGAGCACGAAAAAGAATATATGCTCAGAAGGCTCAAAATCTCACAAAATTATGGGTGTTTTGACATCATTCTTTATAAATTCCAAATTTCAAGGTAATACTCAAATTCAGTTCAACAACCTATCAATTTTAATTTTTAGAAAGTAGGCTTATCATGCTCGATTCTCTATTATTCTTCAATTTGAATCATCAATGCACAATTAACTATGACTTACTCTAAAACATATCAATAATAAACATAAATCATTAGAAATTTCATCCTAATTAGTAATATGAAAAAAATACTTTCGAACAAGTTTAAAATTCAGGATTTTTGAGAACAATAAAAAATTAAGCATTAATTTGAGAATTATGCCAAAAAGTTAGGCACTTTTATCCCCAACACTTAAGATGTACATTGCCTTCAATGTACAAAAATAGGTAATAACAATTAATATAAGATCAAAAGAGAGGAATAGAGTGCCACTTCCTAAATTTTGGGTGATTTCGGGAGGATGGCGAGAAATATAAGTTGGAGGGCTTGTCGGTGGGGTGTCTCATGATGATCTTTGTGCTAGATAAAGAAATTGGGTAGCCTACAAAGATATAGCCAAGAAATCTAAAAAAACATTAATAATATACTAATATTATAATTAAAGATAAAGGAAATAAAGAGGAGACTAAGAAGAAAACTGAAAATGAAAGAAAAGACTAATGGACTAAGGAGTCCTTATTGTTGGATGGTTCGCGAGGTGGGTGTGACCTCTAAGGCTGTGGTGCGTGATTCCCAAGCAGCCTTTAGAACCTAAAACCAAGAAACTAGGATTAAGGTAATTAAATTAAGCAGAAGAGAAGTATAGATAAAGAAAATAAAGGAGAAGAGAAAAGAAAAATAGAACCGAAATGGTTTCGGAGACCCTTGGCATGTCGAATAGCTGAAGCTACCAGCATGTACTTATGTTTAGGGGTCTCCTTTAAGGAGACAATGCTTACCTTCTTACGCTTCTTCGGCATGATTTTAGTGTAGTTCAAGAGTTTGGACACTATCTTAAAGAAATAAGAGAAATTTGAAAGAAGAAGGAGGAAATAATGAGAAGAAATTGGTAGGAAAGGAAAGGGTTGTAGGGTTTAAATAGGTGCTCAAATCTGGCTCATTCCCACGCCCGTGGATCGAGGGTGTGTTGAATTACACGGCCGCATCGCACGGACCGTGTTGTGGAGTGTGTCGTCCATCCATGCCCGTGTTTTAGTCCATCATGCCCGTGTTTGTAAAGTTAGTATATGGGCACGAGTGTGACCGACGCGTGTTGTGCCCGTGTTATATAAGTCAGTAGCCTCGCACGATCGTGGGGCATGGCCGTGTTAATTTTCGGTGCCCGTGGGGGAGGGTGGTTGGATCCGTGACGTCGGAGGGTGGTTGACCTGATTTGCACGGGCTCTGCTATATCAGTACGGGGATTCTAGTGGTCCACACGGCCACGAACACGATCGTGTGTAAAGTCGTGTGACCTTGAAATTCTGCATTCTTGGTTTAGTAGTAAAAAAAAAGAAAGAAAGAAGAAAATAAAATTGAAAATAAAAAGTGTTAGTATTCGGGTTGCCTCCCGAAAGCGCTCATTCATAGTCTTAAGCTAGACTTTCCTCGTATTTGAAATTTTTTAGGGAGGTTTAAAGGTTTGAATATCTTCCTTCACACTTACAGTTTTAGTTTCTTGACAAAGTTTAGGTCGAGAAGCTTTTACCTTAAAAGTTTTGAATTTTGATTTGCTTACCTCTACTGTTTCGTGCGGAGAGATATCGTGTACCTTAAGCGGGACTTTTCCCTTAGCTCTCAGGTCTATTGAAGAGATGTGAGGATCGGCTTTGTCTAGTGGCACCTGGTCTCCTATTTTGAAGTGGTTTGATGTCCCTATAAGCTTTTCTAGCGGTTCCTTTGGTTTTACTTCGTGTGGATCCGGCTTTTCTTTGACTTGTATCTTCTGCTCTTCAAACTTGTCAAGCCTAAGGCTTGTCCCTTGTAGGATTCTTCTTTGTTGTTTTGGGGCTTATGAGTCAGCTCAGGGTTGTCTTTTTGTAGTGTTTCCTGTGATGAAAGTTGAACAATTTGATTATCTATTGAAGTGACTTTCTTACCTTCATCATATGTTGTTTTGGCCGAGTCGAGAGCTTGAAGCTTGATCGATTCATCTCCTACGCGAAGTATGAGCTCACCTGTGGCAACATTAATTTTAGTCTTGACAGTTTCTAGAAAAGGTCTTCCTAGAATTAAGGGAATTGAATTATCCTCATCCATGTATAAAATAATAAAATCTACTGGGAAAACAAATTTATCGATTTTTACAAGCACATCTTCAATAATGCCCCTAAGAATTCTAACAATTTATCAGTTAGTTGAATACTCATCCTAGTTTGTTTGGGCTTCCCTAGACCTAGCGTTTAAACAATGCATAAGGCATGACATTTATACTTGCCCCTAGATCAGCTAACGCATTATCAATAGTTAAACTACCAATTAAACATGGAATTGTAAAACTCCCTGGATCTTTTTGTTTCTATGGTAGTCTATTTTGTAACATTGCTGAGCATGTTGCGTTTAGTCCCACGTAGTGCTCTTCATCTATTTTACGTTTGTTTGTCAAGAGTTGTCTTAAAAATTTCCTCGAGTCTGGCATCTGGAAAAGAGCTTCAAGAAGGGGTAAGTTAATATGTAATTTCTTTAAGAGTTTAAGAAACTTACCAAACTGTTCCTCTAAATCATCTCCTTTCAATGCTTTAAGATAAGGTATGCGAGGTTTGTATTCCTTGATTATTGGTTTTGGCTTTTTGTGTGCTACCTCTATTTTACCTTTTTCTTTCTTGGTTTCTTGTGTTGTGGTGGGCTCGTCTACCTTTGTACCCTCTTGAGCTGTGATGGCTTGGATCTATTCTTTTGGGTTTATTTCTGTGTTGCTTGGTAGACGTCCTTGTTGACGTTCATAAATCAGCTTTGTGAGATTTCCCACTGTCCTAGTAAGTTCTTCAACTTTATTCTCGATCCCTTTGATCGATTTCATTGTTCATCAAGTCTTCGCTTGATCTTTTGGGAATGAGAATCATGTGGCGCCATGAATTTCGTCGAGATCTCTTGAGGTTTGATTACTTCTCTTGTGGATATGGCTGATTTTGATAATTTGGAGGAGGTTACTGCCTTTGATTTCCTTGTTCTCTCCATGAAAAATTTGGGTGGTTCCTCCAACTGCGTTATAAGTGTTACTATAAGGATTATTATTGGATCTGAAATTGTTACCTATATAGTTTGTCTGCTCATGTTCTGCTCCTGGTTGGTAGGGTGGGTACTCAGGTTTGCCACATTCCCACTTGCTTCGCATTGCATTATCGGGTGTACCTGTAAAGAACATAATTTATCAAGCTTTTTATTCATCATCTCCACCTGTGTTGATAGCATTGTTACTGCGTCTATGTTAAAAACTCCGGCTGATTTTGTTGGATTGGCCCTTGTAATTTGCCATTGATAAGTGTTTAACGACAGCTCCTCAATAAAATCATAAGCCGCTTCAGGAGTTTTGTTATTCAAAGTTCCACCGGCTGATAAGTCAATCATTTGCCTCGTTGAAGAATTCACACTGTTGTAAAAAGTTTGGACTTGAAGCCACAAAGGTAATTCGTGGTGTGGATATCTTCTTAGGAGATCCTTATATCTTTTTCATGCATCATATAATGTTTCTGTGTCATTCTGCACAAAAGAAGATATGTCATTCCTAAATTTGGCCATTTTGGCTGGTGGAAAGTATTTTAAAAGAAATTTTTCGGTCATTTGATCCCATGTGGTGATTGACCCTCGTGGTAACGAGTTTAACCACTGCTTTGCTTTATTCCTTAATGAAAAGGGAAATAACTGAAGACGAATGGCATCATCAGAAACGTCATTTATTTTGAAGGTATCACAGAACTCTAAGAAATTAGCTATATGAGTATTTGGATTTCGTCCTGCAAACCATCAAATTGAACATACTGTTGAATCATTTGTATTGTATTAGGCTTTAATTCAAAATTATTAGCAGCTATAGTGGGCCTAACAATACTAGATTCTGCTCCTATCAAATTAGGTTTAGCATAATTATACATAGTACGCGGAGCATTCTATTCTTGCACATTTGGCGGTGGATTGTTTTCGTCCATCCCTTCAGTAGAAGTGGATCTGTCTTGTTCTTCTCTTTGGTAGTCTAGAGCTCGTCTAATTTCTCTGCGATTTCTACGAGCGGTAGCTTCAATGTCACTTTCGTACGCTAAAGGTCCTTTCGGGTTCCTTCTAGTCATAAACTAGAGGTACCTGTTAGGAGAAGAAAGAAAGAAATTTAATGTAAATAAAAATCTAAACCAAAAATAAAAGTAAAATGCGAAAAAAATAATAAAATAATGGCTAAAGTAATAGAAATAGAGCTTTCTTAATATTTTAGTGGTCTCCGGCAACAGCGTCAAAAACTTAATCGTGTCAAACAGTCAAGTTTTAATATTTATAGAAAGAATGATCGAACTTGTAGACTAACTATGACAATGATAGAGGCAAGTGCACCTATCGAACAGTAGTATAGTTTAGACAAGAGTATCTTATCGAACCCAAGGGAACCTAAAAGTACTACTACTCACTTTCTTTCTATTATTTAGCCTGAAATATGGAGTGATTGGGTTATTAATCTAAAAACTAAACTAGATGCAAAGACAAAAGAATGAAACTTTGGGAAAAGACTGTGGAAAAACTCAGTTGATTTTAGACGATACCCTCAGGAAGAATCCACCTATGACTTCTTTTGTTATCTAACTTTTAATTCATATGACTTCTTTACTTAGCTTGATCCGTGAGACTCCCTAACCTATATTAAACCCTCTCTTGAGGCGAATAACGTCTAATCTTAGTTTAATTAGTGGAACTCTCATTCTCTTATAATAACCCCCTAAGGAAGCAGTAAATCGATCAATGGACTCCTATATCAGGTTTCACCCTAATCTAGCAAAATCTTGTAACCCTATCTCTAGATGCTCGATCAACTCCGCTTAATTATGTTAGATCTACTCTTAGGCAGGGTCTATTCCTCCTCCACCTAAGCACATCAAATTAAATTAAGCAACATAATTAAGAACAAACTAATTACTTATCATATAATTAGAAATCAAATAACAAAATTCGTCATAGGTTTCATCCCCTTCAGGCATTTGAAGGGTTTAGTTCATAACAAAATAAGAAAATATCTCAAGAGAAAAGATAAAACAAAACATAAGATATCCCTAAAACCCCCTGAAGAAATTGAAGAGGAGATCCTTTGTCTTGAGTAGAACTCCGGCTTCTTCAAATGGATCAACTGGCTATCTTCGAGTAATTCCCTTAATAAAAGTTCTGGTAGAAAACTCTGCCTAAAAAACTCTCCCCTAGAACGGCTGCCTTGGGTTGTTTACATAGGCTCCTTAGATGCTTTACTTGGCTCCTAAGTACCTCCTTCAAGTAGAATTACTATTAAAGTGTTTAAGTGGACTTAGGAGTATGTTTCTTTGGCTTCAAGCATCCAAATTCGAGTGAAATTGCTCATTCCCATACCAGGGGCACGGCCATGGCACACGCCCGTGTAAGTCGACTTCAGGCCGTGTGTCGATTCTGTTGATTGAGGCACGACCGTGGCATGGCCGTACAAGTCGGGATTCAGCCGTGCTTCAAGTCTGTCGATTGGGACACGGCCATGCAAATCGTGCTTGGGCCGTGTCTTTAAATGATTGGCGAGGCACGGCCGTGTGACTTGAAGTCCAGGTCATGCCAATTTCTTGGGTTGGTCCAATTTGGTCCGTTTTAAGCCCGTTTCTCATTCTTTTCGTTCTCGGGTGCTTTTCTGAGTATAAGGCATGAAAAGAAAGGATTAAGAGCACCTTTTTACATAAATTGAGGGCTAAATCATCCAAAAGCATACTAAATATGAGATTAAAATATGTTACTTTTACGATTTATCATTTATGTAATCATTGCTTCGTATACTATAAAACTCGTGTCCTAATTTGAAGAATTGATAATGTTCATGAGATGTACCATTGATGAAATGGTGAGCATTGCGATGAGTGTTGGTATTTAATGAAAGATTTGTGTTTAATGAACATGTTTTGTTCTTGAGTTTTTGGTGAATTTAGCTAATTAGGGCTAAATTGTGACAATGAAATTTTGAAAGACTAATTTGTGAAATAAACGAAATGTATGGATTGATATGAGCATAGTGTGTATTCGGCCAAGCATGGGTAAAAGTAAATTTTGTGATTTTGTGAAATAGGGACTAAATTGTCTAAATGTAATAAGGTGAGGGTTAATCTTTAAATTACTCTAAATATGTGTTTTTGATTAAATTGAATGATTTGATGAATGAATCGGTTAAATCTGTATATGTATAGATCAAGAACCGAAGAATAGGGATTTAGATCGCGGGAAAGCGAAAGTAGTTGAATAATCAAATCCAATCGAATATCCGAATCCGAGGTAAGTCGATATACAAATAAACACATTTGAATTGATTTATTTGTGAATATATGAAATTTGAATTGCTATGAATGATACTCGAAATGATGAATATATGAATTCCGAGAAATTATCGAGAGATGGTTAATGTCTGAGAAGTCCCGTCTGAACCTAAGAATAGATAAGATAGTTTATGTCATGACATAGGTGTTCGTTATGTGATATCATGTAAGACCACGTCTGGGACGTTGGCATTGATTCGAGATTCGTGTAAGATCACATCTGGGACGTTGGCATCGAGATGAGATTTACGTGTAATACCATGTCTAGGACATTGGCATCGTATTGATTCGTGTAAGACCCTGTCTGGGACAGTGGCATCGATATTTGAATACATGTAAGACTTCATCTGGGACGTTGGCATTGTATGACTATTCCGAGCACTCTGAGTATCCTATTTAATTCCAAACGGTTCAACGGGCAAATCTGAGAAATGAACGACTATGTGAGCTGTATATCTGTTTCAGGTACGTTTGAAAAGTACACTATGTATGTATGAAAGGTAAGTGTCTATATGAACTTACTAAGTTGAATATGTCTATTGAAATGATGAGATAATATGTGAAGATATGCTTGAATGAGTTATGTGTATATGTGATATTTGAGTTGAAGGATGTGGTAAGATATGGCTAAGCATATGAGCCAAAGAATATGTGATGAATTTGTTATGAAAACTATAAATGTCATTGTATCAATATGGTTATGGGCACTTTTATGCTAAGTTTATTTGTATATGGCTTACTAAGCTTTTGGAAAGCTTACTTTGTGTGTGTTTATTCTGTTTTATAGATCGTCAAAGCTACTGAAGGCTCGACATCGTCGAGGATCGTCATCACACTACCTAAGCTCATTTTGGTACCTTTTGGAAATGTATATATTAAATATGGCATGTATAGGCTAGTCATTTGGTATATGTTTGAGATGTAAATAGTCATGTGATTTGGCTAGATAAATGTTGGTAATATGCATGAGAGAAAATGATATATGATGCATGTTTTGGTATGGCTTGATGGAAGGAAATGGCTTTTTGAATGTTAAGCTTATTAATGAATTGATGTCATAATGATTTAGTGAAGTTGATGATGAATTATGCGTGAACATATATGTGTTTTAGTTGTGCAAATTGGCATGATTGGAAATGAAATTGAATGTGGAGAAGTGTTGATTATTTGATATGTCTTTGGTTGTCAAATGTTCATGAAATGAATTGGTATTTTACTTGTAGGGTTGACCCTAGTGTTGGTGACATTTTGGCCTTGTAAATGGCATGTTTCGTATACACGGCTGTGGCACACAGTGTGCCTGTTGACTGTGTGGATAAGACAGTAGCTAGCCTAAATTTACACGGCCATAGCACATAGGCGTGTCTGGTGGCCGTGTGGATAAGTCAGTATACATGCTCTGTTTTGACATGGCCAGGACACATGGGTGTGTCTGGTAGCTGTTGGAGGCACGTGGCCTGCCCATACGGGCGTGTAACCCCTGTAACTTAGAAAAGTTTTAAATTTTTCGAGAATTTTAATTTGTGTTTGATTTAGTCCCGACCCTATTCTAATGCATGATTAAGGTCTCGTTGACTATTAAAAGGGACACTTTGATTGCGATTGATGAATAGTTTTATGAAATATCTGTTAAAGTTTCTGATCTGTCCGATAACACCTTTAGCCTTAATCCGGCGACGGATACGGGTTAGGGGTGTTACATATTGATTGTTTTGAAACCATTTTTTATTTCTTTGATTTTTCAGGATTTTCTTGTGTTTTTCCTTCAATCGTTGCAAGCATTTCTTCAGTTGTTAGAGTTATAAGGCTTTCTTGTATTTACTGCTACAATTTTTATAAACATTTTTTTCTCTACTATTATTGTCACAAGGATCTGGATCTACAAGAACACAAAAAATCTGGATCTACAAGAAGAAATAGGGTTACGAAGGATCAACCATCAAGAGGTCAAGTCCTTCACCACAGAAAATAGGCCAATCACGACGAGTCTAAGCTCGAAGAGAATAAACCTAAATATGATTTTAGTGCTCCAAGTGGGTAAGTGTTGTATTCGGGCCAAATTATGGTGATGGCAAGCCCAAGTTTTACTTGCATTTATACGCATTAAAAGTAGGCTTTCACTTTCCCCACACACATTCATTCGAGATCTCCTAAACATTTATAATGTGGCACCCAGATAGTTGATTGGTAGTTCCCAATGGCTAACCATAGGATTTATTATATTACGTGAACAAAAAAAAATGGCCCAATGTGTTGTTGTTGTAGTAAATGTACTACTTTTAAGGAAAAAAAAAGATGACAATTATCTTGGACATTTCTATGTGGCCCAGAAAGAGAGAACAAAACAACTTGTTTTTAAAAGGGTCGGCAAGTTGGCCTTAAGCCTAAATAAATATATATTGGTGGAATTTATGTTTGAGGGGGATCTTTTTGGTTTCCCATTGAATGAAAGAGACCTACAACCTTCCATTGTACTTATCACTCAAAGCTTGAGGATATTCACAATGGGCATGAGCGTTATTCTCTTATTAATATTCTTGTGATCTTAGTCATCCCTCAAGATATCTCATCCTTGGGGGTATTTTGCTTTTGTCTTCGCAATCAAAATGCTATGAGATATGTGCAAAGTGACATGGTGGAAGGGTTGAGACACTTTAGGCCTTAGAAACCACGAACATAGCCTTGGCCTTTTTATTCGAGAGATACAATTGCCAAATATCTTCACAAATTAAGGCTAGAACCTTGGAATTTCTTTTATGAGCACACCAGACTTCCAAATCGTAGATGAAAATTCATTACGGGTATCCCCACATGGTGTTGATGTAATGACTTGAAAGTCAATGGTGTTAGAAATTACTATTACGAGACCTCATTTCTGTAAATTGAGTCCGTAAATATTAAATAAGGATATTTACGAAGTTAATATTTAGATGAATTGAAATTTGGATAGTTAAGTTAGCTAAAATTGTGTTTAATTAAGGTCCAATGACTAAATTGTAAAGTCTAATCACTATAGATTTTAATTAGAAAATAGTTTGGAGACTTAAATTACAATTATTCAAAGAGCCAAAATGGTTAATAAACCATCATTAAAAACATGTTAATGTACGGTATCATTATATGCCAATTATATTAAATAATTTAAGATTTGTTTAGTTAAAATTTAGTTAATTAAGTTTAATTAATAAGTTAATCATGTATAAATAGTAAATTTAACAGAAGGAAAGAGAAGATACTATCATCTTCTTCAAAACCGTGAAAACCAAATAGTAAAAGAAAGAAGAAAGCTTTTAAGGTTCAACCATTCGACTATTAAATTGGTATGTGCAATTAAATTCTTTTCTTGTAATTTTTATAGATTTAAGGACATGGGTAGGGGTGATCGTTCGATCGAATCGAATCGAATCGACTGAAAAAATTTCGAGTTAATCGAGTTGACGAATGATATTTTATCATCCTAATTTGATTTGAAATTTTCTAGAATCGAGTCGAGTGAGATGGAATTCGAATCGAATCGAATCGAATATATTTGTTCGAGTTAAATTTTAAAAAATAATTTTGGGTCATTGCAACCACTATCACCCATCGTAATAAAATTTGTCCACCTTAATCAAATTTTTATTAACTTTCATCACCTCATAATTTATTTATTAATCTTTTATATACGGGTTAGCTTCTTTGCTTGCTTAGTTATTTCAATTATCTTGATTCTTGTCACTATGTATTTTGGAATTAAAATATATATTAAATGTAAAAATGTGATTTTTAATAAAAGTTATTTTAAATATAAAATATGAAATTGATACCAATATAAAATTTTAATACGAATATTTTATGGCATAATTAATAATTCAATTTTAATATAAATATTCAATATGACTAAACAATTCAATAATATAAATAATATAAAATGTGAAGTTTAATTTAATAATATAAATAGTAGATATAAATAAAATTATTACTATTTATGTTTAGTGATTTTTTGGATAAATTTGATTTTTATTTGAGAGTAAAAGGTGAGAAGTAAAAGTTTAGGGGAAAATAAAAATTTTGGGGAATAAAAGTTTGAGGAAAGTAAATAGGGAATAAAATTTTGGAAGGAAAATATTAAAAAAAATTTGGAGGGGGGGATGGGTTTGGGGTAGATGGGAGGTGGGATGGGAAGGGAGTAAAAGTTTTAGGGGAAAAGTGGGAGGGAGTAAAAATTTGGGGGGGGAATAAAAAGTTTTGAGGGTTTTTTGGAGTAAAATTTTGAGAAAAAGTAAATGGGAGAGTAAAATTTTGGTGGGAAATGGATTTTGGGTAGATTGGAGGGTTGGGATGGGAGGGGAATAAAAGTTTTGGGGAAAAAGTGGGAAGGAGTAAAAATTTTGAGGGAAAAGTAAAAAGGTTTGGGAGTTTGGGGTAAAAATATAAAATATTATATTTTAATATTCGAATTATTCGAGTTATTCGAATTCGAAAACTCAACTCGATTCGAACTCGAAATTCAAAAAAAAAATTCGAGTTGACTCGAATAACTCGATTAACTCAAATTATTCGATTCGTTTAACTCGAAATTCGAATTTTTTTTGATTTTTTCGAGTCGAATCAAGTTTTGCTCACCCCTAACCATGGGAGCTTGATCTAGCTAGACCATGTACCAATTTGTAAAACTGTTAAAGTTTTTAAAAAATTCATTGTTGGTTTCTTGAAGATTTAGATGTTAAATTGACAGAAATTAAGCTTAGTTTAAGAAAAGGACTAAATTGTAAAGATCAATTGTTAGTTTTGTACATTAGGGACCAAATTGAATAAAATGTAAATTTGACATGAAATTTTAATTAGAATAAGAAATATGAGGTCCCTAGTGAGTAATTGTTAAACCGGATTTCAATCCGAAGCTTTAAATTGAAATTTATGTTTGTCTCGGGTTTAGTGACTAAATTGATTAAATTGTAAAATATGCTTGATTTTGCGATTGGTTCTTATTTGAATGGAATTTGATAATATTATGTGTTTTATGATTTTATTTAGCTAAAGTTAACACGAAACTGTTGAGAGGGAAAGGAAAATCGGAAGTTGACGATGAATAGCTTAGAGTTTCAATTTGTATCTCTATGATCCGAGATCAATCTAATTACTGCATATGCATGACATTATGCATTATATAATGTCGAGGTGAGTTGTTAATGGTTATTGAGTTGAAATGCTATGGTTGAATTGAATATAGAAACAGAGATTAAATTTAATAGAATAGAAAGTTGTTTGACTTAATTGATGTAGGAAATTGGTGTGAAATTAAGCTGAATTATGTCATAATATATATAATGAAATGGTGAATTGGTGTTGAATTGAGAAAGATGGTATGTAAACTGAACCATGTGATGAAATTGAAAATTGATTACTCTATTAATTGTACAGTTTTATGTTTTGGTATATTTAATGATGCACTTACGTGTTAATATATTTGCTTCGATTTATCCGATAATGTAATTACGTGCCAATATAATTATTTTGGTTATCCGATGATACACGACATGTGCCAATATGATGGATTCAATTTATCTGATAATGCACTACATGTGTCAATATAATTACTTCAATTCATCTAATAATACACTACGATGCTAGATCGAAATACAAGGCGATGGACTGAGTCTGCGTTGATTAATAGGATTACAAACGAATGAGTTGCTTAAATGATATGCAAAGTAACGAGCAGTACAAACCAACAAAAGTCATATAAACAACCGACGAGTCCATAGTTTCCCAAGGTGAGCAAGTTTGTTGTCTATATTTTACTCCAAGTCAAATTCGACAACCGGTGGAAGCGTGGAAGGTACGTGAAGGATGAATTGGTAATTTTACCCAACGAAGCAAGGCATTCGGCAAAGTGCTTGCTTTAAAACACAAAGAAAAATAAACAAACAAACAGTGTGACGCGTCGACGGAAAAACTATAAGAACTTTCACGTGTCCGTCAAGCCAAAGCTGCTTCCTATTACGTTGCGTATATCAGTATTTCTGAGATTGATTTTGATTTTATTATGCTTTTAGTTGGGTAGAATTTGCAAATATGCTATAAGCCTATACCGATGGATATATTCAATAAAATAATAAGGCTATAAGGCTTACACGCGTCAATCAACAGCAACTTTTAAACCCGTTGCTAATTACATGTCCATCCCCATTTCCGAACTTATTTCAGTTTAAGCCCACCAGCACCAAGTTTGATCAATATTTTTGCTGACCCAAACAAAAAACAAAAAAAAATTCAAATCAACCGCGAGTAAGGGAGGAAAAAGAAAAACCCAAATCGTTTTAATCTGAGTTCGAATAATTTTAATTTTGTTGTGGCGCTTTTGCTTTTTGTTTATGGTAATTGTCTGAAAGTAGAGAGATGGTAGCTGAAGCTGAGGTTGTTTGTCACCAGAGCGTGCCGGTGTCGGACGTTCCGTTTTTTGTTAAAGGAAGTAATATTGAAGAGATCGATGAAACTCTTGCGATTCGATCGCCGAAGTTCGGACAAGTTCGTGTTGCTGAGTCCGATTTATCCCTCTCTCAACAGGTTACTCTCTCTCTCTCTCTCTCTCTTTTCCCCAACTAAATTTTTTTAGAACGGTTAGAAAGTTTCAGATGGAATATGTTCATAGCATAGCTTTGGGATTCGTAGATTTTATGTTTTCGGGTGTTTTGAGAAGGTGTTAAATTTAAAAGCTCCGGTGAATGGAATCTAGGGAATGAAAAATGAATCCTTTAGGTGCTAGTAAATGTATTATTAGTTGCTGTAATCTCAATTTAAGAGGAGATCTACTTGGTAGATTAAAGCTTAAACCTTTTACCAGATGAAAGTTTTTTCCCATTTCAGGATGCGAAATCTGTAGAAAAAGTCCCGGATCTATGTGCTGAATCCACTATTCTGCAATTTTTACCGTGCATCCGTTCAGGTAGTTTTGCCGACATCGGACCGAGAAGATACATGGAAGATGAACATATTAGAATAGATAATTTATCATCACATTTGGGATCCATTTTCAAGTTTCCAAAGCCTAGTGCGTTTTATGGGGTAATTACTTTTCGGCCAATGTTGCTACTGTCTTAATTCGATGATGTTGTACGACTTGTTAACTAATTTCTGGTTCTATTTTGTATGCAGGTGTTTGATGGTCATGGCGGTCCTGAGGCAGCTGCGTATGTTAGGAAACATGCACTTCGATTCTTTTTCGAAGATGTCAAATTTCCCCAGACATGTGAGGTTGATGATGTTTTCTTGGAAGGGGTTGAGAACTCGCTCCGGAAATCATTTCTTCTTGCAGACCTAGCTCTTGCGGGTGATTGTACGGTGAATAGCTCTTCTGGGACAACAGCACTTACTGCTCTGATATTTGGAAGGTAACTTCATGCTTTATAGCATTGATTGCTATATATTTACTTGAGTGTATTGTTTTCAGCTTCTAAATCTATACCTGATTTCTGTGTGCTTTAGGCTTCTAATGGTGGCCAATGCTGGTGATTGCCGAGCAGTTCTCTGCCGAAAAGGGGAGGCAATAGATATGTCTGAAGACCACAGACCTATATATCCTTCAGAACGGAGGAGAGTAGAAGAGCTGGGAGGGTTTATTGATGATGGGTATCTTAACGGTGTTCTGTCAGTTTCTCGAGCCTTGGGGGATTGGGACATGAAGTCCCCAAAGGGTTTGCCATCACCTCTCATTGCAGAGCCCGAGTTCAGACGGATGGTTCTTACAGAGGATGATGAGTTCCTCATCATCGGGTGTGATGGAATTTGGGATGTTATGTCAAGTGAGCATGCAGTAAGCCTAGTTCGCAGAGGGTTGCGACGGCATGATGATCCTGAGCAATGTGCTAAAGACCTTGTCATGGAAGCCTTACGTCGCAACACATTTGACAATCTCACGGTGATTGTTCTATGCTTCTCCGCACCTGACAGCCGAGAGCAACCATCACCTCGGCAAAGAAGATTGAAGTGTTGTAGTCTATCAGCAGAAGCCCTATGTAGTTTGAGGAGTTTGTTGGATGGAAATGCCAATCGGTGAATTTAAGTACTCAAAAAAAAACTAAATCCAACAAGCTTTTAGTATTACAAGAATCAAAACATGGTAACATTCTACATCATGTAAATGAGGTCTTCCGGTGAATGTAAATACAATTTTTAGATGATACTATTTGTTAGTAGGGGTACATTCGTACTGTTTCTGGCTGCTTCAGTTAGAGTCTATAAAAAGCAGCTACCAGTTTTGCAGGGCTTAAGGGGAATGTACATACAGGATGGTCCAATATATATATATATATATATATTGTTGGTTAGTTATACTGTCAATAGATATATTTATCAATTAGGGTTTTGCAGAATATGAACATTGAAGATCTTATCAATGAAAATTTGATGCAGTTATTTCCAACCCTCAAAATTGCATCTGGTTTAATGGAATTACAGAGCTTATGCAAAATAATAATAATAATAATAATAATGTGATAAAATCTTCAAATCAGGTAGATATTTGAAGAGATGAATGAAGAACTATACAAGACGAGATTTGATTGTCCCACACGGTGGGTATTGGGATTGAATATAGGTGAATCAGCGATTATTATTGGCAAAAGGACGCACCCAGATGAAATGATTATCTTGTTGAGCTTGAACTTTTAGCAAATTTTGCAAATCGGTCCATACCTCGTTCCAGCAAATTTTCCATGAAAGGTTGAAGTACCTGAATATATCAGAAAAATGACGGATTACTTCATGTTAACCTCAAAATGATGAAAAAGATTACTTACGGAAGCCACCGGAATCAAAAGTTGAGGAACTTCGTATGAAATTCTTAGCTGAAAAGAAAAAAAGGAGTGCAGCAAGTGAGTAAAGTTCGAATAAAAACACTCATTAGCTCTCGTCTATGGTTTTATCATATCGGTCTTACAACAGCAACATCAATCTAACAGGTTATATATGCTCATAGTGTGATGAAAATATAGTGTAGAGCTGCCTCACATCTACTAAACAGGATGAGGGACCTTTCGGATAGAATCGAACAGCACCCCTACCATGTTAAAAGCCCAGTTAGTGTTAATTTATAAAGCTTTAGATGTCAAAAAACACAGAGCAGAGCTAAACCCAGAAACTGTCCTAAAAGAAATGAGTGGATAACAAACTGGGTTATAGGGTTCTTTTGTGCTTGCCTGTTACCAAGTCCTTCCAAAGATCTCCAGTGAATTTTCTGATTGGGAATGGGCTGCACCATAAACACTATTGAATCAAAATTTGCAACAAAAACTTACCAAATTGAAAGGATAAGAGATGATTGATACATACTTGCATATTTTTAGCAAGCCAAGAGTATTCAATATTACGACCAAATGCTTTATATTTCACGAACCACCGTGACAAATCGGGCTTGTCTTCTAATACCTAGTTACACAAAACAAAGAAGCAAGCTCACAAATATCCTGCCCTTGTACCATATATACATACAATACTTGCCTTCACAGATGAAACGAATGGCATCCAATTGGGAATTGCTTCTCGATCAGAGTACAATTGGTAAGCCACCGAGGCAGGAACATCAATTTCCATTTTTACCCTGAATTCAGTCAACAAAAATTCAGTCCAACCTATACTTGCTTGTTTATGAGGAAAAAGAAGAGAGAGAGAGAGAGAGAGAGAGAGAGAGATTATGAAACAGACGTGCAATCCTGCCATTTCATGAGAGGAGAAAAGGGCTTGGAGGAAGTGAAAAAGGAGGGCTTCTTAGAGGAACCATATGGGATTCTGATGAAGGAAGGTGGCTTCAAAGGAGGGACTCTGCAATTGAATGTTGGATTTGTTTTAGTTGGGAAGACAAGGGTGACGCTAAGTGATTGTGGTCTTGAAATGAAGGAAATTGCAGACGAACACATATCTGCTAGACTTTTTTGTTGCAGAAAACAAATTTTCAACAGAAATAAATGAAAGATTGAAGGTGACCGGACTCCACACCAAACTCCACCCAAAATTTCTGCTCTTTGTAATTATATAATTTTTATGTAATATATCTGCATGACAAAAAGAAAACTTTAATTTTTGTGGAATGAGTAGCAAAGTACGAGTTTGATTGGATGTGGTCACTGAGGCCTTTGCCACGCGTTTGAGTTTTGCACAAATGAAGGAAACGTGAAAATCAAGATGAAACAAATTATGCTTAGATATCTTTTTTAACGGCTCTATTTATTATTTTAATCTTAATTTAATCTTAATTTAATTTTAATCTTAAGGTGGAGGCCTTATGTTGTTATTGATCCATTTTTATGATAGTGGATGTTTAAATGACTTAATAACCTTATTGCACTTTTGTTTTATATGTTTAATAAAAAGGGCAAATAGGTAAAATGTTAAATATTAATAAGTAAATGAAAGAAAAAGATGAATGTATCATCTTTCTTATTACCGAAAGTCGGAGGAAGAATAAGGGTTTGAAGTTTTGTAATTTTCGACTAGAATTTGGCTAAATTCAAGGTATGTTTGAGCTCGGTTTTTGATAATTTCTACTATTGTTGTAATTTTGTGAATTGATGATGTTTATCAAGCTCATGTTGTAATTTTGTGAATTGATGATGTTTTTGTGATGAGCCATTGATGAATGTGTGAGCTATGTGCTAGATGATAGTGATATATGAATACTTGGTGTTGGATTAACATGTTTTGTCTTTGGATTTTTGATGAAATTGAGTATTTTGGGCTAAATTGTGAAAAGTGTAAATTGAGGGACTAAAATGTAAAATAAATGAAATATGTGGACTCCTATGAGACTAAGGAGAATTTGGCCTAAGCATAGTGTAATGAAATTTTGAGTATTTGATGATTTTGTGAGATAGGAACTAAAGTGTTGAAATGTGAAAATATGAGGGCTATTTTGTAAAATACCCTAAATATGTGTGTTTGGATTAAAATGAATGAATTGATGATTTAATGGATTGAATTTAAATGTGTATAGACTAAGAACGGAGAGGTTCGGATCGAGATCGAGGCAAAAACAAAGTGCTCGATTAATCGACCATTTCGTTATTTTGACATTCGAGGTAAGTTCGAATATAATACTAGTTGTAAACTTTATCTATGTGATATAAATTGAATGGATGTATATGTATCTATGAGATTTGAAATGCTATGTGCTGAATTGAGATAAAGGGGCACTAAGTGTGCGAAATTTGAAACGAGAAAAAGATGATTGGCACTGTGTGTGCGAAAAGATAGAAGCTTCGGCTTATCGATTTGGCACTGTGTGTGCAATACTGATATAAGTTCGGTTTGATGTATTGGCACTAAGTGTGCGAATAAACCAATGGAATAGCAAGGGTTGAACGAGAGGTAATATCGAACAATTGAGTAGCATAAATGGTAAGTAACTATGTGTTGATCAAGGTACGTTTGAACTTATGTGGTTGATGATAGATTTAAGAGTTGAATGAATAGATAATTGAGTATGTGGTTGAGATTGATAATGTGCCTAGTTGTGCCTTTATCTATGTGATGGTACATATATATATACTTATTGATGTTGTAGTATCAAGTAATATGTATTATATTACGAACTTACTAAGCTTTGGAAAGCTTACTGTGTGATTTAGTTCTCTACCTTGCAGTGTCAGTAAAACTAACTCGGATCTGGGATCGTCAACTTCTCAATCACACTATCGGCATTCTATTTTGGTACTTTGAAAAGATTTATATAGCTAGAATATGGCATATATAGACTAGGAAACTGAATCAAGTTTGAGGTTTGTAATTAGCAATAAGATGTGGCTAGATATGTGATAGGTTTGGCATGAATGAATGTGATATGTGTGATGCATCTTTTGGCATGATTTGTAGATTGATAAATTTGCTATTTAGTGGTAACTTTGTGTTGATAAATGCTAGTAGGGGTAGTGAGATTTGGGAATGAATTATGCTTGTGATAGAATAAGTATTGGTATTGAATTGGGTATTATTAGAGTTGGTATTGATTGGATGTTTTAAATTGCTAAATTGGTATGCTTTTAGATGGCAATATGTACATGAGATGTTTGGTTGATTGGCTTGTAGGTTTGACCCTAAGTGGGTGGCATGTTAGCCTTACAAAAAATAGCCTATAATGTCGCACGGTTGGGGCACACGGGCATGTCTTAGACCGTGGGTAAATTGGCAGAATGTGGTTTAAACTACACACGGCCATGGCACGAGCGTGCCTACAGGTCGTGTGAGAAACGGCAATAAATGACCTTATAGGACATGGCCTTAGCAAATGGGAGTGCCTGTTAGCCGTGTTGATTTTGGCAGTATGTAACCATGGGGAGGTCACACAGGTGTGTCATGTAGCCGTGGGAGAGGCATGGCCTACCCCCACGGGTGTGTTTCCCTTGTATTTTAGAAAAGTTTTAAATTTTCATGAAAATTTTATGTGTTTCGGTTTAGTCCCGACTCGATTTATAAGCATGCTTAGAGTCTCGATGACTCATTTAAGGGACACTATGATTGTATATGAATGTGTTTGATGGTGATTGATTTTGTGTCGTGAATGTGATGTGAAATGATCCTATTGTTCGATAATGTCTCTAAACCCTATTCTGGCGACGGTCTCGGGTTAGGGTGTTATAATTTTATTGGTATCAGAGCTACGGTTTAGTCGATTCTCAGACTAACGTAGCGTGTGTGAGTCTAGCTATACATGTCATATTGTAAAATTACGATAGTGATGAAATCTGACAGTTAAAATGTGTTTTAATATAGTAATGGATCTCGATCGAGCAGTTGCTGACGATGTAGAGAGTAATGCGCCTGCTCCGCTCAAGGGACAGCGTCGGCCACATCAAGGCCAAATGATAGTGGTGAGGAAGGTGAGGCTAAGCAAGCCTTCTTCCGTATGATGAGTGAATGGTTTTTGAAATTTGTTAGAACAAATCTGACTGCCCTACAACCTCCACCCCCACAAGTACCTGTTGTGCCACAAGTTATAGATCCGATCAGATTGATAAATTTCTTGTGGATAAGATTCGCAAATATGGGGTGAAGAGTTTAGGGCCACAGCTGATGACGATGCTGAGCGAGCCGAGTTTTGGCTTAAAAATACAATCAGAATATTTGATGAGATGTCGCTGAACCCTGAATAGTGCATTAAGTGTGCAGTTTCTTTGTTGAGAGACACGACTTACAATTGGTGAAAAACATTGATATCTGTAGTTCCGAGAGAGAGAATAACCTGGGATTTCTTTCAAT
Organism: Gossypium rotundifolium; assembly: GCA_025506655.1. Classification (NCBI taxonomy): domain Eukaryota; kingdom Viridiplantae; phylum Streptophyta; class Magnoliopsida; order Malvales; family Malvaceae; genus Gossypium; species Gossypium rotundifolium. The sequence goes on from CP106728.1 coordinate 54,450,972, forward strand.
ACGAGTTTAGAAAGAAGTATATCAGTCAGACTTCATTGATCAGAAACGTAAAGAGTTTTTAGAGCTGAAACAGGGCCGTTTGTCTGTTACTGAGTACGAGCGAGAATTTGTACGATTGAGTCAATATGCTAGAGAGTGTTTCTACCGAAGCTACTATGTGCAAACGTTTTATAGAGGGATTGGATGAAGACATTAAGTTGTTGGTTGGAATACTAGATATAAATGAATTTGTTGTATTAGTTAAAAGAGCATGCAAAGTTGAGGAGCTCGGTAAAAAAAAAGAAAGCTAATTCTGAGGCTCGTGATGAAAGAAAGAGATTGATGAATAAGTTCTCTCAATCTTTAGCAAAGAGATATAAAGATGCAAGCAATCGTTCAAATGCCTCGTTTGGACATCCAAATAAAGATCGTTCGAGATAAAGTACTAGTTTATGAATTCAAGCTCCGAATGAAATAAGTGTTGGCAGTGTTAAGAGTAACAAGCCCGAATGTAGACAATGTGAGAGACGACATGTGGGAGAGTGCTGGGGTAAGTATAACAATAGAACATGCTATAAATGTGGATCTCGAGATCATTTCATTCGAGAATGCCCAAAGATAGTCGAAGAATAAAATGTTCAGAACGAAAGACCAAGTAATGTGACGGTCAGAGGTAGACCACCCAGGAGCATCAGAAATATGAATGAAAGTCAGAGAGGAACGACTGATACAGTTGTAAGGTTAGAAGCAAGAGCACTTGCCCGAGCCTATGCTATACGTGCACGAGAGAAAGCATCATCTCTAGACGTGATTACTAGTACTTTCACTTTATTTGATACTGATGTCATTGCATTGATAGATCCTGAATCAACTTATTCCTATGTGTGTATGAATTTAGTATCGAATAAGACTCTACCAGTTGAGTCTACTGAATTTGTGATTAGAGTATCGAACCCCTTAGGCAAGTGTGTTTTGGTGGATATGGTGTGCAAAAATTGCCCGTTGAAGTTTCGTGATTTATGTTTCCCGGTCAATTTGATGTTGTTACCATTTGATGAATTCGACATAATTCTGGGTATGGATTGACTTACTTTGCATAATGCCATCATGAATTGTAAGAGAAAGAATGTTGAATTGAAGAGTCAGAATGGTGAGATAGTTCAAATTGAGTCTAATGATATGAAAAGACAACCAGCTATTGTATATGTGATAAAAGCTATGAACTATGTAAGAAAAGGTTGTAAAGCTTATTTGGCATACGTGATTGATACAAAAGTATCGGAAAGGAAAGTTGAATCTGTGCTTGTGATATGTGAGTTTCCAGATGTGTTTCAAAAGAGTTACTAGGCTTACCTCCTATTAGAGAAATTGAATTTGGTATTAAGTTAGTGTCGGGACCGCTCCTATTTCAATAGCTCCATACAGAATGGCACCAACAGAATTGAAAGAGTTGAAATCTCAGTTGCAAGAATTGACCAACAGAGGATTTACACGACATAGTTTTTCATTTTGGGGAGCTCCTGTATTATTTGTGAAAAAGAAAGATAGAACTATGAGAATGTGTATTGATTATCGATAATTGAACAAAGTGACGATAAAGAACAAATATATGTTACCTCAGATCGATGATTTGTTTGATCAGTTGAGAGGAGCTACAGTATTTTCTAAGATAGATTTGAGATCGGGCTACTATCAGTTGAGAGTTAAAGAATCTGATGTGCCAAAAATTGCATTCAGAACGAGGTATGGACATTATGAATTCTTAGTGATGCCTTTTGGACTAACAAATGCCCCTGCAATGTTTATGGATTTGATGAATCGAATATTCAAACCGTATTTAGATCGCTTCATGGTGGTGTTTATTGATGATATTTTGATTTATTCGAGTGATGAGACGCAACATGCCGAGCATTTGAGAATCGTGCTACAAACTCTGCGTGAGAAACAGTTGTATACAAAGTTTAGTAAGTGTGAATTTTGGTTGCCTGAGGTCGGTTTTACGGGGCATATTGTATCCATTCTTTGGGATACGAGTCGATCCGCATAAAATCTCTGCTATTTTGGAATGGAAGCCTCCGAGAAATATGTCTGAAATTTGTAGTTTTCTGGGACTAGCGGGATATTATAGACGATTTGTGAAAGGCTTCTCAATGATTGTGACTCCTTTGACAAAGTTGTTATAGAAGGATGCTAGATTCAAGTGGTCAGAAAAGTGTCAATAGAGTTTTGAACAGTTGAAGGTGTTGTTAACAGAAGCACCAGTGTTGATTCAACCTGAATCAGGCAAAGAGTTTATAGTTTATAGTGATGCATCGTTAAATGGTTTGGGCGTGTCTTTGATGCAAGAAGGAAAAGTCATCGCTATGCTTCGAGACGCTTAAAACCGCATGAAAAGAATTATCCAACGCATGATCTTGAATTGGCTGCAATTGTATTTGCATTGAAGATTTGGTGTCACTATTTATTCGGTGAAAAATGTCATATTTATACTGATCATAAGAGTTTAAAGTATTTGATGACTCAGAAATATTTGAACTTGCGACAGAGAAGATGGTTAGAATTGTTAAAAGACTACGAACTTATGATAAATTACCTCTCGTAAAGCTAATGTTGTAGCTGATGCTTTGAGTCAGAAATCGTTATATACCTTACGAGCTATGAGCAATCAGATGGATCTGTGTGATGATGATACGGTTGTAGCTAAATTGAAAGTAAAATCGTTGTTTATACAGCGGATATGTGAGACTCAGAAGATTGATATTGAGTTGTTAGTAAAAAGAGTTCAATGTAATTCGAATGCAGAATCAGAATTTAGAGTTGATAGTAATGATTGTTTGAGATTCAAAGATCGGATTTGCATTCCGAGAAATTCAGAGTTGATTCAAATAATTTTGACTAAAGCTCACAATGGTCATTTGACTGTACATCCGGGGAGTACGAAAATGTATAATGATTTCAAACAGTTCTATTAGTGGCATGGTATGAAGAGAGATATTTCTGACTTTGTGTCGAAATATTTAGTTCGTCAGCAAGTTAAGGCTGAACATCAAGTTTCGTCCGGTTTAATGCAATCGATTATGATTCCTGAGTGGAAATGGGAGAAGATCACAATGGATTTTGTGTCGGGTTTGCCCTTATCTCCAAGCAAGAAAGATGCGATCTGGGTGATAGTTGATAGATTGATGAAATCAGCTCATTTCATTCCGGTGAGAACCGATTATTCTTTAGATAAGTTGGCTGAATTGTATATCGATGAGATTATGAGATTGCGCGGAGTACCGTTATCTATAGTGTCTGACAGAGATCCGAGATTTACCTCACGATTTTGAAAGAAATTACAATATGCTTTAGGCATAAAATTGCATTTCAGTACTGCTTTTCATCCGTAAAAAGATGGTCAATCCGAGCGAATCATTCAAATTCTTAAAGACATGCTGAGATGTTGCATACTTGAATTTGAAAGCACGTGGGAAAGGCATTTATCGTTGATTGAGTTTGCGTATAACAACAATTTTCAATCTAGCATTAAAATGGCACCATATGAGGTTCTTTACGGTCGAAAGTGTCGAACTCCATTGTATTGGACCGAGCTGAGTGAGAACAAGATTCACAGGGTTGATCTTATAAAAGAGACTGAGCAGAAAGTGAAAGTAATTCGTGACAGTTTGAAAGCAGCCTCAAATCGTCAGAAGTCTTATGCAAATTTGAAACGAAAGGATATTGAATTTGAGGTTGGGGATAAAGTGTTTCTGAAAGTATCTCCGTGGAAGAAGATACTTTGATTTGGCAAAAATGACAAGTTGAGTCCGAGGTTATTGGACCATATGAAATCGTTGAACGAGTTGGACCGGTTGCTTATAGATTGAGATTGCCATCTAAATTAGAAAAGATCCATAATGTGTTTCATGTGTCAATGCTTCGACGGTACAGATCAGATCCATCTTATGTGATTTCTCCTACTGAGGTTGAGATTCAGTTAGACTTGTCGTATAGTGAAGAACCGATCTAAATTTTGGCACGAGAGACTAAAGAGTTGAGAAACAAAAGAATTTCCTTAGTGAAGGTATTGTGGCACAAACACGAAATTGAAGAGGCTACGTGGGAGCTTGAGAACGTTATGAGAGAGCAACATCCACAACTATTCACTGGTAAGATTTTCGGGGATGAAAATCCCTAAGGGGGGAGTTGTAATAGCCTAGGTTAGACCCTAGTCGGAACAGTGGTTTGAGACCACAAATTCGAGGTCGTAAAAATATTTTAATGATATTTTCTGTGTGAAGGATATGTGACATGACCTGTGTAAAAATTCTTTGTGATGATTTGATCGTTTTAATACCGAATTAAGAGAAAAGACTTAATTGCAGAGAGAGTAAAATGTTGTGTGCTGATTTATGAGTACTTAAATGTAGTTGACTTTTTAAGGTGGAGGCCTTATGTTGTTATTGATCCATTTTTATGATAATGGATGTTTAAATGACTTAATAACCTTATTGCACTTTTGTTTTATATGTTTAATAAAAAGGGCAAATAGGTAAAATGTTAAATATTAATAAGTAAATGAAAGAAAAAGATGAATGTATTATCTTTCTTATTGTCGAAAGTTGGAGGAAGAATAAGGGTTTGAAGTTTTATAATTTTTGACTAGAATTTGGCTTAATTCAATGTATGTTTGAGCTCAGTTTTTGATAATTTCTACGTTTTTTTAATCGTTGCTTCTTCTACTATCAAGCCCATATTGTAATTTTGTGAATTGATTATGTTTTTCTGATGAGCCATTGATGAATGTGTGAGCTATGTGCTAGATGATAGTGATATATAAATATTTGGTGTTGGATTAGCATGTTTTGTCTTTGGATTTTTGATGAAAATAAATGAAATGTGTGAACTCCTATGAGACTAAGGAGAATTCGGCCTAAGCATAGTGTAATAAAATTTTGAGTATTTGATGATTTTGTGATATAGGGACTAAAGTGTCAAAATGTGAAAATGTGAGGGCTATTTTGTAAAATGCCTTAAATATGTGTGTTTGGATTAAAATGAATGAATTGATGATTGAATGGATTGAATTTAAATGTGTATAGACCAAGAACGGAGAGGTTCGGATTGAGATCGAGGCAAAGACAAAGTGCTCGATTAATCGACCATTTCGGTATTTTGACATCCGAGGTAAGTTCGGATATAATACTAGTTGTAAACTTTATCTATGTGATATAAATTGAATGGATGTATATGTATCTATGAGATTTGAAATGCTATGTGCTGAATTGAGATAAAGGGGCACTAAGTGTGCGAAATTTGAAACGAGAAAAAGATGATTGGCACTGTGTGTGCGAAAAGATAGAAGCTTCGGCTTATAGATTTGGCACTGTGTGTGCGGTATTGATATAAGTTTGGTTTAATGTATTGGCACTAATTGTGCGGTGATGATTATGTTTCAGTTATGAAATTGGTACTAAGTGTGCGAATAAACCAATAGAATAGCAATGGTTGAACGAGAGGTAATATTGAACAATTGAGTAGCATAAATGCTAAGTAACTATGTGTTGATCAAGGTACGTTTGAACCTATGTGGTTGATGATAGATTTAAGAGTTGAATGAATAGACAATTGGGTATGTGGTTGAGATTGATACTGTACCTAGTTGTGCATTTATCTATGTGATGGTACATATATATACATATTGATGTTGTAGTATCAAGTAATATGTATTATTACGAACTTACTAAGCTTTGGAAAGTTTACTGTGTGATTTGTTTCTCTGCCTTGCAGTGTCAGTAAAGCTAGCTCGGATCCCGGATCGTCAGCTTCTCAATTACACTATCGGCATTCTATTTTGGTACTTTGAAAAGATGTATATAGCTAGAATATGGCATGTATAGACTAGAAAACTGAATCAAGTTTGAGGTTTGTAATTAGCCATAAGATGTGGCTAGATATGTGATAGGTTTGGCATGAATGAATGTGATATGTGTGATGCATCTTTTGGCATGATTTGTAGATTGATAAATTTGTTATTTAGTAGTAACTTTGTGTTGATAAATGCTAGTAGGGGTAGTGAGATTTGGGAATGAATTATGCTTGTGATAGAATAAGTATTGGTATTGAATTGGGTATGATTAGAGTTGGTATTGATTGGATGTTTTAAATTGCTAAATTGGTATGCTTTTAGATGGTAATATGTGCATGAGATGTTTGGTTGATTGGCTTGTAGGTTTGACCCTAAGTGGGTGGCATGTTGGCCTTGCAAAAAATGGCCTATAATGTTGCATGATTGGGGCACACGGACATGTCTCGGACCGTAGGTAAATTGGCAGAATGTGGTTTAAATTGCACACGGCCATGGCACAGGCGTGCCTATAGGTCATGCGAGAAATGGCAGTATATGACCTTATAGGACACAGCCTTAGCACACGGAAGTGCTTGTTAGCCGTGTTGATTTTGGCAGTATGTAACCATGGGGAGGTCACACGGGTGTGTTATGTAGTCGTGGGAGAGGCACGACCTACCCCCACGGGCGTGTCTCCCCTGTATTTTAGAAATATTTTAAATTTTCATGAAAGTTTTATATGTGTTTCTGTTTAGTCCCGACTCGGTTTATAAGCATGCTTAGAGTCTCGATGACTCATTTAAGGGACACTATGATTGTATATGAATGTGTTTGATGATGATTGACTTTGTGTCGTGAATATGATGTGAAATGATCCTATTGTTCGGTAATGCCTCTAAATCTTATTCCGACGACGGTCTCGGGTTAGGGGTGTTACAATTTGACCCATGCCCTCCGAGGTTGTCCCTTTGCGAAGGATGTGTGGATGCTAGTACTTCGAAGACAGCTTAAACAAAGGTTATTTTCTTCTCCTTTCCTTATTGGTTTTCACTTAACCTTTGTTTTCATGAAAGATTGCAGGATAGTGGACTCTTTTGGCCGTGTTTATTTGGTTTAATTGCGTGGCGTATCTAGAAGAATAGAAATCTTTTTATCTTTCAGAAGCTTTCCTGGTCAGCAAATGAGGTGATTAAGAACTCTAGCTGCTGGGCTCGACAATATGATACATGAATGGGAACCAATAAAATGGCTAATCACAGGTTGACTTCTGCAAATATCTCGGATAATACCTAGGTTCTTTCCAAGGAAGGAGCTGTGGTCAAAAATTCTGCATATGCTGCCACAGGAGGCGTGGCTAGAGATCATGAAGGAAATTGGATTGTGGGGTTCGTCCTTTTTTTAGGAGTTTGTTATGTGGTTTGATGAAATTCTTATTTTGCTCAATAAGGGATACAGGAAAATCTCGATCTTGACTGATAATCTTGAAGTCGTTCAAGTCTTGTCTGAACCTGATTTGGAGGACTCCAGATTACTGTTCTCAGAAGAGCTTAGCGCATCATGAGGGCGAAAGGAAAGTGGCTGATTAAACATATCCCAAGAAATTGGAATTTGGTGATAGATCGCCTTACTAAATTCAGCCTGAATTGGAAATCAAGTTTACAAGTTTTTAATGAGGCTCCCAAGGAAGTTATTGATTTGTTACAGGAAGACAAAGATAACTGTTGTTTTATGTAGTTAATTTTATTCATTTTCTTTTCATCAGAAAAAAATTGAAAGGATAGGAAGTCATAGTTAGAGAAGGCATCGAGAGGTTAGGGGGAAGGGAGTTGTAGGTGAATGAGAAACTCTTTTAATCTACTAAGTTTTTTTATAAATATTTAGTAGATTAAACGAATTTTAATCCCATAAATCTAAGGTTTTTTGTAGAGAGATATTTGTAGCTAATAAAATTATGACATGAGTGAAAATTAAGGGCTTTAATGGTAAAAACAATAAATTATGGACTTATTTAACTACAAAATAAATTGTTTAAACATACCATAATAGTTTGAGGATTGCCCCTTCGGCAAAAGTCATTAGGGAAAAAAATCAGTGTCTTTGTCTGCGAATTAAATATTTAATAGGGTGCTTACCAAAAGGAAAATGTCAGAGCTGACGTAATAGGGAAAAGGAATTTATGTTTATATAATCCCCTTGTAATTATCTATAAAATATTTAACAATTGAGTTTGACCGGCGGCTTGCTACACAATCTAAACTATTGCCTAGTTGCATACAAAAATCTAAAATAATACATGGACTTCCCTAAGGCGAACGATTGATTATAAATACACAAGATGTTGTGTTTCTCCAATACTGTAGAGAGTAAACATGTTTTATTGTTACCATTCTATGTGTGAGATGTTGTTGTAGGTTGGAAGGTAAGGTAGCTCTTATCGCTGGTGCCGCCAGCGGGATTGGTGAGGAGACGATGAGGTTATTTGTGGAACATGGGGCTTTTGTTGTCATTGCTTATGTCCAAGATGATCTCGGGAACAAAGTCGCGGCATCCATCGGCCTAGACAAGGTTAGTTACTGTCACTGTGACGTAAGAGACGAGAAGCAGGTAGAGGCAACAGTGAGTTACGCGGTGGAGAAATATGGAAGGCTGGACATTTTGTTCAGCAATGCTAGTGTCTATGGACCGTTACCTGGGATCTTGGAACTTGACGTCAATGGCTTCGACAACACCATGGCCACAAATGTTCGAGGTGTTGCAGCCACGATCAAGCATGCCGCTCGTGCTATGGTGGCTAAAAACATACGCGGATCCATCATATGCACTGCGAGTGTAGCATCTTGCGTAGGAGGAATCGCAACGATTGGTTATACGACATCGAAACATGCTGTTGTAGGACTTGTTCGAGGAGCATGTAGTGATCTAGGGGGTTACGGGATCAGAGTGAATTGCGTTTCTCCATTTGAAGTGGCCACGCCTCTTGCTTGTAAAATTTTCGATATGGAACCAAGTGAAGTAGAGGCCAATACTTGTTCTAGGAGCAACTTGAAAGGTATTGTGTTGAAGGCTAGACACATTTCGGAGGCTGTATTGTTTCTTGCTTCTGATGAATCCGTTTACATCAGTGGCAAAAACTTGGCAGTTGATGGAGGCTTTTCAGTGGTTAATCGCAGTTTTCCAGAAGTTCAAAACTAATGCTAGTCATCACTGTTAGAACGCAATATTTAATAAAGATTGGCCATTAATTCGGCTCCTATTTAAAACTTTATCAGCCAAGTTCGACCGGCACATTGCATGTGCATTTTCCTTGTAATCTGCAAACACACACACACACGGGGATATATATATATATATATATTATATTCACAAATCCATCAGCCTTGTCTGCCAAAATCTCAATTGTTTCCTGAAACTTTTTTATTGTTTTAAGTAAAAGAATGAAATAACCCTTCCTTGAATGTGGGAGGGTTCAAGTATAGAAGCGTGGAGCTAGCAAATTGGGTCAATAAGCCACGCAGTTCAATAACACTAATGATGACTAAAAAACTTGAAGCTGAAGCCAAGAAGATTGGCACATTAATTCAACAACAACTACAATATAACAATATTGTTTCAATTGGATTAGATCGAGAATCAATACGAATTAGTTGAACCGAATAAAAAAATTGATTGAATCAAAATTATTTATTTTAATTTTTAATAAATTTTTAATCGGATCGATCAGAATAGCAAGCCAATGACCATCAATCCAATTTAAAAAAATATTAAAATATACATTGAACAACTACAAAAAAAACAAATGCTATTTATTCACGGTTAGAAAACAACCAATAAAATATTAACAAGGTTCACTAAAATAGAATGAAATTGTATTCTATGAAAATGAAATAGTATTATGCGGTAATAGAACAGAGCTTCAATAAAATATAATAAGTGTCGAAACCATTTTTTGTTTAACGGGCCGATTTTAAAATACAAAAATGGAGTCGCCACCAATCTTTTTTGAAGTGTGATTGGGCCACTTTTGAAAACATTTTGGTCTACGGATTTTAAGAAAACGGGCTCGGGAGCCGGTTACGCACGAGGAAGGATTAGCACCCTCGCAACGCCCAAAATTGGTACCGTGTTGATTGATTAATGTCCTTAATATTGAAAATAAAAAAATATTTTAGAGTATGAAAAAATGTTTGGATGACTCGTATTGGATATCGAAACTCTCTTGTTCCGAAAAGCTGAAATATCATGTCCAGCACGATAGGACACGATGCTTCAAACTCTCGATACCAAGATCATTTTATGATTTCCAAAATATATGTAGTGCAATTTGAAAAGGGGTATTTCACTATTTGGCTAAACTAAAAATCGAAACCCAAAGACGATTGGGAACGATCTCTAATTTCCAAACATGAAATATTGCCTTATTTAGGAAAACACGATAAAGAATCTTTGAAGGATATTTAGTTGTTTAGATGAATGTAAAATCGAAACCCAAAGACGATTGAGCACGAATTTCTTGAACTTCCAAATACGAAACATTGCCTTATTTTTCAAAAATATGATCAAAATCTTTAAAGGATATTTAGTGATCTAGACGAGCGAAAAGTCGAAACCCAGCATGATTGGGCACGATTTCTCGAAGTTCCAGATACGAAATATTACCTTTGTGAAACCCTTTTTATGAATTTTGGAATAAAAATAAAAAATGTTGAAATGTAAATGCAATAATAACAAAGGATAATAATAGTAGATACGAAAGGAAGAACGAAAAATAAACGATAATATTATAAATAAAAAATATGTGATCAATAACACAAACAATAATAATAATATATACACATGGAAAAAATAATAATAGTGGTAGTGACGAAAATAATAATGATAATAAAAACACTAATAAATATGATAATAAATAAAATGACAATAAGTACAATAAAAGTAAAAAATATTTTTAGTAATAAAACAATGTAACGATAGATATAGTAATAATAAATATAGTATAATAATAATATATATGTAAACTAATAATAAAAAAAGAAAATCACAAAATAATATTGGCAAGAATAAAATAATAAGAATACTTTGAAATAATAATGTAAATAATAAAAGTAATAAGAGTACTAATAATAATAACAAATATAATACTAATAATAAATATAATCATAGTCATAATAATATGTATATAATAAGAATAATAATAATAAATAATAAATAATAAGAAAATAAGATAATAATAGTATTAATAAAACAGTAATAATAAAAATACTAAATATAATAATATATATATATATAAATAACATAGTAGTAATAGTAAAAATAACACTAAAAATGATAACAATAATAAAAAAATGACAAGAATAAAATAATAAACAAAAGAAAATAAGAAAAAGGGACTAAATTAAGCTAAAATGAAAACTCTAAGTAATTTTAAAGAAAATAGAAGGATTAGGGCAATTGCAACACGCGAGAAACCTAGGGGGCCAAAACAAGAATAAACCCTCCCATCAAAGCAGGCGTTTAAACGAGGACTCAATTGAAATCGAAGCAAATTTTGGGGCCGATTCAGAATAATAAAACCCGATTTTAAAACCAATAAAAGCGGAGGGCTAAACGCATAATTAGCCCTCCAGCAAAAACACGGATCCTATCCTCATGCGGGTCGTCATGGTCGAGAGACCAAAACGACGTCGTTTGGCCTGACCTGATGCCCAAAACAGTAGCCGTTTAATGTAGCTATAAAAGCCAAAAACCCTCCCAAAATTCATTTTATCTCTTCTAAAAAAATCCAAAAACCTCTCAAAGCTCTCTCTCCTTCTCCCACCGATGGGAGGCCGGCAACGTCCGGTCGTCGGACCGTCAGAACGCCACATCACGGCCATCACAAGACGTGGCTGAAATCCAAAAAGGTTCGTTTCTTTCCCTTTTTTTTTAAAAAAAATGTTTGGGACTTTCGTGTTTTAAAAGACAAAAGATATAAGAGGTAAATGAAGGAAAAAAATCAGATTCGAAAGTTTTTAAAAAACAAAAAAAAACAAAACAAAACAAAAAAAAGAAAAACAATGAACCTTTGCTTTTTCTCTGTATTTCTTTGAACCGTTTTTCAGTTACAAGTATTTTTTGTATCTATCCAAAAAAAAAAAAAAACCCCATTTACAAGTGTTGGTTCCCTCTTTATAGCCAAAATGAAAACAATTATTTCATCCGTTCTTTTAAATGCGCTTCTATTGCTTTTCAATTTTGCGGTAAACGTGGTAGCGGATGTACTACGATCTTGCCGTAGTTAGCGTCGCGAGGAGGCGTGGCAAAGAGGCATGCGGCTAGGGTTTCTTCCATTTCTTTTTGGTGAAAATTAGTTTAGTTTTGGGCATTTTGGGTGCTAGGGTTTTAACTTATTTGGGCTATGGTTTAGTCTGATAAATTTGGGTTTTAATGAAAATTGGGCCTTATTTGCCCTCTTTGCTCATTGTCGTGCAACGAGAATAGAGCAAAGACTTTAAAGGACCAATTTTGCCTCATTTTGTTCGATCTTGACTTCTTGATGCTTCATTTTTCCAGGTAGCTTTATTCCACCCACTACATTCCAGAGGTATAGAAATTTTGTTTCAATATGCTATCTTTAGCCTGCTCCACTCCTGCTCAGTGGAGATAAGGCTTCAGTCTTTGATCTGCCCCACTCCTTCTCAGTGGAGATAAGATCTATTGTCTTGATCCGCTCCCCTCCGCCTTTCGGTGGAGATAAGATCTGCTTGTCTTCAATCCGCTCCACTCACCTTTCGGTGGAGATAGGGACCTACTATCTTTAGCTCGCTTTACTCCCCGCCAAGAGATAAGGCTTCAATCTTCGATCTGCTCCACTCCTTTCGTGGAGATAAGATCTGCTGCTTTCGATCTGCTCTACTCCTTCTCATTAGAGATAAGATCTGCTATCTTTGGCTGCTACCCTCTTGCTTAGGAAATTGCGGCTCGTGTTTTCGACTGTTCCACTCCCTTCGGTGGGATAAGGCCTACTATCTTTAGCTGTTACCCTCTGCTTAGGGAATTAAGGCTCATCGACTTCGATCTGTTCCACTCCCCTTTCGGTGGGATAGGATCTGCTATTTTGGCCTGCTACCCTCTCGCTTGGGAATTGAGGCTCAATGTTTTCGACTGCTCCACTCTCGCCAAGGATAAGGCTCGATATTTTTAGCCTGTTACCCTACTGCTTAGGGAATTGAGGCTCAATGTTTCGATCTGTTCCACTCCCCGTCGGTGGGATAAGATCTGATATTTTTGGCCCGTTACCCTCCGCTTAGGGAATTAAGGCTCAATGTTTTCGACTGTTCCACTCCTTTCGGTGGGATAAGGTCCGATGTTTTCGACCGTTACCCTACCGCTTGGGAATTAAGGCTCGTCATTCTCGATCTGTTCCACGCCGCTCGATGGGATAAGATCGATGTTTTCGACCGTTACCCTACCGCTTGGGGAATTAAGGCTCGTCATTCTCGATCTGTTCCACCTCGCCGGTGGGATAAGATCTGCTATTTTGGCCTACTACCCTCTGCTTGGGGAATTGAGGCTCAATGTTTTCAATTGTTCCACTCCTCGCCGGTGGGATTAGGTCGATATTTTCTGTAACTCCCATCAATTTTGCTACATTGTCCTATGGGGAACCTATCTGTAGAATTGATTTTATGGGGTATATGTTTATGCCAAATGATTAGGATGTCATGAAAAATGCTCCTAACCATATGTATCATGAATGTTATGAATGGATGCAAAATGTCATGAGAATGATCCATTTTAACATTTGAACAAGTATTGCTTGTCGCTTATTAAGGTGACCCCTGACGTATGTCTTCTCTGTTCAGCTGGTACTTCTAACAACTAATCTGAAGATGTCGTCACTGCTTAGTCCCTTATCTCAAGTCTCTGAGCCCTTTAAGCCTGGTTAGTTCTAAATAATTGTCCTGTTTGATTCTTGTATTATTTAGAGACTTTCGAATAATCATAAAACTTCTTTTGTGAAAGCATTATTAGTTCAATAATCATTATTTCAATGAAAAAATGCTTGGAAAAGATCATAATAATGGACAAGAAAGAAAGTAATTAGGAGCATAACTCGAAACAAATAAGATAGCAAATGCAATCAAGAAGGAAATTTATTGGTAATATATTTTTGAAACGAGCAAATTAAGAATGGGTAAGATGGCAATTAGGTGCCCCAGATATCGTCGACTGAGCTTCTTTGTTCAAACTTCTTGAGGACCATTTAAGCTCAATATGTGTTTAGGGGATTCAGAGTACTTTGTCGATGCCCCAAGATGTAACATACTTCCTCATTATCAATTCAAGTGTGGCAAAACTACTGTATGCCCCATCATGATTTAATTACAACTTGAGCCGCCCTTTTCGGGTTTTCGACTCAAAGCCCCTTTGGTCTCAAAGTGCCCTTTGCGGGTTTTCACCTTGGCCTCTCCGATTTTTTTTTTTTGGATTCAAGATGCCCTTTGTGGGTTTTCATCTTGGCCCACTTTCAAGCAAAGTACTTCCTGACTGAGTCTGCATTAATTGGATTTGGCAGACTTTTGCTGTCCATCTCGGCTAGCATCAAAGCTCGTCCAGAAAAGGCCTTCTTTACACCATAAGGTCCTTCCCAATTAGGCATCCACTTTTCCCCGAAGTCCTTTTGCATATGGAAGATCTGTTTCAATACCAAGTCTCCTTCATGGAATACTCTGGGGCGGACTTTCTTATTGTAAGCTCGCATCATCCGCTTCTGGTACAGTTGACCATGGTGAATGGCTCTTAGTCACTTCCTCGATCAGTTTCAGTCAGTCATACAGAGAGTGAACCCATTCAGTTTCGTCCAACTTCAGTTCCGAAAAAATCTAAAGAGTAAGAATTTTAACTTAGATGGGCAAGACTGTATCCATCCATAAACCAATGAGAAGGGTGTTGCCCCGGTGGAAGTTCTCGCCAACATTCGAGAAGCATAGAGGGTAAATGGTCCATCATCTTTCAAAATCTTTTTTTTTGATGGTTTCTTTCTTTTCTTTTCTTCTTTCTTTCTTTTTCTTTTTTCTTTTGTTTTGTTTTGTTTTTTTTAATTCGAACTTGAACTCGAAGTTGAAATTGAACTTGATGATTGACCCTGTAACTTTGTTATAGGAATCGAACCTCACTCTCTTAGTGGAATAGTTGACAATCACGAAAATGAATAGGCGTCAACTAGATACTTTTGACGAAATCATCCCCGTAACATTTATGCCCCACGTATAGAAAAAGCATATAAGTCATGTCTTCGCAATTTGGCATTTACGCAACACCGACAAAATCTCTCTTTCATGGTAGCCTCATCGTGCCTAGGCATATCTTGATGCGGTCATGCAAAGACATCTTTGAATTCTTTGAATAACTCGATGGCGTCTTGCTTTGTTTCGGTGGTGGGCAAGGCTTCGATCTTCACTCCTTTCCCCGACTCACAATGTTCATCGACCCTTTATACGATAGAGTCTATTTTCATTTTGTTTTCCCATCCTTATGATCGATGGGTAAGTTGTACTCTCGACATCTTCAAAATATTCAGATCCTTTTAGACCCATGTTTCACTCAAAAGGGAGTCTGTAACAGCGTTGATCATGTCCCGATATCTGGGTACCTATTGTAGGTACGAAGGTAAATTCCGAAGAATAAGCGGTTCTAAAGATGATTATTTATAACGATGGATGAAAAATGAAAGAACATTCCAATAGAACAAAAGAATATATAGTATGACATGGGGAAAAAAATGAGAAAATATTTGCTCGACATGAAACACAAACATGCATTCTTATTGAAAATAAAGATGTTTGAACACGAGCCTATTTCACAAAAGATTCTTATTGTTTCTAGGCTTAAAACAACAAGTGTGTTTTGAACATTACTCTGTGTTAGCTCTAAAAACTACAGGAGTTTCCTTCACAGTCCAATTATTCAAAACACTTTCAGGCTCGTAGGGGCGAATGCCTCCTAGGTTTCCTTCATTCGATCTCTCCTCGAATACGGCGTTGATGCTCAAGGTTTTCATTATATCCTTAGCCGTTTCTACACTCGTGTGTAGTAATGATGTTTCAGGGTCACTATAATACAACCTCTAATTAAAAGGGTTGTTTTATGATATTTAATGCAAATGATGTGATTCAATGCAAATGCATGAAATGCAATGCAAATGAATGAATGCAAAAAAGAGGCATTGACTCAATTCGATTACATTAGAAAAACTTTACTAGAAAATAAATTTCTTTACACAAAGCGGATTGCATACACGGCCTTGTCCTCATAGTCCAAGTGAAAACATGAATCCTTCTTCGCAAAAGTCAAGTCTTGTAAAATTCTAATAGATACTTCCTCTAACTCCTTTTGCTTGATCCGGACCGCTACTCCTGCTCACTTGTTCGCTTCTTCAAAATCTTTGAGACGTAATAATCTTGAATATTCTTGTCCACTTGAATCCACAGGTGATAAGGTCTTGTATTCCTTCACGGACTATAAGTCTTCTCTCGTTGTATTCACTTGGACTATATTCGGATGACCGTATTATAATCCACTTTATCAAAAATCCATTTTCTTATGACCAACTTTTCTATTTAGTAATCAAATTTGAAATCAACACCTCTTTTCTATGATGTGAATGCAATACAATCAAAAGCAGAATAAAACCCACAAGACAAGAAAAATATATAACATAGAACCTATCGGGGTGACCACTAGGGTTTGACATGGTTCTACCTAGGTAGGCCCTTAGGTTTTCTACATGTGGTTTAGTTCTAAAGAAAGGGTACACGAACCAACAGATTCCTCAATCTTCACCCATTATAGGCTCATCTTGATTGAGTTCGGGCCTGGGAATACATTTCCCTATGGCCATGCGGAGGTGAAAACCTCACGGAACCATAGGTACGGATGTATCCCTAAGCAGATCCCCTAGCCCATGCGAGGTGAAAACCTCACGAAGGCATAGATTTTGCTCCCACTTAAGGGTGTGACCACAACGGTCATGCAATATGAATGCAAAAATATTATATGTGTCTCAAACCAAAGCGAGACATATGACGCGACACGACTCATGCAATCTGAAAACGCAAAAATTTTATTTTTGATAAAAGGACATTAATCAACCAAGTTTACTGACTTGACTCTCTTATTGGTCCCCGTTGGAGTCGCCAAGTCGTCGAAACCATTTTTGTTTAACGGGCCGACTTTAAAATACAAAAGCGAGTCGCCACCAATCTTTTTGAAGTGTGATTGGGCCACTTTTGAAAACATTTTGGTCTACTTGGATTTTAAGAAAACGGGCTCGGGAGCCATTCACGCACGAGGAAGGATTAGCACCTCATAACGCCCAAAATTGGTACCGTGTTGATTGATTAATGTCCTTAATATCGAAAATAAAAAATATTTTAGAGTATGGAAAAAATGTTTGGATGACTCGTATTGGATATCGAAACTCTCTTGTTCCGAAAAGCTGAAATATCATGTCCAGCACGATAGGACACGATGCTTCAAACTCTCGATACCAAGATCATTTTATGATTTCCAAAATATATGTAGTGCAATTTGAAAAGGGGTATTTCACTATTTGGCTAAACTAAAAAACCGAAACTCAGCACGATTGGGAACGATCTCTCGAATTTCCAAACATGAAATATTGCCTTATTTAGGAAAACACGATAAAGAATCTTTGAAGGATATTTAGTTGTTTAGATGAACAGAAAATCGAAACCCAGCACGATTGAGCACGAATTTCTTGAACTTCCAAATACGAAACATTGCCTTATTTTTCAAAAATATGATCAAAATCTTTAAAGGATATTTAGTGATCTAGACGAGCGAAAAGTCGAAACCAAAGACGATTGGGCACGATTTCTCGAAGTTCCAGATCTGAAATATTACCTTTGTGAAACCCTTTTATGAATTTTGGAATAAAATAAAAATGTTGAAATGTAAATGCAATAATAACAAAGGATAATAATAGTAGATACTGAAAGGAAGAACGAAAAATAAACGATAATATTATAAATAAAAATATGTGATCAATAACACAAACAATAATAATAATATATACACATGGCAAAAAAAATAATAGTGGTAGTGACGAAAATAATAATGATAATAAAAACACTAATAAATATGATAATAAATAAAATGACAATAAGTACAATAAAAGTAAAAATATTTTAGTAATAAAACAATGTAACGATAGATATAGTAATAATAAATATAGTATAATAATAATATATATGTAAACTAATAATAAAAAAGAAAATCACAAAATAATATTGGCAAGAATAAAATAATAAGAATCTTGAAATAATAATGTAAATAATAAAAGTAATAAGAGTACTAATAATAATAACAAATATAATACTAATAATAAATATAATCATAGTCATAATAATATGTATATAATAAGAATAATAATAATAAATAATAAATAATAAGAAAATAAGATAATAATAGTATTAATAAAACAAGAATAATAAAAATACTAAATATAATAATATATATATATATAAATAACATAGTAGTAATAGTAAAATAACACTAAAAATGATAACAATAATAAAAAATGACAAGAATAAACAAAAGAAAATAAGAAAAAGGGACTAAATTAAGCTAAAAATGAAAACTCGGGGCGAATTTTAAAGAAAATAGAAGGATTAGGGGCCGAATTGCAACACGCGAGAAACCTAGGGGGGCCAAAACAGTAATAAACCCTCCTACTAAAACGGGGCGTTTAAACTGAGGACTCAATTGAAATCAGAAGCAAATTTTGGGGCCGATTCAGGAATAATAAAAACCTGATTTTAAAACCAATAAAAAGCGGAGGGGCTAAGCGCAATTAGCCCTCCCAGCAAACACGCGATCCTATCCTGTCATGGTCGGGTCATGGTCGAGATTAAAACGACGTCGTTTGGCCTCGACCGATGCCCAAAATCTACTTGCTTAATGTAGCTATAAAAGCCAAAAACCCCTCCCAAAAATTCATTTTATCTCTTCTCTAAAAAAAAATCCAAAAAACCTCTCAAAAGCTCTCTCTCTCCCTTCTCCCACCGATGGGAGGCCGGCCAACGTCCGGTCGTCGGACCGTCAGAACGCCACATCACGGCCATCACAAGACAGTGGTAGAAAATCGAAAAAGGTGCGTTTTTTCCTTTTTTTAAAAAATGTTTGGGACTTTCGTGTTTTAAAAGACAAAAGATATAAGAGGTAAATGAAGGAAAAAATCGATTCAAAGTTTTAAAAACAAAAAAAAAACAAAACAAAACAAAAAAAAAGAAAAACAATGAACCTTTGCTTTTCTCTCTGTATTTCTTTGAACCGTTTTTCAGTTACAAGTATTTTTTGTATCTATCCAAAAAAAAAAAAAAAACCCCATTTACAAGTGTTGGTTCCCTCTTTATAGCCAAAATGAAAACAATTATTTCATCCGTTCTTTTCGTGCAGTTTCTATTGCTTTTCAATTTTGCAGGTAAACGTGGGCGAGGATGTGCGCACGATGCGCTGGTAGTTAGCGTGCGAGGAGGCGTGGCAAGAAAGAGGCATCTTGACTAGGGTTTCTTCCATTTCTTTTTTTGGCTGAAAATTAGTTTAGTTTTGGGCCATTTTGGGCTGCTAGGGTTTTAACTTATTTGGGCTATGGTTTAGTCTGATAAATTTGGGTTTTGGGTTGAAAAATTGGGCCTTACAATAAGCATAATAATCGAATTGAACAGACATTGTTTGGTTGGTAAAATAATATTACCAAATAAGTAAGCAATAGTTTGAAAGTAACAATTACACCCTTATATTAAAAAAAATTTTGGTGAATTACAAAAGACCTAACAACAACGCGACTAGCACCACTCAAACCTAGGTTACACTTGGGACGATGAACACCTTATCCATCAGGCTAACACACAGGGTTCACATTATTAAAATATTTTTATAACTATAATATAAAAGATATAAAATATAATAATTTTTAGGTAAACTATTAAAATAGTTACTTTTGTTTGCCTAGCATTTAATTATCGTTAAAGATATAACAATAAACCGACGTGGCACTTTAAATCATCATTTCAAACAAAACTTTTAGGTTAAATTATACAATTGGTCCCTATATTTTTTCATTTTGAGCAATTTAATTTTTTATGTTCTTTTAACCTTTTTTTTCTTTATTTTCCATTCTCTTCTATTTCTCCCTCTATTTTCCTCCTCTCTACATTTCTTTTAACGTAGTTTTTCTATGTTTTCTATTTGTTAATTTTTTTTTATACTTACGGAAAAAAAAAAAGACGAAAGCTTAAACCAAAATAAAACTTGTTTCGCATATTCTCACCCCACAATTACAAACCCTCATCATCCATCATTGCTTTAACGAATCAAGTTGGATCTCTCAATGACTTAGTCTACAAGCTCATCTCACTCGAAGACCTCATCAGTCATGACTTATGGCAATCTACTCTCAACAAAGTTTCCCGAGCCTGTTCCCTCAACCTCCTAAACAACTCCTACGACCACCTTATCTACCTTACCTACAACATTCTCGTTCTCTTGATATTACGTTGTTTCACGGATTCTTCAAACGAGCTCTACACTCTCAATGAGTAAAATGACCACCATATGAAACTACCCTTAATTTTACCCAAACTAGTTTGGTTCCATGCTTCATTTCTCTGTTCAATTCATCAATGCTCAGCTTCCAATCAAGCTTGCTTGGGAATATCCAAGAAGGTTTAGATCAATTTTATCATTTGCTTAATTTTATTCGTCAGAAAATAAAAAAGATATAAAGAATTCAAATTATGTTTAGATTTGATTAAAGATTTGATTTTTTTTATATTGATTAGTTAGATCCGATTTTAGTTTCAAAATTAGGTTATATTCAAATCGGGATTTGGTTAAAAATGATTTATATTGGTTTTGATTGAAATTCAATTTAGGAATCATGCGAAAGAAACAATAATTTGGTTTATTTGGTAGGCAAAAATTATATTTATGCAGTGAAAAATATGAGACTAGTTTTAAAGAAAAACTAAAAGGAAAATAAAGAAAAAATTGTTCAAAAAAATAAAAATATAGGGACTAGTTTTAACAAATGAAAAACATAGAAAAACTACGTTAAAAAAATAAGGAAGGAGCAAACAGAGAAAGAAGCGGAAGAGAATGGAAAAAAATAATAAAGTTAAAAGAACATAAAAGAAAAAAAAATTAAATTGCTCAAAACGAAAAAATATATGGATCAATTTTATAATTTAACCTAAAATTTTTGTTTGAAATGATTGTTTAACGTGCCACGTCAGCTTACTATTACACCGTTAACGACAATTAATAGCTTAGTGGCTAAAATGTTACAACATGATAAAGTAAGTGACTAAAACGTAATATTTTAAAAATAAATGACTAAAATATAACTTGAGGCAAATTAAATTGACTATTTTAATAAGTTATTTGTTTAATGAATCTAATATATTACTAAAAAAGGATTAATACTATGCATAGACCTGTAATACAGGCTTCAAAAACTTTTATTTTATTTTGGATTGTGATTGTTTAATTTGATATATTGTTGTTGGTTTGAAAATTGATTTCTTTTCATCTTTATTAAAGGGAAAGAATGAATTGAAGAAAAAAAATAATTTGATTAAGAGCTAGTTAGCAATACTTTTGAAAAGTGTGATGGAAAAATAGTCTTAAAAAGTATTTTTAAAAAGTTTGTTTTAAGATGTGAGTATTTAGCAGTACTGTCACAAAGTCTTTTGAAAAATAATGTTCAAATTAGTTAATATTATTATATTTTAATAATAATATAAAATAATTTATTATAATTTTTGTCAATATTTTAATATATGAAATATAAATCTTAAATATTTTAAACAATAAATATTAAATGTTTATAAAATTTAATTAGAATATATAAACTATATTTTAAATATTTAAATATAATCATTAAATATTTGTAATTAGATATTAATGATTTGTATTATTTTAAAAATAACTTTTTAATTTTATTTAATGATTTTAAAATATTTGTAATTAAACACCAAGAAAAAGAAAGAAAAGTACTATGTAATTAAATACCAAAAGTACTTTTGAGAGAGAAAAATTTAAAAATTTTAACTTTCCTTTTCAAAAAGCCAAAAATTTAGCTAAAAACAATTTATTTAGCACAAAATATTTTTCAAGCCAAAAGTATTTTTTTTAAGCACTACTAAATAAACCATAAGCCATGTTAAGCCAATTGAGTTAAGTCAATTATGGTCCAATTCGATTATCTTATATTATAATCAATTTAGTTAACCGAATGCTCATCCTAACACAAAAGGCCCGTTAAAGCTTATTGCAGAATAAGCTGGGCATGAAAAAACATAATAGTAACATTAGTGAAATCTGATTTGGATGTGCTTAAAGCCTTGAACTCCAATCCGATAGTGGTGAAAGTTTGAAACTCAGGATGATGATAAACTAGAATGTGAAGGAAAACTTCAACTCCATCCATTTTCCCACTCTTCATACTCATCATAAACAGACGGAAGAAATACTCTTTAAGGTCTCATTTTCCTACAGGTAAACCATTTCATAAATAACACCAGAAGGTACCATTTATCTACTGTTTCCATAACCTCCACCAAAGCAATTGATGCTTCACATTCACCAAAGGACATCATCACAAGTTCTAGCTTGAAATATTTCTTTCGATAAACATAATGAAAACAAATTCTATAATGGTATGGAGTTGAGAGAGCAAATTAACAAGCCAGTAAAAAAGACTCGGGCAGCAGACTAAACCCCATTGGTGTTCCATAATTCCATTGGTATTCTGGCCCTAGGCAACAGACAATAAGTACTTGTTTTTTCTCTGACTTCATTTTCAACATACCAGACTTGTGCAACTCGACCATCTACTTAGTATATTGCTCAGGGCTCCACCCCCTCAATATCATAATGCGGCTAAACCCCATAACATGCATGGCACGTATAGCAAACAACGGCTTTGGTCAGAAATAGCAAGCATTCTAGTGCAATCGTTACACTTTACCATCGTTAAACATTCAAATAATACCCAACAAAGGTAGGAGATATAGATAAAATGATTCACGGTGCTTGGAAATATCCAAATTCACCAATCCACCTATCCCAAAATAACATAAATAAAGCATACACAAAGGTCATCAGCCAAACAAAAACAAAGTAGAAAAACCCATTATTCAATTCAAATTGGTAAGCAGAAGTCGAAAATCATATCCAAAGTATCATAACATTAAAATATATATAAAAAAAGGTCCAAATATTATCGACTATTAATGCTACTCATACTGATAAAAATAAACTATTGATTCAGTTTTTTTTTTTTTATGAAGGTGGAACCGGACGCTACTCAGTCTCCACCAGCCTTCTGGTAAACGTAAGTGAGCCCACACTTACCACAATAGTGCCTATCAAAATGATTAGCCATGAAAGTCCCGGCCCCACACTCCGCATTAGGACACTCTTTCCTCAGCCTCTGAACCTTCCCGGACTCATCCACCTTGTAGAACTGGAGCACTGCGAGCTTGACCTTCTTCTTCTTGTGCTTGATCTTCTTGGGCTTGGTGTAGGTCTTCTTCTTCCTCTTCTTGGCGCCGCCCCTGAGACGGAGGACGAGGTGGAGAGTGGATTCCTTCTGGATGTTGTAGTCGGCTAAGGTGCGGCCGTCTTCGAGCTGCTTCCCGGCGAAGATAAGGCGCTGTTGGTCGGGTGGGATGCCCTCCTTGTCTTGGATCTTGGCCTTGACGTTGTCGATTGTATCGGAGGACTCAACTTCTAAGGTTATGGTCTTCCCCGTTAGGGTTTTGACGAAGATCTGCATCTTGATATGGAGGTGACGATGCAGAGAATTGAGGGGGGCGGCTAGGGTTTCAAAATGGGAGATGACTGAGGATGTGAAATGTGGGATTAGGGTTTTGTTAGAGGGTTGGGATGTGAGAATGAAAGTACGTAATTACCCCTGCTCTTTTTAGGTTTTTGGGCTTTTCCTGGACTACTAATTGACTCAATTTATCATGTGACGCCACCCAACCCCAAGTGAAGGTAAGAAAACTTACATATAATGCTTGATATTGAGTAAAATTGATTCCACACAAAAAATTTAAAATATTTTAATCTCTACCAAATTCAAAACTAAAATAATTAAGGATAATTAGTTTCAATAGTTAATATTTTCTATCAATTATACATAATTTTGATTGATATAATAATAAATTTAAGTATCAAAATTTAGACATTCTATCAATGTAGTCTTGATTTAACAAATTTTGCATTTAACATTTTGTGTATGTCGAAACCATTTTAAAATCGATTTTTAAAAACGGGGATCGACTTTTAAAAATGAAAGTGGGAGTCGCCACTAATCCCTTTTTCTTAGGTGTGATTGGATCACCTTGTAAAACGTTTTATTTTAAAACATTTAATTTTGGTTTACGGAAAAACAAGAAAACGGGTTCGGGAGTCAGTTACGTATGAGGAAGGGTTAGCACCCTCATAACGCCCAAAAATTGGTACCAAATTGATAGAATCATGTCCAAATGTTTGGAATTTAAAAGGAATTTAAAAATATGATTTCTAAAAAAACTTCGAGCAATTTGATTTAAAATTTGAGAGTTCCTCGTTTCAAAACATAAATATCACATCCGGCACGATTGGACACGATATTTTTTTAAACACTCGTAACTAAGATTATCTCATGATTTAGAAAGCTTTGAACAATTTTGATTTAAAATTTGAAAGTTCTTCGATCCGAAAGAATATAAACATCACATTCAGCACGATTGGACAACATATTTTTTAAACCCTCGTCACTAAGATCATCTCATAATTTATAAAACTTGTTAAAAGGATATTTAGTTATTTAGCCAAACAAAAAATCGCAACCCAGCATGATTGGGCACTATTTCTCGAATTTTTAAATATCAAAACATTGCCTTATTTTAAAATACCTTTAAATAAAATATTAATTTTGTAAAAAATGTATTTTTTATTTTAAACCATAACCATGTGGTAATATTGCATTTGTACATTATCGAATATATAAAAAATAATTATAACATGCTAACATTTAGGATAAGCAATAATAATATGAAATATGATAAATAATAATTCATATACTAATGCAATTACAAATACATAATGAAGTATAGACAAATATAATAAAACAAATATGAATATATTTCATGCAAGCTAAAAGTGAATAAAAGGAACAATAATATAAACAATGTGTTTAAAAAATATAATAATTTAAAAATAAAAATATTAAAAATGAATACATTATAAATAATTATAATATTATATAATATATAGCATTTAAAAATATAATATAACATCTAATATATATATATAAATACTAAAATAATATGTAATAAAAATAATAATAAGACAAAATTATAGATATTTATAGTTTAATAAATTAGTATAGATAATTAATATAAAATATTTAATATAATACATAATTTTAATATAAAAATTAAAAAAGAAAAAAATTAAATTGAAATATAAATGATTTCCGTGGTTAATTTTAAAAAATAAATTAGTGAATAGGACATAATTAAATTAAATTAAATAGTGGGGGATCAAAAGAGTAATTTTCCAATTTAAAAAAAACATGCGGACCCTCGTTCGGGTCCGGGTCGACACACGGATCTTGTTTTGCCAAAACGGCACCGTTTGCTTTCGCCTATAAATATTAGTTTTATAAAAAAAAATCATTTAGTTAGGTGTTTTTTAAAAAAATGAAAATTCTCTGGATCTCTCGTCCCTCTGCCTGAGCTACTGTTCATCGGAGTGTTGGGCTACACGCTCCATGCGCCTCCATGGCCGATGGCCGGATGCCTGGTACGCCTGATTTTGCCTCGCTTTCGAAAAGGTAAACTCCTTCCTTTTTACTTTTTTTAAACAGGGGTTATATGCACAAGTATATATATAAAATAAAAAAATAAAACCAATAAAAAGAAATAAAACCTCTGCAAATAGTTTCTATTCTTTTATTTCTCTGGATCTTTGAATCGTTTTTGTATTCTTTCTCCGTGTCAGTGTTATAAATTTCTATGGGTTTTTATAACCCGAAGAATGAACAAAAAAAAAAGGAAATACAGATTTCTTTCCATTTTCACTGCGATCTGTTGCCTTTTTTCTCTTTTTGCTTTGGTGTTTTCCCTTTTTGCAGGTTGAAGGCGAAGATCTTCGCGACGGTGGATTCGACATGTCTTGTGGCATAATCAAGGCGGTGTGATGATTGAGGCGTGACTGTTGGCCTGGGCGCGATGATTGCGGCGTGATTGTTGGGATTCTACTGCTTGCGGCGCGAGGGTTAGCAGAAACCCTAGGTCTCCATTTAGGCGTTGGGCTTTTTGGGCTCTAGTATTTGGATCTGGGTCAGTCCTTAGGATTCGGGCCAGGGTGTTTTGGGTAGTTAATTTGGGCCACTGGGTCTGTATTGGGTGATTGGGTAGAAACGGGTCAATATTTATTGGGCTTTGTAAATTGTTTTTGGGCCAAATGTTGTAACTGGACTGTTTAAAAAATAAACACTGGTTTTATTTATTTTGGTTTATGGGCGGGCAAAATGGGCTATTACAGTGTAAATGTTGAGACTATTTTTTTTTTTAAATCAAGGTCAAATTTGACAAAATATGTAAATATTAAGAGTTAAAATTTTGTTATATCAATCAAATTTATGTACAATTGACAAAATAAATTAACACTGCAGATTAATTCTACTTAGGTGCTCACTTTTAAAATTAATAAGAATTAAATTGCTCGCTTTTTAAAAAAATTAATTTGTTCATTTTAAAATCAAAAAGAATTAAAGAGATCTTTTCCAAATAATTCAAATATATATCATAATTAGAAAACTCCCTTTATTTAATAAAATATAATTTATTCAAATTTAATTTTTATACTTTATGAAAAATTAAAAGTTAAAATTATTAAAGGTTAAATTTTATAATAATAATAAAAAGTCTTTGTAGTATGTATTTTGGTATATTTAGTCTTCTATTATCATTTCTAGTTATTCGACTTTTGAAATAATTATTTTCAATCCTAAGGCCAATTGTTTTCAATTAACTTTGTCAAAGAATTTTATGACTTGATTTCTGATACATTTTTTATTGAGTTTGATTAATATTATATTTTTTAATTATAATTTTGAACACGTTTAAAATTTTTAAAACTTTATAAATTTACAAAAGAAAAATCAAGAATCCTAAAAGAATATGAAAATCAAGTTTTTAAATTATTAAATTATAAAATGTAAAAAATAATTAAAACTCCCTTAAATTTCTAAAATAATCTATTTTTAAAAATCATAAAATTTTAAAAAAAATCTTAAATAACCCATACCCAAGTTATCTTTTTCCAATACCAAATTTTAAGATCTTTTAGAGTTTTATAAAATTTTATTTTTAGATTTTTTTTTGACATTTTGATCATTTTAAGGATTTCTTTAATATTTTTATAATTTTTAAATACATGTTTGCATTTTATAATTTAAAAATTGATGATTTTAGAAATTATTGTTATAAAATAAAGAGAGATGGAGAGAATAAAGAACAAAGAAAATATGAAAGCAATAGAGAATGTAATTTATTGATCAAAAGGGGTGATTACATGATTCATCAGAGTCTTTATTTATAAGCATAAAAAGTATAGAAGAAGTAGAGATCTAATTCTAATAACTATCAGAATTTAAAGTACACCAAAATTTTATCTTGATCATGATGGACATCCACTTAATAAGATATTCATAACACTCCCCCTTGGATGTCCATTGGTAGATAATGTGCTACATTAAAACTTTATTAGGAAAAACCCTGTGAGATAAAAACTTAATGAAGGAAAAATAATACACAATCTATAATACGCATAATATGCTACCTCATTAAAAACCTTACTAGGTGCCTCATTAAAATCTTATTAGGAAAAATCCTGTGAGATAAAAACTTAATAAAGGAAAAAGAATACACAATCTATAATAAGCATAATATGCTGCCTCATTAAAAACCTTACCAGGAAAACCCAATGGGACAAAACCTCGGTTATGGGAAAAAGAGTACAACACGTATTTACTCCCCCTCATGAAAATATAACATACTTTCTCATATTCTACTTATTCAATATTGAATACTAGTTTTTCAAATTACTATTTGAATGTATTGCTAAGCATTTATATCACCATTCTTTTGAAAATCATGAGTGAGGGAAAATTTTGGGGAAACATATTTTGATCTCTTTAGGAGTTTCAACAATAATCATAGCAAACTTTAATCATGATCCTTCTATAAAAATATAAATAGGTATTTTGGATCATTTTATAATCCTCTTTCAACTACTATTGACTAAGTCAAATTTACCACATATGTTCAATTATTTCAATTCATATAAATGAATAATTTTCGAGAATTTCAATATGCTTCTAGCATTCTAAATCATTCAAGGATTTTAATATAAATTTTACTATATAGTGATTCATAAAAGAATGTAACAATAACCATTAGACGCAAGTTAAATCTTTTATGAATTGTCAATTTAATAATATATCTAAAGGTTATTGCATCAACCACAAAAGAATATTATATCTTTTCATAATCAATGCCAGGATTTAGCGAAAAACTTCATATTTTTATTCCGCTTTTGCAAAACTACTTCAATTGCACCCTCACTGGCTTTATACCTTTAGATATTTTGACTATTGGTCCAAAAACTCCACAAATTTAATTGTACTTGAGTTACGTTTTTCTATTTTGATCAATTATTTCATATCTATATTTCTCAATAGATTTATTCAGGATCTTCCTTTTATTTCATTATTTCAATAATAATATTGCATGCAAAATTATTGTCGACCACTTTTATTAATCAGTTCCACATTTTCTCGAATTGGCATAACTTATCGAGATCTCTTAGTTTCATTATTTTAAAATTCAGTTTCAGGTATCTAAAATCTTCTGAAGTTTTACTTATTAGTTATGTCTTAGGTCTCTTCTAGAGCACCCGCTTCCACTATATGACCATTTAGAAGAATTTTCATATTTGGAAATAATAAATCTATTATTTTATTCCAACTGATTGTCCTATTAGGACTTTGATTCAAATAAAAATATTAGATGGTATATAACACTTGGTTATTCTTATTAAGTTTGTAAATACATCTAACAGTTAACTTGTAATGAGTTATCCTTATTGAACTTCTGGTTCAAATTACTGTCCCCCTAATTCATTACAAGTTATTATTTTTCTCCCCCTAATGTCGGGAAAACTGGCGAATCAAAATTGTACTCACAAATCATGTCATAATTGAATCTCCAATACATTCAAAATATCTAATAATATAAAAAAAAACTTGTAATTAATATATATTCCCAACTTTCTTTTAAGGATTCACTCATCTTTGTGCGTTGTGGTAGAGCAATTGAAATATATACGCACATACAAAAATTCAAAGATGAGAAATATTTAACTCTTGACCAAAACCAACTGTAATGGAGAGTATTTATAACTTATTGGCTTGATGCGTACAACACGTAAATCAACATAATCTCATGTTGAAATAGGAAGCTTAGTTATCATAAGTAATAGTTTAGACATTAATTAGAGGTGTTTAATCAATAATTTCTCTAAACCATTATGCGCAAACTTTTACAAAAAAATTTCAAACTCAATCAATAAAAGACTGAGATATAAACTCATCAGTATTAGCAAGATGAATTGTCTTTATTGCATGATCTGAAATTAATTATTTAAATAAGTAATCTTACAAACGACAAGTTGCAAGTTGATAATACATACGTGGTTTATTTTGTAGATGCATCTACCAAAATCATATAATATCAAAATCATTCACATGGTGAATGAATGGACCCATATTCATTTTAGAAATGCAAGACATTAAATCTCAACTTTAGCTAATAAGTTTCTAATAATCAATTTTCATTGAGAACAAGCAACATATAAGAATCCTTTTAAATTAAAGAATCTTCTAGTTCTTTAATGAATGTCCATATGAATTCTTAATTAATTTTCGCATCATTTATGATCCAGGATGGTCTAACTAGTCACGCCAAGTAATAAACACATTTGTATCAGTAAACTTCTGGTTTACTTTAACATGTGTTTCAATCGTACTAAATTGTAACAAATTAATAATTTTACTATCATTCCTTTTACTTTGTATCCACATATAAGTGCTATTGTGACATTTACTACTGGAAATGTCTAAATCAATATGAATATTATAATGTCACTAAGTCAACAAAATAAATATAATTTCCAAATAATTATATGCAATATTCGCTTTAGGGAATATGCCAAAATCTTCAAATATCTAAAAAAATAATTTGCAACTTCAGGTGCATCCAACTATAAGGAGCTTTAGATAAAATTATCATATTCTATTGCTCATGAGTAGATCTTTCACAGTCAAATATTTTGCTTTCAACCCTTTAATAGGGATGATGTCAAAAGAATATCACAAAGATTATAAATTAGAAACCCAATCCCTTTATTTATTCATATGAAATATAATATTTTCCTTGTTCACAATCTTAATATGAGATCCATTATAAATATCTTTTAAAACCAATGGATTAACCATCACAAGATATTAATATATTAGCTCTTCTAGAGGTTTCGACTAATTTTGTACTATCAAATATTGAAATAATATTTTTTGTTTTAGTACAAAATTAGATAAAATATTATAATGGCATATGCCACATATGTATTAATGGCCAATAATATTTCATATCACATTGATAACATAAGTTTTCTTTACCCTTTGAATAGTTATCTTGAGAACTCTCATTGTTCTTTTATTTATTACTATGTTTCCACTTTTAGTGGTCCATCATTATATATTTAATTTTCTTTATGTTTATATTCACTTCAGGGAATGCAACAAATCTAATAGGACAGACTTATAAACATCCCAATAGATTCTTTATTTCATAATCACCATCGCAAACATGCGTGGATTTTAAATCATAATCCATCTATTAATGTTGTCATGATTAGTATCCAATTATAATAAACATGATATAATAAATAAAATATAGTAAAATATACCTGAAGATCTTTAACATCATCGTCATCACCTTGACTATTATCACGAGCATCCATTTTGGGATTGAATCTTTCAACATCCTAAAGATTGATTTGTGGGACAACTTCAAAAGATTTAAAAAAAATAGAGAATCATCATGCTGATAACGTGTTATAAGATAAAGAGAGATGGAGAGAATAAGGAACAAAGAAAATATGAAAGCAATAGAGAATGTATTTTATTAATCAAAAGGGGTGATTGCAATACTTCATCAGAGTCTCAATTTATAGGCATAAGAAGTATAGAAGAAGTAGAGATCTAATTCTAATAACTATTAGAATTTAAAGTACACAAAAATTTTATCTTGATCATGATGGACATCCACTTAATAAGATATTCATAACAATTATTAATTTTTGTTTCTTTCAGAGTTTTGATATATATTTTAAAATTGTATGAATTTTCATCAAATTTAAAAAATTCTTAAAAATAATTCTTAAAGTAAATTTTATAATTTCAAAAATAAATTGTGTTTTTAAATTTTCTAAAGAAGGCTTAATTAAAAAATTATCTCCTAATCTATACCCATTTTACTAAAGATATACCTAAACTTTTTTTTTTTTTATCAATTGTGATACTTAAATTAATGTGTCATATTCCATTTAACCCCAAATCTTAATGCCCACACCGGTTGTAAAAAGAAAAAAAAAATTGTCCAATCAAGATCTGTCACCTCTCCATGTGTTACAGAAGAAAAGTCTAGTAGCAGTCGAGCACCAGTCGAGCATCACAAGTGTCTTTATAATTATGTTCTTTTCAGTTATTTTAATTGTTGTAAAAATATTACATGTAACAGTTCAAATTTGACTCTAATCGGAATGGTGGTTTCGGGACCACGAATTCGAGTCTGAAAAATATTTAAATATTATTTTCTGTGTTAATTATATGTGAATTAGTATGTGTAAAAGTTTCGTATAAAAATTTGATTGTTTGTGGGCTTAATTAAATAAAAGGACTTAATCGCATAAAATATAAAAGTTACAAACTATAGTATAAAGTGTTTATTTGATAGTGGCTTCTTAATATGAGTTCCTTAAAGGGAAAATAGCCCATTTGATGGATAGTGGACGGCATAATGACAATTAAAACCAAAAAAAATTTGTTATATGATATTAGTTTATAAAAGGTTAAAAATGTAATTTAGTAATAACATAATATAAGTTAATAATAAAACAAAAAAAAGCCATTGTCATCTTTTTCTTCTAATGACCGAATGCTTAAAGGAAGAAAGCTTAAAATTTCTTCAATATTTCGGCAACTTTGGAGCTAAATTCAAGGTTAGTTTTAATTCGATTTTTGATAATTTTTACGTTTTTAAGATCGTTGCTTAGAAATATTCAAGTCCCATGTTTTAATTTTTGAGTTTGATGAATATTTTGAGTTGAGCCATTGTTGATAGTTGGTTGTTTATGTTGTTTAAGGATGAATTATGAAATATATGTGTTAGATTAATATGTTTTGTCTTTGGATTTTTAATGAATTTAAATATTTTGGGCTAAATTGCAAAAATAAATTTTTGAGGGACTAAAATATGAAATAAATGAAATGCATGGACTTGTATGAGGACTAGGAATATTCGGCCCTTGAGGTGTGTGGCCAAATTTTTTGTATTTTGTGTTTTGTGCAAATAAGACTAAATTGTAAAAGTGTGAAACATTATAGCCAAAATGGTAATTTTCCCATTTATGTGTTTTAGGACTAAATTGAATGTAAATGTGTTTAAATGAGTTTAATTTGAACATGTTTAGATCAAGAACAAAAGAAAACGGACTTGGATCGGGAAAAGCGAAAATAATTAAATAGTCAGTTTTTGTCGTCCGACGATATCCGAGGTAAGTCTCTAAGCAAAACATCATCGTAAATTATTTACGTAACTTGGTATATGCTGAAATTTGGAACCATTGTAACTATATATGAATTAGCCAAATTTGGCTAAGTATAATATGTGATTTGGTTAAGTTATTTGAGTGTTATGTGCTATTGAATGTTCGTATAATGAGTTAGAGATGAGTAAAAGATTCGATATATGAAATGAGTCAGGTGAGACAACTTAAAGTATTACTATTTAGGCTTTGAGCCTAGCAAGCCTTGGGTTGGTGAACTTATTGGGCTTTATGCCTAGCAGGCTTATTGCCGGTGAATGATTAGCAGACTTCGGGTCTAGCAGGCTTAGTGCCGGTGTGTGATTCAGGCTTATGCCTAGCAGGTTTTATACCGGTGATTTATAATACGAGCTTATGCTTACGAAATGATTGAGTTATGGTGGCAAATGAACAAGCTAAAGCTTATTTAAATGAATTAGATTATTCGGCCATAAGGTATGTATTAATATAAGTACATGTTGTAGAGCCCAAATTTTGCTTGGGGCCCAATAACAAAATCGGAGCCCAAACCAACAACAGTCCAAATTACAAAGGGCCCAATATGGCCCGAATGAATAGAACCCAAACAAAAAAGGCAAACAGAAATTATTAAAACCTAGCCCAGATTACAAAAGGCTCAATGGCCCCCCCCAAAAAAAGGAGACAGTAAACAGAAAGAAAAAAGAAGAAACCCTAGCTTCGCATGCCTTCTGACCAGCCTCCTCTGACCTCCGTACATTGCCCATGTGCCTTTGCCACCACCAGGACCTACAAACAGAGAAAAGGAGAACACGCAACAGCGACAACACAAAGCCAACAAGCAGAGAACAGCAAAATGGCAAAAATAGAGCCAATATTTTGTAATATTTTTGGGGCTATAAGGCCAAGACCGAAACCAATGTAATAGGGGGGATCTTCCAAAATTTTTGAGAAACCATCAGCAAAAAAAAAAAAAAAACTTTAAGGTTGATTTAGTTTTTGTATTTTTATAGATCATCGTTTATTTGTTTTTGTGTTTTATTTTTTTTACAATTTTATTTCTTTAAATTTTTTTTACAAACAAGATCAAAAAGAGAAAGTAGCGAGACTTTACCTAAATTCGGGGATATCGTCGGAGACCTTACCTAAAGGGGGGAAAATCTTCTCCTCTCGGGGCTCGAAACACCAAGGCTCGGCCTCCGAAATGGGGCTTCGAATGGGTTGAAAACCCATCTCCAAGTGTCATTGGCCACCGGATGTAGTGGTGGTACGACGATCGGCCGGGGAAGCCCTATCGTCGGGCACGAGAGAAGAGAGAGAGAGAGAGAATGTCGCTGTTTTTTGTTTTTGAAGAAACAGAGAGTCTGAAATGAAAAAAAGATGAAATTTGGGTTTAAAAACCATTGAATGAAACGGCGCCGTTTGGTTCAAGGGAGGCTGTGCATATCCCTTCAAGGGATATTTGTGCGAATAGCCCCTCCCTTCAGCGGCTCCGTTTGATTAGGCCCTCTTTTCACTTTTTTCTTGCTTTTGAATTCGACCCCAAATATTTCTTTCTGTCTCGATTTAGTCCTGCATCGAAACGCTGCGCATCAAGATGGGTTATTTACCAATTTGATCCCCGTGAGTTATTGCGCGCGACGTTGTGGTCACTGTTTGCCTTTTCTTTGATTTATTGCAATTTTAGCCCCCTGACTTTCATGCTGATTTCATTATGATCCTTAATTTGCTTAATAAATTCATTTATTCACTTGTTTTCCTTATAAATCATATGATTATTATTATTATTATTATTTATATGTTTATTATTATCACTATTATATTATTACTATTATTTGTTTATTAATTACTTTTAAAATTATTATTATTATCATTTCATTATTATTATTATTATTATTATTATTATTATTATTATTATTTTATTCCTTACTATTATTACTATTGCTACACTATATTTTATACATATATATTTTTTATTTTATTAAATGTTTATTAGCTACTAATATTATTACTATCATCATTATTTAACATATCTATTTTATACTTATTACTATTTTCATCATTATTATTACTACTATTATTATTTATTTATGTTACTATTATTTATTCCTATTACTATCCTTATTATTTTTATTTGTAATATTATTATTTACGTTATTATTATTGTTTTAATGTTATTATATTATATTCAAAAATTATTTTAAATATTATTCTTAACATTATTTCGCCATTTTATTATATTTATTTTTGTTATTATTATTATACTCAGATTATTATTTACTTTATTTCTAATATCATTATTACATTATATTATATACATTATTATTATATTTCTTATTTCGTATTGTTGTTGCTATTATTATTTTATTACTATAGTTTTATTATTTTATTTTACCACAAATATTATATACATGTATTGTTGATATTAGTATAGTATTATTATTGTTTTATATTTTTATTACATGTCCTAATTTATTTACTCGAAATTTATGCAATATATATATTATCTTGTTCATTTTATTTATAAATTTTATATCATTATTATTAACATATTTATCCCATCACGCATATAGCATCGTATTACTACTTGTCTCATTAACCTTTATTCAATACATCAGTTTTAAAATGATTAATATTCGGTATTTAGAAGTTCGAGAATCATGCTCAATCATAGAAGCGAGCTACGTCTGAATTAAACTTGGAGATGGAAGCCTTCTTTCGCTTCTCGACGGTGAAGTAAGACCAAGCCCATGAGCTTATTATCCTAGGTCGAACAAGTTGATAGGATCCCTTTACGCCTCGGTCCCTCCCATGTGGCGACATGGGGCGTAAAGGAAAGAGAGGATGGGGTTTCTCTCGCTTTTGGCATAGCGGGCCCCCATATGAGGTCCGCATTGACGGCTATTAGCTCAATAGTAGA
Organism: Gossypium rotundifolium; assembly: GCA_025506655.1. NCBI lineage: Eukaryota > Viridiplantae > Streptophyta > Magnoliopsida > Malvales > Malvaceae > Gossypium > Gossypium rotundifolium. The sequence continues at coordinate 54,486,665 of CP106728.1, forward strand.
GCGCTACCGATAATTGCGTCGTTGTGCACGGTCATGAGGGCTCTCACCACATGGATAGTTCAATGTGCTCATCATGCTGGGTTTCGATTTTCCGCTCATCTAAATGACTAAATATCCTTCTAAAATTTTGACCGTGTTTTCTTAAATAAGACAATATTTCATGTTTGGACATTCGAGAAATCGTGCCCAATCGTGCTGGGTTTCGGTATTTTGGTTTGGCCAAATAGTGGAATATCCTTTTAAAATTACCACGTATGAATTTTGGAAATCATGAAATGATCTTGGTATCGAGGGTTGAAACATCGTGTCCTATCGTACTAGATGTGATATTTCATATTTTCGGAACAAGAGAATTTCGATATCTAATTCCAATTATCCAAACATTTCTTAAAGGATTCGTATTTTAAATTCTTTTCAAATTTTCGACGTTAAGACATTAATTAATCAATTTGGTACCAATTTTGGGCGTGACGAGGGTGCTAATCCTTCCTTGCACGTAACCGACTCCCGAACCCAATTTCTCAAAACTTCGTAGACCAAAAACACTGTTTTAGTAAACCAAAATGTTTTATTAAAAAAAGGTGATCCGATCACACCAAATAAAGATCGGTGGCGACTCCCATTTTTATTTTCGTTTTCAAAACCAAAGTCGATCCATGTTTTCAAAAAAATGGTTTCGACACATGTAATATGTGATGCTTATTGAATAAGTAAGTTGATAGATAATGTGTTTGTGTATTCAGATTTTGGATATGTGGATAGTATGATATTGAGTTGATATTGTTTACTTGCAAATATGAAAGTATTAAATAGAAGTATGAGTATTTATACATATATAAGTTCGACCATATGGAGATTTTATGTATATACATTCGGATATGTGCAATTATTTATATAAATATATGTACATTCGATTGTATGTAGTTTAGTTGTACATGGTACTTATTAATTTGATGGTATTCTATGATGATCCAATTGTGCTATGTAATTATATTGAGATTATAAAATGATTGGTGTATAATATTGAATGTTTGATTATGTAGTTATATTTGCTTAAGGCTTACTAGGCTAAGTTAGCTTACTCGTGTGTTTGTCACTGCTTTTATAGATTTTAGTCAAGCTACGAGCTCAGGGGATCGTCAATGAAGTCATCCACACTATCGACTTATTTTGGAACCTTTAAAGTTTGGATTTTTGAACTTAAGGCATGTATAGGCTAGTTTAATACTTGAATGATATTTTGTTGATGTATATAAGCCATGCGAAAATGGCTTGTCTTAAAAGCTAATAATCTAATGTTATGCAATCTTGATTTTAGTATGCGTGTAAGTTTTGGCTTGTTATAAATCATGCTATGTATTTATGTTTGTATATGTATGTTTAATATGAAATCACCATAAATGAATCTTTGATAGCTCATTTGGAAAGTGAATATATGTGGTAGTTTAATAAGTTTGGATTAAGATTCGGTATACATTATTTTTGATGTGTAATATGGAAACATGAATCAACTTTGTAAACTTTGTATTCGGCAATATGTGGAATTAATGGACATGTACTTGGATGGCATATTCGGTTATGGATTACATTTATGCATGTGTATCAAATTCAATTTATGTGTTTTGGCAATGAAAATGATAATTGGGTATTTTGGTTCGATTATGTTCTTACAAATGAATTGAGGTATACTTTGGTTTGAATGAGTTTATTTGATCTATTTGAATTCGGTAGAACAAGGTATCATGCGACCACATATATGTATGTTTAAATGTTGTGATTGTTATCTAGATTTAGGAAGTAATTATGAATATGTATATAATCGGTTAAGGTGGCTTTAATGACCAAATGAATAGTATCCTTTGTCATTTGTTGCAATTGTTTATTTGTGAATTTTTCTAAAGAGAACTAAGGTATGTATGATACTGTTTAAGTATGCTTTAAAAACGAAATTGTTCATAATGCGTTCGGTTGTGATAATGTGAGTTGTAAATGTTGTGGTGACTTGTGCTATGTTTAGTAATGCCCTGTAACCCTAGTCCAACGACGGATACGGATTAGGGGTGTTACATTGCATCTTGAATCTTTTCATTTTAAAAATAAGGTGCATTTTTTTTAAAAATGGGTCGGTATAAAATGACTCGTTTTGATGGTCAAGAACTGCTTAAGTGAAACAAGTGCGGTTTGGAGAACACTGGACTAATAAGTGCCAAGTTGTTTTGAAGTCATTATCCGACACCTTTAAGGCACCAATCAGGGAAAAGAGGGTGATCAAGCAATTTCATTGACAGAAATCTCAGTATCTTTCTCTCTAATACCCTCAACTCTCTTTCTCTTTATTTTTTCTGCAAATTTTCTATTATTTTCGTTACAATGTATCAGAGCCACTCTTTCCTCATGGCTAATGAAGGCGTCACCACTAGACTTCAAAAGGAAATGAGATAGATGTTACAGGAGCTATCTCAGTTGCAACTAGAGGTTTCTCACATTGACACTAAGATCGGCTCGCGTTTGAAGGACTTTAATAAAAATATCAAATGTGATATTCGTTAATAACTTCATTCACTCTTTGAATAGTATTTTGGCCAATCACCATCGGCTGTTACTATAGGAGCTAGGGTAGACAAGGGAAAAGGAATTTTAGGAGGCCATCCCTCAGGGGCATCTAACTTTATCTTTTATGTTTGAATCTCGAACATATGAATACATCTCCTCGAGTAGTTCGAATTGAGCCAACAAATAAACTTTTGAGGTTAAATTGTCCACATTTTGATAGAGTAGACTTTAGGAGTGGGTGGGCTAAGCTTTAGCAGTTTTTTTAAGCTAAATGTGTGAGAGACCTAGCTAAGGTGAGATGGTGATGCTTCACTTAGATGGGAAGGCTTTGGATTGACATCGCTTCTTTGTGCAAAGACAAGGGGGTTTGCATCACCTAACTTGGGAGACTTATGCTCGAGGATTACATGAAAGATTTTGATCTGACACCTTCATAGATCCCATGTTTGAGTTAGTTACCCTCAAATAGCAAGGCTCTGTGGACCTTTTCCATGATCGCTTTGTAAGCTTATTGAGTTAGCTACAACTGCCAAAGATCTACGCCTTGAGTATTTTTATTAGCAACCTGAAACCCGAGGTTGGTCAATATTGAAGGTTATTTAAACCTCAAAACTTGGCGAAGGGGTACTTAATGGCTAGATAAGTGGAAGGCATATTGATGAAACTATATATATAAATATATATAAAAAGAGTGTTGCTATAGGTAGTAGCATAGGATAGTTTAAACCATTGTTGCCTAGTGCCAAGGTGCATCAATATTCAAGTGGGGTAGCAGGAATTGGAGGACAATCTACTTATCCTTTGAGTCAAAAAGCCCCTATTAAATCTTTATCCCAAGTTGAAATGGATGAGAGGAGGAAAAAGAGACTTTGTTTCTCGTATGCTTCCAAATACACACCAGGCCACAAATGTGCCAAGTCACAGTTATTCCAACTGGTAATCAAGGCTCTACGAGATAGTGAAGGTGATACTAAGAGTCCAACTATTGAAGAGGTCTAGGATTGCAAGGAGCAGTTGGAACCAATGATCAAGACACATAACCTACTTCAACGATTTTGTCCTTACATGCTCTCCAAGGGTCTCAACTTACATTTTCCAGGTTCAGATGATTGTTTTGGTAGACTCTTGAAGCACACACAAATTTTTAGACTCTAGGGTGGCTAGAAGGTTGACTATTATAGTAGCACAATCTACTCCACTGATTGTTATGGTAGCTAATGAGGTTAAACTCTCTAGACAAGGACTTTGTCGAGATGCCTAATGGGAATCACATAGCTCTAACTTTGACACTGATTTTTTGATACTTCCGCTAATGTGCCAGGTGGCACCAAAACAACTTTTTCCCCTTTCCTTGGCTTTTTCAACTCTTTTTTTTTGTCAGACCATTTTTTAAAAATAATACTGGTGTCGCAAATGTGTCAGGCGACACCAGCATAATTTTTTTTTGTATTTGTATAGTTTACGTTTTGTATTTACAAAATACTGATATTTTTTTGGGTGTTGCCTGACCACTTAGCGATAACAGTTAAAAAATTATTTTTTACTTCATCGAGATTGACGGCAGCGGGAAATAAATTTAGGGTGATGCCACCTGACTATGTAGCGGTACCTAAATTTCATCAGAAAATAACCTATTCTTATAATTAATTAGAATCTTATGCCCGTAATTATTATAATGGTAATGTTATAATGAAAGAAGTAGAGGATCAACTCATAATTTTTGGATTTTTATTTAAAATATTTAATTATTTAATGGAATTAACGGGTTTCAATTTTTCGTGTTGAGATGAACAATTAAAATATTTAATCATAAATTTTTCTTTATTTTTATTTATATATATTTAAGTTTGTGTATATTTAATAAAAATTGTATATATTTATAATAGAAAAATCAATAGTTAATCTGATTGGGTTTCTATTTTTTAAGGTCATTTGATATTTTGATTAAAAATCTTAACCGCAGAGTTGAGGTATAATATAAGACAAAAAATATATATTAATATTGAAAACGAGTATAATTTAGGTAAAATACCCAAATATATCAAAAAATAAAAAATTATGAAATTGGGCCGCTTAAAAATTTACGTAAAGGGTTATTTTCCCACAAAACACGCCCACGTCGGTAGCGTTTTGTGGGGAATAGTAGAAAGCTTAAACTCGAGACGCACTTTGTGCCACATAGCAAAAGCGCGCTTACGTGGATGCGCTTTACTGATGTGGCACAAAGCGCGTCCCCAAGGGCTTTTTAGCTCAGAATAAAAAAAAACGATCAAAATTTTTTTGACTGTTGGGGGCCCAACGATTAAAAAAAACCTATAAAAACCCCCAACCCTTTTATTTTTTTCACACTTTAATCCTTACTCATTCTTCTCTCAAATTCCTCTCAAAATTCTCTTTAAGTCCTTCAAATTTCTCTTTAAGTCCTTCAAAATTCTCGAAATAGTCCTTTAATATTTACAAAAAAGCCGTTTTTAATTTTTTAATATATTTTTGAAACTTTTAAAATTTTTGATCATATTACCAATGGTCGGGAATTAATTGCCTAGACAACAAGCACATCTCCGTCGATCAAATGCAAAAGGTAAGTTTTAATTTTAATTTTTCAATATTATTTAATATTTTTTAGGTTTATGTAATTTTAATTAATTTTTATTTTATAATTTTTAAAGCAGTTTATAGATCGTGTGTTGCAATGTTATATTCATAATATGCATGGTCCCCATCGCCGTTGGTCGAGAATTACTCATGGAAGCGGGTTTTTGGCACGTGGCCACGATAGGTCGGGGTTCAAGTTGGAGCCACCTTTGATCGCATGCATTGATAGAGGTGGAGACCCGAGACGCACACTTTCCATCTTCCATGCGAGAGTGTACCATCACTCTGGAAGATGTGCGATTCAGATTGGGATTGCTGGGTGGACGGGCAGTAGTCATCGAGTCCGCAACTTCGGTGATTGAGGAGTATGCTACGAGCTTCTAGGTGCCATTCGGATAACATTCAAGGAGCTCGAATCGAGATGGCTCGGTTATGAGACACATTCCCAGAGTGAATGAGGGTTCGATCAAATAGAAAGAATATGGTATGCTCGAGCATACATTCTTCGATAATTGGAGGCTATTTGATGCCTGGACATTTCTAGAAACCTCAGACACTTGAGATGGTCATTGAAACTTGTTGATTTCAGAGTGCCGTGAATTGAGTTGGGGTCCGCCATGCTATCGAGGTTGTATCGGAGATGTGCAAGGCACACTACGAGTAAAGTAAAAATCGGAGGTTGCCTATCACTCTGCGCAATATGGGCACGGTTTCAATTTCTATTTTTACGTCCTCGAATCGACCACCCATATTCATTCCCACTGATAACGAGGTAAATTTAATGTTATATTTTACAATTATTACGTAGATTTATAGTATAATTGTATGCTAAAAATTTATTTAATTGGGTGGAACCATTCGGCGAGTTATGCTGGAATACCTACCCTGCTTGAAGATATATGGCTTCTATTGGACCAACTGTCGGAATCACAAGTAAGTTTCAAATTTCGTATTTATAATGTAGTATTTCATATTTAGTGTTTAGTATTACATATATAACTAATATTTTGGTAATGTTAATATAGTTTCAATGGGCACCGTACGAGGATCCAGCAATTCGGGCAGTAATTTCGGAGGAGTTCTTGCAAAATCCAAACCTTTGGCACGTGAAGGTCTCATTGATCACCTATGCGACCGTGGAGATGCACCAGTCAGATCGGGTTCTACGACAATTTGGATTCCAAACCGATTCCGTGCACCGAGGTACTCGATGATGAGCACAAAGTGGACTTACTAGAGTTGCAAATGGATTGGCCAAGATTTTGGTCAGCACATATCGAGACGTGGGAGAACTGGTATGACTATTTATCTATCCGGGAATCGATTGTCGTTCTTGAGTTAGCGTGCATGCCGGAATATATGCCATGTTTTAGGATCCATGGTAAGCCATATTTGTTGTCGGAAGAAGAGAGGCGACGGCAACTTCGTCAACAAAGGGAACGTCGGGGCCCTTTAAATCCAACGAGAAGGGTGATGAGATGGGGCCATCAATGCCTGACACAATCAATGGCCCATCAATAGCGTCCACACAATCACGGGCCCATCGATTCGATCGACGACACCGACATCACAGCCTTTACCCTTTTTGTCGGTCGCATCTCTACCCTTATATGTATCCTAACCCATATATGTTTCCTTTCCCAGTCCCACCCAAAGTTGGAATGCATGGCCGGTTCGAGTCCGTTCCGACTACTCGACCGCCACCGATCTTGAGGCCGCAGTAGCGTGAGGATCACAGGAGGCGCCATCGAGGAGCACTTCTTTTACCACTCTCCTTCGCCATACGGATTGACACACCCGCCAGTGGTTTATGCAAACACCTCCGGGTCGTTATTTTATCAAGGTGGGTCATCCTCGCAACACCCACAACTGCACTCCACTGCAGGAGGAACCTAATCTCGCTCGAGGTTCCACGACCCCGGCTTAAGCTAGAAGAAGGAGGAATCCAACAGATAACCACGTAATCGCCTGTGGCATCGATTCGACCGACATCAACATTGATTCGGATGGGCTTTTTATTTTTAAATTGTAATAATTTTTTATTTTTTAATAAAAAGTTGTTTTTATTTGTGTTTGTAAATTAATTTTAATATCTTCACTAAAATAGAAGTTGTTTATTTTTTTGTATGTAATTTAATTTGAATTTTTAATAAAATAAAATTTATTTTTATTTTTATTTTTATAATTTAGTTTTAATATATTTAATAAAATAATAGTTGTTTAATTTTTATTGTAATTTAATTTTAATATCTTTAATAAAATAGAAATTGTTTAATTTTTAATTGTAATTTAATTTTAATATATGTAATAAAATAAGAAGTTGTTTTTATTTTTAATTTTATTGTAATTTAGTTTTAATATATTTAATAAATAACAAGTTTTTTATTTTTTATTTTTGTAATTTAGTTTTAATATATTTAATAAATAAGAAGTTTTCTTTATTTTTTATTTTTTGTAATTTAGTTTTAATATATTTAATAAGTAAGAAATTTTCTTTTTTTTGTAATTTAATTTTAATATATTTAATAAATAAGAAGTTTTCTTTATTTTTATTTGTCGAACCATTTTTGTTTGAAAACGTTTTTAAAATACAAAATTTAAGCATAAAAATGGGGATCGAAAAGGGACTCATCGGGCTCCTTGATCGCCGTCGTCGATCTTGCTGCATGAGGGGAGCTCCTGGTCTTGTTTCGAAACAACAGAAGAGAAAATGAAAGAACTTGCTTTCTTTCTGAAATCAAATGGGAGTTGCAAAGCAAAAGGGGTTTTAAACCCTATATTAAAACGGCGCCGTGTGTTCATAAGGGGGCTCCGCGCGTATTTACCTAAAATGGGTAATTTACGCGCTAGGTCCTCCCTATTGCGCCCTTGTTTTGATTACATCCCCCTGCAGTTTTCCTTATTATTTTAAATTTGCCCCATTTTTAGTTTTGAATTCAATTTTGTCCTCTTTTGGTTTTTTTTTGTGATTTTTCTTATATTCTATTATTCGCCATTTTTTATTTGATTTTTATTTTATTTCTATTTATTATTTTTATCATTTGCTTATTATTATTATCTATTATTATTATTTATTATTATTATTAGTTCTAATATTGTTACTATTATATTATTAATATTGTTTTCATTTTACTATTTTTTTAATATCATTTTCATTTATATTATTTTTACTACCACTTTTCTTATTTTTATAATTATTAGTTTTTTGTCAGAGCATTATTATTATGCTTACTATTAGTACTCCTATTTTTACACATATATTATTATATATAATTATTATATTGTCATTATTTCATTATTGCTATTCATTTGCAAAATTATTATTATATTCATTATCATTTTATTACCGTTATTTATATATATACATATTAGTATATTAGTATTATATTTGTTATTATTATTAGTACCCTTATTACTTTTATTATTTACATTGTTATTTTAGTATTCCTATTATTTTCGTTCTTGCCAATATTATTTTGTGATTTTCTTTTTTATTATTAGTTTACATATATATATTATTATTATACTATATTTATTATTACTATATCTATCGTTACATTGTTTTATTACTAATATTTTTATTTATTACTTTTATTATACTTATTGTCATTATATTTATTATCATATTTATTAGTGTTTTTATTATCATTATTATTTTCATTACTACCACTATTATTTTTTTCCATATATATATTATTATTATATTTATTATTATTATTGTTTGTTTTATTGATCACATATTTGTTTATTTATAATATTATCGCTTATTTTCCTTTCCTCCTTTCGTATCTATTATTATTATCCCTTGTTATTATTGCATTTACATTTCAACATTTTTATTTTTGTTTTATTCCAAAATTCATAAAAGGTTTCACAAAGGTAATAATTAGATTCTGAACTTCGAAATCGTGCCCAATCGTCTTTGGTTTCGATTTTTCGTTTGTCTAGATCACTAAATATCCTTTAAAGATTTTGATCATGTTTCTTAAATAAAGGCAATATTTCATGATTGGAAATTCAAGGAATCGTGCCCAATCGTGCTGGGTTTCGATTTTTGGTTTGGCCAAATAGTGAAATACCCTTTTAAAATTGCAAGACAAGAATGTTGGAAATCATGAAATGATCTTGGTATCGATAGTTTGAAACATCGTGTCCTATCGTGCTGGACGTGGTATTTCAACTTTTCGGAATAAGAGAGTTTTGATATCCAATGTAAGTTATCCAAACATTTTTAAGGAATCATATTTTAAAATATTTTTTAATTTTCGATATTAAGGACATTAATCAATTAATACGGTACCAATTTTGGGCGTTGCGAGGGTGCTAATCCTTCCTCGTGCGTAACCGACTCTCGGACCCGTTTTTTAAAATTCGTAGACCAGAACGTTTTCAAAAGTGGCCCAATTGCACTTCAAAAAAGATTGGTGGCGGCTCCGTTTTCCTTTTTCAAAGTCGGCCCGTTTTCAAACAAAAAAAAATGGTTCCGACATTATTTTTTTGTAATTTAGTTTTAATATATTTAATAAATAAGAAGTTTTCTTTATTTTTTTATTTTTTTGTAATTTAGTTTTAATATATTTAATAAAATAAGAATTTTATTTATTTTTATTTTTTGTAATTTAGTTTTAATATATTTAATAAAATAAGAATTTTATTTATTTTTATTTTTGTAATTTAGTTTTAATATATTTAACAAATAAGAATTTTTTATTTTTGTAATTTAGTTTTAATATATTTAATAAAATAATAGTTGCTTATATGTTTTTGTAATTTAATTTTAATATCTTTTATAAAATAGAATTTGTTTAATTTTTTTAGAAATTTAATTTTAAAAATAAAAGTCCAATATTTGTAGAAAAGAAAAAGTCCGCTAAGCTAGGCGCTTTCATATTTTCTCCACAAAACGCACCGATGTGGCGCGTTTTGTGGGGAAATGACTATTTTCCAAATTTTCAAGAAACAAGCCCAATTTCAGAATTTTAATTTTTTGGTATATTTAAATATTTTACCCATAATTTAGGGGCCAAAATATGAATAAAGTCTATTTAAAACATATAATGATATGCCATACGCACATTGTCATTTTTTATAGAGTTTAACAAATATTATACTTTTAGCCGATTATACATTAACTTGATTAATATTGATATTGTTGTCAGTACAGGAGGATGTGAGTTTGAGTGCGTTGAAACGCATTATCATCCTATTTAAGGGTTGGAAAGAAGCTATGAGTAGTTTTAGACATTATATAAAAAGTAGATATGATAATAACATTTAATCGATTAATATTAAAAAACAAATATTATACTTTTGAGAACTAAAACATTTAAAACATTTTAAATTTTTATAAAATAAAAAATAAAACCAAGAATTCAAAAATCTAAAAATCAAGTTTTTTTCTAATTATAAATTTTAAATCATAAAAATTTAAAAATATATAAATTTTAAAAAGTTCTTAAAAATCCGTTTAAATTCTAAAACCAATCTAATTTTTAAAAGTCATAAAATTCTGAAAAATAATAATCCAAAACAAGCTATCTTTGTCCAAAATCCAAAGTTTAAGATCTTTATAAAGTTTTTTTTTTTTTTTTTGAATTTTCAAAATTTTAAGAATTCCTTTAAGAATTTCTTTTATATTTTTAAATAAATGTTTGCATTTTATAGTTTAAAATTCATGATTTTTAAAAGTATCAAATTTTGTTTGCTTTTGGAAAATTTTATGAAATTTTAAAAAATTAAACTTTTGAATAATGTTTATAATTCCAGAAAATAAATTGAATTTTAGATTTTTAAAGAATATTTAGTTGAATATATTTTTGGTATTTAGATATCAATTTTCGATGCATATCTAAGGTTCGAAATTACCCTTTTCAATAATGTGATTTCTCAAACTCGTACCTATGTTCTAATCCTACAGAGTACCACGTGACTTCCACTTGATCGCCCCTTAATTGAATTTACCCTAATTAGTATTACTAAAATGGAAAAGAAAAACATAACGGAAAAACAAAGCTCTGGTTGTACCGATCAAAGCCAAAGCGGTCTCTGGTGAAATGAAGACTAAGATGATGGAAAATCGCTGCAAATTCTGGGTTCCCAAAAAGAGCAGATTCTGTGCAAACTCCCCTCTCCAAAATTCCTTGTTAGTTCGATCTACCTATTGCTCTTCTCCTTTCTTTTCTTTTCTTTCCTCCTATCTCTGGAGTTCTTTTCTGTTTTTTTTTTTTTTTTCTAATAATCAAACTGTTTCAAGGTTTTGTGGCAATCACACTCCGAGGACCAATAACCAGTGGATCCCATGTCCGATTGACCCTTCCCAGTAAATACCCTTTCTCTCAATCCTTTTTACTTATCCACCAGAAACAATAAAAAATTAACATTTCATTTTGGCTTTATTTTGAAGTTCTGTGCTTCAGGAAAACCTGGGAAGCCATCTAAGGAGATGCCCTTAGTCAAACAAGTTCAATCCTTGAGCACCCAACCTTTTTACGAAAAGGGTGTTAATGCTGGCAAAGAAGATGAACAAGAAGAACCGGAAACTGGAATTCCCACTTCTGGGTGTTTTGATATTGTAACCTCTGAAATGAAGAGAAATGCTGTTTATAGCTTGAACATATCCGAGTTCTTTGGTGCTTTGAGTGTGGATCAATGGAGCACGGGTAAGGGATTGTCCACGGAAGTTGGCTAGGACTCAAGTGAGGATCAAGGATGTGGTCAATTCGGGAGGGATGGCGGCAACCACGGAGGGTCGAGGTGCGACTAGGGGTAATGGAAATGGTAGCAGTCGTGGTAGAGGTCGAAGGTCTGGAGGAGGCAACCAAGGTTGGTTTTGTAGTTGGTCGTCATGAGGAGGAAGATGTGCGGATGTGATATGGTACATTCCTTATTTCGGAATACCTTAATTACTTTGATTATTGTAGAGTTTTCTTGTTTTGCTAGGGAAGTGCACAGAAACCTTGGTTGTGAACTTAGAGATTGTGCCTAGGAAGTAAGATAGTTTTATTAAGATCAGTCTTGTGACATAAGCGTAGTCTGGTGAGTTAAGATGTACAATTATTCGTTAGTAAGTAATTTCGAGGACAAAATTATTTTAAGGGGTAGGCTGTAACACCCTAAAGTAGGGGTTGTTTGTAACAATTAATTTCCCATGTGTGTGCTTGAAGAAACGAATTTTATGTTTGTTAGACATGTTATAGGGTCTAGAAATAACCCCAGAGCTAGGCTGACTTAGAACTAAAAATTTCTTTTTAAGTATTTAAAAGAAGGAAGCTAGGTGAGATAGGGGTTAAATAAAATTTAGGAGAAGCATGACACAAAGAATGGGATTGGCTAGTGGCTTTCATCGCCACTTAAGAGTTGGAGGAGAAGAGGCGCGGTCGTGAGGTTCATTTCTTTGGAGTGGCGTTTTGGCATTTTAATTTTTGGAGTGATCGGCCTAAGAAGGCCTTATAATTAAATGTGGAGGTGTTATGACATGAAAGACGGTTTGGTGGAGTCGCAGGAGCCACTTAAGGGCTTAGAGGTGGCAGGTCGCGGGTTCGAGACATGATGGACGCAAGGAGCATTTTATTTTTGGACTTTTAGCGTTATAGGAAAGGGGGCCAGGTATGAAGGCCTTATAATTAAAAGGTGAGGCTTAATGACATGAAAGTCAAATGGGAAAAATGGCATGAGGCGTTGCAAGGGGGCTGCGTTAGTGTGGTCTTGGGTTCGAACCAAGAGAGCTGCATTTGGGTTTTTATTTTTTTTCAAGGCTGGCGTGAAGGAGAATGAGAGCTAATGGTCTGTTTTTTTTGGACTCTTAACTTGATAGGGATGAGGTTAATTTTTGCACATTAATTTCGGCTGGAGGTATAGGTGTTAGTAGCTTATTTTTATTTAATTTGTTTGAGGAGATTAAGGGATAAATGAAAGATAAACCTTGCTTTTGATAAATAAAAGCTGGAATTATCACCAAAAAGTGAGGAGATGGCCAGTCATAGGACTCCTTGGGGGAGGGCTATCCACATTCGGTTTATCACTTTGAGAGAGGGGCCGAATTTCTCAAATTTCTTTTCATTTTTCTCTCCAAGTTGTTGTTGCTGAATTCTCTCTAGTCTATCTTGCCAAATTCTTCAAAAGTTTTCTTCTTCTCTTACTTCTTTTTAGCCGAACCTCCCCCTCTTCTAATCAAAATTTCTAGCCCTTCCAGCTTGTGATTAGTCGAATCCCCCTTAAGGAAAAGGTGTTGTTTTCGGTTCTTTTCTCTTCATTGAAGGTAGTCGAACCCCTAACATTACAAGTGGTCTGACTAGTGGTGGTTAAGTAGAGATAGTTGTCAAGGTAAGAAGCGATACCTTTTAGGTTCAAAATTTATGGCCGAATGGCCTATGACTCTTAATGATGTACTTAAATCGATTGTAGGGAAGCCATAGCCGATTGAAGGAAGCTTTCGAGATTTTGGGGCTAATTAAGGCTTCGGGATTGTTTGGAAACCAAATCCGTTTAAGGTAAGAGCTTTTGGTATTAAGTTGTTATGGCCGAATAGGCCTATGGTACTAACATTGATGATTGGCCGAATTTAGGGTCAAGATCTAGCGACGTAGATCGGATCTTCGGGATCTAGGATTCATGGTAGTATCAGGTGTGTAAAACTCCTTACACACTTTATTAGTAAACTTTGCCATATTATTGTTTTGTTAATCATTGTGGTAGTGATTTGGTATTGTGGGCTTAAGCATGGATTACGGGTAAGTCCCCTATTACATGATCTTTGATATATGTTGTGTATGCCATCACATGTTGTTGTATAATTTGCTACACATGAATACATAATATATGGGATTATGATATATGATTATGTAAGCATGATGATGGTGGGATTAATGAGTGGAGGGGATGATTTTTTATGGATATCGCGGTGGTTTTGACCACAAGATGGGTTGGCCCATCAGATTATTTGTGACCTATGGTCATCGATGGTTTTGACCACACCGATTGATAAATGCGACTAAGTTCCGGTGGTTTGGTACCACCATGGTTTTGACCACACTTGAGAAATTGTGACCTATGGTCATCAGTGGTTTTGACCACACGATGGGTTGGCCCCATCATTTATTTTGTGACACTAGTCACCGATGGTTTTGACCACGATGGTTTTGACCACAGGGGTAGAAAAGGAGTATGGATGGTTAGTTGGGTTGCATGTGCATGTTTATTAATAAATTGTGTATGAGTTGTATTTTCGGGTGGGGATTTACACTTTGAGTCTTGGTGACTCACCCTTCCCTTCTTGTTTTGCGAGATGAGTAGATCGCGGAGATGGAGTCGGAGAGGACTCGGCTGCGACCATGCTTATCGTTGGATTTGATTTACTTTGCTATTGTTAAAATTATTTATTTTCTAAGTCTTTTATTTTGGGATTGTAATAAGGCCGCTATTATTATTTTGGATGTTTATTTTCTTGTTTTATTTTACTTATGTTATGTTACAAGCAAGTTTTAAATGTTAAGTGAACGGTTAAAAGTAACTTTTCAAACTTAATAAAGTCTACGGGTTTTCAAAGATGTTACCATCGGGTAACAAAAATTAAACCAAGTCAACTATAACTTTGATGATTATAAAATGCTACATGATCAACCGTTTTCAAAAGGGTTATCAACCCAACTATATTTATAAAAAGCCCAATGAGTTTTCAAACACCGTTTTAATACCTTAGCCAAATTTTAACAAGTTTTTACGAGACACCCAAAATGTTTCAAATTATTTTACTCAATGACATACGGATCCGGTCGAGACTAATGAAATTTGGTTTGGGGTGTTCTGAGTTATTACCAATTTGATCCCGTGAGTTATTCTTGTGACGTTATGGTCCTGTTTGCCTTTTCTTTGATTTATTGCAATTTTAGCCTGACTTTCATCTTGATTTCATTATGATCCTTAATTTGCTTAATAAATTCATTTATTCACTTGTTTTCCTTATAAATCATATGATGATTATTATTATTATTATTTATATGTTTATTATTATCACTATTATATTATTACTATTATTTGTTTATTAATTACTTTTAAAATTATTATTATTATCATTTCATTATTATTATTATTATTATTATTATTATTATTATTATTATTATTATTTTATTCCTTACTATTATTACTATTGCTACACTATATTTTATACATATATATTTTTATTTTATTAAATGTTTATTAGCTACTAATATTATTACTATCATCATTATTTAACATATCTATTTTATACTTATTACTATTTTCATCATTATTATTACTACTATTATTATTTATTTATGTTACTATTATTTATTCCTATTACTATCCTTATTATTTTTATTTGTAATATTATTATTTACGTACCATTATTGTTTTAATGTTATTATATTATATTCAAAATTATTTTAAATATTATTTTTAACATTATTTTGCCATTTTATTATATTTATTTTGTTATTATTATTATACTCAATTACTATTATTTACTTTATTTCTAATATCATTATTACATTATATTATATACATTATTATTATATTTCTTATTTCATTATTATTGCTATTATTATTTTATTACTATAGTTTTATTATTTTATTTTACCACTAATATTATATACATGTATTGTTGATATTAGTATAGTATTATTATTGTTTTATATTTTATTACATGTCCTAATTTATTTACTAAATTTATGCAATATATATATTATCTTGTTCATTTTATTTATAAATTTTATATCATTATTATTAACGTATTTATCTGTCACGCATATAGCATCGTATTACTACTTGTCTCATTAACCTTTATTCAATACATCGGTTTTAAAATGATTAATATTCGGTATTTAGAAGTTCGAGGAATCATGCTCAATCATGCTGGGTTTCGATTTTCCGTTCATCTAAATGACTAAATATCCTTCTAAAATTTTGACCGTGTTTTCTTAAATAAGACAATATTTCATGTTTGGACATTCGAGAAATCGTGCCCAATCGTGCTGGGTTTCGGTATTTTGGTTTGGCCAAATAGTGGAATATCCTTTTAAAATCACCACGTATGAATTTTGGAAATCATGAAATGATCTTGGTATCGAGGGTTGAAACATCGTGTCCTATCGTACTAGATGTGATATTTCATATTTTCGGAACAAGAGAATTTCGATATCTAATTCCAATTATCCAAACATTTCTTAAAGGATTCGTATTTTAAATTCTTTTCAAATTTTCGACATTAAGACATTAATTAATCAATTTAGTACCAATTTTGGGCGTGACGAGGGTGCTAATCCTTCCTTGCACGTAACCGACTCCCGAACTCGATTTCTTAAAACTTCGTAGACCAAAAACACTGTTTTAGTAAACCAAAATATTTTATTAAAAAAAGGTGATCCGATCACACCAAATAAAGATCGGTGGCGACTCCCATTTTTATTTTCGTTTTCAAAACCAAAGTCGATCCATGTTTTCAAAAAAATGGTTTCGACACATGTAATATGTGATGCTTGTTGAATAAGTAAGTTGATAGATAATGCGTTTGTGTATTCGGCATTTTGGATATGTGGATAGTATGATATTGAGTTGATATTGTTTACTTGCAAATATGAAAGTATTAAATAGAAGCATGAGTATTTATACATATATAAGTTCGACCATATGGAGATTTTATGTATATACATTCGGATATGTGCAATTATTTATATAAATATATGTACATTCGATTGTATGTAGTTTAGTTGTACATGGTACTTATTAATTTGATGGTATTTGGCTATGATGATCCAATTGTGCTATGTAATTATATTAAGATTATAAAATGATTGGTGTATAATATTGAATGTTTGATTATGTAGTTATATTTGCTTAAGACTTACTAGGCTAAGTTAGCTTACTCTGTGTGTTTGTCACTCTGTTTTATAGATTTTAGTCAAGCTACGAGCTTAGGGGATCGTCAACGAAGTCATCCACACTATCGACTTATTTTGGAACCTTTAAAGTTTGGATTTTTGAACTTAAGGCATGTATAGGCTAGTTTAATACTTGAATGATATTTTGTTGATGTATATAAGCCATGCGAAAATGGCTTGTCTTAAAAGCTAATAATCTAAAGTTATGCAATCTTGATTTTAGTATGCATGTAAGTTCTGGCTTGTTATAAATCATGCTATGTATTTATGTTTGTATATGTATGTTTAATATGAAATCACCATAAATGAATCTTTGATAGCTCATTTGGAAAGTGAATATATGTGGTAGTTTAATAAGTTTGGATTAAGATTAGGTATACATTATTTTTTATGTGTAATATGGAAACATGAATCAACTTTGTAAACTTTGTATTGACAATATGTGGAATTAATGGACATGTACTTGGATGGCATATTGGTTATGGATTACATTTATGCATGTGTATCAAATTCAATTTATGTGTTTTGGCAATGAAAATGATAATTGGGTATTTTGGTTCGATTATGTTCTTACAAATGAATTGAGGTATACTTTGGTTTGAATGAGTTTATTTGATCTATTTGAATTCGGTAGAACAAGGTATCATGCGACCACATATATGCATGTTTAAATGTTGTGATTGTTATCTAGATTTAGGAAGTAATTATGAATATGTGAATAATCGGTTAAGGTGGCTTTAATGACCAAATGAATAGTATCCTTTGTCATTTGTTGCAATTGTTTATTTGTGAATTTTTCTAAAGAGGACTAAGGTATGTATGATACTGTTTAAGTATGCTTTAAAAGCGAAATTGTTCATAATGCGTTGGTTGTGATAATGTGAGTTGTAAATGTTGTGGTGACTTGTGCTATGTTTAGTAATGCCCTGTAACCCTAGTCCGACGACGAATACGGATTAGGGGTGTTACATTGCATCTTGAGTCTTTTCATTTTAAAAATAAGGTGCATTTTTTTTAAAAATGGGTCGGTATAAAACGACTCGTTTTGATGGTCAGTAACCGTTTAAGTGAAACAGTGCGGTTTGGAGAACACCTGGACTAATAAGTGCCAAGTTGTTTTGAAGTCATTATCCGACACCTTTAAGGCACCAATCAGGGAAAAGAGGGTGATTAAGCAATTTCATTGACAGAAATCTCAGTATCTTTCTCTCTAGTACCCTCAACTCTCTTTCTCTTTATTTTTTTCTACAAATTTTCTATTATTTTCGTTACAATGTATCAGAGCCACTCTTTCCTCATGGCTAATGAAGGCGTCACCACTAGACTTCAAAAGGAAATGAGATAGATGTTATAGGAGCTATCTCAGTTGCAACTAGAGGTTTCTCACATTGGCACTAAGATCGGCTCGCGTTTGAAGGACTTTAATAAAAATATCAAATGTGATATTCGTTAATAACTTCATTCACTCTTTGAATAGTATTTTAGCCAATCACCATCGGCTGTTACTATAGGAGCTAGGGTAGACAAGGGAAAAGGAATTTTAAGAGGCCATCCCTCAGGGGCATCTAGCTTTATCTTTTATGTTTGAATCTCGAACATATGAATACATCTCCTCGAGTAGTTCGAATTGAGCCAACAAATAAACTTTTGAGGTTAAATTGTCCACATTTTGATGGAGTAGACTTTAGGAGTGGGTGGGCTAAGCTTTAGCGCTTTTTAAGCTAAATGTGTGAGAGACCTAGCTAAGGTGAGATGGTGATGCTTCACTTAGATGGGAAGGCTTTGGATTGACATCGCTTCTTTGTGCAAAGACAAGGGGGTTTGCATCACCTAACTTGGGAGACTTATGCTCGAGGATTACATGAAAGATTTTGATCTGACACCTTCATAGATCCCATGTTTGAGTTAGTTACCCTCAAATAGCAAGGCTCTGTGGACCTTTTCCATGATCGTTTTGTAAGGTTATTGAGTTAGCTACAACTGCCAGAGATCTACGCCTTGAGTATTTTTATTAGCAACCTGAAACCCGAGGTTGGTCAATATTGAAGGTTATTTAAACCTCAAAACTTGGCGGAGGGGTATTTATTGGCTAGATAAGTGGAAGGCATATTGATGAAACTATATATATATATAAATATATATAAAAAGAGTGTTGCTATAGGTAGTAGCATAGGATAGTTTAAACCATTGTTGCCTAGTGCCAAGGTGCATCAATATTCAAGTGGGGTAGCAGGAATTAGAGGACAATCTACTTATCCTTTGAGTCAAAAAGCCCCTATTAAATCTTTATCCCAAGTTGAAATGGATGAGAGGAGGAAAAAGAGACTTTGTTTCACGTATGCTTCCAAATACACACCAGGCCACAAATGTGCCAAGTCACAGTTATTCCAACTGGTAATCAAGGCTCTACGAGATAGTGAAGGTGATACTAAGAGTCCAACTATTGAAGAGGTCTAGGATTGCAAGGAGCAGTTGGAACCAATGATCAAGACACATAACCTACTTTACCGATTTTGTCCTTACATGCTCTCCAAGGTTCTCAGCTTACATTTTCCAGGTTCAGATGATTGTTTTGGTAGACTCTTGAAGCACACACAAATTTCTAGACTCTAGGGTGGCTAGAAGGTTGACTATTACAGTAGCACAATCTACTCCACTGATTGTTATGGTAGCTAATGAGGTTAAACTCTCTAGACAAGGACTTTGTCGAGATGCCTAATGGGAATCACATAGCTCTAACTTTGACACTGATTTTTTGATACTTCCGCCAATGTGCCAGGTGGCACCAAAACAACTTTTTCCCCTTCCCTTGGCTTTTTCAACTCTTTTTTTTTGTCAGACCATTTTTTAAAAATAATCTTTGGTGTCAAAATGTGTCGAGCGACACCAAAGATAATTTTTTTTGTATTTGTATAGTTTACGTTTTGTATTTACAAAATACTGATATTTTTTTGGGTGTTGCCTGACCACTTAGCGATAACAGTTAAAAAATTATTTTTTTACTTCATCGAGATTGATTGAACAGCGAAATAAATTTAGGGTGATGCCACCTGACGATGTAGCGGTACCTAAATTTACTGTAGAAAATAACCTATTCTTATAAATAATTAGAATCTTATGCCCATAATTATTATAATGGTAATGTTATAATGAAAGGAAGTAGAGGATCAACTCATAATTTTTGGATTTTTATTTAAAATATTTAATTATTTAATGGAATTAATGGGTTTCAATTTTTCGATGTTGAGATGAACAATTAAAATATTTAATCATAAATTTTTGGATTTTAAATTTTTATATATTTATTTTATTTATATATATATTTAAGTTTGTGTATATTTAATAAAAATTGTATATATTTATAATAGAAAAATCAGTGGCATAATCTGATTGGGTTTCTATTTTTTAAGGTCATTTGATATTTTGATTGAAAATCTTAACATGAGTTGATGTATAATATAAGACAAAAAATATATATTAATATTGAAAAGCAGTATAATTTAAGGTAAAATACCCAAATTTATTAAAAAATAAAAAATTACGAAATTGGGCGGTTTCTAGAAAATTCTGAGAAAAGGGCCATTTTCCACAAAAGCAGCGTCCCACGTCGGTAGCGTTTTGTGGGGAAATAGAGAAAGCAGCCATACAGGGCCTTTGTTGTACTACAAACAAAAGCGGCGCTTACGTGGATGCGCTTTGCTTGATGTGGCACAAAGCACGTCCAAACTTTAACTCTATGATAAAAAAGCGATCAAAATTTTTTTTTTATTTGGGGCCCAACGATTAAAAAACCTATAAAACCCCCAACCCTTTTATTTTTTCACACTTTAATCCTTACTCATTCTTCTCTCAAATTCCTCTCAAAATTCTCTTTAAGTCCTTCAAATTTCTCTTTAAGTCCTTCAAAATTCTCGAAATAGTCCTTTAATATTTACAAAAAGCCCTTTTAATTTTTTTAATATATTTTTGAAACTTTTAAAATTTTCGATCGTATTACCAATGGTGGGAATTAATTAAATAGACAACAAGCACATCTCCGTCGATCAAATGCAAATGGTAAGTTTTAATTTTAATTTTTCAATATTATTTAATATTTTTAGGTTTATGTAATTTTAATTAATTTTAATTTTATAATTTTTAAAGCAGTTTATAGATCATGTGTTGCAATGTTATATTCATAATATGCATGGTCCCCATCATGAATTAATCGAGAATTACTGCGAGCGGGTTTTTGTACGTAGCCCACGATAGGTAGGGGTTCAAGTTGGAGCCGCCTTTGATCGGTGCATTGATAGAGGTGGAGACCCGAGGCGACACTTTCCATCTTCCATGCGAGTGTGTACCATCACTCGGAAGATGTGCGATTCTGATTGGGATTGCGGTGGGCGGGCCGATAGTCACCGGTCCGCAACTTCGGTGATTGGGGAGCCGTATGCTCTGAGCTTCTAGGTGCCATTCGGATAACATTCAAGGAGCTCGAATCGAGATGGCTCGGTTATGAGACACATTCCCGAGCCGAATGAGGTTCGGCCAAAATAGAAAGAATATGGTATGCTCGAGCATACATTCTTGAATAATTGGAGGCTATTTGATCTGGACATTTTTAGAAACCTCGTACACTTGAGATGACTGCTGAAACTTGTTGATTTCAAAGCAGCCGGTGAATTGAGTTAGAGTGCATACGTGCTATCGAGGTTGTATCGGAGATGTCTTGACCTTGGTGAGTAAAGTAAAAATGGAGGTTGCCTATCACTCTGCGATCATGGGCACAGTTTGATTTCTATTTTCGTCCTCGACTCGACCACCCATATTCATTCCCATATAACGAGGTAAATTTAATGTTATATTTACAATTATTACGTAGATTTATAGTATAATTGTATGCTAAAAATTTATTTAATTAGGTGGAACCATTCGACGAGTTATCTTTGGAATACCTACCTCTTGAAGATATATGGCTTCTATTGGACCAACTGCCGGAATCACAAGTAAGTTTCAAATTTCGTATTTATAATGTAGTATTTCATATTTAGTATTTAGTATTACGTATATAACTAATATTTTGGTAATGTTAATATAGTTTCAATGGGCACGTGACGAGGATCCAACAATTGAGGCGATAATTAGGAGGAGTTCTTGCAAAATCAAACCTTTGCACGTGAAGGTCCCATTGATCACCTATCGACCGTGGAGATGCACCGGTCGGATCGGGTTCTACGACAATTTGGATTCTGGCAACCGATTCCCGTGCCACTTGAGGTACTCGATGATGAGCACAAAGTGGACTTACGGTAGTTGCAAATGGATTGGCCAAGATTTTGGTCAGCACATATCGCGACGTGGGAGAACCGGTATGACTATTTATCTATCCGGGAATCGATCGTCGTTCTTGAGTTAGCGTGCATGCTGGAATACATGCCATGTTTTAGAATCCATGGTAAGCCGTATTTGTTGTCAGAAGAAGAGAGGCGACGACAACTTCGTCAACAAAGGGAACGTCGGGGCCCTTTAAATCCAAGGAGAAGGGGTGATGAGACGGGGCCATAACAGCCCCGACACAGTCACCGGGCCCATCAATAGCACCCACACAATCACCGGGCCCATCAGTTCAGTCGACGACACCGACATCACAGCCTTTATCCTTTTGTCGGTCGTACCCTACCCTATATGTATCCTAACCCATATATGTTTCCTTTTCCAAGTCCCACCCAGTTGGAATGCATGGCGGGTTCAAGTCCGTTCCGACTACTCTGATGGCCGGCCGATCTTGAGGCAAATCGTAGCGTGAGGATCACGGAGGCGCCATCGGGAGCACTTCTTTTACCAGTCTCCTTCCATATCGGATTGAGACACCCCGTGTAGTTTATGCAAACACCTCAGGATCGTTATTTTATCAAGGTGGGTCATCCTCGCAACACCCACAACTGCACCCACTGCAGGAGGCAGGAATCCTCGCCTCGAGGTTCCACGACCCATGGAAGCTAGAAGAAGGAGGAATCCGGTATATAACCATGAGCCCCCATGTGGCACTGATTAAGCCAAACATCAACATTGATTCGGATGGGCTTTTTATTTTTAAATTGTAATAAATTTTTATTTTTTAATAAAAATTATTTTTTATTTGTGTTTGTAAATTAATTTTAATATCTTCACTAAAATAGAAGTTGTTTATTTTTTTGTATGTAATTTAATTTGAATTTTTTAATAAAATAAAATTTTATTTTTATTTTTATAATTTAGTTTTAATATATTTAATAAAATAATAGTTGTTTAATTTTTATTGTAATTTAATTTTAATATCTTTAATAAAATAGAAATTGTTTAATTTTTTAATTGTAATTTAATTTTAATATATGTAATAAAATAAGAAGTTATTTTTATTTTTAATTTTATTGTAATTTAGTTTTAATATATTTAATAAATAACAAGTTTTTTATTTTTATTTTTTGTAATTTAGTTTTAATATATTTAATAAATAAGAAGTTTTCTTTATTTTTTATTTTTTGTAATTTAGTTTTAATATATTTAATAAATAAGAAGTTTTCTTTTTTTTGTAATTTAATTTTAATATATTTAATAAATAAGAAGTTTTCTTTATTTTTTATTTGTCGAACCATTTTTTGTTTGAAAACGTTTTTAAAATACAAAATTTAAGCATAAAAATGGGGGATCGAAAAGGGGACTCATCGGGCTCCCTTGACCGCCGTCGTCGATGCGCGCATGAGGGGAGCTCCTGGTCTTGTTTCGAAACAACAGAAGAGAAAATGAAAGAACTTGCTTTCTTTCTGAAATCAAATGGGAGTTGCAAAGCAAAGGGTTTTAAACCCTATATTAAAAGCGCACTGTGTGTTCATAAGGGGGCTCATGTATTTACCTAAAATGGGTAATTTACGCTAGGTCCTCCTTTGCATACTGTTTTGATTACATCCCTGCAGTTTTCCTTATTATTTTAAATTTGCCCCACTTTTTAGTTTTGAATTCAATTTTGTCCTCTTTTGGTTTTTTTTGTGATTTTCTTATATTCTATTATTCTTTTTTTTTATTTTAGATTTTTATTTTATTTCTATTTATTATTTTTATCATTTGCTTATTATTATTATCTATTATTATTATTTATTATTATTATTAGTTCTAATATTGTTACTATTATATTATTAATATTGTTTTCATTTTACTATTTTTTAATATCATTTTCATTTATATTATTTTTGCTACCACTTTTCTTATTTTTATAATTATTAGTTTTTATGTCAGTAGCATTATTATTATGCTTACTATTAGTACTCCTATTTTTACATATATTATTATATATAATTATTATATTGTCATTATTTCATTATTGCTATTCATTTGCAAAATTATTATTATTATATTCATTATCATTTTATTACCGTTATTTATATATATACATATTAGTATATTAGTATTATATTTGTTATTATTATTAGTACTCTTATTACTTTTATTATTTACATTGTTATTTTAGTATTCCTATTATTTTCGTTCTTGCCAATATTATTTTGTGATTTTCTTTTTTATTATTAGTTTATATATATATATTATCTATCGTTACATTGTTTTATTACTAATATTTTTATTTATTACTTTTATTATACTTATTGTCATTATATTTATTATCATATTTATTAGTGTTTTTTATTATCATTATTATTTTCATTACTACCACTATTATTTTTTCCATATATATATTATTATTATATTTATTATTATTGTTTGTTTTATTGATCACATATTTTTTATTTATAATATTATCGTTTATTTTCCTTTCCTCCTTTCGTATCTATTATTATTATTATCCCTTGTTATTATTGCATTTACATTTCAACATTTTTATTTTGTTTTATTCCAAAATTCATAAAAGGGTTTCACAAAGGTAATATTTATATCTGGAACTTGAAATCGTGCCCAATCGTCTTTGGTTTCGATTTTTCGTTCGTCTAGATCACTAAATATCCTTTAAAGATTTTGATCATGTTTCTTAAATAAAGGCAATATTTCATGATTGGAAATTCAAGGAATCGTGCCCAATCGTCTTTGGTTTGATTTTGGTTTGGCCACATAGTGAAATACCCTTTAAAATTGCAAGGCAAGAATGTTGGAAATCATGAAATGATCTTGGTATCGATAGTTTGAAACATCGTGTCCTATCGTCTTTGGGCGTGGTATTTCAACTTTTGAACAAGAGAGTTTTGATATCCAATATAAGTTATCCAAACATTTTTAAGGATTCATATTTTAAAATATTTTTAATTTTCGATATTAAGGACATTAATTAATTAATACGGTGCCAATTTTGGGCGTTGCGAGGTGCTAATCCTTCCTCGAATGCGTAAACTCGGACCCATTTTTAAAATTCAGTGACGGGGCGTTTTCAAAAGTGGCCCAATTGCACTTCAAAAAGATTGGTTGCGACTGTTTTCTTTTTCAAAGTCGGCCCGTTTTCAAACAAAAAAATGGTTCGACATTATTTTTTGTAATTTAGTTTTAATATATTTAATAAATAAGAAGTTTTCTTTATTTTTTATTTTTTGTAATTTAGTTTTAATATATTTAATAAAATAAGAATTTTTTTATTTTTATTTTTTGTAATTTAGTTTTAATATATTTAATAAAATAAGAATTTTTTTATTTTTATTTTTGTAATTTAGTTTTAATATATTTAACAAATAAGAATTTTTTATTTTTGTAATTTAGTTTTAATATATTTAATAAAATAATAGTTGCTTATATGTTTTTGTAATTTAATTTTAATATCTTTTATAAAATAGAATTTGTTTAATTTTTTTGGAATTTTAATTTTAAAAATAAAAGTCCAATATTTGTAGAAAAGAAAAAGTGCGTCCCTAGAGTAGCTTTCTGACATTCTCCACAAAACGCCTGGCGTGGGCGCGTTTTGTGGGGAAATGACTATTTTCCGTAAATTTTCAAGAAACAAGCCCAATTACGTAAATTTTATTTTTTGGTATATTTAAATATTTTACCCATAATTTAGGGGCCAAAATATGAATAAAGTCTACTTAAAACATATAATGATATGCCATACACATTGTCATTTTTATAGAGTTTAACAAATATTATACTTTTAGCGATTATACATTAACTTGATTAATATTGATATTGTTGTCGATGAGGAGGATGCGAGTTTGAGTCGTTAAACGCATTATCATCCTATTTAAGGGTTGGAGAGAAGCTATGAGTAGTTTTAGACATTATATAAAAAGTAGATATGATAATAACATTTAATCGATTAATATTAAAAAACAAATATTATACTTTTGAGAACTAAAACATTTAAAACATTTTAAATTTTTATAAAATAAAAATTAAAACCAAGAATTCAAAAATCTAAAAATCAAGTTTTTTTTCTAATTATAAATTTTAAATCATAAAAATGTAAAAATATATAAATTTTAAAAGTTCTTAAAATCCGTTTAAATTCTAAAACCAATCTAATTTTAAAAAGTCATAAAATTCTGAAAAATAATAACCCAAAACAAGCTATCTTTGTCCAAAATCCAAAGTTTAAGATCTTTATAAAGTTTTTTCTTTTTTTGAATTTTCAAAATTTTAAGAATTCCTTTAAGAATTTCTTTTATATTTTTAAATAAATGTTTGCATTTTATAGTTTAAAATTCATGATTTTAAAAGTATCAAATTTTAGTTGCTTTTGGAAAATTTTATGAAATTTTAAAAAATTAAACTTTTGAATAATGTTTATAATTCCAGAAAATAAATTGAATTTTAGATTTTTAAAGAATATTTAGTTGAATATATTTTGGTATTTAGATATCAATTTTCGATGCATATCTAAGGTTCGAAATTACCCTTTTCAATAGTGTGATTTCTCAAACCCGTACCTATGTTCTAATCCTACAGAGTACAACGTGACTTCCACTTGATCGCCCCTTAATTGAATTTACCTAATTAGTATTACTAAAATGGAAAAGAAAAACATAACGGAAAAACAAAGCTCTGGTTGTACCGATCAAAGCCAAAGCGGTCTCTGGTGAAATGAAGACTAAGATGATGGAAAATCGTTGCAAATTCTGGGTTCCCAAAAAGAGCAGATTCTGTGCAAACTCCCCTCTCCAAAATTCCTTGTTAGTTCGATCTCCCTATCGCTCTTCTCCTTTCTTTTCTTTTCTTTCCTCCTATCTCTGGAGTTCTTTTCTGTTTTTTTTTTTCTAATAATCAAACTGTTTCAAGGTTTTGTGGCAATCACACTCCGAGGACCAATAACCAGTGGATCCCATGTCCGATTGACCCTTCCCAGTAATACCCTTTCTCTCAATCCTTTTTACTTATCCACCAGAAACAATAAAAAATTAACATTTCATTTTGGCTTTATTTTGAAGTTCTGTGTTTCAGGAAAACCTGGGAAGCCATCTAAGGAGATGCCCCTTAGTCAAACAAGTTCAATCCTTGAGCACCCAACCTTTTTACGAAAAGGGTGTTAATGCTGGCAAAGAAGATGAACAAGAAGAACCGGAAACTGGAATTCCCACTTCTGGGTGTTTTGATATTGTAACCTCTGTAATGAAGAGAAATGCTGTTTATAGCTTGAACATATCCGAGTTCTTTGAGATGATTAGAAAGATTGAGTCAGTTCATGCTCAAATTTGTAATGATATTAAAGACTCCTATAAGATACCTGAAGCTTGTGGCGTATGGATTAAGGGAGAAGTAGACAGGTATTTTAAATTGAATTGCTCGGGTTTTTTTTTTTTTTTGTGGGAGTCGGTTTGCTTGTAACTTGAGTTGATTTGTGACAGGAATGTGCCATTTCAGGAGAAGCATGTTGCACAACAGGCGTCAATGCTTGGGAACTTGGAAGAGTTTGGGGTTTTGGAAAGGATTGATGGCAAGGAAAAGTGTGAACTTGTGGAGCGAGCTGAAAATAGCAACGGTGTTCCTGCAGTGGTTGAATTTGGTGCAGGGAGAGGGTACTTGACACAAATGCTTGCAGATTGCTATGGTATTAGAAGGGTATTTCTAGTTGAGAGAAAGGCCTACAAACTTAAGGTTAGTTGAATTGAGATTAAGTTTGTAGTATTTGCAAAGATTTTATTTACTCTAGGTTCATGCCATCTATTTTGGATGTGTTTCTATGCTCTTTGAACCTTCATTGATTTTTTCTTTTGCCTTTCTTGGTTTCAATATGCCAATGCTATTTCTAGGCTGATCGATCTTTGCGACAAAAAGAGAGCTTGATATTAGAACGTTTGAGAATTGACAGTAAGGTTTTTCAGAACTTTATTTTTGCAGATACTTTTTTTTTAAACTTCTCCATAGAGTCTTCATTCTCCAATGCTTTCTTTCTTAGTTTTATTCTGAACATCTTGCCGAGTTCTATGATGCGTTATGTTTGTAGAGATTAGAATGCTCAAGTTTTGTATGGCTTCCCTCATTAAAAATTGTGAGATGCATTTTCTGTTTCACTTTGAGACCTATCATTTGCAAATTCACTTGTGAAAAAGGGTAAACGGCAAGCATGTTTTTTTTTTTTTAAGCATGCGTAACTTCCCTACCCTTCTTTTTGTCATCATATCATGAACTTTTACTTTCGCAGTTGAGGATCTGAACTTGAATGCTGTTGAGTCATTGCAAGGACTTCCTTACATAGCTATTGGTAAACATCTCTGTGGCCCAGCAACAGGTAAGTTATTATATCTGCATTTTCACAATGATTGTTATAATTGATCCAACGAAATACTAGAGCGGTGAAAAGCATTCTCTCCTGTCTCCCACTATGTTGAAACTTTTCACTTCAGATTTGACACTTAGATGCTGCCTGGCAAATGAAAGGAATGCTGAACAATGTGGAGTTAATTGTTACTTGAGAGGTCTTGCAATAGCGACATGCTGCCATCACCTTTGCCAATGGAAACACTACATCAGTAATCCAACTTTCTGCCTCTATAACATCTATATAAAAATTCATAATATCTTTTCCTCGTAAACCAACCGTATAACGTGCTTGGCTCTACAGATAAAAAATACTTAACTAGTTTGGGTATTAGCAAAGAAGAATTCCATGCAATTACGTGGTTTACCAGTTG
Organism: Gossypium rotundifolium; assembly: GCA_025506655.1. Lineage (NCBI taxonomy): Eukaryota > Viridiplantae > Streptophyta > Magnoliopsida > Malvales > Malvaceae > Gossypium > Gossypium rotundifolium. The sequence continues at coordinate 54,515,787 of CP106728.1, forward strand.
GGCAGTCGATGCTGATCATGGTTCAGATCTTTCTGACGTTATTGATTTCAAATTGCATCCAGAATCAATGTAATATAGCTTTTTTTTTTCCTTGTGGCCATACCTTTATAACATTGAGGATGCTAAGAAAAGTGGCATTCCATTTTGAGCATTTTCTCGCAATTTCCTTCTAAAAGCAGATTCATTTTCTTGTGACAGTGAGAGGGAAGAATGTAATGGGGGTGCAAATGTAGTGGAAGCCATTGCAAAGAATATGAAAGCTATTGAGAGGGCAAAGCTAGGTTTCATGTGCAAGCAGATAATTGATATGGGAAGGTTAATGTGGCTCAAGGAACATGGACTCCAAACTCAGCTTGTTAAGTATGTTCCATCAAGCATCTCTCCAGAAAACCATTTATTAATAGCCAGACATGTCGGTGGTCACTAAGTTGCATGGCTTTTTCCCTCTCATCTGACATTGTATAACTAAAAACAACAATTTTGTATTCAATTATATCATGTTCGGGATTCAAATGCCTTTCTTCTTTGAATATGTATCAGAATTTGTCATTTCGTTCTAATAGTCTTCTGTTTTTTCTAGTGGAAAAGTAGAGAGCCGTGACATCTAAAAATTAGTGGTGTCCGATTCCGCTATTAAGCGGTATAGCATGGATATATCGAGATTACAAAGTCGCAAAGGCCTAAATCGACGGTTTATATTCTTTGAGTGTTGGAAGGTAGCGGAAGGTTGTAATTGGCGGATACGAGCCGCATTCATACAAAATTCAGATGTGGGAGATAAGAAAATTGGTTGGCCTCACACATGCAGATTGACAGTATGATGAGAAGATCATCGAAAACTTGATTCCAAAACTATATGTATGTGTATTATGCCAATGGTGAAGGACGCTACCGACTATTAAAGTTTCAGATTGATTGTCAAATAGAAGCACGATTCCAAAGATAGAGTATCATATCGAAAGGCGTGGATAGCTAAACAGATGGCAATGGAACAATTGTATGGGGACTGGATGTTCGGACGCTTGATCCATGTGGTACGGCATTTCCACACCGCAAGCCGTTTGTGCAGTGGATGGGACATGGCTATACGGAAAATATACACAGATCTTACTTATCATGTTGCTCAAGATGGCAATAGAACGTGTTCCCAATAGCGCTTTGCAATAGTAGATAAGGAGAATATGGAATCTTGGAAATTCTTCCTACCAATCATGGAGGTATGTTATTAGCAACGATAATATTTGCATCATCTCCGATAGAGGAAAGGACTAATTGCCGCAATTAGGCGCTCCAAGGTGCCATGGAGATCCGCTTCATCGTGATCCGTCACATTCATGCTAACTTTCTTCGAGAGTATAAGAATCCAAACCGAAAAGAGAAGTGGTGAAAATAGGTAAATGATAACCTTATATTTTCAATATAAGTTTAATATTTTAGTTATTCGCCATCCTAACTTACATTTTTAAAACATGTACAACAGACGAGTTAGAAACCACATATTTTTCACCAAATGATGACTCAACTTGAGAGTGACATGGAAGGTCAAACGAACAAATCTTTTCGAGAGTGGTTGGGTACAATGGAGCCGTGGCAATGGGCTCAAAGTTTTGATTTAGGGCTTTCGTTATGGTCAAATGACCACAAACTTGGTGGAGGGGTCAACGCCGTGTTGTTGAAAACACGACATCTACCGATTTCATCCGTCTTCTCGCCACATTCTACAAAGTTGGCAACCTTGATGCCAAGAATGGGTGAACAACAAGTCAACCAGATGGATGCGGACACGTGTTTGTGGAAGATGTCGAGGATGCATTGATTGCAAACCACGGATTAAGTAGGTCGATGACAGTAGAAATATATTCAAGACAAATGGAAACTTTTCGAGTTATGGAGTCTATCGGTCGTCAATTCGGTTTGCCACCTAGGTCTTTTGGAGTCAAAGTCATGACTGACGTGGAATTGAGCTTATTCGAATAACATGTTTTGTATTCGATTTTGGTGATTTTGTGGAAGATTAACATGTATGTATTTTATGAATAACATGTATTTTTATTAATTTCATTCGTACCACAAACGGACAATTAATATAACATACATTGCCATTTAACATTTTTGAATAGCAAAATTAACTAATCATAGTGACCATATACATGACCAAAAATCAAAATGAAATATTCCATCGCGTGGTCAAGTCTTGTTACGAAATGTTGCAGCTCCAAATAATCAATTTAAATGTATACAAATAAATTACAAACATTATAATAATTGCAAATACAAAATACAATAAAATCAAAACCACAAGAAACACTAAAACCGATGGTTCGATGGTGTAGTCCTTGGTGTACTTCTGCGGTGCTCGACGCTCACGTCGTGGTGCCCGCGACGTCCATCATCATCTTCGGCCTCCTGGTGGGGTCCGGTGGAGGTGTGCTAAACATGGCAGAAAATCATATGGCTCAAGGGTGTAGATGAACTCGAGCTAAGAGGTTCTCTGATGCAAAGGATATCTGCGGGTACGATCCAAATATGTCAACCTCAGATCGGTATCCACCTCGACGAGCCCAGATATATGGATGATATGAATGACTCGAATGTGAATGTGATTCCTCGGGCTCGGCCCCGAATATGAAAGCTATTGAGAGGGCAAAGCTAGGTTTCATGTGCAAGCAGATAATTGATATGGGAAGGTTAATGTGGCTCAAGGAACATGGACTCCAAACTCAGCTTGTTAAGTATGTTCCATCAAGCATCTCTCCAGAAAACCATTTATTAATAGCCAGACATGTCGGTGGTCACTAAGTTGCATGGCTTTTTCCCTCTCATCTGACATTGTATAACTAAAAACAACAATTTTGTATTCAATTATATCATGTTCGGGATTCAAATGCCTTTCTTCTTTGAATATGTATCAGAATTTGTCATTTCGTTCTAATAGTCTTCTGTTTTTTTCTAGTGGAAAAGTAGAGAGCCGTGACATCTAAAAATTAGTGGTGTCCCCCCCCCCCCTCTCCTTTTATAACTAAAAACAACAATTTTGTGTTGAATTGTTATGTTCGGGATTCAAATGCCTTTCTTCTTTAAATATGCATCAGAATTTGTCATTTCGTTCTCTGCTCCTCGTTATTATACCTGCTCCGCTATGAGCAGCTGTTTTCTTCTAGTGGAAAAGTAGAGTGTCGTGGCTTCTAAAAGCTAGTGGAGCTTTAGGCGTTTGTATTTCAGTAGCCAGGATTTATATAAAAGACATTAGGGGATAAATTTTGGATTTAAAAATTCAGAATTTCAAGAATGAAGACGATAAGACAAGCAAATTTGCGTCATCTCCTACGCAAGCAGGTAAACAACCGACGACCTGTCTACCTGTCCTCTCATCCACTCACTTCACTCTTAGGTAGTCGCCGCTTATTTAAAGCTGTAAATTTAGACACACTGACTCCTACCATGCCTAGTTCAATGGATCCTAAAGGCATCGTCGTCTTCACATCCGTTGGAAGGTCACAGTACGGCTTCGACATCTTCACCGTCAATATTAATCAAACTCCCATCACAGGTTCGACCTCCGAACACCGCCTCACTGACGCTATTTCCATTTGTAAACGAAGATCAGTCCATCGTTTTTATCTCTGAACGGTCGGGTTGCCCCCGGATTTACCTCAACCACCGAGGCCTATCCAAGCCCGAGCAGCTTCCATCTGTTCCCCACAGCCTCTTCCACGATCGACCCATCATCAAAAGCCACCATCTTTACTTCATTTCAGCTCATGAACAACCTGATAAACCGTTCCAGAGCTGGTCCGCTCTTTATTCAACCGACCTCCATGGTAAAGGGAAAATTATACGACTGTCTCCCTACGGGGTTGTTGACTATAGCCCTGCAATTTCAGAATCTGGAACATTTGTAGCCATTGCATCGTATGGTTCTCGTCCCTGGGAAGGTGATTTTCACGAGCTGAAAACGGATATCGTTGTTTTCCCAACGTCCGATACGAATAATCGTTTGGTTGTTTGCGAGAGAGGCGGTTGGCCCACTTGGTCTGGTGACTCAACCATTTTCTTTCACCGCCAAGCTGACGATGGCTGGTGGAGCATTTTCCGGGTACAATTTCCAGAAAATCCTCTTGAATTTTCTGAATTCCCAGTCCTTCCTCTCCGCATCACTCCTCCTGGTCTCCACTGCTTCACTCCGGCAGCCTTCAACGACGGAAAACGAATCGCGGTCGCAACTCGGCGACGCGGCAAGTGTTACAGACATATCGAGATTTTCGACCTCGAGAGGAAAGTTTTTCACCCAGTGACGGAGTTGCTGAACCCAGCTTTTCATCATTATAACCCCTTCGTCTCTTCCGACTCTGAGTCCCTCGGGTACCACAGGTTCAGAGGTAAGTCGATTGAGGGTGAGTCGAGGGTTCCACATCTGGAAACAGTTGCGTCTCCCATCAAAGATCTAGGCATGCTGCGAATCAACGGGTCATTTCCTTCTTTCAGTCCGGACGGTAGTCTCCTAGCCTTGAACCCCGCTTTGGATGAAAATGGAGGCATTAAAGTTGTAAAATCGGACGGCTCAAAACGATGGACCTTGATCAAGGGCCGCGTGGCATTTTGCAACTCCTGGAGCCCAACGGAAAAATACGTGATTTACTCTTCCTTGGGTCCGATATTCGAGTCAACTAAGACGACGGTCCAGATCGCACGAGTCACATTTGAGCCTTCATATCTCAACAGTGATCTTCAAGAGATCCCGTGCGATGTAAAGATTCTCACGCGAGAAGATACAGGGAATAACGCCTTCCCGTCCTGCTCTCCCGATGGGAAGTCCCTCGTGTTCCGCTCAGGCCGTTCTGGACATAAGAATTTGTACATACTTGATGCGGTTAACGGCGAATTCAACGACGGTTTACGTAAGTTAACTGATGGCTCTTGGATTGATACGATGCCCTCCTGGTCCCCTAACGGGGATCTCATTGCCTTTTCATCCAACATGCATAATCCGAATAACGTGGATGCCTTCAGCATTTACGTGATTAAACCGGACGGCTCTGATCTTAGGAGAATTTACGCGGCGGGACCGAAGGGATCGAGTGACGTGGACATAGAGAGGATCAACCACGTGTGTTTTAGCCCGAATGGGGAGTGGCTGGTGTTCGCGGCTAACATAAGCGGCGTGACGGCTGAGCCGGTTTCGTTTCCAAACCAGTTCCAGCCGTACGGAGATTTGTATGTGATGAGGTTGGACGGGAGTGGATTGAGGAGGCTGACGTGTGATGGATACGAAAATGGGACGCCAACGTGGCATTTTGGGGGTGAGCTGGATATGAGACGTTTGTGTTTAGGAAATGATGCTGGGGTTGAACTTACCGGTGAATTTGACGAACCACTGTGGATTACCTGTGATTTAAATTAAAGTCACTTTTGGAATATAATCAAGTAGAATTATATTTTATTTTTATTTTTATAAATATAAATATAAAATTTAAAGAAACATTGTACGTATCACTATTATTAATAATAAATTGCGGATTTTTCTTTATTCTCATTTTTTTGGCTTTTTAATATAAAAAATATGAAATTGTGAAAATATAAAGTTGTTAACAAAGGTTTTGTATGTAATATTATTTTTAAAATAATGAAAAAAAAGTAGATCTTAAATAAATTTTTTCAAAATACAATTTATACGTATATTGAATAAAACATAAATACATATTACACAAGATGAGTTAGTAAATTCCATATTAACTTATTTAAAACACAAAACGAGTGAATTATTTAAGGATTAAGCTGTAATTTTAATTTCCTCTATTAGCTCCACTTTGATTTAAATTTTGATCTATACAATTATTTCATATAATAAATCAATACCAATATTTTCACAAAATGTCTTGATATGCATGATGTTCTAAATTCCATTTTTTTATTTTCTCTCATATTTTATATTTTATTCAATTTAGACCTTAAACTCTGGATAGGCATAACTTTCAATCCATAGCTTCATATTGAGATCCGATTTCATATATTCTCTTTAGAGACTTTATGTTTTATATTTCTAACATAATTTCATGATAATTTTTATATTTATTCAATTTAGTCCTTAATGTAACAAAGTTAACAAACAAACTAAATTAGCTTTACATCTAGTCCTTTTCATAATCTAAGCTTAAATTCTATCAATTTCAAGCTTAATTCTTCAAGAAATCAACGATGGAAGCTTTCTAAAATTTTAATAGTTTATTAAATTGGTACATGGGTTATAGCTAAATCAAGCTCCTATGACCTCAAATCTATAAAAATTACATACCTTAAATAATAGTTGTTCGAATGTTGAAATGAATGAAAGTGTTTCTCCTTTAGGTTTTTCTTTCTTTTTGACGGTGGCACAATATGTAATATGACAATCTTCCACTATAGCAACTATTTATACCTAGTTTAGCTTTAATTTAGTTTAATTAACCTTGCTTAATTAACTAATTAAGATATAATTAAACATAAATTAATCATAATCAAGTCTAAGTGGATTATGCCATCATCAAGCACTATCTCATATTCTAAAATGGTTTATTTTCCATTTTGGACCTTTAGTTAATTTCTATTTCAATTCCCAAGCCTTTTGTCAATTAAAACTCTATAGCGATTGGACTTTTATGATTTAGTCCCTAAGCTTTAATTAACTATTTAATTGACAAAATTCCTTGACCAGCCTTTGATATATTTTTATATTACCTACGTAAATATTCTTATTTAATATCAACGAACTCGATTTACGAAAATCAAATTCTAAAACCACACTTTTCGATACCATTGAAAATAAGTCTGTTACACCTCCAACATCCCCTAAAATATCAATTACTAGTAACTCCAAAGAAGTAGAAAAGGCGTAGTACAAATCGAAACTAGCTCATATTCATTATGCACTCCTCAAAAACCAACTGAACTGTTGGAGGGTCCTAACAATTGAACCATCTTAGGAGGCTTCTCTTAGCTCAATATAGTCACCGAGTTTCTAGTAATTTGTTGTTTTTCACTAAATTTTACTTGATTTCCCAAAGGCCATTGATTCTCATCCATTTCGAAAACACTATATTTATCCTTACTCATGTTGGTGTCAACATTCACGAGGTCAATTTCATATGCTATTTAAGCAGGAAATTGAAAGTCTAACTTCATTTGTTACGATTGATGAAGTCAAGAATTCTCTTTTTGGCATGCTCCTTTTAAGGCACCGAGTGTGGATGGTTTTCATGCAAAATTCTTTCAATCTCAATGGGACATCATGAGCCTAGCATTTTTTATATGGTCAGAAAAGTCATGTTGGGTGAGGCTATGGACATTGATTTGAATCGGACTCTATTGATGCTCATTCCTATGTTGGTTGAGCGAGTATTTCACAATTTCAACCTATCAACCTCTTTACATTGGTATATAAGACCCTCACTAAGACAATTTTGAACTGACTAAGACCAATCATAGATAAAAATCATTAAACCCAAACAAGCAAGTTTTATTTTGGGGTGCCAAACCATTGATAATATTTTGATTACATAAGAGACCATTCATTCTACGAGGACTTTTAAAGGCAAGGACAAATGGATGGCCATCAAAGTCGATTTAGAGAAAGCTTATGATTGCATCATATAAGACTTTTTGGAGGGTACTTTGGTGGATGTGGGTTCTCGAGACTTTTTATTCAAGTGAATAATGAGATTGCTGAGTCTTTTAAGCATTCTTGAGGTATTTGCCAAGGAGACGTGTTATCACCTTACCTTTTTATTCTTAGAATGATGAGGTTAGGTCACTTGATTGATAATGTAGTGGCTAGGCCTTTATGGGAACCCATCAAATTGTCGCAACGAGGATCTACGATTTCCCACCTCTTTTTCACTAATGACCTTTATTAGAGTTGTGTGACCCGAATCCTTGTTAAATAAATATAGTGGTAAAATAAGGGGATCTGTCTAGATCTTAAGGCCGATGGTCAAATAGAATTCGTCTAGAATTACACTTCTTCTATTTGACATTGATTAGAATAATGTTTTTCAGCCTTTAAGTAGATGTAGTCGAAATTCCTTTTGTATCATTCATTTCTCAATATTAGTGAACTTCTTCTCCTCTGCCGTAGTTTTTTCCCAAAAGGATTTTCATGTAAAATTTGTGTGTTCTTTTTTTTCTTAGTTTGGCTAAAACATAAATTTGTTTCTTTGAAAATGCAAAGGAGGCACTTGGTAATGCCATTAGTGAAAACCTTGGTTTTGCTAAAGTAGAGGATTTAGGAAAATATTTGGGAAGCTTGCTTTTCCATAAAAGAGTTCGAATGAGACTTTTCATTTCATTATTGACTATGTGAGTAAAAAAGTTGAGTGAGTGGAACGTGAGAAAGCTTTCCAGGGCAGGTAAGTAACATTTACAAAGGTTGTTCTTTTAACTATTCATAATTATTACTGCTTCTTTAATAATTATATTTTTTAATTGACATTTTTATTTATGTAAAGCATTATCTTTGGGGATGAAGTCTGCCCTCTCTGGTCTGCTATTTTGGCACGCTTCTTTTTTTAGGTTTTTTTGCTCTTTTTGGTTGAAAGTGGTGAAGACGAATCTATAGATCTTGAATCTCTTATTTTGAATAAAAAGAAACTCCACTTGGAGGTTTCATCTGAAATAAATAGAAGATGAGTTAGCAAGGTTATCACTCGACGAAGAAGATGAAATTTTACAGATCCAAATAGATCAGAGTGAAGAAAGGAAAGAAGAAGTTTTCAGGTTATTAGGTTGTTTTTTAACTGCTAGTGTTATTCATTTTCCTGCTATGAAAAATACTATGGCAAATCTGTGGCATCCTCTAAGAGGGGTGAATATTCGGATTTGGGTGAGAAGAGATTTCTGTTTTAATTTTATCATATTATAGATTTGGAAAGGGTGATAAAATGATCCCCATAGACTTTTAATAATCATTTGTTAGTCTTACACAAGCTAAAGTGGGGGGAAGATCCGCTAAAAAGTCCTTTATTCATGGCACTTTTTTGGGTTCAAATACATGAAATCCCCATTGGCCTATTTTCAGAAAACTTGGCAGTTCAATTGGGTAATTTTATAGGAGAATTTATAGAATATGATGGATCAAATCTGGGTAAAGAAAATAGAAATTACATGCGGATAAGAGTCAGGATTGATGTAAGATGTCCGCTGAAAAGGAGGAACTAAATTATGTTCTGTGGGAATTGCTTATATGTTAAGTTTCGCTATGAACGACTGTCTTTTTTTTATTTTTTTTTGTGGGTGATTGGGACATAATGACTCCTTTTGTGAAGCAAAAATGATGCTAGAGGTGGAAGTAAATGAGATGGGATGGGATCTCTCACTACGGGCTCAACCACGAAGGGTAGTAATATCGAACAGTGTATGGCTGAGAGAGGAAGAGGATGGAAAGTGGAAAGATGATGGCGATGATACTTCCATAAACGAAAATAGTGCATAGACTAGGAAAAATAAAACAGGGAGTTATGGAAAGTCTTTTGATCTAGTTTTGGGGTTCAGTTTAGATGGTCGAAAGATTTTGGGAACTCATACCGGGGTCAATCAAAATTTAGAACCAAGTCTTTCTGACATGGAGCACGGCTTGGAGGATGGTGTCTTGATCGATGAGGAAGGAAAAAAATGAGCGAGAGGGGAGATGGAGGGGACGACAACTTTAAAGAAGGAGAATACCCCAGTACGGAGGAACATGAGGGATTTGAAAGGTACCCATTTTATATCGGCAGCTGCCAAGAGGCAAGCCAACCGGACGCAATAAAACTATTAAGCTGAAATATTCGTGGATTGGGGAGTCCACGATCAGCTAAAAGACTTCAACATATGCTGAAGGCATAAAAATCCCTCAATGGTCTTCTTTTTGGAAACAAAAGTTTGCAGGAGTAAAATGGAAAGAATTCATTTTAATTGTGGATATGTTAATGGAATTGATGTTGACCTAGAGGGTACAAGAGGAGGATTATGTTTGGCATGGAAGCAAGAGGTGAGTGTTAAGCTTTAATAGTTTTCAAAAAGGTATATTGATGTGGTGATTGATGAAAACGACTTAGGAGGAAAATAGAGATTCACTGGTTTTTATGGTTCCCCATATGAAAAGGACAGAAATAACTAATGGGCTGATTTAAAGAACTTATACATAGAAGAGAGGGTTCCATGGTTAGTTTGTGGGGATTTCAACGAAATTATGTACGGGTTCGAGAAAAAAGGGTTCCTAGAGACGAAAGAAGAATGGAGCTATTTCGAAAGGTTCTATCAGATTACGGTATTATGGATATGGGTTTTTCTAGAAGATGGTTTACATGAGAAAGAGGAAACTTACCAGAGATAAACATACGTGAGCGACTTGACAAGGGAGTTGCAAACAGAGATTGGGTGGCAAGGTTTCCTGATGTTTCCATTCAACATCTAAGTCACTCTTTTTTCGATCATTGCCCCATTCTAGTAAGCACGAAAAGGGCAGAACAAGCGGCAAAGGAGGCAGCTTTCAGATTTGAAGCTTGGTGGATGATGGAGGAATCATTTGATGAGGAAGTCAAGATTATTTGGGAATCATCCTCAGGTAATTTGATGCAGAAATTAGACGAGTTAAAGAATGGTTTGAGAAGATGGGCTAGTCGAATTCAAGACGATCGAAAGAAAAGAAAGGCATTTCTAACTGATAGATTAACAGATTTTCTAGCAGCAGAAAGAGATGATAATAATTTGGTTGAGTTGATTGACATCAAAATTCAATTGAATCTAGAAATTGACAAAAACAAACGTTATTGGGAACAAAGAGCGCATAAACTGGCTAAAATATGGTGACCGAAATACTGCTTTCTTTCATTGCCAAGCCACATAGTGATGAAGAAGAAATATGATTCACAAGATACAAGATGAGAACGGAAGAGAAACAGATATTAGTCAAGATATAGAAGACATTGCGAGATCTTATTTTTAAAAGCTACTTCGATCAGAAGAGAGGGGAAGAAGTGAGCATTTGTTGTCACGAATCAAGAAATGTATAACAGAGGAAGACAACCATCAGCTTATGGTGCCATACACAAATTAGAGCAGCAACATTTGAGATGGGTCCAACAAAAGCTCCGGGAGAAGATGGTTTACCAACATTATTCTACCAAAAGTGCTGGCACATAGTTGGTGATGCAGTCATCAAATTTTGTCTACAAATACTGAATGAAGGAAAAGACTTCAAGTAGATAAATTCTACAAAAATAGTTCTTATCCCAAAAGTTGCAAACCCTGTTAATATGAAACAATTCAGACCAATTAGCCTTTGTAATGTTTTATATAAAATCATGGCGAAAGCCATAGCAAATAGGCTAAAAGGGGTCACTAAGAAGTGCATAGATATGGCTCAGAGCACTTTTGTACCTGAGAGGTTGATTTCAGATAATGTCATGGTCGCTTACTAACTTCTTCACACGTTAAAACAAAAAAGAGTGGGAGAAAAGGATTTATGGCTATGAAGCTCGATATGAGCAAGGCTTATGAAAGAGTTGAGTGGAATTTTGTTAAAACATCATGATTCGAATGAGATTTGCTTTTAGTTAGGTCAAAATCATCATGAAGTGCTTAAATTCTGTCACATATTCGGTGATTGTAAACAGCTGCAAAGGAGAGAATTTTCATCCGGCAAAGGGCTTACGTCAAGGAGATCCGCTTAGTCCATTTATATTTCTTTTATACGGAGAAGGATTATCTAGCCTAATGCGTCTTGCAATGAACGAAGGTTTGTTAAGAGGGGTTAAAGCCAACAAGAGTGGGCCGCAAGTTTTGCACTTATTATTTGCAGACGACTGTATTTTTTTTAGTGAAGCATTTGATAGGGGAGCTAATGTTTAAAAGGAAATACTAAGAAAATATAGAAGGTGTTCAGGGCAATGCGTCAATTTTGATAAATCAACTGTGTTCTTTAGCAATAATACCTCAGAAACCGAAAGGAACTTGGTGGTCAGAATTTTGGGAGTAAGATGTTCGATTGATTTAGAGCGTTACTTAGGGTTGCCTAATTTGGTGGGAAGGAAGAAAAGGAGTCGCTCCGAAGATCGAATCAAGAAGATCGAATCAATCAAGCAGCGAATTGATCATTAGAGTATGAGACATTTATCGTAAGGAGGGAAGGAAGATTTTATCAAGTCCATTTTGCAAGCCATTCCAAATTACTCAATGGCTTGCTTTCTTTTACCTAAAACACTATGTGATGAATTCGAAAATATCATGGCCAAATTCTGGTGGTAAAAAGGACAGGGGAAAAAGGGCATCCACTAGTGTATGTGGAAAAAGTTATGCATATTGAAGGATTGTGGTGGTTTTGGTTTCCGAAATATGAGCCAATTTAATATTGCTATGCTTGCTAAGCAGGGTTGGCGTTTGATTAATCATCCAAATTCTTTATTGGCGAGAGTTCTTAAAGCTAAATAATTTCCACATTCAGATTTTTTTAATGCTCAATTAGGCAACTCACCTTCACTTACCTGGAGGAGTATCTGGGCTGCCAAAGGTCTACTACATAGTGGAATGGGCTGGAGAGTAGGACGGGGGACTGGAATTCGAGTCTGGGAAGATCATTGGATACCAAGACAAGTGGCGGAAGGAAAGAGACACAGAAATGATAATGGAATTGAGTTAGTCTCTGACTTAATTGATGCTACTAATAATGTGTGGAAAACAGATTTAGTGAACTATACCTTCTCAGTCAACACTGCACAAAAGATTTTGCAAATTCCGCTAGCGAAAATCCAAGAGAGGACTTTCAAGTATGGAAGGAAGAGTTTTCTGGCGAATTCTCAATCAAAAGTGCTTATAAACTATTACAAAATGCTAGCTTGGATCCTACTAACCTATTAATACAGGCTGATCTAAAAAATTTTTACAAAAAATTATGGAACCTACAGCTCCCATCAAAGATCTTGATTACAATTTAGATAGCATCGTGGAATTATTTGCCTACCCTAGTTAATTCAAGATAAAAAAGAATAGCAGATAACACTGTTTGCCCTCGATGTAGAACTGGGGAAGAGGATATTGACCATGTGTTCCGGCTCTGTCCTGCAACAATTGAGATATGGCAGCTATTAGAAATTCCATGGGTTAACGATTTGATGATTCAAAATTTCAGGGATTGGATTACATGGGTCTTCAAGAATAGCAACTTCAAACAATGTCAGGTGTTTTGCACTACAGTTTGGCTCATGTGGGGGTCAAGAAATAGGTTCATACACGAAGGAAAATCAAAATCAGCAAGGGAATTAGCATAAAAAGTAAGAAGGTACTTGGCTGAGATTGATGGTTTAGAGGAAAAGAAGAGTACCTTAAATGCATGTAAAAGCACAAATCAGTGAGATCCAACCTCAGGGGTGACAATCTACTTTGATGCAGCTTTTAACAACAGAGAATCCAAATCGATGGCTGGTCTGGTGGTTATTGACAGAATGGGAGAAATCATAAATACAAAGTCGGCTTCGAACTCAAATGTTTCTTCCTCTTTGCAAAGAAAAGCCTATGCCGGGCTTCATGCGGTCATTTAGGCACTTCAATGGGTTACGCTCACCACGATAAAAGGGATTCACGCACGAGAATACAAAATACAAAACAAAAGAGAAGGACAAATCCGCTATCAGTATAATAATCGAGATATCCAAGAAGAATCGAAAATTTTTCAAGAAATCGCCATTTCATCAACAGAACCGACAATATGTTGGCCCGCAAAATAGCAGATGAAGCTCTTAAAAGGGAAGGAGTAACATACCTGGGAGGAGAGGAGCAGCATAATCATCAAATGAATCTGGAGGGGCGATGGAGAAGAAGCCCAGACTGAAAATAGCGAAGGAATAAGTGAAAATGAACCGATAGCAAAATAAGGAAAAATGGTGCGGCTATCATCTAAATCAGATGGGATAGGTTGAAAATGAAAAGACTAAGAGGAAATGATGCCCAGCTGTAAAAAGAATAGGCTACAAGCAACAATCTAGACTTTCTTTTCCGGAGCATTAATTGTTTTGTTTCCCTAGGAGTTTTCTTTTGGCTTTTCTTTCTTTATGTTTTTTTAATTATTTTTGTTTCCCTAGGTGTTTCTGTTGGCCTTTCTTTCTTTATGTTTTTTAATGGTCTGACGGTTCATAATACCAACAAGCCAAAGACTTTTGTTTATTTCAATTAAATAAAAGGTAGCCCGTTATTATTTCAAAAAAAAAAAAATCATAATTATTTCATGAGCACAACTCTTGTACTGATCTTTGTTTACAATGAAATTGAGAAGATTGTATGAGTTTTCATTTAGGGGCAAATAATGAGACAAAAAAGACACCTTTAGTTAACTGGGACCAGTAAGAGTGTGTAAAAAAAATTAACCAATAAAGTTGAAGTGAACCAAGTCGAAAAAAAACTGCATTATTTCAGTTTTTATTTTTAATTTTTGATTTCAGTTTAATTGGATTGTTTCATCGGTTTTCGGTTTTGATATTTTAAACTGAATTTTGAATTTTTAGCCCATTAAAATAATTTCCGACCCAAATCAAAATTGTTGTTTTGCTAACCCGATTATCCATTAGGCCCGCATTTGCTTGCCTGTTGGAGGCCCGAAGTAGCCCAAACCCACTTGACCCATCATGCAAACTGTAGGGTTTTGGAACCTTCAAGCTCTCAACCGCGAGCGGTCCCCAACTACCCGTTAACAGAAAACAAGATTGCAAAATCAATTATGCGCACACACAGCATCCGTAACAGATCCGATAGCAGAAAAAAAGATTAACAAATACTAAATGAACGAAAACGAGATTAGAGCACAGTCATTAAGCATAATAAAAATGAGGTGTTTGCTATAAAAAAAAATATGGATCGATTAGTGAGTAAGGAGAGAGGATAGCAGAAAATCAAATCTAATTTGGAAGGTAGCTTCTCGGTTTTTCCCTTTTTCTTCGCTTTCTCCTTATTCTTCTCTATTTGGGTGAGCCAATCGGCTTTCTGGGGTTTGCATGTAAGGTTGAAGGTAACTCCGATGAAGGGACCATGTTGGTTATCCGTTTCCGGTCCCGAGGAGGTCGGTCAAAGCCTCCAATCCAACCTGTCAAAACAAAAAATGGATATGATTACTGTTTTTCTTTGTTATTTTTTGGTGTATTTTATGTTTCTTAATCTTTACTTGAATTTTGAGATTTCCTAGGATAAATTTCTTTTAGATTATGTTAGATTATATTTTAGACTTTTTTTTTTTCTAATTTAGATCTAAGGATTCAAATAGGTTGGAATTTTGTTTTTCTAATTTAATTTTAGGATTTCAAAAAGATAGAATTTTAATTTTTCATTTAGAACTTAGGATTCAATATAGGTTAAAATTTATTTTCTAATTTAGATCTTAACATTCAAATAGGCTAGAATTTTATTTTATTTTAATAAACCTTCAGTTTTGATTAAGTAGATTTTGAATTTTCTTTATTTGATTAAGTTTGTAGATTTTTCATAATTTTAAATTTGGAGTTTCATTCAGATATTAAATTTGTTAGAGTTTAATTTGCATTTTAAGTTTCATTTAAATCTTAAGCTTTAATAGGTTAGAATTTAAATTCCTTTTAGATCTTAAGTTCAGTGAGATTAGAGTCATAGTTGGCTTTAATAGGTTCGAATTTAAATTCCTATCCTAAGTTCAATGAGGTTAGATTTTAAGTTCAATTTGAGTAAGATTAGATTACTTGGGAGTGATAGTTTTTATTTATTTATTTATTATAGGAAACATTAATACCGAATCTCGTAATATTGTCTTTGAACAAACGTTGTAGTGGTGCTATAATCTTCTCTACATGTCATTAAACTTTCAAACATAGATTTACATAGATTTTGATAGTCTTATTTCTTAGGATTTTTTTCATTAACTAACCCTAGATATAATTAATCTTAAAACTTTATACTATAAGAGCTAACCTACTTAACTCAAATTGATTAGTGGTGACTCTGTGTTTTTAAGATTTCTCATGTTCAACATTGTTCAGGACTTAAGCAACATTTTGACACCTAATACCTATTAAAATTTAAAACCCAATTTGAAATGATATCTTTTTTTATGATATTCAATTTATCATTTAATATATAAACGAAATAAAAAAAAAAAAAAAAAACAAAACCCCTAAAAGCTAAATGCATTGTGTAGCTCTTCAGACATAAAAAAACAGTCTTACTTTCAAATTCTCAGTTCAGTTCATCCGTTCTATCTACTTTTTCCCTTGAAAGTTAAAAGTAAGATGATAAAAAAAATTATAAAAACAATTCAAATTAAAATTGAAAAAAGAAGACAATTGTGAAAAAAATATAAAGGAAATAAAATTATAACTACTTCAATTAGAAAATAAATTTTTTTATCCAACTTAAACAACACAAAAAATTTAAAAACCAAAAAAGTGAACTGAATCGAAAGACCTTTTTGACTTGATTTAATTGGTTTTGTTCCCTAAATTGGTTCGATTCATTCAATTTACATTTATAATTTGGCTTATTCAAACTTACGTATAAAAAACCGAATCGATTGAAAGCTCAACCCTTGAGACCAGTGTTGTAGACCGACTGTACGTGATCAAAATAAGGTTTTCTTTCTTAAGCTTGGTTCTAATATTCTCTCAAATGTTGATGCAATTTGGGTGAAAATCCTTAGAAGCAAGTATAACGTTGATGGAGTGTGTCCAATGTCCATTGCTTGAAGTTCATGCTCTCATTTTGGAGAGCGTTATCGAAAGTTTGGAGTGAGGTTCTTAAAGGTATCCATTGGCCACTTGGTGATGGGAAATTGGTGAATTTTTGGAAAAAGGATTAGATTCCTAAAATTGGTCCTCTAAAACAATTCTATATTGGTAGGAGACTATGAGGGAAGATATTAATGAGAAAGACATGGTTGATTCTAATGGGGATTGGGATTGGCGCAAATTACAATCGATTTTACCTCAAAGTATCTTGCCGCCAATTGTAGGCGTATTGCCACCTTCGAATGAGAGAGGAGAAGACAAAATTGCTTGGTCTTGGAACATTAGTGGGGCTTTCTCGACTTCAACTACTTACATGGCAATTTCGGGTGACCTTTGGGAAGGTACAGATGTGAAGTGGGAGCTGATCTGGAAATGCCAGGTACCACAAAGAATCAGGCATTTTCTGTGGTTACTGATTTGTGATTGCGGGTCATTGTCCAGACGTGGGATGACTGACGATAGTTTTTGCACTAGATGTGGTGCTGGTATGGAGGTTAGTTTGCGTGTTACAAAGACTTCACTTTTGCTAGAGGGGTTTGGGTTTTGATTTTACCATTGGCAGTGCATTCTAGTTTCTTCTCCTTGTGACTCAAGGACTGGATCATGTGGAATCTCGGTAATCCAGGTGCTTTAGATGTGAGAGGATCTACATGGATAATTTTCTTTTTAGTTATTGTTTGGAGTCTTTGGAAAAACAAAAATGAATTCATATTTCAAGGAGCGTATAGCAGTAGTGCAGACATCGTGATAGCTAGTTCTCCTAGGCAAAAGCATTCAGAGTTATCTAAAGGTTCAACACTTGACTATGGAACTCAGACATAGCTTACATTGGCAACCTCCAAATTTAAATTAGATCAAGTTGAACT
Organism: Gossypium rotundifolium; assembly: GCA_025506655.1. NCBI lineage: Eukaryota > Viridiplantae > Streptophyta > Magnoliopsida > Malvales > Malvaceae > Gossypium > Gossypium rotundifolium. Next base: position 54,533,401 of record CP106728.1, read on the forward strand.
TAGATGGATCGGTGAATCTGGACAAAGAAATTGCTTCTATAGGAGGAGTCCTTAGACATACAAATGGCAAGTGGATTCTCGGTTATGTGAAAAAGCTGGGTAGGAGAGGCTAGAGCAGTTCTCGAGGGTCTCAGAGTGACATGGATTAATGAGTATCGTAAAGTTGAGGTCGAAAGCGATAATGCTCTTCATCTGGTAATGGTTTGATAGAGATTAAAGAAACTGACAAAATGAGGTCATTGGATTGGAAACTCTCCTTCATGCACATTAGGTGTGAGCGGAATAGAGTTGTTGATTCTTTAGCTAAAATTACAGTTGATTCATCATATGTTTTTCATGTGCTTTGGAAAATCTTCTGAAGCAGGACAAACATGGGCTTTTTTCATGCTTAAATTGATTCATGATGTTACTGATTAGGCTAATTTAAGCCTCTTTTCTCACCAAAAAAAATAAAATTATGTGATTGCTATAGTAAATATTAAAGGTTAAAGGGAGGCTGAATTTATTTGGTTGCAATAATAATATAAGAGCTTAATTAGATAAAATGATAAATTTTAAGGTTTTTATTGTTATTTTAACATTGTCCAAAATGAAATTATGTCATCAACTGAAAAAAAAAAACCCATAACTAAAAGCTAACGTTGACTTCATCTACTAGCAAATTCCTTTAATTTATTGTTAGTTTTGAGTAAAAGTTAAAAGTCAAATGACAGTAGCAGGAGGTGTTCACATTTAGAATCAGGTTAGGCGTGGGACAGACTCCACTAATATTATACATACCTCTCAAAAGCTCAGCTTATCTCAAAACATGTACCCAACTGTTCAAGCTTGTTTATATTATTTTTATTTTATTATTATTTAATAGTTATATGTTACTTTTACAACCATATAATATATAAATCAATTTCTAAATATAATTTTTTATAATATAATATATTTAATTATCATATGATATAAATTACATAATGCATAAAATAAAATAAAATATTGTAAACTTGAGAGCAAGTCAAATCAGGTTAGGCTTAGACATTGAGTATTAGAATTCGTTCATAATTTATTAATTCTTTTCATGAATGAGACCAAATAATTTGGGAAAAAAATAACAAATACTCATCGTAGGCGGTGAAGGAAAAGCTCCATTAACACAGTAAACGTTTCAACCTCAGCATTAAATGAATATTATGGCATGTTGACAATTAGCTCTATCTCAACTCAATTACGATCAATTTGAAGTAATTGCAAGCACTTAATACGATAAGAGAATTAGCCTTGGATGGTCCTAAGTGGCGCATAGAAATGGGTAAAAAATTAAAGAGTCCACCAAACTGGAGAGGATGTTGATAAAACCATCCCTAAAATCACTTGTAAAAGCAAGACTACATGCATAAGGAAGACTAAAAACGTGCTACAAGAGCAAACAAAAATTTCTAAAAGTGAAACTTATTGAACATTGGAAAACAATATATATATATATATATATATATATATAAAACTTAAGACAACATAGGTCCAAACCGACTCATAAAATTATTTATTATTTTAAAATACTCTCAAAATAGATAATAGATTAAAAAGTCGACGAAGAGCCACCCACTTTCCAAGAGAAATTGCTGGTGGACGGTTGAGTTTCAGCAATGATAGACACCGCCATCTATCCACCATAACTTGTAAAGACAAATACCCCCATAAAATATTTCTACAAACTGAAAAGAGAGAAAGCAAACATGAATCAAAGAGTGAATGAGAAGAAAAAAAAGAAAGAGAGGGTTGGTTGAAGGGAGAAAAAAGTGGGCAATAATCAACCCGGAGGCTGGCACCGCCGCTAGGCAAAACCAAAGAGAAGAAGCAAACAACTTGGAGGAAAAAGAGAAAAGCTTTTAGGAGAATCCGCCCATATTCTAAGTGCACTTTTTTTTTTTGTCCAAATCCATTTTTAAACTTAATATATTTCCCCAAGCCCTTCTATATACATCTTACAAGCCTTTGGACTTGGATGAATAATTCGATATTTGAATAAGTCTAATTGGAACTAAATAAAATTTTAATTTTTCTTTCAAAACTCCACATCTAGTTTTAAGAAGAATCTAAGAATAATTTAAAAATAAAAAGTTGTTAAATATTTAATATTTATTCTCATATTTAAAATTTGTTAAGGAAAAATTTACGGATAATGTCACATTTAGTATCTATACTTTTGTAGAATATATAATATAGTATTTGTACTTTAAAAATGTCCGATGCGGTACTTGAGTTATTATTATGTTTTTATTACGGTATATGTATTTTTATAAAATGTCCAATGTGATATATGTATTTTGAAAATGTTCAATGTGGTACTTATGTTCAAGTCAAATATGTTCAAGTCACATCGATTATTTGACCCATGAATAAGTCTATTAATTTACTCCATGAATAGTAATAAGGTCTCCATACTTTAAATAATTAAAACATGTTATTTACCATTTTAAATTGTCTAAATAGATTTAGAGTTTGTATCATCATTTAAAAATTATTTTGTACTAATATTTTATGAAACATTATTTAGTACACTCGCAAAGGGAGTTTTAAACGCCACAAGTAAGATTAAGGGGTTGACAAGTGTCCTATAGGGGTATAGTAAATTATTAAAAAATAAATATTTAAAAAAATACATGTCAATTTTTCAAAACTCTTGTGGAATAAAAAAAAGTACAATGTCAATGTATCAAATTCTAACCCATATTTTATAATTAAAGTTACATAAAATTATTTTTATATATAATTAATATGACTGAAATTTAACCCAAAAGCTTGTTCAAATTTGGTTTGATATGGAAAGACCTTATTTTCATTAATTGAGTAAATTAATAGATTTGTCCATGGGCTAAGCAGTTAGCCCAGCCTAGTAGGTATAATAAATTATTAAAAATAAATATTTTAAACAAATACATGTCAATTTTTCAAAACTCTTGTGGAAAAAAAAAAAAACAATGTCAGTGTATCAAATTCTAACCATTTTTATAATTAAAGTTACATAAAATTATTTTTTATATATAATTAATATGACTTAAATTTAACCCAAAAGCTTGTTCAAATTTGGTTTGATATGGAAAGACTTTATTTTCATTAATTGAGTAAATTAATAGATTTGTTCATGAGTTAAGCAGTTAGCCCAGCCTAGTAGGTTTAGTTAGATTTGGATTGGGCTTGGACAATGTTTTTTCATGTCCTAGGTTGGCTTGGATTCAATTTAAATAATAAAATCATTTTTAAAATATAATTTAATTATAAATATTAATATAAAATATAATTAATATTTTATTAATTTTGAACAATGAAATAGGGTTTTTAGCGGGCCTAGACTTAAAATTTTTTAGACCTAGGTCACGGCCATCCATGGATAGATCAATCTAAATAACTTTTTTTTGAATTTTAGAAACTTTTATCTTTTATTTTTTATTTTTTTAGTTTTAATGAGTTTTAGTTTTTCACAATTTTTTTATATTTTATTGAATATACAAGAAAAACATTTAACTTTAAAACATGCTTTTAATTGTTTATTGACACAAAACTATAAATAATGAGGGTTGAAAGAGTTATTTTACTTTTTTTATAACAGTCAAATCAACCATTCTAATGGAAAAACTAATGGAGTGACCAAGATGTTCAAATAAAAGAAAATATAAGGACTCAATGTCTCAAAATTAAAGTATAGAGATTAAATTCAAATTTAAGAGAGTACAATGACCTTTTAATTATTTAGACCACTTTCAAGTAAGCAATATAAAGCTTGAGAAAGTCATTATTTGAAATAATACAAAAGGAATCTCGTAGACGTTAGATAGCTAAACTTGGAATTAAGGAGTTGGCAAATATTGGTTCAGGGTTTAGTGCTTTATTTGATTACGAAGCTAGAAGCTTTATAGGTTCAAGTCTTAAGGAGTAAGTATAAGACGAGTATAAACTGCCTAGTCTCGATTTGTCATCTTTCTTGTTTGTTTGTATAGAGATCTTTGTCCAAGATTTGGGGTATTTTACGTGAGTGCATTTCTTAGATTGGAGGTGATGGTAAGACGATGAAGTTTTGGGAGGATAGTTAAGTTCCAAAGCTGGGTCCTTTGATTGAATATTTCAAAGTTTCAACGAAGGTGCAATATATGACTTGAGTAATTGAGTATGTGGATGAGATGGACTGTTTGAAATGGGATCAATTTTCTCTTTTCATTGATCAATAAATGACTCTTAGAATTGCCTCGATTAAGCCACCCTCCAAGGTTGTTATTCCAGACATGTATGTGTGGTGAAAGACAACTAATTGTAGGTGCTCTATGGTTGCAACATATGAAAAAATAGCGAGCGTTTCTTGGGAACCAAAGGATAGTAAGTGGAAAGCGATTTGGAAATTTTGAGGCTTTTAAAGGGTAAGATAGTTCCTATTATTAGAAAATAGAGAAATATTTTTGACTAATTATGAACGGACGAGGAGAGGCATTCTGAACTTAAATGTATGCCCAATTTGTAGATGTCACCTTGAAACTTCTTTTCATGCTTTAAAAGATTGTGTTAGGGCACGAGATGCATGGAATGTAGATTTTGATTCTTGTATCTTAAGAAGCATTGGGGATCGTTGTAACATTTGGAGAATAGATGTAGACTAGAATCTTTGGTTTGCTATGGCTTGTTTCAATATTTGGAAGCAACACAATTGGTATATTTTTGAAAACAGGGAATAGACCCCCTAAAGAGGTGGTATTGCACAACTTGTGTATGGCTAGATCTTTTAACAATTTTGGGAGCAACTCTGTAGTTGTTAACAAATCTCTCAACCTTGCAGTAATTTGGTTTAAAATTCTATTTGGATCTTTGAAATTAACATTGAATACTTGTTCTCATCTCTTTTGATTCTTTTTTCGGTTAGAGGTGTTTGAGTTTGATTTTGACCTTAAGTTAATGCTAGGCGCGGTGGTGGTAAGGGAAAAGGGTGAATGGATTTCTTTCTTTTCACCGATAAGATGGCTAATAGCGTTGAAGTACTTCGAGTAAGTAATAGGAATAGTGTTAGAAGATATGAAGGAAGAAATCGTTGGAATGCCTTGTTGATGGCCACGTACGAGATGGTCTTTAATGTTGGAAGTGCTCATTGTGACCATTCTTTAGAGTGGGCTACAAGGTGTACGTCTTCTTTTACTTTCGTTATGTTTTTCCATAGGTTATCTATTTTACTTTCAAGTTTTGTTTTGGTTCTTTGGCTTTGTGGCTTTGGCATGAACAAAAGAATTGTGATCTTTTGTTGCCTTCATTCTCGTCTTTTGTGATAAGATGATCTTTTGTTATGTTCATTTTCTTATACTTTATGATAATGTGATTTGGAGAATTGTTAAGGGCTGAGGTGTTTTCGATGGTTCAAGTTGCTTGTTTGGTGGGATTGTCATTAGGTGCCTTTGTCCCTTTGTATCTCTTGATTTCTTTGAAGTTTATGGCCTCGTTATTCTATTTGCCATCTTGCTTGTTAAATTTCTTGCTGTTTGGTTCTATCACATGATATGTTATATTAGAGTTGATTTGTTTTTTACTAGTTTGAAGGAGGACTTGAGAATCAAGGATTGTCATAGAAGAGCTCATTATTCTTGCTTGGACATGGAAAATCATCCATGTAGTGAGCATAAGATTTTTAAATTGGAAGATTTGTGGATCCGGTCTCATTGTTGGTGGATTAAGGCTCTTGGATTCGTTGTGGTGTTGAAAGGTTATTCTATCAATGATTTTTTAATCATTACGTACGTGTCTTTGAGAGTTAAAGCAACAAAAAATGAGCTTCTAGATGGTGTGACTTTTGGATCTAGTGCCTTAAGTGTTGTATATTCGTTTGTACACTTGTATTATTTTGAGTAGATTGATTTAATAAAATTATTCATGAATTACATTAATACCCTTTGTATATTGTCCTCAATAGTTTTTGCATGCAAAACAAAATGGAAACAAATATTAGCTTACTGGTTATTTAATGTTTAACTAATACCAAGTGGTATTACATAGTCGGATCGTTATACGGAAAGACAACTTATATTAGTATATGACCCTCAACATGTCCTTAATCTAATCGAAAATGAGTAAATCGATTGAAAGACTAATATGTCATCTATCAATTCTAATTGAGGAGATAATTTTTCTTGAGTATCGAAGCGGATGACTTCCAGAAGATAGACATAGATGTGACTGACTTGACTGACAGTACATTGAACAAGACCTAAGTAGAATAGATACTGAATGCGCTTATGGATTTATTCACTTGTGACGTTCATAGTGTGACATACTTCAATCCTGAGTAGATGATGAACTATGCATGTGTGACTCGTATACTTTGATATAAGTAAAAGTATGGGTTCAAATAGATAAGGAACTGAAAGATGGTGCGTTGGGTATACGAATTCTGCAATATGTGACTGAGGAGATGATTTGTCTTGAGTATCGAAGTGGATGACTCCTAGAAGATAGACATAGATGTGACTGACTTGATTGACAGTATATCAAACAAAACCCAAGTAGAATAGATCCTGAATGCGCTTATGGATTTATTCACTTGTGACATTCATAGTGTGACATACTTCAATCCCGAGTAGATGATGGACTATGTATGTGTGACTCGTATACTTTGATACAAGTAAAAGATTGAGTTCAAATAGATAAGGAACAGAAAGTTGGTGCGCTGGGTATACGACTTCTGCAATATGTAGCAGCATTCATGATAGTGGAATTCATAGCCCAAGAATGGGCAAATGATATCCTCTCATTGGCATTATATGATAGATAAAAAGTAAACGTGGACACGAGTCATTTGTCTTTGTGATAAATAACTTGAAAATTAATTTTAAAAAATATCATATTTATTTTAATTAATTTGATTAATTTAATTTTACTTGATCAAAATTAATTTTTCCAAAAATCACTAAAATTTTCCAAATTAATTTTTTAAGAAAATTTTTAATCAAATTCTCTAGTTGAACAAATTCTTACGACCATCTAATTTAATTCCACATTGAATAAATCGACCTAATTAAATTATTTCCAAATTCATAGAATGTTTTTTTGATTCAAATATAGTCTGATCGAGCTTTTATTGAGCTAGTGGAGGGACCAATCAGGCCTATACAATTAGGGTCGAGTAATTGTAATTATGTCCAGAAGTATTGTTTCTATAATTCGCAATTTACTTAATCATGGAGTCGGTCAACAAGAAGTACCATTATTGAAAACTCTTTATTGTATACTTTTTACGAAAGCAATTCATCCAACTGTTTTGTCAAATGACCTCGTCATATGTATGTTACCCTCATATGATATCCTTGATTCTTTTGAGTTAAATCCATTCACTCAATGCAATCCTATTTTATCTCATTGTCACCATTGTATCTTTTTAATGATTAATATGGTCATTGTCAACTAATGTCTGTGATAAATTGCTGGTTTGAGAACTAGCAACCCATGGCCATGTTCTATATTTATCAATCCACATAATGCTAATGAGAGGATATCATTAACTTTTAAATCGAGCTATGAATTCCATTGTTGCTGGTAAAGCCATGCCATACACAAGTCATGTATCCAACATACCAAATATCGGCTCAATCAACTTTATAACATAAATGTCCACTTATATCAAAGCACATTAATTACATATGCATGGTCACTGACTAATTTAGGATTTAGTTAAGCCACACCATGAACGTCACAAGTGAATTAATTTAAAAACAAATTCAAACTTAATTCAACTTGGGTCTAGTCTAATGTATCATTTTTCCAATGAGTACATCTATGTCTCTATCCATGGAGTCAACTGTTCCGGTAGCCAAGACTAGCCATCTCCCTAATTAGAATTGTAGACGACAAAACAATCCTTTTGAATATTTGAATTAAATGCTCACTTTGATTGTTTTTATAGAATTATGGAATTTTTTAGATTATCTCCTAAATTAAGTTGTCTTTCTCGTAATGTGAACATTCTTACAGTGCCACTTATCATCTGTTTGAACTTAGACAATCAATGACCTAACATTTGCTTGTCACAATTTTGCTATGTATGCAAAACATGAAAGACATAAACACAAAATATATAACAGTGAAATGTGAAATTAAATTTATTTATTTATTCATCATTTAAATACATAGAGAACAATTACATGTTTATTATAATATAGGAACATTTCCCAACAATCTCCCACTTGCCCTTGTGAAATAAATGTGTCATGTTTCGTATTCCCATATCCTTGACGTGTTCGTTAAAACTCCTAGTTACATGAGTCTTAGTAAACGGATCCATAAGGTTATCTTCAAAAGCTACTTTCACCACATATACTATGCCTTTAGCTACCACCTCTCATAGCAAGTAATACTTCTGGTCAATGTGTTTGGTCCTCTTGCAACTTCTCATTTCCTTGGTATATAGCTTTTTCCATACTAGGATTGACTTCAAGGTTGGTTAAGAAATTTTGAAGCCATATCATTTCTTTCATTGTCTCAGAATAAGCCACATACTCGACCTCTATAGTAGAATCAGTAGTGTAATTTTATTTTACACTTCTCCATATTATGGCTCCACCGCATTGGATGAATACACTTCATGATGTCAATTTCCTTGAATCTTTACAGGTTTGGAAGTTTGAGTCTATGTATCTAATAAGTGTCAGGTTTCCTCAGAATACACAAGCATATAATCTTTAGTTTCCAATGCCTGAGACCAGGATTCATATGATACCGACTAACCATTCCCACAGCAAAAAAGATATCCAGACATGTGCAGAGCATCACATACACAAGGCTTCCAACTATAGAAGCATGTGGAACCTAACTCATATACTCTTTTTTTCCATTGTCTTAGGATAGTCATCCAAAGAAAGATGAAAGCATGACGTAGTCGGCTGAGTGTTTGGCTTCGCACCGGTCATTGCAAACTATTCTAGTACCTTACCGATGAATAAAGCTATCATTTTATTCTTTCGATCCCTAAGGATTCGAATTCCAAGAATATAACTAGCTTCACCCAAGTCATTCATGCTAAACTGTTGAGTTAACGACAATTTAATCGATGACAATTCTCTTACATCATTTCTGATAAGTAGAATATCATCGACATACAGAATGAGGAAGACCACATTTTTGTCTTTGATACGCTTGTACACACAAGGTTCATCAACATTTTGCTCAAACCCAAAAGTCTTGATCATTTGATCAAATCTTTTATTTCATGAGCGGGATGTCTACTTAAGTCCATATATAGATCTTAACAGTTTGCAAACTTTCAGCTCCTTTCCTTTGATAACATAGCTAGTGGGTTAAACCATGTAAATGGTCCCATTAAGATAGCCATTTAAGAATGCTGTTTTGACATCCATTTTCCATATCTCGTAATCGAGAGTAGCTGCGATAGATAAGAGTATGCAGATAGACTTGAGCATGACTACTAGAGAGAAGGTCTTATCGTAATCGATGCCTTCTTTTTGTGTGTAGCCTTTCCCTACAAGTCTAGCTTTATATGTTTTCACTTTCCCTTTTACGTTTCTCTTCTTCTTGTAGATCCACTTACATCCTATGGGTTTAATCCAAACCAATAAGTCTACAAGTTCCCACACCGTATTGGACTTCATAGATCCATCTCGGCATCCATGGTCTATTTCCAGAGCTTGGAATCAACGTTCTGCATAGCCTCCTTGTAAATGAGTGGATCATCATCCTCATGATTGGCTTTCATATTATAAATACTACCATCATAGATGAAGAATCCCAATTTCTTAAAAACTCTCCCACTACGACAAATTCGCCTATGCTGTTGATTGTTTGCATGTATTTTGTAATAGGCCAATTTAGCCCGGGCCCATACAAAAAAATAATAGACCCAAAATAATAAAATAAAGTCGAAGTCCAGTCCAAAATATATCATTGGCCCAATCGGAATGACCCATTACTTGAAAAGATTGAAGGTCCATCTACAAGTTTGACGTATATGGGAACACAATCTTCAAGGATATGCAATCTCAGATATGATATGCAAATCTTAGATATGATATGCAATCCTAGAAGATATGATATGCAATCCTAGAAGATATGATACGCAATCTTAGAAGATATGATATGCAATCTTAGATATGATATGCAAATCTTAGATATGATATGTAATCTTAGAAGATATGGTATGCAATCTTAGAGATTTAATTTGTAGATACCTTTTAATCTTAGCCGTTTATGTAATTGATCTGTACCGTTGGATTTGGGTAGGCTCAACTATAAATAGAGGCCTCTCCCTTCATTGTAAAAGGGACTTGAATTTTGAGTAATAAAAATTCTTGAGAGCATTCACTCAAATTTCTCTCTTTTGTGTTTTTATTTTCTGTGGCTTGTTCTTATTTTGTTCTTCGCTCATCTTCATTTTTTTAGTTGCTTCTATTCGAGTGAGATTTTGGTGGAGGAATTTTATTGAATCCTCATATTGCGGGAGTTAGGTTGACTTATGCGTTTTTTAAACTGTTTTTATCCATTTAATTTTCATTTATTTTAATTATTTTAAACTTGTTTTTCTTTTTGCTTTTTCTTATTTACGTTAAATTGCTTTATCATATATATTATTTTTATTTGTTATATATTATCTATATATTATATATTATTTAACTTTAATCATATTATGTATTATTTGAAAATTTGTATGTCGTACATCATTCTAAATTGTTTTATTATTAAGGAAAATTTTCTATATATTGTTTATTTTAAATATGTATATTATTCTTTTATGTATATAATAGACTATTATTATATTATATATGCTTTCCTTATATTTCTTTATAGTTAAAGTTTTATATATTCTTTTTATTTTTTAAAAATATATTATTTATTTTATCATGTACATATATTATTCATCTTAGTTTTTTAGCCATATCATTTTATACTTTTTTTTTTTTCTAAAAATCGTTATAATATTCATTAATTGTTCGAGTATATTATTTACATTATATTATTATTTTTTATACATGAATTTAATCTTGTGAATAAATTTTTTTCCTTAATTTTTCATAGATTATGTTAAAATTGCTATTATCTACTCTATATTTTCTATTTTGATTGTTCATTTTTTGAATCCATTATCTTTGTTTACCTTAACATTATTATTATTGCTTGTCATTCTTTTTACTTAATTGTTTATGTCGTTGCTAATTGTCAATATGACCAGAACTTTAGTAAATTGTACTTTTGTAATAACTTAATGTTACTTTTTCAAATCTTTATTTAAAATATCTATCTCCTTTAATTACCACAAAAGTTTTTCTTAAATAAGGCAATGTTTTGTGTTTAGAAATTCGGGAAATAGTGCCCTAACGTGCTGGGTTTCAATTTTCTGTTTGACTAAATAACTAAATATCCTTTTAATGAATTTTGTAAATCATGAGATGATTTTGGTTATGATGGTTTAAAACATCATGTCCTAACGTGCTAGATGTGATGTTTGTATGCTTTCGGAACAAAGGAATCTCAAGTTCCAACTCAAATTGTTCAAGTTTTTAAAGAAATCATGTTTTCAAATCTTTTCGAATTTTCGACATTAGGACAATAACTAATCAATCCGGTACCAATTTTGGGCGTTACGAGGGTGCTAATCCTTCCTCGTACGTAACCGACTCCCGAACCCTTTTTCTTGAATTTTGTAGGCCAAAATTAATGTTTTGAAATAAAGCGTTTTACAAGGTGATCCGATCACACCTAAGAAAAAAGGATTGGTGGCAACTCCATTTTCGTTTTAAAGTCGATTCCCGTCATTTTCTAAAAAATTAAAAATGGTTTCAACAGCTTGGCGACTCCACTGGGTACAATAAGAAAGTCAAGCCGTAAAATTGATTATTTTCTGTCCTTTGTCGAAAATTTGAAAATTTGATTTGAAAATTTGATTTGAAAATTACGATCCTTTTGTTGCATTTGTTTGTGTCATTGCATATGATTGTTATTTTCTTACGCATATTGCATTGCATGACCGTTGTGGTCGCACCTTTAAGTGGGAGTGAGAAACTATGCCTGCGTGAGGTTTTCACCTCTGCATGGCTAGTGGATTGCTTCTGGGATACATCTGTACCTATGTCTTCGTGAGGTTTTCACTTCCGCATGGCCATAGGGAAATGTATTCCCCTGAACTGAACTCGATCTATATGAGCCTATAATGGGTGATGATTGAGGAATCTGCTGGTTCAGGTACCTTTTATTTAGAACTAAATCGCATATAGTGAACTCTAAGAGCCCACTTAGGTAGATTTATGTTGAACTCTAACAGTTATCCATATAGGTGTTTGATGTTTTCTCACTTGCTTTGAATTTTATTCTTTGTATATGATACTAACTTGTTCTCTTTTGTTTTGATTGCATTGCATTCACATCATAAAAAAGATGTGTTGATTCAAATTCGATTGTCAAATAGAAGAGTTTATCATGAGAAAATAAATTTCTTGATAAAGTGGATTATAATACGGTCATCCGAATATGGTCCAAGTAAACACAACGAGAGAAGACTGATAGTTTGTGAAGGAATACAAGACTTTATTGCCCAAGGATTCAAGCTGACAAAGACTATTCGAGAATCACCACGTCTTGGCTTTCTTGAAGAGGCTAATGAGCATTGTGGAAATAAGTGAGTAGTGAGTCGCGCCCAGATCAAGTAAAAAGAGCTAGTAGAGACATTTATTAGAATGTTCACGAGATTGGACCTTAATATCCAAATAAGAAGAAAGGGATCAATGTCTTCGCTAGGAATGTGAGGGAAAGGCCGTATAAATATCCGTTTTATGTAACGAAATTTATTTTCTAGAAAAGTTGTTCTAATGGAATTGAATTCAGAATCAACGCCTCTTTTTCTTTTTGCATTCATTTCATGCATTTGCATTACATCGTATCATATGCATTAAAATCCATAGAAGGACCCTAATTAGTTGAAGTTATTTTAGAAAAAGAGAGAAAGAGAGAAAGTTAATCTGGAAGAGAAAGTTAATTTGGAAACTAAACATCGTTACGGTACTCACGCTAAGACAAAAAATATGGATCAAAGACTTGAACAGTTCCAGAGAGACATGCAAGACCTGCTGCAAGAGTAGTTGGCAAAGATACAATAAGATATGAGGGAACAAATGATGGAAGCCCAAAAGAATATGGTGGCTCAAATGACTTAGCTACTGAATGGGGCAATGGACAAGGGAAAATGCCCCATGACTACTGCTAGAGAAGATAATGAGGATTATCCCCGGGTTTTACCCCACCGCATGCACAAACACAACCTGAAGCATATCCTTGAAGGCCATCTGTTACAATTAGGCCTTAATAAGGTCAAGCTGATAATGGGGTGCCCATGAATTTCCAAGTTGGCTCAGGATCTAACCCAGGAGATAACTTTGCTAATCCTATTATCCCTGATTTAGATATAGCGGAGAGAAAAAACAAGAATTGAATTACCAAGGCAATTAGAGGACCGTTGTGGATGGTTAGAAGAAAAGTTCAAGGCCTTGAAAATGCTGATAATCACCATGGAATTGATGCTAAAGACTTGAGCTTGGTTCCAGATTTGGTGCTTCCTCATAAGTTCTAAATGTTAGAATTTGAGAACTACAATGGGACTAGCTATCCTGAAGCCCATATTACCATGTTCTGTAGACGAATGACTGGGTATGTTAATAACGATCAACTGTTGATCCATTACTTCCAAGATAGCTTGGTGGGGGCAGAGTCCAGGTGGTACAACCAATTGAGCCATGTTAGGATTAATTCCTGGAGAGACCTAGCACAATCATTTATGAAACAATACAATCATGTGACAGACATGATGCTTGATAGAATCACCTTGCAAAACATGGGGAAAAATTGAATGAAAGCTTTAGGCAGTATGCACAAAGATGGAGGGAAGTTGCCATGCAAGTTTAGCCGTCGCTTTTAGAAAAGGAAACCACGATGCTTTTCATCAATACTCTAAAAGCCCCATTTATTAACCATATGTGGGAAGCGCCACCATAAGCTTTTTAGATATAGTAATGTGACACCCCATACCCGAAACCCTTGCCGGAATTGAGTACATGGCATTACTAGACTTGACTATTAACTCGGGGTGTAAGATTTTAAAGCTGTCCAACTGTGTCATACTGACCAAATCGACCATAACTTGAGTTACAAAACTCGAAATTTAGATCCGTAAATTTTCATTGAAACTAGACTCATATAAATTTTCACGATAATTTTTCCAGAATTTTTCATGTGACCAATTAGTACAGTTTATTCATCAAAGTTACCCTTATTACACTGCTTGACAATTCTGACCTGTCTCTACAAAAATACAGTTATCTCATTGCACGAATTTCTTATAATGTTCTTGTTTATACCAATGAAAAATAGACTCATTAAGGGTTCTACACATATAAACCATGCTTCTTAATGATTTTTGTACAATTTTTGACAATTTTTACAAAACAGAACAGTTGCTCATGAATTCATTTAGAGCAGGTCTCACTAAAACTTAATTATCTCATAATATATAAATCTTTTGCCTACTCTGTTTCTCTTATGTAAAAATAGACAAATAAGGTTTAATTTCATATCTCATTCACCTTATAATTCAATATACCCTATTTTTGGTGATTTTTCTAACTCACATCACTGCTGCTACTACAAGCTGTTTTGTTGCATTTTATGAAAGACTAGCTTCTAACCGAACCTACCTACATCCCTAATTCAAGGATTCATTTCGTATACAAACATTTCCTTAACAAAAACGATTAAACTTTAATTAAGAATGCATAAACATTGCCATCATAAACCAACATACATATCAAGACACAACAGCGTACTTAACTAAAAATTTAGCCATATTCGCATGGCCTTATATACATTCATATCAAAGCAACTCAAAAGGACAACCTAGCTTATACATGCCAAAATTCCCAAAAGTTTCATAAATAAAGAGGTACCCAAAATAGATGATAGTGTGCTTGACTTCAAGTGGATTCCCGAGTTTAAGCTGCGACCTCAAAATCTAAAACACCAAGAAATAAACACTCCAAATGAGCTTAGATAGCTCAGTAAGTTAAAGCAAGAAGATAAAGTACACAAATATGCATTATGTCATTGCTTTAGTTCTCAAACTAACTATAGAATAATTCAGTCTATCAACATGTAGCCAAAACTAACATTTATCAAGTCCAGATTCATCCAATCACAAATCAAAATCAAGTAACCATATAGTCACATGTTTCATAGCCACTTTAAATTAGCTTACTTAAATTCGCAGAAGATGATGAACCATTCACCAAACATACCGGCGTCTTTATTTACTTTTAATAATTTCCTCTATTCTTACTCTTTTACGATCTTGCATACATGATTCAATGATTATATTTCCGCACACACAAGGCCTCCCGACCGATATCGCATACACAAGGTTTCGGTAATTAACTTTCCGCACACACAGTGCCTTTCAACCGATATCGCACACACAGTTCTCGGTACTTAATTTTCCGCACACACAGTGCCTTTCAACCGATATCGCACACACAGTTCTCGGTACTTAATTTTCCGCACACACAGTACCTTTCAACCGATATCGCACACACAGTGCTCGGTGATTATATTTTCGCACACACAAGGCCCAACCAATGATCTCCTCGATATAAATCATGAATACGGTCAAATATTTATTTACATACTAT
Organism: Gossypium rotundifolium; assembly: GCA_025506655.1. Classification (NCBI taxonomy): domain Eukaryota; kingdom Viridiplantae; phylum Streptophyta; class Magnoliopsida; order Malvales; family Malvaceae; genus Gossypium; species Gossypium rotundifolium. Next base: position 54,549,093 of record CP106728.1, read on the forward strand.
AAATTTACAATTATCACCTTTGCTCATATACTTACTACTACCTTGGGCATACTTGTTAAACATACAACATATATCCTCCACCTTTAAATAATCATTTCTAATTTCATTCTTGTATACATCCATCTTATATTACATACATACATATTAATTCCATTCAAAACCATTTCAAGCTTGCTTAAACAAGCCATACATTCGCCATTTCAAGCATATTCCACAAATACATTCGGCCTCATGATATAAACAAATTAATCATAAATAAATATATATATGTATGATATAGAGTAAAATACGACCCAACTCAATTGCTTAAACTTACCTTGATAGTTGAAAGGTAAGGATGTCCCGCTACTGCCTAGCTTAGCTTTTCCCGATCCTTTTCCAATTCTTTCTTTCCTTGCTCTAAACAAAATTTCAAAGAAGTCTATTCAAAAGAATTTCATTCATCTCAATTCGAACCTAACATAGTATTATTCTTTTAAATTGGTCATTCTTAGTTTCATAATATTTAAAATTTAATACTAATTCTTTTCATTTATTCCAACATATATAAAAATTTCATACACATTTAGCTAATGCCGAATACCCCTCAATATGTATTTATTCCTTTATACATTAAAATAACTCATACTATAAAATTTTCTAATTCACCGATTACCCCTCTCATTTCGGTTTTCTCACAACTTAGTCCCCTAACGTAAAACACAAAACTACCGAAATTTGAACTAGCACCTTAAGAACCGAATTTTCTCCACTCCTATTCTATTCTAGTCTATACGAGCCATTTATTTTGCATTTATACCCTCAACTAAATAGTTTCAAATTCAAGTTTTCATTCATCCCTCTTATCCAATTTCCTACTCAATAATGTTTATTCCTAGCTCATACTAAAAGAAATATCCTAACAACCATGTTTAAAGCAATGCACTCATCCATGGTCAACCTAATATAAGCTTCAAACTCCAAAATTTTCAATTGTACTTTGAAATATACATGACAACTAACAACCATGCAAAATTAACAAAATGAAGCTCAATTTCTTACCTTAATAGAACATGCAAGAACCGCCATGGAGCTCAAGTTTTCTACCCCCTTTTTTTTTCTTTGTTTTCGTGGAGAAGATGAAGTGGGGGAAAAAGTTGTTTTTTTTTATTTCCAATTATAATATACATATAATCACCACTAACTAAAGAAAATTGAATTTAATATACAAACAATGATTATGCCGTCCACTACCATGAAAAGTGCAAAATTGACATGCAAATCCTCACTTGAACAAAACAATTCAATTTACCTTCTTAATTCATGCATCCTACTTTCACCACTTAAACTATTTGATCCTTTTATTAAATTAAACATCTAAATAAGCAATTAACTTCACGAAATTTTTAGTACATAGTCAATCATAAATATTCATCAAGAAAATGATATTAAATTATTATTTCGACTTGGATTCGTGGTTCAAACCACCGTTCAAGTTAGGGTCGATTTGAGTGTTACAACTCCCCTCTTAAAAGAAATTTCGTCCCCAAAATCTTACCGATGAATAAGTGCGGATAGAGTTCTTTCATAGATTCTTCATCTCCTGTGTTGCTTCCTCAACCCGTGTTTGAGCCACAACACTTTAACTAACTTTATTTTCTTATTCGCAACTCCTTCACTTCATGAGTCAATATGCAAATCGGTTCCTCTTCATAAGTCGATCGATCAATCTCGATTTCTCTTGGGCTAATCACATGGGAAGGGTTGGATCTGTATCTTCAAGCATCGATACATGAAACACGTTATGAATCTTGTCTAACTCAGACGGTAACCTCAATCTATACGCAACCGGCCCAATACGCTCGATAACCTCATACGGCCCAATAAATCTCGGGCTTAATTTTCCTTTCCGACCGAATCTGAGTAATTTTTTCCACGGCGAGACCTTCAAGAATACTCTATCTCCAACTTGAAATTCAATGTCTTTACGCTTCAAATCTGCATAAGACTTTTGACGATCCGAAGCCGCTTTCAAGCTATCACGAATTACGGCCACTTTCTGCTCGGTTTCCTTAATCAAATCAACCCCGTGTAATTTGTTTTCCCCGAGTTCAGTCCAATACAATGGTGTATGACATTTTCGACCGTACAAAGCTTCGTAGGGTGCCATTTTGATACTAGAGTGATAGCTATTATTATACGCAAATTCAATCAAAGGCAAGTATCGTTCCCACGTACCCTCAAACTCAAGAACGCAACATCTCAACATATCCTCGAGTACTTGAATAACTCGCTCCATCGACCGTCCGATCGAGGTGGAAAGTCGTACTAAAATGTAACTTGGTACCTAGAGCATCTTGCGCTTCTTCCAAAACCGCGATGTGAATCTCGGATCCCTATCCAAACAATAGAGATAGGTACTTCCGTGTAACCGTACAATCTGCGATATATATAATTCAGCCAACTTATCAAGTGAAAAATCCATACGTACCGGAATAAAATGAGCTATTTTCGTCAATCTATCAACAATAGCCCAGATTGCATCTTTCTTACTCGGCATCAACGGTAATCCTGACACAAAGTCCATAGTGATTCGCTCCCACTTCCATTCAGGTATCATAATCGGTTGAAGAAGTCCCGATGGTACCTGATGTTCAGCTTTAACTTGTTGACACACTAAACATTTTGACACGAAATCAGAGATGTCCCGCTTCATGCCATGCCACCAATAATGCTGGTTTCAGATCGTTATACATCTTCGTACTACCCGGGTGAATCGACCATCTACTACTATGTGCTTCATTACAAATCTTTCTAATTAACTCAGGGTTCTTAGGTACACAAATCCGATTCTTGAACCGTAAACATCCTTCAGCATCTAATTGAAAATCTGAATCTGCACTCGAACCACAATGATCTCTTTTTGTTTTTAAAACATCATCAACTTCTTGTGCTTCTCGAATCTGTTGCTCAAACATTGGTCTCACCTTCAGCTCAGTAATAATCGCACCATCCTCAACCCTAGCCATGTTCGCATTCATCGCTCTTAAAGTAAATAGTGATTTTCGGCTAAGCGCATCAGCAACCACGTTAGCCTTTCCCGGGTGATAATCAATTACAAGCTCATAATCTTTTAATAATTCCAACCATCGTCATTGTCTCGATTCAGTCCTTTTGAGTCATTAAATACTTGAGACTTTTATGATCCAAGAAGATGTGGCTTTTCTCACCGTAAAGATAGTGACGCCATATTTTCAAAGCAAAGACTATAGCGCCAACTCAAGATCATGTGTTGGGTAATTCCTTTCGTATGCTTTCAAGCTGTCATGAAGCATAGGCTACAACTTTACCCTCTTGCATCAAAACACAACCGAGTCCGTTCAATGAGGCATCGCTAAAAATAACAAATTCCTTACGACTCGGTTGTACAAGTATCGGGCCTCCGTCAACGAGTTTTAGGTGATCGAAACTCTTCGACACTTTTCCGACCATTCAAATTTGACGTCCTTTTGTAATAGTTTTGTCATCGGTCAATGCTATCATAGAATCCTTTCACGAAACGCCTATAGTATCCCGAAGTCCCGAAAACTACGAACCTCGGTAACATTCGCGGAGACTTCCAATCAAGTATAGCCAAAATTTTACTCGGTCAACTCGAATACCGATGCGTAAATGACGTGCCCCAAAAAGCTAACTTCATTCAACCAAAACTCACATTTGCTGAACTTCGCGTATAATTGTTTTTCACGCAAAATCTGTAGCACTAGTCTCAGATGCTCAGCATGCTCGGTTTCATCTCGGGAGTAGATTAGTATATCATCTATAATACAACTACAAACCGATCTAAGTACGATCTGAAGACTCGATTCATCAGATCCATGAAAATTGTAGGGGCATTAGTGAGCCCAAATGGCATAACTAAAAACTCATAATGACCATATCTCATCCGAAAAGCGGTCTTTGGTACATCTGTTTCTCGAACTCGCAGCTGATAATATCCTGACCTCAAATCAATTTTTGAGAACACTGCAGCTCCTTTGAGTTGATCAAATAAATCATCGATACGTGGCAACGAGTATTTATTCTTTATGGCCACCTTATTAAGCTGTCGGTAGTCAATGCACATTCTAAACGTTCCGCCTTTCTTTTCACAAATAAAATAGGCGCACCCTGTGGAGAGAAACTCATCGGGCAAAACCTCGATCCGTCAATTCTTGCAATCTGTGCTTTCAACTCTTTTAATTCGATCGATGCCATTCTATACGGAGCTATCGAAATCGGAGTTGTCCACGGTACTAACTCAATTCCAAACTCTACTTCCGAGCAGTGGCAATCCGGCAATTCCTCCGAAACACATCTTGATACTCACACACAACCGGTATCGATTCAATCGCCTTTCGGTCACTTTACTATCAATCACGTAAGCAAGGTAAGCTTCACAACCCTTTCTCAAATCTTCGCCGAGCCAACATTGAGGATATCACTGCCGACAACCTATTCAAATCCATGAGACTCTAATCGCACAATCTCATTATTCGACTTCTCAACTCAATAGTCTTTCGTCTACAATTCACTACCACATCGTGAACAAATCAACCAATCCATATCGAGAATGATGTCGAATTCATCGAAGGTAATAGCATCGATCGGTAAAAAACACATGCCTCGAATCATTAAAGGACAATCCTTACACATTTTATCAACCAACACCCAACGACCCAAAGGGTTTGAAACTCAATTACAAATTCAGAGACTCAACGGTAGAGTCTTCTTGGATACTAATGTTTCACGACATACGAATGAGTTGAGCCGGATCAATCAAAGCAATTGCATTAGTATCAAAGAGAGTGAAAATACCAGTAATAACATCTGGAGATGAGGCCTCCTCTCTAGCACGGACGGCATAGGCTCTAGCCGGTACTCGAGTATCTACTCGGATAACCACATCTGAAGTCCCTCTCTGTGCACCGCTCTTACCTCCCCCACTACGAGTTGGTCTGCCTCTAGCGATAGTGCTTTTCGGTCTCGCACTCGAGTAGTGCCTTTCTCAACATCTCCGTGCAATCCCGACAAAGTGATTTTACTGAACCACACCGGTAACAAGCGCGATTAAAGATTTACCCAAAGACTCTCCAAAATGTCGTCTACCACATCTGCGACATTCAGTTTGCTCGATCGAGCATTGTCGACACTAGCCACCGATGTAGCTCGAGAACTCATTGGTGGCCGATCACGAATAGAAATCCAGATTGGGTTTAGGTCGACTATCATCATTCTTAGTCTTCTTTGTCGCCATCTGTAGTAAATTTATCATGGATCTCTTCCGAAAATCCTTAGATTCCATTTCACTTTTCGTTTTCCTTTCCAGTTCTTGACTTTACAAGCTCTCTCCACAAGTACAACAAACTCGTTAATCTCAAGAATGCCAACCAAGAGTTTTATGTCTTCATCCAGACCATCCTCGAATCTCCGGCACATAACAGCCTCAGAAGATACACATTCACGAGCATAGCGACTAAGTCGCACAAATTTGCGCTCGTATTCAAACACAGTCATACGGCCTTGCTTGAGCTCGAGAAATTCCTTACGCTTAGAATCTATGAAGCGTTGACTTATGTACTTTTTTCAGAACTCCGCCAAAAGAAATCCTGTAACTCTCTCTTCGGGACAACAGAATCGAGAGTATTCCACCATAATAGGCAGAATCTCATAGTAAAGATATGGCGCACTTCAAGCACTCATCGTGTGCAAGATAACTCATCAAAACACGAATAGTATTATCGAGCCAAAATTCAGCTCTTTCAGTATCGCGCCTCTTGACTCTAAATTCTTGAGCTCTGTGCTTTCTTATACGATCAATAGGAGGTTTAGATACTCTTTCGTGATTGGCAGGAGTTACCATTGGTGTTACGGGGAACATTCGGATTCAAGGGTGGTTGAACAGTAGGAGTGGTTCGTAAGTAATGGTTGAACCAATCACTCAACATATTATGGAAAGCTTGTTTTACCCTCTCATCGGGCCACTCGCAGCAGGTCGAGGTTCTTCCGACGCGTCCCTTCTTGCAGAGCAGCGCCACACTCTCGACATCATCGCCTAATGCTTGCTCGGGATTCGGTTCCATTACTATAATAAGAAATAAACACATTTCAACGTCGAAGTCATCACACTATCACATTGAAAATTATGGCATGTATAGCTAGACTCTCAAGTGCTACGTTAGTCCGAGAACCGACTAAACCGTAGCTCTGATACCAATAAAATGTGACACCCCATACCCAAAACCCTTGCCGGAATTGAGTACATGGCATTACTAGACTTGACTATTAACTTGGGGTGTAAGATTTTAAAGCTGTCCAACTGTGTCATACTGACCAAATCGACCATAACTTGAGTTACAAAACTCGAAATTTAGATCCGTAAATTTTCCTTGAAACTAGACTCATATAAATTTTCACCATAATTTTTCCAGAATTTTTCATGTGACCAATTAGTACAGTTTATTCATCAAAGTTACCCTTATTACACTGCTTGACAATTCTGACCTGTCTCTACAAAAATACAGTTATCTCATTGCACGAATTTCTTATAATGTTCTTGTTTATACCAATGAAAAATAGACTCATTAAGGGTTCTACACATATAAACCATGCTTCTTAATGATTTTTTACAATTTTGACAATTTTTCCAAAACAGAACAGTTGCTCATGAATTCATTTAGAGCAGGTCTCACTAAAACTTAATTATCTCATAATATATAAATCTTTTGCCTACTATGTTTCTCTTATGTAAAATAGACACAATAAGGTTTAATTTAATATCTCATTCACCTTATAATTCAATATACCCTATTTTTGGTGATTTTTCTAACTCACATCACTGCTGCTACTACAAGCTGTTTTGTTGCATTTTATGAAAGACTAGCTTCTAACCGAACCTACCTACATCCCTAATTCAAGGATTCATTTCAGATACAAACATTTCCTTAACAAAAATGATTAAACTTTAATTAAGAATGCATAAACATTGCCATCATAAACCAACATACATATCAAGACACAACAACAGATTTAACTAAAAATTTAGCCATATTCGCATGGCCTTATATACATTCATTTCAAAGCAACTCAAAAGGACAACCTAGCTTATACATGCCAAAATTCCCAAAAGTTTCATAAATAAAGAGGTACCCAAAATAGATGATAGTGTGCTTGACTTCAAGTGGATTCCCGAGTTTAAGCTGCGACCTCAAAATCTAAAACACCAAGAAATAAACACTCTAAATGAGCTTAGATAGCTCAGTAAGTTAAAGCAAGAAGATAAAGTACACAAATATGCATTATGTCATTGCTTTAGTTCTCAAACTAACTATAGAATAATTCAATCTATCAACATGTAGCCAAAACTAACATTTATCAAGTCCGTATTCATCCAATCACAAATCAAAATCAAGTAACCATATAGTCACATGTTTCATAGCCACTTTAAATTAGCTTACTTAAATTCGCAGAAGATGATGAACCATTCACCAAACATACCTGGCATCTTTATTTACTTTTAATAATTTCCTCTATTCTTACCTTTTTACGATCTTGCATACATAGTATTCAATGATTATATTTCCGCACACACAATGCCTCCCGACCGATATCGCATACACAAAGGTTTCGGTAATTAACTTTCCGCACACACACATTGCCTTTCAACCGATATCGCATACACGGTTTCTCGGTACTTAATTTTCCGCACACGGTGCCTTTCAACCGATATCGCACACACAGTGCTCGGTGATTATATTTTCGCACACACAGTGCCCAACCAACAGATCTCCTCGATATAAATCATGAATACGGTCAAATATTTATTTACATACTATAAATTTACAATTATCACCTTTGCTCATATACTTACTACTACCTTAGGCATACTTGTTAAACATACAACATATATCCTCCACCTTTAAATAATCATTTCTAATTTCATTCTTGTCTACATCCATCTTATATTACATACATACATATTAATTCCATTCAAAACCATTTCAAGCTTGCTTAAACATCTATCAAGCCATACATTCGGCCATTTCAAGCATATTCCACAAATACATTCGGCCTCATGATATAAACAAATTAAATCATAAATAAATATATATATGTATGATATAGAGTAAAATACGACCCAACTCAATTGCTTAAACTTACCTTGATAGTTGAAAGGTAAGGATGTCCCGGCTACTCGTCTAGCTTAGCTTTTCCCCGATCCTTTTCCAATTCTTTCTTTCCTTGCTCTAAACAAAATTTCAAAGAAGTCTATTCAAAAGAATTTCATTCATCTCAATTCGAACCTAACATAGTATTATTCTTTTTAAATTGGTCATTCTTAGTTTCATAATATTTAAAATTTAATACTAATTCTTTTCATTTATTCCAACATATATAAAAATTTCATACACATTTAGCTAATGCGAATACCCCTCAATATGTATTTATTCCTTTATACATTAAAATAACTCATACTATAAAATTTTCTAATTCACCGATTACCCCCTCTCATTTCGGTTTTCTCACAACTTAGTCCCTAACATAAAACACAAATACTACCGAAATTTGAACTAGCACCTTAAGAACCTAATTTTCTCCACTCCTATTCTATTCTAGTCTATACGAGCCATTTATTTTGCATTTATACCCTCAACTAAATAGTTTGAAATTCAAGTTTTCATTCATCCCTCTTATCCAATTTCCTACTCAATAATGTTTATTCCTAGCTCATACTAAAAGAAATATCCTAACAACCATGTTTAAAGCAATGCACTCATCCATGGCGAACCTAATATAAGCTTCAAACTCCAAAATTTTCAATTGTACTTTGAAATATACATGACAACTAACAACCATGCAAAATTAACAAAATGAAGCTCAATTTCTTACCTTAATAGAACATGCAAGAACTGCCATGGAGCTCAAGTTTTCTACCCCCTTTTTTTTTCTTTGTTTTCGTGGAGAAGATGAAGTGGGGGAAAAGTTGTTTTTTTATTATTATTTCCAATTATAATATACATATAATCACCACTAACTAAAGAAAATTGAATTTAATATACAAACAATGATTATGCAGTCCACTACCATGAAAAGTGCAAAATTGACATGCAAATCCTCACTTGAACAAAACAATTCAATTTACCTTCTTAATTCATGCATCCTACTTTCACCACTTAAACTATTTGATCCTTTTATTAAATTAAACATCTAAATAAGCAATTAACTTCACGAAATTTTTAGTACATAGTCAATCATAAATATTCATCAAGAAAATGATATCAAATTATTATTTCTGACTTGGATTCGTGGTTCCGAAACCACCGTTCCGGTTAGGGTCGTATTTGAGCTGTTACAAGTAATGTCTGGTGAGCTGAGTGAAAATGCGATAAAGAGTGGGAGGATAGACACAGGAGAAAGCGCCAAAAGATCAGCCCCAAGAAACAAGGAAAATAAAGTGAGTATCCTGAGCATGAATCCCAAATCAATCACCGTAGGCCAGCCGAGGGCTGTAACCATTAGCTATCAAGGCTCTTCAAAGCAGGAATCTAACTTAAGGCCAAATGCAGAAAGGCTCCAGTTCACACCCATCCCAATGACATACAAGGAGCTATATCAGAATTTGTTTGATGCGCATGTGGTGTCTCTATTTTACTTGGAACCCGTGCAACCTCCATTCCAAAAATGGTATAATGAGAATGCCCAATGCGAGTAACATGCGGAATAACGGGTTACTCAATTGAAAATTGTACTACGTTTAAAAAGTTGGTCGAAAGGTTCATTAAAATGGGAATTGTGAAGTTCGACATTTCATCAGAACCTGATCTTTGACGAGGCAGTAAATGTGATAATTGAAGGAGGAGATAAGAAAGTTGTGACTCCTTGAGGAAGTCAAAAGCAAAGAGGGAATCAGGGAACGAAGTTTCCAAGCCCTTGCATACTTGAGAGTGTTTTGAATCATGGGACTGTGGAAGAGATCCTTATATTTTTTAGAGATAATCTAGAGTAATATTCAAAACATGCTTGTTGCCTTAAGCCTAGAGGCAATAAGAACCCTTTTGTAAAATAAGCTTGTGTCCGAATTTTTATTTCAATAAAATGCATCTTTTTGAGCAAATATTCTTTTATTTTTTCCATTTCATATTGTACAAATAATTTTTCTTAGATTTTTTCTTTTGTTTGTTCTTTGGACTTTCTTTCAAGTATTCTTTCATTCTTCATTCATGACCATACAAATAATCATTCTTTGAATCATTTATTCTTTGGAATCTTCCTTCGAACCTACAATAAGGCCTTCAGATATCAACGATGTGACCAACGCTGCTACTGACTCAGAGTCTCCTTTTGAGTAAGATATGTTATTAGAGGGATCTCAGGAATTTGAAGTTTACAGAGATTGTAACCTATCTTCTGATTTGTTAAGAATGGTAGAACAAGATTAAAAATAGATCCTACCTTACATAGGGTCAATGGACATTGCGAGCCTAGAAAAGGGGTGAAGATTGAAGCTCAGCTCACCACAGAAATAAGGCAAGACATCATTGAGTTATTTTCAAGAATTCAAAGATGTTTTCGCACGATCATATCAAGACACACCTGGGAAAATCTTAAAAGAGATCCATGAGGGTGTTTAAAGAACATGATAATGGTTCTACAATAGCCAGGATAATTATAAGGTTTGGGTACTATTGGTCCACCATAAAAGGGAGATTGCTTTAATTATGTCGTAAATGCCAAATTGAAGAAGACAAGACTTATGTGCCTCATCTATTTCTTCACATATTTTCTATATATGGGGAATGGATATTATGGGGTTGATCTCGTCAAAAGCTTCTAGTCGACATCGATTCATCGTCGTGGTTGTCGTTTACTTCACTAAGAGGGTGGAAGTAGCTTCATATGCCAATGTTACAAAGTCAATAGTTATCAAATTCTCAAAAAAAAAAAAAAATGCCGACAAAGAGTGCTAAAAAGGACAATGTCAAAAGTTTAGAAGTTTGTTCAAAGATCAGACACCATATCACAATGCAACAAAAAAAAAGGAAAAAATAAAACAAAAACAACAAAATAAGGATCATGGGAAACATGACTGAGACTTGTAAAGATTGACATAAAGAAGTTACCATTTACCCTCTTTCTTATTGAACGTCGGTTAGAACCATCGTTGGGGCAACACATTTCTCATTGGAATAGAAACAATTTTTCCAATTGAACCTAATTGAAGGAAAAAGGTTAAAAGCTATCTGTCACAGCCAGATAATGCGAGCTTACGATAAAGAGGTTCATCCTGGGGAATTCCACAAGAGGGACCTGGTGTTGAAAAAGATCTTCAGAGGAAACCAGATGCCAAATTGGGAAGGACATTATGTAGTAAAAAAATGCCTGTTCTATAGGAGCATTGATATTGTCCGAGACGAATGGCGAAGACTTGCCCAATTCAGCAAATTCAGGTTCAGTCAAGAAGTATTTTACTTGAAAAGGGAAAGGCCAATGTGAAAACCCGCAAAATGCACCTTGAGTTCAAATTCACATAAAAAAAAAGGAGAGGCTAAGGCGAAATCCCATAAAAGGCGCTTTGAGACCAAAGGGTTTTGAGCCGAAAACCCGAAAAGAGAGGCTCAAATTTTGATCAAAGATAGGGCATGCGGTAGTCTTGCTATGCCTAAATTAACAATGAGGAAGTATGCTACATCTTGGGGCATTGACAAAGTACTCTGGATCCTCTAAACACGTATTGAGCTCAAAATGGTCCTCAAGAAGTTTGTACAGAGAAGCTCAGGCTGCGATATCTGGGGCACCTAGCTTCTATCTTACCCATTTTGAATTTGCTATCTTCTTTGCAAGATACACCCCAATCAATTTTCTTTTATGGCCTTGGCTATCTTTGATTACTTTATTTTTTTTAAGATACACCCCAATCAATTTTCTTTTATTGCCTTGGTTATCTTTGATTAACTTATTTGTCTCGAGCTATGCTCCTGATTAATTTCTTTCTCATCCATTATTGTTATCTTTTTCAAGCTTTTTATATTGAAAGAACGATTAATGGACTAATAATACTTTCACAAAAGGAGTTTCGCATATTACTCTGGAAGCTCCTAAATAATATGAGAAATCTAAAGCAGGACTATTGTTTAGAACTCACCAAGCTTAAAGGTTGGAAATATTTGAGCCCAAAGTGAGTTTATCTCTTCAGATTTTCTGTCAAGGAAATTGGTTGATTAAAAGACTAGATATTGCGTCGTTGATACAAATCCGACAGAAAATAAGCAATGACAACCCAAGCGTAGAAGGAATCATTCTTGAAAAGAAAAAATGAAATTCTACATCCATGCGAGTATCATGCATACACATCTGGTCGGGTCATTGGGGAGTGATCAGTGGATGGAACAAGTTACAGATCATATACCTTAAAGTTACAGTGGGATGAATTGAAAAAGATACAAGTCCTATACCCTTGAATTGCAGTGGGAACGGATCGAAAAAGTTTCAAATCCTATAATCCTGAACCGCAGTGAGATGGTTTGAAAATTGTACAAGCCTTATGTCCCTGAGGTACAGTGGAAAGGACCTTGAAGTTAGTGGGACAAATCAATTGAGAAAAATGTTCTCGGGTTTTCTATCAAATGCCAGCTGAGTAGGAAGACAGTGTACTACGTTAACGATAGAGCCCTGATGAGCAACAAGTGGTGACATCTTAATTTTAAAAAGGATCGTCCTCATGACATTTTGCATTCGTACATATGTCATTCGGTTAGGAGCAGCTGATTCATTCAGATCATAGCATCCTAACCATTTTGCATAAGCATAAACACATAAAATCGAATTTATAGGATAGGTCCCTTAGAGGACGGTGTCGCAACATCGGTGAATTCACAGATCTTGTCTACCTGAGATTACAGTGAAGCGGATAGCAGATCTTGTCTTCCTGAGTTTGCAGCGAAGCAGATTAAAGATATCAGCCTGGCATCCCTAAGTTTACAGTAGAGCAGACTGAAGATAGCAGGTCTTATCTTCCTGAGTTTGCAGTGAAGTGGATCAAAAATACCAGTCTGGCATCCATGAGTTTGCAGTGGAGCAGACTGAAAATAACAGATCTTGCCTTCCTGAATATTGCAGTGAAGCAAGATCAAAGATACTAGTCTCACTTTCCTGAAGTTACAGTACGATGGATTAAATCTACAAGAGCAAGTCTTATCTCCCTGAAGTTGCAGTAGAATAAGATTAAAGCCACAGATTCAATCTCCTTGAAGTTGTAGTTAGGTTAGAGACTACTTGAAGAAGATGAGGATCAAGAAGTTAAGGCTCGACAAAACCGGGCAAAATTGGTCATTTTATAGTCTTTGCTCCATTCTCGTTACACGACAATGAGCAAAAAGGGGCAGCTGTAATAGGCCAATTTAACTCGAGCCCATACAAAAAATAATAAACCCAAAATAATAAAATAAAGTTCAAGTCTAGTCCAAAATATATCATTTGGCCCAATTGAAATGGCCCATTACTTGAAAAGATTGAAGGTCCATCTACAAGCTTGACGTATATGGGAATACAATCTTCAAGGATATGCAATCTTAGATATGATATGCAAATCATAGATATGATATGCGATTCTAGAAGATATGATATGCAAATCTTAGATATGATATGCAATCCTAGAGGATATGATATGCAATCTTAGAAGATATGGTATGCAATTTTAGAAGATATGATATGCAATCTTAGATATGATATGCAAATCTTAGATATGATATGCAATCTTAGAAGATATGGTATGCAATATTAGAAGATATGATTTTGTAATCTTAGAGATTTAATTTGTAGATACCTTTTAATCTTAGCCGTTGATGTAATTGATCTGTACCGTTGGATTTGGGGAGGCTCAACTATAAATAGAGGCCTCTCCCTTCATTGTAAAAGGGACTTGAATTTTGAGTAATAAAAATTTTTGAGAGCATTCACTCAAATTTCTCTCTCTTTGCATTTTTATTTTCTATGGCTTGTTCTTATTTTGTTCTTCGCTCATCTTCATTTCTTTTTGAGTTGCTTCCGTTCGAGTTAGATTTTGGTGGAGGAATTTTATTGAATTCTCATATTGCGGGAGTTAGGTTGACTTATGCATTTTTTTTAACTTTTTTTATCCATTTAATTACTTAATCATTATTTATTCATTTATTTTAAACTTGTTTTTCTTTTTTGCTTTTCCTTATTTACGTTAAATTGCTTTATCATATATATTATTATTTTTTGTTATATATTATCTATATATTATATATTATTTAACTTTAATCATATTATGTATTATTTGAAAATTTGTACGTCGTACATCATTCTAAATTGTTTTATTATTAAGGCAAAATTTTCTATATATTATTTATTTTAAATATGTATATTATTTATTTTAAATATGTATATTATTCTTTTTATGTATATAATAGACTATTATTATATTATATATGCTTTTCCTTATATTTCTTTATCGTTAAAGTTTTTATATAGTCTATTTATTTTTTTAAAAATGTATTATTTATTTTATCATGTACATATATTATTCATCTTAGTTTTTAGCCATATCATTTTATACTTTTTTTTATTTTTCTAAAAATCGTTACAATATTCATTAATTGTTTTGAGTATATTATTTACATTATTTTATTATTTTTATACATGAATTTAATCTTGTGAATAAAATTTTTCCTTAATTTTTTCATAGATTCTTTTAAAATTGCTATTATCTACTCTATATTTTCTATTTTGATTGTTCATTTTTTGAATCCATTATCTTTGTTTACCTTAACATTATTATTATTGCTTGTCATTCTTTTACTTAATTGTTTATGTTAGTGCTAATTATCAATATGACTGTAACTTTAGTAAATTGTACCTTTTGTAATAACTTAATGTTACTTTTTCAAATCTTTGTTTAAAAATATCTATCTCCTTTAATTACCACATTTTTCCAAAAGTTTTTCTTAAATAAGACAATATTTTGTGTTTAGAAATTCGGAAAATAGTTGTAATATCCTGAAATAGGGGTTATTTGTGATTGAATTGTTTTGCATGAGTGTGGTTGTTGTGTTGTTGTTTGAGGTGTTCTAGAGGCTAGTTATAAGCCAAAGGCAGGCCCGAGCTGTAGGAAAAATTTTGTTTTTAAGTGTTAGTGAAGGGAGCGGAAGGAGCTAGGGGTTAAGTATAATTCGTGGGGGATTTAAGCACAAGATTGGGCTTTGAAAAGTGGCAAGGAGGCGCCACTTAGGGCCCTGTGATTGACGCCACATGTAGGGAAGGGAGAACTCAGGTTCGAGCAGCAGAAATTCTATTTTCTACTTACCATTTTGACGCCAAGGGGGAAGAGTTGTGCTCAGCACAAACTCTGTCAGATAAGCATTGATTAGTTCAAACTCATTTGAATGATTGGCCATGAGTGATTCAGGGAATTTTGACGAAATCTGAACTCTTGATGGAAGAGGAGTGAACGGTTGGGAAGCTGAGTAAGGGGGGTGCCAAATTTCCTTAGGCACCTAGTTGTGCATTTTCGGCTAGCTTTTGTTTGGTGTATCAAAAGCCGAAAACCCTTTTTAGCAGTGCCGATTTCTCTTTAGTGCACCATAGTGAACCAAAAGCCGGAAAGACCATAGGTGGTTGTCGATTTCTTCCTTAGGCACTTGGCCGAATCTCCACTTGAACTCCCTCTCATCTTTTATTTTTCTTAGAAGCCGAAAGCATCCCTCTCCCATTCTATTTTCTTTTTTTTCTCTCCATTGCCGAATCCTCCCTCTCCTATTTTCACTTTTCTTTTCCTTTCTCTTTCTCCACTCTAGCCGAATATTGATTGCTTTTCTCTTCCATCCACCATACTCTGTGCCGAAATCTCCTTGGTTTCTCCTAGTGTTATTTTGGCCAAATCTCAAACAAGGGTAGATCTCTTTTGGTTTATCTCCAATCGATTTTGAAAAGGGGTAAGGTTCTTGACTGAAATATCATTCTCACTTTCTCTTTTTCTCTGTCGATATGTGTAGACAAAAGTTGAACTTCGGCATTTGTGGGTGTTTTGCTAACCATCTAGAGGAACCGATTTCTCCTAGGTTCTTCGGGACTTTGAAAGCAGTGGATCTGAGCCATTCTTTCTCTATCAAGCGATTCATTAAGGCTGTGGTAAGGATCTATAATAGTTTAATCATTCTTTAAGTTATTTGGAAAAGCCGAAGGCTTTTAAGGCTAAGTTGTATTGGTAGCCGATTGTAGGGGGAAGATCAGTCTCGCGTACTTTGTGTTGGGATTAGCATTCGTAAGGCAAAAGGGTAAGGAGGATTGTGTTAGTTATGTGTTATCTCGTGTTTCAGGATTTATCGGGATGGCTGAATAGCCTTGGTTTGGTGGTTTGGCCGAATGTAGGGTAAAGAGATCTAGTGCGGTAGATCGGGTCTTCGGGATTTAGTGCTTGCGTTGGTGACAGGTGTGTAACTTACACACTTTATAACTAAGTAAATATATTAATAACCTGAATATATTAAAAACCAGAAATTGTGTAGATCTTGATATGATACCGTAAGGGTATGAGCAAGGATTCGGGTAAGTCCGTTTCGATATGATTTGCTACATGATGCTTAGTACCATGATCAGTGATGTATTTGCTATATGATCCATAATAAAGCATGATGGCATGATTTGCATAAATTTTACATTGTGATGGGTGATATGAGAGGAGGGGGAAGATGATATCCGTGACTTTGGGTCACTAGAGGTTCGGTACCACCAGTGGTTTGGTACCACAGTTGATATTCGTGACTTTGAGTCACCAGAGGTTTGGCACCTCATAGCGACTTGTCCCAGTGGCTTCACACGACAGTGGGTTGGCCCCACATTTGATAAAACAGGATTGTGATTTCAAAGTAAACTATCAGTTTTTAACTAATCACGCACCTGATTTCTACAAACACAGAGCAACAAAGAGTTTTCCACATAATTTAACCGGTAAACTCGATTTCCTTCAAAACATTGTCCTCTGTGACATGCCAGATTCGGTCGTGGTGTGTTGACTGAGTTTGGGGTGTTACATTTTTGGTATCAGAGCCAAGTTCGAAGGCTCGGCTGTGGGTCCGAGGCCCAATATGTTTTAAGGTGTGGTTTTAAAATGTTTCGGGTTAGAAATATATGGTTTGAGAAGCATGACACCGAGTCTCCGGCACCAATCCGCCCAGGTAAGTACTTCTGACTGTTGTGTGAGTATATGTAGGGAAATAGGAATCCTGGGATCGTAGACTAGTAGAATAGGAATTATTGAACCCTAGGAATAGCTTACTCCAACACAAACTGCATAAGACGTAATGATCCACTAAACAAACCTGTGAGTACGTCACTGAGCTAACGGTGTGGAAACTGTTGTGTGCATGTCTAGGAGTGGATTCAGGGGGGAGCTTGGTATTTAAGCAGTCTTAGTGACTCACCTCCTCTTCACCTGAATCCTACATGGTGCGTAGTGATGGTTCACTCTAGCTGAGACGACTTATTCACAGGCTAAATTTAATAACTAAAACCCGAAAGGGACCAACTATTTTGTGTTGAAACACTTTAAACCTTAGTTTTGAAATTACCATAGTACCCCTAATTTGAAAAAAGACCAAAATACCCCTGATTTAAAAAATAACCAAATTACCCTGACATGTAAAATTACCAAAATACCCTCAGTGTGGAAAACTGCCGAAGTACCCCTGAATTGGAAATTTTCAAAATACCCTTATTTTGTGAAATCACCTTGAACCATATTTTAAAAAAAAATTTTGAAAATACCCCTGGATTATGAAAAATTATGAAAATACCCCTGGTTTATGAAATTACCAAAATGCCCCCAATTTCTGGGATTTTTGAAATATCTATGATTTGTAAAGGTTTCCAAATTAACTCTGTTTTATTATTAAAATACCCTGATAGGCTAATTACGAAAATACCCCCGGGTAGTAAAATGACGAGAATACCCCTACAGGTGGAGTGAGGGTAGGAAATTAAACTGAAAACTGTGTGATGATCGAAAGAACCACTACCAAATCTCTTTACATAAAACTTATTTATGGGTAATCGGTGAAGCGAAGCTAATTTATAAAAATCTCTTAAATGATAAATCGCAACTATAGACATGAATTCTAGGGGACGTGGTCGTAATATGCGTGGCCGTGGTAGAGGCCGAATGACCGTGTCAGAGCCCATTAGGTCTAGTCAAGGGTTCAAAAATGAAATGCCACCACTATCAGCCGCTGATGTGGAATATCGAGATCGACGGGGATGATCTGATTATCTGACGATCTTGCGGGTTTTGAAAAGGGTGGGTGGAGCGGTGGAGGCATGGGAGCTCGAAAGTCGGTACTGGCGACTCTAAGCTAATGGAGCTGAGTTTTTCCGTGGAGTATCTGGTGTGGCGCCCAATACGGCTGAGTATTGGTTAGAGGCGACGGAGCAAATCATGGATGACTTGGATCTGACCGCTGAAGAAAAATTGAAAGGGATAGTGTCGCTTCTCCGGGATGAGTCATACCAGTGGTGGCTCACGGTTCGGGATAGTCTTGCGTGGATGATCTCACTTAGGACTATATTAAGGCGACTTATCAAAAGAAGCATGTCGGGACCGATTATATTGATCTTGCCATGAAAGGCGTTTACGAGGTTAGTTCGAGGGAGTAAGTCCGTCTCGAGTGCGAGGCAAAATTTTAAGGTTGAGCCGGTATGCTAGGGGCATCGTGGCTCTGAACATGAACGATGTGTCGGGTTTGAGGATGGATTGAGAGATGAGTGAGATTCTGATCGCTCCACGATGAGGGCGAGAGTTTGTTTGTCTTTGGTGGAAAAGGCCAAGGTAGTGAAGGGGTAAAGGAGTCAGTAAGATGAATCGGATAGGAATAGACACAAGAGAGGTTTTGGATCATCGGGGTCGGCCGATAATCGATAGAAAAGGGCTAGACAGAGTGGGCTGAATCAATCTGGAAGGCCTACTGCTACGAATCAAGGACCAGTGCAGTGTAATCGATGTGGGAAATCTCATTGGAGAGGATGTTAGACTGGTGGAAAGGGATATTTTGAGTATGGTTCCTTTGGATCATCGTGTGAGAGACCGCCCACGTAAGTTAGCGAGATTGATCGAGGGTCGGGTCGTGCTCGGTTTAGAAATGAGGACCACCACCGCATAGGGGCGTGGTCTTTGCTAGGGAGGTAATGGCTCGGTAGAGGCGCGGAACACCAGTGGAGGTGCGAGCAACACCAAGCAAGATAGCACGGGTTGGTATATGCAGCGAGACGTCGAGAGGAGGGCGACGCATCGGATGTCATAATCGGTACGTTCTTAATCTTTGGATTACCGTATATTACTTTGATTGATGTGGGTTCAACGCATTCGTATGTTGCTAGTAGCATAGTAGAGACCATGAACCTAGACTTTGAAATTACTTCTAGGGAGATGACAGTAATTAGCCCTCTAGGTCACTCTGTAGAAGTAAATAAGCTGTATAGGGATGTACCCCTAGAACTTCAAGGGGTAGTGTTTGTGGCGATTTGATGGAACCGCCGTTTGGGGAGTTCGATTTGATTCTTGGGATGGATGGTGGTAAAATACCAAGCAAGTTTGGATTGATGACTAAGCGCATGGTTTTGAAACGGTGAGGGTGAAGAAGTGGTGATGATAGGTAATAGGAGAGATTATCTATCCAACGTGGTATCGGCATTGAAGGTTGAGAAGATGGTCAGGAAGGGTTGTGAGGTGATTTTGGTTCGGGTGTGTACTTTGGAGGCTAAGGAGGTTGCTGTAAAAGATGTCTGAATAGTAAAAGAATTTTCTGACGTATTTTTAGAGGAACTTCCGGGTCTGCCTCTAAATTGGAAAGTTAAATTTGGTATAGATCTGTTACCCGAAACTGCGCCAGTATCTATTGTCCCGTATAGAATGGCGTCGAAGGAATTGGTAGAGCTGAAGGCTCAGATTTAGGAGTTGTTGGACTGAGGTTTTATCCGGCCAAGTGTTTCGCCTTGGGGAGCGCCGGTACTCTTTGTCAAAAAGAAAGATGGTACAATACGGATGTGTATAGACTGCCGCCAGTTGAATAAGCTGACGATCAAAAACAAGTATCCGTTCTTGAGAATAGATGACTTGTTCGATCGACAAGGGGCATCAATTTTTCAAAGATTGATTTAAGGTGCGGTATCATCGGCTAAAGGTGAAGGAGGCGATATCTACAAGACGACGTTTCGTACTCGGTATGGGCATTACGAGTTTCTGGTGATACCGTTCGGGTTAACCAATACACCGGCAGCATTCATGGATTTGATGAATCGGGTGTTTCAACAGTACTTGGACCAATTCGTTGTAGTATTTATAGATGACATATTGGTGTACTCAAGGACTGAGGAGGATCATGATGCGCATTGCGAGTGGTGTTGCGAATAATCGAGGAAAAGCAATTATTTGCCAAGTTTAGTAAGTCGCGAGTTACGGTGAGGGAAGTGACTTTCTTAGGTCACGTAGTGTCCGCTGAAGAGATTAGAGTGGACCCTCGTAAGATTGAGGCAGTGTTGGATTGGAAACCGCCTAGGTTGGTGGCTGAAATTCAGAGTTTTCTAGGTCTGGTGGGGTATTACCAGAGATTTGTGGAAGGATTCTCTCTGATTGTGGCACCGTTAACCAAGCTGTTGAGGAAAGGAGTTCCATTTGTGTGGACGGAGAAACAGCAGGAGAGTTTCGACAAGTTGAGGAAGATTTTGATGGAAGCTCTGGTTCTGATACAGCTTGAGGCAGGAAAGGTATTCACGGTCTATTGTGATGCATCACATACTGGCTTGGGATGTGTGCTGATGCAGGAAGGAAAATTAGTGGCATATGCATCTCGACAGTTGAGACCACATGAGGTTAACTATCCGACACATGACTTGGAGTTAGCTGCAGTGGTTTTAGCCCTGAAAATATGGAGACACTATTTGCACGGAGAGAAGTCAATAGTCTACACAGATGATAAGAGTCTGAAGTATCTTCTGACTCAGAAGGATTTGAACTTGAAACAACGAAGATGGATTGAACTGTTAAAGGACTACGACTGCTCGATTGAGTATCATCCGGGCAAGGCTAACGTGGTGGCAGACGCGTTGAGCCGTAAGGTGGTAGCGGACTTAAGAGCGATGTTTGCCCACCTTAACTTGTATGGCAAACGGGAGTCTTTTGGCAGAATTACAGGTTAAGTCGACTTGGGTTGAGCAGATCAAGGAGAAACAGTTAGCGGATGAGGGCTTGAATGCTCGGAGGTTGCAAGTGCAGAATGGTGGTGTAGAGGGTTATAGTGTGTCTAGTGATGGAGTATTGTGTTTCCAAGGGAGAGCTTGTGTGCCAAAAGATGTTGAGTTAAGGCAGAGGATTCTTCATGACACACATAGCAGCTCATACGCTATGCATCCTGGAGGTAGCAAGATGTACCAGATTTGCAGAGCGATTACGGTGGCAGTGGCGAAGTGGACTGGTTTGTGGGTAAGTGTCGGCGTGCAGTGGTCAAAGCCGAGCATCGCTTTCCATCGAGTTTACTTGATGGTAAAGATTCCTCAATGGAAGTGGGAAAGAATTACCATGGACTTTGTCAGTGGGCTACCCCTCACGCCTAGCAGGAAAGACTCAGTCTAGGTAATTGTGGATCGTTTGACCAAATCAGCTCATTTCATACTGATAAGGGTTGATTATCCGCTTCAGAAGTTAGCTAAGTTGTATGTGGCCGAGATAGTGAGGTTGCATGGTGTGCCAGTATCAATTATCTCATATAGGATCCAAGGTTCACATCGAGGTTCTGGAGAGCTTTGCATCAGGCTTTAGGAACGAGGTTGGATTTCAGCACAACGTTTCACCCGCATCGGACAGACGATCGAAAAGGTTATACAAATTTTAGAGGACATGTTGAGGGTTATGTTACGGACTTGAGGCGACTAGGAAGAATTTCTACCATTAGTGAGTTCGCATACAACAATAGTTATCGAGCAAGCATTAAGATGGCACCTTATGAGGCGTTGTATGGTAGGAAGTGTCGCACACCTACATCTTTGGATGAGTTAGGTGAGCGTCGGATCTTTGGGTCGAGTTGGTTATTGAGACCGAGGATAAAGTTAAGTTGATTCATGCTCGTTTGAAGGATGCTTCGGACAGGCAGAAGTCATATGCTGATCTTAAGCGGAGAGATATAGAGTTTGCCGTGGGTGACAAAGTCTTTCTGAAGGTCTCGCCCTTGAAGGAAGTGTTGAGGTTTGGAAGGAAAGGCAAGTTAAGTCCAAGGTTTATTGGCCCATATAAGGTGTTGAGACGAGTGGAACCAGTAGCCTATCAGCTTGAGTTGCTAGCAGAGCTGAGTCAAATACATGATGTGTTCCATGTCTCCATGCTCATGCGTTATCGTTCAGATCCATCGCATGTTGTAGCAGTGGAGGAAATTGAGGTAAGTCTTGATTTGACCATAGAGGAGGAACCAGTGCGGATTCTAGATCGAGATGTGAAGGTTTTTCGCAAGAAGTCGGTCCCATTAGTGAAGGTGCTATGGAAGAATCATGGCGTGGAAGAGGCTACGTGGGAACCAGAGGATGTGATGAGACAACAATACCCCCAACTCTTTTGACTAGGTAATTTCGAGGTCGAAATTATTTTTAAGGGGGGTAGAACTGTAATATCCTAAAATAGGGGTTATTTTTGATTGAATTGTTTTGCATGAGTATGGTTGTTGTGTTGTTGTTTGAGGTGTTCTAGAGGCTAGTTATAAGCCAAAGGCAGGCCCGAGCTGTAGGAAAAATTTTGTTTTTAAGTGTTAGTGAAGGGAGCGGAAGGAGCTAGGGGTTAAGTATAATTCATGGGGGATTTAAGCACAAGATTGGGCTTGGAAAAGTGGCAAAGAGGCGCCACTTAGGGCCCTGTGATTGGCGCCACATGTAGGGAAGGAGAACTTCGAGTTCGAGCAGCGGCACAAATTCCATTTTACGCTTACCATTTTGGCCTTAAGGGGAAGAGTTGTGCTCGGCACAAACTCTGTCGATAAGCATTGATTAGTTCAAACTCATTTGAATGATTGGCGGAGTGATTCAGAATTTTGACAAAATCGAACTCTTGATGGAAGAGGAGTGAGCGGTTGGAAAGTCGAGTAAGGGGGTGCCAATTTTCTTGGGCACCTAGTTGTGCATTTTCAGCTAGCCTTTGTTTGGTGTATCAAAAGCGAAAACCCTTTTTAGCGATGCCAATTTCTCTTTAGTGCACCATAGTGAGCGAAAAGCCGAAAAAGACCATAGGTGGTTGTCGATTTCTTCCTTAGGCACTTGGCCGAATCTTTACTTGAACTCCCTCTCATCTTTTATTTTTCTTAGGCAGCAAAGCATCCTCTCCCATTCTATTTTCTTCTTTTTTTTCTCTCCATTGCCGAATCCTCCCTCTCCTATTTTCACTTATATTGATTGCTTTTGTCTTCCATCCACCATACTCTGTGCCGAAATCTCCTTGGTTTCTCCTAGTGTTATTTTGGCCGAATCTCAAACAAGGGTGGATCTCTTTTGGTTTTTCTCTAATCGATTTTGACCGAAACATCATTCTCACTTTCTCTTTTTCTCTGTCGACATGTGTAGACAAAAGTCGAACTTCGGTATTTGTGGGTGTTTTGCTAACCATCTATAGGAACCGATTTCTCCTAGGTTCTTCGGGACTTTGGAAGCAGTGGATCTGAGCCATTCTTTCTCTGTCAAGCGATTCATTAAGGCTGTGGTAAGGATCTATAATAGTTTAATCATTCTTTAAGTTATTTGGCTTTTGAGGCTAAGTTGTATTGGTAGCCGATTGTAGGGGGAAGATCAGTCTCGCGTACCTTGTGTTGGGATTAGCATTCGTAAGCCAAAGGGTAAGGAGGATTGTGTTAGTTATGTGTTATCTCGTGTTTCGAGATTTATCAGAATGGCCGAATGGCCTTGTTAATGGTTTGGTGGTTTGGCGAATGTAGGGCAAGGAGATCTAGTCTGGTAGATCGGGTCTTGAGGATTTAGTGCTTGTGTTGGTGGCAGTGTGTAACTTACACACTTTATAACTAAGTAAATATATTAATAACTGAATATGTTAAAATCGAAAATGTGTAGATCTTGATATGATCCGTAAGGGTATGAGCAAGGATTCGGGTAAGTCCGTTTCGATATGATTTGCTATATGATGCTTAATACCATGATCTGTGATGTATTTGCTATATGATCCATAATAAAGCATGATGGCATGATTTGCATAAATTTTGCATTGTGATGGGTGATATGAGAGGAGGGAAGATGATATCCGTGACTTTGGGTCACGGAGGTTTGGCACCTCCAGTGGTTTGGTACCACCGATTATTTTGTGACTTTGGGTCACCAAAGGTTTGGCACCTCATAGCGACTCGTCCTAGTGCCTTAGCACCACAGTGGGTTGGACCCACAGTTGATTTATCGGGATTGTCGCCAGTGATTTGGTGTCATACGTGGGTTGGCCCCACAGTTGGATTATTGATATCTCGTGACTTTGGGTCTCCAGTGGTTTGGCACCACATTTTTATTGGATATCGTGACTTTGGGTCACCAGTGGTTTGGCACCACCAGTGGTTTGGTACCACACGGGGTAGAAACGGAGTTATGGTTGGCTAGGTATGGGTGCATTATATGTATTGCTTGGTTATGATTTGTGTAAGTATGTTGCATTAACCGGGAGGAGGATTTATGCACTATGTCTTGGTGACTCACCTTCTCCCTTATCTTTTCAGGTGGTTCGTAGATCGCGGATGAGGAGCCGGATGGACTCGAGGTGGCCCATGCATTAAAACATTTGGTTTTACTTGGATTTTGAATTGGGTAATTATTTTATATTTCATTTTTTTATTATTTGGGTATTGTAATAAGGCCTTTTTAAATTATGTTTTGAATTATTTATATGTTTTGGATTTGATTTCGAAGATGGTTAAGTAAATTGTTTGATTAATTTAATAATGTGGGCGCAAGGTTTTCTAAACTACAAAACGCAAGGGTTTTCAAAACCTTACCATCGGGTAATACAAATCACTTGATAACAAATAACAACTTAATTGTTTTCGACAACTCAAACGGTTTCCAAACTTAAGTTTCCAAATTCAAATAGAAACGGTTTTCAAATTAAACATTTGGGTTTCTTTTAAAATTACAAAAGGTTTTCTAAGCTATGAATCGACCGATAAGTTTTAAAGATTTATTTAGGGATTTCAAAGTAAACTATCAATTTTTAACTAATCATGCACCTGATTTCTACAAACATAGAGCAACAAAGAGTTTTCCACATAATTTAACCGGTAAACTCGATTTTCTTCAAAACGTTGTCCTCTGTGACATGCCAGATTCGGTCGTGGTGTGTTGACCGGGTTTGGGGTGTTACAATAGTGCCCTAACGTGTTGGGTTTCAATTTTCTGTTTGACTAAATAACTAAATATCCTTTTAATGAATTTTGTAAATCATGAGATAATTTTAGTTACGAGGGTTTAAAACATCATGTCCTAAAGTGCTGGATGTGATGTTTATATGCTTTCGGAACAAAGGAATCTCAAGTTCCAACTCAAATTGTTCAAGTTTTTAAAGAAATCATGTTTTTAAATCTTTTCGAATTTTCGACATTAGGGTAATAACTAATCAATCCGGTACTAATTTTGGGCGTTACGAGGTGCTAATCCTTCCTCGTACATAATTGACTCCCGAACCCTTTTTCTTGAATTTCGTAGGCCAAAATTAATGTTTTTGAAATAAAACGTTTTATAAGGTAATTCGATCACACCTAAGCAAAAATGGATGGGTGGCGACTCTATTTTCGTTTTAAAGTCGATCCCCGTCATTTTCTAAAAATTTAAAAATGGTTTCGACATCTTTCTATAACTTTCTCGAGAACTGAACTTGGTGATTGTTCTACAAGTCTCGAAAGTTCCTCGTGTTGGAAAAAATCCGATTTGAAAATAGATTTCTTGCACAGCAGAAAATTAAAATTTTAAAAATCGACCTGGTTTGTGATATTTATAATAATAAACCTTAACCGAATTCGTACCTATGTTTTCGACTTAGTGGACGTTTGTTGTTCCCAACTTTCAACCAAACAACATTCTCTATTATTCTCGTATCACAAGCTATTTCGAGTGTGGACTCGAACCAATTGAATCAAAATATAGAATTAGAAATTTTTTTTCTCCTTTAAGGGTGAAAATGAAAGTTTTCTCTTCTTAATAGAAATCGGTAGAATTGTTATTCTAAAAAAATATACCTAATAGTTGAGAATAAATTTTCTCTATTTTTCTTCAGAAAAACCCTTACGGTCCAAAGGCTTGAGCTGGGCAATATGCTGTGCATGAAGGCGATGGAAAGCCTTGACACTCCACATATTCCTCTCCACATCGGCAAGAAAAAGATGAAGGCTTTCGCTTGTGTCTTGGACTGGTTTTCAAGTAGAACTGATAGTTGGTAAAAAAGGCTCCTATCCTATGGGGGGAGAGATATTTTTATTACATCCATTTTACAATCTATTCCTACTTATGCTTTGTCTATTTTTCTCGCACCCAGGGGTACGTACGATTGAGGAGATGCAAGCAAAAATCTGTAGAATATGGTGGACTAGCAAGGAGAAAGGTCGGGGATGAGCAATGCTCGATTGGAAGAAAGTCTGCATGCCAAAAGGAATAGGGGGATGGGGTTCAGAGACTTGTGGCTATTTAACGTCACCCTTCTTGGTAGACAGGTGTGGCGATTACTTAGAAACAAGGATATGTTATGCTATGAGGTCCTTAGAGCTAAATATTTCCCCGAGAGGACCTTTTTCAAGCCAAAAAAGTTGACAAGCCTTCGTTCACCTAGAATAGCATTGCTATGGCGGCAAAAATTCTTAAAGATGGATTTGGTTGGCAGATCGGGAATGGAGGTAATATTGATATTCATAAGGATAGTTGGGGCGTTGAGGGCCTCAGCGGCGACTGGATCAAGGAAAATGAGCAGTCGATGCATGAGAAAAAGGTGCAGGAGCTTTGGGATTACGAGAATAAGAGTTGGAAGGCTGGTAGAGTTAAGGATATCTACGGAAGCTACATGGGCGAACGCATATCCAGCCTGCTTTTTTTCCCTAATGTTCCAGACGATAGCATTTGGTTCCACAACCGCATGGTTTTTACTCAACGAAGACCGCGTATTCTTGATTGCTGCTTAAAAAGGTCGGTTTGGGTCCCCATAGATTTTTCTGGAGATCGATTTGGAAGCTTAAAACTCTTCCGAAAGTCAAGGTCTTTGCTTGGAGAGTTGGCCACAACATTCTTCCTACAAGAGATAAGATTGCCTCAATGCATCAAATTAATGATACTGAGTGTTTCAGATGTGGTACTGCGAAGGAAACACACTTACATGCTCTTAAAGATTGTCCAAGCACGAGGGCTGTTTTGGCCGTGCGGGGTCTTAGTGGGAGACTTTTTGAGGCTAATTTCGATAGCTGCATTGACTGGCTGGAAGCAGCTATGAGAATATTGGATAAAAAAGCTATGGCGGACTTCATCACCGTCTTGTGGAATATTTGGAATGATAGAAATAACACGCTCTTTAGAGGGAAGGCGGATGAAGATTGGGTTATTTGGGAGAGGTCAAGAAGCCTTAGCCAGGATTTTTGAATATATAATATGCTGAACAGGCCTAAGCTTTCTCATCACGTGAATGAAAAGAAGTGGGAGAAACCCCCCATCGATAAAGTAAAGGTAAATTTCGATGTTGCTGTGAGTAGCGACAAAATTGGTGTTGCGGTTTTGGCCCGGGATCATGAGGGCTTTGTGGTGGGTGGGTGCTATGGTGTCAGGGAGGGGAAAGAGATTGCTGAATGGGCTGTGTTACACGCGTTCGAGGAAAGCATTAAGGTGGCCAGCACCATGCACTTTGCTAACATTATTTTCGAAACTGACTGCGCCTCTCTGACAAACAGAATTAAAAAGAGAAGAGTGGGCGTCACAATCATGGGGCAGAGGATTAACGAGTTGTTCAACTCTAAAGATTTTCTTAAGAAAGCTGATTTCAGCTGGGTTAACCGCAGGTGCAATAGGCTAACAAATTTTTTGAGTAAATTTGCTATTTTTAACAATTGTAATTTGAAGTTTGGTTTGGACTATTCGTTGGAGGTCGACAACATTATTATTGATGGTGCAATAAATTGATGTTGACTTTTGATTTTTTTAGTAAAAAAAAATTATCAATGTCATTTATTTATAGAAAGCGAAGACAGAATTTTTATTAAGTTGTAGTGGTTTATTTTAAATAGTAAAATAACATTTTATTTAGAATCAAATTAGGGTGGACAAGACACCCTAGTATTTTTACTAGGGTTATCGTCCCCTTCATGTCCACGAGGGGTTTTAGGTCTTTCTCATATCGAGTCTAATTACGTCTACTTCTTGAGCCTTTTTGACCTAAAATTATGTAATGTGATCCAACCCTATTAAGTTTTTCGATTTCCTAATATAAAATTTAACTCTCATCCCTAATTTATGCCTAACAAAATTTTAATAATTTTACCCCTGTTAAAAATTTTGTTGATTTTGCCTCCGATAAAATTTTGAGAAAATATGTTCAATATTTCACAACTCAACATTTTCACAATGACCAAATGGTTTATTTTTATTTTGGGCTTCAAAACAACCAAAAAATATAAACTCATTGTTTTGATAAATTTTTAAGTAATCCATATAGGATTGCAAATGAATCATTTCCATTTTCATTTCCATTTCCATTTCCATTTTTGGAAAACTATATTCATTTCCAAATGATACCATTTCTCTATTTTGGAGAAAACAATAATCGTTCCTGAATGTTTCACATTTCTCATTTCCTATTCATTCTGTTCATTTCTATTCAAACACGGAATTCATTTTTGGTTTCAACGAGCTAGCAGAGGGATCGGTTGGACATATGTAGTTGAGGATAAAATGATTTATAATTAAGTTCCAACTTTTCACCTATTAATTATAAACTCATTTAGTCATGAAGTTCTTCCACTATAGTATCGTGACTGAGCTCTCCCCAACGTCATACCATTACGAAAGCAACTACTCAATACTCATTTAATGACCTTGTCATAAGTGTGTTACTCTCATAGGATATCCTTAATCTCTTTGTGATAATATTAATTCTTCTAATATGATCCTATTTTATCTCATGGTAACCATTACATCTTCTTTCATGAAAAGTCAATCACTATCAAATAGTGTTCAAGTCATTCATCACAAAGACAGACGACCATTGACCTTGTTTACTTTTCATCAACTATGTAATGCCAATGAAAGGATATAATTTACCCATGTTTTAGGCTATGTATTCCACTATTTTGAATGAAACTACATACTGCAAAAGTTGTACATCCAACGCGCCAACTTTCGGTTCCTTATCTATTCGAACTCAGGCTTTTACTTACATCAAAAAGTACGAGTCACGCATGCATAGTCCGTCATCCACTCAGGACTTAGGTATGCTACACTATGAACTTCACAAGTGAATAAATCCATAAATGGATTCAAGATTTTGTAACAGGCCGAATTTGACCCTAATCGGAACGGTGGTTTCGGGACCACGAATCCGAGTCCGAGAAATATTTTAATTTTATATTTTGTGTTTATTATATGTGAATTAATGTGTGTGAAAGTCTCGTAGAAAAATTTTATCGTTTGTGTGTTTAATTTAGAAAAAGGACTTAACCGCGTAAAAAGTAAAAGTAGCAAACTATAGTGAAAAGTGCCTATTTGATGAGGGCTTTTTAAAGTGGGGTATTAAAAGAGTAAATAGTCCAATTCTAGATGTAGTTGGTGGCATATGTCTAATCTACCCTTAAGTTATATGTTATGAAATTTTATGACATAAGGTTAAATAAGTAATTATTTAAATAACATGTTATATGTTAAAATAACATAAAAAATAAGCCATCATCTTTATGTTCTTTCATGGCGAATGTAGCTAAGAAAAAGGGTTGAAGAAGCTTTGAAATTTGGCAACTATTTGGTTCAATTAGGTAAAAATTTTAGCTCGGTTTTGTTGATTTTACGTTTACGAGATCTTTGCTTAGAGTATTAGGTGATCCATGTTGAAATTTTTGAATCTAAGCATGTGTGATATTCGGTCATTGATGTGTTCATGTGGTTTTTGATGTTAAATGATTTTAGATGAAAGATATGTTAAAGATTAGTATGTTTTGTATTGGAAGTTTTGATGAAATTGAGTATTTAGGGCTAATTTGTAAAAAAATAAATTTTTATAGGGACTTATTTGAGAAATAAATGAAATAAATGGACTTGTAAGGTCCCTAGGAAGATTCGGCTCTTGAGTAGCATGGGGAAATTTTGTGTATTTTGTGTTTTATGCAAATAGGACTAAATTGTAAAAATGTGAAATATTAGGGGTAAAGTGGTAAATTGATCATTTATGTGTTTTGGGACTAAATTGAGATGAAATGTACTTGAATGAGCTGAATTTTAATGTGTCTAGATCAAGAACAAAGAAAATGGATTTGGATCGGGGAAAGACGAAGGTTATCGAATAGTCGGTTTACGATTAAAATCAACGATCGAGGTAACTTCTTAAGTTAAAGTATATTAAAGAGATAAATATGAATATGTTCAATGATATTATTTGATTAAATTGAGTAAGGAAATAGGTGATAGCCGAATGTAAATGTTCTATTTTGGATTGGATATCTTTGAAATGCAATGTGAATTAGTACATTTGATATGATATGTGAATGTGGTTTATGTATATGAATTGATAGTGATGTAAGTGTTAAGGAATATAAGTTGATGAATTGATTTGATAAATAGATCGGGCTTTGAGCCTAATGAGCCTCGTCTTGGTGATATATTCGGGCTTATTGCCTAGCGGGCTTAGTCTTGAGTGACATATTCGAGCTTCGTGCCTAGCGAGCTTAGTCTTAGATGACATATTCGAGCTTCGTGCCTAGTAGGCTTAGTCTTGGGTGACATATTCGAGCTTCGTGCCTAGCGAGCTTAGTCTTGGTGATATATTCGGCTTCGTGCCTAGCGAGCTTAATCTTGGTGATATATTCGGGCTTCGTGCCTAGCGAACTTAGTCTGGGTGATACTTTAAAATAAAGAAACCATAAATTGATCGAGGTGTAACATAGTGAATCTATTGAGTTAAAAACTCAGGTAAGCCTAAATCTCATTGAATTCATCAGAAGTAAGGTAAGTTGTGATTAATGTTACTTGAGTTGAAATATTATGTTAAGAATGGTGTTATGTGTGATTGAGCTTATTGATAGATGTGTATGAATGGTATAAGATATAATTTGAGCTTAAATGTACTATTTTGGGAGGTTCGGTTACAAGTAGAAATGCTAAAAGTGAAAAGACTTTGAATGTGATAATATAGTTGATATGAATGTTGTACCTATGTGACTTGGAGCATGTGATTCATGTAATATATGTTTATACTATGATTCGATGAGTTACAGAATTATGGTAATGAAGTGTAAATGCTTAGGTTAATGAACTGTTAGTATTCATTACCGCATAAATTTATTTATGGAAATATTTATATTCAATGTCATAAGTTTAAAGAATAAAATGTTTAAGTGTTTGAGTGTTACATTATTATTTGCTTGAGACTTACTAAGCTAGTAACCTTATTACGTGTGGTTCAATGTTACATTTTATAGATTTTGGTCTCGCTACGGGTTCGGAAATCATCAAAAAGTCAACCACACTATCGACTCATATTGGTACTTTTAAAGTTTGGACGTAAAAACTTAAGGCATGTATAGGCTAGCTTAATGCTTGAATGAAAATTTGAATTGTATAAATAAGCCATGCGAAAATGGCTTGGATTTATTACTAATGATCTAATGTTTGAGTTATTCTAGTTATAGAATGTGTGTATGTTCTACTTGGTCATGGGTTTGATAGCGATATAAAGTCATGTTAGGTTTATATATATTGTAATTAGTCTTTTGGTTAGATGATAGTTGTAGTGTTTGAATATGCTTGGGTTATGGTTGATAAATACTTATTAATGAAATGTATAATTTAAGATACAAATCAACTTAGAAATTATTTTAAATCTTGGATTGTATATTCGGCTAAGTGATGAAATTATAGGTATAGTATTTGGATTGACACTTTCGAACATGGTTTACATTTGTGTATGTATATTTAGTTTAAATTTAGATGTTTGGTCTATAAAAGGCATAATTGGTATTTAGGTTTGATTATGTTCTTCTAATTGATTTGTTCTATATTATGTTTGGAATGTATACTATTGGTATATTATGAATTGAATAAGCAAAACTCTTAATAAACATATATATATATATAAATATATATATACATATATATATATGTTTAGCTTTTGATAATTGCTAAATTGCTTAGTAGGTTAATAAAGAACATGTGTATATTCGGTCAATGTGATTTAATGACCAATTGAATAGTAACATTCATTATTTGTTATGTAATGCTTATAAGTGAATTTGGATAATGGTTTTAAGATATGTACGATATTGTTTAAACATGCCATGGAAGTGTATAAATCATGTTGTATTCAGATAGGACTGTATGAACAGAAAATAATTGTTGTGACCTGTGCTATATTCGGTAATGCCTTGTAACCCTAATCCGGTGACGGTTACGGGTTAGGGGTGTTACAGATTTATTCTGCTTGGGTCCTGTCCGATGTACTACTAGTCTAGTCAGTCACATCTATGTCTCTATCTTCTGAGAGTCATCCACTCCGATTGCCAAGACAAGACATCTCCCCAATTGAATTTGATAGACGACATATTATCTTCCAATTGGTTTGCTAATTTTCAATTAGACTAAGGACATATTTAGGTTCATCTACTAATATAAGCTATCTTTTCATATTACAATCAGACCACGTAATACCGCTTAGTATCAGTTAAGCATTAGACAACCAATGATCAACATTTGCTTTCATTTTGCCTTGGGTGCAAAAACCATTTGAGGAAAATTTTATACAAAGTATATTAATTTAATTAAGGAATTTATTTTATTAACCCATATGTTTGAAAAAAATTACAAATGTATATTGACAAAAACACTACACTTAGGGCACCTGATCCAACACTCACTTTGTCCATCGAGATAAATTAATAGTTACTCGGCAAATTTGTCTTCGACCTTGTTTAACCTTTGATTACTTACTAGTGTTGTCAAGCCTAGGGTATAAGAACACATAATTTATACCAACTAATTCTATTATGAACCCTTATTTTTTTAATTAATCGACTTAATTAATTAATTAGTTTAATAATCAAATAATGCACGATATGAATAAAGCACAAGAAATTATTATAATATTCATAAAATCATTAGTTGATTAGGTTAACACAATATAAATAAAAGAATAAAATAGAAGAGTAGACTAAATGCTCATTGATAATATATTAAAGCACGATTCCAGAGCAATCTCTACTTGTAATTGTCTTCTCATCGGAATAAGATATCCCGACTAAGCAAACATAAGAGAAAAGAAAACTAAAAACTAAATAAAACTGTCTTTGTCCAAAAGTATGCACTAATTTTTGTACAGGAGCCTCTTATTTATTGGCTAAAATGTGTTCACTTTATGCTCTGATACTAATAAATGCTCTATATCAAGTGATATCTTAAAATCTTATCAAACACGACCACTGACATCATCATTACTTGTTACCCATGTTCAAGCTACAATCCAACATAGGCTGTTATGGCTCAACACTCGTCTCAAGTTCCTACATCAGTTAGGCCTAAAATTAAGCATCCTGCACGCTTAAATACACAAATTAAACTTACCTAAGGCCCGTGTCGGCCTAATAGGTCACTAACACTAAAAAATGTGTCAAAAACACTTATGTTATTAGCTTTTACTACTTAGCTAATAACTACTGCAAATGCAATAAGTAATTATAAATGCCTAGAAAATAAGCTCGTTAAATGCCGAAATATACCAAAATGACTACTACATTTGACATCAGGTCAAATACCCTATACTTAAGTCTTTTCTTTCATTAAAGCAAACTAAACAAAAACAAAATAAAAATTGAAAACAAATTAAATTGAAAATGAGAAATAAACATGCAAGTAAATAAAATGTTCTTGAGCTAACTTGATACAAGAAATTAGATAGAAATATATTAACAAGATAATGTAAATAAATATATAATTTTAGAATGATATACAATTGACTCATAATTTCTAAAATTAGGCAGGTTAGTTCAATAAATTACAAAGCAAACAAATAAAAGAATGTCAAGTATAGGTTTCCATCAAAATAGATATATAAATATACAATTATGTCAAATGAATATCAGTGGTAAAAATATCAATCCTTGGCACAATTTCATCCACATAAAGCACTAGCTATGTTACATAGAGCTTTTTTGCCTTGTAACGTTCTACGGCTTAGGTTGATTCGAAATTCAAAGAACATGCTTGAAAAAAGGTTAAGCACAAAAGTAGTTTGACACATTATATTGTCCCCAATACTCCCCCAAATTTGAATAATCTCACTACATTATACCCACTTCTCTCACCTCCTTTATGTCTCCATTTACTAAGGCATTGTGTAGTATTCATGAGTACAATAATTCGAGCTCGTATTATTATTTTTCAAACAAATGCGAGAGCACTTTTTTCCAACTCACTTTGCTTTTATTTTTATTTTTATTTTTATTTTCTTCAAGATTTTCTCGATTGGTATTTTGCCTTATTTTTCTACAACTCAAAAATCTTATAATCACTATACCATACAATTTCTTACTTCACTCTTTTTTTCTCTTTTGAAACCACTGTGGCTTATCTACCTAATCCCTCAATATCAATGGCTGGATGTATAAATCCTTGCAAGGACCAAGAAAATAAAGGATGTAACACCCTAAACCCAGCCTAGACGTTGTGGCCGAATCTGGCGATATCAAATGATAGTACTTTTGAATCCTTAGCCACGCTTAAACCATTTCCCCTTTAAAAAGTTTCTCATTATTTTATGTTAGTTCTAAATAGTGTCATTCGTTTTTGAAACGCTGTCCATTTTCCAAAACTTTATACTTTGTGGAAGCATTTAAAATAGTTTGCGTAATTGTGGTGTTTTGGTAAAACATTTATTTCTTTTGAAAACCCTCGTTTTCCCACTTCTAGCATTAAAAACCATAAAACATTTAAAATACCAAATTTAAACAAAAATCCGTAATGGCCATAATTACATAAAACTTTTCCCAAATATAATCAAAACCATAAATAAGTATAAAACCGTGAATCTATCGTGAAGCAAAATCAGTGGTCAC
Organism: Gossypium rotundifolium; assembly: GCA_025506655.1. NCBI lineage: Eukaryota > Viridiplantae > Streptophyta > Magnoliopsida > Malvales > Malvaceae > Gossypium > Gossypium rotundifolium. Next base: position 54,584,423 of record CP106728.1, read on the forward strand.
CGTTGAGTCCTCCGCTGCACCGATCCGTCTAATGCTGGGGATTACTTGAACATATTAAACAGAAAAAGGATGAATTTTCACAAACTCAGTGTGTAATCCCCACAGAAAACATGCACACAGCATAATATCAGAAAACAATCATATATTTACAGTTCGAGTTTGAGCCCATTACAGAATCGGTGTGGACCTTAGCCGACTCAGATACAGAATAAGATACAATTTAGGGCTTCAACCCATCAGATATTACATGCAAAATAGAATAGAATATCAGAATCCTACTCACCAGCCTCTACACACCATCTCCGACCAACCCTACACATCATGTGGGGATAAAATCAACCCACCCATCCCTACACACCATGCTGTACCGAAATACGTCACATAATCAGATAATTGCAGCTGAGCTGCCAGGTAACAAGCTTAATAACCTTTCAAATACTTCCTCCAATATCATCAACCCACCCCAATGTAATACAGCATACAATTGATGACATGTTATAATGCAATTAACAGATCATACATTCAAATCGGTATACATGCTAAGTGTAACATGCTTAATACATATATCACATAATCGGATCACATAATTAGGGGCCTAAGTAATGCTCACCGACCCTACAGTAAGTCCATAGTAGACTTGGGCAACCCGTGCAATCTTACAGATCAGTTCAGAAAAATGGGCTTGTACGCCTATGTGGCCTACCCGTGTAGGTTCACACACCCGTATGGCCCACTTGGCCCAAATCGGCCTTGGCCGTATAGATCACATGGCCTGGACCAGAATCTTACACGTCCGGTTCACGTGTGGGCCCACACGCTAGTATGGCTCACACAGCCTGATAGGTCAAACCCGTGTGTAGCACATGGTTTTGCCCAGCCATCACACGGCCGTGTCACTTGCGCACGACCTGGTTGGTCGATCACACGGTCGAGTTGTGGCTCACAGCCTTGCACACGGCCTACCACACGGCTGTGTGACGTCAACATAATCGTTTTCAGCTTTCATCGATTCTCATTTTCTGTGTTTCTAGGTACACACCTGGTTTTGATTGATCCTAAAACGATCCATGAGCACTCTAGAAACCTATAATTGACCAACCAAAGTCCTTAATCAAATACGAAAATACGAGATTCAGACAGCCCCTAATCGAATGCACCCTATGAACAATATTTTTCGCATACAAAACTTACCATTGCTGAACCAGAACTTTGATTGCTTATTCTGCTACGGAAAACCCAACCAAAAATCATTCTTCGCCTACCAAAAACAACACACAATTTCCCCTTATCAAGATTAACCCAAAAGTAACGTTAAGGCTTAAGCAAAGTAAACTTACCTAACGATCGCAGATAGACGTGTAACGTCAAAAGACAGTGAGGAAAAGAATTCGAGAAAGAGAGGGGTGTGAGAGAACAAAATTTTGGCAGCCAAAGAAAGGGGAAAGAGCACCAAAAAACTGTAGAGAGAACCAAATATTTTTCGAAAGAGAAGAATATGATCAGATTTTGGATAACTCCCCCACATCCCTTGATTCCCTCCTAAATTCTCTCAACCTCACTCCCCACTATTCAGATTTTTAGTCCAACACAAACTCTCTAGACGTAACAGGCAAAAATAATACTTACGCAGGGATTCGAACATAGGACATTCAGTACCTTGACACATCTCTTAACCACCAGACCAACAGGCTCATTCTAACATGTTCTTACAAATAAATACTTATAAGCCTAATAACCAAATGTAAGGCTTTATTCCATAAAAACCCAAAATTTTCCCAAGACAAGGCTTGAACTTGGGACCTTTTACACATACCGAACATAACCACTGAAGTAGATAGACATTGTGTTAATATTTCACCAAAAAATTAACATAAATTTTGGGGCGTTACAAAGGATCAAATAGAATATTCTTTGAGCTTAAGGTTTCACTTATGGTTCATCAAGAAAATAGATTCAGGCTCAAAATAGGTACTAGGGAAAATATATGTAGGATAGCTTTTTGGATCGAAAAATGTCTACCAAACAACGCCTTAGGTCATCCCTAGGTAATTCAATACATGAATTAAATTGGCCAAGTCTATCAATTTCTACAACCTATAATTGAATTAAACATGTATGATATTTATACATTTATTTATCATATGGTATATTTAACATCTTAAATCTATTCACAGTGTAATGAATTGAACTAATTAATCTAAAATTAGAAAATTTAGAATAAATTATTGTCAAACTAAATTTACAATTTACTCACAAAATCCTATTAACATGCTTTTAACCAATCACTTGTATTTTTACAAGCTCTAGCATAGAGAAAACACACACTGTAACAACCAATTTTTTAGTGGTGTCAGAAACGGTGGTTTCGAGACCATAATTTTGACTAGCGTCGATAAAGATTATTAATTTAATATTTACGAGTCTATTATAGTGTCGTATTAAATTTTGGTTAGAAAATTTTAACGTTTAGATAATTAATTAAGCAAAAAGATTAAATCGTAAAAGATAAAAAATTAATCATTATTTGTTTAAAAGTGTTAATTTGCTAAAGAGACATTGTTCGGTGGATTTAAATGGTAATTAGACCTTATGGATTTTTAGTGGACGGTTTATGGTTGATAAATCATGAAATTTTAGTTAAATTATAAGGCTAAAAAGGTAATTAAATTAATTATAACATAAACAAAAGAAAAACATAGCTTCATCTTCTTCATTTTGGCTATCATCACCAAAATCACCACGGATATAGAACAATAAGTTTCGGCCAAGCTTAACACTTTACATGTAAGTGATTTTGAGCATGTTTTTAGTTATTTTTATGTTTTTGAGATCGTTGTAGCTTAATCTAGCTAGCCCATGGACTAATTTATGAATCTGTTGAAAGTTTAAGGACTCAACATGAATGAATTTTATGTGTTTGTGAAGTTAGTTGATAGAATTATGAGCTTGTTGGCTAAATAAGAACATTTTGCAAAGTAGTTTTAACTAGTTGTGATTTTAATGATTTAATTGTTGTAATTTTGAAATTGGCATGGTTTCTTTGCAAATATTCAGTTTTCTAGGGGCTATAGAAGGACCATAAAGAATTCAAAACTAATGCTTTTGGGTTAATTGTGAAATTTTTGCAAGTTTTGATATAGGGACTAAATTGCATAAAAGGTGAAATTTTAGGGTAAATTTGTAAAATGATAATAAAAGGGTTTATATGCATAATTTTAATTATTTAAGTTGTTTTAAATGGTTAATTGAATTAAAATTATTTTTTAGATCAAGAAACGTATAAATCGGACAATAATTGTGTAAAATGAAAGTTAGTAGAGTAATCATCAGTGTTGTGTTGCTGCAAATTCAGTTTAAGTGAGTTCGTATTTTGATTAATCTAATTAGTTGTTGTAATTGTGATCTAGTTACTATCTATGTATAATGTGATTGAAAATGGATGTGAAACATGGCTCATATGAACCTTGTGAGTGCTTAGGATACAAATGACATGTCATTAGGGTTATTACCATTTTGGGTGCTGGTCTTGGATGTCTTATCGATGGCTAAGATCCTGTATTTGTTATGGATTCTTTGCAACTCGTGTGAGTAGCATCATATAGCTTAACATCCCAACCCATAGCTAGTGTGAGAAGGCCCATTTCACAACTCGTGTGAGCATTTACAATCACAGTTTATGTGAGCATTATTCTCGTGTATCCAATGTTACTTCACTGTGGTTCATCGGGTGAAATTCAATATACAAAATGGTTATATGAAATGGTTCTATGAATATATATATATATATATATATATGAGATGGATTTGAAATGAAAATGTGAAAGGTTAATTGAAAATGTGATGGGTGAGTTATGTATCAAATGTGTTTACTTGTATATGTACCTTGGCATGATAATGTTACATGTTTCATATATGAACTCAATAAGCTTGTGAGATTTTTGATGTGTATAGGAAATCAATGAACTTATGGTCTTGTTTATGAAATTATGATGAAATGTTAAGCTTACAACCTATACGATAAGTTAAAATTTAAATTTATTACGAGCTTATTAAGCAATGATTTGCTTAAGTTTGTTATGTTTCATTTCTTTGTAGATTATTGGAAGTTTTGGCTAGTTGGAATTCAAGTTAGAGCTCACACTCTTCGTTCAACGACTCGGTAGAACTTTTGATCATTTTGTTTTGGTTATAAGTGGCATGTAGTAGGTGGTAAATTGTATATGTATTTGTTCAAGTGATGGTATGATTTTGGCTATGTAAATATGGTTGTGATTTTTGGTTAGGTTGGTACTTTTTGGTTTATAATCAAATAGATACTTGTATGTATGGTTTTGATCATGTTTTGGTTGTTTAGTTTTGGTATGTGATAAGCTAAAGTGACTAAAAGAATAGGTATAAGTTTATGAATGATGAAAGATGAATATGGTGGTGATTGAAGTATAGAAATGGTTCATTTTGAGTAAGTTTACTTGATAATATAGTTAATTGCATTCCATATGCATATGGATTTTGAATGTGTTAAATGGTAATGTTTGGTAGTTTGAAAATGTTTGATTTGTGGTGCCGTTGAGGGCATATTGGTTAGACACTTAGGTTGGATTGAATGAGTTTTATACATGTTAAATGTTACCTATATGTATCTCTGAAATGAGTTTTAGGTTTGCGCATGAATTGGACTTTTCAACTTGTAGTTGGTGACCCTTTTTGATATAAGTATCGATAAAATGAACCAAAGTATCGATACCAGACTAGTTGGACAATTTCAAGAATTACAGAATACAATTTTGGTATCGATAAATTTGTTTAGTATCGATATTTTGTAATTTGTATCGATACCTTGAAAATAATATCGATACTTTGAATTGGTAGAATGCCAAAATGGTATCGACAAATATTTTCGTATCGATACTTATTGTAAAATATCGATACCTATTTATTTGGTATTAATATTTATCCAAAGTTTTAAAGTTTTGTAATTTGGTCCATATTTTCAAACTCTTTCTAAATTTTAAATGGTTTAAAGCTCGTTTCAACTTTATTAATATATGAACAACATGTTTTGTTATTTGTGATTAACATTATTAATAAATGTATGAAACGTTTTTAGTCTAATATAGCATGTACTGACCAGTTTTGTTTGATAACATCTCATAACCCTAATTCGGTGAAAGAGGTGGGTGAGGGGTGTTACACACACAAAAACAAAAATTTTAAAAACTACTAAAAATTGGAAAAATAAAATAAATAATGGAAAAAAATAAAAATTTTCTATGTCACCCCTATACTTTATTTGATACATTGTCCCTAATGTGCAACAAAAGATAAAAGACAGAGATTACCCAATTGGCGTGATTAGTGCAACGAAATTGGTGGGACTGACTCTTCCTTGTGGTTTTGGCTTGTGCTTGTACTTGTACTTCCTTAAAAATATGGGATTTCTACAAAGATAGCTCAACATACGAAATATATATAATGAAATAAAATCCTAATTAAACTAAATAAAAATCAAACAAAAATAAAATAAGTCTTAAATAATATAAATCCAAAATAAAAATAAAAAATGTTTTGAATTAGTCGGAATTAGGCTTCGACACCTTGTCAGATTTGTCTGGGTCGCCCTCTAAATCTGAATTTTGTTTGGGATCTTCTTCTGGGTCTTCTGCCAGATCTTCCTCAGGATTTTCTTCTACCTCTATCATGTTGGATTCCGTCTTTGACTCGTATTTTGCTGTTGGGAATTGAGGCAGCCTCAAACAGCTTTTCTGTGCATAGTCCTCGTAAATCAATCTCGCTTCTTGCATCCATCGAACTATCCATTCCAGATCTGGCAACACTGTCTGACCTAGATGTGGCTTTGTTTTGATAGCTCTTTTTCGCTTGCGATTTCCCCCAAAATGCTTCACACTAGATTCTGTATCGGATACTTCGTTGGTTGTAAATAATAATCAGATCGTCCCATTGGTACCTTTGCTTCCTAACACAAAGCAGTAACTAGGTGTGGAAAAAGTAACTCTACTTTCTTTTTCCTTGCACAATACAACATACTCCAAAAAATCCTTGTCCGAGCCAGATTCTTTCTTTTTGTAATATGGCATATAGTAATGTAGCTTGGAAAGTATCTATGTTAGACATGTCTAAGGCTGGGCAAACTTGAGTTCTAATAACTTGTAACCACATTTTTGCCCTCGAGTTAGCTGTTCTTGCGAGAATGATGTTAGAAAATTCATCCCTAAATGGTGTCTCTATTCTCCTCGTCCATTCATTAAGAGGTTAAGTATCTCGCCATATCACTCTCGGAAATACATTAGATCTATCTTTTGCACAAAATCAAAGAGAAATAAAGGGGTATCACCATATCTCACTATCTTGAGAGGTGAGATGGCAATTTCTTCCCCTCGAATGAAGACCCGTAACCATGGTACATCTAATTCTTGAGTCATCTCGATCTCCCTTAAGGCAGCGTAAAATTCATGGACGAATGGCATACGTGCTCGTCCCTCTATGATGGCACAAAACTTCTCCCATCTATGGAACCAAATTATCTCCCTCGTTTCATTGTTTAATGAGAGCAAGGACTCAAAACCTCTCTTATGAAGAGGATATTTTCATTGAATGGCTCGAAGAAGAATTTTGAGCTCCTTTTCACGAAGTTCTTTGAAGTTATCAGCTTCCGATTCAACATCTGAAAGGTTGCTCCTCATTATTTTAGGATTATGGAGTAAGTGAAAGGCAGAAAATTCACAGAATCTCAAAGAATAGAGTAACAAAGGGTGTTTGAATGCTTGTGGAGGCTTGGAGGGTACATCTTCTGATAAGGCCAATATATAGAGTCCATCTAGGGCTTGACTTACTATGCAAACTTAGAGAATATCTTTAAAGATAGCATGTAATGCCCCAAAATGTGGGGTTTGTAATTTTTGCTTAAATTTCATAATGTGCTTGAACGGCTAGTTATTTGAGGGTGTTTAGGGGGCTTTTATTAAGCCTGGGTTTGAGTCTGAACCTTGGTAAAATTTTAGTTTTTGCTCATACTGTGAAACTGAAAGTTAGCAGTAGGACTTATGTATAATTGTATGTGTTCTATGACACAAAGAGAGCCTGTGGCTTGATGGTGGTGGCGTCACTAAGAAGGCAAGGGGAGTAGGGTTCGAATCCCATGGCCAGCTAAATGGGGGCTTTTATTTTATGTCTTGAGGGAGAAAGAGGTAGAGTTTGGTTCAAACTCTGCATAGGAGGTTGAAGAATTGGTCAACAGTTTCGAATGGGAGGCTGGGAGTAATTTAAGGAGGATTCAGTGGAGAGAATCAGGGAAGTGGATGTGTGTGGGAGTGTTGGCTGAATGTGGGGAAGGATGAGTAGGGGATTTTCGACTAGGGGGTTGTGAGTTGAACATTTTTGGCTGCTTGGTGTTAGGATAGAACCGAAAACTCTCACTCTTCTTTTGGGATCTTTCCTTGTTTTTTTTCATTCTGGCTTCGGGATTTACTTCTTGTGGCCTTTTGTGCAACTGGGCGACCATTCGAGTTTCTTCCCCTATTTTCTTTTTGGCCATAAAGTGTTACTCTTTTTTCAAGCACGTTACCAACTGCCCATTGCCGAATCCTTTACTGAAACCTATTCTTTTTCTTCTTCTTCTCATCCTCCTGCTAAATCACCGTTGTTCTTTTTGGTTTCTTCTTTAGCCGAACACAACCTATTCTTCTTCCTTTTATTCTCTCATTTTCTTTGCAACTAAAGCCGAAATAATTAAACCTTGATTCCTTTTTGTGTAGGCCGAATCTATTAGGGCTTAAGTATATTCTCCTCTTCATTCTATCAGTCTCCGAATCTCTGTGATTGGTTGGTAAGTGTGACTATAGCCAAATCTGGGTGGTTTTTCTCCTTGTTTTGATGTTATTCTCATGGGCCAAAAGGCTTTCCTCCCCCGTTACCGTGGAAATGTTTATCGCTAACATCTTCTTTCTTATTGAATGTTGCTACGGGACTCAATTGCCTTAGCCAAGGGGTAGGTGACTATTATTTCGCTACAAGGGATCTTTCGTTCATGGTAAGAAAAGTTAGTTTGACTAAAAGCATTTCAATACTATGGTTTAACGAGGATCTATGACTAACTAATGGTCGATTGTTATTGTAGGTTCCTCGGAAAGTGTCTTAAACTGCAATCCATAGCAGGTGAGTAATCAGACACCCATTTTAGTTCTGTCAATATGATGAATGAAGGTGTGTATTCACACCCTAATGAACTGTGAATCGGCAAAAGCCGAAAAACTGATAAGCCGAAACTTCAACATCTGTGGGCCCTCAATCATTCGAACGCTCATAGGGACAAATCGAGCCACGATTATTGGCGATAGATCGTAGAGGTCGTCACAGACATCTCGTGGGCTTAGGTCATAAATTATCGAAATACCCTCGATGGGTAAATTATTGAAATACCCTTGATGGGTAAATTATTGAAATACCCTCGATGGGTAAAATTACCGAAATATCCTTAATGGGTAAAATTACTAAAATACCTCGATGAGTAGAATTACTATTTTACCTCTAACTGACAAAATGACCGTTATACCCCTAATGGTAGTGTAAGGGATGTATGTGTGATGTTTGATGACTGATTATGATTGTGACATATTGCATACACGAGCTATTTATGACACGACATACTGCATTGGTGTTGGGATTTGTATTTGAAGGAAGTACTGTACTAGTGGCTCTGCCATATTTTACTGATTTAGTGGCTTCGCCACGTATTCTGGTTTTAGTGGCTTGGCCACGTTCTTCGTCATTAGCGCTTTTGCTTGCGTTACCACTAGCGACTATCTTTGCAATATTGGTGTATTGGCTGGGTGGGTTGACTTGGTCCCCACATGGTGTATTGGTTGGTACGGGTGGTGTGTTAGCTGGACTGGGTTGGGTTGCATATCTGTATTGCACTGTTATGATTTGGGCCTAGACCCATTCTGATACTGTATAGGGCTAAGGACCAGGATGATCTGTTTCTAAATAGGGCTTGGTCCAGACTGTTATTACCTAATAGGGGATTACACACTGAGTTCTCATAACTCACCCTTTTTATTTAATTGTGCAGTAATCCCTAACCTTAGAGGATTTGGAGATGTGAGGGCCTTTACTCGGAATATTTTTGTAATAAGGCCATTTAGGACACTTTGGTGTGACACGTTAGATCCGTTTGTAACATCTAGGCGGGTTTGGAATATTATATTTAGTGGTATTAGAGCCGTGTTTCAATACTAGACTATGGAATGGGTTTTGAAAATTTTGTAAATTTGTCTAAATTTGGGTTGGAAAGAAATGTTGTTACTAAAAGTGTGGTCAGAACACCCCAAACTCGGTCAACACACCACTAGAATCGGCATATCCACGAGGAAAACGTTTTGAAGAAAATCGAGTTATTGATTAAATTTTGTGGAAAACTCTTTGTTACTCTATGTTCAGTAGAAATCGGTGCATGACTAGTTAAAAGCGATGGTTTACTTTGAAATCCCGAAATAAATCTTTAAAACTTAGTTCTTGATCCATAGATTAGAAAACCTTTTGTAAATTTTTAAAGGAAACCCAAATGATTAATTTGGAAACCGTTTGAGTTGTCGAAAACAATTAAGTTGTCATTTGTTATCAAGTGATTTGTATTACCCGATGGTAAGGTTTTGGAACCCGTTGCGTTTTGTAGTTTAGAAAACCTTGCGCTCACATTATTAAATTAATCAAATAATTCACTTAACCATGTTCGAAGTCAAATCCAAAACATATAAATAATTCAAAACATAATTTAAAAGGCCTTATTACAATACCCAAATAATAAATAAAACGAAAAATGAAATAATTATCCAATTCAAAATCCAAGTAAAACCAAATGTTTTAATGCATGGGCCACCTCGAGTCCATCCGGCTCCTCATCTGTAATTTACGAGTCACCTGAAAAGATAAGAGAGAAGGTGAGTCACCAAGACTCAGTGCATAAATCCTCCTCCCGGATAATGCAACATACTTACACAAATCATAACCAAGCAATACATATAATGCACCCAAACCTAGCCATCCATACTCCATTTCTACCCCGTGTGGTACCAAACCACTGGTGGTGCCAAACCACTGGTGACCCAAAGTCACGATATCCAATAAAAATGTGGTGCCAAACCATTGGTGACCCAAAGTCACGAAATATCAATAATCCAAGTGTGGGGCCAACCCACGTGTGATACCAAATCACTGGCGAAAATCCCGATAAATCAACTGTGGGGCCAACCCACTATGGTGCTAAGCCACTGGGACAAGTCGCTATGAGGTGCCAAACCTCTGGTGATCCAAAGTCACAAAATAATCTGTGGTACCAAACCACTGGAGGTGCCAAACCTCTGGTGACCCAAAGTCAAGGATATCATCTTCCCCCTCCTCTCATATCACCCATCACAATGCAAAACTTATGCAAATCATGCCATCATGCTTTGTTATGAATCATATAGCAAATACATCACAGATCATGGTATTAAGCATCATATCAAGATCTACACAATTTTCGGCTTTTAACATATTCAGGTTATTAATATATTTACTTAGTTATAAAGTGTGTACTGTTACTAACACAAGCACTAAATCCCGAACACCCGGTCTACCGTACTAGATCTCCTTGCCCTACATTCGCCCAATCACAAAACCATTAACAAGGCCATTCGGCCTTACCAATAAATCCCGAAGGGTGAGATTACGCATAAACAACACCACCCTTACCTTTACGCCTTACGAAAACAAATCTCAACACCAAAATATGCGAGATCGATTCTCCCCTACATTGGTCAACCAATAAAGCTTAGTCTCAATAGCCTTTGGCTTTTCAACAACTTAAAGAATGATGAACCAACGTAGATATTTTACCACTAGACTTACCAAATTCGATTGTTAGAGAATGGAGGCTTAGATCGACAGCTTTAAAATCCCGGAGAACCTAGAAGAAATCGTCCTTATAGATGATTAGAAATCTATTACCAAATGCCGAAATTTGGCTTTTGCTCCTATGAAAGTCGACAGAGACAAAAGAAAAGGAACAAAAAGGAATTTGGCCAAGACACGTACCCCTTCTCAAAATCGATTGAAGAAGAATCGAAGAAGATCGACCCTTGTTTGATATTCGACCAAAGTAACTAGAAGTAAGAGAGGAAATTCAAAGAGGAAAAGGGAGAATTCAAGAGAGGGTTCCCTAAGTGGCGCCTCCCTCCTAAGTCTCCCACTTTCCTCTCAAGCCCAATCTTGTGCTTAAATCCTTTGAGCACAACTCTTCCCCTTTATACTTAACCCCTAGCTCCTTCGCTACATGCATCCCTTCACTTAAAACTTAAAATCCTCACAAAACTTAACCCCTTTCTTGCAACTCGGTCCTACTCTAAACTTATGACTAGATCTTACAACACCACAAATAATTAACACAATGGCCACACACATGCAAGAAAGCTCAAACATAATATCCCCTATTTAAGGATGTTACAGTTCTACCCTCTTAAAAATAATTTCGGCCTCGAAATTACCTGGTCAAAAGAGTTGAGGGTATTGCTATCTCATCACATCCTCTGGTTCCCATGTAGCTTCCTCCACTCCATGGTTCTGCCACAGCACCTTCACTAATGGGACCGACTTCTTGCGCAAAACTTTCACATCTCTATCCAGGATCTGTACTGGTTCCTCCTCTATGGTCAAATTTGGATTTACCTCAATTTCCTCCACTACTACAACATGCGATGGATCTAAACGATAACATCTAAGCATGGAGACATGGAACACATCATGTATCTGACTTAGCTCTGCTGGCAGCTCAAGCTGATAGGCTACTAGTCCCACTCATCTCAACACCTTATATGGGCCAATAAACATTGGACTTAACTTGCCTTTCCTTCTGAACCTCAACACCTTTTTCCATGGCGAGACCTTCAGAAAGACCTTGTCACCCACGGCAAGCTCTATATCTCACCGCTTAAGATCAGCATATGACTTCTGCCTGTCCGAAGCTTTCTTCAACCGAGCCTGAATCAACTTTACTTTATCCTCGGTCTCAGTAACCAACTCTAGACCCAACATCTGACGTTCACCTAACTTTGTCCAGCATGTAGGTGTGCGACACTTTCTACCATACAACGCCTCATGAGGTGCCATCTTAATGCTTGCCTGATAACTATTGTTGTATGTGAACTCAACTAATGGTAGAAATTTTTCCCAACTGCCTCTGAAGTCCAGAACACAACCCCTTAGCATATCCTCTAGGATTTGCATAACCCTTTTCGACTGTCCATCGATTTGCGGGTGAAAAGCTGTGCTAAAATCCAACCTCATTCCCAAAGCTCGATGCAAAGCTCTCGTAACCTCGATGTGAACCTTGGATCCCTATCTGAGATAATTGATACTGGCACACCATGCAACCTCACTATCTCAGCCACATACAACTTAGCTAACTTCTGAAGCGGATAATCAACCCTTACCAGTATGAAATGAGCTGATTTGGTCAAAGGATCCACAATCACCCAGACTGAGTCTTTCTTACTAGGCGTAAGGGGTAGCCCACTGACAAAGTCCATGGTAATTCTTTCCCACTTCCATTGAGGAATCTTTACCGGCTGAAGTAAACCTGACGGCAGCTGATGCTCAGCTTTGACCTGCTGGCACGTCAGACACTTACCCACAAACTCAGTCACTTCCGCTTTAGCCACAGCCACCGTAATCATTTACGCAAATCTGGTACATCTTGCTACCTCCAGGATGCATAGCGTATGGGCTGCTATGTGCATCCTGAAGAATCCTCCGTCTTAACTCGACATCCTTCGGCATACAAGCTCTCTCTTGGAAACACAATACTCCATCACTGGACACACTATAACCCTCTACACCACCATTCTGAACTTGCAACCTCCGAGCATTCAAGCCCTCATCCACTAGCTGTTTCTCCTTGATCTGCTCAACCCAAGTCGGCTTAACCTATAATTCCACCAAGAGACTCCCATCGTCATACAAGCTAAGACGAGCAAACATCACTCTTAAGTCCGCTACCATCTTATGGCTCAACACGTCTGCCACTACGTTAGCCTTGCCCGGATGATACTCAATCGAGCAATTGTAGTCCTTCAATAGCTCAATCTATCTGCATTGTCTCAAGTTCAAATCATTCTTAGTCAGAAGATACTTCAGACTCTTATGATCTGTGTAGACTATCGACTTCTCTCCGTACAAATAGTGTCTCCATATTTTCAGGGTGAAAATCACTCAGACTAACTCCAAGTCATGTGTCGGATAGTTAACCTCATGCGGTCTCAAATATCCGAGACGCATATGCCACTACTTTCCTTCCTACATCAAGACACATCCCAAACCAAGATGTGATGCATCACAATAGACCATGAATACCTTTCACCCTCGAGTCATACAAAATCGAACTTAGTCAAAATCTTTCTCAACTTATCGAAGCTTTCCTGCTGTTTTTTCGACCACACAAATGGAACTCCCTTCGTCAATAACTTAGTCAACGATGCCGCGATCAGAGAAAATCCTTCCACAAATCTCGATAATACCTGCGCACCTAGAAAACTCTAAATTTCACCCACCGACCTAGGCGGTTTCTAATCCAACACTGCCTCAATCTTGCGAGGGTCCACTCTAATCCCTTGAGCGGACACTACGTGACCTAAGAAAGTCACTTCCCTCAGCTAGAACTCGCACTTACTAAACTTGGTAAATAACTGCTTTTCCCTCAGTGTCTGCAACACCACTCGCAAATGTACATCATGATCCTCCTCGGTCCTTAAGTACACCAATATGTCGCCTATAAATACTACAACGAATTGGTCCAAGTCTTTGTGAAACACCCGATTCATCAAATCCATGAATCTTTGCTTGGTGCATTGGTTAACCCGAACGGCATCACCGTAAACTTCGTAATGCCCATACCGAGTACAAAACGCCGTCTTGTGGATATCGCCTCCTTCACCTTTAGGCGATGATACCGGATCTTAAATCAATCTTTGAGAAAATTGATGCCCCTTGGTGATCGAACAAGTTATCTATCCTCGGCAACGGATACTTGTTTTTGATCGTCAACTTGTTCAACTGGCGGTAGTCTACAATCATCCGTATTGTACCATCTTTCTTTTTGACAAAGAGTACCAGCGCTCCCCAAGGCAAAACACTTGGCCGGATAAAACCTCGGTCCAACAACTCCTGAATCTGAGCCTTCAAATCTACCAATTCTTTTGGCGGCATTCTATACGGGGCAATAGACACTGGCGTAGTTCCGAGTAATAAATCTATACCAAATTCAACTTCCGATCTGGAGGTAGACCCGAAAGTTCCTTTGGAAATATGTTAGCAAATTCCTTTACTATTCGGACATCCTTTACAGCAACCTCCTTAGCCTCCAAAGCACACACCCTAACCAAAATCGCCTCACAACCCTTCTTAGCCATCTTCTTAGCCTTCAATGCCGATACCACGTTGGATAGATAATCTCTTCTATTACCTATCATCACCACTTCTTCACCCTCAGCTGTTCTCAAAACCATGCGCTTAGCCGCGTAATCCAAACTTGCTTGGTATTTTACCAGCCAGTCCATCCCAAGAATCAGATCGAACTCCCCAAATGGCAGTTCCATCAAATCAGCTACAAACACTACCCCTTGAAGTTCTAGGGGTACATCCCTATACAACTTATTTACTTCTACAGAGTGACCTAGAGGGCTAATTACTGTCATCTCCCTAGAAGTAATTTCAAAGTCTAGGTTCATGGTCTCTACTATGCTACTAGCAACATACGAATGCGCCGAACCCCTATCAATCAAAGCAATATATGGTAATCCAAATATTAGGAATGTACCGATTATGACGTCTGGTGTGTCGCCCTCCTCTCGACGTCTCGCTGCATATACCAACCCAGTCTGTCTTGCTTCAGTGTTGCCTACCCTCTACACGGTGTCCCACGGCCTCTACTCGATCCATTACCTCCCTAGCAAACCACGGCCCTCTGCGGAGATGGTCCTCATTTCGAATTGAGCACGACCTTGACCCTCGGTGAATCTGCTAACTTACGTGGGCAGTCCCTCACATGATGATCCGATGAACCACACTCAAAACATCCCTTTCCACCAATCTAACATCCCCCAATGAGATTTCCCACATCAATTACCTCGCTTGGTCCACGATTAGTAGCGATGGGCCTTCTAAATTGATTCGCCCACTGCTCTAGCCCTTTTTATAGATTATCGGCCGACCCGATAATCTAAAACCTCTCTTGTGTCTATTCCTATCCAGATTACATCTTACAGACTCCTTTACCCCTTCACTACCTTGGCCTTTTCCACCAAAGCCAAACAAACTCTTGCCTCTCTTGTGGAGCGATCAACAATCTTAGCTCATCTCTCAATCCATCCTCAAACGACACATTGTTCATGTTCTATAGCCACGACGCCTCTAGCATACCGGTTCAACCTTAAAATTCCACCTCGTACTCAAGAGACGGACTTACTCCCCGAACCGACCTCGAAATGCCTTCCACGCACATCAATATAGCCGGTCCCGACATACTTCTTCCGATAAGTCGCCTTAAAATAGTCCCAAGTGAGATCATCCATTGCTGACACTATCCCGAACCGTGAGCCACCACCGGTATGACTCATCCGGAGAAGCGACACTATCCCTTTCGT
The DNA here is from genome assembly GCA_025506655.1 of Gossypium rotundifolium. Taxonomy (NCBI): domain Eukaryota; kingdom Viridiplantae; phylum Streptophyta; class Magnoliopsida; order Malvales; family Malvaceae; genus Gossypium; species Gossypium rotundifolium. Next base: position 54,600,115 of record CP106728.1, read on the forward strand.
TTTTCCTCGTGGTCGGATCCAAGTCATCCATGATTCGTTCTGTCGCCTCTAACCAATACTCGGTAGTATTGGGTGCCACACTAGATAGTCCACGAAAAACTCAGCTCCATTAGCTCGAGTCACTCAGTCTTGACTTTCGAGCTCCCATGCCTCCACCTACTCCAGCCACCCTTTCCAAAACCCGCACATCGCTCGTGATCTCGCATCATCCCCATCGATCCTCGATATTCCACATCAGCGGCTGGTGGTGGTGGCATTTCTTTTTTGGACCCTTGACCAGACCTAATGGCTCTGACACGGTCATTCGGCCTCTACCACGGCCACGCACATTACGACCACGTCCCCTAGAATTCATGTCTATAGTTGTGATTTATCTGTTTAAGAGATTTTTATGAATTAGCTTCTGTTTCACTGATTACCCACGAATAAGTTTTATGTAAAGAAATTTGGTAGTGGTTCTTTCGATCATCACACAGTTTTCAGTTCAATTCCCTACCCTCACTCCACTTGTAGGGGTATTCTCGTCATTTCACTACTCGAGGGTATTTTTGTAATTAGCCTATCGGGGTATTTTGGTAATTAAAATAGGGTTAATTCGAAAACTTTTACAAATCGTAGATATTTTCAAAAATTTCCCGAAATCAAAGGGTGTTTTGGTAATTTCACAAACCGAGGTATTTTCATAATTTTCATAATCCGAGGTATTTTCAAAAATTTTTTTCAAAATATGGTTCAAGGTGATTTTAAAAATAAGGGTATTTTGAAAATTTCCAATTGATACTTGAGTTTTCCACACCGGCATTTTGGTAATTTTACATGTCGGGGTAATTTGGTCTTTTTTCCAAATCGAGGTATTGTGGTAATTTCAAAACTAAAGTTTAAAGTGTTTTGAGGTAAAACTTCTGGTCCCTTTTGGGTTTTAATTATTAATTTTAGCCTGTAAATAAGTCGTCTTAGCTGGGGTGAACCGTCACTACGCACCAAGTAGGATTCGAGTGGAGAGGAGGTGAGTCACTAGGACTGCTTAAATACCAAGCTCCCCCCTGAATTCAATCCTAGACATGCGCACAATGGTTGCCACACCCTTGGCTCAGTGACGTACTCACAGGTTTGTTTTGTGGATTATTATGTCTTATGCTATTTATGTTGGAGTAAGCTATTCCTAGGGTTCAATAATTCCTATTCTACTAGTCTACGATCCCGAGATTTCCATTTCCCCGCATATAATTCACACAACAGTCAGAAGTACTTATCTGGGCGGATTGGTGCCGGAGACTCGGTGCCATGCTTCTCAAACCATATATGTATTTTCAAACAAAAACATTTTAGAACCATACTTTAAAACATTTTTGGGCCTCGGGCCCACAGTCGAGCCTTTGAACTTGGCTCTGATACCAAAAATGTAACACCCCAAACCCGGTCAACACACCACGATCGAATTTGGCATGTCACAGAGGAAAACGTTTTGAAGAAAATTGAGTTATCGATTAAATTTTGTGGAAAACTCTTTGTTGCTCTATGTTCGTAGAAATCAGGTGCATGACTAGTTAAAAACTGATGGTTTACTTTGAAATCCCAGAAATAAATCTTTAAAACTTAGTTGCCGATCCATAGATTAGAAAACCTTTTTGTAAATTTTTAAAGGAAACCCAAATGATTAATTTGGAAACCATTTGAGTTGTCGAAAATAATTAAGTTGTCATTTGTTATCAAGTGATTTGTATTACCCGATGGTGAGGTTTTGGAACCCATTGCGTTTTGTAGTTTAGAAAACCTTGCGCTCACATTATTAAATTAATCAAATAATTCACTTAACCATGTTTGAAGTCAAATCTAAAGCATATAAATAATTCAAAATATAATTTAAAAGGCCTTATTACAATACCCAAATAATAAATAAAACGAGATATGAAATAATTACCCAATTCAAAATCCAAGTAAAACCAAATGTTTTAATGCATGGGCCACCTCGAGTCCATCCGGCTCCTCATCCGTAATTTACGAGTCACCTGAAAAGATAAGGGAGAAGGTGAGTCACCAAGACTCAGTGCATAAATCCTCCTCCCGGATAATGCATCATACTTACACAAATCATAACCAAGCAATACATATAATGCACCCAAACCTAGCCATCCATACTCCATTTCTACCCCGTGTGGTACCAAACCACTGGTGGTGCCAAACCACTAGTGACCTAAAGTCACGATATCCAATAAAAATGTGGTGCCAAACCACTGGTGACCCAAAGTCACGAAATATCAATAATCTAAGTGTGGGGCCAACCCACGTGTGATACCAAATCACTGGCGACAATCCCGATAAATCAACTGTGGGGCCAACCCACTATGGTGCTAAGCCACTGGGACGAGTCGCTATGAGGTGCCAAACCTCTGGTGACCCAAAGTCACGGATATCATCTTCCCCCTCCTCTCATATAACCCATCACAATGCAAAACTTATGCAAATCATGCCATCATGCTTTGTTATGAATCATATAGCAAATACATCACAGATCATGGTATTACGCATCATATAGTAAATCATATCGAAACGAACTTACCCGAATCCTTGTTCATACCCTTACGGTATCATATCAAGATCTACACAATTTCTGGCTTTTAACATATTCCGGTTATTAATATATTTACTTAGTTATAAAGTGTGTAAGTTACACACTTGTTACTAACGCAAGCACTAAATCCCGAAGACCCGATCTACCGCACTAGATCTCCTTGACCTACATTCGACCAATCACAAAACCATTTACAAGGCCATTCGGCCATACCAATAAATCTTGAAGGGTGAGATTATGCATAAACAAGACCACCCTTACCTTTCTGCCTTACGAAAACAAATCTCAACACCAAAATATGCGAGACTGATTCTCCCCCTACATTCGGTCAACCAATAAAGCTTAGTCTCAATAGCCTTCGGCTTTTCAACAACTTAAAGAATGATGAACCAACGTAGATATCCTTACCACTAGACTTACCAAATCCGATTGTTAGAGAATGGAGGCTTAGATCAACTGCTTCAAAATCACGGAGAACCTAGGAGGAATCATCCTTATAGATGATTAGAAATCCTTTACCAAATACCAAAATTTGGCTTTTGCTCCTATGAAAGTTGACAGAGAGAAAAGAAAAGGAACAAAAAGGAATTCAGCCAAGACACTTACCCCTTCTCAAAACTGATTGAAGAAGAATCGAAGAAGATCCACCCTTGTTTGATTTTCGGCCAAAGCAACTAGAAGTAAGAGAGGAAATTTCGATAAAGGTTGAGTGGTGAAGGAAGATTCGGCTATGGTTGATAGAAGAGAAACAATTGAGATTTGGCTCAAAGGAAAAAAAAAGAATGGAAGAAAAGATGATGGGTATTCGGCTTAGGCTTAAAGAAAAAAGGATTAAGAGGTTTCGACAAGAAAAGAAAATAAAAGAGAGGATGGGGTCTTGAGCAGTTACGAAAAGAAGAAAAAGAAAGGTGGGAGAAAGAGAGGTTCGCCAAGCACCTTAATTGCGAAAAGAGAAGAGAAGAAGATGTCAAGTGAGGGTTTTGGTTTGCAAAGAGAAAAGAGAGAATTCAAGAGAGGGTTTGGTTTGCTTCCCACCGAATGCACTAAGGCTTTGCTAGTCGAAAATGTCATCTAGCCCCCTAAGTCTCCCAATCGATTACTCCTCTCATACGAGTCCAGATTTTGGCAAACCTCCTGAATCACTCTGGCCAATCATTCAAATTAATTTGACTTGTTCAATGCTTATCGTGAGAGTTTGTCTTTGAGCACAACTCTTCCTCCCTTGGCTTCAAAATAATAAGCAGAAAGGGATTTCTGCAGCTCGAACATGAGTTCTCCCTTCCCTACATGTGGCGTCAATCACAAGGCCCTAAGTGGCACCTCCCTGCCACTTTTCCAAGCCCAATCTTGTGCTTAAATCCCCCACGAATTATACTTAACCCCTAGCTCCTTCCGCTCCCTTCACTTAAAACTTAAAAACAAAAATTTCCTACAACTCGGGCCTACTTTAAACTTATAACTAGATCTTACAACACCACAAATAATTAACACAACGGCCACACACATGCAAGGAAGCTCAAACACAATAACCCCTATTTATGGATGTTATAGTGGCACATCGAGTCTCCGGCACCAAATCTGTAAGTTCTCTGACACTATTTTTTTTTGTGATATACTGAAATGATTATACTGAGAAACTACTAAGGATAGTATTAGTACACTGAAACTCTTTAGCTAGAATAAACTAAGATTGTAGGAGGCTAAAAACTGTAGTGAGGTTTCGATCTGCGAATACAACTCTAATTACTGTTCATCATAAAATATCTTTTATTAATTATTAGAATTATAGGCTGATGCATAAAACTCTTAAATCAGATAAATGCATTACAACGACATGAGCTCAAGAGGTCGTGGAAGGGGCACGCGTGGCCGCGGTAGAGGCCATGGTGCTAGGGCTGGGTCGTTAGCATAAATACATATGCCTACTATGGAGGCACCAGCTTCACTAGTAACTAAGATAGGGTCTCATGACCGAGCAATTGGGGATAATGCCTTATCCCAAGTGATGTTGTGTGTTCTTAAAAGGGTTGCTAGAGCAAGTACTGGGTCAGTGGGCCGAGGGTCAATTTCTGAGTGACTCCGATCTAATAGAGCAAAAATATTCAGGGGCATTTTTGGTGTAGCCCCGAATATGGTAGAATATTAGTTAGAGGCTACAAGCGAATAATGGATGACCTCGACTATACTGTGGAACAAAAATTGAAGGGAGCAGTGTCCTTACTATGAGCGAGGCATACCAATGGTGGCTCACTGTGAGAGAGGGTACATAGGCCGACCATTTGACATGGGACTTCTTTAAGGTGACCTTTTAAGGAAAATATGTTAGGGCGAGTTATGTGGATGCCCGGAGGAAGAAATTTCTGAGTCTGGTCCAAGGGAATAGGTCTATAGTAGAATATGAGGCAGAGTTCCAACGATTGAGCCAGTATGCTCGAGGTATAGTCACGACTGAGTATGAGTGCTGTGTGCAGTTCGAAGATGGTCTCCGGGATGAGTTGCGGGTGCTAATAGCTCCGCAGAGGGAAAGAAACTTTGCTGCCCTTGTTGAGAAGGCAAAAATTACAGAGGATGTGAAATACTCAGAGCGTCAGAACCGGGAAAAAGATATGGGCAAAAGTAAGAGAGATTTTAGGCCCTCAAGTTCTTTTGGTAGGCCTAAAAAAAAGCTTACATTTGATGGGCCAGTCCGAGCTGGGGTCCCTATTGTTGTTGCTAGACTGTAGCCTTACACGTATTGTGGGAGATCTCATCAGGGTGAGTCCTGAAAAAGAACGGGGGCGTGCTTCAGATGTGGGTCCATGAATCACTAGGTCAAGAATTGTATGCAGAGGCTTATTTAGATGCAAGCCGCATGTCAGGGCTATGTTCAACTAGGGAGAGGTGGTCAGCAGCCACCGAGAGGCCATGGTTAGGTCAGAGTGGGAAATAGTTTGGGTAGAGGTCGTGGAGCACCGGGCAGAGGTGCTGGTAACATGGAGGCCAGACAGCCAGCTTGGTCTATGCTGCTTGACGCCGAGAGGATGACGATGCTCTTGACGTGATAACTAGTACGTTTCTCATTTATAATGTACTGTATACCGCTTTAATTGATATTGGATCTAGACATTCGTATGTTGCATGCACTGTGTTTGGGGCATTGGGTCTTCAGTTTGGAAATACTAATAGTGAAATGATGGTGATAAGTCCACTGGGACAGTCGATTAGAGTGATTAAGCTATTTAGAGATGTGCCCCTAGAGGTTCAATGGTGCTGTCTTTCCGGCGGATTTGATGGAACTGCTGTTTGGCAAATTTGATCTTATTTTGGGCATGAATTGGCTAGTGAAGCACCGTGTAAATTTGGATTGCACTACTAAGCGTATGGTATTGAAATCTTCTGAGGATGAGGAGGTGGTTGTGATAGAGGAGTAAAGGGATTATCTATCTAATGTAATCTCATCATTAAGGGTAGAGAAACTGGTTCACAAAAGGTTGCGAGGCATTCTTAGCTTATGTCAATATATCTGATTCTAGAGGTCTGTCTGTTGGGGATGTCAAAATGTAAAGAGTTTTTAGATGTATTTCTTGAAGAGCTTCCTAGGTTGCCTCCAAACTGTGAGGTCGAATTCGGCATTGAACTCTTGCCTGGAATAGCTCCGGTGTCCATCGCCCCTTATGGGATGGCGCTAAATGAGATGGTAGAGTTAAAGGCTCAAATTCAAGAGCTACTAAATCGAGGATTCATTCGGTCGAGTGTGTCTCAATGGGGAGCACTAGTGTTATTCGTGAAGAAGAAGGATGGGTCCATGCGCATGTGCATTGATTATCGTCAACTGAACAAACTGATGATTAAGAACAAGTACCCTTTGCCAAGGATAGACAATATGTTCGACCAGATGCAAGGAGCTTTAGTTTTCTCCAAGATAGATCTTCGGTCTGGGTACCATCAGCTAAGGGTTAAAGAGGTGGATGTGTATAAGACTACGTTTAGAACTCGTTATGGGCATTACAAGTTTTTGGTCATGCCATTTGGGTTGACGAATGCACCAGCTACTTTCATGGATATGATAAATCGGGTGCTCCAACCTTATTTGGACCGGTTCGTGGTGGTGTTTATAGATGACATCCTAGTGTATTCAAGAACTGAGGAGGATCATGTTTTGCATCTATGGATTGTATTGCAAATACTAAGGGAAAAGAAGCTTTATGCAAAGTTTAGCAAGTACGGATTTTGGCTGCGAGAAGTGACATTTCTGGGTTATGTGGTGTCTGCTGAGGGGATTAGGGTTGATCCTTAAAAAATTAAAGTCGTATTGGAATGAAAACCACCAAAATGGTATCTAAGATTCAAAGTTTTTTGGATCTGGCTGGTATTACAGACATTTTGTTGAGGGGTTCTCACTGATTGCTGCACCTCTAACTAAGTTGCTGCATAAAGGGGTATCATTTAATTAGACTGATAAGCAGTAGGAGAGTTTTGAGAAACTGAAAAAGGTTCTGACTGAAGCTCCGATGTTAATACAGCCAGAGTCGGGGAAGGATTTCATTATCTATTGTGATACGTCGCACACTGGATTGGGGTGCGAGTTGATGCAAGAGGGTAAGGTGGTTGCTTATGCATCTCGTCAGCTTAAGCCTCACGAGGTGAATTACCCCACTCACGACATGGAGTTACTTGCGGTGGTATTCATACTGAAGATTTGGAGGCATTACTTGTACGGTGAAAAGTCAATCATTTATACCGACTATAAAAGCCTCAAGTACCTCCTTACTCAGAAGGAGTTGAATCTTAGGCAACAAAGATGGATAGAGTTGCTTAAGGGTTATGATTGCTCGATTGAGTACCATCCGGGTAAAGCTAACGTAGTAGTAGATGCACTAAGCCGTAAGGTTGTATCAGATATAAGAGCAATGTTTGCTTGTCTCAGCCTGTTTGATGATGGTAGCCTATTAGATGAACTCCCAGTGAGACCGACCTGGATTGATCAAATTAGGGAAAAGTAGTTGTTGGAGGAATCGTTGGTTCCTCGTTTCCGACTGGTTGAAAAGGAGGAGATTACGATTTTGGGCTGAATAGTGAGGGAGTATTATGCTTCCGTGGGAGAGTCTATGTACCGAGGGATTCTGAGTTAAGGCAGTCTATACTGCGAGAGGCATATAGAAGCCCATACCTATGCATCTTGGCCGAAACAAGTTATACTGAGATCTGTGTGAACTGTACTGGTGGCCAGGGCTTAAGCGCGAGGTTACTGATTTTGTGGGTAAGTGTCTGACATGACAGCAAGTTATGGCTGAGCATCAACTGCCTTCTAGATTACTGCAACCCATTAGAATTCCACTCTGGAAGTGGGAGAGGGTAACCATGGACTTTGTTAGTGGGCTACCCCTGACGCCTACTAAGAAAGATTCGGTATGGGTTATTGTTGACCCATACCAGTCCGCACTGATTATTCGTTGTAGAAGTTGGCTAAGTTATACGTGTCTGAGATTGTGAGATTGCGTGGAGGTACTAGTGTCTATCATTTCAGATAGAGACCTTAGATTTACATCACAATTCTAGAGGGTGTTACACAAAGCTTTGGGTACAAGGTTGGATTTCAGTACGACATTTCATCCTCAGACTGATGGTTAGTCGGAGAGGGTGATCCAAATACTGTAGAACATGCTAATAAGTTGTATAATTGATTTCAAAGGCAGTTGGGAAGACTACTTACCGTTAGCAGAGTTCGCATATAACAATAGCTACCAATCCAGTATTCAGATGGCACCGTACGAGGCATTATATGGTCGTAGGTGTCGTACCCCGACATGTTAGATAGAATTGGGTGAGCGGCGAGTGTTGGGGCCAGAGCTAGTTTTTGAAATCGAAGAAAAAGTAAAGTTGATTCGGGATCGGTTAAAGAAAGCATCTGATAGGCAAAAGTCTTATGCTAATTTAAAGCGTAAGGTGATAGTGTACTCTGTAGGGGATTATGTCTTCTTAAAGGTCTCACCATGGAAGAAGATTTTGAGATTTGGGCGGAAAGGCAAACTGAGCCCTAGATTCATTGGACCTTATTGGATATTAAAGCATGTAGGACCAGTCGCCTATCAACTTGAATTACCTCTTGAGTTGAACCGGATACATGATGTGTTCTACGTCTCCATGCTGAGGCGATACCGTTCTGATCCCTCACATATAGTGCCGGTGGAGGAGATCGAGGTTAGGCCTGATCTGACTTTTGAGGAAGAACAGGTACAGATACTGGATTGTGACGTTAAAGTGTTAAGAAGGGAATCTATTCCATTAGTCAAGGTGCTTTGGCGTAATCATGGTTCAGAGGAAGCCATGTGGGAGCCTGAGGAGGCGATGTGACAACAATGCCTCACCTCTTCTGACTAGGTAAATTTTGAGGCCGAAATTTCTTTAAGGGGGTAGAGTTGTAACGCCCCAAAAATGTGGGGTTTGTAATTTTTGCTTAAATTTCATGATGTGCTTGAACGGATAGTTATTTGAGGGTGTTTGGGGGTTTTTTATTAAGCCTGGGTTCAGTTTGAACCTTGGTAAAATTTTAGTTTTTGCTCATATTGTGAAACTGGCAGTTAGCAGTAAGACTTATGTATAATTGTGTATGTTCTATGACACAAAGAGAGCTTGTGGCTTGATGGTGGTGGCGTCCCTAAGAAGGCAAAGGGAGTGGGTTCGAATCCCATGGCCAGCAAATGGGGGCTTTTATTTTATGTCTTGAAGGAGAAAGAGGTAGAGTTTGGATCAAACTCTGCATAGGAGGTTGAAGAATTGGTCAACAGTTTCGAATGGGAGGCTGGGAGTAATTCAAGGAGGATTCGGTGGAGAGAATCAGGGAAGTGGATGTGTGTAGGAGTGTTGGTCGAATGTGGGGAAGGATGAGTAGGGGATTTTCGGCTAGGGGGTTGTAAGTTGAACATTTTCGGCAACTTGGTGTTAGGATAGAACCGAAAAATCTCACTCTTCTTTTGGGTTCTTTCCTTGTTTTTTTTTCATTATGGCTTCGGGATTTACTTCTTGTGGCTTTTTGTGCAACTGTGCGACCATTCGAGTCTCTTCCCCTATTTTCTTTTTGGCTCTCAAGTGTTACTCTTTTGTCAAGCACATTACTAACTGCCCATTGCCAAATCCTTTACTGAAACCTATTTTTTTCTTCTTCTTCTCATTCTCTTACTAAATCACCGTTGTTCCTTTAGATTTCTTCTTTAGCCGAACACAACCTGTTCTTCTTCCTTTTATTCTCCCCTTTTCTTTGCAACTAAAGCCAAAAATTTAAACCTTGATTCTTTTTCGTGTAGGCCGAATCTATTAGGGCCTAAGCATATTCTCCTCTTCGTTCTATCGGTCTCCGAATCTTTGCGATTGGTTGGTAAGTGTGACCATAGCCGAATTTGGGGTTGGTTTTTCTCCTTGTTTCGATGTTATTCTCATGGGCCAAAAGGCTTTCCTCCCCATTACCGTGGAAATGTTTATCGCTAACATCTTCTTTCTCGTTGAATGTTGCTAGGGACTCAATTGCCTTAGCCATGGGGTAGGCCGATTATTGTTTCGCTACAAGGGATCTTTCGTTCGTGGTAAGAAAAGTTAGTTTGACTAAAAGCGTTTCAATACTATGGTTTAGCGAGGATCTATGACTAACTAATGGTGTTGTTATCGTAGGTGCCTCGAAAAGTGTCTCAAACTGCAATCCATAGCAGGTGTGTAATCGGACACCCACTTTAGTTCTGTCAATACGATGAATGAAAGTGTGTATTCACACCTGATGAACTGTGAATCGGCAAAAGCCAAAAATCGATAAGCCGAAACTTCAGCATCTGTGGGCCCTCGAGCGTGCGAATGATCGTAGGGACAAATCGAGCCACGATTGTTGGCGCTAGATCGTAGAGTTCGTCACGGACGTTTCGTGAGCTTAGGTCATAAATTACCGAAATACCCTCGATGGGTAAATTACCAAAATATTCTTGATGGGTAAAATTACCAAAATACCCTCGATGGGTAAATTACTGAAATACCCTCGATGGGTAAATTATCGAAATACCCCTGATGGGTAAAATTATTGAAATACCCCTGATGGGTAAAATTATCGAAATACCCTTGATGGGTAAAATTACCGTTTTACCCTTAACCGATAAAATAACCGTTATACCCCTAGTGGTAGTGTAAGGGATGTATGTGTGATGTTTGATGACTGATTATGATTGTGACATACTGCATACATGAGCTATTTATGACACGACATACTGCATTGGGGTTGGGATTTGTATTTGGAGGAAGTATTGTACTAGTGGCTTTGCCATGTTTTACTAATTTAGTGGCTTTGCCACGTATTCTGATTCTAGTGGCTTGGCCCACGTTTACTGTCATTAGTAGCTTTGCTGCGTTACCACTAGCAGTTATGCTGCAATATTGGTGTGTTGGCTGGGTGGGTTGACTAAGTCCCCACATGGTGTGTTGGTTAGTACGGGTGGTGTGTTAGCTAGACTGGGTTGGGTTGTATCTCTGTACTGCACTATTATGATTTGGGCCTAGACCCATTCTGATACTGTATAGGGCTAAGGACCAGGATGATCTATTTTTAAATAGGGCTTGGCCTAGACTGTTATTGCATAATAGGAGATTACACACTGAGTTCTCGTAACTCACCCTTTTCAATTAACTGTACAGGTAATCCCCAACCTTAGAGGATTTGGAGCAGCGAGGGACTTAGAGGTGGCAACATGTTCGCCAGCACTTTTAATTTTATATCTAACCTTTAAATATTTTTATCTCGGGTTTAATATTTTTGTAATAAGGCCATTTAGGGTTTAACTTTTATATTGGTATTTTCTTTTAATTTCAACCTGTTAGTCTAGGAAACACGGGTTTTTAAAACAATAACTGTTTTCTTAAAATCACGTTTTCAAATCTTAAAGTTTACTTTTGGAAAGCTTCTGCGAAATTTAATCCTAACTAATAAATGATATGACCAACAAGAGAATATCCAGTTTTGATTTTGCAACCCCAACAATTCAAAAGGGATTTAAAAATTTAGTACTGAACTATCAACAACAAGTCGGTTTTCAAACAACACTTTCATGTGACACGTTAGATCCGTTCGTAACGTCTAGGCCGGGTTTTGGATTGGCTTTCTTTGCCTCTAAGTACCCTATTCCAAATAGAATTCAAATAGATCACGTCAGGGACACACCCATGGTACACGCCCGTGTAAGTCGAGGCCAGGCCGTGTTCGAGTCTGTGAAGGAGGCATTGCCGTGTGGTCTAGGCCCAGGCCATGTCGATTTCATGATTTGGTCCATTTATTCCTTTTTTGGCCTGTTTCTCATTCTTTTCATCCTCCGGTTTTCTCCTGAGTATAAAACATGAAAACAAAGGATTAGGAGCACCTATTTCCATAATTAAAGGGATAAATCATCCAAAAACATGCTAAATGTGGGATTAAAATATGTGTATATTATGGTTTATCAGGGAGATAAGCGAGTATCCACCAATTAATTAATTAGTAGAGGCCGATAGGTAATACTAGTTAATTAATAGTTAATTCATGTTAAAACCCAAATTATGAAATTAGTTAATCTTCTGTTTATTAATTAGGGATTTAATCGATCATAAGCTAGAGGCTCGCATTGTCGACATTAGGAATAGGAAAGTCCAATAGTTTAATTTTTGGTTAATTAATTTAATTAGTTTAATTAATACTTTGATTTGGATTAACACTAGTAATTCATGACTCGATTAGATTACTAATTATTTTTTGTAATTTATTTAATAATAGTTTCTCCAATCTGCAATCCATTGGGTACGATCCTTGGATTACTTACCAGTGTTTTGTTGTAAACTTTACTATATTACAATTTGACTTGTACGCTTATTAATACTGCCGATTTACTTTCTAATATTTTTGGTGTGATATTTTTACTATAAATGATAACACGTTTATAGGCGGTCAAGTTGTTGGCGTCATTGCTGGGGATTGCGACGGTGAAATTTTTATTAGATTGATTACTGAAAATAATATTAATAAAAAGACAAACGAGTTATATAGTGTTCTGATTTTCTTTTGTACATAGTTAAATATTTTTTTTTTGTAGTTAATTAAATATTTTTATTTTTAGTATTTTTATTTACCTTGTCGATTATCAGATTTAATCATGAGCATTAATTTTTATAGGTTGGTATACGAGCAATCCAAATTGAGTTGGTTGAACGGAGCTTCGACAAGCCAATGGTGTTATGTTTACAAAGACAAACAACTTGAGTGTTCGAATGAACTCCACCTAAGCTGAACAAATATACATTCGAGAGGGACAGGATTCGACGAACCTATGGAATGAAGACGAAGTATAGGAGGAAGGAGTATATGAACAATGGGAGATTATAGAGAACCAAGGATCGCTTATGATAGAATTGCTTCAATGAAGAAACGAAACAATGGAAAAGATACATGAGCGACCTTTAAGGACATCCAAATATCTAGTCGAAACTCATTTTGATTCATATGACTATACGTCCGAACAGGAAAGCTGTGAGCGAGAATTCCAAGCTAAATCAAAGAGAATCCAACAATTGTTAGATCAATTAAAGGAATTTTTCAAGAAAGTAGTCTATTGGAAGAAGTTGTGCATGATGTCTTGAATTCGATTCGAAGGACCAATGTATTACTGATAATCATCCGAAATTAAATCTTGAAAGTCAACAAGAGTTTGGAACCAGAGACGGATGAAATTGAACAATACCATGGAAGTCTCCGATCTAATTAACATAGAAATATATATATTAGTAGATGTAGTGGTAAAATTAAAGGTAGAGGAGCTTTAACTGCTTCTGAATGAAAGTGTAGACGAGCCGATACACTTTTTGTCCATAATGGATGAGTTGCCAACCAAAGGATTTGGTGAGTTTATCTTATTCTTGTTCGACGATGAAGATAAAACTCGAGCAACCAAAGCTTCTTGTGACATGGAGGGGAGGCAGCTCAAGAAAATAATACCCCACAAAACAATTTGGGGTTGGCTCAGATTTGGCATTAAGTGGCTCGTGATGTGGATGTCACATCGATAGAACATAAGGCGATATCATTGGAATCGACCAAAGATTTAGGTTTAGATCTATTGACAGTGGAACAAACTATGGATCAAAGTGTCGAGGACCAACTAGAAGTTCTCAAATTGTAATATAGATTTGTGTTACAACGGTATCTGCAAACGTACGGGTCAAATTGTAATATAGATTTGTGTTACAATAGAATAGTTCTAATGTGTGAATTAAGTGTGTAAGATGATGGATTATAGGCCCAATTGACATGGAAACCAGGGACGGGTGATGCACAAGCTTCATAAGTCATCGAAGAATGAAACGAACCATACAAGGTTAAAATTGATTGTCATGTCATGCCATGCAAGGGCTATGGCGTGACATAGGTTGATGTGATGCACAAGTATGCCAAGGTTATTTTCTTTAGCACAATCGAATTTATATGAAGACCTAATTCGGGTTGCCAACACTCCTATAAATAAGACCTTAGGGGTTTGATATAATTAAGTCATCTTAGACGCAATAAAAAACCTTAGTGGTTTAGGAGTAGGATTAGATTACTTTTCTTTCAGCTTTTCTAAATTCTTTTGTTTTTCCTCTTGGAATTGGTTTTGATCCAAGAGTTTATTTGTTTTATTAAAGTATTCCTTTTATTTATTCTTTACAATTGACATATTTCATTATTCTGATCAATCAATTTACTACTCCGTTCTTCATTTGATATCAATCCAGATTTATTCTAATCTCATTTCTCTTCTGATTCAATCGTGTTGTTTTCATGATTTATTCAATTGAGTTAGAAATTATGAATAAAATGAGTGGCTAAATCCCTTAGGGGAGATTAATGAGTGGATTGTGACATGATTAACGGAGGATTTAGGGTTTCTTGAGAGGATTAGTTGGTATAGATTTCATGTTCTTAAATTGTAGGCTTAACAACTGTAGAAAGTTATCACAGGTTAGATGAGGTCGGGAGATAAGTCAAACCGAGTAAATCATAATTTATCCTGGTCGAGAAAGCGAGGTCAGGAGATAAGCAGGTATCAATAAATCAATTAATTAGTTAGAGGCCGGGAGGTAATAATTGGTTAGTTAGTAGCTAATCCACCCTAAACCCTAATTTGAAGTTAATTACAAACCCTAAAATGAGATAATCTTCCTGATTGATTTATTGATTTTTAGTCGGTTGTTTATTTTGCTTGTTTATTTATTTTAGTTATTTAAATTCTCTTATTAATCTATTTTATAATTTGTCTTAATATAGGAATTATTAATTACTATTTAGACTTATTATTGTAAAAATATTTTTATAGATTTATTCCATCTTCCCTTGGGTACGATCCTTGGGATACTTCTAAGTGTTTCGTTGTAAACAAAACTATATTACAATTTGACCTGTGCAATTGCGGACACTGCCGTTCTAATTTCTTATATTTTTGGTGTGTTAATTTTACTATAAATGATAACTTGTTTATAGGAGGTCACATCTCCACGTAAAAATTATTTTATTTATTTTAGAATAATTCATGTGAGTCAAAAACAGACATAAGTGTTATGTAACAAAATTATTCAATGAATCCTATAGAGTTGTGATGAATCCAAGATTGATCGAGACAATGCAAACACGACCCAACCAACCAGTAAAAGACTTGTAACACCCCAAACCCGGCCCATGAGCCCCGAATCGGATCTCGTATGTCACGAGGTAAAAACGTTTTGAAAGATTTTGATGTATGGTGAAAATCGATGAAAATATGTTAAAGTTATAAAACAAAGGTTTGATAAAACTCGGAAGGGTTTGATTTTCAAGAAATTATTTTAAAGTTTCTTTTAAATCTTGGTTGTGTTGGAAGCCTTTGAAAACATTTGATCCTTCAAAATTTAAAGAACTTTCAAAACCATGGTTGACTTGGTAAATTTTGCTACCCGATGGTAACATCTTTGAAAACCCGTAGAAGTTATTAAATTCAAAATGTTACTTTTAACCGATTTACTTAATATTTATAATTTCATTTTAATACGGTATAAGTAAAATAAAACAACTAAATAAACATCCAAATAATAATTAGTGGCCTTATTACAACCCAAAATAAGAATTTGATAAATAAACAAACTTTAAACTGCACAAAATAAATCCAAATCCAAGGAGCAAGCATGGCCGCCTCGAGTCCTCTCCGGCTCCATCTCCGCGATCTACTCATCTGCAAAATTATATGGGAAGGGGTGAGTCACCAAGACTCAGTGTGTAAATCCCCCACCCGAAAATGTAACTCATACACAAATTATTAATAAACATGCAAATATGCAACCCCACTAACCATCCGTACTCCTTTAACTACCCCGTGTGGTCAAAACCACTGGTGGTCAAAACCACTAGTGACTAGAGTCACATATCAAGTGATGGGGCCAACCCATCGTGTGGTCAAAACCACTGATGACCATAGGTCACAATTATCATAATGTGGTCAAAACCACTGGTGGTACCAAACCACTGGGACTTAGTCACGATTTATCAACAGTGTGGTCAAACCACTGGTGATCGAAGTCATAATTAATGTGATGGGGCCAACCCATCTTGTGGTCAAAACCACTGGTGACAGTCTATAAAGATCATCCCCCTCCACTCATTAATCCCACGATCATCATGCTTACATAACAAATATCATAATCCCATATATCATGCATTTATGTTAACATAGCGTTCAACAGCATATGATGGCATACACATACATCATAGATCATGTAATAGGGGACTTACCCGAAATCCATGCTCATGTCCACGAGCAAAACTACCACAATGATTAAAAAGGCAACAATATAGTCATGTTAACTAATAAAGTGTGTAGTGAATTTTACACACCTGTTACTAACGAAATTCCTAGATCCTGAAGATCCGATCTACTGTGCTAGATCCTCTGACCCTATATTCGGCCAACAACAAGATTAGTGCCATAGGCCTATTCGACCCTAACAACTTAATATCAAAGGTTCATTTATGACTTACCTTAAGCGGATTTGGTTTCCAAAAATCCAAACGTCACTTGATTAAGACTCACTGAAATTCCTTAAACAACCCACAATAAAAATCGGTCACCACTTAAAATACATAACATGGCCTTTGGCCAATGTCATAACCTACATACCATGCTCACCTTAAATCCCGAAAGACCTCTCAATTCCCCTTAACGCTGGCTTCCAAAAGGGTTACAAATCCAATACCTTGAATAGGTTCGGTCCTACAAAAATTCAGGGTTAAGCCTCATGGTTTCGTCTGGCCAAAACAAGAATAAAAGATTTAAACCCATAGAGAGTCCTTACAACACTATTGAAATCGGCAGCACCTTAGTTAGGGAGAATTCGGCCTATGCCCTTTATAGTAGGGAATATTCGGCTAGCAACACCAATGGAAGGTGAAATCTTTAGTAGAAGGGAGGGTAGGTTCACCAAGAGGGAACAAAAGAAGAAAAGAAGAAAGGAATTTTGAAGATTTTGGGCAATGGCTAGAGAGAATTCGCCAAAGAACAAGAAAAGAAATAATGTTGATGAATTTTCAGACTCCTTGCTATATTCAAGCCGATTGTGGATGCCCCTAAGGTGTCCCAAATCCGCCATCACCCTCTCTTTTGTGATAATTACAGCTTTTAATTATCAAAAATAAAGCAAGATTTATCTTACATTTAATCTCCTAACCACCTTATCAAACAAATTAAATGAAAATAAACTACTAACACTTACTCTTCCAGCCAAATTTTAGAGCAAAAATTAAGCTTATCCTTATCAAATTAATCCAAAATCAGGCCATTAACTCACCCTCTTCACGCCAGCGTGCATCAAAAAAAATAAAACCAACCTGCAACTTCTTTGGTTCGAACACAGGACCTGATGGAGGTAAACTGCACCAACGCCTCTAACCATTCTCGCCATATGTCTTTGTGACATAACCTCGTCACAAATTCTTTTAAGAGCTCTTTCGCTAGCTTCCCTTTGCTTTAACGCCTAAAACAAAAATAAAACACCCATTGCTTCTAGCGTGAATCGAACTTGAGTCCATCCGCTAAGACCCTTAAGTGGCGCCCAAGCCACTCCACCAAACCAACTTTCATGTCCATAACCCTCACCATTTATTTTTAAGGCCTTCCTAGCCCATCACCAAATAAACATAAAACTCCAAAACGCCACTCCAGCAGCTTGAACCCAAGACCTGCACCCATCGTCACCTCCAAGCTCTTAAGTGGCGCATGGAAGCCACTTTGCCAAATTATCCTTGTGTCATATTTCTCCCGAAATTTCTCTTAACCCCTATTTGACCTAGCTCCCTTCTTTTAAACACTTAAAAAGAAATTTCAACCCTAAGTCCGACCTAGCTCGGGGTTATGACTAGACCCTAAAACATGCCTAGCAATCATAGGATTCACTTCTTCAAGCACACACATGAGAAAAATAATTAAATTACAAACAACCCCTAATTTAGGATGTTACAGTTCTACCCCCTTAAAAGAATTTACCTCGAAATTACCCGATCAAGAGCTGGGGTATTGTTGCCGCATCACATCCTCGGGTTCCAATGTGGCCTCCTCCGCACCATGATTTCGCCATAACACCTTTACCAAAGGCATCGACTTCCTTCTCGTAACCTTGACATCTCGATCTAAAATCAGACTGCTCATCCTCGAAAGACAAGTCCGAGTTCACTTCAATTTCCTCAACCGCACAATGTGTGGGATCGATCGATAGTGCCTCAAAGATCGAAACATGGAAGACATCATGGATCTGCTCAATTCTACCGTAACTCAAGTTGGTAAGCTACTGGGTCCCCACACGCTTCAACACTGTACTGGCTCGATGAATCTAGGGCTTAGCTTGCCCTTCCTACCAAACCTCAAAGACCTTCTTCCAAGGTGATACCTTCAAGAAGACCTTACCACCCATCGATATTCAACCTCTCTTCGCTTAAGATCGGTAGAGATTTCCTTTGTCAGACGCCTCCTTAAGACGAGCCCAATTACTCTAACCTTATCCTCCGCTCCACTACTAACTCGCCCCAACATCTGTCGCTCTCCTAGTTCCGGCCCAACATGTAGGAGTACGGCATTTTCGACCATACAACGCCTCATATGGTGCCATCTGAATACTTGCTTGATAACTATTGTTATAAGTGAACTCTGCCAAAGGTAGGTACTCCTCCCAGCTACCACGGAAGTCCAAAACACGGCCTCTTAACGTATCTTCCAACACTTGGATTACCCTCTCGGATTGTCCGTCAGACTGTGGGTGAAAAGCCGTGCTGAAATTCAACTTCGTGCCTAACTCCTGATGTAAAGCCTTCCAGAATCTCGACGTAAACTGATGATCCCGATCTGAGATAATGGACACAGGTACTCCATGCAACCGTACTATCTCGGCTACATACAGCTTGGCTAACCTTTGAAGTGAGTAGTCAACCCTTACTGGTATTAAATGAGCCAACTTAGTCAACCGGTCTACTATCACCCAAACTGCATCTTTCTTCTCATGAAGCGGGAAGCCCACTTACGAAGTCCATAGTAATCTCCTCCCACTTCCATTGTGGGATCGTTCATCAGAATAACCACGATGGCAATTGATGCTCACCTTAACTTGTCGGCATGTCGCACTTGCCCACTAACTCGATTACTTCCGCTTAAGACCCATCCACCAAAATCGCTCCCTTAAATTCGATACATCTTGTCGCTTCCGGGTGCATAGCGTGCGGATCGCTATGAGCTTCTTTAAGGATTCATTTGCCTCAAATCATCATCCTTAGGCATGCATACTCTCCCGAAAGTACAACACTCCATCACTACCCAAGCTGAAACCTTCGGCCTCACAATTCTATACTTACAACTTTCGAGTACTCAAAGCTTCGTTGGTCATCTGCCTTTTTTTGACCTCATTAATCCAAGACGGCTTCACTTGCAATTCTGCCAAAAGGCTCCCATCCTCAAAGAGACTTAGGTGAGAAAACATTGCTCGCAAATTCGCTACCACCTTTCGGCTCAATGCATCAGCTACCATATTAGCCTTGCCCGGATGGTATTCAATTGAGCAATCGTAGTCTTTCAAGAACTCAATCCACCTCCGCGCCTCGATTTAAATCTTTACGAGTCAAGAGGTACTTGAGCTTTGTGATCCCCATGACACTACCGACTTTTCCCCATACAGTAGTGCCTCCAAATCTTCAAGGCAAAAACCACGAGCTAATTCCAAATCATGTGTCGGGTAGTTAGCTTCATGAGGCCTCAATCGCCGTGGACGCAAGCGCCACCTTCCCTTCTTGCATCAAGACACACCCTAAACCAAGATGCGATGCATCACAATACACGTTGAATTCCTTTCTTGCCTCAGTGAATCAAGACTAGTGCTTCACAAAATCCTCTTGACTAATCGAAACTCTCTTGCGCTTCTCGCACCACACAAAGCAGGACTCTTTTCTTAGCGTTTAGTTAATCTGTCGCAATTAAGGAGAAATTTTCCACAAATCTTGGTAATATCCTACCAACCCCGTAAAACTCGAATTTTGTAACCGACCTCGGTGGTTTCCACTCCAATCTCGCCTCAATCTTACGGGATCTACCACGATGCCTCAAATTTGAAACAACATGCCCTAGAAAAGTTACCTCCTTGAGCCGAACTCACACTTGCTGAATTTGGCGTATAACCGCTTTCTCCTTAGAACTTGCGTAACCGCATGAAGATGTGCGCCATGCTCCTCCTCGACTTCGAGTACACCAAAATGTCGTCTATGAACACCACGATGAACCGGTCCACATCGGGTTGGAAAACCCGGTTCATCATGTCCATAAACACGGCCGGTGCATTCGTTAAACCAAAAGGCATTACCAGAAACTCGTAGTGCCCATACCGAGTACGGAATGTCGTCTTATGAACATCAGCCTCCTTCACCTTAAGCTGATGGTACCCTGACCTAAGGTCAATCTTAGAGAACACCGATGCTCCTTTGAGTTGATCGAACAGATCATCAATCCTGGACAAAGGATACCGGTTCTTTATTGTCAACTTGTTCAGCTATCGATAATCTATACACATCCTCATTGTCCCATCTTTCTTCTTGACAAAAAGTACTGGAGCTCCCCAAGGCGATACACTTGGTCGGATGAACCCTCTATCCAACAACTCCTGGATCTGCGCCTTCAACTCTACCAATTCTTTCGACGCCATCCGATACGAAGCTATAGATACTGGCGCGGTTCCGATATGATCTATACCAAATTCAACCTCACGGTCCGGGTAGACCCGAAGTTCCTCTGAAAACACATCAACATAGTCTTTTACTGTCCGGACATCTCTTACAGCAATATCCTTAGCTTCCAAAGCACAGACATGCACCACATATGCTTCACAACCCTTCCTCACCATCTTTTCCGCCTTCAATGCAGAAACCAGATTAGATAGGTAATCTCTCCTTTTACCTATCATCACCACCTCATCATCTTCCATGGTCTTTATTACCATGCGCTTAGCTGCACAATCCAGGCTAGCCTGATACTTTACTAGCCAATCCATTTTGAGGATTAGGTCGAACTCCCTGAACGGTAGTTCCATCAAGTCAGCCAAGAACACGACCCCTTGGAGTTCTAGGGGTACGTTCCTATAGAGTTTACTTACTTCTACAGAGTGACCTAGAGGGCTTAATATAGTCATATTCTTAGAAGTAAGCTCAGAGTCTAAGTGTAGAGTTTTCACTACACTACTAGCAATGTATGAATGGGTTGAGCCAATGTCAATCAAAGTACTGTAGGGTACACCAAAGATCAAGAACATACCGGTTATGACGTCTGGTGCATCGCCCTCCTCCCGACGCCTCGCAAGATAGACCAAACCAGTTGCCTAGCCTCGCATTACCCCCTGTGCTTCCCCTCGGTGCCCCACAACCTCTGTCAGCACCATTACCTCCTCTTCCTGCACCACGACCTCTCGGTGGCTGTTGATTATCCCTCCCATTCGGTGCACGATCCTGACCCTCCGATCTCAGCCTAGCTCCATAGACCCACACTCAAAGCATCCCCGATTACTATTCCAACACTCCCCCGTGTGAGACTTCTCACACCGAGCACACCGTGGTGGCCATTGAGAATTAGTAGCAGCAGCAGGCCTAGTAGCTTGATCCGACCCACCATACCTTGTCCTCTTCTACTGATTACCAAAAAACTTTAAAGATCCGGAGCTCCTCTTATTCCAATTCCTATCCTGATTTCGCCTAACTGACTGCCTTACCCCTTCAGCAACCTTAGACTTCTCCACTAGGACAGCGAACTCCCGTTCCTGCTGTAGAGCTATCATCATCCTCAGCTCATCTCTCAGCCCATCCTCGAATCTAACACAGTGTTCATGCTCGATACCCACAATACCACGAGCACACCTACTCAATCGAAGAAATTCGGCCTCATACTCCGCTACTGTCTTATTACCCTGAATCAGGTTCAAGAAAGCCTTTCACTGTGCATCCACGTAACTGGTTTCGATGTATTTCTTTTGATAGGCAGCCTTAAAGAATTCCCATATGAGATCCTCCGCCATCGCTCTATCCCTTACAAAGGAGCCACCACCGATATGACTCATCCCGGTAGAGATGATACCTTCAACTTCTCCTCACCGTGAAATCCGGTCACCCATGATCCTCTCAAGAGATTCTAACCAATATTTCACAAGACCGGGTGCCACTCCGAAACTCCTCTAAACACCTCTCGCTCCGTTAGCCCGAGTCGTTCAACCACAGATTCTGAGCTCGCACTTTTGCCTGCCTCGTCAACTCATTCCAATACTCGTAGTATAGCTTGGGATACTACATCGTTACCACCCCGCCTCCCGGAACTCGGTTTCCGCCAAGAATCCCAGCATCTCATTTTCGACCCATGACCAGACCCTCCCGGCTTCGACAAGGTCATCCTACCTCTACCACTACCACGAGGCGGACGCTCTCGACCTCTTGTACTCATTACTCTTGTCGTGATCTCGATTAAGGAGTTTTATGAATTAGTACTTTCGTTTCACTTGTTTACCCGCCAAGGAGTTTTATGAAAAAGAATTTAGGAGTGGTTCTTTCGTATTCATGCATGCACACAGTCTTTTCATTCATTCCTCCATCCACCAAGTAGTTATGAACTTTCGTTCATTCAGAGAAATGTTGTAGTTTTTCATTGTGGTTGTTTTCCACTACCCAGGGGTATTTTCGTAATTTTTGTCCTACAGGGGTATTTTTGTAATTTTTCAAAAATAAAAGTTCTCGGATGATTTTGTCAAAAAGATTTTTGGAACTTTTAAATTACCGAGGTATTTTAAATAAATTTTGAAATTTGGGGTATTTCAGTAATTTTTCACAAATCAGGGTGAATTTGTAAAATTTGATAAATCAGGGACATTTCAAAAGTTGTAAAACTTTGAGGGTTCTTTTTGAGAATTGCATTTTCCAGAACAATGATGTTGCAAAATTTTGAAAATCAGGGTCATTCTAGTAATTTTGTTGGTTAGGGGCAATTTTATAATTTTACCACTAAGGGTATTTTAGTAATTTTTTTTTCATAACAAGATTTCCAAAATTTGGTTCTAATTGATTTCACAAAAGAAGGATATTTTGAAATTTTTTTTTTGGAAATTTTTCATACGGAGGGTATTTTGGTAGTTTACAAACCAGGGGTATTTTGGTCTTTTTTTTAAAGCCAAGGTTTTAATTACTTCAAAACAAAATGGCTAGTCCCTTTCGGGTTTTAGTTATCAAGTTTAGCCTGTGAGTGTGTCGCCTCAGCTAGGATGAACCGTTACTACGCACCAGATAGGATTCAAGTGAGTAGGAGGTGAGTCACTATGATTTGCTAAATACCGTGCCCCCACCGAATCCAATCCTAGACATGCATATAACGATTGCCACATCCACCGCTTCGTTGATAACTCACAGGGTTGTTTAGGAATTATTAAATCTTATGCTTTGTTTGTTGGGGTATGCTAACCCTAGGGTTCAACAATTCCTTATTCTAATAGTCTACGTTCCCAATTTACCCTTCTACCCCTATCATATATTGACAAAGAAAATAGATAGAATTACTTACAGGCGATTGGTGCGGAGACTCGGTGCCATGTCGTTCAAACCATAAACAGCTTCCCAAAACATTTCAATAAGGCCTACTAACAAAACATTTTGGGCCTTGGGCCCCTGACCGAAGTTTTGAACCTGCTCGATATTAAAATGTAACACCCAAACCCTACCCATGAGCCTGGCCGGATCTGGTATGTCACAGGGTAAAAACGCTTTTGAAAGATTTTGATGTATGGTGAAAATCATGAAAATATGTTAAAGTTATAAAATAGTGTTTGATAAAACTCGTAGGGTTTGATTTTCAAGAAATTATTTTAAAGTTTCTTTTTAAATCTTGGTTGTGTTGGAAGCCTTTGAAAACATTTGATCCTTCAAAATTTAAAGAACTTTAAAACCATGGTTGTCTTGGTAACTTTTGTCGCCTGATGGTAACATCTTTGAAAACCCGTAGTAAGTTATTAAATTCAAATGTTACTTTTAACCGATTTACTTAATATTTATAATTTCATTTGTAATACGGTATAAGTAAAATAAAACAACTAAATAAACATCCAAATAATAATTAGCGGCCTTATTACAACCCAAAATAAGAATTTAATAAATAAACAAACTTTAAACTGTACTAAATAAATCCAAATCCAAGGAATAAGCATGGCCCTCGAGTCCTCTTGGCTCTATCTCCGCGATCTACTCATCGCAAAATTATATGGGAAGGGTGAGTCACCAAGACTCGGTGTAAATCCCCACCAGAAATGTAACTCATACACAAATTATTAATAAACATGCAAATATGCAACCCCACTAAGCATCCGTACTCCTTTAACTACCCCGTGTGGTCAAAACCACCGTGGTCAAAACCACCGGTGACTAGAGTTACATATCAAGTGATGGGGCTAACCCATCGTGTGGTCAAAACCACGATGACCATAGGTCACAATTATCATAATGTGGTCAAAACCATCGTGGTACCAAACCACCGGGACTTAGTCACGATTTATCAACGGTGTGGTCAAAACCACCGTGACCAAGTCACAATTAACTGATGGGGCCAACCCATCTTGTGGTCAAAACCATCGTGACGATCTATAAAGATCACCCTCCACTCATTAATCCCACCATCATCATGCTTACATAACAAATATCATAATCCCATATATCATGCATTTATGTTAACATAGCGTTCAACAACATATGATGGCATACACATACATCATAGATCATGTAATAGGGGACTTACCCGAAACCATGCTCATGTCCACGAGCAAAACTACCACAATGATTAGAAAGGCAACAATATCGTCATGTTAACTAATAAAGTGTGTAGTGAATTTTACACACCTGTTACTAACGAAATTCCTAGATCCCGAAAATCCGATCTACTGTGCTAGATCCTCTGACCCTATATTCGGCCAACAACAAGATTAGTGCCATAGGCCTATTCGGCCCTAACAACTTAATATCAAAGGTTCATTTGCTACACTTACCTTAAGCGGATTTGGTTTCCAAACAAATCCCGAAAATGTCACTTGATTAAGACTCTGCTGAAATTCCTTAAACAACCCACAATAAAAATCGGTCACCACTTAAAATACATAACATGGCCTTTGGCCAAATGTCATAACCTACATACCATGCTCACCTTAAATCCCGAAAGACCTCTCAATTCCCCTTAACGCTGGCTTCCAAAAAGGGTTACAAATCCAAGACCTTGAATAGGTTTGGTCTTACAAAAATACAGTGTTAAGCCTCATGGTTTCGGCTAGCCAAAACAAGAATAAAAGATTTAAACCCATAGAGAGTCCTTACCACACTATTGAAATCGGCAGCACCTTAGTTAGGGAGAATTCGGCCTATGCCCTTTATAGTAGGGAATATTCGGCTAGCAACACCAATGGAAGGTGAAATCTTTAGTAGAAGGGAGGGTAGGTTCGGCCAAGAGGGAACAAAAGAAGAAAAGAAGAAAGGAATTTTTGAAGATTTTTGGGCAATGGCTAGAGAGAATTCGGCCAGCAACAAGAAAAGAAATAATGTTGATGAATTTTCGGCACTCCCTTGCTATATTCAAGCCGATTGTGGATGCCCCTAAGGTGTCCCAAATCCGGCCATCACCCCTCTCTTTTTGTGATAATTTCAGCTTTTAATTATCAAAAATAAAGCAAGATTTATCTTACATTTAATCTCCTAACCACCTCATCAAACAAATTAAATGAAAATAAACTACTAACACTTACTCTTCCAAATTAATTTTAGAGCAAAATTAAGCTTATCCTTATCAAATTAATCCAAAATCAGGCCATTAACTCACCTCTTCACGCCAAATAAGGCATCAAAAAAATAAAACCAACCTCTGACTTCTTTGGTTCGAACACAGACTGATGGAGGCAACCGCACCAACGCCTAACCATGCTACCAAGGCGTGTCTTTGTGACATAACCTCGTCACAAATTCTTTTAAGAGCTCCTTCGCTAGCTTCCCTTTGCTTTAACGCCTAAAAAAATAAAACACCCATTGCTTCTAGCGTGACTCGAACTTGAGTCCATCCGCCAAGACCCTTAAGTGGCGCCCAAGCCACTCCACCAAACCAACTTTCATGTCCATAACCTCACCATTTATTTTTAAGGCCTTCCTAGCCCATCACCGCAAATAAAAATAAAACTCCAAAATGCCACTCCAAAGACTCGAACCCAAGACTCATACCCATCGTCACCTCCAAGCTCTTAAGTGGCGATGAAAGCCACTTTGCCAAATTATCCTTGTGTCATGTTTCTCCGAAATTTCTCTTAACCCCTATCGACCTAGCTCCTTCTTTTAAACACTTAAAAAGAAATTTCAACCCTAAGTCCGACCTAGCTCGGGGTTATGACTAGACCCTAAAACATGCCTAGCAATCATATGATTCACTTCTTCAAGCACACACATGAGAAAAATAATTAAATTACAAACAACCCCTAATTCAGGATGTTACAAGACTGATAGTGGTCTGGTGGCTGTTGATTGTCTGATGGTGGTGGCCAACGATGGCAGACTATGGCAGGTGGTAGCTTGCAACGTTGTGGTGATGGCGATGACAACGATCCTGACGACGATGATGGCGATGTCAACTCTGGTGACACTGAAACTCCATGGTGATAATAGCAATTTGTGTTTTAGTTTTGGGTTAACAATTTTTTTAAATTATTAAATGAAATGAAATAAAAATAAATGTTAAGAAAAATAGGTCATTAAATTAATAGTCGCGTCGACCAATTGTTAAATATTTAACGATTTTGGACTTCAAAAAATAATTCGAATGATTACATTGTACAATTTCTTTAATTCGATGTGAAATTATTATATTTTATAATATTTTAATTATATTTAATAATAATTGTTCATTAATTACATGAAAACAATTTATTATAGGGTGACAAAAATTTGATTCGATTTGAAAAATTAAATTTTTTTCGAATTTCAAGTTAATCGAATCGAGTTATTCAATTTTTTTGAGTTAACTCGAATAAATAATTTTAGTTTTGAGTTTGAGGTAAGTTAAATTTTACAATTAGAATAACTCAAATAATTCAATAACATATTTATATAAATACCCTTTGGTCTCTATTAATTTTGAAAACGAGCAAATTGATTTTTCTCAACAAAAAATAAAAAATTCAATTTTTTTAAAATTTTTAAATATTTATAAAATTCTAAAACTTATATTTTAAAAATTCAAAAAATCTAAAGAATATATAAAAATTTAAAAAAATTCAAAACAAAATTTTGGGAGCTAAATAAATCAATTAATGATTTAATTTTATCATACTAAAGTATCCATTTTTTTCTTATTTTGCTTTGAAAAAGTTTTTAAATATACGTGGTTCAAATTTATGTGCTCTAACATGAAATTAGTTATAATGTAACAAGATTGTAATTTGAAACGTTTAATTTTTAGTTTAACTTGAATAATTTCACTCGATTTGACTAGACTTAAAACTCATTTTACTCGATTAAATTCAAAAAGTTTCAAATCAAATTAGATTGATAAAATAAGATTCATTAACTCGATTAACTCAATTTTTTACTAGATTCGAACGAACACTCACTCCTAGTTTCGTCTCCTCCCCATTATAAAATATTTTTCTACTGATTTTATGAAACAATTTTCTTAAATAATAAAAACGATTAAATGCTTATATGCATCTTGTACATGATGTAGAAAGCTAGTTGAAGTAAAAAAAAAAAAAAAACTGTTGACTAAAGTTATTCAAATTTGGCCAAAAAAAAAAATAGTCAAAGGATTCAAAATTAATTTTAAAGATATTAGTCACACACCTAGGTGAAAAGCTAAAATATAAAATATTAAAAATGAGAAAACAAATATATAAAATGAGTAGTTTTTATTTTTCAAAAAAAGAGAGTTGTTTTTATAAATGAAATAATTTTATATTTTCTATGTATGTTAAAATTTAATAAAGATTTTTTTTGTTGTATTGGAAGTGTAACACCCCTAACCCATATCTGTTGCCGGAACAGGGTTTCGGAGCGTTACCGAAACATTTAGAACATTATTGATTAATTCAGGCAAGTTACAATTCATTCACCGAGGTCATTAATAATGTCCCTTAAATGGACCCTCGAGGCCCAATACGAGCATTAGAATCAAGTCGGGACTGAACCGAGAACTCAGGGAATTTTTTGCAAAATTCCAAAATTTTCCAAGGTGCAGGGCTCACACGCCCGTGTGGTCCAAGGGACACGTCCGTGCTGCAGGCCGTGTTCAAAACTAGGTAGCTCTCTGACTTGTGCCACACGGCTATGCCACACACCCGTGTGCGAGGTCATGTGGTTAATTAATTCAATTTGAATTAGGTGCAGGTTTTACACGACCAAGACACACGCCCGTGTTCTAGGCCGTGTGGCACACACGACTAAGACACAGGCCCGTGTCTTTGCCAGTGTGCTCAATTTTGAGCATTCTGTTCCTCAAAATTAAGGTGTAGGGGACACACGACCTAAGCACATATGATAAACCGTAAAAGTAACATATTTTAAGCCTAGATTTAGCATGCTTTTGGATGATTTAAACCTTGAATTATGTAATTTGGTGCTCTTAATCCTTCGTTTTCATGTTTTATACTCAGAAGAACACCGGATGATGAAAAGAATAGAAAGTGGGCCCAAAATGGAGTAAATGGGCCATATCACGAAATCCACACGGCCTGCGCCCAAGACCACACGGCCGTGCCGCATTCAACAGCTTCGAACACGGCCTGGCCACAACTTACACGGGCGTGTACCATAGGCTTGTCCTTGCCACGGCCAAGAGGAGTTTTACTTTGATTTGGATAGTTGGAGGCAAAGAAACATATTCCAAAGCCTATTCAAACACCTTAGTAGGAATTCCACTCAGATTAGGATACTTAGGTGCCAAGTAAGGCATCTCAAAGCTTATATAAACACTCTAGGGGGAAACTTAAGTGGGGAGTTCGGCAGAAGCCTTTTGCCAGGGCTTTTGTTGCGGGCGATTAGCTAGGCTAAGGAGCCTAGCCAGAAAGGCCAGATTTGTGGGAATCACTCGAAGATAGACAGTTGATCCATCTCAAGAACCCAAATTCTACTCAAGACGGTAGATTTCTCCTTCAATTTCTTTAGGGAGTTTTAAGGATTTCTTATGTTTTGTTTTATCATTTCTTCTAAGATGTTTTCTTTTATTGTTATGAACTAAGCCCTTCAGATACCTGAAGGGGATGAAACCTAAGACGAATCTTGTTATTGTTTTTTGAACTATATGATAAATACTTGATTTGTTCTTAATTATGTGAGCTCAATTCTTGTGTTATTATTTCCGGGATATTGATTCAAGTTGAATGTGCTTAGGTGATGGAGCAAAAGTCCCTACCTAAGAGTAGATCTAGCATAATAGGGTGACGAGATTTTGTTGGATTAGGGTGAAACCTAATATGGGAGTCCATAGATCGAGTTAATGCGATTCTAGGGGTTTAATTAGAAAGAGATTTCAATTAATCAACCTAGGGTTAGACGTTATTAGCCTTGAGAGAGGGTTTAATATTAATTAGGCAATCCTACGGATCAAGTCAAGTGAATAAATCGTCTGGTTCAATTTTAGATAACAAGTGAAGTCTAGGTGGATTCTTCCTAAGGGTATCGTCTTAGTCAACTGAGTTTTCCTAAAGTTATTTCTTCAATTCATTCTTTTTGTCTTTGAATCTTAGCTTAGTAATAAGTAAGTTTTAGATTAAACAACCAATCACTTAATATTTAGGCTAAATAATAGAAAGAAGGTTAGTATTAGTACTTTTAGTTCCTTTGGGTTCGACAATCCGATCTTGCCTAAGCTATACTACTGTTTGATAGGTGCACTTGCCTTAAGTCATTGTCAAAGTTAGTTTCCAGATTCGATCATTCTCTTTATAAATTTTAAAACTCGACAAAACAACGATCAAGTTTTTGGAGCCTTGTCGGGGAACTAAAATATTAAGAAAGCTCAATTTTTATTACTTTAGCCATTTTTTTATTAGTGCAATTTATTTTTTATTATCTTTATTTTTATTTTACTTTTCTAATTTTTATTTTATTTGCTTTTGATAGATAATTTTAGTTTATAGAGGAGATGACACTGAATAACTATCAGTGGCAAATTATGAGGACAAACCCAACAAAAGTCGCCAGTGTCTTCAACCTCGACCTAGTAACCATGCTATCAAACTAGGTAGAGCGTTTAAATAAAAAGATTGATAGTTTGTGTTCTTCGCAGGTACATCTAGTGATGTAGTGTGAAACAAGTAGAGGTGTGGTGAATCCTGAGTACCCACCCTACGGATATGGCATGGAAAACGAGCAAGCTCACTATACGGGTAACAATTTTAAATTTCAAAATAACCCTTATAGTAATACTTATAATCCAGGTTAGAGGAACCACCTCAATTTCTTGTGGGGGGTCAAGGTAATCAGAGACAACAACCCTCCCGAACTTCCAACAACAACCCTACCCACAGGAATAGGAGCCGAACCTTGAGGAGATGCTGACAAAATTCATCGCGGTGACAGAAAATCATTTCTAAAACACCGAAATAGGACTCAAAAATTAGGAAGCATCGATCCAAAGGATAAAGAACCAACTAGGTCAGCTTGTTAAGCTGATCTCAGAACTACCACAAGGAAGTTTGCCAAGGAACACTGAAACTAACCCTAAAGAGCAAATTCAAGCCACAACTATTTACGATAATGAAGGGTTAAATGAACTAGAATAAATGCAAGAAAACGTGGCAGATAAGGTTAAGGTTGAGGTAAGCCATGATATACCAAAATCGGTAATTACAGAATACCAAGTTCGTGTGTCATACCCCAATGCGATAAAGAAAGACCACACAGAGGAACAATTCAGTAAGTGTCCTAAACTTCCAAAGAAATTTCATATTAACTTGCTGTTTCTTGAAGCTCTTTCACAGATGCTAGATCCTAGACCTCGTGTCGATAAAGAAGAAATTCATGAGGAACGAAGGCTTTGGATCGGTGAACTAGACGAGTGGAAGACACACTTCAAAGAGAAACTAAAAATACATGAAGCAAAAATGAGGCAACTCCATGACGAACTTAATGATGGGACAACCCATCTTAAGATAGTCAGGTACTCACAATCTTCCCAGATGGAACAGTCGAGGTAACTAATCCTAAATTCAGCACTTTTGAGGTAAACACTACTCGATGTAAACTTTATATCAAAAACCGAGTTGATTGCATGAGTAAGGATTTTCACCTCCTCAAACCACCATGACCATACAAATAATAGGTAAGTCTAGCTCAAGACTTTAAACGACCGCTTCTCGGGAGGCAACCCGAGCACTAACTCTACTAATTAGTTTCATTTTAGTTCTTTTCGTATTTAGGTGTAGGTTTCCATACCCACATGGCCTTGCACATGGCCATGTGGAAGAAAAAAAATTTCCCAAAACACGGGCCGCATCTCTATTTAAACCTCCTTCTTCCTTTTTCCATTCCAGTTATCTTCTTTTTTTTTTCATCTTCTGTTATTTACTTTTATTTTTATTTTTATTTTCTTCTTATTCTTCATACCTTTTAGATTTAGCTTAGGATTCAATAAATTTAGGCCGGCTACTTCGAGGATTCAATTTCAATTGGTTTGAGGCGCTCCCCAACATTCACTTCAGCCCAATCCTATCCGGTTTCTTTTCATTGACTCCATCCAAAATTCAAGAAGTTTCACTTCTCTCCCTATCTTATGATTTTACTATTATTTTGATATTATCTATCTTCGTACATTGAGGGCAATGCACATCTTAAGTGTGGGGGTGTTAACTATAGTATTATTTGAAAATCCCTGAATTAAGCATTGTTCTAAAAGTAATTCTCTCGTATTATTAATTAGGATGAAATTTCTGTTGATTTATGATTTTTATTGATATGTTTTAGATTAAGTCATTGATAATTGTGCATTGATGATTAAATTTTAAAGATACTAGAGAGTCAAGCATGATAAGTCTATTTTTCAAGAATAAAAAAAAATTCTAGGTTGTTGAACTGAATCTGAATATTACCTTGAAGTTTGAAATTTATGAGATTGATGTCAAAAACCCATAATTTTTGTGAGACTTTGAGCTTTTTAGAGCATATATTCTTTTTCGTGCTCACTTTATTGATTATGAGTGTGTCAACATTGAATTGTTATTCTAGAACTTGCCTCGATTATACATGTCGAGACCACATTATTGATTTGATATACTAAGATGATAAAGGCACCTAGGTTTTAACCCACTCACTCCACTAAAAAGCCTACCTATATAATTAACCCCTAGTGAACCCCTTTGATCCTAACAAACCTTTTTATTGACTCACCCACTAATATTACCCCAAAACCCTTTGTATTTGTTATCACCATTCCTTTTTACTATCCTTATATCGAGATTTGATTTGATCGGTTGCCTAATTATTTTTTATTTATTAGTAAATTCATCCTTTGACTTGTTCTTAAAAAAATAGAAGTATATTCAGTATTAGTATCATAAAAAGTGAGCTTGTACAGGGAAGTTTCAATTATTTTAGAAGAAGCTCGAATTATTAGTTTCAAAGTTTCAATTTGATGTAATTTTCTAGTTCATTGTTTCTAGTTAGGTACTTTGTCAATTCAATCTCGATTTTAACCTTCTAATTCAACCTTTATCCACACCTCTAACCTAAGCCCTGTTACAACCCTGATTAAAGACCTTTTGATCTGTGCATCATCTCATATAATAGTGGTGGAGATTTGATTTTCAGGCAAGCCTATGGGATTAACTTTTTAGGTTCGAATTTTGAGTGCTTTTTCCTAAACCTTAAACACTTTCAGTGCTTTGAGTGAATCTTTAGCGAGGATGTCAATCCTTGTCGGTTTTGAACTAAAGGTAATTATTTAGATAAGGGGAGACACCTATGTTTTTCGTGCTTCAATTGTATGACTTACATTGTTTGAATCTTTAAGATTCTTTGAGTTAAATTATCCATATATGAATGATAAACCATAAAAGTAACATATTCTAGGCCCACATTTAGTATGCTTTTGGATGATTTAACCCTTGATTTATGTAAAAAGGTGCTTTTAATCCTTTCTTTTCATGTTTATACTCAGGAAAGCACCCGAGGACGAAAAGAACTAGAAACGGGCTTAAAACGCACCAATTTGGGCCAAAGAGGAAATTGACACGGCCTGGACTTCAAGCCACATGGTCGTGCCTCGACAATTAACTAAGACACGGCCATGCCACGATTTATACGGCCGTGCCCCAATCCACAGAATCAAGACACGACCTGAAAATGATTTACACGGGCGTGTGCCATGGCCGTGCCCCTGCCGTGGGAGAGAGCAATTTCACTCAAATTTGGATACTTTGAGCCAAAGAAACATATTCCAAAGTGTATTCAAACACCGAGTAAGAAGCAGACTTGAATTAGGACACTTAGAGGCCAAGTAAAGCATTCGAATGGCCTATATAGACACCCTAAGTGTATCCAGAAAGGGGGTAGTGAGCTAGGCCAAAGAGCCAAAGCCAGAGCAGTCAATTCAGGGAATTACTCGAAGATAGATAGTTGATCCATCTCAAGAAGCCAGAATTCTACTCAAGAAGGCGGATCTCTCCTTCAATTCTTTTAGGGGGTTTTAGGGATTTCTTATGTTTTGTTTTATCTTTTCTCTTGAGATATTTTATTTTAAAGTTATGAACTAAACACTTCAGATACCTGAAGGGGATGAAAGCTAGATGAATCTTGTTATTGTTTTCTGAATTATATGATAAATACTTAGTTTGTTCTTAATTGTGCATGCTTAATCCAAATTCTGATGTGCTTAGGTAGAGGAGGAATTGACCCTGCCTAAGAGTAGATTTAGCATAATTAAGCGGAGTTGATCGCACGCCTAGAGATAGGGTGACGAGATTTTTCTAGATTAGGGTGAAACCTAATATGGGAATCCATAGATCGATTTACTGCTATTCTAGGGGGTTATTATAAGAGAATGAAAGTTCCACTAATTAACCTAGGGTTAGACGTTATTCGCCTCGAGAGAGGGTTTAATATACGTTAGAGAGTCTCACAGATCAAACTAAGTGAATAAATCATATGGTTCAGTATTAGATAACAAGTGAAGTCTAGGTGGATTCTTCCTGAGGGTATCGTCGTGATCAACTGAATTTTTCATCAAGTTATTTCGAAATTCATTCTCTTTTGTCTTTGATTCTTTAGTTTAGTAGTCGTTAAATCAGATTAAATCAACCAATCACTCCATATTTTAGGCTAAATAATAAAAAAAAAGTGAGTATTAGTACTTTTAGTTCCTTTGGGTTTGATAATCCGATCTTACCTAAGCTATACTACTGTTCGATAGGTACACTTGCCTTTAATCATTGTCAAAGTTAGTCTCAAGGTTTGATCTCATTCATTATAAATTTTAAAACTCGATAGACATACGATCAAGTTTTTAGTGCCGTTGCCGGGGAACTAGAAGGAACCCGACAGGACCATTAGTATACGATAGTGAAATTGAAGCACCGCTTCGAAAAAATCGCAGAGAAATTAGGCGAGCCCAAAATTATACGGAAGAAGAACGAGAAGACAGATCCAATCCTACTGAAGGGATAAATGAGAATAATCCACCACGAGATGTGGAAGAAAACAATGCTCCTCGTACTATGTATGATTATGCTAAACCTCATTTAATAGGAGCTGAATCTAGTATTGTTAGGCCTGCTATAACCGCTAATAATTTTGAATTAAAGCTTAACACAATACAAATGATTCAACAATTTGTTCAATTTGATGGTTTACAGGACGAAGACCCGAACACTCATATAGCTTTGTAGAGTTCTGTGATACTTTCAAAATAAATGGCGTTTCTGATGATGCCATTCGTCTTTGGTTATTCCCCTTTTCATTAAGGAATAAAGCCAAACAGTGGTTGAACTCGTTACCACGAGGGTCAATCACTACATGGGAACAAATGATCAAAATATTTTATTAAAATATTTCCCACCGGCCAAAATGGCCAAATTACGGAATGATATCTCTTCTTTTGTGCAGATGGATTTGGAGACGTTATACGATGCATGTGAGAGATACAAGGATCTCTTGAGGAGATGTCCACACCACGGATTACCTTTGTGGCTTTAGGTCCAAACTTTTTACAATGGTGTAAATCCCTCAACACGGTAATTAATTGATTCAGCCACCGGTGGAACTTTAAATAATAAAACTCTTGAAGTAGCTTACGAGTTCATTGAAGAGATGTCACTGAATAACTATCAGTGGAAAGTTACAAAGGACAAAATCGATAAAATCAGCCAGTGTTTATAACCTTGATGTAGTGACCATGCTATCAACACAGGTAGAGATGATGAATAAAAAGCTTGATAGTTTGTGTTCTTCGCAGGTACATCCAGTCATGCAGTGCAGCGCAAGTGGAACTGTGGCAAATCCTGAGTACCCACCCTACCAACCAGACGTAGAGAGTGAACAGATAAACTACATAGGTAATAATTTTCAATCCAATAATAATCCTTATAGTAATAACTACAATTCAGGTTAGAGGAACCACCCAAATTTTTCATGGGGAGGCCAAGGAAATCAGGGAAATCAAAGACAGCAACCTTCTCCAAATTTCCAAAATCAGCCATATCCGCAAGAGAAGAAGCCAAACCTCAAAGAGTTGCTGAAAAATTCACATTAGCATAGAAAAGTGCTTTCAAGAAACTGAGAAAACAATTAAAATAACGGGAGTCAATTCGGGAACTTACTAAGTCAGTTAAGGAAGCCACTAATGCAATTGAACAACTCGCAAAGCTAATGTCAGAACGACCACTAGGATGTCTACCAAGTAACACCAAGATTAACCCAAAGGAGCAAATTCAAGCCATCTCAGCTCAAGACAATAAAGGGTTAGAGGAACCCATTCCAATACAAGAAAATAAGGTAGACGAAGGTAAGGTAGAGGTAACATAAGAAAAGACAAAACCAGTAATTAAGGAGTACCAACCTCGCATACCTTATCTCAAAGCGATATCAGAAGAATAGTTTGGAAAGTTTCTTAAACTCTTAAAGAAATTACATATTAACCTACCCCTTCTTGAAGCTCTTTTTTAGATGCTAGACTAGAGGAAATTTTTAAAATAGCTCTTAACTAACAAACGCAAATTAGACGAAGAGCACCACGTGGAATTAAACGCAGCATGCTTAGCAATGTTAGAGAATAGACTACCACGAAAGCTAAAAGATCCAGGGAGTTTTACAATTCCATGTTTAATTGGTAGGTTAGCTATTGGTAATGCGTTAGCTGATTTAGGGGCAAGCATAAATGTCATGCCTTATACATTATTTAAACAACTAGGTCTAGGGAAGCCCAAACAAACTAGGATGAGTGTACAATTAGCTGATAAACTATTAGAATTCCTAAGGGTATTATCGAAGATGTTCATGTCAAAATCGATAAATTTGTTTTCCTAGTAGATTTTGTTGTTTTAGATATGGATGAGGATAATACAATCCCCTTAATTTTAGGAAGACCTTTTCTTGCAACTACCAAGACTAAAATTGATGTTGCCACAGGAGAACTCATACTTTGTGTAGGTAATGAATCATTCAGTCTTCAAGCTCTTGACTCGGCCAGGACAACAATCGATGAAGGTAAGAAAATGAATGCAGATGATAATCAAATTGTTCAACCTTTATCGCAGGAAGCACTACAAAGGCACAACCCTGAGCCGACTCACAGATCCTAAAGCGACAAAGAAGAATCACACAAGGAACAAGACCTTAGGATCGATAATTTAGAAGAGCAGAGGACACAAGTCAAAGAACAACTAGACCCACACGAAGTAACACCAAAAGAACCACTAGAAGAACTCGTAAGAACATCAAATCACTTCAAAATAGGAGAATAGGTGCTGCTCGACAAAGTCGATCCTCACATCATCACAACAGACCTGAACGTAAGCAAGGAAATTCCTCTTAAGGTACACGATATCTTCCCCCTTGGAACAATCAAGGTAAGTAATCCAACATTTGGCACTTTTAAGGTAAACGCTTCTTGACTTGAACCTTATCAAGAAAATAAAATTTTAAGCAAGAGAGAAGATATTCAAACCTTTAAACCTCTCTAATTTTTCTAATTCGAGGAAAGTCCAGCTTAAGACTATAAACGAGCTCTTATCGGGAGGCAACCCGAGTACTAACATGATTTACTTTCAAATTTATTTCAGTTTCTTTCCCTTCCTTCTTTATTTCCTTTTAAACTAACCGGAAGTGTAGAACTTCAAGGCTACATGGCCTTATACACGATCGTATCCATGACCGTGTGGACCACTAGAACCACCATACTGACACAACAGAGGCCATACGAATCAGTCCCAACCACCCCACGACGTCACGGATCCAACCACTCCCCTACGGGCACTAGTAAATTGGCACAGCCGTGCTCCACAATCGTGTGAAGCCACTAACTTATCAGACACGGGACAAACATGCCCATGCCACCCAACCAGGCCAACACACTTCCTTTTCAGGAACGGGCGTGGCACTTGGAAAACGGGCGTGGGTGAGGAAACACGCCTAGACACACGGCCGTGCAATGCGGTCGTGTAATTCAACACACCCTTGGTCCACAGGCGTGGGAACGTGCTAGATTTGAGACCCTATTTAAACCCCAGAGCCCTACTCCTTCTCCTCTCATTCTTTCTTCCTTCCTTTTCTTTCAAAAAAATTATCTTATTCCTTTAAGAAAAGTGTTCAGACCCTTGAGCTACACAAAGAAAATGCCAAAGAAGCGAAAGATTCCAATCACAGTCTCCTCAATGGAGACACTACACATAAGTTCATGCCGACCGCTTCATCCAAACACCAAGCCAAGGGTCTTTGAGACCTTTTCGATTTTATTTTCTTTTCTCTTTTGCTTCAATTTCCTTTCATTTGACTCTATTATGCTTAATCTAGTTTATTTGGTTTTAATTTCTTTGTTTTAGGTTCTAAAGGCTGCTTGGAAATCACGCACCACAACCTTAGAGGTTACACCCACCTTGCGAACCATCCAACAGTAAGGACTCCTTAGTCCATTAGTCTTTTCTTTCAATTTCAATTTTCTTCTTAGTCTCCTTCTCTTTATTTCCTTTGTCTTTAATTATAGTATTAATATATTATTAGTGTTTCTTTAGATTTCTTGGCTATATCTTTATAGGTTACCTAATTTCTTTATCTAGCACAAAGATCATCGATAGACAACCCACCAGGCCCATAGAAAATGCCACCACCGCCTCCTCCACCTACTTTCTACCACCAAAGACGCCAACTCCCGGAATCATCCAAAATTCAGGAAGAGTTACTTCTCCCATTCTCTTTTGATTATTTTATCACACAATTGTTATTATCTATCTTTGTACATTGAGGGCAATGTACATCTTAAGTGTGGGGGGTAAAAGTACCTAACTTTTTGCATGATTCTAAAAATCCTGAATTTTAGTCTTGTTCTAAGTAATTTTCTCATATTATTAATTAGGATGAAATTTCTGATGATTTATGATTTTTATTGTTATGTTTTTGAGTAAGTCATTGATAATTGTGCATTGATGATTTATACTTGAAGAATACTAGAGAATCAAGCATGATAAGCCTATTTTTCAAGGCTAAAAAATTCCCTAGGTTGTTGAACTGAATTTGAATATTACTTTGAAGTTTGAAATTTACAGGATTGATGTCAAATACCCATAATTTTTGTGAGATTTGAGCCTTATAGAGCATATATTCTTTTTCATGCTCACTTTATTGATTATGAGTGTGTCAACACTAAACTGTTATTCTATAACTTGCCTAGATTATACATATCGAGACCACATTAATGATAGGTTTTAACCCATTCACTCCACTAAAAATCTTACCTTCACAAATTAACCCTTAGTGAACCCATTTGATCCTAGCAACCCTTTTATTGATTTACCCGCTAAATTTTAACCCAAAACCCTTTGTATTTGTTATCATCATTCTTTTTGACTACCTTTCTATCGAGAATTGATTTGATTAGTTACCGAATTAGTTTATATTAGTTGATAAAGTTCTTTCTTTATTATGTATTTACTTAGTTTGTTCTTAAAAAAAACCAAAATATATTCAAGCATCAGTATATGATTAAAGGAGCTTATGCTTTTAAATTCCAATTGTTGAAGAAAAGCTCATATTAAAAGTATTATCAATAGTAGTATTACTAGTTTCAAAGCAATTAGTTATTTTCTAGTTCATTATTCTTGTTAGGTAATTGGTCAGGTCAATCTCAATTTCAAACTTTCTAATTTAGCCTTTATCCACACCTTTAACCTAAGCCCCGCTTCAACCCTGTCAAAGACCTTTTGATTAGTGTATCATCTCATATTACAGTGGTGGAGATTTGATTTTCAGGCAAGCCTATGGTATTAACTTTTCAAGTTTGACTTATGAGTGCTTTTTCTTGAAACTTAAACACTTCGAGTGCTTTGAGTGAATCATTAGTTAGGATGTCAATCCTTGTTGGTTTTGAATTAAAGGTAATTATTTAGTTGAGGGGAGACGCCTATGTTTTCGAGCTACAAACTATACGGCTTAGAATTGTTTGAATCTTTAGGAGTCTTTGAGCTAAATTATCCATGTATAAATTATCTATGAATTATGATGAGGCATTGTTGATAGGAATTGTGAATTATGGGAAGCTCTTTTAATTGTAAGTTGAGAATTTTTCTTGAGGACAAGCAAAAGCTTAAGTGTAGGGGTATTTGATAAACCGTAAATGTAACATATTCTAGGCCTACATTTAGTATGCTTTTGGATGATTTAGCCCTTGATTTATGTAAAAAGGTGCTTTTAATCCTTTCTTTTCATGTTTATACTCAGGAAAGCACCCGAGGATGAAAAGAACAAGAAATAGGCTTAAAACGGGCCAATTTGGGCCAAAGAGGAAATCGACATGGCCTGGACTTCAAGCCACACGGCCGTGCCTCGATAATTAACTAGGACATGGCCATGCCATGATTTACATGGTCGTGCCCCAATCGATGTAATCGAGACACTACCGAAAACAATTTACACTCAAGCGTGTGCCATAGCCGTGTTCCTCGCCATGAGAGAGCAATTTCACTCAGATTTGGATACTTTGAGCCAAAGAAACATATTCCAAAGTGTATTCAAACACTGAGTAAGAAGCTTACTTAAATTAGGACACTTAGAGGCCAAGTAAAGCATTCCAAGAGCCTATATAAACACCCTACGTGTATCTTGAAAGGGGCGGTGAGCTAGGCCAAAGAGCCAAAGCTAGAGCAGTCAATTCAGGGAATTACTCGAAGATAGCTAGTTGATCCATCTCAAGAAGCTGGAATTCTACTCAAGACGACAGATCTCTCCTTCAATTCTTTCAGGGGGTTTTAGGAATTTCTTATGTTTTGTTTTATCTTTTCTCTTGAGATGTTTTATTTTAAAGTTATGAAGTAAACCCTTTAGATACCTGAAGGGAATGAAACCTAGATGAATCTTGTTATTATTTTCTGAATTATATGATAAATAATTAGTTTGTTTTTAATTGTGCATGCTGAATTCAAATTCTGATGTGCTTAGGTGGAGGAGGAATAGACCCTGCCTAAGAGTAGATCTAGCATAATTAAGCGGAGTTGATTGCACGCCTAGAGATAGGGTGACTAGATTTTGCCAGATTAAGGTAAAACCTAATATGGGAATCCATAAATCGATTTACTGCCATTTTAGGGGGTTATTATAAGAGAACGAGAGTTCCAATAATTAACCTAGGGTTAGATGTTATTCGCCTCGAGAGAGGGTTTAATATACGTTAAGGAGTCTTACAGATCAAACTAAGTGAATAAATCGTATGGTTCAGTGTTAGATAACAAGTGAAGTCTAGGTGGATTCTTCCTGAGGGTATCGTCGTGATCAACTGAGTTTTTCATCAAGTTATTTCCAAATTTATTCTCTTTTGTCTTTGAGTCTTTAGTTTAGTAGTCGTTAAATTAGATTAAATCAACCAATCACTCCATATTTTAGGATAAATACTAAAAAAAAAGTGACTATTAGTACTTTTAGTTCCTTTGGGTTCGATAATTCGGTCTTGCCTAAGCTATACTACTGTTCAATAGGTACACTTGCCTTTAATCGTTGTCCGAGTTAGTCTTAAGGTTCGATCTCATTCACTATAAATTTTAAAACTCGATAGACACACGATCAATAAATTATCTATGAATTATGATGAGTCATTGTT
Source organism: Gossypium rotundifolium (assembly GCA_025506655.1). NCBI lineage: Eukaryota > Viridiplantae > Streptophyta > Magnoliopsida > Malvales > Malvaceae > Gossypium > Gossypium rotundifolium. The sequence continues at coordinate 54,641,530 of CP106728.1, forward strand.
GATAGGAATTATGAATTGGGGAAAGTTTATTTTAATTGTAAGTTGAAAATTTTGCTTGAGGACAAGCAAAAGCTTAAGTGTAGGGGCATTTGATAAACCGTAAAAGTAACATATTTTAAGCCCACATTTAGCATGCTTTTGGATGATTTAAGCCTTGAATTATGTAATTTGGTGATCTTAATCCTTCATTTTCATGTTTTATACTTAGAAGAACATCGGATGATGAAAGAATAGAAAACGGGCCCAAAATGGAATAAATGGGCCATATCATAAAATCCACATGGCCTAGGCCCAAGACCACACGATGTGCCTCATTCAACAGCTTCGAACACGGCCTGGCCATGACTTACATGGGCGTGTGCCATGGGCGTGTCCCTGCCGCCGCCAAGAGGAGTTTTACTTGGATTTGGATACTTGGAGGCAAAGAAACACATTCCAAAGGCTATTCAAACACCCTAGTAGGAATTCCATTTAGAGTAGGATACTTAAGGGCCAGGTAAGGCATCTCAAAGCTTATATAAACACTCTAGGGGCAACTTAAGCGGGAGTTCGGCAGAAGCCTTCTGCTAGGGCTTTTGTTGCGGGCGGTTAGCTAGGCCAAGGAGTTGAGCCAGAAAGGCCAGATTTGTGGGAATCACTCGAATATAGCTAGTTGATCCATCTCAAGAAGCCAGAATTCTACTCAAGACGGCAGATTTCTCCTTCGATTCCTTTAGGGAGTTTTAGGGATTTCTTATGTTTTGTTTTATCTTTTTTTCTAAGATGTTTTCTAAGATGTTGACTAAGCCCTAAGACGGATCTTGTTATTATTTTCTGAACTATATGATAAATACTTGATTTGTTCTTAATTATGTGAGCTTAATTCTTGTGTTAATATTTCTGGGATATTGATTCAAGTTGAATGTGCTTTGGTGGTGGAGCAAAAGTCCTTGCCTAAGAGTAGATATAGCATAATTAAGTGGAGTTGATCGCGTGCCTAGAGATAGGGTGACGAGATTTTATCGGATTAGGGTGAAACCTAATATGGGAGTCCATAGATCGATTTAATGTGATTCTAGGGGTTTTAATTAGAAAGAGATTTCAATTAATCAACCTAGGGTTAGATGTTATTCACCTCTAGAGAGGGTGTAATATAAATTAGGGAATCCTATGGATCAAGTCAAGTGAATAAATCGTCTGGTTTAGTATTAGATAACAAGTGAAGTCTAGGTGGATTCTTCCTAATGTATCGTCTTAGTCAACTAAGTTTTCCTAAAGTTATTTCTTCAATTCATTCTTTTTGTCTTTGAATCTTAGCTTAGTAATCAGTAAGTTTTAGATTAAACAACTAATCACTTAATATTTAGGTTAAATAATAGAAAGAAGGCTAGTATTAGTACTTTTAGTCCCGTTGGGTTTGACAATCCGGTCTTGCCTAAGCTATACTACTATTTGATAGGTGCACTTGCCTTAAGTCGTTGTTAGAGTTAGTTTCCAGGTTCGATCATTCTCTTTGTAAATTTTAAAACTTGACAAAACAACGATCAACATGCCCATTTTACTGTGTCGTGTCACACATGGTCTAGACACACGCCCGTGTGTCTTCCCGTGTGGACAAAATAAAGCCATTTCTAGCTTTATTTCTCACCCAAAATTTCACCCATGACCTGCACTTGAATCACACATACAAATACCAACCATTTCAAGCATTCAAGAAAAGCAAACTCTATCATTCAACATGATATATCATCACAAGCATTAATGTTTATAATCTTACTCTTTAATAATCCTACTTTTTTCCCCTTTCTTAATCAAAAACTATATAGTACTTATGTTATCACCATAATGTGAACTAAAATACATATATACATGTACCAAAATATAACCATCACTAGCCATTCCAATGGCTAGATTACAATAATCATTTGGATTTTCATGCCAATATGTCCAACATAACCAATACATGCCATTGCAACCATAATTGGTTTGCCATATATATAGATTGGCATAGGCTGATGTGTAACATCCCTTACCCATTTTCGATGCCAAAATAGGGTACGAGGCACTACCAGACTTATACACAAGCAATTATGCAAAACCGAGACATGACTTTCCACTCAAAATTAAAACTTTTCATAACACCTATTAAACAAGCCAACGAGGCCTATATCCTCCTTTAGGAACGATTTAGGATTAAATCGAACTATCAAAAAGATCTTTAGAAAGACTTAGAAAATTTTCATCTAACAGTCAACATGCCCCTGTGGAGAAAATACACGCCCATGTGGAAATTTCACATGCTCGTGTTCCATACCCGTGTAGATTTATTTCTCATTTTGAACTTATAGGGGTTTTCACACGGCCGGACACACATCGTGTCCATGGCTCGTGTCCCTCACACGGCCATGACACGCTCATGTGCAAAAACCTTAGCATTCTATTTCTAACGTCATCATCCTATTAAGGTCACATGGCCAAGGCACACATCCATGTCCTTAGACCGTGTGGCAAATTAAATTCCTAAATTCAGGTGCAGACTTCACATGGCTCGGGCACATGCCTATGTCTTAGGCCGTGTCTCCTACATGGTTGAGACACACGGCCGTGTCTCTACCCGTGTGGTTACTACTGAGCATACTGACTTGCCAACTTAGCATGCAGGGGGACACACGCCTAACTACGCTCCCATGGGGCAGACCGTGTGTCGCACATGGCCTAGAAACACGCCCGTGTGCCTACCCATGTGGAGAAGAACAAAGCTATTTGCCAAGCACTTTCTGCCACCCCACTTATACCATATAAACCATATCAAGCAACCAACTTATTCATGCATAAATACCCAATTAAACAACCATCCAACTTGTACATTCATGAATATCCTCATCATTTCATAGATTAATAAGGAAGAGCCATCATCTATGGCCTTATACAAAAGAATTCATCCTCTAATGAGCCAACACACTTGGCCAAAACAATATGACAATTCAACTAAATCTAAGTCCCTATACATGCCATACACAAAATGCAAAATCTAACTATACCAAAATGTGTGGATAGTGTGGCTGATCCTTCGACTATCTCTGTATCCCGAGCTGGCTCTTCGACATTATAAAACAAGGGAAAAGAGAAGAAAGTTAGCTTTAAGCTTAGTAAGTATATATGTAAACAATAAGCATCAAACCACATATTTATCAATAAAAAACATTACATACTAAGTAAAAACAATTCATATCCTCATCATCATGCTTACTCATTTCAAACCTTACTACATCCCATATCATAAAACATTGCTCTCATTTACTTGCACTTATACCATGCACTTATCATCACAAAGGCACATGTAATTTCTCTTAAACAAATTTATCGATGAACACTTCAAGTAATGTTAGTTACTCGGTGGTTTCGCCACAGCCCACCATTTAATAATTGACAAGGTGGTATCGCACACAACCCACCAATAATTACATGTCGACGGTGGTATCGCACACAACCCATCGTTAATAAATAACAAGGTGGTATCATACACAACCCACTAATAATTACATGTCTATAGTAGTATCGCATACAGCCACCATTAATCACATGTTTACGGATATTTATCCGCACCTATTTTCCTATTCCTAAGGTTCATTCAAGAATTTCTTCACTTTCTATCATTTTTAAAAGTTCTTAACAATAATCATTCGCATTCACACAATGCATTAATGATAAACCATAATATACACATTATTTAATCCTACATTTAGTATGTTTTGGGATGATTTATCCCTTTAATTATGGAATTTGGTGCTCTTAATCCTTTATTTTCATGTTTTATACTCAAGAGAGCACCGGAGGATTAAAAGAAAGAGAAACGGGTTGAAAATGGAGTAAATAGGCTAAATTACAAAATCGACATGGCCTGGGCCCAAGACCACACAGTTGTGCCCCATTAATAGACCCGACCATGACCTAGCCTCGATTTACATGGGCGTGTGCCATGGGCGTGTCCTCGCTTGACTTATTTGAATTTTATTCGAAATAGGGTACTTAGAGGCAAAGAAGCCAATCCAAAAGCCTATATACACACCCTAGAGGACAACCTTTAAGGGGCATTCAGCTAGGCCAAGGAGCCAAGCCAGAGGGGCCAAATTGTAGGATTCACTCGAAAAAAGCCAGTTGATTCATCTCAAGAAGCCAGAATCATACTCAAGACTGAGGATCTCTCCTACAATTCCTTCAGGGGTTTTATGGTTTTCTTTATGTTTTGTTTTATATTTTCTTCTTAAATGTATTGTTTTATAATTATGAAGTAAACCACTCAAATACCTGAGGGGATGAAACCTAAGATGGATTTTGTTATTGTTTTCTGAGATGTATGATAAATACTTGATTTGTTCTTAACTATGTGTTCTTAATTCTTGTTTTGATATTTTAGGATATTAATTCAAGCATTTATGCTCTTAGGAAGAGGAGGAATAGACCTTGTCTAAAAGTAGATCTAGCATAGTTAAGCGGAGTTGATCACAATCCTAGGGATAAGATGACGAAAATCTGTCGGATTAGGGTCAAACCTAATATAGGAGTCCATAGATCGAGTTAATGCCATTCTAGGGGTTTTAAATAGAAAGAGATTTTAATTAATCAACATAGGGTTAGACTTTAGTAGCCTCGAGAGAGGTATTAATATAAATTAGGGAATCCTACGGATCAAGTCAAGTGAATAAATCATCTGGTTCAGAGTTAGATAACAAGTGAAGTCTAGGTGGATTCTTCCTCGGGTATTGTCTCAATCAATCTGTTTTTCCCACAAGTACTTCCCCAATTACTTCTATGTGTCTTAGCATCTTTAGTTTAGTAGTTAGTTAATTTTAGATTAAAAGACAAATCTCCTAATTCTTAGGTTAAATAATAAAAAGAAAGTTAGTATTAGTACTTTTGGTTCCTTTGGGTTCGACAATCCGGTCTTACCACTAAACTGTACTACTGTTCGATAGGTGCGCTTGCCTCAAGTCGTTGTCACAGTTAGTTTTTAGGCTAGATCATTCATATTATAAAATTTTAAGACTCGACACACCATCAAGTTTTTGGCGCTGTTGCCGGGGAACTGAAATATTAAGAACGCTTAATTTTTATTACTTTGGCCATATTTTATTTTATATTATTTTTTTGTAATTAAATTTTATTTTTATTTTTCTAATTTTCTTTTCTTTTTCTTTTCATGGTAGGTACCTCTAGTTTATGATTAGAAGGAACCTTACAGGACCCTTGGTTTATGACAGTGATATCGAAGGTACGATTCATAGAAATCGTAGATAAATAAGGCGAAGCTTAAACTACATACAAGAAGAGCAAGTGAACGAAATTAATACTACAGCAGAGATGGCTGAGAATAATCCGCTACCTCCAGAGGTGGCCAAAAATCATGCTCCTCGAACTATGTATGATTATGCTAAACCTACTTTAACAGGAACTAAGTCAAGTATTGTTAGACTTGCTATAGCTGCTAATAATTTTGAACTGAAACCTAACACTATACAAATGATACAAAAATTTATTCAGTTTGATGGTTTGCAGGATGAAGACCCTAATAATCACTTGGCAAATTTCCTAGAATTTTGTGATAGTTTCAAAATTAATGTCGTATCTGATGATGCCATCCGTCTTTGGTTATTTCCCTTCTTTTGATGAATAAAGCTAAATAGTGTCTGAATTTTCTTCCACGAGGATCAATCAGTACATGGGAACAAATGACCGAAAATTTTTTATTAAAATATTTTTCACCGACTAAAATGGCCAAATTAAGGAATGATATCTCTTTTTTTTTTTGTGCAGATGGATTTAGAAACACTATATGATGCTTGGGAGAGATACAAAGATCTATTGAGAAGGTGCCCACACCATGGATTACCCTTGTGGCTACAAGTCCAAACCTTTTATAACGGTGTGAACCCTTCAACAAGACAACTGATTGATTCAGCAGCCAGCGGAACCTTGAATAACAAAACTCCTAAGGCAGCCTTTGAGTTTATAGAGGAGATGTCACTGAACAACTATCATGGCAAGTTACAAGGACAAGGCCAACAAAAAGCAGTGAAATTTTCAACCTCGACGCAGTTACCATGCTATCAAATCAGATAGAGATGTTAAATAAAAATATTGATGGTTTGTGTGGTTCCTCGCAGGTACACCCAATAATGCAATATGATTCAAACATAGGAGGTGTGGCGAATCATCAGTACCCACTCGACAACCCTGGCATGGAAAGCGAACAAATAAACTATACGAGTAAAAATTTCAGACCTCAAAATAACCCTTATAGTAAAACTTATAATCCAGGTTGGAGGAACCACCCCAATTTCTCATGGGGTGGTTAAGGAAATCAGAGACAACAACCTTCTCCAAACTTCCAACAACAGCCCTACCCATAGGAAAAGAAGCTAAACCTCGAGGAGATGCTGACAAAATTCATAGCGGTGTCAGAAACTTGTTTCCAAAACACCAAAACAACACTTAAAAATCAATAAGCATCAATTAAAGGAATCGAGAACCAGAGCTCAGAATAGTGAAAGGTTAGTAGATTCTGAACTTGAGCCAAGGTAAGAACCTGTGGTAAGTGAAGGTGAGGTTGAGGTAAGCCAAGAAAAACCAAAACCGATAATTAAAGAATACCAACCTCGTATACCATATCCCGATGCGATGATGAAAGATAATTCAGATGAACAGTTCGGTAAGTTTCTTAAACTTTTAAAAAAAATTACATATTAACTTACCGTTTCTTGAAGCTCTTTCGCAGATGCCAGATTCAAAGAATTTTTTAAAAGAGCTTTTGACAAACAAGCGGAAGTTAGACGAGGAGTCGCACGTGGAATTAAATGCAGTGTGCTCAGCAATATTGCAAAATAAACTACCACGAAAATTAAAAGTTCCAGTGAGTTTTACAATTCCATGTTTAATTGGTAGTTTAACTATTAATAACGTGTTAGCAGATTTAAGGGCAAGCATAAATGTTATGCCTTATAAAATGTTTAAACAACTAGGTCTAGGGAAACCCCAAAAAAACTTGGATGAGTATTCAATTCGCTGATAAGACTATTCGAATTCCTAGGGGTATAATTGAAGACGTACTCATTAAAATTGACAAATTTATATTCCTCGTAGACTTTGTTGTTTTAGATATGGATGAGGATAATACGGTTCCTTTAATTTTAGGAAGGCCCTTTTTAGTAACTGCCAGATCTAAAATTGATGTTAGTACAGGTGAACTCACACTTCGTGTAGGTGACAAATCAATCAATCTTCAAGCTCTCGACTCAGCTAGGACATCGAGTGATAAAGGTGAGAACGTAAATTCTATTGATAATTATTTGGTTCAACTTTCTTTACAGGAAGCACCACGAAATCACATAACTGAGCCAGATCTTAGACCTCGTATTGATAAAGAAGAAATTTATGAGGAACGAAAGCTTCAGATCAATGAACTAGACGAGTGGAAAGCGCATTTCAAGGAGAAATCAAAGCCACACGAAGTGAAACCAAAGAAACCCCCAGACGAGCTTATAGGAACAACAAATCACTTCAAAATAGGAGATCAGGTACTGTTAGATAAAATAGACCCTTGAATCACCACTTCAGACCTCAAGACAAACGAAGAGATCCTTTTAAGGTACTTAATGTCTTCCCATACGGGACAGTCGAGGTAAGCAATCCTATATTTAGCATTTTTAAAGTAAATGCTACTCGACTCGAATTATATACTAATAATAAAACTGATAGCATGAGAAAGGATTTTTCACTCCTCAAACCACCATGATTATGCGAATGAGAGGTAAGTCTAGCTTAAGACTTTAAACGAGCGCTTCTTGGGATGCAACCCGAGCACTAACCCCACTAATTAGTTTGTTTTCATGTTTTAAAATGCAGATTTCCATACCCACACGACCTTGCACACGGGCATGGCCGTGGCCGTGTGGACACCACGAATAGGTACAGGGGCATGGTGAAGATCGTGCAGAAATAGGACAAAAAATTTCCCCAAGACACGGGCTCTGATTAAATGCCATGGCAGTACGAGGCGGCCGTGGTCGAAACTGCCTAAAGAACATGGGCTGAGATAAATCCACACGATCGTGCGAGGCGGCCATGGTCAATATTATCAATTTTTCACATATCGCCGCCACCACCACCTCGAGATCACTCCGATGATGAGAACCTTTGATTCCTTTTATTATTTTTATTTTTATTTTTATTTTCCATTATTAAGTATAATTTGATTTTTTTATCATTGGCTGTCTAACTCTCAAGTATCTCTAACAACATCCATTAAATACTACTCTCTAAAAATTTAACTGATGACTTTGCAGTTTAAAAAGGTTCAATGTGCCACTCCAAGAATGAACACATCACTAGAGTATTCACTACCACATTCACCTATGCCTAAGTCATCATCATTAATCATCCTCCAAGGATTTCATCCAAAATTCAGGAAGTTTTACTTCTCTCCCTCTCTTTTAATTTTCTTAATATATGATTATATCTATCTTTGTACATTGAGGGCAATGTACATCTTAAGTGTGGGGCGATGAAAATTTATTTAGAAAAGTTCCTAACTTTTTGCATTATTCTCAAAATCCCTGAATGATATATTGTCTTAAGTAATTTTCTCATATCACTAATTAAAATGAAGTTCTTGTTGATTGATGTTTTTATTGATATGTTTCGGATTAAGTCATTGATAATTGTACAATGATGATTTAAACTTTAGGAGACTATAGAATCAAGCATGATGAGTTTATTTTCAAAATTAAAATTTTGTTAGCTTGTCTACCTGAATCTAATTATTACCTTGAAATTTGAAATTTACAAAGTTGATATCAAAAACCCATAATTTTTGTGAGATTTTGAACCTTTTAGATCATATATACTTTTCGTGCTCACTTTATTGATTATGAGTGTGTCAACATTGATTTGTTATTCTAGAACTTGCTTCGATTATACATGTTGAGACATTTTCTTCCCAGTGACACACCAGATTCGGTCGTAGCATTTAGACCGAGTTTGGGGTGTTACATTTTTGGTATCAGAGCCCGATTAAAAAGCTCGACTGTGGGTTTAAGGCCCAAAATATTTTTAATAAAGGGGCTGTAAAATGATTTTTATGGAAACTCGAACTTTGGAAAGCATGGCACCTGAGTCTCCGGCACCGATCCACCCAGGTAAGTATCCTAACCTCTGATATGATATATATATATGTGTGATGGGATTAATGGGTTTATAGGGACGTAGATAGATATGTTAGGGCTTATAGGCCGTAGGCCTAGTTACACAAACTCCCAAATTCCATAAAACTTAACTTCCCTAAATAAACACGTCTGTGAGCACGTCAGAAGGACTAGGGTGTGGTAATAGGCATACGCATGTCTAGGATTGGATCCAGGAAGAGCTTGGTATTTAAGCAGTCCTAGTGACTCACCTCCTCTTTTCTAGAATCTTACCTAGTGTGTAGTGACTGATCACCTTAGTCTCGAAGACTTGTTGACGGGCCAAACTTTATAACTAAAACCCGAAAGGGACCAGTACCCCATCTTTGTAAAATTACTTATATGACCCTGATTTTGTAAATTATCCACATTACCCTAGGTTGAGGAATTTTACCGAAATACCCCTAATTTTGTAAAATGACCAACATACCTTTGTTTGAAAATTACCGAAGTACCCGTATTTGAGAAATTACCGAAATACCCCCGATTTGCTAAATTATCGAAATACCCCTAGTTTTCCAAATTATTGAAATACCCCTATTTTGAAAAATCACCAAGATACCTTATTGTGGAAAATTATGAAAATACCCCTATAGTTTAAAATTATGAAAATACCCCAGGTAGTGAAATGATGAAAATACCCCTAGGCAATGAACGGGAGTCCATGGATGTACTTGTGTGTGAAACCTGTATATGGTGCCCTGTTGGATGTTAATTGAATGTGAATTTTAGAATTAGAAATACAGACTTAAGAACTGAACTATGTAGACATAGTTCAGACTCGAAAGAACCACAGTTAAAATTTCCTTCCATAAGACTTTTCGTTGTTAATCAATGGAAGAAAAAGTTATTAACCTATAAAATTTCTAAATCAGATTAATTCACGAATGGTAGAATGAGCACTAGAGGTTGAGGGCGTGTTGTGCGTGGCCGTGGTAGGGGTAGGACGATTGTGTCAGAACCAGTATGGTCCAGATATGGGTCAAAAATGAGGTGCCACCGCCGCCAGCTGTGGGCAGCTAAATTCAGGAGCAGGCAGGTGGCGATGATGCGGTGTCACAGGGTATGCTACAAGTCCTAGAGAAAGTTGCTGAAGTAGGCGTAGGTACGGAGACTCAGAAATCTGTGTCCGAATGACTCTGAGCTAATGAAGCAGAGGTATTTAGGGGAGTTTCGGGTGTGGCTCCCAACACGGCTGAGTACTGGTTAGAGGCGACAGAGCGCATAGTGGATGACTTGGATTTCACATCTGAGGAGAAGCTAAAAGGGATAGTGTCTCTTCTCCGAGATGAGTCTTATCAATGGTGGCTCACGGTCAGGGAAGGTGCGTTGGCCGATGATATCACTTGGGATTTCTTCAAGGCGACTTACCAGAGGAAGTACGTTGGGTCTAGTTATATAGATGCGCAACGTAAGGCGTTCTTGAATTTGGTTAAAGGGAGTAAGTCGGTATCCGAGTACGAGGTAAAATTTTTGCGGTTAAGTAGGTATGCTCGGGGTATCGTGGCTACAGAGCATAAGCATTATGTTAGGTTTGAGGATTGACTAAGGGATGAGCTACGGGTGTTGATTACTTCACAGAAGAGAGGGAATTCACCGTTCTTGTAGAAAAGGCCAAAATTGATGAGGAGGTGAAACAAATAGAGAAACAAAATCAGAATAGGAATAGTGACAAAAGGAGTTTTGGACCATCAGGGTCTGCTGGGAGTTCTCAAAAAAGAGCTAGATTTGGTGGACGAGATCAAGCTACAAGGCCACCGCCGCTTTCGGGCCACCACTGTGCAGTCCGTGGGATGTCCCATTCGAGGGAGTGTTGGATAGGTAATAGAGGATGTTTTGAGTGTGGGTCAATGGATCACCGGATAAGGGATTGTCTGCGGAGGCCGGCGAGGAAGCAGACCGAGAATCAAGGGCATGCACAATTTAGGGGAGATGGTCAGCGATCGCAGAGGGGTCGAGGTACAGCCAGGGGTGGTAATAGAAACAGACAAGGCCATGGAGCACCGAGTAGGGGTGCTGGAAAAATTGATGCAAGATAGCCTAGGTTGGTCTATGCAGTGAAGCGTCGAGAGGAGGGCAATGCACCAGACATCATAACCGGTACGTTTTTAATTTTTGGGTTGCCTTATACTACCTTGATTGATGTTGGTTCGATGCACTCTTATATTGCTAGTAGTATAGTGGGAACTTTGAACTTAGCCTATGAGACTACTGCTAGGGAGATGACGGTAATTAGCCCTCTAGGACACTTTGTGGTAGTAGACAAACTATATAGTAATGTACCCCTAGAACTTCAAGGGGTAGTGTTTCAAGCTGATTTGATGGAACTGCCCTTCGGGGAGTTCGATCTGATCTTAGGGATGGATTGGTTGGTAAGGTATCAAGCGGGTTTAGACTGTGCAGCTAAGCGCATGGTGCTAAGAGCGCCGAGGGTGAAGAGGTGGTGATGATAGGTGAGAGAAGAAACTACCTATCTAGTGTGGTATCCGCTTTGAAGGCTGAGAAGATCGTGAGGAAAGGATGTAAGGCATTTGTGGCTTATGTTTGTGCCTTGGAGGTTAAGGAATCAACTTTGGAGAATGTCCGAATAGTGAAAGAATTTACCGATGTCTTTCCGGAAGAGCTTTCGGGTTTGCCTGCAGTTCGCGAAGTGGAGTTTGGTATAGACCTTCTACCAGGAATAACGCTAGTGTCTATTGCCCCGTATAAAATGGCGCCGAAGGAGTTGGTGGAGTTGAAAGCGCAGATTCAGGAGTTGTTGGATCGGGGTTTTATCCGGCCAAGTGTATCACCTTGGGGAGCGCTTGTGCTTTTCGTTAAGAAGAAGGATGGGTCAATGCGAATGTGCATTGATTACCGTCAGTTGAATAAGTTGACAAATAAGAACAAGTATCCGTTACCAAGGATAGATCACTTGTTCGACCAACTTAAGGGAGCCTCAGTCTTTTCCAAGATAGATTTGAGGTCGGGATATCACTAGCTTAAGGTCAGGGAAGCGGATATCCATAGAATGATTTTTTATACTCGTTACGGTCACTATGAATTCTTGGTAATGCCGTTTGGGTTGACTAACGCAGCCGTACCTGGATCGGTTCATCATAGTATTTATAGATGATATTCTGGTGTACTTGAAATCAAAGGAGGAGCACGATGCACATCTGCGAGTGGTTTTACAGATTCTAAGAGAAAAATGGTTATACGCAAAGTTTAGTAAGTGTGAGTTCTGGTTGAAAGAAGTTACCTTTTTGGGTCATGTGGTGTCAGTTGAGGGGATTAGGGTGGACCCTCGAAAGATCAAAGCGGTGTTAGATTGGAAACCACCGAAGTCTGTGGCGAAGATTTGGAGTTTTTTTGGGTTTAGCAGGTTATTACAGAAGGTTTGTAGAAGGGTTTTCCTTGATTGTAGTACCGTTAACCAAGTTGCTAAGGAAAGGGGTTCCGTTTGTGTGGTCAGACAAGCAACAAGAGAGTTTTGAGAAATTAAAGAGGATTTTGACGGTAGCTCCTGTGATGATTCAACCTGAAGCAGGGAAAGAGTTTACGATTTATTGTGATGCATCACATATAGGGTTAGGGTGTGTGCTGATGCAAGAGGGGAAGGTAGTAGCGTATGCTTATTGACAATTGAGACCTTGCGAGGTGAATTACCCGACGCATGATCTGGAGTTGGCTGCAGTGGTTTTCGCCCTTTTGGAGACATTACTTGTTTGGAGAAAGGTCTATTGTGTATATAGATCATAAGAGTTTGAAGTACCTCCTCACTCAGAAGGAAATTGAATTTGAGACAGCGAAGGTGGATCGAGTTGTTGAAGGATTATGACTGCTCGATTGAGTACCATTCGAGTAAGGCTAACGTGGTAGCTGACACATTGAGTCATAAGGTGGTAGCAGATTTAAGAGCCATGTTTACCCACATTAGTTTGTATGATGACGGAAGTCTATTAGCGGAACTGCAAGTGAAGCCGACATGGGTAAACCAGGTTAAGGAAAAAACAATTGGTAGATGAAGCCTTAAGCGCTCGGTGGTTACAAGTGCACAATGGTGGATTGGAGGGGTATAGCTTGAGCAGTGATCGAGTGCTATGTTTTCAAGGGAAGGTTTGCATGCCTAAAGATGTGGAGTTAAGGCAGAAGATTCTTCATAAGGCTCATAGCAGTCCATACGCTATGCATCTTGGAGGTAGTAAGATGTACCGAGATTTGTGGGAGCAGTTTTGGTGGCCGGGCCTAAAGCGAAAAGTAACTGAATTTGTGAGTAAGTGTTTGACGTGTCAATAGGTCAAAGCCGAACATCAGTTACCCTCGGGATTGTTGCAACTGGTAAAGATTTCGCAATGGAAATAGGAAAGGATCACGATGGATTTCGTTAGTGGGCTACCCCTCACGCCTACTAAGAAGGATTCAGTCTGGGTGATCGTTGACCATTTAACAAAGTTGGCTCATTTTATACCAGTTCGAGTTGATTACTCTCTCCAAAGGTTGGCTAAGTTATATGTGGAAAAAATTGTGAGGTTACATGGGGTGCCAGTGTCGATTATCTCTGACAGGGACCCTAGGTTCACGTCGAGGTTTTGGAAAGCATTACACCAAGCATTGGGTACAAAGTTGGATTTCAGTACGGCATTTCATTCCCAGTCGGATGGACAGTCGGAGAGAGTAATCCAGGTCTTGCAAGATATGCTAAGGGGTTGTGCCTTGGATTTCAGATGTAGTTGGTAGGAATTTCTACCGTTGGTGGAGTTCGCATACAACAATAGTTGCCAAGCAAGTATTCGGATGGCATCATATGAAGCATTATATGGTCGGAAGTGTCGTACCTCGACGTGTTGGATGGAGTTAGGGGAGCGGCAGTTATTGGGTCCTGAGTTGGTGGCTGAAACAGAAGAGAAGGTTAGGCTGATTCGAGCTAGCCTGAAGGAAGCTTCGGACATGCAAAAGTCCTATGCCGATCTCAGACGGAAGGATATAGAATTTGAAGAGGGTGACAGGGATTTCTTGAAGGTGTCGCCGTGGAAAAAAGTGCTGAGGTTTGGTCAGAAAGGTAAGCTGAGCCTTAGGTTTATCGGGCCTTATCGGGTGTTAAAGCGAGTGGGACCAGTAGCTTATCAGCTCGAGTTGCCACCAGAATTGAGTCAAATACATAATGTGTTTCATGTTTTCATGCTGAGACGCTATCGCTCAGATTTGTCTCATGTTGTGCCGGTGGAAGAAATTGAGGTGAGCCTAGACTTATCTTTTGAGGAGGAACCCGTACAAATCCTGGATCGGGATGTCAAAGTACTGCGTAGGAAATCAATCCCTTTGGTGAAGGTATTATAGCGAAACCATGGATTCGAAGAAGCGACATGGGAGCCAGAGAATGTTATTCGACAGCAATACCCTCAACTCTTTTGATCATGTAAATTTCGAGGCTAAAATTTAATTTAAGGGGGGTAGAACTGTAACATCCTGAGTAAGTGGGTCTGTGTATTTTGTGTGTTGTAGGGTTAAAAGTGTTAGCTTGAGATTTAGAGGTGTGGATTGGGCTCAGGTTTGGGCTGAGACCTGGGTTAATTTTTTAATGGGGAGCTATAGGAAAGAAGGAAGGGGTATCTGTGTTTAAAATTTGCAAAGTGGGCTTGTGGCCCAAAATCTGGTGGTGCTATAAGGGAGCAAGTAGGCTGCGTCACTAAGGGGAGGATTGGGCCTAAGTGTTGGCCACTTGGAGCCCATGCTTTTGGGCTAAAATTCGGCACTCTTAGGGGGGGAAGGGAGGACGGCACAATGGCTATGGAATAGGGGATTTAATTATTTTATTATGTAGATAAGATATTGATTTGTGAGAAGAGGAGTTGGTGCTTGGTAGGCCTCTTTTGAAGGGATGATGTAGATTAAGATAACAAGGGAGGATAAGAGTTATCAAGTGGAGGAAGAGTTGGCCGAAAATCAAACTTTGGGGAGGGGTGAAATTCGATTTGATATGCCGAAATTAGTAGGCACAAGTGATCATCTTTTTCATCTTTCTCTTTCTTTCTCACCTTTTCTCTTCAAGCCAAAATTCTCTTCTCTTGTGGGTTCTCTCATTTGCCTCAATTTCTTTCCAAAATCGAAACCCTCTAGCTCTATTCTCCTCTTCAATATCTTCCTAAAAGTCGAACCCTCTTTGCCATATTTTCATCTCCCATAGCCGAAACCTTCAAAGCTTAGCCTCTTTTCTCGAAGTTTCACCATAGCCGAATCGTCATATCAGGATTGGTAAGTTCTCCGTCGTTTTGTTCCTTGCTATTTCTTTCTTTCTCATCTAGTTTCTAACCTGAATCACTTCCCTAATATCTCGCTGGCCACTCTTTATTCCTAGAAGTCAATCTTTCTTGTGTGATCTCTTGTGCCAAACTGTGAGGAAAGTCGAAGGTATGTATTGGTAATAGGTTCGGCCGAATGGCCACTCCCTTACCCTTTCTCTTTTATCGAATCTCATCAAGCGTAGGTGCGATTATCGGGTTGGTCTAATGTTTGGATGCTTGGCCGAATGTAGGTAGGGTGGTGACGCTTTCTTGAGGATTTTTGGGATTTGACGATCTAGGTAATGGTTTCGTTTTAAGTATTATGATTATCTCTTAGATTTGACTCAAATGTCAGCTAAGCAATTGGAGGGGTTGATCTGTAAACCCAGCCCCTAAATTCAAAAAACGAGTAATATTAGGGGTGCGAGATTGGCCACCGGGTTGTGGGCCAGCATCGAAACAGGATCGTAAGCAGATAGTGGTAGTCTCGAGTGACGATAGTGTTAATTCCGAGAGTGCGATAGTACGAGTGTCAGGTGTTTAACTCTTACGCACTTCATATGTTGTTATGTTAAATGTTGTGTTTGTTAAGAGCCGGGGTAACAGCGGGAAACATTACGTTACCCTTACGGATATAAGCAAGGACTCCAGGTAAGTCCATTATGGTGAATATCGTGCCTTATCTATGTGAAACCTGTGTGTGCCATGTTATATTTTCTTATGTACTAAGCATGATCACATTGTATAGAGAAACATATACATGAAATATGGGTATGATGAGAGGAGGGGGAAGGCATGATTTATCGACCGTCACCGTGGTTAGGTACCACACGGGTTGGCCCCACATATTATTATTCGTGACTAAGTCTCAGTGGTTTAGAACCACCAGTGGTTAGGTATCACATATGATTATTTCTGTGACTCGTCCCAGTGGTTAGGTACCACAACGGGTTGGCCCTACATATCGATTTAAGGGATCGTCACCAGTGGTTAGGTACCACAAGTGGGTTGGCCCAACACATGAATATTTGTAACTTTGTTACGGTGGTTAGGTACCACCAAGGGCTAGGTGCCACAAGGGTAGATTTGGGAGACTTGGATGGATATTTAGGTAATGGGTTGCATGACATGCATAATATCATATGAACCTGTGTATGAGTTTAACATCTTTTGGGATGGGGAATTACACACTGAGTCTCGGTGACTCACCCCTTCCTTTACATTTTGCAGATAATGCTTAGATCGTAGATTTGGAGCCGGGGTGGACTCGTGGTGGCCATGCAACATATCTATTTTTATCCTAAAGTTCATCTCGGTTTTAATTTTTATTTACTTTAAGTTGGGATTTCAGTTTGTAATAAGGCCACTTAAACTTTACTTTGGGATTTATTATTCTTTCCGTTTTCTCTTAAATTTTTTTATCAAACGAAAGAGGCATGTCGAGTAATTTACAAAGTGGACGTTTTTATAAACTTAAGTAAATAATTTGAGTTTTTCTAAAGTTATACCGGATAATTAATAAACAAAGGTTAACAACAAGATAATTCTATCATGCTGAATTAAGTTTCAAAATTTTTTAACAATTCACTCAATTCAACCTCGTTTTTTTTTCTACAGAAAAGTTTTCTTTTCAAATCAAGTTGACAAAATGGTTTGTAAGACATTTTCTTCCCAGTGACACACCAGATTCGGTCGTAGCATTTAGACTGGGTTTGGGGCGTTACAAATATTAACCCAAAACCCATCTTGTATTTGTTATCACCATTCCTTTTGACTTCCCTTCTATTGAGACTTGATTTGATCAGTTACCTAATTATTTTATTTTAGTAGTTGAATTCTTCTTATATTATGTATTTATTTGATTTATTCTTAAAAAAAATTCAATCAAGTATATTCATTATTAGTTCTATAATTAAGTGAGCTTATATATTTAAATTCAACATCTTGAAAAGAAGCTCGTATTATTAGTATTACAAGTTTTCAATTGATGTAATTAGTTCATTTTTCTAGTTAGTTAGGTAAATTGTCAATTCAATCTCTATTCTAACCCTTTAATTTAGCCTTTATCCACACCTTTAACCAAAGCCCCATTAAAACCCTTTAAAAACCTTTTGATTTGTGTATCATCTTATCTTATAGTGGTGGAGATTTGATTTTCAGGCAAGCCTATGGGATTAACTTTTCATGTTCAACTTTTGAGAGCTTAATTTTGAACCTTAAACACTTCGAGTGATTTGAGTGAATCTTTAGTGAGGATGTCAATTCTTGTCAATTTTGAAATAAAGGTAATTATTTAGATAAGGGGAAACACGTATATTTTTTGTGCTAAAAACTATAACTTTGATTGTTTGAATCTTTAGGACTCTTTGAGTTAAATTAAACATGTATAAATTATCTATGAATTATGAACATTATCGGTGAATATTATGAATTGAGGAAGTTCGTTTTTATTGTGAGTTGAGATTTTTGCTTGAGGACAAGCAATAGCTTAAGTGTGGGGGTATTTGATAAACCATAATATACACATGTTCTAATCCCACATTTAGTATGTTTTTGGAAAATTTATCCCTTTAATTATGGAATTTGGTGATCTTAATCCTTTGTTTTCATGTTTTATACTCAAGAGAGCACCGGAGGATGAAAAGAATGAGAAACGGGCCGAAAACGGAGTAAATGGGCCAAATTACAAAATCGACACGGCTTGGGCCCAAGACTACATGGCTGCGTGCCCCATTAATAGACCCGGCTACGGTCTGGCCTCGATTTACACGGGCGTGTGCCATGGGCGTGTCCCTGACGTGACTTGTTTGAATTCTATTCGAAATAGGGTACTTAGAGGCAAAGAAAGCCAATCCAAAAGCCTATATAAATAACCTAGAGGCCAACCTTCAAGGGGACGTTCAGCTAAGAAGCCAAGCCAGAGGGGCCAAATTGTGGGGTTCACTCGAAGAAAGCCAGTTGATTCATCTCAAGAAGCCGGAATCATACTCAAGACTGAGGATCTCACCTTCAATTCCTTCAGGGGGTTTTAGGGTTTTCTTTATGTTCTGTTTTATATTTTCTTCTGAGATGTATTCTTTTATAGTTATGAACTAAACCTTTCAAATACTTGAGGGGGATGAAACCTAAAACGGATTTGGTTATTGTTTTCTGAGCTGTATGATAAATACTTGATTTGTTCTTAACTATGTGTTCTTAATTCTTGTTTTGATATTTCAGATATTAATTCAAGCATTTATGCTCTTAGGTCGTCGACCTCAAACCCTACCAAACGTTATGGCCAAATTCGGTATGTTACGATGAAAACATTTTGAAAACCCTTGTCTAGCCGATTCGCTTTAGGGTAAAAGATGTTGTCTTATTTTAAAAACAGTTGAGGTGTATAAAGAAAGCAATACTTAGTTCATTTAAAATATATTAAGTCAAGTTGTTACCAATTTTGTCGTTGTATGGATGGTACTAAAAGAAAACATTTTCGCTTGATTTTAAGAAAATTTGTGTAATCATTTTAAAGTCATTAAACAGCTTTAAATAATTCATCCAAACATGTAAAATAATAAAATAATCTTAGGAGGCCTTATTACAACCGAACAATTAAAACAAAAAAAATAAAATACTTCAAAATAAACTCAAATTCCATTGCATGACCACCTCGAGTCCATCCGGCCTCATCCGCGATCTACGAGTCTCCCGAAAATGTTAAAGGAAAAGGTGAGTCACCAAGACTCGATGTGTAACCCTTTTCCGTTTAATGCATCATCATACACACAAATCACAAATTAATTTAACATGCACCCAACCTAACCATCAAAACACCTTTTCTACCCGTGTGGTACCAAACCACCGGTGGTGCCAAACCACCGGTGACTTATATTCACGATATACAACAATATTGTGGTGCCAAACCACCGGTGGGGCCAACCCACGGTGATACCAAATCATCAAGCGCCGATCCCATAATATAATCTGGGGCCAACCCACCGTGGTGCTAAGCCACTGGGACGAGACGCTATGAGGTGCCAAACCTCTAGAGGTGCTAAACCTCCGTGACCGTAGTCACAAAATGTGGTACCAAACCACCGGTGTCCGTCGACACGAATATTACTTCCTCCTCTCATTCAACCCAAAACCATCAATAATATGCATATAACAGAATCATGCCCACACATTTATTTAACAACATACCAAATATGTCATGCTTCCCAAAAGCATCATTAAGTAACTCATAATATCAAGGACTTATGGATTCCTTGCTTATACCATGATGGTATAAAATCCAATTCTACACAATCCAATTTAGTGTAATATATTCAGACATTACTTAATTATTAAGTGTGTATGTACACACATTACTATCGATAGCCCCTAAATCCCGATGAATCAATCGGCCTTTCAAGATCTTCTTGTCCCTATATTCGCCAAACATAAGGTTAGTGTCGGAAGCCATTCGCCAAACCTCATAAAACCAAAGGGTTAAACTCTACCTCACCTTACAAATGATTCGCTTCCTACCAAATCCCGAGCCAAACGATGGTTTACCTCGACAATCGGCCACACCTTAAGACACAAAATAGTTAGCCTCCCAAGCCTTGACTTTTCAATCACTTAACTAAATAACTTACTAAAATAGATCCTTACCAACACTTACCTTCCTCTCAAACTGATTGGAAGAAGAGAGCACCCTTTGCTTTGATATTCGCCAAAACTACAAGACAAATAGGAGGAGTAGATTCGACTAAAGAGATGCTGGAATTTTGAACAATTTTGGGCGCTTGTCTAAGGGAATTTCGACAGAAGGTGGTAGGGGTTCGGCTAATGGGGGAAGAAAAGAAAAAGAAAATATGTAGGGGAAATCAATGGTGGTTTTCAGCTAAGTAAAAGAGGAAGATGCTGGAAAATTTTGAAGGATTTCCTAGGGGAAATTCTAAGCAGCAGCAGAGGAAAAAGAAGAAGAAATAGTTGCTGGAAATTTTGGGCACTTCTTCTGTACAAAAATCACTTTTGAACAGCCCCAAGGAGTCCCAATGCTGGCCAATTCCTCCCTTTTAGGTGATAAATTCCAGCTTTTATTTATCACAAAACAAAGCAAAATTATCCTACATTTAATCCCTTATTCACCTTCAACAATTAATAGCAATTAAACTACTAATAATCCCCCCTTCCAGCCGAATTTTTGTAAAAAAATAAAGCCTTATCCTTATCAATTTAAAGAGTCCACATTCATGCCAATTTCCACCCATGCACGCCAAAGAAAGAAAAGAAAAGAAAATAAAATCCAAATCTATTTGCTATGTTTGGCTCGAACCAGTGACCTCAAGCAGCAGCCCCCCTTTTCACGCCTTAAGCCACTCTTCCCTTTGGACTTTCATGACATAAAGCCCTCACCTTTTAATTATAAGCCTTCTTCTTGGCCTTCACCCTTAACGCCAAAACTTAAAAAGAAAACTCCTTGCTTCCTTCATGTCTCGAACCCGAGACCTCACTGCAGCCCTCACTCTCCAACGCCCTTTGCCACTTCTCCCTATTAAACTTTCATGCCATGAACATTCTCCAATTAATTTTAAGGCCTTCCTACTTAAGTCCATCACCGCATAAAAAAAAAACACGCAAAACGCCCCTCCAGCCACTCGAACCTGTGACCTGCGCTTCACCTCCAACACTCAAGTGGCGCATGGAACCACTTAGCCAAGGATTTCTTTGTGTCGCATTTCGCCCAAAGTTTTATTTAACCCCTATCCCCTAGCTTCCTTCCTTTTAAACCCTTAAGAAGAAATTTTTTAATTCCACATCTGACCTAATTCAGGGTTATGTCAAGGCCCTAAATATGCTTAGAAATCAAAATATTTATTTCTTCAAGCACATAAGGGAAATTAATTAAATTTTTAACAACCCCCTAATTTAGGGTGTTACAATTCTACCCCCCTTAAAAATAATTTCGTCCTCGAAATTACTTACTAACGAATAATCATACCTCTTAACTCACCGAACTACGCTTATGCTGCGCACTCTGATCTTAATAAATTTATCTTACTTCCTAGGCACAATCTCTAAGTTCACGTCCCTTAGAACTTATTTCTAACGTCGCGATTTAATCTGATTAAGAAGTTTTATGTATTAGTATTTCACTTGGTTATCCGCGAAAAAAAAATTTTATGATAGAAGTTTTAGGAGTGGTTCTTTCGTATCATACATGCACACAGTTTTCCATTCATTCATCCAAAGAGACGTTGTAGTTTTCATGGTGATCGTTTTTCCACTACCCGGGGGTATTTTCATATTTTGTCCTATTTTTGTAATTTTCAAAAGTAAAAATTTTTGGATTATTTAGTCAAAAAGTATTTCGAAACTCTTAAATTCTCGGGTATTTTGAAAAATTTTGAAAACCGGGGGTATTTCGGTAATTTTGGACCTCGGGGTATTCCTAGTAATTTTTCACAAATCGGTGAATTTGCAAAATTTGATGAATCGGGATATTTCAAAAGTTGTAAAACTTTGAGGGCTCTTTTGATAATTGTATTTTCCAAAACAAAGATGTTGCAACATTTCAAGGTCGTGGTATTCGGTAATTTTGTAGGTTAGGGGCAACTTTGTAATTTTCTAAAATAATGATGTTGTTGCAATTTAAGGTTTTGGGCACTTTTATGTGATGAAATTTTTATTAAAACCGTGGAATTTTGGAAATTTCATAATTCAAGTATGTTTCGTAATTTTACCCTAAGGGTATTTTCGTAATTTTTTTCACATTCGTGGCATTTTCCCAAAATGATTTCCAAACATTTGGGTTCTAAGTGATTTCACAAAGAAAGATATTTTGAAAATTTCTATTTGAAAATTTTCGTTATGGAGGTATTTTGGTAATTTACAAGCCGGGGTATTTTGGTCATTTTTCAAACCGAGGGTATTTTGGTCTTTTTTTAAAAAAAACTAAGATTTTATTTATTTCCAAAATCAAACGGCTAGTCCCTTTCGGTTTTAGTTATCGAGTTTAGCTTTGTGAGTGTGTCGTCTCATTAGGATGAACAGATTATTACGCACTGTGTAGGATTCGAGTGAGTAGGAGGTGAGTCACGAGGACCGCTAAATACCAGTGCCCCCACCGAATCCAATCCTAGACATGCGTATAACGATTGCCACATCTTTTTCTTAGTGACAACTCACAGGGTTTGTTTAGGTAATTGTTAATCTTAAGCAATTTTTGTTGGGGTATGCTAGCCCTAGGGTTCAACAGTTCTACTCTAATAGTCTATGTTCCCATTTTTCCCTTCTACCCCTCATCAAAAGAATTCACAAAATTGATAGAAGTACTTACAGGGCGGATAGGTGCGGAGACTCGGTGCCATCTTTGTTCAAGCCAAACCAGTTTCTCAAAACATCATAATAAGGCCTACTATCCAAAAACCAAACATTTTGGGCCTTGGGCCCCCCATAGCCGAGTTTTGAACCGGGCTTTGATACCAATTTTGTCGCACCCCAAACCCGGCCCAAACATTATGGCCAAATTCGGTATGTTACAGATGAAAACATTTTGAAAACCCTTGTCTAGCCGATTCAGTTTAGGGTAAAAGATGTTGTCTTATTTTAAAAACAGTTGAGGTGTATAAAGAAAGCAATACTTAGTTCATTTAAAAATATATTAAGTCAAGTTGTTACCAATTTTTTCGTTGTACCCGATGGTACGAAAGAAAACATTTTCGTTTGATTTTAAGTAAATTTGTGTAATCATTTTAAAGTCATTAAACAGTTTAAATAATTCATCCAAACATGTAAAATAATAAAAATAATCTTAGGAGGCCTTATTACAACTGAACAATTAAAACCAAAATAAAATAAAAATACTTCAAAATAAACTCAAATTCCACTGCATGACCACCTCGAATCCATCCGGCTCCTCATCCGCGATCTACGAGTCTCCTGAAAAATGTTAAAGGAAAAGGTGAGTCACCAAGACTCAGTGTATAACCCTTTTCCCAGTTTAATGCATCATCATACACACAAATCACAAATTAATTTAACATGCACCCAACCTAACCATCAAAACACCTTTTCTACCCCGTGTGGTACCAAACCACTGGTGGTGCCAAACCACTGGTGACTTATATTCACGATATACAACAATATTGTGGTGCCAAACCACTGGTGGGGCCAACCCACGTGTGATACCAAATCACTGGCGTCGATCCCATAATATAATCCGTGGGGCCAACCCACTGTGGTGCTAAGCCACCGGACGAGACGCTATGAGGTGCCAAACCTCGGAGGTGCCAAACCTCCGTGACCGTAGTCACAAAATGTGGTACCAAACCACCGTGTCCGTCGACACGAATATTACTTCCTCCTCTCATTCAACCCAAAACCATCAATAATATGCATATAACAGGAATCATGCCCACACATTTATTTAACAACATACCAAATATGTCATGCTTCCCAAAAGCATCATTAAGTAACTCATAATATCAAGGACTTACCGGATTCCTTGCTTATACCATGATGGTATAAAATCCAATTCTACACAATCCAATTTAGTGTAATATATTCAGCACATTACTTAATTATTAAGTGTGTATGTACACACCTGTTACTATCGATAGCCCCTAAATCCCGATGAATCAATCGGCCTTTCAAGATCTTCTTGTCCCTATATTCGGCCAAACATAAGGTTAGTGTCGGAAGCCATTCGGCCAAACCTCATAAAACCAAAGGGTTAAACTCCACCCTCACCTTATAAATGATTCGGCTTCCTACCAAATCCCGAGCCAAACGATGGTTTACCTCTGACAATCGGCCACACCTTAAGACACAAAATAGTTAGCCTCCCAAGCCTTCGGCTTTTCAATCACTTAACTAAATAACTTACTAAAATAGATCCTTACCAACACTTACCTTCCTCTCAAACCGATTGGAGAAGAAGAGAGCACCCTTTGCTTTGATATTCGGCCAAAACTACAGCAAATAGGGAGGAGTAGATTCGACTAAAGAGATGCTGGAATTTTGAATAATTTTGGGCAGTTTGTCTAAGGAATTTTGACAACAAGGTGGTAGGGGTTCGCTAATGGGGAAGAAAAGAAAAAAGAAAATATGTAGGGAAACCAATGGTGGTTTTCAGCTAAGTAAAAGAGGAAGATCTTGGAAAATTTTGAAGGATTTCCTAGGGAAATTCGGCAAGAAGAAGAGAAAAAGAAGAAGAAATAGTTCTTGGAATTTTTGGGCACTTCTTGCTGTACAAAAATCACTTTTGAACAACCCCCCAAGGAGTCCCAATGCTGGCCAATTCCTCCCTTTTAGGTGATAAATTCCAGCTTTTATTTATCACAAAACAAAGCAAAATTATCCTACATTTAATCCCTTATTCACCTTCAACAATTAATAGCAATTAAACTACTAATAATCCCCTTCCATTTGAATTTTGTAAAAAATAAAGCCTTATCCTTATCAATTTAAAGAGTCTACATTCATGCCAATTTCCACCCATGCATGCCAAAGAAAAAAAGAAAAGAAAATAAAACCAAGCTCACTATCTTTGGCTCGAACCAGTGACCTCAAGCAGCAGCCCCCCCTTTTCACGCCTTAAGCCACTCTTCCCTTTGGACTTTCATGACATAAAGCCCTCACCTTTTAATTATAAGCCTTCTTCTTGGCCTTCACCCTTAACGCCAAAACTTAAAAAGAAAACTCCTTGCTTCCTTCATGTCTCGAACCCGAGACCTCACTGCAGCCCTCACTCTCCAACGCCCTTTGCCACTTCTCCCCATTAAACTTTCATGCGATGAACCTTCTCTAATTAATTTTAAGGCCTTCCTACTTAAGCCCATCACCACATAAAAAAACACGCAAACGCCCTCCACCACTCAGACTCGTGACTGCGCTTCACCTCCAACACTCAAGTGGCGATGGAACCACTTAGCCAAGGATTTCTTTGTGTCACATTTCACCCAAAGTTTTATTTAACCCCTATCCCCTAGCTTCCTTCCTTTTAAACCCTTAAGAAGAAATTTTTAATTCCACATCTGACCTAATTCAGGGTTATGTCAAGGCCCTAAATATGCTTAGAAATCAAAATATTTATTTCTTCAAGCACATAAGGGAAATTAATTAAATTTTTAACAACCCCCTAATTTAGGGTGTTACAATTCTACCCCCCTTAAAAATAATTTCGTCCTCAAATTACTTACTAACTAATATTCATACCTCTTAACTCACCGAACTACGCTTATGTCACAGACTCGATCTTAATAAATTTATCTTACTTCCTAGGCACAATCTCTAAGTTCACGTCCCTTAGAACTTATTTCTAACGTCGCGATTTAATCTGATTAAGAAGTTTTATGTATTAGTATTTCACTTGGTTATCCGCAAAAAAAATTTTATGATAGAAGTTTTAGGAGTGGTTCTTTCGTATCATACATGCACACAGTTTTCCATTCATTCATCCAAAGAGACGTTGTAGTTTTCATGGTGATCGTTTTTCCACTACCCGGGGGTATTTTCATATTTTGTCCTATTTTTGTAATTTTCAAAAGTAAAAATTTTCGGATGATTTAGTCAAAAAGTATTTTGAAACTCTTAAATTCTCGGGTATTTTGAAAAATTTTGAAAACCGAGGGTGTTTCGGTAATTTTGGACCTCAGGGGTATTCCGATAATTTTTCACAAATCGGGTGAATTTGCAAAATTTGATGAATCAGGGATATTTCAAAAGTTGTAAAACTTTGAGGGCTCTTTTTGATAATTGTATTTTCCAAAATAGTGATGTTGCAACATTTCGAAGGTCAGGGGTATTCTGGTAATTTTGTAGGTTAGGGGCAACTTTGTAATTTTCTAAAATCATGATGTTGTTGCAATTTAAGGTTTTTGGGCACTTTTTATGTGATGAAATTTTTTATTAAAACCGTGGGAATTTTGGAAATTTCATAATTCAAAGGCGTTTTCGTAATTTTACCCCTAAGGGTATTTTCGTAATTTTCTTTCACATTCAGGGCATTTTCCCAAAAATGATTTCCAAACATTTGGGTTCTAAGTGATTTCACAAAAGAAAGATATTTTGAAAATTTCTATTTGAAAATTTTCGTATGGAGGGTATTTTGGTAATTTACAAGCCAGGGGTATTTTGTTCATTTTTCAAACTGAGGGTATTTTGGTCTTTTTTTAAAAAAAAAAACTAAGATTTTATTTATTTCCAAAATCAAAACGGCTAGTCCCTTTCGGGTTTTAGTTATCGAGTTTAGCTTTGTGAGTGTGTCGTCTCACTAGGATGAACAGCTTACTACGCACTGTAGGATTCGAGTGAGTAGGAGGTGAGTCACGAGGACCGCTTAAATACCAGGCCCCCACCGAATCCAATCCTAGACATGCGTATAACGATTGCCACATCTTTTGCTTAGTGACAACTCACAGGGTTTGTTTAGGTAATTATTAAATCTTATGCAATTTTTGTTGGGGTATGCTAGCCCTAGGGTTCAACAGTTCTACTCTAGTAGTCTACGTTCCCATTTTTCCCTTCTACCCCTCATCAAAAGAATTCACAAAAATTGATAGAAGTACTTACCTGGGCGGATAAGTGCCGGAGACTCAGTGCCATGCTGTTCAAGCCAAACCAGTTTCTCAAAACATCATAATAAGGCCTACTATCCAAAAACCAAACATTTTGGGCCTTGGGCCCCCCATAGCCGAGTTTTGAACTGGGCTTTGATACCAATTTTGTCGCACCCCAAACCCGGCCCAAACGTTATGGCCAAATTCGGTATGTTACAGATGAAAACATTTTGAAAACCCTTGTCTAGCCGATTCAGTTTAGGGTAAAAGATGTTGTCTTATTTTAAAAACAGTTGAGGTGTATAAAGAAAGCAATACTTAGTTCATTTAAAAATATATTAAGTCAAGTTGTTACCAATTTTTTCGTTGTGCATGGTACGTAAAGAAAACATTTTCGCTTGATTTTAAGAAAATTTGTGTAATCATTTTAAAGTCATTAAGCAGTTTAAATAATTCATCCAAACATGTAAAATAATAAAAATAATCTTAGGAGGCCTTATTACAACCGAACAATTAAAACCAAAATAAAATAAAAATACTTCAAAATAAACTCAAATTCCATTGCATGGCCACCTCGAGTCCATCCGGCTCCTCATCCGCGATCTCTGAGTCTCCCGAAAATGTTAAAGGAAAAGGTGAGTCACCAAGACTCGGTGTGTAGCCCTTTTCCGGTTTAATGCATCATCATACACACAAATCACAAATTAATTTAACATGCACCCAACCTAACCATCCAAACACCTTTTCTACCCGTGTGGTACCAAACCACCGGTGGTGCCAAACCACCGTGACTTATAGTCACGATATACAACAATATTGTGGTGCCAAACCACCGGTGGGGCCAACCCACGTGTGATACCAAATCATGGCGCCGATCCCATAATATAATCCGTGGGGCCAACCCACTGTGGGTGCTAAGCCACTGGACGAGACGCTATGAGGTGCCAAACCTCCTGAGGTGCCAAACCTCGGTGACCGTAGTCACAAAATGTGGTACCAAACCACCGTGTCCGTCGACATGAATATTACTTCCCCTCCTCTCATTCAACCCAAAACCATCAATAATATGCATATAACAGGAATCATGCCCACACATTTATTTAACAACATACCAAATACGTCATGCTTCCCAAAAGCATCACTAAGTAACTCATAATATCAAGGACATACTGGATTCCTTGCTTATACCATGATGGTATAAAATCCAATTCTACACAATCCAATTTAGTGTAATATATTCAGCACATTACTTAATTATTAAGTGTGTATGTACACATCTGTTACTATCGATAGCCCCTAAATCCCGATGAATCAATCGGCCTTTCAAGATCTTCTTGTCCCTATATTCGGCCAAACATAAGGTTAGTGTCGGAAGCCATTCGGCCAAACCACATAAATCCAATGGGTTAAACTCCACCCTCACCTTACAAATGATTCAGCTTCCTACCAAATCCCGAGCCAAACGATGGTTTACCTCTGACAATCGGCCACACCTTAAGACACAAAATAGTTAGCCTCCCAAGCCTTCGGCTTTTCAATCACTTAACTAAATAACTTACTAAAATAGATCCTTACCAACACTTACCTTCCTCTCAAACCGATTGGAGAAGAAGAGAGCACCCTTTGCTTTGATATTCGGCCAAAACTACAGCAAATAGGGAGGAGTAGATTCGGCTAAAGAGATGCTGGAATTTTGAATAATTTTGGGCAGTTTGTCTAAGGGAATTTCGGCAGCAAGGTGGTAGGGGTTCGGCTAATGGGGGAAGAAAAGAAAAAGAAAATATGTAGGGGAAATCAATGGTGGTTTTCGGCTAAGTAAAAGAGGAAGATGCTGGAAAATTTTAAAGGATTTCCTAGGGGAAATTCTGCAGCAGCAGAGGAAAAAGAAGAAGAAATAGTTGCTGGAATTTTTGGGCACTTCTTGCTGTACAAAAATCAATTTTGAACAGCCCCCCAAGGAGTCCCAATGCTGGCCAATTCTTCCCTTTTAGGTGATAAATTCCAGCTTTTATTTATCACAAAACAAAGCAAAATTATCCTACATTTAATCCCTTATTCACCTTCAACAATTAATAGCAATTAAACTACTAATAATCCCCTTTCAAATTAATTTTGTAAAAAATAAAGCTTTATCCTTATCAATTTAAAGAGTCCACATTCATGCCAATTTCCACCCATGCACGCCAGCAGCAAAAGAAAAAGAAAATAAAAACCAAACTGCTACTCTGCTAGCTCGAACTAGTGACCTCAAGCAGCAGTCCCCCTTTTCACGCCTTAAGCCACTCTTCCCTTTGGAATTTCATGACATAAAGCCCTCACCTTTTAATTATAAGCGTTCTTCTTGGCCTTCTCCCTTAACGCCAAAACTCAAAAAGAAAACTCCTTGCTTCCTTCATGTCTCGAACCCGAGACTTCACTGCAGCCATCACTCTCCAACGCCCTTTGCCACTTCTCCCCATTAAACTTTCATGCTATGAACCTTCTCCAATTAATTTTAAGGCCTTCCTACTTAAGCCCATCACCGTATAAAAAAAAAACACGCAAAACGCCCCTCCAGCCACTCGAACCTGTGACCTGCGCTTCACCTCCAACACTCAAGTGGCGCATGGAACCACTTAGCCAAGGATTTCTTTGTGTCACGTTTTGCCCAAAGTTTTATTTAACCCCTATCCCTTAGCTTCCTTCCTTTTAAACCCTTAAGAATAAATTTTTTAATCCCAGATCTGACCTAATTCAGGGTTATGTCAAGGCCCTAAATATGCTTAGAAATCAAAATATTTATTTCTACAAGCACATAAGGGAAATTAATTAAATTTTTAACAACCCCATAATTTAGGGTGTTACATAGGCAGAGGAGGAATATACCCTGTCTAAAAGTAGATCTAGCATAGTTAAGCGGAGTTGATCGCAATCCTATAGATAGGATGACAAAAATCTACCGGATTAGGGTCAAACCTAATATGGGAGTCCATAGATCGAGTTAATGCAATTCTAAGGGTTTTAATTAGAAAGAGATTTCAATTAATCAATATGGGGTTAGGCGTTAGTAGCCTTGAGAGAGGTATTAATATAAATTAGGGAATCCTACGGATCAAGTCAAGTGAATAAATCATCTGGTTCAGAGGTAGATAACAAATGAAGTCTAGGTGTATTCTTCCTCGGGTATTATCTCAATCAATTGGTTTTTTCCACAAGTATTTCCCCAATTCTTTCTCTGTGTCTTAGCATCTTTAGCTTAGTAGTTAGCTAATTTTAGATTAAAAGACAATTCTCCTAATTCTTAGGTTAAATAATAAAAAGAAAGTTAGTATTAGTACTTTTGGTTCTTTTGGGTTTGACAATTCGGTCTTGCCACTAAGCTATACTACTGTTCGATAGGTGCGCTTGCCTCAAGTCGTTGTCACAGTTAGTTTTTATGCTAGATCATTCATATTATAAATGTTTGAGACTCTGACACACCATCAATTAATAAGTAAAACATACGCAATAAGGATGTATCATTTACACATAAACTTACCTCGATACAAAATATGCCAATAGCAATTTAGTCCAAAACCTTGCCTTTTCCTCGATCAATGTTGATTCCATGTTCTTCTTGATCTATAATGACATATTTAGCTTATTAGATACTCACATTGATCAAATTACTCCAACATTCCTATTTTGGCAAAATTACCGTTTTGCCCCTATACTTTTACAAAAATTACGATTTTGCCCCTAGGCTCGTAACTCATTTTTCATCAAATTTCCTTATTTAAAAAGCCTAGTTGAACATTTATTACTCTTATAACAACTCACAATAGAAATTATTTCATGCATTTACTACCCATTTTACAACCTTTACAAAAAGTCCTTTTTAGGTGTTTTCATGAAAATTCTGTTTACAAAAGATGTTTATTTAACAACCAAGTTTCATTTTAGTCCATAAAATTTCAGCAAACAACACTAATTTTCTTATGGAAAAACCCTAGGCTTTAAACCATTTTGTAAAATAGTCCCCTCTTTAGCTAGATTAAGCTTTAGGGTTTCCAAAAACACAAAAATCATAAAAAATAACCATCATAATCACTTACTTGCAACAGGATAGCTCTACCCTCTGATCTCACAATAGAATCTCTAGGCGCACCTCTATTACTAGTCCCACTTCCTGGGTTCATTTATGGTCTACCCTTTGAAGGTACATTCCTTGCCCTCACTTTTTGTTTTCTGTCTTTTCATCTTTCTCAGGATAGTTTCGAATGAAGTGGTCTAATGTACCGCACTTGTAGCAAGCTCAATTGTTTCCCCAACACTCCCTAGCATATTGTCTACCAAAATTTGGACACTCGGGTTTATTTGACTTTGCATTACCCACACTTGCTATCGAGGTGGCTTGAACTCTAGAGCCTGAATATGTGTTACCACGATCTCGATGTGAATACCCACCTGAAGTGGTTGTTCTAGGGTTCGTTTCTTTGGATATCTTTGATTGGGTTTGGAACGACTTACTCATCTACCTCTTCATTGCATCTCGGGCCTCAATCATAGCTTGTCTCTTTTCTTTATTCAACTTTTCAGCCTTGCAAGCTCTATCGACCAACACCACGAATTCTTTCAACTCTAAAATCCTGACTAACAGTCTGATGTCCTTGTTCAATGCATCTTCAAATATTTTGCACATAACAGCTTCAGTAGATTCACACTCTTGAGCATACTTACTGAGTCTGACAAATTCATCTCATACTCTACCACAAACATTTTACCTTGCTTCAATTCGAGGAACTCTTTCCGTTTCTGATCAATAAATCACTAACTTATGTACTTCTTTTAGAACTCTTCTAACAAGAAGTCCCATGTCACTCTCTCTTTTGGTACTACAGATGTCTGCCTTTTCCACCAGCGGTATGTCGAGTCCCTTAGTAATGATACAACACATATTTAACTCTCCTCAGGTGTGCAAGAAAGTTCATCAAATACCCACATAAAGTTCTCAAGCCAGAACTCTGCTTTCTCAGGGTCATCGTCTATGTTGGCTTTAAATTCATCGACCCCTTGCTTTCGAATCTTATCGACCGAGGGTTTAGTCATTCTTACTAAATTTATATCTTGAGGAGATACAGGGACTGGCTGAGGTATAGGAGGGGGTGGAGGAGGTTGAGCATTAGGATTTGCTCGTACAAACTCAGTGTACCAATTGCTCATCATGTGGAGAAAGGCTTCCCGAGCCTCTTCTCTTTAACTTAAGTTCTCGGGTTTACTTTCTACTGGTGCGGTCCCTTGTGCAGGAGCCAGCGCATTACTAGCAGCATCATCAACAGTAGCTCGGTCGATATCCATTTACTATATGAAAACACAGTTTAAAATTGTCAGGAGTCACCACACTGTCAATATATATTTATGGAATGTATAGCTAGACTCTCACACACGCTACGGTAGTCCGAGAACCGAATAAACCATAGTTCTGATACCACTAAATGTAACACCCTTTAATCGTATTTGATGCTAGGAACAGAGTACGAGGTGTTACAAGACTTATACACAAGAAATTATGCAAAATCGAGACATGAATTTCCACTCAAAAGTAAAAATTTTCATAACACCTCTTAAACAAGCCTACGAGGCCTAAATCACCCTTTAGGAACGGTCCGGATTAAATTGAACTCTTTAAAAGTTCTCTAGAAATACTTAGAGAATTTTCATCGAACAGTCCACACGCCCGTGTGGAGAAAATGACACGCCTTCACATGCCCATGTTCTACACTCGTGTAGATTTATTACTTATTTCGAACCTATAGGGGTTTTCACATGGCCGGACACACACCTGTGTCCATGGCCCGTGTCCCTCACACGGCCTCGACACGTCCGTGTGCAAAAACCTTGACATTCTGTTTCTAACGTCATCATCCTATTAAGGTCACACGGCCAAGGCACACGCCCGTGTCCTTAGACCATGTGGCGACTTAAATTCCTAAATTTAGGTGCAAACTTCACACGGCCCGGGCATATGCCCATGTCTTAGGCCGTGTCTCCCACACGGTTGAGACACATGGCCGTGTCTCTGCCCGTGTGGTTACTACTGAGCATACTGACTGCCAACTTAGCATGCAGGGGGAGACACAACCTAACTACGCACCCATGGGGCAGACTGTGTGTTACACACGGCCTAGACACATGCCCGTGTGCCTACCCATGTAGACAAGAACAAGGCTATTTACCAAGCACTTTTTGCCACCCCAACTTATACCATATAAACCACATCAAGCAACCAACTTATTCATGCATAAATACCCAATTAAACAACCATGCAACTTGCACATTCATGAATATCCTCATCATTTCATAGATTAATAAGGAAGAGCCATCATCTATGGCCTTATACAAAAGAATTCATCCTCAAATGAGCCAACACACTGGGCCAAAACAATATGACAATTAAACTAAATCTAAGTCCCTATACATGCCATACACAAAATGCCAAATCTAACTATACCAAAATGTGTGGATAGTGTGGGTGATCCTCCGACTATCTCTGTATCCCGAGTTGGCTCTTCGACACTATAAAACAAGGGAAAAGAGAAGGAAGTAAGCTTTAAGCTTAGTAAGTCTATATGTAAACAATAAGCATCAAACCACATATTTATCAATAAAAAACATTACATACTATGTAAAAACAAATCATATCCTCATAATCATGCTTACTCATTTCAAACCTTACCACATCTCAAACACATATCATAAAACATTGCTCTCATTTACTTGCACTTATACTCGCACTTATCACCACAAAACCACATGTAATTTCTCTTAAAAAAATTTCTCGATGAACATTTCAAATAATGTTAGTTACCCAATGGTTTCGCACACAGCCCACCATTTAATAATTGACAAGGTGGTATCGCACACAACCCACCAATAATTACATGTCCACGATGGTATGGCACTGAAACACCCCAAACCCGACCCACAAGCCTTGACCGGATCTGGTTTGTTCCTTGAGTAAAACATTTCAGAAGCGTGTTTGTACTTTGGAAAATTTGGGTGGTTTTGAAGAAAAATTGATTCGTGTTGAGTTTGAAGGGAAAACAGTGTTTTTCTTGAAGATTAGATTTTATTAAAACCCTACTATTTTATTTCAAAACTATAAGTTAAATGAAATGCCGAGTTATTTTAGGGATTAAATTGAAAATTGTATGTGTTCAAGTGTCACAACTTTTAGAATTTATTTTTAAGAAAAGTTACTTAAACTTTGATTGGATAAAAATCATATCATACTTAAACAAATAAAATGCATGCATAAACAGTTTAATAGTAATGGCCTTATTACATCAAAGCAAAACCCGAAATAAATCCAAAATACTTAAATATAAAAATTTCAAATAAAATAACACTGAGCTGAGCATGGCCACCACTAAGCTCCTGAGCCGACCCGTCCCATATAACTTGAGTGTCACCAAAAGATATCCCACAACAGGGTGAGTCAATGCACTCAATGTGTAACAATCAACACAAACTCCTAACGATTTAGGCATACAAATCATATATAAAACATATATAAACAATGATGCAATCCCAACCCAAACCTAGATAACCATCCTCACACATCACCCGTACATGCCATCACACTGTGGGGATTACTAAGTCGACCCTCCATCTGCTACACACCATCGAAGGCAGTCACTGCAGACGACTTGCACATCGCCCTTATAAATTATGGCATAGCCACCAGATAATTGTGACAAAGTCACTAGATAGTATTTTGTGACATTAGTCACCACATTCAGACTATGTGACATGAGTCACCAGATAATGTGGTAAAAACCACCAGATCACTTCCCCTTTTCATAGTCACCCATATGCCCATGAACAATACAATACATGCAAAATCATGCCATATATCTTATTCCATGTTCATAACGAATTCACGTATATGTCATATTCAATATTCATAACACTATTAACATAGTATTAAAGGTGAACGTACCTAAGTACTCTGTACCATCGTATGGTACCTTTAGCCACATCTTTAATATTTTCATTAACACATATATTCAATCAATACCATAAATCTATCAAGAATTAGTGTGGGGCTACACACCTGGTTACTCGTAGATCTAACCGAAATCCCAAAAATCCCGATCTAATGTACTAGATCTCTTCTCCTACATTCGGCCAACACTAAGCACATTAGGCAATGGGCCATTCAGCTAAATAGCAAATCCTGAAGGATTAACGAGACCAAAACCCTTACCTTACTGCCGATTTGGTTGCTAACCAAATCCCGAAACTTTGTGATGATCCCCCTTACAATCGGTTAGATACTAATACACTTAACTGGTTAGTTTTCGGCTTTTGGACGAAATAGAAAACATATCTGAACACTAAAACACTTACCTAGGTTGTTTAGCCAAATCCCGAAAATCGTCACTGGCTTTATGATGATGTCAAAATACCTACATGATCTATGTTAGATCCGATTCCAACATTTGAATGAATGGCCTTCGGCCTAAACCACACTTTACTTACCTTGGATAACCAAATCTCGAATGGTCTCCCTAGAAGTTTGGCTACAATAGAAATCCCAAAGATCTTTTATAGTTTCGCCAATTCAAAATAAGAGATTAGATCCTTAAATTTGGAAAGAGAAAAGAAAACAAATGATGTTGATCCTTAATCTTAATGTGAAATCGATTGCCCTCTTGCTTAGATCTACAGAGGAATTTGGCTATGTAGGGTAGATATTGATCAAATGGGTTTGGCTTTTGGTGTTTAGTGAACAATCGGTTATATGGAAGAGTGATTAACTTGAAGAAGAAGATAAAGGAATCGGCTAGGCTTACTTGTGTCTTCGGCTTTTGATTAATAGTGAAGATTGTGAGAATAAAGGAAAAGAATGATATAGATGCTTGAATAATGATTCGGCTTGAGTGGGAGAGAAGAAGAAGAAAGATTTGAGAAAAAGAAAAGAAGAAGCAAAGTGTTGGTGTGGCTTAATGCAACATTCGGCCTAAGGGATTTTGGTGACCGAATTTGTCATCCAAGAAGTCCCTTGGCCGGCCAACTCTCCCTCTCTCCATTCAATCCCCCTTTTCACTCTACCTTAGTCGAATCCTTAAGTTTTTAGCTTAATCTACACTTCATCTTTGAGGTGTCCTTGTGCCGTCCACTACCTCTCCTCCTTGCTACAAAATAAAACTCCCCTTTGCTTCCCTTGCTGCTCGAACCTGAGCCCTTCTCCACTGCTTGAGGCGTCACTTACCAAGGCCCTAAGTGGCGCCTCCTTGCCACTTCAACAAGCCCATTTGTTTGTCCAATTTTCCCTACAATCTTTCTTAAGGCCTCATTCGCCTAGCTCCCCCTTTAAGGCTTAAAATCTAATATTTTCTAGGGCACTTACCTACACTCTAAAGTTCTCAAAATTTCATACAACCCATTCAAACACACATAGGCATGCTACTTCATACAATTAAGCAAAAATGCACCACCCCTAAATACCGGATGTTACAGGCACACAGCCCATCGTTAATAAATAACAAGGTGGCATCACACACAGCCCACCAATAGTTACATTTCTACGGTGGTATCGCCCACAGCCCACCATTAATCACATGTTTACGGATATTTATCCGCGCCCATTTTCCTATTCTGAAGGTTCATTCGAGAATTTCCTCACTTTTTATCATTTTTAAAAGATCTTAACAATAATCATTCACATTCACACAATGCATTAATAAGTAAAACATACACAATAAGGATGTATAGTTTACACATAAACTTACCTCGATACAAAATATGCCAATTGTAATTTAGTCCGAAACCTTGCCTTTTCCTCGATCAAGGTTGCTTCCATGCTCTTCCTGATCTATAATGACATGTTTAGCTTATTAGATACTCACATTGATAAAATTACTCCAACATTCCTATTTTGGAAAAATTACCGTTTTCCCCTAGGCTTTTGCAAAAATTATGATTTTGCCCCTAAGCTCGTAATCATTTTTCATCAAATTTCCTCATTTAACAAGCCTATCTGAACATTTATTACTCTTATAAAAACTCACAATACCAATCATTTCATGCATTTACTACCCATTTTACAACCTTTACAAAAAGGTCATTTTTCGGTGTTTTAATGAAAATTCTCTTCACAAAAGATGTTTATTTAACAACCAAGTTTCATTTTATTTCTATAAAATTTCAGCAAACAACACTAATGTTCTCATGGAAAACCCTAGGCTTTCAACCATTTTGCAAAATAGTCCCCTCATTAGCTAGATTAAGCTTTAGGGGTTCCAAAAACACAAAAATCATAAAAAATAACCACCATAATCACTTACTTGCAAGAGGATAGCTTGGCTGAAAGTTAGAGCGTAAAAAACCCCTATTTCTTACTGAAAATTTTGGTGGTGAGGAAGATGGAAACTATGCTTTCTTTCTTTATTTTATTTAGTCAATTTTGGTCACCAAAACTCCACCTAATCCTTTAACATTTCATGATTTTATCTCCATGTCTAGCCACTAACAAATTTGTGGTCTATTTACTCTTTGTGGTCTATTTACTCAATAAGGACCTCTAATTTAATGTTTCATAGCTAATTGACACTTCTAGCTATTAGAACAAAACCTTCACACTTTATGTGATTTAGTCCTTTTTTCGCAATTAAACATGCAATCACCAAAATTAATACACCAAAATTTTCATGCACTCATGTAATCATGATATAACACATAAAATAATATAAAAATAATTTTATCCGATCTCGATTAGTGGTTTCGAAACCACTATCCCGACTAGC
This sequence comes from Gossypium rotundifolium, assembly GCA_025506655.1. Taxonomy (NCBI): domain Eukaryota; kingdom Viridiplantae; phylum Streptophyta; class Magnoliopsida; order Malvales; family Malvaceae; genus Gossypium; species Gossypium rotundifolium. Next base: position 54,679,311 of record CP106728.1, read on the forward strand.
CCCAAAATTAGGATGTTACACGATATATAGTGTAAGTGATCTCCGCCAAGCTTCCAATCCAATGAGTTTTCGATTACTCTAAAATAGGGGAAAATAAAGTAGAGTAAGCATAAAATTCTTAGTAGAATAAAATGCTTAGTAAGTTCGTGTAACATGGTACTTAACTTACCATTCATCCTATTTGAGGTAACGAAGTAAGGCATATTCAACCACTTTGATCTCAAGTCCTACACACATCCTCATTGCCCTTGTTAGTCAAATATTCCATAGTAATATCAAGACATGTATGGGCTCAACAATAATCAAGTTTCCAAGCACATATGCTTTCCACATCATGTATTCATTCAACATACATAATTCATCTCATTAGTTCGAGTATAATTTCATAATAGTTCATTTTGAGTTCAGATTATTTTGCATCAGAACTTTACACATATTACTCGGAATATCAAAGTCACGATTAGTGCACTTTATGTGTACAAGTCTATAATCAAGAATGAACATTCTCATCAAATAGTTTCCATGTACAAATATCATCATCTTATATTTCATATATCACTTGTAATGTATCATCACTTTCTTGCATTTAATGTAATATTCTTTCATGTCATATTTCCATATCATATACACCATTCCATGTCAATTTGCCTTAGATTTATATTTGCCCTTGTTAGAACCTTGTCCGTTGAATTTATTTGAATTACCGATGGATACATAAGTAGTACACTTGATAAACCGTAAAAGTAACATATTTTAACCCCATATTTAGCATGCTTTTTGATGATTTAGCCCTTGATTTATGTAAAAAGGTTCTCTTAATCCTTTCTTTTCATGTTTTATACTCAGGAAAGCACCCGAGGATGAAAAGAACAAGAAACAGGCTTAAAATAGGCCAATTTGGGCCAAAGTGGAAATTGACACGGCCTGGACTTCAAGCCACACGGTTGTGCCTCGTCAATTAACTAGAACACGGCCTAACCACAATTTACACGATAGTGCCTCCATCAACAGTCCCGAAACACGACCTGAAGTCAATTTACACCTGCATGTGCCATGGCCATGCCCCTGTCGTGGAAAAGAGGAATTTTACTCGAATTTTGATATTTTGAGGCAAAGAAACACATTCCAAAGTCTATTCAAACACCCGAGTAGGGATTATACTTGAATTAGGACACTTAGGGGCCAAGTAAAGCATTCCAAAAGTCTATATAAACACCCTAAGTGTAACCTGAAAGAGGGCGGTCAGTTAGGCGGTCAGCTAGGCCAAGGATCCGAGCCAGAAGGCCAAATTTGTGGGAATCACTCAAAGAGAGCCAGTTGATCCATCTCAAGAATCCAGAATTCCACTCAAGAAGGTGGATCTCTCCTTCAATTCCTTCAGGTGGTTTTAGGGATTTCTTATGTTTTGTTTTATCTTTTCTCTTGAGATGTTTTCTTTTATCATTATGAACTAAACCCTTCAGATACCTAAAGGGGATGAAACCTAGATGAATCTTGTTATTATTTTCTGAACTATACGATAAATACTTAGTTTGTTCTTAATTATGTGTGCTTAAATCTTGTGTTGATACTTTTGGGATATTAACCCAAGTATGATGTGCTTAGGTGGTGGAGAAAAAGTCCCTTCTTAACAGTAGATCTATCATAATTAAGCGGAGTTGATCGCGTGCCTGAGAGATATGGTGACGAGATTTTGCTAGATTAGGGTGAAACCTAATAAGGGAGCCCATAGATCGAGTTAATGCGATTCTAGGGGTTTTAATTAGAAAGAGATTTTAATTAATCAACCTAAGGTTAGACGTTATTCACCTCGAGAGAGGGTTTAATATAAATTACAGAGTCTTACGGATCAAGCTAAGTGAATAAATCATCTGGTTCAGTGTTAGATAACAAGTGAAGTCTAGGTGGATTCTTCCTAAGGGTATCGTCGTAATCAACTGAGTTTTTCCAACAGTATTTCCTCAATTCATTCTTGTTGTCTTTGCATCTTTAGCTTAGTAGTTAGTTAAATTTAGATTTAATCAACCAAATTATTTAATACTTAGACTAAAATAGAAAGAAAGTGAGTATTAGTACTTTTAGTTCCTTTGGGTTTGACAATCGGGTCTTGCCTAAGCTATACTACTGTTCGATAGGTGCACTTGCTTTAAGTCGTTGTCAGAGTCAGTTTCTAGGTTTGATCATTCTCTTTATAAATTTTAAAACTCGACAATTCTAGACGATCAAGTTTTTGGCACCGTTGTCGGGGAACTAAAATATTAAAAAAACTCTATTTTTATTACTTTAGCCATTTTTTATTTTTTATTTTTATTTATATTCTCACACTTTATTTTATTTTTGATAAATTCTATTTCTTTCTTTTCCTAGCAGGTACCTCTAGTTTATGACTAGAAGGAACCCGACAGGACCTCTAGTATACGATAGTGATATCGAAGCTACCGCACGTAGGAATCATAGAGAAATCAGGCGAACCTTAAATTACCAAGAAGAACAGTAACAAGGCGAATCCAATCCTACTGAAGGGATGGACGAGAATAATCCACAACGAGATGTGGTAGATGCTCCGCATACTATGTATGATTATGCTAAACCTCAATTAACAGGAGCAGAATCTAGTATTGTTAGGCCTGCTATAGCTGCTAATAATTTTGAATTAAAGCCTAACACTATACAAATGATTCAACAATTTGTTCAATTTGATGGTTTACGGGACGAAGACCCTAATACTCATATAGCTAATTTTCTAGAGTTCTATAACACCTTCAAAATAAATGGCATTTCTGACGATGCCATACGGTTTCGGTTATTTCCCTTTTCATTAAAGAATAAAGCTAAACAATGGTTGAACTCGTTACCACGAGGGTCAATTACAACATGGGATCAAATGACCGAAAAGTTTTTGTTAAAGTATTTCCCACCGGCCAAAACGGCCAAATTATGGAATGATATTTCTTCTTTTGTGCAGATGGATTTAGATAGATTATATGACGCATGGGAGAGATACAAGGATCTCTTGAGGAGATGTCCACACCACGGATTACCTTTATGGATACAAGTCTAAACTTTTTACAATGGTGTAAATCCCTTAACGAGACAACTAATAGATTCAGCCGCTGGTGGAACTCTGAATAACAAAATTCTTGAAGCAGCCTATGAGTTTATTGAAGAGATGTCACTGAATAACTATCAGTGGCAGATTACAAGGACAAAACCAACAAAATCAACCAGAGTTTTCAACCTCGACGTAGTATCCATGTTATCATCGCAGGTAGAGTTGATGAATAAAAAGCTTGATAGTTTGTGTTCTTCGCAGGTAAATCCAGTAATGCAATGCGATGCAAGTGGAAGTGTGGCAAATCTTGAGTACCCACCCTACCAACCGGGCATAGAAAGCAAATAGATGAACTATATAGGTAACAATTTCAGATCTAAAAATAACCCTTATAGTAATCCTATAATCCAGGTTGGAGGAACCACCCAAATTTTTCGTGGGGAGGTCAAGGAAATCAAGGAAATCAAAGACAACAACCTCCCCCAAATTTCCAAAATCAACCCTATCCACAGGAAAAGAAGCCCAACCTTGAAGAGATGTTGACAAAATTCATGGCAGCCATAGAAAACCGTCTCCAAGACACTGAGGCAACACTTAAAAACCAACAAACATAGATGGAAGGGATCAAGAACCAAGTTGGAGAACTTACTGAGTCAGTTGGAGAACTTACTAAGTCAGTTGGACTACTTACTAAGATGGTTTGTGAAATACAAGTAGAGATTTTTTCTAAAGGAACTGAATAAGTAAAGACAATTACACTAAGAAGTGGAAAGGAGTTAGTCGAACCAAAGAAAAAAAATACCATACGAGGACAACAAAGTGAAGGATGTGGGAATTGAGGATGTAACTCCAGTACGTAAAGAAGATAAACCATCAATCCCATATCTAGCAAAGCTGAAGAAAGAACGATTAGATGCCCAATATGGTAAGTTTCTTGAATTTTTTAAACAAATACATATTAACTTACCTTTTGTTGAAGCCATTTCACAGAAGCCGACATACGCAAAATTCTTAAAGGAACTCCCGACGAATAAAATGAAGCTTGAAGAAGTATTAACGGTGGAGTTTAATGAAGAATGTTCTGCCACCCTCCAAAATAAGTTACCAACAAAATTAAAAGACCCAGGAAGTTTTACTCTTCCATGTTTAATTGGTAATTTAAATATTAAGAAAGCATTAGTTGATCTAGGTGCCAATATTAACTTAATGCCTTATAAAATGTTTAAACAGCTAGATCTTGGGGAACCAAAACCCACTAGGATGAATATACAGTTAGTCGAAAGATCTATTCAATATCCTAGAGGAGTTATTGAATATGTCTTGGTAAAAATTGATAAATTTATTTTTCCTGTTGATTTTGTTGTGCTTGACATGGATAAGGACATTGAGGTTCCTTTAATTTTATGGTGCCCTTTTTTAGCTACTACTAGGGCTGTTATCGATGTGGGTGATGGTAAACTTGCATTAAGGATATGTGATGAGGAAATTATTTTTCAAATCTATGATGCCATGCGATATTCTAGAGAACAAGATGATTATTGTTATTTTGTTGATACCATTGATCATATTATTCAGAATTCATTATAGGAAATCATACATAGCGACACGATGGAATTGCACCTTACTCAAGAACAGGAGTAAGAAGAAAAAGTCGATGAACTAAATCTAAAAACGTCTTCATCCAAGCAAAAATAAAAAGAAAGCATTGAAATCAATGATGATTTAAAACAAAACCCTCTGTTGATGAACCACCCAAATTAGAATTAAAACAGCTATTGAAAGACCTAGAATATGCATTCTTTGGGGACAATTCTATGCTACCAGTAATTATCTCTTCAGAACTGGATCCCAAGGAAAAGAGGAGTTGCTACAGGTACTAAGGGAACATAAAAAAGCCATAGCATGGAAAATCTCTGGTATTAAAGGAATAAGCCCAACATTTTGTACCCACAAAATTTTAATGGAAGACGAGTACAAGCCATGTGTGCAACTTCAAAGACATTTAAATCCCAACGTAAAAGAACTTGTGAAAGATGAGGTAATTAAACTTCTAGATGCAGGAATAATTTATCCTATTTCTGACAGCAAATGGGTAAGTCCTGTATAGATTGTTCCGAAGAAAGGAGGCATGACTGTAATAACTAATGAGGAAAATGAACTAATCCCCACCAAAAAGTTACAGGTTGGAGAGTATGCATTGATTCCAGGAAGCTAAATGACACCACTAGAAAAGATCACTTTCCTCTACCATTCATTGATCAAATGTTAGAAAGGTTATCTGGACATATGTATTATTGCTTCTTAAATGGACTCTCCGACTATTTTCAAATCCCAATAGCACCTGAAGATCAAGAGAAAACAACATTCACATGCCCATACGGTACGTTTGCTTATCGTAGAATGCCTCTTGGATTATGTAATGCCCCTGCTACTTTTCTGCATTGCATGTTGGAAATCTTTGACGAGCTTGTGGAGGACATCATGGAGGTATTTATGGACTATTTTTCAATATTTGGTAATTCTTTCCATCTTTGCCTTAAAAATTTAAAATGAGTTCTGATGAGATGTGAAGAAACAAACCTTGTTCTAAATTGGGAAAAATGTCACTTTATGGTACAAGAGGGAATTGTATTGGGACATAAAATTTCTAGTAAACGAATCGAGGTAGATAGAGAAAAAGTTGAAACCATAGAAAAATTACCTCCTCCTAGCTCAGTTAAGGCTATCAAAAGCTTTTTAGGACATGCAAAATTTTACAGAAGATTCATTAAGGATTTTTCAAAAAATAGCTAAGCCTCTAATGGGATTGCTAGAAAAGATGCACCTTTTAACTTTGATCAAGAATGTTTAGATGCATTTAATATCCTTAAAAAGAAATTAATAAACGTCCCAATTATAATTTCCCCTGATTGGAATCTTCCTTTTGAACTAATGTGTGATGCGAGTGACTTTGCAGTTGGTGCAATTTTAGGGCAACGAAGAGACAAGCACTTCCGGCCAATTTATTACGCCTGCAAAACATTAACGGCCGCGCAAGAAAATTTTACCACCACTGAAAAAGAATTACTAGCTATGGTCTTTGCATTTGATAAATTTAGACAGTATTTATTATTATCTAAAGTTTTCGTTTACACTGACCACTCTACTCTTCACTATCTTTTAACTAAACCCGATGCAAAACCTTGACTTATAAGATGGATTTTACTATTATAGGAATTCGATCTGGGAATTCAGGATAAGAAATGAGTCGAAAATCTTGCAGCGAACCATCTGTCTAGACTTGAGAATCCACATGCAGAAGAACGAGAAGAGATAGAGATAGAGATAAATGACTCATTCCTTTCAGAACAACTATTCTCCATAAGCAACTATGAGGTACCTTGGTTTGCAGATATTGCAAATTTTTTAGTTTCTAACATCATACCGAAAAAGTTAATAAATCATCAAAAGAAGCGATTCATTTCTGATGTGAAGAACTATTTTTGGGAGGATCCCTTTCTTTTCCGTATATGTGCAGACCAGGTATTCGAAGATGCATTACAAAGGCAGAAGCAAGCAAAATCTTAGAACACTACCACTCCGGACCCTCAGGAGGGCACTACAGTGGTGTCAAAACAACACACAAAATACTCAAATTAGGTTTCTATTGGCCCACTTTATTTAAAGATGCGAACAAGTATGTCACTTCGTGTGATAGATGCCAAAGAATAGGTAATATTTCTAAACGTGATGAAATGCCTCAAACATACATGCTATCATATGATATATTTGACGGATGGGGCATTGATTTTATAGGTCCTGATCGTGTCAAATAGTCGAGTTTTAATATTTATAAAGAATGATCGAACCTTTAAACTAACTATGACAACGATTGAGGCAAGTGCACCTATCGAATAATAGTATAGTTTAGGCAAGATTATTTTATCGAACCCAATGGAACCTAAAAGTACTACTACTCACTTTCTTTCTATTATTTAGCTTAAAATATGGAGTGATTGGTTTATTTATCTAAAAAAAACTAATGAAAAACTAAACTAGATGCAAAGACAAAAGAATGAAACTTTAGAAAAGGACTGTGGAAAAGCTCAGTTGATTTTAGACGATACCCTCAGGAAGAATCCACCTACGACTTCTCTTGTTATCTAACTCTTAATTCATATGACTTTTTTACTTAGCTTGATCCGTAAGACTCCTTAACCTATATTAAACCCTCCTCGAGGCGAATAACGTCTAACCTTAGGTTAATTAGTGGAACTCTCATTCTCTTATAATAACCCCCTAAGGAAGCAGTAAATCGATCAATGGACTCCCATATTAGGTTTCACCCTAATACGACAAAATCACATCATCCTATCTCTGGGCGTGCGATCAACTTTGCTTAATAATGCTAGATCTACTCTTAGGTAGGGTCTATTCCTCCTCCACCTAAGCACATCAGATTAAATTAAGCAACATAATTAAGAACAAACTAAGTACTTATCATATAATTTAGAAATCAAATAACAAAATCCATCGTAGGTTTCATCCCCTTCAGGTATCTGAAGGGTTTAGTTCATAACAAAATAAGAAAACATCTCAAGAGAAAAGATAAAACAAAATATAAGAAATCCCTAAAACCCCCTGAAGGAATTGAAGAGGAGATATTCCGTCTTGAGTAGAACTCCGGCTTCTTGAGATGGATCAACTGGCTATCTTCGAGTAATTCCCTGAATAAAAGCTCTGGTAGAAACCTTCTGCCTAAAACTTGATTATCTAGAATGGCTGCCTTGGGTTGTTTATATAGGCTCTTTAGATGCTTTACTTGGCTCCTAAGTTCCTCCTTCAAGTAGAATTACTATTAAGGTGTTTAAGTAGACTTAGGAGTATGTTTCTTTGGCTTCAAGCATCCAAATCCAAGTGAACTTGCTCTTTCCCCACGGCAGGGGCACGGCCACGGCACACGCCTGTGTAAATCATCTTTAGGCCGTGTCTCGATTCTGTCGATTGTGGCATGGCCATGTAAATCGTGGCATGGCTGTATGAATTAATTTGATGAGGCAAGCCCGTGTGGCTTGAAGTCCAGGCCGTGTCGATTTCCTCTTTGGCCCAAATTGGCCCGTTTTAAGCTCGTTTCTCGTTCTTTTTATTCTTAGGTGCTTTCCTGAGTATAAGACATGAAAAGAAAGGATTAAGAGCACCTTTTTACATAAATCAGGGTTAAATCATCCAAAAGCATACTAAATGTGGGATTAAAATATGTTGCTTTTACGGTTTATCAAATTCCCCCACACTTAAGCTTTTGCTTGTCCTCAAGCAAAATTTTCAACTTACAATTAAAATGAACTTTCCATAATTCATAATTCCTATCGATAATGTCTCATCATAATTCATGGATGATTTATACATGGATAATTCAACTCAAAGAGTCTTAAAGATTCAATCACAATAAGTCATACCTTTGTAGTACGAAAACATAGGTGTCTCCCCTTTTCTAAGTAATTACCTTTAATTCAAAACCGACAAGGATTGACATCCTCACAAAAGATTCACTCAAATCACTCGAAGTGTTTAAGGTTCAAAAATAAGCACTCATAAGTCAAACCTGAAAAGTTAATCCTATAGGCTTGCCTGAAAATCAAATCTCCACCACTGTATATGAGATAATACACAGATCAAAAGGTCTTTATCAGGGTTGTAACAGCGCTAAGGTTAAGGGTGTGGATATAGGATGAATTAGAGGGTTGGAATTGAGACTGACTTGACAAATTACCTAACTAGAAACAATGAACTAAATATGAATATTTACATCGAATGAAAACTAATAATACCACTATTGATAATTACTCTATAATAAAGAGTATTTTCATCACTTAAAATTTGATAATACTTTAATCTGAGCTTTTCTTCAACAATTGGAATTTAAATGCTCTAAGCTTTTTTTTTTTAAGAACAAACTAAAATATTACATCATAAATGATAAATGTAACTACTAAACTAATATTATTTACTAACTGAATCAAATCAAACCTTGATGACATAGTAGTAAAAAGAAAGGGTGATAACAGATACAAAGGGGTTTTGGGTTAATATTAGTGGGTGAGTCAAGAAAAAGGTTGTTAGGATTCAACGGGGTTCACTACGGTTTAATTTGTGGAGGTAGGCTTTTTATGGAGTAAGTGGGTTAAATCCTAGGTGCCTTTATCATCTCTGTATATCAAATCAAAAGTGTGGTTCTGACATGTATAAATGAGGCAAGTTCTAGAATAACAGTTCAAAGTTGACATACTTATAATCAATAAAGTGAGCATGAAAAAGAATATATGCTCTATAAGGCTCAAAATCTCACAAAAATTATGGGTGTTTTTAACATCAATCCTTATAAATTCCAAATTTCAAGGTAATATTCAAATTCAGTTCAATAACCTAGTATTTTTTTTTTTTGATTCTTGAAAAAAAGACTTATCATGCTTGATTCTCTAGTATCTTAAAGTTTAAATTATCAATGCACAATTATCAATGACTTAATCCAAAACATATCAATAAAAATCATAAATCATTAGAAATTTCATCCTAATTAGTAATATGAAAAAAATACTTTCGAATCAAGACTAAATTCAGGATTTTGAGAATAATGCAAAAAGTTTGACACTTTTACCCCCAAAACTTAATATGTACATTGTCCTCAATGTACAAAGATGAATAATGACAGTTATGGGATAAATCAAAAGATAAGGGGTAAAGTGACTTCCTGATTTTTGGATAGCTCCGGGAGTTGGCAGTGGTCGTGGTAAAAGGTAGTTGGAGGAGGCGGTGGTGGCGTTTTCTATGGTCTTGGTGGGGTGGCTACCAATGATCTCTCCGCTAGATGAAGAAATTGGGGAGCTTGTAGAGAATTAGTCAGGGACTATTAAGACATATTTAAAATAAACTAAGTATACATATGAAGATAAGAAAGAAGAGAATTAAAATAGAAAACAATCTAAAGTGAAAATAAAAAATAAATGGACTGCTAAGTCCTTATTGAAGGATGGTCCGCAAGGTGGGAATCAACACTAAGGTTGCGGATGTGATGGCGTTGGCGGATGTGAAGAGGTTATTGTGGTGGTCGGTGTGATTCCCAAGCAGCCTGGCGAACCTGACACTAAAAAATTGAATTAAAATAAACTAAACTAAGCATAAGATTGCAAAAAGAAGGAAATTGAAGCAAAAGAGAAAAAGAAAGTAAAAAAATATGGTCTCAAAGACCATTGGCTTGGTGTTTGAATGAAGTGGCTGGTATGAACTTATGTAGATCGGTCTCCCATAGGGAGATTATGCTTGCCTTCTTCCACTTCTTCGGCATGATTTTAGTGTTGCTCAAGAGTCTTGGACACTTTTCCTACGGAGAAAGAAAATTTTGAAAGAAAAATGAAAGAAGGAAGAAGAGAAAAGATGGGAAGAAGGGAAGGGCTGGGGTTTAAATAGTATCTCAAATTTGGCACGTTCATAAGCCATTGGTCCAAGGGCATGTCGAGTTACACGGCCGCCTCGCATGGCTGTGGTGTGGAGCATGTTGCATTACCCATGCCCGTTCTTGATGTGCCATGCCAGTGTTTGAGTAGTCAGTGTCGACCACGGTCGCGTCGCACGGCCGTGGGTACAGGCGTGTTGAGTCTTCCACGCCCGTTTCTCAGTCAGCCACACCCGTTGGGAGATAGTCAGTAGCTTCACACAGTTTTAGGAGCACGGTCATGCTGATCTGTCAGTGCCCGTGGGGAAGGGTGGTTGGGCCCGTGACGTCTGGCGGTGGTTGGCCTAAATTGCACGGCCTCTGCTCTGTCAGTGTGGTGGTTCGGTGGTCCACACGCCACGGACACGACCTTGTGTAAGGCCGTGTGGCCTGGAAATCTACACTTTTGTGTTAGTTTACAACTAATTAATTAGAAAAGAAGGATGGAAAGAAAAGAAACTAAAAATAAATTTGAAAATAAATTGAGTTAGTGCTCGGGTTACCTCTCGAGAAGCACTCGTTTATAGTCTTAAGCTAGACTGTCCTCATATTTGAAAATTTTAGGGAGGTTTAAAGGTTTGAATGTCTTCCCTCATGCTCACGGTTCTATTTTGTGACAAAGTTGAAGTCGAGAAGTGTTTACCTTGAAATTGCCAAATATTGGATTGCTTACCTCAACTATTTCGTGTGGGAAGATATCATGTACCTTAAGGAGAATTTCTTCCTTTGCCCTCAGGTCTGTTGAAGTGATGTGGGGATTGGCTTTGTGAAACACTCCAAACCCGGCCCACAAGCCCTAACCGGATCTGGCATGCTTCTAGGAAAAACCGTTCAAATCTTGTTTGAACTTTGCTAAAATTTTCCGTGTTTTTGAAAATAGTTGATTTGAGTTGGGTTCAAAATTTAAATTCCGTGTTGATTAGGTGTCAAAACATTTAGTATTTATACTTAAGAAAAATTGGTCTTTAATTTTAATTCGATAATAATCGTATCATATTAAGTAATTTAAAAGCATGCATAAACAATTTAATACATATGGCCTTATTACATCAAATAAAACCCAAATTAAATCCATCATACTAAAAAGAAAGCCCAAAATAAAATAATAAATCCAGAGTTGTGCATGGCCACCACTTGAGCTCGTGCCGACCCGATCCATTACTTAAGGTCATCTGAAAAAATAGTCCCACAAGGGGTGAGTCATTCAAACTCAATGTGTACACCCAACACAAGTCTTAAATTAAATTTAGGCATGTCAAATCATACATAATAACATATATAATTCATGATGCAAACCCGAACCCAAACCTAGATAACCATCCGCTACACATCACCCGTACCAACCATCACACCATGGAGACTACTAAGTCAACCCTCCATCCGCGACACACCATCGAAGGTAGTCGCTGCAGTCGACGTGCTCATTGCCCTTATAAAATTCGTGGCATAGCCACCTCTTAAATATTCGTGACATAAGTCACCACATTCAGATATTGTGACATAAGTCACCACATTCGGATATTGTGACATAAGTCACCACATTCAGATATTGTGACATAAGTCACCATATTCAGATATTGGGGTATAAAACCACCAATTCACTTCCCCTTTACATATCACCCATATGCCCCATGTCAAACATTTTATGCAAAATCATGCTTTATTTCACATTCTTATCACTATTGTCATTTTTATCATACTCATAGTAGGAGTAGGAAAACATACCTGAGTACTTCGTACCATTACATGGTACTCTTAGCCACATCATAACATATTCTTGTAACATATTAATTAAAACATAACTATAATTTAATTAAAGCTTAGTGTGGAGTACACACCTGATTTACTTAGTGCTTAATTGAGATCCCGAAAACCCGATCTAATACTTTTAGACCCTTAATCACTATATTCGTCCAACCTTAAACACTTTAGCATAAAGCCATTCGGTTAATTAATTAAATCCTGGGAAATTATTGTAACCAAAACTTACCTTGTTGCCGATTGGATTAAAAATCAAATCCCAAAACTTTTCTATGTTCCTTCTTATAATCGGCCAAGCACTAGATCACTTCACAGGTTAGTTTTCGATTTTTGAATAAGTATGAAATAGTTCTAATCTCTAAATAGGCCTTGGCTAAATGTGTATGTGCACTTACCTTACGATTCTCAAATTAAAAGTATCCCTTGTTTTAGGTATCTGTCGAAATCTCTATAGACACATGTTAGATCAGTTTCAACATTTAATCACAAGTAAATAGCCCTTGGCCGAATATCCAATATGACTCACCTTAGATCTTTAAAATCTCAAAAGATCCTTCTACTTGTAATCGACAGCACCTAATTCCTGAAGCCTCCTTCCAAGTTTCGGCCAAGATCAATGATAGGAATTAGTTCCTAAATTTTCAACAAGCCTAAAAGAAAAAAATGGAAATTGATTGACAATTGGTCCTTACCCTTATTACGAGAATTCCTTTGCTCCTTTGTTGAACCCACCAAGGTATTCAGGTATAGGCTAGGTGTTTGATCAATCAAGTTTGACTTTTGGTGTCTTGATGAGCAATCGACTATGGCTAGAAAAAGGCTTACCTTGACTTTTAGAGAGTTGTGAAAAGAAGAAGAAAGTTGATGATGGAGATTCGGCTAGAATAAGAGAAAAGAAAAGAAAAGTGTTGGCTTTGGAGAGAAGAAGAAAGCGAAAAAGGGTTTAATTGCTTGTAAAGGTTTGGCTAGAAAGAGATGAAAAGAAAAACAAAGTAAAAAGATGGACACTTCTTGCTAAGAATTTATGCACAATTGAAAAAGATGAGAAGAGAATGAATTTTCGGCTAACACTCAAACACTAGCCTTTCCTTGCTTTTCTCTTTATCTCTTCATTTAAAATTAATAAGAATAATCCATCATTTATCCCTTTTCCTAATTAATTTATCACCATTTATCTCTTAAAATAAAAGGATTAAACTCCTAAAATATAGCCTTAGTGCCGTCTATTGCTGCTTATCTCTGCTGCAAAATAAACTTTTATTTTGCTTCCCTTGTGGCTCGAACCTGATCCCTTCCTCATAGCCCATGGCGTCACCTACCAAGGCCCTAAGTGGCGTCTCCAAGCCACTGTACCAAGCCCATTTTTGTGTTATATTTCACATACAATTTCTTTTAAGTCCTCCTCTGCCTAGCTTCCTCTTTTAAACTTAAAATCTGATAATTTCTAAAGCACTCTCCTATTTCCTAAAGTTCACAAAATTCATACAACACATTCAGAATATTCATAAGCATGCTATTTCACACAATTTAGCAATAATGCATAAGCCATATTCCAGGATATTACAGTTCTACCCCCTTAAAATAATTTCAACCTCAAAATTACCTGGCTAGAATAAGTGGGGGTATTGCTGTCACATTGCTTCTTCTGGCTCCCAAGAAGCTTCCTCCGATCTATGGTTACGCCACAACACCTTGACCAAAGGGACCGACTTCCTCCGAAGCACCTTCACATCTCGTTCCAGAATTTGAATCGGCTCTTCCTCATAAGACAGATCTGGTCTCAGCTCCACCTCTTCAACCGAAACTACATGAGATGGATCCGATCGATATCGACATAGCATGGAGACATGAAATACGTCATGCATTTGCTTCAATTATGGTGGCAACTCCAACTGGTATGCCACTAGTCCAACTCGCTTCATTACTCGATAAGGCCCTATAAACCTTGGACTTAGCTTCCCTTTTCGACCAAATCTCATCACCTTCTTCCAAGGCAAAACTTTAAGGAACACTTGATCTCCCACATCAAATTCTATTTCCTTCCGTTTGAGATCCGCGTACGACTTTTATCTATCAGATGCCTCCTTTAATCAAGCTCGAATTACACTAGCCTTTTCCTCAGACTCTGCCACAATTTCTGGACCCAAAATCTGACGTTCGCCCAATTCCGTCCAACATGTAGGAGTCCGACACTTCCGACCATACAGTGCTTCGTACGGTGCCATCCGAATACTTGCCTGATAGCTGTTATTGTATGCAAATTCCCCCTCCGTTTGTATCCAAAGCACAAATGAAGGCCAAAAATGCCTTACACCCCTTCTGAACCATCTTATCTGCCTTTAATGCCGAAACTATGTTAGACAAGTAGTTCCTTCTTTCTCCTATCATAACTATCACTTCATCCTCTGGGGTCCTTAACTCCATTCGTTTGGCTGCACAATCCAATACAGCCTGATGCTCCACTAGCCAGTCCATGCCAAGTATGAGGTCAAATTCCCCAAAGGGTAGTTCCATTAAGTCAGCAGGGAAAACTACTCCTTGAATCTCTAGAGGTACACTCCGAAAGATCTTATCCACCACTACAGTTTGGCCTAATAGGCTTACTACAGTCATCTCCCTATCAGATAGTTCAGAGGCTATCCCTAGAGTTTCAACTACTCTACATGCAACATAGGAATGGGTAGAGCCCACATCAATCAAAGTAACATAAGGTTTGCCAAAAATAAGGAACGTACCGGTTATAACGTCCGGTGCGTCACCATCTTCCCTCCGGTGAATCGCATAAACCAAACCTGACTGCCTAGCCTCCGTGTTACCAACACCTCGACCCGGTGTTCCTTATCCTCTACCAGAACCATTACCTCTGCTAGCCGACCCACGACCTCGCGGTGGCTGCTGTCCTTCTCTTCCAGCCTGGTTAAAACCTTGACTTACTGGTCGTCCCCCTTTAGTTCTCATCGGGAAATCCTTAATCATGTGGTCCTTGGACCCACACTTAAAACATCCTCCGTTTTTTCCAACACTCACCCAAATACTTTTTCCCGCACTGATCACAAGCACGATACTACCCTCCAGGCGACTTGCGACCTCGCGACTCATCAACTCTAGGCCTCTTTGCTCATTCCTAGATGGCCTTGATGATCCAAATCCTCTTTTACGCCTATTTCGATCGGTGTTACGCCTTACGTAATCCTTAATACCCTCTCGCTACCTTAGCCTTCTCCACCAACACAACAAACTCCCGCTCTTGTTGTGGAGCTATCAACAACCTCAAGTCATCCCTTAGTCCGTCTTCAAACCGGACACACCGTTCATGCTCAGTAGCCACTATCCCTCGAGCATAACGGCTCAACCTTAGGAATTGACTTCATACTCAGCTACGGACTTGTTCCCTTGAACCATCCCCAGAAATGCCTTCCTCTATGCATCAATATATTGAGTGCCAACATACTTCTTCTGGTATGCTGCCCTAGCATAATCCCAAGTGAGTTCCTCAGCTGTAGCACCATCCCAAACCGTGAGCCACCATTGATATGACTCATCGCGGAGAAGCGACACCAACCCTTTTAGCTTTTCCTCGTCAGTTAAATCAAGCTCATCCATAATCTACTCGGTCGCTTCCAACCAATATTCAGCGGTACTGGGTGCCACACTAGATATACCACGGAACACCTTAGCTCTATTGGCTCGAGTCATTCAGTCTTGACTTTCGAGCTCCCATGCCTCCACTGCTCGACCACCCTTTCCAAAACCCGCAAAGATCGCTTTGTGACCTGCGTCATCCCGTCTAATCCTAATATTCCATATCGATGGTGGTGGTGGTGGTGGCATTTTATTTTAGATCCTTGACCCGATCTAACGGGTTCGTATACGAGTCATTCGGCCTCTTCCACGGCCATGCACATCACGACCACGTCCCTTGAATTCATACTTACGCTTTGTGTTTATATGATTAAGGAATTTTATGAATTAGTTTTGTTCCTTGATTTAACACGAAACAGTCTTATGTTTAATAGTTTTATGAAGTAGTTCTTTGATTCATACACATCTGATCTCACATCATTCATTTAGTCACACATGAACTTGCGTTCATTCTGAGAGAAAATGTTGTGGTTGTCGTTGTTTTCCACTACCGAGGATATTTTGTAATTTTATCCTATAGGGGTATTTTGGTAATTTCCAAATTAGGGTATTTGAAAATGTTGCAAAATAGAGTTTGTTGATATTTTACAAAAATTAAAATACTTGCTGGGAAAATTTTAAGGGTGAAATGATAATTTTATACACTAGAGGTATTTTGTAATTTTACAAGCGAGGTCATTTAGGTAATTTTCACAAAATATGGTTCTGGTGACTTTCCAAAATAAGGGTATTGTTAAAGATTTCTAAATTGAGGGTACTTGGTAATTTTCCTTCTTGAGGTATTTTGGTCATTTATACTGACTTAGGGGTAATTTGGTCATTTTGCAAATTAGGGGTAAATTTCATAAATTTTCCAAATCAGGGTGTCTTATTATAAGGTAAGGTGTTTGGATATTTGTAAGGTAAGAGAATCTTGATAAAAAAAATTGTGGGTGGTATGGTAATTTTGGGAAATCAAGGGCATTTTAGTAATTTTTCCAACCAGAGGTATTTGGGTCATTTAGTAAATCGAGAATATTTTGGAAAATTTTTTCAAAATAGTTTTCCTACACCATAAATGGATAATTCGGTGATTTTAAGACTAGGGTTTTATAAAAATATGGCCATCCTTTCGGGTTTTAGTTATTGGGTTTAGCTTGTGTTTGAGTCCTCTTGGTTAGGGTGAACCATCACTTGCACTAGGTAGGATTCAGTGGGTAGGAGGTGAGTCACTAGGACTGCTTAAATACCAAGCTCCCATGAAACCAATCCTAGACATGCTCACAACAGTTGCCACACCTAACTCTCGGTGACTTAGACACGTGTTTGTTTAATTGGGCATTAAAGTTTTATGTAATTCTCATCTTGGGGTAAACTAGCCCTAGGGTTTAATTCCTAGTCCACTAATCTATGTCCCTATATATCCCCACATACGATTCACAGAAGAGCTAGGGGTACTTACCTGGTGGACTTCGGGCTGGAGACTCAGGTGCCATGCCAGAAAAACTTGCTTATTACTTAGAAAAATCCACTTTCAAAAGACAGAAAATGTTTTGGGCCTTAAAAGCCCTCAAGGCCGAGTTTTGAATCGGGCTCTGATACCAAAATGAAACACCCCAAACCCGGCCCACAAGCCCTGACCGGATCTGGCATGCTTCTAGGAAAAACCGTTTGAATCTTGTTTGAACTTTGCTAAAATTTTCCGTGTTTTTGAAAACAGTTGATTTGAGTTGGGTTCAAAATTTAAATTCCGTGTTGATTAGGTGTCAAAACATTTAGTATTTATACTTAAGAAAAATTGATCTTTAATTTATTCGATAATAATCGTATCATATTAAGTAATTTAAAAGCATGCATAAACAATTTAATACCTATGGCCTTATTACATCAAATAAAACCCAAATTAAATCCATCATACTAAAAAGAAAGCCCAAAATAAAATAATAAATCGAGTTGTGCATGGCCACCACTTGAGCTCCTATTGACCGGTCCATTCTTGAGTGTCATCTGAAAAAATAGTCCCACAAGGGTGAGTCATTCAAACTCAATGTGTACACCCAACACAAGTCTTAAATTAAATTCGTGCATGTCAAATCATATATAATAACATATATAATTCATGATGCAAACCCGAACCCAAACCTAGATAACCATCCGCTACACATCACCGTACCAACCATCACACCGTGGGGACTACTAAGTCAACCCTCCATTCGTACACACCATCGAAGGTAGTCATTGCGGTGGCGTGCTCATCGCCTTTATAAAATTTGTGGCATAGCCACCACTTAAATATCCGTGACATAAGTCACCACATTCGAGATATTGTGACATAAGTCACCACATTCGAATATTGTGACATAAGTCACCATATTGAATATTGTGACATAAGTCACCATATTCGTATATTGGGGTATAAAACCACCAATTCACTTCTCCTTTACATATCACCCATATGCCCCATGTCAAACATTTCATGCAAAATCATGCTTTATTTCACATTCTTATCACTATTGTCATTTTTATCATACTCATAGTAGGAGTAGGAAAATGTACCTGAGTACTTCGTACCATTACATGGTACTCTTAGCCACATCATAACATATTCTTGTAACATATTAATTAAAACATAACTATAATTTAATTAAAGCTTAGTGTGGAGTACACACCTGATTTACTTAGCGCTTAATTAAGATCCCGAAAACCTGATCTAATACTTTTAGACCCTTAATCCCTATATTCGGCCAACGTTAAACACTTTAGCATAAAGCCATTCGATTAATTAATTAAATCCCAAGAAATTATTGTAACTAAAACTTACCTTATTGCCGATTGGATTAAAAATCAAATCCCGAAACTTTGTTATGTTCCTTCTTGTAATCGGCCAAGCACTTGATTACTTCACAGGTTAATTTTCGATTTCTGAATAAGTACAAAATAGATCTAATCACCAAATAGGCCTTGGCCGAATGTGTATGTGCACTTACCTTACGATTCTCAAATCCTGAAAGTATCCATTGTTTTAGGTATCTGTCGAAATCTCTATAGACACATGTTAGATCAGTTTCTAACATTTAATCACAAGTAAATAGCCCTTGGCTGAATATCCAATATGACTCACCTTAGATCTTTAAAATCCCGAAAGATCCTTCTACTTGTAGTCGACAGCACCTAATTCCCGAAGCCTCCTTCCAAGTTTCGGCCAAGATCAATGATAGGAATTAGTTCCTAAATTTTTGACAAGCCTAAAAGAAAAAGAATGGAAATCAATTGACAATTGGTCCTTACCCTTATTACAGGAATTCGACTGCTCTTTTGTTGAACCCACCAAGGTATTCGACTATAGGCTAGGTGTTTGATCAATCAAGTTTTGGCTTTTGGTGTCTTGATGAGCAATCGACTATGGCTAGAAAAAGGCTTACCTTCGGCTTTTAGAGAGTTGTGAAAAGAATAAGAAAGTTGATGATGGAGATTCAGCTAGAATAAGAGAAAAAGAAAAGAAAAGTGTTGGCTTTGGATAGAAGAAGAAAGTGAAAAAGGGGTTTAATTGCTTGTAAAGGTTCGACTAGAGAAAAAGATGAAAAGAAAAACAAAGTAAAAAGATGGACACTTCTTGCTAAGAATTTGGCACAATTGAAAAAGATGAGAAGAGAATGAATTTTCGGCTAACACTCAAACACTAGCCTTTCCTTTCTTTTCTCTTTATCTCTTCATTTAAAATTAATAAGAATAATCCATCATTTATCCCTTTTCCTAATTAATTTATCACCATTTATCTCTTAATATAAAAGGATTAAACTCCTAAAATATAGCCTTAGTCTTTGTCCATTCTTGCTTATCTCTCTTGCAAAATAAACTTTTATTTTGCTTCCCTTGTGGCTCGAACCTGATCCCTTCCTCATGGCCCATGGCGTCACCTACCAAGGCCCTAAGTGGCGCCTCCAAGCCACTGTACCAAGCCCATTTTTGTGTTATATTTCACATACAATTTCTCTTAAGGCCTCCTCTGCCTAGCTTCCTCTTTTAAACTTAAAATTTGATAATTTTTAAAGCACTATCCTATTTCTTAAAGTTCACAAAATTCATGCAACACATTCAGAATATTCATAAGCATGCTATTTCACACAATTTAGCAATAATGCATAAGCCATATTCCAGGATATTACACTTTGTCTAATAGTACCTGGTCTCCTTTTTTAAAGTGATTTGATCTCCCTACGAGCTTTTTGGCGGTTCCTCTGGTTTTACTTCGTGTGGATCCGGCTTTTCTTTGACTTGTATCTTCTACTCTTCTAAATTGTCGACCTTAAGGTTTTTTTTATTGTGTGATTCTTCTTTGTCGACTTGGGGGCTATGAGTTGGCTCAGGTTTGATGCCTTGTGATGTTTCCTGTAGTGAAGGTTGAACAATTTGATTATCTATTAAAGTGACTTTCTTACCTTCATCATCTGTTGTTCTGGCCGAGTCGAGAGCTTGAAGATTGATCGATTCATCTCCTATGCAAAGTATGAGTTCACCTGTGGCAACATCAATTTTCATCTTGGCAGTTGCAAGGAAAGGCCTTCCTAGAATTAAGGGGATTGAATTATCCTCATCCATGTCTAACACAACAAAATCTACTGGGAAAACAAATTTATCAATTTTTACAAGAACATCTTCAATAATGCCCCTAAGAATTCTAACAGTTTTATCAACTAGTTGAATGCTCATCCTAGTTTGTGTGGGCTTCCCTAGACCTAGTCGTTTAAACAATGCATAAGGCATGACATTTATACTTGCCATTAGATCAGCTAACGCATTATCAATAGTTAAACTACCAATTAAGCATGGAATCGTAAAACTCCTTGGATCTTTTTGTTTCTGCTGTAGTCTATTCTGTAACATTGTCGAGCATGTTGCATTTAGTTCCACGTGGTGCTCTTCATCTATTTTGTGTTTGTTTGTCAAGAGTTTTCTTAAAAATTTTCTCGAGTCTGGCATCTAGAAAAGAGCTTCAAGAAGGGGTAAGTTAATATGTAATTTCTTTAAAATTTTAAGAAACTTACCGAACTGTTCCTCTGAATCATCTCCTTTCAATGCTTCGGGATAAGGTATGCAAGGTTTGTATTATTTGATTATTGGTTTTGGCTTTTCGTGTGCTACCTCTATTTTACCTTTTTCTTCCTTGGTTTCTTGTGCCGTGGTGGGCTCATCTACCTTTGTACCCTCATAAGCTGTGATGGCTTGGATCTGTACTTTTGGGTTTATTTCTGTGTTACTTGGTAGACATCCTTGTTGACATTCAGAAATTAGCTTTGTGAGATGTCCCACTAACCTAGTAAGTTCTCCAACTTGATTCTCGATCCCTTTGATCAATTTTTGTTGTTCATCAACTGCTACTTCAGTCTTTTGGAAACAAGAATCTATGTTTGCCATGAATTTCGTCAGCATCTCTTCAAGGTTTGAATTCTTCTCTTGTGGATATGGCTAATTTTGATAATTTGGAAGAGATTGCTACCTTTGATTTCCTTGATTTCCTTATCCTCCCCAAGAAAAATTTGGGTGGTTCCTCCAACCTGGGTTATAAGTGTTACTATAAGGATTATTAGATCAGAAATTGTTATCTATATAGTTTGTCTGCTCATGTTCTGCTCCTGGTTGGTAGGGTGGGTATTCAGAATTTGCCACATTCCCACTCGCTTTGTACTGCATTATCGGGTGTACCTGTGAAGAACATAAATTATCAAGATTTTTATTCATCATCTCCATCTATGTTGATAGCATTGTTACTGCGTTTATGTTAAAAAATCTGGCTGATTTTGTCGGTTTAGCCCTTATAATTTGCCATTGATAGGTATTCAACGACATCTCTTCAATAAAGTTGTAAGTCGCTTCAGGAGTTTTGTTATTCAAAGTTCCACCGGATGATGAGTCGATCATTTGCCCCGTTGAAGAATTCACACCATTGTAAAAAGTTTGGACTTGAAGCCACAAAGGTAATCCGTGGTGTGGACATCTTCTCAGGAGATCCTTATATCTTTCCCATACATCATATAATGTTTCTGCATCATTCTGCATAAAATAAGATATATCATTCCTAAATTTGGCCGTTTTGGCTGGTGGAAAGTATTTTAAAAGAAATTTTTTGGTCATTTGATCCCATGTGGTGATTGACCCTCGTGGTAATGAGTTCAACCTCTGCTTGGTTTTATGTTAAAAGTAACATATTTTAACCCCATATTTAATAGGCTTTTAGGTGATGTAGCCCTTGATTTTATGTAAAAAGGTGCTTTTAATCCTTTCTTTTCATGTTTATACTCAAGAAAGCATCCGAGGATAAAAAGAACACAAAACGAGCTTAAAACATAGTAATTGGGCCTTAGCGGGCGATCAACACGGCCTAGCCCAAAGCCCAAACGACCGTGCCTCACCGATTACCTAGAGCACGGCCTCAACTCCATCACACACAGTCGTGCATCATCCATTTCTCACGGATGTGCTGGTGATCTACATGGTCATGTCCAAATCGGCGGACACGAAGCCTGACTGAATCTAGACTTACGGTAGTGCCCAAAATGACAGAATCGAGACACGGCCCAACCACGATTTACACGGACGTGTGCCATTGCCGTGCCCTAGCCACGGGAGAGAGCAATTTCACTCGAAATTGGATGCTTGAAGCCAAAGAAACATACTCCTAAGCCTACTCCAACACCCTAATAGTAATTCTACTCGAAGGAGATACCTAGGAGCCAAGTATAGCATTCCAAAGCCTATATAAAAACCCAAGGCAGACATAAAATGAGAGCTTTTTGCAGAGGCTTTTGCCGAATATTTCATCTTTTAGGAAGTCACTTGAAGATAGTCAATTGATCCATCTCAAGAAGCCGAAACTCTATTCAAGATAGAGGATCTCTCCTTTAATTCCGTCAGGGGGTTTTAGGGATTTCTTATGTTTTGTTTATTCTTTTCTCTTAAGATGTTTTCGTATTTAGTTATGAACTAAATCCTTCAGATACCTGAAGGGGATGAAACCTATGATGGATTTTGTTATTTGATTTCTAAATTATATGATAAGTACTTAGTTTGTTCTTAATTATGTTGCTTAATTTAATCGATGTGCTTAGGTGGAGGAGGAATAGACCTACCTAAGAGTAAATCTAGCATAATTGGCGGAGTTGATCGAGCGCCTAGAGATAGGGTTATGAGATTTTGCAGTTAGGGTGAAACCTAATATGGGAATCCATTGATCGATTCTTTGCTTCCTTAGGGGTTATTATAAGAGAGCGAGTTTCACTAATTAACCTAAGGTTAGGCGTTATTAGCCTCGAGAGGGTTTAATATAGGTTAGGGAGTCTCACGAATCAAGCTAAGTCAAGAAATCATATGGTTTGGAGAATAAATAATAAGTGAAGTCATAGGTGGATTCTTCCTGAGGGTATCATCTTCATCAACTGAGTTTTCCTAAAGTCTTTCTCCCATTAATTCTTTTGTCTTTGCATTCAGTCTAAGTATTTCATTTGTTTACTAATTTAACCACTTCATATTTCAGGCTAAATAATAGAAAGAAAGTAAGTAGTAGTACTTTTAGGTTGATCGCTACAAAATAGTCTAGTTTTAAAATTTATAAAGAATGATCGAACTCAGAGACTAGCTATGACAACGATAAAGGCAAGTGCACCTATCGAACAATGGTATAGTTAAGGCAAGAATATCTTATCGAACCCAAGGAACCTAAAAGTACTACTACTCACTTTCTTTCTATTATTTAGCCTGAAATATGGAGTGATTGGTTGATTTATCTAAAACTAATGAAATACTTTAAACTAAAATGCAAAGATAAACGAATAAATTGGGAAAAGACATTGGAAAACTCAGTTGATAAAGATGATACCCTCAGGAAGAATCCACCTATGACTTCACTCATTATTTATCCCTAAACCATATGATTTCTTTACTTAGCTTGATCCGTGAAACTCCCTAACCTATATTAAACCTTCTCTCAAAGCGAATAACGTCTATCCTTAGGTTAATTAGTGGAACTCTCGTTCTCTTATAATAACCCCCTAAGGAAGCAGTAAATCGATCAATGGATTCCCATATTAGGTTTCACCCTAATCCGGCAAAATCTCGTAACCCTATCTCTAGGCGCCCAATCAACTCCGCTTAATTATGCTAGATCTACTCTTAGGCAGGGTCTATTCCTCCTCCACCTAAGCACATCAAATTAAATTAAGCAACATAATTAAGAACAAACTAAGTATTTATCATATAAATTTAAAAAACAATAACAAAATCCATCATAGGTTTCATCCCCTTCTGGTATCTGAAAGGTTTAGTTCATAACTAAATAAGAAAACATCTCAAGAGAAAAGATAAAACAAAATATTAGAAATCCCCAAAACCCCTGAAGGAATTGAAGGAGAGATCCTTCGTCTTGAGTAGAATTTTGGCTCTTCGAGATGGATCAACTGGCTATCTTCGAGTAATTCCCTAAATGAGTAAAGCTCGCGTAAAACTCTGCTAAAACTTGACGCCCTTGAATAGCCGCCTTGGGGTGTTTATTTATACTTTTGGGATGCTTTACTTGGCTCCTAAATACTCATAATTTAAGCATAATTTGTTCCTAGGTGTTTAAGTAGACTTAGGATTGCTTTTCTTGGGCTCCAAGCATCCTAATCCAAGTGAAATTGCTCTTTCCCGCGGCAGGGACACGGTCATGGCACGCCCGTGTAAGCCATCTTCTAGCCCGTGTCTCTATTCTATTGATTTAGGCACGGTTGTGGCACATGGTCATGCACGTCGAGGTACAGGCTGTGCTTCGAGTCTTTCAATTAGGGCATGGCCGTATAAATCGTGGCATGGCCGTATGAAGTGAATGGCAAGGCACAACCGTGTAGCTTGAAGTCCAGGCCGTGTCGATTTCTTAGGTTGGCCCAATTTGGTCCGTTTTAAGCCGCATTTTACGTTCTTTTTATCCTTAGGTGCTTTTCTGAGCATAAGACACAAAAGAAATGATTAAGAGCACCTTTTTACATAAATCGAGGATAAATTCATCCAAAAGCATACTAAATGTGGGATTAAAATATGTTACTTTTACGATTTATCAAATACCCCCACACTTAAGCTTTTGCTTGTCCTCAAGCAAAATTCTCAACTTATAATTAAAGCAAACTTCCCACAATTCATAATTCCTATTGACAATGTCTCATCATAATTCATAGATAGTTTATACATGGATAATTCAACTCAAAGAGTCCTAAAGATTCAATTACGATAAGTCATACCTTTGTAGTATGAAAACATAGGTGTCTCCCCTTATCTAAGTAATTACCTTTAATTCAAAATCGACAAGGACTGACATCCTCACTAAAGATTCACCCAAATCACTCAAAGGTGTTTAAGGTTCAAGAATAAGAACTCTAAATCGAACCTAAAAAGTTAATCCCATAGGCTTGCTTGAAAATCAAATCTCCACCACTGTATATGAGATGATACACAAATCAAAAGGTCTTTAATCAGGGTTGGAACGGGGCTTGGGTTAAAAGGTGTGGATAAAGGCTGAATTAGAAGGTTAGAATCGAGACTGACTTGACAAATTGTCTAACTAGAAACATTGAACTAAATATGAATATTAACTTCGAATGAAAACTAATAATATCACTATTGATAATTACTCTATAATAAGGAGTATTTTGATAATACTTTCATAAGAGCTTTTTCAACAATTGGAGTTTAAATGCTCTAAGCTCTTTTGTATACTACTAATATTGAATAAACTTGGATTTTTTTTTAAGAACAAACTAAAACAAACATAATAGAAGGAACTTTGATAATTGAAATAACCTAATTCGACAATTGATCAAATCAATTCTCGATAGAGGGGTAGTCAAAGGAATGTTGATAACAAATACAAAGGGATTTTGGGTTAATATTAGTGGGTGAGTCAATAAAGAGGTTGTTAGGATTCAACAGGGTTCACTAGGAGTTAATTTGTATGGGTAGGCTTTTTAGCGGAGTGAATCGGGTTAAAACCTAGGTGCCTTTATCATCTCAGTATATCAAATCATTAATGTGGTCTCAACATGTATAAACGAGCCAAGTTCTAGAATAACAGTTCAAAGTTGACACACTCATAATCAATAAAGTGAGCACGAAAAAGAATATATATGCTCTACAAGGCTCAAAATCTCACAAAAATTATGGGTGTTTTGACATCAATCCTTATAAATTTTGAACTTCAAGGTGATACTCAAATTCAGTTCAACGACCGATCAAATTTTTTAATTTTAAAAAGTAGACTTATCATGCTTGATTCTCTAGTATCCTTCAAATTTAATCATCAATGCACAATTAACTATGACTTACTCTAAAACATATCAATAAAAATCATAAATCATTAGAAATTTCATCCTAATTAATAATATGAGAAAAATACTTAAGATCAAGACTAAATTTAGGGTTTTGAGAATTATGCAAA
The DNA here is from genome assembly GCA_025506655.1 of Gossypium rotundifolium. Taxonomy (NCBI): domain Eukaryota; kingdom Viridiplantae; phylum Streptophyta; class Magnoliopsida; order Malvales; family Malvaceae; genus Gossypium; species Gossypium rotundifolium. The sequence goes on from CP106728.1 coordinate 54,705,672, forward strand.
AAGTTAGGCACTATTACCCCGACACTTAAGGTGTACATTGCCCTCAATGTACAAAGATAGATAATGATAATTAGATGCCAAATCAAAAAGACAAGTGGGGAAAGTTACACTTCCTGGATTTTTGGATGGCTCCGAGAGTTGTTCTGATGACTTTTTGAAGTAGTGATTTACTTCCAGTGCTATGTAGGTGGAGTGTGTGCTTGTAACTGTGAAGTCATTATTGAAATAATTTAGTGTTGCCATGAAATGTATATTAGGCATATTCAAAGATTAGATAACCAAATGAGGATTAATATAAAATATGCTATGAAGGAAAGTTCTAAATTAAAACATATGAAATATAAATATAAATATAAATAAAAACAGAATGAAATGGTGAATAATAAAAGTCGAGTATTATGTAATGAAAAGAACTCAAAGGTCCTCATCATGTCCCGGGTTCTGCGATGGTTTCACTGGTGAGATATGGAGGTGCTGGCATATTTGTTGAAGTGTGGCCTCTATCCTTCGAGGTGCCTAGTGTTTTCAGGAAAATATAACTCGAACTGGTCGAGTCAAGCATTTATGCCTGATAGTGAAGGTGCTGCTCGGTATTGGTGGTGCTCAGTCTGTGCTTCTTCTGATGGTGGTGGGACATTATCAGGAATGTCCTCGGCTTCCTCTTCGGCTGTAGGTGTCGCTAGTTGCTACTGAGGGGGATCGTGCCTCTTCAGTGCTTGATCATTTTCATGTGGAGCATCGTTTGGATGCCTTGAGGTGCCATATTCCCTATCAGTGTGAGGGATACAATTTGATTGTCGGTGTTGAGGAGATTGAAATGCTGGGCTAGTCTCGTGATGTAGGGGCCCATTGACAGGATTCCTTTCCGGTGCTGCTTTGTTTGATGCTGCATTGCGCATACAATGAAATATGCCACATCGAAGACATGTCCTTCAGACATGCATGATAGGAAATAGACGTCTTGTTTGTTGACGACACTGGTGCTTTCTTTGCGACCTGTAATAGTATGAGCAAGAATGGCATGAAGGTACCTGAGAGCGGGGAGGAGGGCAGTCGCTTTGGAGCGACTCAGATTGTAATCGTATTTAGTCGATTTTAGGTGGCGCCAACATGTGACAGGGGTACAATGGAGCTCTCTGTTTAACTCGGAGAGTGGATTTTCCTCTATAAATTTTGGTGTATAGAGTTTGAGTGCCGATCCGAATTGAGGTGCGCTCAGTCGACGACATTGCCCCTAGGCGAAATTGGATTGTGCCGGCGTCATCAAACTATGTCATGACCGTCTGTAAGGTGAATGTGGCACAAAACTCGAGAGTGAGTTCCAAGTATGTGGGCTCTACAATCGCGAAAAATTGGTCCCATGGTTCTGTTGAGATGAGAGCTCGAACATCCCCAGCAAGTCTGATTTGCTCCAAGGCATCCTAATCAATGCACCTACCGGTGCCGATAGGTCTCTTTCGGATCTCCATATAGTGCTCTTCTTGTGTTGCTTGGGGGAATCTGAGGAAGGGATATCGAGTTCAGTGGAGGCAGTTCCAGATGATGATCCGGGCCCCTTCCTTTTCTTGCTTGAAACGGATCGTTTGATACGTGATGGCGACATAATTCCTGAAAAATAATCAAAAGAAAAACATTTCCTTTTATATAGCCAAAATTTTCCTAACAATAATCAAAATTCAATAGCCAAAATGCTTCTTCAAGAACAAATACTAAAATTAGCAACCACAATCTCATTATTCATTAGAATAATTCCTAATTAAAATCATGGTTAGTACTAAATATAATAACAAAGCTATACAAATAATTCATTGGAACCTAGACATGGTGTATAAGAATTATGATTTAAAGGCTAACTATGTTTAGCAGTAGAGCATCAATTTTTCAATGAGGAGAGCCAGTAAAATCAACATGTATAAATGCTAAAATAGAAAATGTATTAAAAAAATGGAAATCAACAAGAAAAATAGAAGGAAGCAACTAATAAAACAATCAAGAAGAAAATTAAAGCAATTGTACTGAACAAAATGAATAAACTAAACAAAATGAATCAGATTTTTAAGTCTAAAATTAAACAAAAACGTAAATAAGGAAGAAGTATGCAAAAAATCTAAAAAAAAAGAACCAGGCACGGTGGTGTTTGACTAGCACGGGTGGAGCACACGCGGTGGTGCTGGTTTCTTCAATGGGGCACTACTTAGTTAGGGCATCTTACAGCGTGTGGTTGGTTGTGGTTGGGATTTTGAGAAGAATGGTCGGAAGGAGGTGGGTTGGAGGGAGGGAAATGATTTGGTGGCCGGATTGAAGAAGGGGGTTTGGAATCTGAGTTTTAGGGTTTGGGTTTGGGGAAGGGGACGGTTACTTTAATATATAGGGAGGGTAACACGGCCTTACGCCACGGCCGTGTTTAATTTGAAATGCCCGTGCTTTTCGTGATTTCTTAAAATTGGGTGCGATTCATAGTTTTTAGCACATCCGTGTGTCAATTTGACACGTCCGTGCTCACTAAGTCAGTATGTTCACACGATCGTGGTGCACGGCCGTGTGCTAGCCGTGCTCAATAAGTTAGTAGCTTCACAAGGTCATGAGGCACGACCATGCAATGCTGATGCTAGACAAGTCAGTAGCCTCACACGGTTATGCCGCATGGCCGTGTCTTTTGTCGCAGCCCGTGTTAAAGAAGAGAGGTTTTCCCTGTTTGTACACGGTTATTGGCACGCCCGTGTTAAAGGCCATGTTAATGATCCTGCATTTTTGTTAGACTTTTACACAACAATGTTAATGTGTTAGCGCTTGGGTGTTAGACTTTTACACAACAATGTTAATGTGTTAGCGCTTGGGTTGCCTCCCGAGAAGCGCTTGTTTATAGTCTTAAGCTAGACTCTCCTTGTTTTCAGTTCTAAAGGAAGGCTTATGGAGCATAAACTCCTCTCTCGTATCTCAAAAATCTGCACCATTATAAATTTTAAGTCGGTGACCATTTACCTTGAATGTGCCTTTAGTGGGATGAGTTACCTCGATGGTGCCATATGGAAATATTGTTTTAATCATGAATGGACCTGACCATCTCGATTTTAACTTCTCAGGGAATAGTTTAAGCCTTGAATTGTATAGTAGGACTAGGTCCCCTACTTCGAAATGTTTTGATCGCTTGAGGCGAGCATCGTGATGTCGCTTTGTTGCTTCGTTGTACAGCTTTGAGTTCTCATAGGCTTGCATTCTCCATTCATCTAGCTCATTTATCTGCATCATTCTTTTCTTTCCTGCAAGTTTGAGGTCAGTATTTAAAATTGTATTGCCCAGAAAGCTTTGTGTTCTAACTCGAATGGTAGATGACAGCTTTTCCCATATACGAGCTTGTATGGGGATGCCCCTAGAGGTGTTTTGAATACTGTTCTGTAAGCCCATAAAGCATCATCTACTTTAACTGCCCAATCTTTTCTATTTGATTCAACCATTTTTTCTAGAATGCGCTTAAGCTCTCAATTTGCTACCTCAACTTGCCCACTAGTTTGAGGGTGATATGGGGTGGCTATTCTGTGGCATACTCCATATTTCTTTAGAACATTTTCAAATTGTGTATTACAGAAATGAGTACCCTATCACTAATGATGGCTCTAGGTGTCCCGAATCGGGAAAATAGCTTCTTGAGAAATTTAACTACTACCCTAGCATCATTGGTAGGTAAGGCTTCCGCTTCTACCCATTTTGACATGTAATCAACTGCTACTAGGATGTATTTATTTCCAAATGAACTAGGAAATGGTCCCATAAAATCAATGCCCCATACATCAAATAATTCACATGGCAACATATATGTTTGAGGCATTTCATCACGTTTAGAAATATTACCTATTCTTTGGCATTTGTCACACTAGGTAACATACCTGTTGGCATCTTTAAATAGAGTGGGCCAGTAAAAACCTGATTCGAGTATTTTGTGTGCTGTCTTAATACCACTGTAGTGTCCTCCTAATGGTCCTAAATGACAATATTCCAGGATTTTGCTTGCTTCTGTCTTTGTAACGCATCTTCGTATTACCTGATCTGTACATATGCGAAAAGAAAGGGATTTTCCCAAAAATAATATTTCACATCAGCAAGGAATCGCTTCTTTTGGTGATGTGTTAATTTCCTTGGTAAGATGTTAGCTGCTAAATAATTCACAATATTTGCAAACCAGGGTACTTTAGAATGTGTTATAGAAAAGAGCTGTTCTTCGGGAAACGAATCATTTATTTCATGTTCATCAAGCTCTTTGGTGTGTGGATTTTCGAGTCTTGAAAGGTGATCTGCCGCTAGATTCTCAACTCCCTTCTTATCATGTATTTCCAAGTCAAATTCCTGTAAGAGTAAAATCCATCGTATGAGTCTCGGTTTTGCATCAGGTTTGTTTAAAAGATAACGAAGAGCTGAATGGTCAGTATAAACGACAACTTTAGATAATATTAGATATTGTCTAAATTTGTCAAAAGCAAAAACTACAGCTAGCAATTCTTTCTCAGTCGTGGTGTAATTTTCTTGGGTGGGTGTTAATGTTCTGCTAGCGTAGTAAATTGGCTAAAATTGCTTGTCTCTTCGTTGTCCCAAAACTGCACCTACTGCAAAGTCACTTGCATCACACATTAATTCAAAGGGTAAGTTCCAATCAGGTGCAATTATAATCGGTGCATTTATTAATTTATCTTTAAGGACATTGAATGCATCTAAACACTCCTGATTGAAATTAAAAGGAACATCTTTTTCTAGTAATTTTGTCAAAGGCTTAGCTATTTTAGAAAAATCTTTAATAAATCTTCTATAAAAACCTGCATGTCCTAAAAAGCTTCTAATAGCCTTAACTGAACTAGGGGGAGGTAATTTTTCTATGGTTTCAACTTTTGCTCTATCTACCTCAATTCCCTTACTAGAAATCTTATGTCCTAATACAATCCCTTCTCTAATCATAAAGTGGCATTTTTCCCAATTCAAAACAAGGTTTGTTTCTTCACATCTCAGTAGAACTCATTTTAAATTTTTAAGGCAAAGATGGAAAGAATTACCGAATATCAAGAAATCATCCATAAATACCTCCATGATGTCTTCGACGAGTTCGTCAAAAATTGCCAACATGCAACGCTGAAAAGTAGCAGGAGCATTACATAATCCAAAAGGCATTCTACGATAAGCAAACATACCGTATGGGCATGTAAATGTTGTCTTCTCTTGGTCTTCAGGAGCTATGGGGATTTGAAAGTAGCCGAAGAGTTTGTCCAGGAAGTAGTAATACATATGCCCAGATAGTCTTTCTAGCATTTGATCTATGAAGGGTAGAGGAAAGTGATCTTTTCTGGTGGCATCATTTAATTTTCTATAGTCTATCTGCACTCTCCAACCTTAGAATCGCTCTCGTGGGAATTAACTCATTTTTTTCATTGGGTACTATCATTATTCCTCCTTTCTTTGGAACTACCTGCACAGGACTTATCCAAGTGCTGTCAGAAATAGGATAAATTATTCATGCATCTAGAAGTTTAATCACCTCGACTTTGACCACTTCTTTCATGTTGGGGTTTAGCCGTCTCTGAGGTTGCACACACGGTTTATATTCTTCTTCCATTAAAATTTTGTGGGTGCAGAATGTGGGGCTTATTCCCTTAATATCAGAAATTTTCCAAGCTATGGCTTTCTTGTGTTCTCTTAGTACCTTTATCAGCTCCTCATTTTCCTTGGATTCTAATTCTGAAGAGATTATTACTGATAGCGTAAAATTGTCCCCAAGGAATGCATATTCTAAGTGTTTTGGTAACTGTTTGAGTTCCAATTTGGGTGGCTCTTTGATGGAGGGTTTTTGTTTTATTTCATTATCATTCTTAGTGCTTTCTTCTTTCCTTTGTTTAAATGATGACGTATTCAGATTCAACTCATTGTCTTCATCTTCTTCCCCCTCTTCTTGAGCCAGACACAGTTCCATTGTGTCATTCTGTATAATTTTCTATAATGAATTTTTAATAATATGATCAGTAGTGTCGACAAAATAACAGGAATCATCTTGTTCTTTAGAATATCGCATGGCATCACACAGTTGAAAGATAATTTCTTCATCACCTATTCTCAGTGCTAATTTACCATCACCTACATCAATAATAGCTCTAGTAGTGGCTAAAAAGGGACACCCTAAGATTAAAGGAACATTAATGTCTTCATCCATGTCTAATACAACGAAATCAACAGGGAAAATAAATTTATCAATTTTTACCAAGACATCTTCAATAATTCCTCTAGGATATTTAATAGATCTATCAGCTAACTGAATACTCATCCTAGTGGGATTTGGTTCCCCAAGATCTAGTCGTTTTAACAATTTGTAAGGCATTAAGTTGATACTAACGCCTAAGTCTACTAATGCTTTCTTGATGTTTAAACTACCAATTAAGCAAGGAATAGTGAAACTCCTTGGATCTTTTAACTTCCGTGGTAGTCTATTTTGGAGAAGGGCTGAACACTCTTCATTAAGCTCCACCATTGATACTTCCTCAAGCTTCCTTTTGTTTGTGAGAAGTTCCTTTATGAATTTTGCATACTTCGGCATCTGTGAAATAGCTTCAACAAAAGGTAAGTTAATATGTATTTGTTTAAAGAGTTCGAGGAACTTACCGTATTGAGCATCCAATTGTTCTTTCTTCAATTTTACTGGATATAGAATTTGTGCTTTATTCTCTGTAGGCAATGGATTATCGTTCTCATCTTCTACACTCTTTTTCTTGGTAACTTCATGTGGTGTCTTTCTTTGTGGTTCAATTAGCTCTTTGCCACTTCTTAGTGTAATCGCTTTTACTCGTTGCGCTTTTGGAGAAAATCTCAGTCCGTATTTCACATAATATCTCAATAAGTAGTCCAACAGACATGATGATTTCTCCTACCTGAGTCTTGATTCCCTCGATTGATCTTTGTTGTTCATCAAGTGTTTCTTCAGCCTTTTGAAGATGAGAGTCTGTAGCTACCACAAATTTTGTCAGCATCTCTTCAAGGTTTGATTCCCTTTCCTGTGGATATGGCTGATTTTGATAATTTGGAGAAGGTTGTTGCCTTTGATTTCCTTGATTTCCTTGTCCTCCCCACGAAAAATTTCGGTGGTTCCTCCAACCTGCATTATAAGTGTTACTATAAGGATTATTATTAGATCGAAAATTGTTACCTATATAGTTTGTCTGCTCATTTTCTGCTCCTGGTTGGTAGGGTAGGTACTCAAAATTTGCCACATTCCCGCTTGCTTCGCATTGCATGACTGGATGTACTTGTGAAGAACATAAATTATCAAGGTTTTTATTTATTAACTCCATTTGTGTTGACAACATTGTCACCGTGTCTATGTTAAAAACTCTGGCTGATTTTGTCGGTTTAGCCCTTGTAATTTCCCATTGATAGGTGTTCAACGACATCTCTTCAATAAAATCGTAAGTCGCTTCAGGAGTTTTATTATTCAGAGTTCCACCGGTTGATGAATCAATCATTTGCCTAGTTGGAGAATTCACACCATTGTAGAAAGTTTGGACATGAAGCCACAAAGGTAATCCGTGGTGTGGGCATCTCCTTAGGAGATCCTTATATCTTTCCCATGCATCATATAATGTTTCTGCATCATTCTGCACAAAAGAAGATATATCATTCTTAAATTTAGCCGTTTTGGCTGGTGGAAAATATTTTAAAAGAAACTTTTCGGTCATGTGATCCCATGTGGTGATTGACCCTCGTGGTAACGAGTTCAACCACTGCTTTGCTTTGTTCTTTAATGAGAAAGGAAATAACCAAAGACATATGGCATCGTCAGAAACACCATTTATTTTGAAGGTATCATAGAATTATAAAAAATTAGATATATGAGTGTTTGGATCCTCATCCTGCAAACCATCAAATTGAACAAATTTCTGAATCATTTGTATTGTGTTAGGCTTTAATTCAAAATTATTAGCAGCTATGGCGGGCCTAACAATACTAGATTCTAGCTCTGTCAAATTAGGTTTAGCATAATCATACATAGTACGCAGAGCATTCTGTTTTCTTGCATCGTGGATTATTTTCAGCCATCCTTCAAGAGGATCGATTCTTTGTTATTCTTCTCTTTGATAGTTTAGAGCTCGCCTTATTTCTCTGATTTCTGTGGTGGTTACCTCAATGTCACTTTCAGATTCTAATGGTCCTTTCGGTTTCTTCTAGTCATAAACTAGAGGTACCGATATGCAAAGAAAGAAAGAAATTTAGAAAAACAAAAACAAAAACATATGTATAAAAGAGAAATTTAAAAATAAAAATAATGGCTAAAGTAATAGAAATAAAGCTTTCTTAATATTTTAGAGTTCCCCGGCAATGGCACCAAAAACTTGATCGCTGCAAAACAGTCTAGTTTTAAAATTTATAAAGAATGACCGAACCTATAGACTAACTATGACAACGATAGAGGCAAGTGTACCTATCGAACAATAGTATAGTTAAGGCAAGAATATCTTATCAAACCCAAGGAACCTAAAAGTACTACTACTCACTGTCTTTCTATTATTTAGCCTGAAATATGGAGCGATTGGTTGATTTATCTAAAACTAATGAAATACTTTAAACTAAAATGCAAAGATAAACGAATAAATTGGGAAAAGACTTTGGAAAACTCAGTTGATAAAGACGATACCCTCAGGAAGAATCCACCTATGACTTCACTCATTACTTATCCCTAAACCATATGATTTCTTTACTTAGCTTGATCCGTGAGACTCCCTAACCTATATTAAACCTTCTCTCGAAGCGAATAACGTCTATCCTTAGGTTAATTAGTGGAACTCTCGTTCTCTTATAATAACCCCCTAAGGAAGCAGTAAATTGATCAATGGATTCCCATATTAGGTTTCACCCTAATCCGACAAAATCTCGTAACCCTATCTCTAGGCGCCCGATCAACTCCGCTTAATTATGCTAGATCTACTCTTAGGCAGGGTCTATTCCTCCTCCACCTAAGCACTTCAAATTAAATTAAGCAACATAATTAAGAACAAACTAAGTATTTATCATATAAATTCAGAAAACAATAACAAAATCCATCATAGGTTTCATCCCCTTCAGGTATCTGAAAGGTTTAGTTCATAACTAAATAAGAAAACATCACAAGAGAAAAGATAAAACAAAACATTAGAAATCCCTAAAACCCCCTGAAGGAATTGAAGGAGAGATCCTCCGTCTTGAGTAGAATTCTGGCTCTTCGAGATGGATCAACTGGCTATCTTCGAGTAAATCCTAAATGAGTAAAGCTCGCGTAAAACTCGCTAAAACTTGATGCCCTTGAATAGCCGCCTTGGAGTGTTTATATATACTTTTGGGATGTTTTACTTGGCTCCCAAATACTCATAATTTAAGCATAATTTGTTCCTAGGTGTTTAAGTAGACTTAGGATTGCGTTTCTTGGGCTCCAAGCATCCTAATCCGAGTGAAATTGCTCTTTCCCGCGGCAGGGGCACGGTCATGGCACGTCCGTGTAAGTCATCTTCTAGCCCGTGTCTCTATTCTGTTGATTTAGGCACGGCTGTGGCACGGCTCGAGTCTGTCAATTGGGGCATAGCCGTTTAAATCTTGGCATGGCCGTGTGAAGTGAATGGCAAGGCACGACCGTGTAGCTTGAAGTCCAGGCCGTGTCGATTTCTTAGGTTGACCCAATTTGGTCTGTTTTAAGCCCGTTTTACGTTCTTTTTATCCTTAGGTGCTTTTCTAAGCATAAGACACGAAAAGAAAGGATTAAGAGCACCTTTTTACATAAATCGAGGATAAATTCATCCAAAAGCATACTAAATGTGGGATTAAAATATGTTACTTTTATGGTTTATCAGACGAGCCCTAGACTATCAAAGAAAAGAACAAGAAAGATCCAATCCTCTTGAGGGATGGACGAAAACAATCCATCGCCAAATGTGCAAGAATGAATGCCCCGCATACTATGTATGATTATGCTAAACTTAATTTGACAGGAGCATAATCTAGTATTGTTAGGCCCACTATAGCTGCTAATAATTTTGAATTAAAGCCTAACACAATATAAATGATTCAACAGTTTGTTCAATTTGATGGTTTGTAGGATGAAGATCTACACACTCATATATCTAATTTTTTAGAATTCTGTGATACCTTCAAAATAAATGGCATTTCTGACAATGCCATGCGTCTTCGGTTATTTCCTTTTTCCTTAAGGAACAAAGCAAAGCAGTGGTTGAACTCGTTACCATGAGGGTCAATCACCACATGAGATCAAATGACCAAAAAATTTCTTTTAAAATATTTTCCACCAGCCAAAACGACTAAATTTAGGAATGACATAACTTCTTTTGTGCAGAATGACGCAAAAACATTATATGATGCATGGAGAAGATACAAGGATCTCTAAGGAGATGCCCACACCACGGATTACCTTTGTGGCTTTAAGTCCAAACTTTTTACAATGGTGTGAATTCGCAACTAGGCAAATGATTGATTCATCACCGGTGGAACTTTGAATAATAAAACTCAAAGCGACTACGATTTTATTGAGGAAATGTCATTGAACACCTATCAATGGCGATTACAAGAACTAAACCGACAAAATCAGTAGGAGTCTTTAACATAGACGTAGTGACAATCTTTGTCAACACGACATTGGAGTTAATGAATAAAAACTTGATAATTTATGTTCTTCACGGTACATCCAAATCATGCAATGCGAAGCAAGCGGAATGTGGTGAATTCGAGTACCCACCCTACCAACCGTGAATAGAAACCGAAAGCGGACAAACTATATAGGTAACAATTTCTGATATAATAATAATCCTTATAATAACACTTATAATGCAGGTTGGAGGAACCACCCAAATTTTTCGTGGGGAGGACAAGGAAATCAAAGGCAACAACCTACTCCAAATTACCAAAATCAGCCCTATCCACAGGAAAAGAAATCAAACCTTGAAGAGATGCTGATAAAATTTATGGCAGCTACAGATTCTCGTCTCCAAAAGGCTGAAGCAACATGTGATGAACAACAAAAATCGATCAAAGGGATCGAGAATCAAGTTGGAGAACTTACTAGGTCAGTGGGACATCTTACAAAGCTGATTTCTAAACGTCAATAAGGACGTCTACCAAGCAACACAGAAATAAACCCAAAAGAACAAATCCAAGCCATCACATCTCAAGAGGGTGCAAAGGTAGACAAGTCCACATCAGCACAAGAAACCAAGGAAGAAAAAGGTAAAACAGAGGTAGCTCATGAAAAGCCAAAACCGATAATCAAAGAATACCAACCTCGCATACCTTATCCCGAAGCATTGAAAATAGATGACCCAGAGGAACAATTTGGTAAGTTTCTAAAACTTCTAAAGAAATTACATATTAACTTACCTCCTCTTGAAGCTCTTTTTCAGATGCCCAATTCAAGGAAATTCTTAAGACAGCTCTTAACAAACAAATGCAAAATAGATGAAGAGCACCATGTGGAATTGAACGCAACATGCTCAGCAATGCTACATAACAGACTACTACAGAAACTAAAAGATCCATGGAGTTTTACGATTCTATTTTTAATTGGTAGTTTAACTATTGATAATGCGTTAGCTGACCTAGGGGCAAGTATAAATGTCATGCCTTATACATTGTTTAAACGACTAGGTCTAGGGAAGCCCAAACAAACTAGGATGAGTATTCAACTAGCTGATAAAACTGTTAGAATTCCTAGGGGCATTATTGAAGATTTGCTTGTAAAAATTGATAAATTTTTTTCCCAGTAGATTTTTTTGTTTTAGACATGGATGAGGATAATTCAATTCCCTTAATTCTGGGAAGACCTTTTCTAGCAACTTCTAGAACTAAAATTGATGTTGCCACAGGTGAACTCATACTTCGCGTAGGAGAAGAATCGGTCAATCTTCAAGCTCTCAACTTAGCCAAAACAATAGAAGATGAAGGTAAGAATATCATTTCAATAGATAACCAAATTGTTCAACCTTTATCGTAGTAAACATCACAATGCATCAAACCTGAGCCAACTCATAGCCACCAAGTCGTCACAGAAGAATCACACCACAAACTAAACCGTAAGATCGACAATTTAGAAGAGCAGAAGATACATATAAAAGAAAAGCTGGACCCACACGAAGTAAAACCAAAGAAACCACCAGAAGAGCTCATAGGGACATCAAATCACTTTAAAATAGAAGACCAGGTGCTGTTAGACAAAAACAATCCTCACATCACTTCAACAGACATGAACAAAAAGGAAGAAATACTCCTTCAGGTACACGATATTCTTCCACATGAAATAGTCAAGGTAAGCAATCCAATATTCGATAATTTCAAGGTAAACACTTCTAAACCTAAACTTTGTCACGAAAATAAAACTGTCAGTAAGAGGGAAAATATTCAAACTTTTAAACCTCCCTAAAACTTTCAAAGTTAAGGACAGTCTAGCTTAAGACTATAAACGAGCGCTTCTCGAGAGGCAACCCGAGTACTAACACTTTTTACTTTTCAAAATTATTTTTTTCTCTCTTCTTTCCTTCTCTATTCTCTCTCCACATTTAAAAAAAGATGCAAGTTTCTAGGCCACACGGCTTTACACATGGCCGTGCTCGTGGTCGTGTGGACCATCGAAACCATCACACTAACAAAGCAGAGTCGTGCAAGTCAGTCCAACCACCAACAGCACAGGCACCGATAAAAATAGCATAGCCGTGCCTCATGATCGTGCTAAGATACTGACTTATTAAGCACGGGCAGACCACGCCCGTGCATTCCAACCGTGCTCAGATACTGGCTTTCTAGAAACGGGCCTGCCAATCGACAAACAGGCGTGAAAGAACAACACACTCCACAACACGGCCGTGCGAGGTGGCCGTGTGAATCGACACACCCTCGGCACACGGGCGTGGGAACATGCCCGATTTGAAACCTTATTTAAATCGCCACAGCCTTTTCCTTTTTTTTCCCATCTTCTTTCTTCTTTCTCTTTTCTTTCAAATTTTTCTCTATCCATAGAAAAGGTCCAAGACTCTTGATCAACATAAAAATCATGCCAAAGAAACGTAAGAAGGTAAGCATCGTCTTCTCAAAGGAGACCTCAACATGAGTTCATGCCGGCAGCTTCAGCTAATTGACACGCCAAGGGTCTCCGAAACCTTTTCGGTTCTATTTTTCTTTTCTCATCTCCTTTATTTTCCTTATCTATACTTCGATTTTGCTTAATTTAATTTATTTCATATTAGTTTCTTGGTTTTAAGTTCTAAAGGCTGCTAAGGAATCACGCACCATAGCCTTCGAGGTCACACCCACCTCGCGAACCACCTAACAATAAGGACTCCAGAGTCCATTAGTCTTTTATTTCAATTTTAGTTTTCTTCTTAGTCTCCTTCTTTTTATTTCCTTAATCTTTAAATTTATTATTAGTATATTATTATTATTTCTCTAGAGCTCTTGGCTATATCTTCACAGGCTACCCAATTTCTTCATCTAGCAAGTTGCTTTCCGGTGGCCACACCACCAGGCCCATAGAAAACACCATCACTGCCACCAAAGACGCCAAGGATCATCCAGATTTCAGGGAGTATTACTTTCCCCACTTATCTTTTTGACTTGGTATCTAATTATCATTATCTATCTTTGTACATTGAGGATAATGTACATCTTAAGTGTGGGGGTAATAGTGCCTAACTTTTTGCATAATTCTCAAAACCCTAAATTTAGTCTTGATCTTAAGTATTTTTCTCATATTATTAATTATGGTGAAATTTCTAATGATTTATGATTTTTATTGATATGTCTTTGAATGAGTCATAGTTAATTGTGTATTGATGATTAAATTTGAAGAATACTAGAGAATCGAGCATGATAAGTCTACTTTCTAAAAATTAAAATTGATAGGTCGTTGAACTGAATTTGAGTATCACCTTGAAGTTCAAAATTTATAAGGATTGATGTCAAAACACCCATAATTTTTGTAAGATTTTGAACCTTATAGAGCATATATTCTTTTTCGTGCTCACTTTATTGATTATGAGTGTGTCAACTTTGAACTGTTATTCTAGAACTTGCCTCGTTTATGCATGTCGAGACCACATTAATGATTTGATATACTGAGATGATAAAGGCACCTAAGTTTTAACCCGTTCAATCCACTAAAAATCCTACCCATACAAATTAACCCCTAGTAAACCCCGTTGAATCCTAACAACCTTTTTATTGACTCACCGTCTAATATTAACCCAAAATCCCTTTGTATTTGTTATCAACATTCCTTTAACTACCCCTTTATCGAAAATTGATTTGATCAATTGCCGAATTAGGTTATTTCAATCAACAAAGTTCCTTCTATTATGTTTATTTTAGTTTGTTCTAAAAAAAACCAAGTATATTCAATATTAGTAGTATATAAAAGAGCTTAGAGCATTTAAACTCCAATTGTTGAAGAAAAAGCTCATATTAATGTATTATCAAATTCTAAGTGATAAAAATACTCTTGTTATAAAGTAATTATCAATAGTAGATATTGTTAGCTTTCATTCGATGTAAATATTCATATTTAGTTCATTATTTTTTAGATTAGGTAATTAGTCAATTCAATCTCGATTATAACCTCTAATTCAGCATGTATCCACACCTTTTAACTCAAGCCCCGTTACAACCCTAATTAAAGACCTTTTGATTTGTGTATCATCTCATATACAGTGGTGGAGACTTGATTTTCAGGCAAGCCTATAGGATTAACTTTTCAGGTTTGACTTAGAGTGCCTATTCTTGAACCTTAAACACCTTTGAGTGATTTGAGTGAATCTTTAATGAGGATGTCAGTTCTTGTCAATTTTGAATTAAAGGTAATCACTTAGATAAGGGAAAACACCTATGTTTTCATGCTATAAAGGTATGACTTTTCATAATTGAATCTTTAGGGTTCTTTGAGTAGAATTATCCATGTATAAATTATCTATGAATTATGATGAGACATTGTCGATAGGAATTATGAATTATGGAAAGTTCGTTTTAATTGTAAGTTGAGAATTTTGCTTGAAGACAAGTAAAAGCTTAAGTGTGGGGGTATTTGATAAACCGTAAAAGTAACATATTTTAACCCCATATTTAATAGGCTTTTGGGTGATTTAGCCCTTGATTTTATGTAAAAAGGTGCTTTTAATCCTTTCTTTTCATGTTTATACTTAGGAAAGCACCCGAGGATAAAAATAACACAAAACGAGCTTAAAAGCAGTAATTGGGCCTTAACGGAAATCAATACGGCCTGGCCCAAAGCCCACATGACCGTGCCTTGTCGATTACCTAGAGCACGGCCTCAACTCCATCACACATGGCCGTGCATCATCCATTTCTCACACGGACGTGCCTGGTGATCTACATGGTCGTGTCCAAATCGACAGACCTTAAGCACGGCCTGAATCCAGACTTACACGGCCGTACCCAAAATGACAGAATCGAGACATGGCCCAACCACGATTTACACGGGCGTGTGCCATGGCCGTGCCCCTACCGCAGGAGAGAGTAATTTCACTCGGAATTGGATGCTTGAAACCAAAGAAACATACTCCTAAGCCTACTCGAACACCCTAATAGTAATTCTACTTGAAGGAGATACTTAGGAGCCAAGTATAGCATTCCAAATCCTATATAAACAACCCAATGTAAACATAAAAGGAGAGCTTTTTGCAGAGGCTTTTGTTGAAGCTTTCATCTTTTAGGGAGTCACTTGAAGATAACCAGTTGATCCATCTCAAGAAGCTGGAACTCCATTCAAGATGGAGGGTCTCTTCTTTAATTCCTTCAGGGGTTTTAGGGATTTCTTATGTTTTGTTTATTCTTTTCTCTTGAGATGTTTTCGTATTTAGCTATGAACTAAACCCTTTAGATACCTGAAGGGGATAAAACCTATGATGGATTTTGTTTTTTGATTTCTAAATTATATGATAAGTACTTAGTTTGTTCTTAATTATGTTGCTTAATTTAATCTGATGTGCTTAGGTGGAAGAGGAATAGATCCTACCTAAGAGTAGATCTAGCATAATTGAGTGGAGTTGATCGGGTGCCTAAAGATAGGGTTACGAGATTTTGCCGAATTAGGGTGAAACCTAATATGGGAATCCATTGATCGATTTACAGCTTCCTTAGGGGGATATTATAAGAGAACGAGAGTTCCATTAATTAACCTAAGGTTAGACGTTATTCACCTCGAGAGAGGGTTTAATATAGGTTAGGGAGTCTCACGGATCAAGCTAAGTCAATAAATCATATGGTTTGGAGAATAAATAATAAGTGAAGTCATAAGTGGATTCTTCCTGAGGGTATTGTCTTCATCAACTAAGTTTTCCTAAAGTCTTTCTCCCATTCATCCTTTTGTCTTTGCATTTAGTCTAAGTATTTCATTAGTTTAATAATTCAATCACTTCATATTTCAGGCTAAATAATAGAAAGAAAGTGAGTAGTAGTACTTTTAGGTTCCTTGGGTTCGATAAGATATTCTTGCTCGAGCTATACTCTTTGCTCGATAGGTGCACTTGCCTCTATCTTTGTCACAGTTAGTCTACAGGTTCGATCACTCTTTTATAAATATTAAAACTCGACTGTTTGACACGATCATTATTCCTTAACGAAAAGGGAAATAACTGAAGACGTATGGCATCGTTAGAAACACCATTTATTTTGAAGGTATCACAGAACTCTAAGAAATTGGCTATATGAGTATTTGGGTCTTCGTTCTGCAAACCATCAAATTGAACAAACTATTGAATTATTTGTATTGTGTTAGCCTTTAATTCAAAATTGTTAGCAGCTATAGCAGGCCTAACAATACTAGATTCTGCTCCTGACAAATTACGTTTAGCATAATCATACATAGTACGCGGAGCATTCTGTTCTTGCACATTTGGCGGTGGATTGTTTTCGTCCATCCCTTCAGTAGGATTGGATCTGTCTTGTTGTTCTTCTCTTTGGTAGTCTAGAGCTCGTCTAGTTTCTCTCGATTCTGCGAAGCGGTAGCTTCAATGTCACTTTAAATGACGCTAAAGGTCCTCTGGGTTCCTTCTAGTCATAAACTAGAGGTACCTACTAGGAGAAGAAAGAAAGAAATTTAGTGTAAATAAAAATTTAACCTAAACTAAAAATAAAAGTAAATTGCGAAAAAATAAAATAATGGCTAAAATAATAGAAATAGAGCTTTCTTTACATTTTAGTGTTCCCAGGCAACGGCGCCAAAAACTTGATCGTGTCAAACAGTCGACTTTTAATATTTATAAAGAATGATCGAACCTGTTGACTAACTATGAAAACGATTGAGGCAAGTGCACCTGTCGAACAATAGTATAGTTTAGGCAAGATTATTTTATCGAACCCAAAGGAACCTAAAAGTACTATTACTCACTTTCTTTCTATTATTTAGCCTAAAATATGGAGTGATTGGTTTATTAATCTAAAAAAAACTAATGAAAAACAAAACTAGATGCAAAGAAAAAAGAATGAAACTTTTGGAAAAGACCGTGGAAAAACTCAGTTGATTTTAGACGATACCCTCAGAAAGAATCCACCTATGACTTCTCTTGTATCTAACTTTTGATTCATATGACTTCTTTACTTAGCTTGATCCGTGAGGCTCCCTAACCTATATTAAACCCTCTCTCGAGGCGAATAACGTCTAACCTTAGGTTAATTAGTGGAACTCTCATTCTCTTATAATAACCCCCTAAGGAAGCAGTAAATCGATCAATGGAGTCCCATATTAGGTTTCACCCTAATCCGACAAAATCTCGTCACCCTATCTCTAGGCGTGCGATCAACTACTTTTAATTATGCTAGATCTACTCTTAGGCAGGGTCTATTCCTCCTCCACCTAAGCACATCAGATTAAATTAAGCAACATAATTAAGAACAAACTAAGTACTTATCATATAATTTAGAAATCAAATATGAAAATCCATCATAGGTTTCATCCCCTTCAGGTATCTAAAGGGTTTAGTTCATAACAAAATGAGAAAACATCTCAAGAGAAAAGATAAAACAAAACATAAGAAATCCCTAAAACCCCCTGAAAGAATTGAAGAGGAGATCCTCTATCTTGAGTAGAACTCCGGCTTCTTGAGATGGATCAACTGGC
The DNA here is from genome assembly GCA_025506655.1 of Gossypium rotundifolium. Classification (NCBI taxonomy): domain Eukaryota; kingdom Viridiplantae; phylum Streptophyta; class Magnoliopsida; order Malvales; family Malvaceae; genus Gossypium; species Gossypium rotundifolium. The sequence continues at coordinate 54,723,796 of CP106728.1, forward strand.
TATCTTCGAGTAATTCCCTGAATAAAAGCTCTGGCAGAAAACTTCTGCCTAAAACTTGATTATCTAGAAAGGCTGCCTTGGTTTGTTTATATAGGCTCTTTAGATGCTTTACTTGGCTCCTAAGTACCTCCTTCAAGTAGAATTACTATTAAGGAGTTTAGGTAGACTTAGGAGTATGTTTCATTGGCTTCAAGCATCCAAATCCGAGTGAAATTGCTCTTTCCCGTGGCAGGGGCACGGCCATGGCACATGCCCGTGTAAATCGTCTTCAGGCCGTGTCTCGATTCTGTCGATTGGGGCACGGCCGTGTAAATTGTGGCATGGCCGTGTGAAGTAATTTGACGAGGCATGACTGTGTGGCTTGAAGTCCAGGCCGTGTTGATTTTCTCTTTGGCCCAAATTGGCCCGTTTTAAGCCAGTTTCTCGTTCTTTTTATCCTTAGGTGCTTTCCTGAGTATAAGACATGAAAAGAAAGGATAAAGAGCACCTTTTTACATAAATCAGGGATAAATCATCCAAAAGCATACTAAATGTGGGATTAAAATATGTTACTTTTACGGTTTATCAGGTCCCTTCCCTAGTTCATTTGGAAATAGATACATCTTTGTGGCAGTTGATTACATGTCAAAATGGGTAGAAGTTGAAGCTTTACCTACGAATAATGCCCGAGTAGTAGTGAAGTTCCTCAAGAAACTGTTCTCTCGATTTGGAACACCTAGAGCTATTATTAGTGATAGTGGTACTCATTTTTGCAAAGCTCAATTTGACAAAATCTTAAAAATATATGGAGTACACCACAGGATAGCTACCCCATATCACCCTCAAACCAGTGTGCAAGTAGAAGTAGCAAACCGAGAACTTAAGCGCATCCTAGAAAAAATGGTTGAATCAAATAGAAAAGATTGGGTACTAAAGGTAGATGATGCCTTATGGGCCTATAGAACGGAATATAAAACCCCCTAGGGACATCCCCATACAAACTTGTCTACGGAAAAGTTGTCATTTGCCATTCGAGTTAGAACACAAAGCTTTTTGGGCTATAAAATTCTTAAATTTTGATCTTAAAACTACAAGAGAGAAAAGAAGAATGCAGATAAATGAGCTAGATGAATGGAGAGCTGATGCTTACGAGAACTCAAAACTTTACAAGGAAGCCACAAAGCGATGCCATGATTCTCGTCTAAAGAAATCAAGACAATTCGAAGTAGGAGACTTAGTCTTGCTATACAACTCGAGGCTTAAATTGTTTCCCGGGAAACTGAAATCAAGGTGGTCAAGGCCATTTATAATCAAAACAATTTTCCCCTATGGCATAATCGAGGTAACTCATCCCACTCAAGGCACATTCAAGGTAAATGGTCATCGACTCAAAATATATAATGGTGAAGATGTTACAAATAAGAGAGAGGAGCTTTAGCTCTGTGAACCTTCTTTTAGAACCTAAAAATAGGGTAAGTCTAGCTTAAGACTTTAAACAATCACTTATCGGGAGGCAACTCGAGCACTGACTTTCACTGACATTATACTTTTTATTTTAGCATCTAACTCCATACTAATCAGTCTAATGAAGCATAGGTTTTTAGACCACACGGCCTTGCACACGGGTGTGCCCATAGCCGTATGGAACCCACGAGACAAAACACGGGCATTTTTGTGGCCGTACATGATGAAAGGTAAATTTTAATCAACATGGGCCAGACACGACTATGCCTCATGACTGTGTGAAGATACTGACTTCCTAAACACAGGCAGAACACGGTCGTACCGCATGACCGTGTGAACATACTGACTTATCGACACAAGCGAGACACACCCATTCTAAATGATCGAGTGACGAAGAACACGGGCGTGCCCATTTACCCACGGCAGTGTCAATATTCCTAAACGCGCCCAAAATTTAAAATCGCGAGAAGCACGGGCTATTTAAAAATCCACACGGGCGTGGCAACTGCCCGTGCCCCTCCCTCTATTTAAACAAATTTAACCGATCATCCTCCCCACATCAACCCTAATCAAATTTATCATCCTCTTTTCTTTCAAATCCAGCCACACCCACGTCCTCAACCTCCCTAAAACTCCTTCCCTTGCCTTTCTCTCCAAAAACCATACAAAAAAAAAAAACACACACACACCCTTGCCACTTCTTGTCATAAAGAACCCACGCCTTGCCACACCGCACTGCGTAAAACTCACAACACAATCATGCTCATTGTGTCCAAATAGACTAAAACCACCCCAACCATGGTTCCCTCCATTACTTCATTCTCTTAATTGATTATTTGCTTAAGTTCATAATATTTTATTTTTCTTTGTTTATATTAGGTATTTATGTTCTTTTAAATTACAATGTTAGAACTTCTTTCAATTTTTAATGATAGCTAGTTTCTTCTTTAACTTTAGTATTATTTACTCTATTTTGCAAATACATTGTTATAGTGAACATTTTGTTTTAGATGCTCATTAGATAGAATTGGCTGCTCTTAGTTAGAATAAGTGTATTTAAATATCTCAGGTCTAGATGAAAGTAATTGATTTGATATAAACATTACTTGAATATTCAATATTTTTAGGAATGATGTCATCATCACGAGGCAAATGCACCACGGCCGCCCCACTAAGAAAAGAAAGGGACCCGGCTCTTCCTCAGCTAATGCCTCTTCCGAAATATGACACCGCTTCCTTCAATTCACTCAGGAAGCCCAAGAAGAATGCCACAAGGCATTCCGGGAAAGACCTCTAGGCACCGGTAGGTGCATTGATTGGAACGCCGTAGAACAGGTCGGGTTGGTGGTTGATATCCGAGGGCTTCTCTTGACTGAGCCGTGGGATCAATTTTTCTCAATCATTGAGCCCACATACTTGGAACTTACTCTAGAGTTTTGCACCACTTTTACCCTGCAAACAGTGATGGCACAACATGATGATCTGGGCATAATTCAATTTCGTTTAGGAGGAACGGTCAAATGATTGAGCGTACCGCCATTCGGGGTGGCACTCAGATTTTACATCGATGACTTCATAGAAGAGAATGATCTTCCCGACCTAGACCGTAAATTTTTACCACACCCCTGCTCATTGCTAGCATGACTCAGCTCCCAACAAAGGCGACTACGACCCCAATCGCTCCAAGGCAATAGCCCTAGTCCCCCCTCTGAGGTACATCCATGCCATTCTAGCTCACACTATTATCGGCAGATGTGAGAGCACTGGCGTGGTTAACACACAAGACGTCTACTACCTCTGGTGCATGTCGAATGCGCACATCTTCAATCTTGCATACTTTATAGCCCGCACGATTCAACACCAAATAGAGCAACATAGGAGGGGGATTCTTTCAATGGGGCCATACATCACACGATTGGCTCGACACTTTGGGCTTCTAAACACCAAGACTCAGATCTCCTCATTAACACTAATTAGCCAGATGGTACCTCAAGGCATCCAGACAATGCTACACATGAGGATGATTAAATATCATCGTGGAACCGACCCCCTCAGTACCGACTAGCCACAGACGAGGAGTGCCCTAGGACATCACTGATGGTGTTCCACTAGTGTAACACCCCTAACCCGTATCCGTCGTCAGAATAGGGTTACGAGGTATTACCAGACAAATACAGTTTCACACAATCATTTATTATTTTCCATACACAAGGTTATATCAATTTTTTACTATATAACTTCTAAATCCAATAGTAATCATCCACTAAAATCATATTAGTTACTTATAATACCCATACAAACCATGCTTCAAATGTCAACAATATTAATATCATCTATATATATATATATACATCCACATATTTGAATTTACTAATATGCAACAAAGCCATGTTACATGTACAATTCATATGACTCTAATACTAATGGCATTTGAATACTTATAACCTAGTGCAACATATATCATTTCATTGCTTCTACCCAAGCACAAAATAAAACCATATTGCATTAATTATTACGCAATCTCATATGTGACCTTAGTAGCATTACAACATAGCCAGAACATACTATTGATGTATATATATATTGCGTATTTTACCACGAAAACAAAACCACATTTAACATTAAAACACCAATAACATCTCAAGGTACACCTAATTAGCATATATATATATATATATGTACACCTAATCTTTATATTTATTTGGATTAACTAATCATTGATTCAATCACACCTATTCAAGATCATGTGCTTATCAAAATAAACCAATTATTGTAACCGAATTTACAACCATACATGTACACATACTATATTAATATTAACATCAACTTGGCATTTTTAACTACCCAAAACTTACCCAAATCATGACCATCATTTACCATTTTGAATTCATAACAAAACACTCAACAAAAATAGTCATGGAACATATTCACTCTTATCATTTAGCAACCGAACCTATATAACCAAACATCACAAATTATATACCAAAACATGCTTTCAAAATAAGTCTAAGTTATGGCCACATACACACAACTTTAACATTATAATTAAGCCATATTAGCATGGCTATCTATATACAAATTTCCAAAATCAAACATATAAAAACCAGCCTATACATGCCATAGGTTAGTAGTTTAAGCTTTTAAAATACCAAAATAGCGATCGATAGTGTGGTCGACTTTCTTGACGATCCAGTTAAGCGGTAGCTCTTACCTAATCTATAAAATGAGGAGAACATTACACACAAATAAGTTTACTAACTTAGTAAGTCCCAAGCTCAAAATGATACTACATTCAATTACTTAATCGTTTAAATCATTCATCTCAACCATGTTATCATATTAAAATTTCTTACACCCTTAGCACTACTATTAGGAAACCGAATATTCATTATAGCACATTCAAGCTCAAACTCAGTCACATAATACTTGTGTACATCAATCGTAATCTCAATATACATGTCATTGTACTCATAGCATTAAATAAACTCTAGCAACATTTAAAACATATCAAACCTTACTTACTTATCTGAGTCTTTAACTAAGCACATTAGTTACGATTTACCTTGAACCACAATTTGGTTTTTCCTTGGTAAAACACATCACCATAAAACTTCTTTGGGGCATTAAAGCCGAAATCAAACAAGCACAAGGCACGCTAGAGCACGAAGCCCAAATATGTCACCGGCACTAAGCACGCTGAGGCACAAAGCCCGAATCAAACACCTACTAAGCACGCTGAGGCACGAAGCCGAATATGTCATCGGCACTAAGCTCTGAGGCACAAAGCCGAAATCAAACAAGCACTAATCACGCTTAGGCACGAAGCGAATATGTCACCGGCACTAAGCACGCTAGGCATGAAGCCCGAATATGTCATTACCAACTTATACACCTTACAAAGTCTTGCCCAAAATAGCATAAAACACACATTATTCAAGTCACTTTGACATACCATCTCGTTTAGAGATATAACAACATTCATTTCAAATTCACTATCACTTATATAAAATTTCAACTAATCCCATACCAATACTTTCACATTCGCTAACATAAGAGTTTATACAAAACTTTATTGAATAACATCATTTAGTACATTCATAATAATTCGATAATCTATACTTGCTTAAAGATTTACCTCGGTTGTCGATAGGCCGTGCGAATCGGCTATTCAATAACCTTCGTCTTTCCCCGATCTAACTCCGTTTTTCTTTGCTCTTGATCTTAATGGCACATGCAAAGGCCGGCCATGGAAGCTAAAATTGTCTCCCCTTCTACTCTTTTGTTTCGTGAAAATGGTAAGGAAGATGAAAGAGAGAAGTCAAAATGTATTTCTTATTTTCTTTAATTTACTTTATTCATTTTCATTACTTAAAATAATCATTTAAAATGCCATTAACATATAATCACTTATTATATATATATATATTTACTCATCATTGCATCCACTACCCACATTTTTGGGTTATTTGACATGCAAACCCCTTCTATTTATATTACACTTAAATTAAACCTTTCAATTTATTGAATGTTACTTTTATACTTTACCTATTAGATCCTTTCTCTTTATTCAAACACACCAAACAATCAAATTCACACAATTCAACATACATCACATAAAATAAAATAAATATCACTAGATTTTTGACTTCGGATTCGTGGTCCCAAACCACCGTTCGATTAGGGTCAAATTCGATGCATTACAACTCTCCCCTTAAGGATTTTTGTCCCCGAAAATCTTACCGTTAAACAAGGTCGGATATTGTTGCTTCATTGAATCCTCGGGCTCCCACGTAGCCTCTTCAACTCGTGGCGATTCCACGAACCTTCACTAATGGAATTCTTTTATTTCTCAACTCTTTTATTTCCGAGCTAAGATACGGATCGATTTTTCCTCATACGTCATATCAGATTGTATCTCAATCTCAGACGGAGCAATCACATGTGATGGATCTGATCTGTATCTACGGAGCATAGAAACATGGAATACGTCGTCTATCTTTTCTAATTCAGAGGCTAGCTTCAATCTATAAGCAACAGGCCCAACGCGTTCAATGATTTCATACGGTCCAATAAACCTCGGGCTCAACTTGCCTTCCGGATCAAACGGAGCACTTTCTTCCATGGTGAAACCTTTAAAAGACTCGATCTCCGATCCGAATTCAATATCTTTACATTTCAAATCGGCATAGGACTTTTGTCGATCGATCGACTTTCAAATTATCTTTGATTATGACCACTTTCATTCGGTCTCTTTAATCAAATCAACCCGTGTATCTTATTTTCACTAAGCTCGATCCGATTACAATGGTGTTCGACATTTTCGCAGTATAAGGCTTCATAAGGTGCCATTTGATACTTGATTGAAAGCTATTATTATAAGCAAATTCAATCAAAGGTAGGTATCGTTCCCACGTACCTTCAAACTCGAGAACGCAACATCTCAACATGTCCTCAAGTATCCGAATAGTTCGCTCGAATGACCGTCATGCGTGGATGAAAGGTCAGACTAAAATGTAGTTTAGTACCTAAAGCATCTTGCAACTTCTTCCAAAATCGCGATGTAAATCTCGGGTCTCTGTCTGACACAATGGAGCTCGGTACACCATGCAATCTTACAATCTGCGATACATACAATTCACAAGTTTATCAAGTGAAAAGTGCATGCGAATCCAAGCACAAAATGGGCTGATTTAGTCGATCTATCAACTATCACCCATACGGCATCTTTCTTACTCGGTGTCATAGGAAGACCGAATGCAAAATCCATTAAAATTTTATCCCATTTCCACTCAGGTATCATGATCAGCTGAAGCAACCCAGAAGGCACTTGATGCTCGGCTTTTACTTGCTGACAAATTAAGCATTTGAAACAAATTTGGATATATCCGTTTCATGCTAGGCCACCAATAGAATCTTTTCAAATCGTTATACATCTTCGTATACTGGATGTATCGATAGTCGGCCACTATGAGCCTCACTCAAAATCATTTGTATCAAATCGAGTTCTTGAACACACATTCGGCTTTTAAAATTCAAACAGTCATTTGCATCAATCAAAATCGACCTGCACCTTTTCACATCGAATTTGTTTAGCAATCATATCCTTGTCAACTTTCATGCATCACAAATTCTTTGGACAAACATCGGTCTTGCTCGTAACTTCGGCTATGATCGAACCATCACTAGACATAGCTATCTCGTGCATTCATTGCACGAAGAGCAAATAAATATTTCGACTTAACGCATCCGCAACAACATTAGCTTTTCCCAGGTGATAGTCAATCACCAATTCATAGTCTTTCAACAATTCTAGCAACCTGCGTTGTCTCAAATTCAGTCTTTACGAGTCATTAGGTACTTCAGACTTTTGTGATCCGAGTAAACATGGCATTTCTCACCAAATAAGTAATGACGCCAAATCTTCAATGCGAACACAATGGTCGCCATTTCTAAATCATCGTCGGGTAATTTCTTTCATGCGGCTTCAATTATTTTGAAGCGTAGGCTACCACTTTGCCTTCCTCGCATCAAAACGCAGCCCAAGCCATTCAAAGAAGCATCGAATAAACAACAAATTCTTTACCCGATTCAAATGAACTAACACTGGAGCTTCATCAAAGGGCTTTCAACCGATCAAAACTTTTACGACATTTTTAAACCACTTAAACGGACATCTTTACGCAATAACTTTGTCAACGGGTAGCTATCATAGAAAAATCTTTCACAAATCGTCGATAGTAACCCGCAAGTCCCGAAAACTTGAATCTCGAAAATATTTTTCGTGGCTTCCAATCAAGTATAGCCGAGATTTTGTTGGATCAACTCGAATGCCCGATCTTTGAAACCACATGTCCCAAAAAACTGACCTCTTTCATCCGAACTCACACTTACTAAACTTCGCATCGGTGATGATCTCGCAAAGTTTGTAGTACTAACCTCAAATGTTCAAGCGTGTTCAATTTCATCTTTGGAGTAGATCAATATGTCATCAATAAACACCACCACAAATCGATCCAAAACTATCTAAAACCCGATTCATCAAATCCATAAAAATAGCAGGTGCATTAGTAAGCCCAAAAGGCATTACCAAAAACTCGAAATGTCCGTACCTCGTCCAAATGCGTCTTTGGCACATCCAGTATCCTCGACTAAATGGCGATAATAACCCGACCTCAAGTCTATCTTCAAAAATACTGACGCCCCTTTCAACTGATCAAACAAATCATCAATCCGAGGTAATGGGTACTTATTCTTTATAGTTACCTTATTCAGTTGCCGATAATCAATACACATTCGCATCATTCCATCTTTCTTTCTCACGAAAAAATGGTACACCCCAAGGGGAAAAACTTGGCCGTGCAAAACCCTATCATCAACTCTTGCAACCGCAATTTCAACTCTTTAACTCTGTAGGTGCTATTCGATCACGGAGCTATTGAGATCGAGTCGTTCTCGAAATTAATTCAATACCAAACTCAATCTCTCGTCTTTGAGGGTAAACCCGTAGTTCTTCAGAAACACATCCGAGTATTCATGTACAATCATGCAGATTCAATCATTTCTCGATAATTTATTATCCAATTACATAAGCCAAATAAGCTTCACCCCTTTTCTCACATACTTAGGGCTAACATCGAGGATATAATCAGAGAAACCCACCTAAATCATCGGATTCAATTCTAATGATCTCACCGCTACGGTGTCTCAAATCAATAAGCTTTCTTTTGCAATTCACCTTTGCATCATGTGAAGTTAACGGTCCATTCCCAAAATTATATCAAACTCATCGAAAGGCAACAACATTAAATCGATTGGAAAGCAAAAATCCCGAATCATCAATGGGTAACTTTTACACACTTTATTAACAAACACACATCTACCCCAAAGGGTTGGATACACTAATCACAAACTCAGTAGACTCAACTGGCAGAGTCAATGATTGGAAAACATCCTTTTCTCGATCTTGATTTTGGTAGAAAGTTGGGTCAGGAACTGGGGTCCTAGTTGAACCGGAGAGACCCGAATTCATATTGGTGTCATAGAGATATGAACATCATGAGCTGGCCTGCAATAAACCCAGTTGTTGCTGATACTCTCTTCTCGGTTCCTTCTTCTCCTTCTTACTGAATACCAGAGTTTCACATACATATGAATGGGTTGAACCAGGATCAATCAATGCAATCACAGTAGTATCATAAAGGGTAAAAGTACCGGTAATAACATCTGGAGAAGCAGCATCCTCCCTAGCTCGAGTAACATAAGCTCTAACTGGAGCTCTAGCCTCAGATCGAACTGCTGTGTTCTTCGTCCCTCTTTGACTACCACCTACATTGCTAGAATGCAGGTGGTGCGCTTCAGTCTTGATGCATTGCTCGGTCTAGAGTCCTGCGCCATATTCTGCTCAGCTAACATCGGACACTCTCAAATAAAATGGTCTGAGGATCCACATTTAAAACAAGACCGGTCACGAACTCTACAACTCCCAAGATGCCATTTTCCACAATGTTTACATTCAACTCGATTCTGTGGGACGTTACCAACACTGGTCATCGAGGTAGCTTGGGAACCCACTGGAGGTCGATCACGTCTAGATGAATCTGAAGTAGCTTTGTGTCGACTGAAGTCATCTCTAAACTTCTTAGGTGTAGAATGGAAATTCTTGCAGACGATCTCTTACGAGTATCTCTAGCTTGGTCTCGGCCTTTCTTTTCTCCTTCCCGAGCTCTTCTTGACCTTGCTCGCTTCAACAGAGTGTCACAAACTCTTTGATTTCAAGAATGCCAACAAGCAACTTTAAGTCTTCATTCAAGCCATCTTCAAACCTTTTGTACATAATGGCTTGGTTGATACACACTCTCGAGCATATCGGCTCAATCGACAAACTTTCACTTATATTGACCACGGTCATTTGCCCTGTTTTAATTCAAGGAATTCTTTACGCTCGATCGATGAACCTCTGGTGATATATTTCTTGCGAACTCATTCTCAAAGAAATCCAAGGTCACTTTTCTTTTGGAACCATCGATACTAGTGTATTCCACGTGATAGGCGGTGTCTCGGAGCAAAGATATAGCACATTTCAAACATTTATGCGGAATGCGGATAGCTCATCAAGTACCGAATAGTGTTATCAAGCCACAATTCATTTCGCTCTGCATCATCATTATCATTAGCCTTGAATTCTTCTACCTAAATTTCCTAATTTTGTCAGCAGAGGCCTACTAGATCTCATTGGATCTATCATTGGGGTTCTTTGAAGGTCTAGGAATTGGATTATTCGGGGGTGGAGGTTGTTGTACAGCCGGATTATTTTGAACAAATTGGGTAAACCATTCATTCATCATTTGGTAGAAGGCTTGTTTAGCCTCTCCCTCTTGGTTACCCGTGAATCGGTTGAGAGTCTAATGGTGCCGATCCATGTGCGAGACCAAAGCAACACTCTCCACATCATCACCACGGCTCTATTGGGATCGAAATCCATTTACTATATAAAATACAATTGAAATTGTCGAAGTCACCACACTATCACCTATAAAATTCTATGACATGTATAGCTAGACTCTTACGTACTACGGTAGTCCTAGAATCGACTAAACACGGCTCGATACCAATAAAATGTAACACCTAACCCATATCCGTCGTCGGAATAGGGTTACGAGGTATTACAGCACAAATCTGATTTCACACAATCATTTATTATTTTCCATACACAAGGTTATATCAATTTCTTTACTATATAACTTCTAAATCCAATAGTAATCATCCACTAAAATCACATTAGTTACTTATAATACACATACAAACCATGCTTCAAATGTCAACCATATTAATATCATCTATATATATATATATACATCCACATATTTGAATTTACTAATATGCAACAAAGCCATGTTACATGTACAATTCATATGACTCTAATACTAATGGCATTTGAATACTTATAACCTAGTGCAACATATATCATTTCATTGCTTCTACCCAAGCACAAAATAAAACCATATTGCATTAATTATTACGCAATCTCATATGTGACCTTAGTAGCATTACAACATAGCTGAACATACTATTGATGTATATATATATTATGCATTTCATCCTAAAACAAAACCACATTTAACATTAAAACACCAATAACATCTCAAGGTACACCTAATTAGCATATATATATATATATATATATATATATATGTACACCTAATCTTTATATTTATTCAGATTAACTAATCATTGATTCAATCACACCTATTCAAGATCATGTGCTTATCAAAATAAACCAATTATTGTAACCAATTTACAACCATACATGTACACATACTATATTAATATTAACATCAACTTGGCATTTTTAACTACCCAAAACTTACCTAAATCATGACCATCATTTAGCATTTTGAATTCATACCAAAACACTCAACAAAAATAGTCATGGAACATATTCACTCTTATCATTTAGCAACCGAACCTATATAACCAAACATCACAAATTATATACCAAAACATGCTTTCAAAATAAGTCTAAGTTATGGCCACATACACACAACTTTAACATTATAATTAAGCCATATTAGCATGGCTATCTATATACAAATTTCCAAAATCAAACATATAAAACCAGCCTATACATGCCATAGGTTCGTAGTTTAAGCTTTTAAAATACCAAAATAGCGATCGATAGTGTGGTCGACTTTCATGACGATCCAGATTAAGCGATAGCTCTTACCTAATCTATAAAAGCAGAGGAGAACATTACACACAAATAAGTTTACTAACTTAGTAAGTCCCAAGCTCAAAATGATACTACATTCAATTACTTAATCGTTTAAATCATTCATCTCAACCATGTTATCATATTAAAATTTCTTACACCCTTAGCACTACTATTAGGAAACCGAATATTCATTATAGCACATTCAAGCTCAAACTCGGTCACCTAATACTTGTGTACATCAATCGTAATCTCAATATACATGTCCTTTGTACTCATAGCATTAAATAAACTCTAGCAACATTTAAAACATATCAAACCTTACTTACTTATCTCGAGTCTTTAACTAAGCACATTAGTTACGATTTACCTTGAACCACAATTTGGTTTTCCTTGGTAAAACACATCACCAGATAAAGCACGCTAGGCATTAAAGCCGAAATCAAACACCACACAAGGCACTGCTAGGCACGAAGCCCGAATTTGTCACCGCCACTAAGCTCAGCTAGGCACAAAGCCGAAATCAAACACGCACTAAGCACGCTGAAACGCGAAGCAGTATGTCACCTAGGCACTAAGCTCGCTAGGCACAAAGCCCGAATCAAACACCTAACTAAGCACGCTGGCACGGCCCGAATATCACACTACTAAGCACGCTGAGGCACGAAGCTTAATATGTCACCAAGCACTAAGCACGCTAGGCATGAAGCCCTAATATGTCATTACCAACTTATACACCTTACGGAATGCTGCCCAAAATAGCATAAAACACACATTATTCAAGTCACTTTGACATACCATCTCGTTTAGAGATATAACAACATTCATTTCAAATTCACTATCACTTATATAAAATTTCAACTAATCCCATACCAATACTTTCACATTCGGCTAACATAAGAGTTTATACAAAACTTTATTGAATAACATCATTTAGTACATTCATAATAATTCGATAATCTATACTTGCTTAAGGACTTACCTCGGTTGTCGATAGGCCGTGTGAATCGGCTATTCGATAACCTTCGTCTTTCCCCGATCTAACTCTGTTTTTCTTTGCTCTTGATCTTAATGGCACATGCAAAGGCCGGCCATGGAAGCTAAAATTGTCTCCCCTTCTACTCTTTTGTTTCGTGAAAATGGTGAGGAAGATGAAAGAGAGAAGTCAAAATGTATTTCTTATTTTCTTTAATTTACTTTATTCATTTTCACTACTTAAAATAATCATTTAAAATGCCATTAACATATAATCACTTATTATATATATATATTTACTCATCATTGCCGTCCACTACCCACATTTTTGGGTTATTTGACATGCAAACCCCTTCTATTTATATTACACTTAAATTAAACCTTTCAATTTATTGAATGCTACTTTTATACTTTACCTATTAGATCCTTTCTCTTTATTCAAACACACCAAACAATCAAATTCACACAATTCAACATACATCACATAAAATAAAATAAATATCACTAGATTTACGACTGGATTCGTGGTCCCGAAACCACTGTTCGATTAGGGTCAAATTCGATGCATTACAACTAGCCTCGACCCAAAGACCACCCCATGCAAGCGACTTCAATGGCGATATCTCTGCATGCCTCACCTAGTTTGAGTAATCTTGTACCCAGTAGCTCATCGACATCGCTCGACGTTTTGATGGGATCGAGGCCACCCTTCAACGAGATATGCCATCACTTTCATATCTCATCACCGACACCTCCACAGATCTGGCAGATGATGAGGACCTCTGAGTCCTCTTTATTTATCTAATTTTTCTTTTCTTTATTTCTTTTTATTTTTTTATTTTAATTTTTATTTATCTTAATTTGAACATTCTCTCTGTACATTGAAAACTTTTAATATAATTACCACTGGTTATCTAACCTTCGAATATACCAAACACATATTTATTTACACTTCGAGATGTCTAATTGATGACTTCGTAGTTTCAATTGCACACTCCATATAAATAAACCAATCACTAGGATTTATTCACTACTACATAAGTCATCCTTTACCACGACCTCTGCCAACTCAATGAATTCATCCAAAATTCAGGAAGTGTCACTTCTCCCCTTCTCTTTTGATTTTATTATTACATGGTTATTTATCTATCTTTGTATATTGAGGGCAATGTACATCTTAAGTGTGTGGGGGAGGGGTAAAAGTACCTAACTTTTGCATTATTCTCAAATCCCTAAATTTTAAATTTGTTCTTAAGTATTTTTTTCTCATATTTCTAATTAGGGTAAAATTTCTAATGATTTATGATCTTTGTTAATATGTTTTGGATTAAGTCATTGATAATTGTGCATTGATGATTAAATTTAAAGAATACTATAGAATCAAGCATGATAAGTCTATTTTTTAGAGAATTAAAAATTTTTTAGGTTGTTAAACTGAATTTGAATATTACTTTGAAGTTTGAAATTTATAGGGATTGATGTCAAATAACCCATAATTTTTGTGAGATTTTGAGCCTTACAAAGCATATATTCTTTTTCGTGCTCACTTTATTGATTATGAGTGTGTCAACACTGAATTGTTATTCTAGAACATGCCTCAATTATACATGTCAAGACCATATTATTGATTTGATATACTGAGATGATGAAGGCACCTAGGTTTTAACCCATTCACTCCACTAGAAAGCCTACCTTCACAATTAACCCTTAGTGAACCATTTGATCCTAACAACCCTTTTATTTGATTCACCCATTAATATTGATCCAAAACCCCGCTCGTATTTGTTATCACCATTCCTTTAACTACCCTTCTATCGAGAATTGATTTGATCAGTTGCCTAATTACTTTATTTCAGTTGATAAATTTCTTTATTATGTTATGTCCTTATTGAGTTTGTTCTTAAAAAAATGAAGTATATTCATTATTTCTATGTTCTAAGAACTTACACGTTTAAATTCAACATCTTGAAGAAGAAGCTTGTATTATTAGTATTTTAAATTTTCGTGTGATTATTCAGGTTATTAGTTTATTTTTCTAAAGTTAGGTAATTTTTCAATTCAATCTCAATTCTAAACCTTCTAGTTCAACCTTTATCCACACCTTTAACCTAAGCCCCGTTACAACCTTGTTAAAGACCTTTTGATTTGTGTATCATCTCATATTACAGTGGCGGAGATTTGATTTTTAGGCAAGCCTATGGGATTGACTTTTCAGGTTAGATTGTTGAGTGCTTTTTCTTGAACCTTAAACACTTCAAGTGCTTTGAGTGAATCTTTAGTGAGGATGTCAATCGTTGTCGGTTTTAAATTAAAGGTAATCATTCAGATAATGGGAGACACCTATGTTTTCGTGCTACAAACATATGACTTAGAATTGTTTGAATCTTTAGGAGTCTTTGAGTTAAATTATCCATGTATAAATTATCTATGAATTATGATGAGGCATTATTGATAGGAGTTATGAATTATGGAAAGTTTATTTTAATTGTAAGTTGAGAATTTTGCTTGAGGACAAGCAAAAGCTTAAGTGTGGGGGCATTTGATAAACTGTAAAAGTAACATATTTTAACCCCATATTTAGCATGCTTTTGGATGATTTAGCCCTTGATTTATGTAAAAGGAGCTCTTAATCCTTTCTTTTCATGTTTAATACTCAAGAAAGCACTCGAGGACAAAAAGAATAAGAAATAGGCTTAAAACAGGCCAATTTGGGCCAAAGTGGAAATTGACACGGCCTGGACTTCAAGCCACACGGCCGTGCCTCGTCAATTAACTAGAACACGACCAATTTAGTCCTTCTCATAATTAAGCACATAATCAAAAAATTTTCTTTTCACAATTTTTAGACTACATTTCTAGTATAATATGGATCATATAATAAAATAAAATAAAAATAAATTTTATTTTTTGGCTCGGATTTGTGGTCCCGAGACCACTGTTTCGATTTCATCGAAATTAGGCTGTTATAGGAAGACAACTTATTATAGATGTGGGATGGAGTGGGTATAAGTGACGGTTGTATCAAAGATTGCCACTCAAAGAAAGTGTGCTTCCTGCAACCGAGAGAAGATCTTGAGATGAATATGGAGACGAAGTTGGTTCAGGCGGTTGATGTCTCCTAAAAAGACAATTTGCTGGGAAGAAATTCTAATGGATCTATAGGTGATCTTTGGACACTATCTCATGGTCCAGCCGTGGATAGTTGACCTCAACGTATCGAGACCCTTTCCAAGCATGGTCTTTACTTGGATCCATTTTCCTTGACTACTAAATTTTCTATACAAGCGACGAGTATTAGAGAAGATTGGCAGCCTAGTGGGTAAGGTAGTAGGTTGGATATTAAAACTGATAGTGGTACAAGGGGTAGGTTTGCTAGAATGGCAGTCTATGAGTTTGACTCCTTACGGGCAGTATGCTTTTCCTGTGGCTGGTATGGGCACCGAAAAGGCTTTTGCCCTCTGTTGTTGCCGATTAAAACCCCACCAGAGAAAAGGCTACTAATTCTAACTAGACGATCAAAAATCTTATTTTAACGGAGATTGAGGAGCCCTTTAGTCCATAGATTGTAGTCAAATGCAAATCCAGGCGAAAATAAAATGATAATCATAATGAAAATGCGAAAATCATAACTAGAGAAAGGGAAGGAACCATATTTGTTATTCTGGCTTTAATGGAGAAAGAAACGGCTAGTGTGAAAGATGATGGGTCAAACATTCCAGAGACTAGGTTTATACAAGGAGATTTTATAAAGATATTAATATATATATAGGGTTGGTTTCTAGGCCTATAGGTGGTGAAAGTAAAATTTCACATGGTGTGGGCTATGTGAATGTGACAGGATCTAAGGCTTCACCTTTAAATTGAGAAAAAAGTTGAAATGGAGTTGTAGTTGTTGGGCAGGCTTCAATAGAGTCTGATGGAGTGTTGGGCCATGCCCTTGGGTCAGGTCTAATCACTAGAGTCGATTAGGGGAGCCTTGATGAAGCTGGTTGATCGTCTAGAATTGTCGAGTTTTAAAATTTATAAAGAGAATGATCGAACTTGAAAACTAACTCTGACAATGACTTAAGGCAAGTGCACCTATCGAATAGTAGTATAGTTTAGGCAAAACTGGATTGTCGAACCCAAAGGAACTAAAAGTACTAATACTCACTTTTTTCTATTATTTAGCCTAAATATTAAATGATTTGGTTGATTAAATCTAAATTTAACTAACTACTAAGCTAAAGACGCAAAGACAACAAGAATGAATTGGGGAAATATTGTTGGAAAAACTCAGTTGATTATGACGATACCCTTAGGAAGAATCCACCTAGACTTCACTTGTTATCTAACACTGAACCAGACGATTTATTCACTTAGCTTGATCCGTAAGACTCCTTAATTTATATTAAACCCTTTCTCGAGGCGAAAAACGTCTAACCCTAGGTTGGTTAATTGAAATCTCTTTCTAATTAAAACCCCTAGAATCACATTAACTCGATCTATGGATTCCCATATTAGGCTTAACACTAATCCGGCAAAATCTCGCCACCCTACCTCTAGGTGCGCGATCAACTCCGCTTAATTATGATAGATCTACTCTTAAGTAGGGACTTTTGCTCCACCACCTAAGCACATCATACTTAGGTCAATATCCCATAAGTATCAACACAAGAATTAAGCACACATAATTAAGAACAAACTAAGTATTTATCATATAGTTCAGAAAACAATAACAAGATTCATCTAGGTTTCATCCCTTTCAGGTATCTGAAGGGTTTAGTTCATAATGATAAAATAAAACATCTCAAGAGAAAAGATAAAACAAAACATAAGAAATCCTAAAACCCCCTGAAGGAATTGAAGGAGAGATTTGCCGTCTTGAGTAGAATTCCAGCTTCTTGAGATGGATTAACTGGCTATATTCGAGTGATTCCCACGAATCTGGCCTTCTGGCTCGGCTTATTGGCCTAGCTGACTGCCTACTGACGCCAAAAGCCTTAGTAGAAGGCTTCTGTCGAACTACGAACGTCTAAGCCCCTTGAAGGTTGGCCTCTAGGTTCTTTATATAGGTTTTAAGATGCTTTTACTTGGCCTCTAAGTGTCCTAATTCAAGTATACTTCCTACTCGGTGTTTGAATAGGCTTTGGAAAGTGTTTCTTTGCCTCAAAGTATCCAAATCTGAGTACAATTCCTCTTTTCCATGACAGGGGCACGGCCATGGTACACGCCCGTATAGGTCGACTTTAGACCGTGTTTCGGTTCTGTTGATTGAGGTCCGGCCATGTAAATCATGGTCATACTATGTGAAGTAAATTAACGTGACACGACTGTGTGGCTTAAAGTCCAGGCCGTGTCAATTTCCACTTTGGCCCAAATTGGCCTGTTTTAAGCCCGTTTCTCATTCTTTTTCGTCCTTGGGTGCTTTCCTGGGTATAAAACATGAAAAGAAAGGATTAATAGCACTGTAACATCCTAAAATTGGGCCTAAGAGAATTGAGCCCAATGGGCCTTGAGCGTAGTAGCGTTTAAATTTTTTAAAGAACAAGAGATCGACTTAAATGCAAGTTGGACCAATTAGATAAGTGAGTTTAGAAGGTTAGGGGGCTTCTATGAAGTCTCGGGTTCAAGTTAGGCCTTAAGAAAAATTTTGATTTTAGGTGAAAAAACCCTAGAGGTTGGCGGGTAGGCCTTAAGAATAAAATGTGAAGGAAAATGACACAAGTGGAGTGTGCGGTGTAGTGGCAAAGTGACGCCGCTTAAGGACAAGGGAATGATGCCACAAGGAAGGAAAGAAGTCCAAGGTTCTAGTTGTAGCATTTGCATTCCTTTTAGATTATTTTTATTAAATGAATTTAGACCTTGGCCATAGGGTTATATTTAGTTGCGCATGGTTTAAGACACAAGGAGCTAGTTGGTAAAGTGGCTAGCGGCGTGGATTATGCTACTGAGAGAGTCCTGGTTGAATCTAAGTGAGAAGTAAGGGAGTATTTAGTTTGCGGATTGAATGGTAAGAGTTTCATTGAATTTAAACTCTCTTGTGGAGGATCCCACATCGGAAAGATACAAAGAAGGAAGGTGAAGAGCTAGCTATATAAAGAGCATTTTAGGAGGAGAGTTAAGATACCTTGGTGGGCGTTGGGCACAGGAGTGGTCGCAGTGTGATTTAGCACCGAGTCCCATCGGTGTGTAACTCTTTCTACTCTAGTTGTAGAGCGGCAAATGCCAAAGTGCGATCACATGCAGCAGAGCCACCGAGCGTCTGAAGCGCACTTGTGGGGCTTCGATGCGATAGTTGAAGCCATTAGTAGTATTCTTGTGGGTTGGGCCTGCTTGGGCCACGATGGGCCGAAGTGGGCCCAATGGGCCGTGGGCCTAATTGGAATAAATTGTATGATGATATAGTATCGATGAACTAGACTAGGTGGAACCTATATCGTGGCTAGATTTGTGTTGGTGGGCCACACGAGTGTGTGGGCTGAATGGGCCAAAATCGGGTTTTAAGTAGAATAGTCTAGTGATTTAATCAAAATGGTAGCCAAGTCGCTCGTGGTAACATTAGACCTTGGAGGGCCATTACAGTGCAAAATTACGAGAATACCCTTGGTGGATAAATTACGAAAATACCTTTGGTGGGTAAATTATGAGAATACCCTTGGTGGGTAACTTACCAAAATACCCCTGAAAGGTAAATTACGAAAATGCCTTTTGTAGGTAAAATTACGGTTATACCTTTAGAGGTTGATTAGCATGATTATGTTGTTTTATGTCTATCTGATTATGATGGTAATTCATGTTATACTTATATTTGATATATGTCTAGCATACATGACATACTGCATACACGAATTATTATGTCATATTGCGGGTATGATGAGAGGAGGGGAAGATTGATATCTGTGACTTTGGGTCACCGAAGGTTTAGTAATATTCGTGACTTTGGGTCACCAGAGGTTTGGCACCTCATAGCGACTCGTCTCAGTGGCTTAGCACCACTGTGGGTTGGCCCCACATTTGATAAAACGAGATTGTCGCCATGATTTGGTATCACAACGGGGTTGGCCCCACATATGGATTATTTGTGACTTTGGGTCACCAAAGGTTTGGCACCACATCATTATTGATATCGGTGACTTTGGGTCACCAAAGGTTTGGTACCACACGGGGTAGAATCGGGAGTTTTGGATGGTTAGGTTTTGGGTTGCATGACATGCATATTTTCATATTAAATTGTGTAAGGGTTTAACACCCGTTGGATGGGGATTTACATACTGAGTCTCGATGACTCACCCTTAGTTAAATTTTGCATGTAATTATTAGATCGCGGATTTGGGAGCCGAGGTGGACTTGTGGAGGCCATACATATGTTTACTCAATAAATTCGTTTCTTTTATTTGGACTTATTTTTATTTGGGTTTTTGTTATGTTATAAGGCCTTGGGTATTTTACTTGGTTTCACTTTCAATTTGTTCTTGCTTATTATTAAATGATCAATATGGGATTTTCCTAAAATGATAATAAACCGTTTCTTATTCAAAATTACTTAAACTCAATTTTCACAACAACTATAAAGAATCTGAGTTTTTTAATGAGCATACGCTTTTAGATATTCCTTTCATGTGACATGCCGATCCGATTAAAAGCGTTTAGGCGGGGTTTGGGGTGTTACAATTTTGGTATCGAGCTAAGTTTAAAAACTTGGGCGTGGGTTTGGGTTCAAAATGTTTTCAAAGGATGGTTTTGAAAATATATATATCTCTTCTCTCAGAATATGGCACCCAGTCTCTCGGCACCAAATTCATAAGTTTCCTTTTTACTATATTCTGTTATATGCTGAATGATTGTATTTATTCTGCGATGTGTGGATGTGATATAGGAATTGTATGTATGAAAAATATCTGTTTGCTTCGGTGGTAGATAGTTAGTTATTTAAAGGGGTTCCAAGATTTAGTTAGAAAGTATATTAGTTTTATTAAGATCAGAAAGCGCAGAAAGAGTGTAGTGTGGTAGGTTAGGATGTGTGACTATTAGTTAGTTGGAAATTTCGAGGACGAAATTTCTTTAAGGAGCGTAGATTTGTAACATCCTAAAATTGGGCCTAAGAGAATTAAGCCCAATGGGCCTTGAGCATAGTAGCGTGTAAATTTTTTAGAGAACAAGAGATCGGCTTAAATGCAAGTTGGACCAATTAGATAAGTGAGTTTAGAAGGTTAGGGGGCTTCTATGAAGTCCCAGGTTCAAGTTAGGCCTTAGGAAAAATTTTGGTTTTAGGTGAAAAAAACCACGGAGGTTGGCGGGTAGGCCTTAAGAATAAAATGTGGAGGAAAATGACACAAGTGGAGCGTGTGGTGTAGTGGCAAAGTGGCGCCACTTAAGGACAAGGAATGACGCCACAAGGAAGGAAGGAGGTCCAAGGTTCTAGTTGTAGCATTTGCATTCCTTTTAGATTATTTTTATTAAATGAATTTATACCTTGACCATAGGGTTATATTTAGTTGCATGGTTTAAGATACAAGGAGCTAGTTGGTAAAGTGGCTAGCGTGGATTATGCTACAGAGAGTGCAGGTTGAATCGGTGAGAAGCAAAGGAGTATTTATTTTATGGATTGACGGTAAGAGTTTGATTGAATTTAAACTCTCTTGACGGAGGGTCCCACATCGAAAAGATACAAAGAATGTAACACCCCAAACCGGTCAATACACCACGCATAGAACTGGTATGCTACAGAAAAAGGTTTTGGGTGGTTTAGGTTTGAGTTTTAAAAGTTTGAGGAAAACACTTGCTAAAATTTTGTATTTGAAGAAAAACTTGAGTAGGTTTTGTCTTAAATATTTATGTTGTATTTGAAAACCAGAGCTTTGAAAATTTATCTAAGTGTAGGTAAAACTAATTTATGTCGGTTTGAAGTCTAAGTTGTTTCCTGTTATTACAAAAGTATCTTGTCTTAGTAGAAAACCATATTTAAGTTAGAAAAACAATTGAGTTCATTTTGTTCTAAGTTATAGTATGATACCGATGGTATAGTTTAAAACATCGTTTTGAAGTTTTGAAAACGTTGTCTTTCAAGTTTTAGCACATTTTAACTCAAGTAATTTGTTTAAGCATATTATAAATCCAACAATAAATAAACGAAACATAATTTAAAAGGCCATTTACAACCCAAATAAAACCAAATAGTAACAAAGAAAACTTAAGTACCAACTTTCTTAAAAGTCCGAGCAAATCTTTATTTCGGTATGGCATGAGCACCTCGAGTTCATCCGGCTCCATGTCCGCGCCTAAGTGTCACCTAAAAGTCAAGGGAGAGGGTGAGTCGAGTGACTCAGTGTGTAAATCCCGCTCAGAAGAACAACATGCTAACACACATCATACAAAGCGACATAATTAATGCAACCCGATCCTAACCATCCATATCACCTTTTCTACCCGTGTGGTACCAAACCACTTGGTGGTGCCAAACCACCGGTGACATATAGTCACAATGTGTTACCAAAACACCGGTGTCCCAAAGACACAATTGTGCTACCAAAGCACCGGTGACCGTAGTCACAAATCCAATGATGGGGCCAACCCATCGTGTGATACCAATCACTAGTAGGCGATCCCATATCTCATGTAGGGCCAACCCACGGTGGTTAAACCACGAGGACAAGTCGCAATGAGGTGCCAAACCTCCGTGTCCCAAAGACACAATTGTGCTACCAAAGCACCGGTGACCGTAGTCACAAATGCTGATGGGGCCAACCCATCGTGTGATACCAAATCACCGCAGACGATCCCATATCTCATGTGGGGCCAACCCACTATGGTTAAACCATTGTGGACAAGTCGCAATGAGGTGCCAAACCTCTGTGACCCAAAGTCACAAAGTGTGTTACCAAAACACCGGTGCTCGTCGGCACAAAATATCACCGCTCCCTCCACTCAGATCACCCATCAACATACCACACTCATGTAATCATGCATATCATATAATCATGCATATCATGCCAATATGTCTAATCTCATACCCCATGTCACATATATCCACAACCATGGTATCATATAGATCATCAATGAAACTCATAATAATAATCTTGACTTACCCGAGTCGAAATCATACCCATTAGGGTATCACATCAATCATCAACGTTTCATTAATCATCACACGGGTTATCAATTATATTACTAAGCGAGTGTGTTAGTTTTACACACCGAATTAGCGAAGGTTTTAATACTAAGAACCGGTCTAAGACCCTCGACCACCTTGACAACTTTGATCCTAAAATCAACCAACCAAAGGGTTAGCACACATATCATTCTACCATAACCAAATAAATCAAAGGGTACACGGTTTACCCTTACCTTAAAGCTGGATTTGGTTTCCTACCAAATCCGAATCCAACAATGGTTCTTTCAAGAATCGGTTTCCCTAGAAAGAAAGTGGTTAATCCTTGAAACCATATTCAGAATCGAAACTAAACAAATCAACCACGAGTAATCATTTCACCCTCACTTATCGATTGCTTAACAGAGTAAGAAGCCTCGCCTTGCTTGATTTCGAACCCAAGGGACCCTATCTGAAAAACAATTACTTACAAGAAGTTAATACCTTTTAACCGATACCAAAGTCACCTTACCATACCAAAAATCGGTAAAATACTAGAGAAAGGAAATGGCCATTCGGCCTAGTACTTACCCTATACAAGACCGATTGAACACAATCACCCAACAACACCTAATATTCGGTCTACACCAAGAAAGGTTAACTAACACCCTTGATCAAGAGAAGAAAGGTTTAAAAAGCGAAGAAGAAAACAAAGAAGAGTTGTAGTAAAGTTCGACTAACGTGTTTTGGAAAAGAGGAAATAGATTAAAGATATGGAGAGGTACTCTCGGTTTAAAGAAAAAGGAATGGATGATGGTGATTTTGGAGGATGAGTTTGACTTGAGAGAAATGGGTAACACAAATGGTGGCAACGACTAACAAGTTTAAGAAAAGAAAGAAAGTAAAAGGTGATGAGAAAGGGTGGTGCTTTCGGTTTAGAAAAAAAAAATGGAGGAAGATCACCTTTGAAAATAAAGTTTCAAGACAAGGGTTGTAAAACAAAAAAAGAAAATGAGAAGGGAGGATCACTAGTTTGACTTTACTGTGAAAAGAAGAAGGAAGAAACAAGGTAGATTTTCACAATATGGGTGCTTGAGGTTTCGGTTTAACAAAGTTGAAAAAGAACAGAGAGTGGGAGAGGCATTGACTTCAAAAAAACAAAAAGAAAAAAAACAAATGAGAGCAACAAGTAAATTCGGCAACACCCAAGCTTTGGGTTTCGGTTCAAGAAGAGAGAATATGGGCGTAAAAGGAGGGTACAAGTTTGACTTAAGTGAGAATGGAAAAGAAAAGAGTAGCTTTTCAAAATGAAAAGAAGAGCGAAGGTTGGCTTAGGCTACCAACATATGACCGAAAACACACACACACATGCACAAAGGAAATTTGACACTCCAATCACCAACCGCCCACACTCCCTCTCCCCAAACTCTCACCAAACCCTACCAACTCCCCTTTTACTCCCACACCACCAATTCAAATCCCATGACCAAGTCTCCTCCTACTTTCACTCTCCACCCCTCTTTGAATGTGAAGACCAAGTCCAAGCTAGAGTTCAAGTTGCCTTCAACCTCTTCCTCCATGCATTCAAAATGAGAGCCAAAGGGTGGGATTCTCGACTTGAACACAAGACCTCCCTTGCATTTGACGCCACACACATGCTCCAAGTGGCGCATGCTTTGCCACTCCACCAGCTCCCTTCTTGTGTTACAAATTCACTTAAATTAATTATAAACCCCAACACCTTCACTCCTATCCCTAAAGCCCAAAACTAAAATTTCACCACCTACTCAGCTCACTCCTAGCCTACAACTAAGCCCGAAACACCCAAACAACATCATAGCAAGCAATTAATCATGCAACCAATGCCAAAACAAAATAGCCCTTAACCCGGGATATTACTGTTCTACCCCTTAAAAGAATTTCGACCTCGAAATTACACAGTCAAGAGTTGCGGTATTCTTTGTCTCATCATATCCTCGGGTTCCCATCGCTTCTTCCACGCCATGATTACGCTAAAGAACCTTAACCAGAGGCACAGACTTCTGCGCAGAACCTTCACATCCCGATCTAAAATCATACAGCTCTTCCTCCATGGACATATCTGGATTTACCTTGATCTCCTCTACTGTTACCACATGTGATGGATTGGAGCGATATCGCCAAGCATCGAAGCGTGGAACACGTCGTGAATCGACTTAGCTCACCGGCAACTCGAGTGATCACGCAATCGTCCCACTCGTCTTAGTACCTTATATGGCCCAATAAACCTCGGACTTAGCTTGTCTTTCTTCACGAACCTTAATACTTTCTTCCACGGTGAGACCTTCAGAAAACTGATCTCGCATGACAAACTCAATATCTCTCGTTTAAGATCGGCATAGGACTTCTGCCGGTCAAAGCTTCCTTCAATCGAGCTCAATCAACTTAACCTTGTCTTGGTCTCGACAACCAACTCGGTCCCAATAATCGACGTTCACTTAACTCTGTCCAACAAGTCGGTGAGCGACACTTCCTCTCCGCATAGCGCCTCATAAGGTGCCATCTTAATGCTCGCTTGGTAGGCATTTGTTGTTATGGCGAATTCAGCTAACGGTAGATACTCCTCCCACTACCCTCAAGTCCAAAACACACCTCGAAGCATGTCCTCCAATATCTCAGATAACTCTTTTATCGCCCGTCGATCTGCGGATGAAATGCCGTCTTTGAAATCTAACTGTACCCGAGCCCGATGCAAAGCCTTCCGTAACCTTGGCGTGAATCTGGGTCCCTATCCGAGATGATCGACACGGCACCCCGCGATCTCACAATCTCGACACATACAGACCGCCAACCTCTCAAGTGAGTAATCCACCTCACCGGAATAAAGTGAGCGGATTTAGTCACCGATCCACAACTACCCAAATCAATCCTTCTTGCTCGGTGTAGCGGTAATCCACCGACGAAATCCATAGTGATCCTTTCCCACTTCCATCGGAATCTTCACCGGTCAAGCAACCCAGATGGCAATCGATGCTCGACCTTGACTACCGACATGTCGGACACTTTCCTACAAACTCGTCACCTCCTTTTTCGCACCGACCACCGTAATCTGCTCCACGAGATCCTTATACATTTTGCTACCTCCGGATGCATAAGCGTAGAAATGCTATGAGCATCTGAAGAATCTTTGCCTCAATTCAAAGATCTCTAAGCATACAAGCCTTCCCTGAAACACGAACCCCATCATTAGACAAGCTATACCCTTCAACCCATCATTACGCACTTGTGTCCTCCAATGCGCTCAAAACCTCATCCAACAACCGCTTTTCTTTGATCTCGCTCAACCCAAGTAGGCTTAACTCAGTAGCTCTGCGAATACTCCGTCCTCATACAAACTCAAATGGGCAAACAACGCTCTCAAATCCAAACAACCTTACGGCTCAACGCGTGCGCCTGGCGTTAGCCTTGCCCGATGATACTCAATTGAGCAATCATAGTCTTTCGGTAGCTCAACCCATCAGTCATTGCCTCTCGATTCAAGTCTTTACGAGTCGAGGTACTTGAGACTCTTATGGTCCGTGTAGACTATCGATCTTTCTCCGTACAAGTAATGCCTCCATATCTTTAGGGCAAATACTACTGACTACTAACTCTAGATCGTATGGGATAATTAACCTCATGTGGCCTCGGTTGTCGGGATCGTAAGCCACCACCTTCCCTTCTGCATCAAGACACAACCCAAGCTCAGATGTGATGCATCGCGATACATCAGAATTCCTTACCCGACCTCGGGTTGAATCGAACCGGAGCTTCACCAAAATCTTCTTCAACTTGTCGGCTCTCTGTTGCTTCTCGGTCAAATAAGCGGAACTCCTTTCTCAATAATTTGGTCATCGGTCTTTGCGATCAACGAGAAACCTCTACAAATCTTGGTAATATCCTCGCCAACCCCGAAAACTCGAATCTCCGCTCTTGACTTAGGCGGCTTCCAATCCAAAACCGTTTCAATCTTGCGGGGTCCACTCTAATCCCTCAAATAGACACTATATGACCCAAGAATGTCACCTCCAGCTGCGAACTCGCATTCTTGAACTTCGCATAGATTGTTTCTCCTTAGAATCGCAATACCACCCGTAAATGAGCATCATGCTCTTCCTCGGTCCTTGAGTATACCAAGATGTCGCCGATAAAAACCACCACGAATCTGATCTTGATTGGAACACCACATTCATCGGATCCATGAAAATTGCCGGTGCATTAGTCAACCCGAACGGCATAACCAAGAATTCAAAATGCCCATACCGAGTACGAAATGCCGTCTTACAGATATCTGCCTCTTTTACCTTCAACTGGTGATACCCAGACCTTAGGTCGATCTTCGAGAAAACCGACGCCCCCTTCAGCTGATCAAACAAGTCATCTATCCGAGGCGTGGGATACTTGTTTTAATCGTCGACTTATTTAGTTGGCGATGTCTATGCACATCCGCATAATACCGTCTTTCTTCTTTACAAGGAGTACCCAGCTCCCCACGGCGAAATACTTGGCTGATAAAGCCTCGGTCCAATAACTCCCGGATTTGAGCCTTAAGCTCCACTAATTCTTTAGGTGCCATCACATGCGGAGCAATGGATACGGTGCGCTTCCATATGATGATCTATCCGAACTCTACCTCCGATCCGGTGGTAAACCCAAGCTCCTCGAAACACATCCACAAATTCCTAATCGTCTCAACTGCTCCACGGTAGACTCCTTAGTTTCAAAGGCATACACATGAACCACATCGCTTCACGCCCTTCCCGACCATTTTCTCGGCTTTGAGCGAGATACCAAATTGGACGGATAGTTTCTCTATTACCGATCGTAACTACTTCATCACCCTCACCGTGTTTCGAACCATGCGCTTAGTCACAGAATCCAACTTCACTTTGATACTTACCCCGGTCCATTCCGAAATTAGATCGAACTCCCCGAATGGCGCTTCCATCGAATCGACCTCAAAAGATACCCTCGAGTTCTAGAGGTGCGTCTCTATATAGTTTATCTACCACTACTGAGTGACCTAGAGGGCTTATTACGGTCATCCGCCTGAAGATATCTCGAGTCTAAATCCATTGTCTCTACTATACTCATCGGCAACATAAGAGTCGTAGAACCCACATCAATTAAAGCGGTATAAGGAGAACCAAAATCAAAACGTCTGGTGATCACGTCCGGTCGTCCGCCTCCTCTCGGCGCCTCGCAAAGATATACCAATCCAGTCATGCGGCCTCGAAACTACTCGCACCTCGCCTTGGTGCCACGGCCCCAACCAATCTCATACCTCTTTTGCCATTACCTCGGCCCTCTCTGCTGCGGTCCATTATTTCAGATTGATTACTACCCTAATTCTCGGATGAATTCTAGCTAACTTATGCGGCAATCCTCACTCGGTGATCCAAATGAGCCACACTCAAAACAACCTCTACCATCGGTCCAACATCCTCCCGGTGAGCCTTTCCACAACGGTTACAATGCGGCGGTCCCCGCTTAGCAAAGAACAAACCTACCCGATGATTCGCCCACTCGGTCTAGCCCTCTTCTCGATTACACCGATGACCCGAAGATCCAAAACTCCTTTGTGACGGTTTCTCTCCATACCGCCTCACGACTCTTTAATGCCCTCGGTAACCTTCGCCTTTTCAACTAGAACCGCAAATTCACGCCTCACTGGGCGCAATTATCACCTCGGTTCGTCTCGCAGCCATCCTCGAACGAATGCACCTCTCATGCTCGATGGCCACCATACCCAGCATACCGACTCACCACGTAAACTTCGGCCTCGTACTCGACACGATTTACTCCCTCGACTAACCTCAAAATGCTTTCACGCTCATTTATGTAGTTAGCTCTGGCGTACTTCTTCGATAGCGGCCCGAAATAGTCCCATGTCGGATCTTCATTGCGGTATATCACGGACCGTGAGCCACCAATATATGACTCATCTCGAGAAGTGATACGATCCCTTTAATTTCTCCTCACCGTTAGGTCCGGATCGTCCATGATCCGCTCGTCGCTTCCACCGATTTCGGCGGTTAGGAGCAACACCGAGACACCCCGAAAGAATTCACCCCATTTGCCGAAGTCACTCGAGCATGATTTCCTAGCTCCTACGCCTCCACCGCCTCCAGCTACCCTTTCTAAAACCCATGACATCGCTGTGACCTGCGTCATCGCCGGCTCGCTCACCGAACTCACCACCTCCAGGTGGTGGCGGGCAGGTATCTCATTCTCACGAACCACGCCTGAACCTACGGGCTCGAAGCGATCATCCTCATGACCACGTCCACGACCACGTCCACCTGGGTACTCATGACTAAATCTAAATCAATTAGAGAATTTTATGTATCGATCATTATTCCACCGTGTTTAAAGCAAAGTCTTATGAATTTTTAAAGAAGCTTTGTTTTCATGAGTCCACGAGTCCTATCGGTTTGATCTCTAAAGTAATCTTACTATCACTAGCCATTCAATCATATCAATTAATATCACAACCAATAGTGCAGGTACTTACAGGTGGACTGGTGCGGTGACTCGGTGCCATGCCTTTCAAAACATACTTTTAAAAATGTAATGCTTGAAAACTATAGTTTTAAAACATTTTGGGCCTCGGGCCCAATCGAGCTTTTGAACTTGGCTCGATACCACAAATGTAACACCCCAAACCCGGTCAATACACCACGACCGAATCTGGTATGCTACAGGAAAAAGGTTTTGGGTGGTTTAGGTTTGAGTTTTAAAAGTTTGAGGAAAACACTTCGCTAAAATTTTGTATTTGAAGAAAAACTTGAGTAGGTTTTGTCTTAAATATTTATGTTGTATTTGAAAACCCAGAGAGCTTTGAAAATTTATCGGAAGTGTAGGTAAAACTAATTTATGTCGGTTTGAAGTCTAAGTTGTTTCCTGTTATTACAAAAGTATCTTGTCTTAGTAGAAAACCATATTTAAGTTAGAAAAACAATTCGAGTTCATTTTGTTCTAAGTTATAGTATGATACCCGATGGTATAGTTTAAAACATCGTTTTTGAAGTTTTGAAAACGTTGTCTTTCCAAGTTTTAGCATATTTTAACTCAAGTAATTTGTTTAAGCATATTATAAATCCAACTTAATCGTAAACGAAACATAATTTAAAAGGCCATTTACAACCCAAATAAAACCAAATAGTAACAATAAAACTTAAGTACCAACTTTCTTAAAAGTCCGAGCAAATCTTTATTTCGGTATGGCATGAGCACCTCGAGTTCATCCGGCTCCATGTCCGCGCTAAGTGTCACTGAAAAGTCAAGGGAGAGGGTGAGTCGAGTGACTCGATGTGTAAATCCCGCTCGAAGAACAACATGCTAACACACATCATACAAAGCGACATAATTAATGCAACCCGATCCTAACCATCCATATCACCTTTTCTACCCCGTGTGGTACCAAACCACTGGTGGTGCCAAACCATTGGTGACATATAGTCACAATGTGTTACCAAAACACTGGTGTCCCAAAGACACAATTGTGCTACCAAAGCACTGGTGACCGTAGTCACAAATCCAATGATGGGGCCAACCCATCGTGTGATACCCAATCACTAGCAGACGATCCCATATCTCATGTGGGGCCAACCCGCAGTGGTTAAACCATGAGGGACAAGTCGCAATGAGGTGCCAAACCTCCGGTGTCCCAAAGACACAATTGTGCTACCAAAGCACCGGTGACCGTAGTCACAAATCTTTTGATGGGGCCAACCCATCGTGTGATACCAAATCACCGCGGGCGATCCCATATCTCATGTGGGGCCAACCCACAGTGGTTAAACCACGAGGACAAGTCGCAATGAGGTGCCAAACCTCCGGTGACCCAAAGTCACAAAGTGTGTTACCAAAACAACGGTGCTCACAAGACAAAATATCAACGCTCCCTCCACTCGTATCACCCATCAACATACCACACTCATGTAATCATGCATATCATATAATCATGCATATCATGCCAATATGTCTAATCTCATACCCCATGTCACATATATCCACAACCATGGTATCATATAGATCATCAAGAAACTCATAATAATATCTTGACTTACCCGAGTCCGTAATCATACCCATTAGGGTATCACATCAATCATCACTGTTTCATTAATCATCACACAGGTTATCAATTATATTACTAAACAGAAGTGTGTTAGTTTTACACACCTGAATTAGCGAAGGTTTTAATACTAAGAACCGGTCTAAGACCCTCGACCACCTTGACAACTTTGATCCTAAAATCAACCAACCAAAGGGTTAGCACACATATCATTCGGCCATAACCAAATAAATCAAAGGGTACACCGTTTACCCTTACCTTAAAGCTGGATTTGGTTTCCTACCAAATCAAATCCAATAGTGGTTCTTTCAAAGAATCGGTTCCCTAGAAAGAAAGTGGTTAATCCTTGAAACCATATTCGTGAATCGAAACTAAACAAATCAACCACGAGTAATCATTTCACCCTCACTTACCGATTGCTTATGAGTAAGAAGCCTCGCTTTGCTTGATTTCGAACCCAAGGGACCCTATACGAAAAGCAATTACTTACAAGAAATTAATACCTTTTAACCGATACCAAAGTCACTCTTACCATACCAAAAATCGGTAAAATACTAGAGAAAGGGAAATGGCCATTCGCCTAGTACTTACCCTATACAAGACCGATTGAACACAATCACCCAACAACACCTAATATTCTGGTCTACACCAAGAAAGGTTAAGCTAACACCCTTGATCAAGAGAAGAAAGGTTTAAAAAAAGCGAAGAAGAAAACAGACAAGAGTTGTAGTAAAGTTCGACTAGCGGGTTTTGAAAAAGGGAAATAGATTAAAGATATGGAGAGGTACTCTGGTTTAAAGAAAAGGAATGGATGATGGTGATTTTGGAGGATGAGTTTGACTTGAGAGAAATGGGTAACACAAATGGTGGCAACGGCTAACAAGTTTAAGAAAAGAAAGAAAGTAAAAAGGTGATGAGAAAGGGTGGTGCTTTCGGTTTAGAAAAAAAAAAAAGAATGGAGGAAGATCACCTTTGAAAATAAAGTTTCGGCACAAGGGTTGTAAAACAAAGAAAAGAAAATGAGAAGGGGAGGATCACTAGTTTCGGCTTTGCACAACGAAAAGAAGAAGGAAGAAACAAGGTAGATTTTCGCAATATGGGTGCTTGAGGTTTCGGTTTAACAAAGTTGAAAAGAACAGAGAGTGGGAGGCATTGACTTCAAAAAAACAAAAAAAAAAACAAATGAGAGCAACAAGTAAATTCGGCAACACCCAAGCTTTGGGTTTTGGTTCAAGAAGAGAGAATATGGGCGAAAAAGGAGGGTACAAGTTTGACAAGTGAGAATGGAAAAGAAAAGAGTAGCTTTTCCAAAATGAAAAGAAGAGCGAAGGTTAGGCTTAGGCTACCAAAGACATGACCGAAAACACACACATGCACAAAGGAAATTTGACTTACTCCAATCACCAACCTACACACACTCCCTCTCCCCAAACTCTCACCAAACCCTACAACTCCCCTTTTACTCCCACACCACCAATTCAAATCCCATGACCAAGTCTCCTCCTACTTTCACTCTCCACCCTCTTTGAATGTGAAGACTAAGTCCAAGCTAGAGTTCAAGTTGCCTTCAACCTCTTCCTCCATGCCGTCAAAATGAGAGCCAAAGGGGTGGGATTCTCATGACTTGAACACAAGACCTCCCCTTGCATTTGACGCCACACACATGCTCCAAGTGGCGCATGCTTTGCCACTCCACCAGCTCCTTCTTGTGTTACAAATTCACTTAAATTAATTATAAACCCCAACACCTTCACTCCTATCCCTAAAGCCCAAAACTAAAATTTCACCACCTACTCAGCTCACTCCTAGCCTACAACTAAGCCCCAAAACACCCAAACAACATCATAGCAAGCAATTAATCATGCAACCAATGCCAAAACAAAATAGCCCTTAACCCGGATATTACAAAGAAGGAAGGTGAAGAGCTAGCTATATAAAGAGCATTTTAGGAGGAGAGTTAAGATACCTTGGTGGGCGTTGGGCATGGGGAGTGGTCGCAGTATGATTTAGCACCGAGTCCTATCGGTGTGTAACTCTCTACTCTAGTTGTAGAGCGAAAAATGTCAAGTGCTTGGTCCACGACAATAGTAGCCACACGAGCGCGTGAAGCGATGTGTAGGGCTTCAACGTGATAGTTGAGGCCATCGAGAGTATTCTTATGGGTTGAAATTGGGCCACGATGGGCGCGATGGGCCAAAGTGGGCCCAATTGAAATAAATTGTATGATGATATAGTATATAGTGAACTAGACTAGGTGGAACCTATATATGTGGCTAGATTTGTGTTAGATGGGCCACACGGCGTGTGGGCTGAATGGGTTGAAATTGAGTTTTAGGCCCAATAGTCTAGTGACGACCAAAATGGTAGCCGAGTCGCTCGGGGTAACATTAGACCTTCTGGGAGGTGCCATTGCAAAATACCCTTGGTGTGAAATTACGAGAATACCTTGGTGGATAAATTACGAAAATACCTTTGGTGGGTAAATTACGAGAATACTTTTGGTGGGTAAATTACCAAAATACCCCTGAAAGGTAAATTACGAAAATGCCTTTTGTAGGTAAAATTATGGTTATACCCTTAGAGGTCGATTAGCATGATTATGTTGTTTTATGTCTATCGATTATGATGGTAATTCATGTTATACTTATATTTGATATATGTCTAGCATACATGACATACCATACACAAATTATTATGTCATATTGCACGGGTATGATGAGAGGAGGGGGAAGATTGATATCTGTGACTTTGGGTCACCAGTGGTTTGGTAATATTCGTGACTTTGGGTCACCAGAGGTTTGGCACCTCATAGCGACTCGTCCCACTGGCTTAGCACCAAAGTGGGTTGGCCCCACATTTGATAAAACGAGATTGTCGCCAGTGATTTGGTATCACAACGTGGGTTGGCCCCGCATATGGATTATTCGTGACTTTGGGTCACCAGTGGTTTGGCACCACATCATTATTGATATCAGTGACTTTGGGTCACTAGTGGTTTGGTACCACACGGGGTAGAATTGGGAGTTTCTGATGGTTAGGTTTTGGGTTGCATGACATGCATATTTTCATATGAAATTGTGTAAGGGTTTAACACCCGTTGGATGGGGATTTACACACTGAGTCTCGATGGCTCACCCCTTAGTTAAATTTTGCAGGTAATCATTAGATCGCAGATTTGGGAGCTAAGGTGGACTCGTGGAGGCCATACATATGTTTACTCGTAAATTCATTTCTTTTATTTTGACTTTTTTTATTTGGGTTTTTGCTATGTAATAAGGCCTTGGGTATTTTACTTGGTTTCAGCTTTCAATTTGGTTACTGCTTATTATTAAATGATCAATATGGGATTTTCCTAAAATGATAATAAACCTTTTCTTATTCAAAATTACTTAAACTCGATTTTCACAACAACTATAAAGAATACAAGTTTTTTTAACGAACACACAGTTTTTGGACATTCCTTTCATGTGACATGCCAGATCCGGTCGTAACGTTTAGGCCGGGTTTGGGGTGTTATAAGCACCTTTTTACATAAATCAAGGGCTGAATCATCCAAAAGCATGCTAAATATGGGGTTAAAATATGTTACTTTTACTGGCTTATCAAATATCCCCACACTTAAGCTTTTGCTTGTCCTTAAACAAAATTCTTAACTTACAATTAAAACGAACTTTCCATAATTCATAATTCTCATCAACAATGCCTCATCTTAATTCATAGATAATTCATACATTGATAATTTAACTCAAAGACTCCTAAAGATTCAAACAATTCTAAGTCATGTATTTTGTAGCATGAAAACATAGGTGTCTCTCCTTATCTAAATGATTACCTCTGATTCAAAACCGACAAGGATTGACATCCTCACTAAAGATTCACTCAAAGCACTCAAAGTGTTTAAGGTTCAAGAAAAAGCACTTATAAGTCAAACTTGAAAAGTTAATCCCATAGGCTTGCTTGAAAATCAAATCTCCACCACTGTAATATGAGATGATACACAAATCAAAAGGTCTTTTAAGGGTTGTAACAGGCTAGGTTTAAAGGTGTGGATAAAGGCTGAATTGGAAGGTTAAAAATCGAGATTAACCTGACAAATTACCTAACTTTTAGAAACAAAGAATTCTAACTAATAAATTAGATCAATTGGAACCTTGAAACTAATAATACGGGCTTTTTCTTCGATAATTGAAATTTAGATGTACAAGCTCACTTTTTATATTACTAATACTGAATATACTTTGATTTTTTTTGAACAAACTTAAATGAATATATAATAAAGAGAGAAATTTATCAACTG
Source organism: Gossypium rotundifolium (assembly GCA_025506655.1). Taxonomy (NCBI): domain Eukaryota; kingdom Viridiplantae; phylum Streptophyta; class Magnoliopsida; order Malvales; family Malvaceae; genus Gossypium; species Gossypium rotundifolium. The sequence goes on from CP106728.1 coordinate 54,759,383, forward strand.
AAATAAACTAATTAGGCAACTGGTCAAATCAATTCTCGATAGAAGGGTAGTAAAAAATAATGGTGATAACAAATACGAGTAGGGTTTTGGGTTAATATTAATGGGTGAATCAAATAAGAGGGTTGTCAGGATCAAAGGGTTCACTAAGGGTTAATTGTGAAGGTAGGCTTTTTAATGGAGTGAGTGGGTTAAAACCTAGGTGCCTTTATCATCTCAGTATATCAAATAAAAAATGTGGTCTTGACATGTATAATCGAGGCAAGTTCTAGAATAATAATTTAGTGTTGACACACTCATAATCAATAAAGTGAGCATGGAAAAGAATATATGCTTTATAAGGCTCAAATCTCACAAAAATTATGGGTATTTGACATCAATCCATGTAAATTTCAAACTTTAAGGTGATATTCAAATTCAAGTAGACAACCTAGGAAATTTTTAATTCTGAAAAATAGACTTATCATGCTTGATTCTCTCGTATTCTTCAAATTTAATCATCAATTCACAATTATTAATGACTTAATCCAAAACATATTAATAAAAATTATAAATCATTCAAAATTTCACCCTAATTAGTAATATGAGAAAAATACTTAAGAACAAATTTAAAATTAGGGATTTGAGAATAATGCAAAAAGTTAGGTACCTTTACCCCCTACACTTACGATCCACATTGCCCTCAATGTACAAAGATAGATAAAGAATCATGTGATACTAAAATAAAAGAGAAGGGAAGAAGTGACACTTCCTAAATTTTGGATGAAGTCAATGAAAAGAAATCGGATAGGATTGGAGGTGAACGTGGGGAACCGTCTCGAGCCGTTTGAAATTGAATCCTCAAAGTAGCCGGTCTGATTTTATTGTATCCTAAGCTAAATCTAAACGGCATAAAAAATAAGAAGAAAATAATAAAGAAAATTAAAAAACAAAACCAAAAAAATAAAAATAAAAATAAATAATGGAAAATGAAAGAAGAAAGACAGCTAGAAAAGAGAAAGGAAAAAAAAAGGTTGAAATAGAGATGCAACCTATGTTTCGGGAAAAATTTTATCTTGTTGCCACACATCTACGCCACGCCTTTTACCTACCTATGATGCCCACACGGCCACGGCCACGGCCATGTGCAAGGCCATGTGGTCTGGAAATCTGACTTTTGGTTTATTTGAATGATAAGAAGGGAAAATAAAAATAAAAATAAAAATAAAAATAAAAATAAAAATGGGGTTAGTGCTCGGGTTGCCTCCCAAGAAGCGCTCGTTTAAAGTCTTGAGCGAGAATTACTTGTTATTTGTATGGTCATGGTGGTTTGAGGAGGTGAAAATGTAACACCCCAAACCCGCCCATGAGCCTCGACTGGATCTGGTATGTCACAGAGTAAAATGTTTCAAAGATTTTGATTAACTGGTGAAAATCTGAAAATGCTGTTAAGGTTATAAAATGGTGTTTGATAAAACTCAGGTGGGATTGATTTTACAAACATGGTTGTGTTGAAAACCTTTGAAAACATTTGATCATTTAAATTTTTAGAACCTTCAGAGTTACTGAGTACTTGGTGAATTTTTGCTACCCGATGGTAACATCCTTGAAAACTCGTAAAAATTTCCATTTTGAAAACGTCATTTTTAACCGATTTATTTAAGCAATTTGTTAATTCATGAGTGATATAGTAGAAATGAAGCAAAACAACTACTTAAACATCCAAAATAATAACTAGCGGCCTTATTACAACCCAAATCAAAAATTTAATAAATAGTAAATTTAAACTGTGCTAAATAGAATTTAAATCCAAGGAATCAAGCATGGCCACCTCTAGTCCTCTCCGGCTCCATCTCTGCGATCTACTCATCTGCAAAATGGTATGGGAAGGGGTGAGTCACCAAGACTTAGTGTATAAATCCCCAACCCGGAAGTGCAACTCATACACAAAATATTAGTAAGACATGCAAACATGCAACCCAAACTAACCATCCATACTCCTTTAACTACCCCGTGTGGTCAAAACCACTGGTGACCGGAGTCAAAAATCAAGTGATGGGGTCAACCCATCGTATGGTCAAAACCACTGATGACCATAGGTCACAATTATCAATATGTGGTCAAAACCACTGGTGGTACCAAACCACAAGGTCTTAGTCACAATTTATCAACGGTGTGGTCAAAACCACGGGTGACCGAAGTCACAATTAAACTGATGGGGCCAACCCATCTTGTGGTCAAAACCACTGGTGACAGTCCATGGAGAATATTCCCCCTCCTCTCTTCAATCCCATAACCAACATGCTCATATCATAAATCATGCATATAAGTCATGGCATAGCATATTACCCATCATGTCATTCATATAGCATAATTAAAGTCACAAGCGACTTACCTGGAATCCATGCTCAAGTCGACAAGACAAATCACTATCACAATGGTTACAGTAACATAATAAGCAATACTAACTAATAAAGTGTGTAAGAGTTTACACACCTGTTTACTCGTGAGACTAGCAAATCCCGAACTATACTAGCGAAACCCCGAGAGGTTGTTTCCCCCTACAATCGGCCAACACATACACTTTAAGATCTAATAGCCATTTGGCTAAACTATCAATCCCGAAGGATTAATCACACCTGAAATATGGCCTTAGGCCGAAACTTTATTATCACTTACCAAAGCGAATTGAAATCCCGAAATTGCCACTTGTGCCTTGAGTAGTCGAGATCCTACACACCATATGTCAGATTCGATTTTAATACACAAATCCACATTCAAAGCCCTTAGCCGAAACTATATGTCACCTTACCTTGAAGAAGAGAAACCCGAAAGACACCTTCAAAGCCCCTTAGCATTACCTACACACCAAAGAACACATCACCTATTGTCTTAAGAACACATTTGGCCAACCTTACCAAGGCTTTTACACATGCTTTCGGCACACCAACTGAAGAGAAAAGAAATCGAATGCTAAAGAGAGCCACTTACCAACCTTTGAAATCGACGGCACCTTCCTTAGGGGGATTCGGCTTATGCCCTATATGGTAAGGGATATTCGGCTCAAAAGAAAAAGGTATGGAGCCAGGCTTGAAAGAAAGAAAAGAGATGAAAGGAGATACTTAGAGTGTTTCGGTAAAGATGGATGGAAGGTTTTTGGCACAAGGTTTATTCTATGCTTCAAAGAAAAATCAAGAAGTATCAAGGAGGAGAAAGGGGCTTCGGTTTGAACAACAAGGGAAAAAGAAGAGTGCTGGCCGAAAATTCTTCCTAGGACTCCCTTTTCATTCGGCCATTGCATCCTAATGTGATAATTCTCATCTTTTAATTATCATCCCTTTCAATTAAATTAAAAACAATCTCTATCCCTTCTTAGCCAAAGTTATAAAAAGAAAGGCTTATCCCATCCTTTCCAAAGTCTCAATTGCCTTCCAACTCTTCCTTCTTCATGGCGCCAATTTGCAAAAATAAAAGAAAAACCCTTATGCTATCATCGTGACTCGAACTTGAGTCCTCCTTCCCCTTGCTTGGGCGGCATTCACCAAGGCCCTAAGTGGCGGCCCCAAGCCACTTTACCAATTCAACTTTCATGTTTGTAACCCTTACTAGTTATTCTTAAGGCCTCCCTAGCCCAACTCCCCCTTCATAAAAAAAAAAATAAAACTCCCAAGTGCAAATTTGGCAGCTCGAACCTCCCTCCTTTGCCGCATCTTCCCTAGATCCTTAGGTAGCGTCCCAAGCCACCTTATCACATGATTTTTTTGTGTCATGCTTCGCACCAAATAATTTTTAAAACCTTATTCACTTAGCTTCCTCTTCTCAAGTGCTAAAAAAAACTTCTAGCCCTAAGTCAGGCCTAGCCCGAGGTTATCACTAGACCCTAGAATATGTCAAGCAATCAAGCATACATATTTCTTCAAGCACACATATAGGAAAAATAATTAAATTGCAAACAACCCCTAGTTCAGGATATTACAGTTCTACCCCCTTTAAAAATAATTTCTACCTCGAAATTACAGATCGAAGAGTTGGGGTATTGTCACGCATCATATCCTCGGGTTCCCATGTGGCCTCTTCCGTACCATGGTTTCGCCATAGCACTTCTACCAAAGGTACTGACTTCCTCCTCAAAACCTTGACATCTTGATCCAAAATCTGTACCGGCTCCTCCTCAAAAGACAAGTCCAAGTTCACTTCAATTTTCGCAACCGACACTACGTGTAAAGGATCTGATCGATAGTGTCTCAGCATCGAAACATGGAAGACGTCATGGATCTGGCTCAACTCTGTCGAAAACTCAAGCTGGTAAGCTACCGGTCCCACACGTTTCAACATCGTGTACGGCCCGATGAATCTAGGGCTTAGCTTGCCCTTTTGGCCAAACCTCAGCACCTTCTTCCAAGGTGATACCTTCAAGAAGACCTTATCACCCACTGCATATTCAACCTCTCTGCGCTTAAGATCGACGTAGGATTTTTGCCTGTCCGACACCTCTTTAAGACGAGCCCGAATTACTCTAACCTTTTCCTCTATCTCCGCCACTAACTTTGGACCCCACATCTGATATTTTCCCAGCTCTGTCCAACATGTAGGAGTACGGCATTTCCAACCATACAGCGCCTCATACGGTGCCATCTGAATACTCGCTTAATGACTATTGTTATAAGCGAATTTTATAAAGGTAGGTACTCCTCCCAACTACCACGAAATCCAAAACATAGCCCTTAACATATCTTCCAAAGACCTAGATTACCCTATCGATTGTCCATCGATCGTGGATGGAAAGCCGTCTTTGAAATTTAACTTCGTGCCTAACTCCGATGTAAGGCCTTCCGAATCTCGGCGTGAACCGGGATCCCGATCCGAGATAATGGACACCGGTACTCTATGCAACCGCACTATCTCGCTATATACTGACTTGGCTAACCTTTGAAGTGAGTAGTCAACCCTTACTCGGATAAAATGGGTGACTTTAGTTAACCGATCTACTATCACCCAAATCGCATCTTTCTCATCACGCGTGAAGGGAAGCCCACTTACGAAATCCATAGTAATCTCCTCCCACTTCCACTGTGGATCCTTACCACCGTAATGTACTCGATGGCAATTGATGCTCACCTTAACTTGTCGGGCATGTCGACACTTTCCCACTAACTTGGTTACTTCCCTCTTAAGACTCGGCCACCAAAATCGCTCCCTTAAATCCGATACATCTTGCTACTTCTCGGGTGCATAGCGACGGACTACTATATAGCTTCTTTAAGGATTCGCTACCTCAAATCATCATCCTTAGGCATATATACTCTCCCCGAAAATACAATACTATATCCATCACTACCCACATCGAACCCTTCTACTCACCACTTTGTACTTGCGACCTCCGAGTACTCAAAACTTCATCGGTCAACTACTTTTCTTTAACCTCATCGATCCAAGACGGCTTTACTTGCAACTCTGCCAGAAGGCTCCCATCCTCATAGAGACTTAGGTGAGTAAACATTGCTCGCAATTCCGCTACCACCTTACGGCTCAATGCATCAGCTACCATGTTAGCCCTACCCGGATGGTATTCGATTGAGCAGTCGTAGTCCTTCAGCAACTCAATCCACCTCCACTGCCTCAGATTTAAATCTTTTTGAGTCAAGAGGTACTTCAGACTCTTGTGATCCGTATACACTATCGACTTCTCCCCATACAGATAGTGCCTCCAAATCTTCAAGGCAAAAACCACAGCAGCCAATTCCAAATCATGTGTCGGATAGTTACCTTCGTGAGGCCTCAACTGCCGTGATGCATAAGCAACCACCTTCCCTTCTTGCATCAATACACACCCTAAACCAGTATGCGATGCATCACAATACACAGTGAATTCCTTTCTTGCCTCAGGCTGAATCAAGACTGGTGCTTCTGTCAAAATCCTCTTCAGCTTATCGAAACTCTCTTGCTGCTTCTCAGACCACACAAACGAAACTCTTTTTCTCAGCAACTTCGTCAACGGTGCTGCGATTAAGGAGAAATTTTCCACAAATCTCCGGTAATATCCTGCCAACCCCAGAAAACTTTAAATTTTCATAACTGACCTCGGTGGTTTCCACTCCAATACTGCCTCAATCTTACGGGGATCCACTCTGATTCCCTCAGCTGAAACTACATGGCCAAGAAAAGTCACCTCCTTAAGCCAAAACTCACATTCACTGAATTTGGCGTACAACTGTTTCTCCCTTAGAATTTGCAGAACCACATGAAGATGTGCGTCATGCTCCTCCTCAGACTTTGAGTACACCAAAATGCCGTCTATGAACACCACGATAAACCGATCTAGATAGGGTTGGAAAACCGGCTCATCATGTCCATAAACGCGATCAAATTGAAACCAAAAGGCATTACCAAAACTCGTAGTGCCCATACCGAGTACGGAATGCCGTCTTGTGGATATCGACCTCTTTCATCTTAAGTCGATGGTACCACGACCTATGGTCAATCTTAGAGAACACCGATGCACCATTGATTTGATCGAACAAATCATCAATCTCGGCAAAGGATACCGTTTTTATTGTCGACTTGTTCAGTTGTCGATAGTCTATGCACATCCTCATTGTCCCATCCTTTTTCTTGATAAAAAGCACTGGAGCTCCTCAAGGTGATACACTTGGTCGGATGAACCCTCAATCCTACAGTTCCTGGATCTGAGCCTTCAACTCTACCAATTCTTTTGGCGCCATCCGATACGGAGCTATAGATACTGGCGTGGTTTCGGGTAACAAATCTATACCAAATTCAACCTCACGGTCTGGAGCTAAACCCGAGAGTTCCTCTAGAAACACATCAACACAATCCCTTACAGTCTGGACATCTCTCACAGCTGTACCCTTAGCTTCCAAAGCACAGACATGCACTACATATGCTTTACAACCTTTTCTAACCATCTTTTTTGCCTTCAATGCAAAAACCAGATTAGATAGGTAATCTCTCCTTTTACCTATCATCACCACCTCTTCTCCTTCCATGGTCTTTAATACCATGCGCTTAGCTGTGCAATCCAGGATAGCCTGATACTTTACTAGCCAATCTATCCCGAGGATTAGATCAAACTCTCGAAACGGTAGTTCCATCAAGTCAGCCAAGAACATGACCCCTTGGAGTTCTAGGGGTACATTCCTATAGAGTTTACTTACTTCTACAGAGTGACCTGAGGGCTTAATACGTCATCTTCCTAGAAGTAAGCTCGAGTCTAAGTCTGAGTTTCCACTACGCTACTAGCAATGTATGAGTGGGTTGAGCCAATATCAATTAAGGTATTATAGGGTACTCCAAAGATCAAGAACATACTGGTTATGACGTCTGTGCGTCGCCCTCCTCCCCGACACCTCGTGGCATAGACCAAACCAGGTTGCCTAGCCTCAAGATTCCCCAGACGTCCCCTCGGTGCCCACGACCTCCGCCAAAGACCATTTCCTCCTCTTCCTGCACCATGACCTCTCGGTGGCTGTTGATTATCCCTCCTATTCGGTGCACGATCCTGACCCTCTGACCTTAGCCTAACTGCCTTTTTTGGACAATCCTAACTTGATGTTCCATGGATCCACATTTGAAACATCCCCGATTACCATTCCAACACTCCCCCGTGTGAGACTTCCCACACCGAGCACACCGTGGCGGCCATTGAGGATTAGCAGCAGCAGCAGCCTAGCAGTTTGATTTGACCCACCATACCTCGTCCTCTTCTGCTGATTACCAGAAAACCTCAAAGATCCGGAGCTCCTCTTATTCCAACTCCTATCCTGATTCTGCCTAACTGACTGTCTTACCCCTTCAAGAACCTTAGATTTCTCCACTAGGATAGCGAACTCCGCTCCTCTGTTGTGCTATCATCATCCTCGGCTCATCTCTCACCCTATCCTCGAATCTAACACGTTGTTCATGCTCGGTACCCACAATACCACGAGCATACCGCTCAACCGGAGAAATTTGGCCTCATACTCGCCATTGTCTTATTACCTCGAACCGTGTTCAAGAAAGCCTTCCGCTCATCCATGTAACTAGTTCCTATGTATTTCTTTTGGTAGGCGTACTAAAGAATTCACATGTGAGATCCTCCGCCATCGCTCCATCCTTGACGGTGGGCTACCACCGGTATGACTCATCCCGTAGAGAGATTATACCTTCAACTTTTCCTCACCAGAAAATCCAGATCATCCATGATCCTCTCAACGATTCCAACCAATACTCGCCGACCTGGGGTGCCACTCCAAAATCTCCTCTAAACACTTCTGCTCCGTTAGCCCGGAGTCGTTCAACCATAGATTTACTGGCCCTCGCACTGCGCTTACCTTGGCAACTCGCTCCAACACTTGTAGTACAGACTTGGGATACTACATCGTTACCATCGGTCCGATCTTGAAACTCAATTTTCACGCCAGAGATCCCAGCATCATATTTCCGACCCATGACCGACCTGCCGGGTTCGACAAGGTCATCCTACCCCTACCACTACCACGCCATGGATGTTCCACGACCTCTTGTACTCATTCTTCTCGCTCACGTTTATCTGATTAAGAATTTTATGCATTATTAATACTGTTCACTGTTTACCCACGAGCAAATTTTATGAGAAATAGTTTTTGAAGTGATTCTTTCGAAATCGAATCCACCTATAGTTCCAGTTTCAGGCTTATCTCCTAGTTCTAAGTACATCCATCACACAAACAACATTCACAGACCATATCTAACGTGTAGGGCATTTTCATCATTTCACTATCGGGGGTATTTTCGTAATTTTAACCTACAGGGGTATTTTTGTAATTTTTCAAAAATAAAAGTTCTCAGATGATTTTGTCAAAAATTATTTTGGAACTTTTAAATTCCCGGGGTATTTTAAAAAATTTTGAAATTCGGGGGTATTTCGGTGATTTTAAAGCTCCGGGATATTTTGGTAATAAACCAGGGTAAATTTATAAAGTTTGATAATTCCGGGGTATTTCCAAATGTTGTAAAACTTTGAGGGTTCTTTTTGAGAATTTGTTTCCCAAGTTGATTGTGTTGCAAAAATTTTGAAAATCAGGGTCATTTTGGTAATTTTGTAGGTTAGGGGTAATTTTGTAATTTTCCAAAATCAAGGTACTTTGGACGTTTGCAAAAATAGGGTTTTTAAACACTTTTACAAAATGAAGAAATTTTGGAAAAACTGTTGGATAGTTAAACATTTAATAAACCAAGGGCATTTTTTTGTAATTTTTACCACTAGGGGTATTTTAGTAATTCTACAAATCGAAAATTTTTTTTCAGAAAAATGTTGTAAAACAATAGTTCTCACACACTAAAAAGAAATTTTAAGAGTTTTAAAACTAGGGTTCTTATGAAAATATGGCTAGTTCCCTTTCGGGTTTTAGTTAGGGTTTAGCCCATGAATAAGTCCTCTTGGTTAGGGTGAACCGAAGCTACGCACCAGGTAGGATTCGAGTGGAGAGGAGGTGAGTCACGCAGATTGCTTAAATACCAAGCTCCCACCAAATACCAATCCTAGACATGTGCACCATGGTTACCACACCCTAACTCGGCGACTTAGACATAGGTTTATTTAATTAAGCAATTAAGTTTTATGTAGTAGTTGGGGTAGACTAGTCCTAGAGTTCAAGTACCTATCATTCTATTCTACGTTCCCAAGTTACACATTTACCCTTATCAAGTACTCACAGAACAGTCAGAGATACTTACCTGGGCGGATAGGTGCCGGAGACTCGATGCCATGCTGTTCAAACAAAAACCATTTCATAATATTTCTCAGAGGCCTATCAAAAACATTTTGGGCCCTGGCCCCTACAGTCGAGTTTTGAACCTGGCTCTGATACCAAAAATGTAACACCCCAAACTCATCCCATGAGCCTCGATCGGATCTGGTATGTCACAGAGTAAAACGTTTCGAAAGATTTTGATTAACTGGTGAAAATCTGAAAATACTGTTAAGGTTATAAAACGGTGTTTGATAAAACTCAGGTGGGATTGATTTTACAAACATGGTTGTGTTGAAAACCTTTGAAAACATTTGATCATTTAAATTTTTAGAACCTTCAGAGTTACTGAGTACTTGGTGAATTTTTGCAACCTAATGGTAACATCCTTGAAAGCTCGTAAAAATTTCCATTTTGAAAATGTCATTTTTAACCGATTTATTTAAGCAATTTGTTAATTCATGAGTGATATAGTAGAAATGAAGCAAAACAACTACTTAAACATCCAAAATAATAACTAGCGGCCTTATTACAATCCAAATCAAAAATTTAATAAATAGTAAATTTAAACTGTGCTAAATAGAATTTAAATCCAAGGAATCAAGCATGGCCGCCTCGAGTCCTCTCCGGCTCCATCTCCATGATCTACTCATCTGCAAAATGGTATGGGAAGGGGTGAGTCACCAAGACTCAGTGTATAAATCCCCAACCCGGAAGTGCAACTCATACACAAAATATTAGTAAGACATGCAAACATGCAACCCAAACTAACCATCCATACTCCTTTAACTACCCCGTGTGGTCAAAACCACTGGTGACTGGGGCCAAAAATCAAGTGATAGGGCCAACCCATTGTGTGGTCAAAACCACTGATGACCATTGGTCACAATTATGAATATGAGGTCAAAACCATTGGTGGTACCAAACCATTGGGACTTAGTCACAATTTATCAACGGTGTGGTCAAAACCACTGGTGACCAAAGTCACAATTAAACTGATGGGGCCAACCCATCTTGTGGTCAAAACCACTGGTGACAGTCCACAGAGAATATTCCCCCTCCTCTCTTCAATCCCATAACCAGCATGCTCATATCATAAATCATGCATATAAGTCATGGCATAGCATATTACCCATCATGTCATTCATATAGCATAATTAAAGTCACAAGCGACTTACCCTAATCCATGCTCAAGCCCACAAGGCAAATCACTATCACAATGGTTACAAGAACATAATAAGCAATACTAACTAATAAAGTGTGTAAGAGTTTACACACTGCTTACTCGTGAGACTAGCAAATCCTAAACTATACTAGCGAAACCCCGAGAGGTTGTTTCCCCTACAATCGGCCAACACATACACTTTAAGATCTAATAGCCATTCGGCTAAACTATCAATCCCGAAGGATTAATCGCACCTAAAATATGGCCTTAGGCTGAAACTTTATTATCACTTACCAAAGCGAATTGAAATCTCGAAATTGCCACTTGTGCCTTGAGTAGTCGAGATCCTACACATATGTTAGATTCAATTTTAATACATAAATCCAAATTTAAAGCCCTTAGCCGAAACTATATGTCACCTTACCTTGAAGAAGTGAAACCCGAAAGACACCTTCAAAGCCCTTTAACGTTACCTACACACCAAAGAACACATCACCTATTGTCTTAAGAACACATTCGGCCAACCTTACCAAGCTTTTACACATGCTTTCGGCACACCAACTGAAGAGAAAGGAAACCGAATGCTAAAGAGAGACACTTACCAACCTTTGAAATCGACAGCACCTTCCTTAGGGGGATTCGGCTTATGCCCTATATGGTAAGGGATATTTGGCTCAAAAGAAAAAGGTATGGAGCCGGGCTTGAAAGAAAGAAAAGAGATGAAAGGAGAGACTTAGAGTGTTTCGGCAAAGATGGATGGAAGGTTTTTGGCACAAGGTTTATTGTATGCTTCAAAGAAAAATCAAGAAGTATCAAGGAGGAGAAAGGGGTTTCGGTTTGAACAATAAGGGAAAAAGAAGAGTGCTAGCCGAAAATTCTCCCTAGGACTCCCTTTTCATTCGGCCATTGCTTTCTAATGTGATAATTCTCATCTTTTAATTATCACCCCTTTCAATTAAATTAAAAATAATATCTATCCCTTCTTGGCCGAAATTATCAAAAAGAAAGGCTTTTCCCATCCTTTCCAAAGTCCCAATTGCCGTCCAACTCTTCCCTCTTCATGGCACCAATTTGCAAAAATAAAAGAAAAACCCTTATGCTATCATCGTGACTCGAACTTGAGTCCTCCTTCCCCTTGCTTGGGCGGCATTCACCAAGGCTAAGTGGTGGCCCCAAGCCACTTTACCAATTCGAATTTCATGTCTGTAACCCTTACCATTTATTCTTAAGGCCTCCCTAGCCCAACTCCCCCTTCATAAAAAAAATAAAACTCCCAAGTGCAAATTTGGTAGCTCGAACCTCCCTCCTTTGCCGCATCTTCCCTAGATCCTTAGGTAGCGTCCCAAGCCACCTTATCACATGATTTTTTTGTGTCATTCTTCGCACCAAATAATTTTTAAAACCTCATTCACTTAGCTTCCTCTTCTCAAGTGCCAAAAAAAAACTTCTAGCCCTAAGTCAGGCCTAGCCCGAGGTTATCACTAGACCCTAGAATATGTCAAGCAATCAAGCATACATATTTCTTCAAGCACACACATGGGAAAAATAATTAAATTGAAAACAACCCCTAGTTCAGGATGTTACAGAAAATCCTTTCTCATGCGATCAACTCGATTTTTGATATAAAGTTTAAGTCGAGTAGTGTTTACCTCAAAAGTGCTGAATTTAGAATTGCTTACCTCGACTGTGCCATATAGGAAGACATTAAGTACCTCAAAAGTGATTTCTTCATTTTTCTTGAGGTTTGAATTGTCGATTTGAGGGTCTTCCTTATTCAACAATACATGATCCCCAATTTTGAAGTGATTTGTTGTTCTTATCAGATCGTCTGGGTTTTCTTCAGTTTCACTTCGTGCGGTTTTGGTTTCTCTTTAAAGTGTGTCTTCCATTCTTCTAGTTTGTTGACCTTAAGGCTTCATTCCTCATGTAATTCTTCTTTATTGGCACGAGGTATATGATTCGACTCAGGTTTATGGCTTCGTGGTGTAACACCCCAAACTCGGCCCAAAACACTACGGCCGAATTTGGAATGTTACTAGGAAAAATGTTTGAAAGGAATTTGATTTAAGGGTGAAAACACGTTCTGAGTTTAAAATATTTTCCTTAGTTTATAAAAGATAACGGGTCTATAATATGTTCATCGTTTTGAAAATACGTTGACGAGGGTAATGAAAAACTTTGAAGGTCGTGTGCAGTTTAAAACCATCGTACGTTTGGAAACTCAAGAGAAATCGAGGTTGTTATAAGTATCCAAATTTTACAACTTTAATTTAAGTTTTTAAGTTGTAAATTGTTTCCAAAACTGTTTCCAATTATTAACCGATAGTTAGTCTAACTAAATATAGTAAAAAATCCCCAAATATTTAAAATGGCCTTATTACATGAAAAGAAATTAACCCAAAAGTAATTAAGAATCTAAGTGCATAAAGAATTAAAACAACTTCTGCATGGCCACCTTGAATCTACTTCAGCCCTTCCATGTGTCACGTATCACCTACATTGTATAAGAAAATAGGGTGAGTCGATCAAACTCAGTGTGCAATTATTCCACATGTTTCCCAAATGGGCTTGCCCCAAAACCACACCATCCACATAACACACACATGAATATGCAAAATGTTACCCATCCCGACCTAATATCCATCCGCTACACACCCCGTATCCTGCCATCACACACTAGGGGATTACTAAATCGACCCTCCATCCGCTACACACCTCTTTGGTAGTCGAGCTGCTCAAATCTAATATAACATGGCCTAGCCATCGATCACTAAGTGACCAAATCTCGATATCCATGATGTGACCCATGGTCATCATCAAATCACGATGAAGCACAAAGCTAACATCATCCCACGATGTGGCACATAGCCAACATCGAGCCATGATATGGCACATAGCCAATCATCACCACGTACATAAATGTACACCCTATCCTTCATTTTATATATATATATCCCGATCCCATGCATATGCAACATGTTATAATGATATGATAGAATAATGCATGGACATTTTAGGTAGGCATGCTTACAAGTATTCATAGTAATCAACCACAACTACACTTTAGATAGGGTACTAACCTGGTTACCGAAATACTTAATTAAGAGTAACAATCCCACCACCACCACTGAATCGGTTATCACAAACATATCACATATAATTATTTGACTAACAGGGAAACAACGAATTAACCACACACTTGATAACCCGAAGCACTAGACTCTCGACATTGACACTGTCCCTAAACGAAACTACCGCTATCTGCCTATGATCCTGATCCGATGCTAGCCTACACCCCGGTGGCCAATCATGAACCGCCGACACTGCCCTCTTCTTGAACTTAGGGGCTGGGGTTCCAGATCCAACCCCACCAAGCGATTGATTAGCCTTCGAGTCCATAACACACCTTAGTCACTAACCGAATCAAAGCAATGAAGCAAATTGTAAGGAATCAAGACCCAAAATTAAATCCCTTACCTAGATTGATCAATTCTCGAAGATCAATGACTTAGATCAAAGCACCACTTGAATACTCAGTCGACTAACGTCAAGCCTCCTTAGCACCCTCCATTCGGCCAAGCTCTACAGGATCAGTTACTACCTTCGACACTTAAACACAATAGAAATTATTGAATAACAGAAACACTTACCACTGCCCTAACAAAATCGATTGGAAAATGGTAATCCCACATTAAAGATCCACTGTAACAACAGTCCAATAGGAAAGTTTGAGTGCTAGAGATTTCGGCATTTCCCTACCCCAGAAGTCAAAGTTGGGAAAGGAAATAGGGATGTAAGAGTACTAAGAAGATTCAGCCATAAGAGCAAAGAAAAAAAAAAAAGCAACGGAATCTTATCGGACTATGGGTTGTAGTTCTTCCTTGAGAACCAAAGAAGAGATGAATTTCGACACCAGAGAAGGTTAAGGAAAAAAATGCCTAAAGAGAAAGGAGAATATATGTAAGATATTCTCTCTTTGCAAAAGTTGAAGATGATAAGGGTTAGGGATTTTGGTTTGAGATAAAGAAAAGAAGAAGAAGAAATGAAAGGTGCTCTCGGCTTGGGTTCAAAACGAAAGAGAAAAGAAAACAAGAAAGTTGAGTAGCTTTGCTTACGGGTTATTGAGAGAAGAAGAAAAGAAGAAGAGCAAAGAACCAATAGGGGTTTCAACAATTGAACAAAAAATGAGAAAAAGAGGAGAGAAGTTGCTTAGGAGAGATTTCGGTTTGCACCTAGAGAAAAAAAGAAAAATACCAAAAAGGTGTATGAATATTCCGATTTAAACAAAAAGAAAATGAGCTCCCTCCTAAGTCTACTAATCAAATTTGGCAAACCCCACCTTAACCACTCTCCACAACCGAAAGCACACACCCACACATTAAGCACATTCGGCCACCCCACTCAAGTACCCTCAACCGATTGCTCCAAGCTCTCCTAGCCATTACCAAAATTGGCCACACACTCCCACTCCCTTCAACCTCTAAGCCGTCCCCCTTCTTCCTTCTTGAATTCCTCTCTTTCACCCATTCAAACAATTTGAATGAGTCAACCTCTACCATTTCCTCCCTTCCACCCATTTTGAATCTATTGATTTGTTCAACAACTACCCACCAGAGCTCCACCTGAGCACAACTCCTCTCAGTTCTGACGTCAAAAAGAAATACCCAAAGAGGGATTCCTGCAGCTCAAACCTAGGCTTCTTCCCCCTGCTTGTAGCGTCACCTCCCTGAGCTCTAAGTGGCGCCTTCTTGCCACTTCACCAAGGCACTTCTTGTGCCAAAACTTGCTACACAATACTCTTAACACCTAACTCTCTTGAATCCCCCCTTCTAAGTACCCCAAACAAAAATTTTATCGTGACTCAGGCCTATCCCGAGCTCATGCCTGGACCCCAAAACACCCTAAACTAGCACCACAAACATATTATCACATGTAACAAACAAAAATGTAGAGACCTCGATTTAAGGATGTTACACGTGGTATTTCCTGTGATGAAGGTTGAACAAATTTATTATCAATTGAATTTACTTCCTCACCTTCATCAGTCGATGTTCTGGCCGAGTCAAGAGCTTGTAGATTGATTGATTTGTCACCTATACGAAGAATGAGTTTTCCTGTACCAACATCAATTTTAGTCCTTGCAGTTGCTAGAAAGGGTCTTCCTAAAATTAAAGGAATCGAATTGTCCTTATCCATGTCTAAAATGACAAAGTCTACTGGGAATATGAATTTATCAATTTTGATTAGAACATTTTTTATTATACCCTAGGAATTCTGATAGTTTTATCAGTTAATTGAATGCTCATCCTGGTTTGTCTGGGTTTCCCTAGACCTAGTTGTTTAAACATTTTATAAGGCATAACATTAATGTTTGCCCCTAAATCAGCTAAAGCATTATCAATAGATAAACTACCAATTAAACATGGAATTGTAAAACTCCCTGGATCATTTAATTTTCGTGGCAGTTTATTTTGTAGAATTGCTGAGCACATTGCGTTTAGCTCCACATGCAATGCCTCGTTTAGCTTCTATTTGTTTGTCAACAGCTCTTTTAAAAATTTTCTATAATCGGGTATCTATGAAAGAGCTTCGAGAAATGGTAAGTTAATATGTAATTTCTTTAAAAGTTTAAGAAACTTACCAAACTATTCCTCTGTGTTGTCCTTCTTCATTGCTTCAGAATATAGTATACGAGGTTGGTACTCTGTAGTTGCCGATTTTGGTATATCATGGCACACCTCAACCTTGCCTTCACTTACCACAGGTTTTTCCCTTGGGTTTGGTACGTCTAACCCTTCACTATCGTAAATGGCTTGATTTTGCTCTCTTGGGTTAGTTTCAGTATTGCTTGGCAAGCTTCCCTATGGTAGTTCTAAAATCAGCTTACCAAGTTGTCCAATTGACTTAGTAATTTCTGCAACTGACTTAGTAAGTTCACCAACTTGGTTCTTGATCCCTTGAATTGATGTTTGTTGATTCTTAAGGGTGGTCTCGGTGTCTTGGGGATGGTATCTGTGGCTACTATGAATTTTGTCAACATCTCTTCAATGTTTGACTCCTCTTCCTATTGGTGAGGTGGTTGTTGAAAATCTGGAGGGAGTTCCGATCTTTGGCTATTTTGATCATCCCACTAGAAATTGGGATGGTACCTCCAACCTGCATTATAAGTGTCATTATAAAAATTATTTTGTGGTCTAGAATAGTTACCCATATAGTGAGCTTGCTTGTTTTCCATGCCAAATCCGTAGGGTGGGTACTCAGGATTCGCCACGCCTCTTAATTTTGTATCATATTGTATTTTTGGGTGTACCTGCGAGAGACTATATGAACCATGAATCTTTTTATCCATCATCTCTAACTGATTAGATAACCTGGTGACCGCGTCGAGGTTAAAGACACTAGCTGCTTTAGTAGGAATTGTCCTCATTACTTGTAGTGATAATTATTCAGTGCCATCTTTTCTATAGACTAAAATTATCTGTCAAAACCGAATAAAAGAAAAATTAGCAAACTAAAAAAAAAATAAAGATTAAATTGAAAAATAAAAAAATAAAAAATGGCTAAAGAAATAAAAATAGAGTTTTCTTAATATTTTAATTCCCCGGCAACGGCGCCAAAAACTTGATCGTCTAGAATTGTCGAGTTTTAAAATTTATAAAGAGAATGATCAAACCTAGAAACTAACTCTGATAATGACTTAAGGCAAGTGCACCTATCGAACAGTAGTATAGTTTAGGCAATACCGGATTGTCGAACCCAAAGGAACTAAAAGTACTAATACTCACTTTTTTCTACTATTTAGCCTAAATATTAAATGATTTGGTTCATTAAATCTAAATTAACTAATTAATTACTAAACTAAGACGCAAAGACAAAAAGAATGAATTTGGGAAAATAACTTTAGGAAAAACTCAGGTTGATTAAGACGATACCCTTAGGAAGAATCCACCTAAACTTCACTTGTTATCCAACCTTTGAACTGCACAAATTATTGATTAGCTTGATCCGTAAGACTCCTAATTTATATTAAACCCTCTCGAGGCGAATAACGTCTAACCCTAGGTTGATTAATTGAAATCTCTTTCTAATTAAAACCCCTAGAATCACATTAACTCGATCTATGGACTCCCATATTAGGTTTCACCCTAATCTGGCAAAATCTCATCACCCTATCTCTAGGCGTGCAATCAACTCCGCTTAATTATGCTAGATCTACTCTTAAGTAGGGACTTTTTCTCCACCACCTAAACACATTTGACTTGAATCAATATTTCGAAATATTAACACAAGAATTAAGAACACATAATTAAGAACAAACTAAGTATTTATCATATAGTTTAGAAAACAATAACAAGATTCATTTAGGTTTCATCCCCTTCAGGTATATGAAGGGTTTAGTTCATAATGATAAAATAAAACATCTCAAGAGAAAAGATAAAACAAAACATAATAAATCCCTAAAACCCCTTGAAGGAATTGAAGGAGAGATCCGCCGTCTTGAGTAGAATTTCGGCTTCTTGAGATGGATCAACTGGCTATCTTTGAGTGATTCTCATGAATCTGACCTTCTGGCTCGGCTTCTTGGCCTAGCTGACTGCCTACTGACCTCCAAAAGCCCTGGCATAAGGCTTCTGCCAAACTCCGAACGTCTGAGGCCCCCTGAAGGTTGGCCTCTAGGTTCTTTATATAGGCTTTGAGATGCTTTTACTTGGCCTCTAAGTGTCCTAATTCAAGTATACTTCCTACTTGGTGTTTGAATAGGCTTTGGAATGTGTTTCTTTGCCTCAAAGTATCCAAATCCGAGTACAATTCCTCTTTTCCACGATAGGGGCACGACCATGGTACACGTCCGTGTAGATCGACTTCAAACCGTGTTTCGGTTCTGTTGATTGAGGCACGACCGTGTAAATCATGGTCAGACCGTGTGAAGTAAATTGATGAGACATGATCATGTGGCTTGAAGTTCAAGCCGTGTCAATTTCCACTTTGGCCCAAATTGGCCCGTTTTAAGCCCGTTTCTCATTCTTTTTCATCCTCGGGTGCTTTCCTGAGTATAAAATATGAACAGAAAGGATTAATAGCACCTTTTTACATAAATCAATGGCTAAACTATTCAAAAGCATGCTAAATATGGGTTAAAATATGTTAGTTTTACGGCTTATCATTGGTGGCTATGGAAAAGAACTCTAATTCCAACATGAATATAGTTGACCAAGCAGGTAATTCTTTAATGCATTTCTATCCCACTTTTGAAGGCCCCGTTGAATTGGTGGTAGATTTAAATTCCAAATTTCTTGATTCCAACCGACACTCGATTGTAACTTTTAAAGAAAATTTTAGTCTAAATATAACAAATAACTCTACTAAAGAAGGTCGATTGATTTTATTAAATCTAGTTTTGATAAACCATAGTATACACATATTTTAATCCCGAATTTAACATACTTTTGGATGATTTATCCCTTTAATTATGGAAATAGGTTCTACTAATCATTCTTCTCATGTTTTATATTCAGGAGAGCACCGGAGGATGAAAATAACGAGAAACGGGCGAAAAAAGTTAATGGACTGAATTATGAAATCGACACGCCTGGGCCCAAGACCACATAGTCGTGCTTCATTAACAGACCCGACCACAGCCTAGCTTAAATTTACATGGGCGTGTGCCATGGGTGTGTCCCTGACGTGACCTTTTTGAATTCTATTTGGAGTAGGGTACTTAGAGGCAAAGAAAGCCAATCCAAAAGCCTATATAAACACCCTAGAGGCCAACCTTAAAGGGGCATTTAGCTAGGCCAAAGAGCCAAGCTAGTGGGCCGAATTATGGGATTCACTCGAAGAAAACTAGTTGATTCATCTCAAGAAGTTGGAATCATACTCAAGACTGAGGATCTCTCCTTCAATTCCTTGAGGGGTTTTAGGGTTTTCTTTACTTACATTTTATATTTTCTTCCGGATGTATTCTTTTATGATTATGAACTAAATCCTCAAATACCGAGGGGATGAAACCTAAGACGGATCTTGTTATTATTTTTGAGTCAGTATGATATATACTTGATTTGTTCTTAACTATGTGTTCTTAATTCTTGATTTGATATTTTAGGATATTGATTCGAGCATTTATGCTCTTAGGCGAGGAGGAATAGACCTGCTTAAGAGTAGATCCAGCATAGTTAAGTGGAGTTGATCGCAACCTTAGAGATAGGATGATGAAAATCTATCGGATTAAGGTCAAACCTAATATGGGATTCCATAGATCGAGTTAATACAATTCTAGGGGTTTTAATTAGAAAGAGATTTCAATTAATCAACCTAGGATTAGACGTTAATAGGCTCGAGAGAGGTATTAATATAAATTAGGGAATCCTACGGATCAAGTCAAATAAATAAATCATCTGGTTCAGAGTTAGTTAACAAGTGAAGTCTAGGTGGATTCTTCCTCGAGTATTGTCTTAATTAATTGGTTTTCCCACAAGTATTTCCCCAATTCATTCTCTTTGTCTTAGCATTTTTTGCTTAGTAGTTAGTTAATTTTAGGTTAAATAACAATTCCTTCAATTCCTAGGTTAAATAATAGTATTAGTACTTTTGGTTCCTTTGGGTTCGAAAATCCGGTCTTGCCACTAAACTATACTACTGTTCAGTAGGTGCGCTTTCCTCAAGTCATTTCACAGTTAGTTTTTAGGCTAAATCATTCATATTATAAATTTTTAAGACTCTGACACACGATCAAGTTTTTAGCACCATTGCCGGGGAGCTAAAATTTTAAGAAAGCTTAATTTTTATTACTTTAGCCATATTTTTTTTTTGCAATTAAATTTTATTTTTACTTTTCTAATTTTCTTTTTCTTTTTCTTTTTCTGGCAGGTTCCTCTAGTTTATGACTAGAAGGAACCCGACATGACCCTTGATTTTTTTTATAGTGAAATAGAATATACCGCTCGTAGAAACCGAAGAGATGTCACTGAATAATTATCAGTGGCAAGTCATGAGGACAAAGCCAACCAAAGCAGCTGATGATTTCAACCTTGACACAGTCACCATGTTATCTAAGCAAATAGAGTTTTTAAATATAAAAATTGATGGTTTGTATGGTTCTACGTAGGTACATCCAGTTATGTAGTGTGATATGAATGGAGGAAGGATGAGCAATATAGAATTTCCATCTTACAACCCAAGCGCTGAAAATGAGCAAGTTCACTATATGAGTAATAATTTTTTATCTCAAAATAATTTTTACAGTAGCACTTATAATGTAGGTTGGAGGTACCATCCCAATTTCTTGTGGGGTGGTCAAGGTAATCAGAGACAACAACCCCTCCCAAACTTCCAACAATAGCCCTACCACGGGAAAAGAAGCCGAACCTTGAGGAGATGCTGACAAAATTCATAGCGGTGTCAGAAATACATTTCCAAAACACTGAAGTAACACTTAAAAATCAACAAGCATCAAATCAAGGGATCGAATACCAATTAGGACAACTTGCTAAGCTGATCTCAGAAAGAGCACAAGGTATCTTGCCTAGCAACACCGAAACTAACCCAAGAGAGCAACCTCAAGCAATAATGGCTCACGATAGTGAAGGGTTAGATGAACCAGAGTTTAAGCAAGAGAATATGGTAGAGGAAGGTAAGGTTGAAGTAAGCCATGATAAACCAAACCAGGTAATTTCAGAGTACCGACCTCGTGTGCCATACCCCAATACGATAAAGAAAGACCACATAGAGGAACAATTAGGTAAATGTCTTAAACCTATAAAGAAATTTCATATTAACTTGCCGTTTCTTGAAGCTCTTTCTCAGATGCCAGATTCGGAAAATTTTTAAAAGAATTTTTGACAAAAAATGAAAGTTAAACAATACGTCACATGTGGAGTTAAACGTAGTTCTTGACACGACTAGGACATCGAGTATTAAATGTGGAGCCAATCACTTCAAAGTTGGGGACCAGGTACTGTCAGATGTAACAGATCTTGAATAGCCGCTTCAGAGCTTAATAAAAATGGTGCGACTCCTTTTATGGCACGTAAGGTCTTTCCATAAGGAACGATCAAGGTAACACGTTCTAATTTCGACACTTTTGAGGTAAATATTACTCGAATCAAACCATATGTTGATAGAATTGATAGTAAGAAAAAGGAGTTTCGACTCCATGAACCACCATGACCATACGAATAATAGGTAAGTCTAGCTCAAGACTTTAAACGAGCACTTCTCGAGAGGCAACCCGAGCACTAACCCTACTAATTAGTTTAGTTTTATTTATTTCCATGTTTAGGCGCAAGTTTTCCATACTCACATGTGGCTGTGTGGGTACCACAGGTAGGTAAAAGGGCGTGGTCATAGACGTGTGGCAACAGGACAAAATTTTCCCCAAAACATGGGCTGCATCTCTATTTAAACCCCCTTCTTCCTTTTCCTTTTCTAGTTGTCTTTCTTCTTTCATTTTCCATTATTTACTTTTTTTTTTATTTTTATTTTTTCTTCTTATTCTTTATGACATTTAGATTTAGCTTAGGATACTATAAAATTTGACCGGTTGCTTTGAGGATTCAATTTCAAAACGGCTCGAGGCGCTCCCCACGTTCACCTGTACTCAATCCTATCTGATTTCTCTTCATTAACTCCATCCAAAATTTAGGAAGTTTCACTTCTCTCCCTATCTTTTGAATTTATCACTATATTGTCTGTTTATCTATCTTTGTACATTGAGGACAATGTACATCTTAAGTGTGGGGGGTTAATTATATTATTATTTGAAAATACCTGAATGATATCTTGTCTTAAGTAACTTTCTCATATCACTAATTAAAATGAAATTCATGTTGATTTTTATTGATATGTCTTAGATTAAGTCATTGATAATTATACAGTGATGATTTAAACTTTAAAATACTAGAGAATCAAGCATGAGGAGTCTATTTTCAAAAATTACAATTTTGTTAGGTTGTCTACCTGAATCTAATTATTACCTTGAAGTTTAAAATTTACAAGGTTGTCATCAAAAACCCATAATTTTTGTGAGATTTTGAACCTTTTAGAGCATACATTCTTTTCATGCTCACTTTATTGATTATGAGGGTGTCAACATTGATTTGTTATTCTAAACCTTACTTTGATTATACATGTCGAGACCACACCTTTGATTTGATATACAGAGATGATAAAGGCACTTAGGATTTAACCCACTTACTCCACTAAAAGCCTACCCTCACAATTAACCCCTAGTGAACCCCTTTGATCCTAACAACCCTTTTATTGACCCACCCACTAATATTAACCCAAAACCCATCTTGTAATTGTTATCACGATTCCTTTTGACTACCCTTCTATCGAGACTTGATTTGATTAGTTACCTAATTATTTTATTTCAGTAGTTGAATTTTTCTTGTATTATGTATTTATTGATTTGTTCTTAAAAAAAAAAATAAATCGAAGTATATTCATTATTAGTTTTGTGATTAAGAGAGCTTATATGTTTAAACTAAGCATCTTGAAAAAGAAGCTCCTATTATTAGCATTACAAATTTTCAATTGATGTAATTATTTAGGATTAGTTCATTTTTCTAGTTAGGTAAATTGTCAAATCAATCTTGATTCTAACCCTTTAATTCAACCTTTATCCACACCTTTAACCTAAACCCCGTTACAACCCTTTAAAGACCTTTTGATTTGTGTATCATCTCATTTTATAGTGGTGGAGATTTAATTTTCAGGCAAGCCTATGGGATTGACTTTTCATGTTTGACTGTTGAGTGCTTTATTTAGAACTTTAAACACCTTGAGTGATTTGAGTGAATCCTTAGTGAGGATGTCAATCCTTGTCAGTTTTGAATCAAAGGTAATTTTTTGGATAAAGGGAAACACCTATGTTTTCGTGCTAAAAACTATGACTTTGATTGTTTGAATCTTCATGACTCTTTTAGTTATATTATCCATGTATAAATTATCTATGAATTATGATGAAACATTATCGATGAATATTATGAATTGAGGATGTTTATTTTAATTGTGTGTTGAGAATTTTGTTTGAGGACAAGCAAAAGCTTAAGTGTGGGGGTATTTTATAAACCATAATATACACATATTTTATTCCCGTATTTAGCATACTTTTGGATGATTTATCCCTTTAATTATGGAAATAGGTGCTCCTAATCTTTTTTTTTTCATGTATTATATTCAAGAGAGCACCGGAGGATGAAAAGAACGAGAAACTGGCCAAAATGGAGTAAATGGGCTGAATTACAAAATTTGCATGGCCTGGGCCCAAGACCACACAACTGTGCCTCATTAACAGACTCGACCACGGCCTGACTTCGATTTACATGGGCGTGTGCCATGGGCGTGTCCCTGACATGACCTTTTTGAATTCTATTCGGAATAGGGTACTTAGAGGCAAAGAAAGCCAATCTAAAAGCCTATATAAACACCCTAGAGGCCAACCTTAAAGAGGGCATTCATCTAGGCCAAAGAGCCAAGCCCGGGGGGCCAAATTGTGGGATTCACTCAAAGAAAACTAGTTGATTCTTCTCAAGAAGCCGGAATCATACTCAAGACTGATGATCTCTCCTTCAATTCCTTCAGAGGGTTTTAGGATTTTCTTTATGTTTTGTTTTATTTTTTCTTCTGAGATGTATTCTTTTATGATTATGAACTAAACCCCTCAAATACCTGAGGGGGATGAAACCTAAGACGGATCTTGTTATTGTTTTCTGAGCTGTATGATAAATACTTGATTTGTTCTTAACTATGTGTTCTTAATTCTTACTTTGATATTTTAGGATATTGATTCAAGCATTTATGCTCTTAGGCAGAAGAGGAATAGACCCTATTTAAGAGTAGATCTAGCATAGTTAAGTGGAGTTGATCGTAACCCTAGAGAAAGGATGACGAAAATCTACCGGATTAGGGTCAAACCTAATATGGGAGTCCATACATTGAGTTAATACAATTCTAGAGGTTTTAATTAGAAAGAAATTTCAATTAATCAACCTAGGGTTAGACGTTAGTAGCCTCGAGAGAGGTATTAATATAAATTAGGGAATCCTACGGATCAAGTCAAGTGAATAAATCGTCTGGTTCAAAGTTAGATAACAAGTGAAGTCTAGGTGGATTCTTCCTCGGGTATTGTCTTAATCAATTAGTTTTCCCACAAGTATTTCCCCAATTCATTCTCTTTGTCTTTTCATTTTTTGCTTCGTAGTTAGTTAATTTTAGGTTAAATAACAATTCCTTTAATTCCTAGGTTAAATAATAAAAAGAAAGTTAGTATTAGTACTTTTGGTTCATTTGGGTTCGACAATCCGATCTTGCCACTAAACAATACTACTGTTCGATAGGTGCGCTTGCCTCAAGTCATTGTCACAGTTAGTTTTTAGGCTAGATCATTCATATTATAAATTTTTGAGACTCTGACACACGATCAAGTTTGTTCTCTAAAGGGCGCACCCTGGACAGAAAATATGGTAGTGGTCGTCTTGATAAGACCTTAAATAAAACTATTCATGGTCAAAGAGGCCGATTTAAATTAATTTCTAGTTCCTGGGTCCTTCTACCTGATGCCATGTCTTCCGTGGCAATGCTTATTAACTCTCATGTTGATCTTGAGGAGGATAAAATAGCTCATTGTGTGGGTGGCCATGAAGATTGTGTTGGATCTCCTTCTACTGGTTAGTGGTTGGTCCCGTTATCTTCTTGTTTATTATTTATGAATTTTACTATTTTTTGTTGGAATTTTTAGGGGTGTGCTAGTATCAAGTTCCCACGATTTTTTTGTGATTATAATCGTGAGCATAGACCAAATTTGATTGGACTTCTAGAAACAAGGGTTACTAGAGGAAAAGTAGAATCGATTATAGCACAGCTTCATTTTCAATATTCTCATCGCGTGGAGGCGATTGGTTTTCAGGTGGTATCTGGATTGGATGGAGTGATTCAGTTTATGTTGAGGTTCTTAAAATTCACCCTCAATTCATTTTAGCAAGAGTTTTAGAAAGCATTTTGATCTGTCGAAATTCAGTGTAGCAGATTAAAATAGTTTTCACACTTAAGGAGCCTGAATACAATCACTTCCATTACATTTTAGTTAAGTTTCTTTATTTTTATTTATATCCAATAAAATGTGCAAAATTGAGTTTTTTTTTTTTTACCTTAAGGGCCGAATGAGCCCTAAGGGAGAGCTAACATACTTTGTGAGTATGAAGGAGACCACCAGAAGGCATTTTAGGATGATACTGGATGCAATGTCGCAACACATGAGGACTGATGTCTCAACATAGGGAACAAAATAAAGAAAACTCAAGTTTGCCTTCGATGTCGCGACAAGCTAAGGGTGTCATTAAATACCCCTGATGGCTACAGAGAGAGCATACTGGTTTCTATGTCATGACATAGGTCCTAGTGTGTCGCGACATCGACTCTGGTATGGAAATTAAACACGAAGTAGGGGTGTTTTGGTCTGCACAATCAAAACTTAAAGCTCAGAAATGTTAGCTAACTTAGGGCTAAGGACGACGACCACCTGAAGGCTATAAGTAGGCTCACTTGGCACTTGTTAAAGTTACCTTTTAATTAACCTCGTTTTTTCCTTTATATTTAGTTTCATTTTCTTTCTTAGGTTTATATAGTTTATTTTATTTGTTAGTTATTATAACACTCCTAACACGTAACCATTTCCGATTTAGGGTTAAGAGGCATTACCAAACAATCGAAAACTTTTATAGACATTTCATATTACAGTTCATCAAATGCAATCAAAGCGTCCCTTACATAGGTCAACAAGACCTTAAGCATGCTTTAGAATAGGACTGGGACTAAACCGAACACATACAGAAATTCTCAGAAATTTAAGAATTTTTCTAAGTTATAGAGGTCACACGCCCTTGTGGGCAGGCCGTGTGCCTCCCACGGCCTCAGACACGCCCGTGTGTCTAAGCTGTGTCAAAATAGGGCATACATACTGACTTATCCATGCCGTCGTGGACACGCCTGTGTGCCTTACCCATGGTCGATCCTGATTTGCACCACACGGCCAGTCATATGCCCGTGTGTCTTGCCCTTGGTCGATCCTGACTTGTTTTGAATTTTAACCACGAGGGACACTGTCGAGCCACATGATTGTGTGCTCAACTGTGTGCTCAACTGTGTGGGCAATTATAGGCCATTTTCAAGGCCAAATTGCCACCCACACAAGGGTCATTCATACAAGCTCAAACAAGCAATATATTATACACAATTAGAAACTAAAATCATGCCAAATGAACAAAATATCATCTCATTCAATCTCATTTCTTTTCATGCTAACTTGTATACAAATTTGCATAACCAATTCACATGTATAACCATGCATGGTACATTAACATCTTACCAAACATATAATTATTTCATTGATCACACATATGTGCTCATATAGCATCAATTTACTTAACACAATTTTTACCATATCATAGACATATAATCATACCAAAACCAACATCATATACCATATCACTCATGCATATTATCAACATTTATCTAGCCACATCACATGGCTATTAACAACCCAAATATATTTTAAAATGACTAGCCTATACATTCCATATTTAGCTATATACATTTCCAAAAGGTACCAAAATGAGTTTAGGTAGTGTGATGATGATCCTCGAAGGGCCCTGAGCCTCTCGTAGCTTTAACGATCTATAAAACAGAACAAACACACACAAAGTAAGCTTTCCAAAAGCTTAGTAAGCCATATACAAATAAACTTAACATATAAGCATTCAAAACATATAATCAATATGAATTTACTAATAGCTCAACTGCATAGCCATAGTTCTTCTTGGCACTTTCACTTAACCATTCATTTATCAATCTTGCATATCACCATATACTTTATTGGATCATAGCTTGTTCATTCATGTAACACATTTTACTTTATCAAATCCAAATACATAACTCAACTAGGTAAGTTCATGAATATACTTACCTTCTTATACACACAATGTGTACATGTCAAACGTACTTGAAACGGATATACAAATCACATAGTCATTCATTTCTCGGACTTGCCCGTTGAACCGTTCAAAATTAAATAGGATGGTCAAAGTGCTCAAAATAGTCGTACAATGCCAATATCCCAGACGTGGTCTTACATGTAACCAAATATCGATCCCACTATCTCAGACAGGGTCTTACACGAATCAATACTCTGCCAATGTCCCGGACATGGTCTTACACGTAAATCTCATATTTGATCGTGCCAAATAGTCAAGTTTTAATATTTATCAAGAATGATCGAACTTGTAAACTAACTATGACAACGATTGAGGCAAGTGCACCTATCGAACAATAGTATAATTTAGGCAAGATTATTTTATCGAACCCAAAGGAACCTAAAAGTACTACTACTCACTTTCTTTCTATTATTTAGCCTAAAATATGGAGCGATTGGTTTATGAAACTAATGAAAAAAACTAAACTAGATGCAAAGATAAAAGAATGAAACTTTGGGGAAAAGACTATGGAAAAACTCAGTTGATTACGATGATACCCTCAGGAAGAATCCACCTATGACTTCTCTTGTTATCTAACTTTTAATTCATATGACTTCTTTACTTAGCTTGATCCGTGAGACTCCCTAACCTATATTAAACCCTCTCTCGAGGCAAATAATGTCTAACCTTAGGTTAATTAGTGGAACTCTCGTTCTCTTATAATAACCCCCTAAGGAAGCAGTAAATCGATCAATGGATTCCCATATTAGATTTCACCCTAATCTGACAAAATCTCATCACCCTATCTCTAGGCGTGCGATCAACTCCGCTTAATTATGCTAGATCTACTCTTATGCAGGGTCTATTCCTCCTCCACCTAAGCACATCATATTAAACTAAGCAACATAATTAAGAACAAACTAAGTTTGAGTAGAACTCCGGCTTCTTGAGATGGATCAACTGGCTTTCTTCGAGTAACTCCCTGAATAAAAGCTCTGGCAGAAAACTTCTGCCTAAAACTCCCCCTGGAGAATGGCTGCCTTGGGTTGTTTATATAGGCTCCTTAGATGCTTTACTTGGCTCCTAATTACTTCCTTCAAGTAGAATTACTATTAAAGTGTTTAAGTAGACTTAGGAGTATGTTTCTTTGGCTTCAAGCATCCAAATCCGAGTGAATTTACTCATTCTCGTAGCAGGGGCACACCCATGGCTCACACGCCTGTAAGTCATCTTCAGGCCGTGTCTTGATTCTGTCGATTGGGGCACAACCATGGAAATCGTGGCATGGCCGTGTAAAGTAATTTGTCGAGGCACGGCCGTGGGGTTTGAAGTCTAGGCCATGTCAATTTCTTGGGTTGGCCCAATTTTGTCCGTTTTAAGCCCGTTTTATGTTCTTTTTATCCTTAGGTGCTTTCCTGAGTATAAGACATGAAAAGAAAGGATTAAGAGCACCTTTTTACATAAATCAGGGATAAATCATCCAAAAGCATACTAAATGTGGGATTAAAATATGTTACTTTTATGGTTTATCAAATACCCCCACACTTAAGCTTTTGCTTGTCCTCAAGAAAAATTCTCAACTTACACTATAATTCATAATTCCTATTGACAATGTCTCATCATAATTCATAGATAATTTATACATGGATAATTCAACTCAAAGACTCCTAAGATTCAATCACGATAAGTCATACCTTTGTAGTACGAAAACATAGGTGTCTCCCCTTATCTAAGTAATTACCTTTAATTCAAAACCGACAAGGATTGACATCCTCACTAAAGGTTCACTCAAATCACTCAAAGTGTTTAAGGTTCAAGAATAAGCACTCATAAGTCGAACCTGAAAAGTTAATCCCATAGGCTTGCCTGAAAATCAAATCTCTACCATCAGATATGAGATGATACATATCAAAAGGTCTTTATTAGGGTTGTAACAGGGCTAAGGTTAAGGGTGTGGATAAAGGCTAAATTAGAGGGTTAGAATCGAGATCGAATTGACTAATTAACTAATCTAAAAACAATGAACTAAATATGAATATTTACATCAAATGAAAATTAATAATACCACTATTGATAATTTCTTTATAATAAAGAGTATTTTCATCACTTAAAATTTGATAAAACTTTAATAAGAGCTTTTTTTTCAACAATTGGAATTTAAATGCTCTAAGCTCTTTTATATACTACTAATATTGAATATACTTGGGTTTTTTTTAATTAAGAACAAAATACTAAAATATTACATCATAAATGATAAATGTAACTATTGAACTAATATAATTCGGTAACTTAATCAAATCAAACCTCGATTAAAAGGTAGTCAAAAGAATGGTGATAACAAATACAAAGGGATTTTGGGTTAATATTAGTGGGTGAGTCAATAAAAAGGTTGTTAGGATTCAATGGGGTTCACTAGGGGTTAATTTGTGAAGGTAGGCTTTTTATGGAGTAAGTGGGTTAAAACCTAGGTGTCTTTATCATCTCTGTATATCAAATCAAAAGTGTGGTCTTGACATGTATAAATGAGGCAAGTTCTAGAATAACAGTTCAAAGTTGACACATTCATAATCAATACAGTGAGCACGAAAAAAGAATATATGCTCTATAAGGCTCAGAATCTCACAAAATTTATGGGTGTTTTTGACATCAATCCTTATAAATTCCAAATTTCAAGGTAATACTCAAATTCAGTTCAACGACCTATTAATTTTTAATTTTTAGAAAGTAGACTTACCATGCCTGATTCTCTAGTATTCTTTAAATTTAATCATCAATGCACAATTAACTATTACTTAATCTAAAACATATCAATAAAAATCATAAATCATTAGAAATTTCATCCTAATTAGTAATATGAGATAAATACTTTTGAACAAGTTTAAAATTCAGAATTTTGAGAACAATGAAAAATTAGGCATTAATTTGAGAATTATGCAAAAAGTTAGGCACTTTTATCCCCCCACACTTAAGATGTACATTGCCCTCAATGTATAAAGATAGGTAATAACAATTAATATAAGATCAAAAGAGAGGGATAGAGTGCCACTTCCTGAATTTTGGGTGATTTTTGGGAGGATGGCAGAGAAATATAAGTTGGAGGGGCCGGCCTGATGGGGTGTCTGCCGATGATCTTTGTGCTAGATAAAGAAATTGGGTAGCCTGCAAAGATATGGCCAACAAATATAAAAAAAAACATTAATAATATATCAATATTATAATTAAAGATAAAGGAAATAAAGAGAAGGAGACTAAGAAGCAAATTGAAATTGAAAGAAAAGACCAATGGACTAAGGGGTCCTTATTGTTGGATGGTTCGCGAGGTGGGTGTGACCTCTAAGGCTATGGTGCGTGATTCCCAAGTAGCCTTTAGAACCTAAAACCAAGAAACTAAATTAAAATAAACTTAACTAAGCATAAGATTGTTAAAGAGAAGGAAATTGAAGCAAAAGAGAAAAAGAACATAAAAACTATATGGTCTCAAAGACCCTTGGCTTGTTGTTTGAATGAAGCGGCCGGCATGAGCTTATATAGATTGGTTTCCCATAGGGAGATTGTGATTGGCCTCTTACGCTTCTTCGGCATGATTTTAGCGTAGCACAAGAGTCTGAACACCTCTCTTAGTGCAAAACAGAAAAAAATTGAAAGAAAAAGAAGGAGGAAAGAAGATGGGGGAAAGGGGAAGGGCTGTGGGGTTTAAATAGATTTTTGCTTCTGACGCTGTCCCACGCTCATGTATCTAAGGTGTTGCTTTACATGACTATATCGCACGGCCGTGTTTGGAGGCATGTTGGAGATTAAATGCCCGTGGTCGATAAGTCATGCCCATGGTCGATAAGTTAGTATCTTCACAAGGTCATGTCGCACGACCGTGTTCTAGGCGTGTTGGAGTGCCACGCCCGCTTGTCTCTGATGCCACGCCCATTTCTAAAATGGCAGTGTTGACCCACGGTTGCCTCACATGGTCGTGGTGGGATAGGTGAGCCCGTGACTTCTGTAGTTGGTTGGGGCAGGATTCGCACGGCCTTTACTATGTCAGTACGATGATTCAGAGTACCTACACGGTTACGGCCACAGTCATGTGCTAGACCGTGTGGTCTGGGACTCTGCATTTTTTTCAATTTATTGAATTCTAAAGGTGAAAATAAAGATAAGAATAAAACTAAAATTACAAAATAGAAATTATTGTTAGTACTCGGGTTGCCTCCCGAAAAGTGCTCGTTTATAGTCTTAAGCTAGACTCTTTGAAAAAATTTCAGGGAGGTTTAAAGGTTTGAACATATTCCCTTATACTTATAGTTTTATTTTCATGAAAAAGTTCAAGTTGAGAAGCGTTTACCTTGGAGGTGTCGAATGTTGAGTTGCTTACCTCGACTGTTTCTTGTGGGAAAATATTGTGTACCTTAAGAAGAATTTCTACCTTTGGTTTCAGGTCTGTTGAAGAGATGTGGGGATCTACTTTGTCTAACAGTACCTGGTCTCCTATTTTGTAGTGGTTTGATGTTCCTACGAGCTCTTCTTGTGGTTCCTCTGGTTTTACTTCGTGCTGTTCTTCTTTGACTTGTGTCCTCTGCTCTTCAAACTTGTCAATCCTAATGTCTTGTCCCTTGTAGGATTCTTCTTTGTTGTTTTGGGACTTATGGGTTGGTTCAGGGTTGTCTTTATGTGGCGTTTCCTGCGATGAAAGTTGAACAATTTGATTATCTATTGAAGTGAATTTCTTACCTTCATCATCTGTTGTTCTGGCCGAGTCGAGAGCTTGGAGCTTAATCGATTCATCTCCTACGCGAAGTATGAGTTCACATGTGGCAACGTCAATTTTAGCTCTAGCAGTTGCTAGGAAAGGTCTTCCTAGAATTAAGGGGATTAATTATCCTCATCCATGTCTAAAACAACAAAATCTACTGGGAAAACAAATTTATTGATTTTTACAAGAACGTCTTCAATAATGTCCCTAGGAATTCTAACAGTTTTATCAGCTAGTTGAATACTCATCCTAGTTTGTTTGGGCTTCCCTAAACCTAGTCTTTTAAACAATGCATAAGGCATGACATTTATACTTGCCCCTAGATCAGCTAACACATTATCAATAGTTAAACTGCCAACTAAGCATGGAATCGTAAAACTCTCTGGATCTTTTTGTTTTTGCAGTAGTCTATTCTATAACATTGCCGAGCATGTTGCATTTAGTTCCACGTGGTGCTCTTCGTCTATTTTGCGTTTGTTTGTTAAGAGTTGTCTTAAAAATTTCCTCACGTCTGGCATCTGGAAAAGAGCTTTAAGAAGGGGTAAGTTAATATGTAATTTCTTTAAAAGTTTAAGAAACTTACCGAACTGTTCCTCTGAATCATTTCCCTTCAATGCTTCGGGATAAGGTGTGCGAGGTTTGTATTCGTTGATTATTGGTTTTGGCTTTTCGTGTGTTACCTCTATTTTACCTTTTTCTTCCTTGGTTTCTTGTGCCGTGGTGGGCTCGTCTTCCTTTGTACCCTCTTGAGCTGTGATGGCTTGGATACATTCTTTTGGGTTTATTTCTGTGTTACTTGGTAGACGTCCTTGTTGACATTCAGAAATCAGCTTTGTGAGATTTCCCACTATCCTAGTAAGTTCTCCAACTTTATTCTCGATCCCTTTGATTGATTTTTGTTGTTCATCAAGTGTTGCTTCAGTGTTTTGGAAATGAGAATCTGTGGCTGCCATGAATTTCGTCAGCATTTCTTCGAGGTTTGATTACTTCTCTTGTGGATATGGCTGATTTTGATAATTTGGAGGAGGTTGCTGCCTTTGATTTCCTTGTCCTCCCCACGAAAAATTTGGGTGGTTCCTCCAACCTGTAACACCCCAAACCCGGCCCAAACGCTACGGCAGAATCTAGAATGCTACTGAGGAAAAAGTTTGAAAAGAATTTGTCAAAAGGGTGAAAACATAAAATTTTCATCATTTATAAAAAATTGTATATTTAAAATTCTAAGTAAAATTGTGTTGTTACAAATTTCCAAATTAAAACTTTAATATAAGTTTTGATGATGTAAATCGCTTTCTAAAATAAAACATTCCAAATATCATCTCGATCGTCAATCCAACTCGAACACAATAAAAGTCCCCAAATACTTTAAGTGGCCCTTATTACAATAAATATTTACTCATGTATCACCTGCATAAAACATCTTCTGCATGGCCAACTCGTATTCGCTCCAGCCCAGTCCAAGAATCATGTATCACCGCATTGTTTGGTAAAAAATTGGGTGAGTCAAACCGACTCAAGTGTGTAACTAGTCCATGATTTCCACACATGGGCTTAGCCCAAACCACACAAATCCATATATCAAATAATAATGCAAATGCACCCAACCCAGCCTAGGGTCCATCCTCTACACACCCCCGAATCTAGCCACCACAAACCAGGGGATTACTAAATCAACCCTCCAACCTCTACACACCAATTTGGCAAGCAATGCCATCACCAAGTGGTCAAACCACTGGTCTACGTGAAATAAATCACAGTATAATCCACAACTCGACCTCAGTCAACGTCAATCCATGATGTAGCTCGTAGCTAACATCAAATCAAGATGAGGAACATAGCCATCACCAACCACGATATGGCACAAAGTCGATACCAACCATGATGAGGCACAAAGCCGATCATCAATCCATGTGAGGCTCGTAGCCATCACTAAACCACATACATAAATGTACACCCTATCCTTCAATAATCATATTCCAAATCCCTATGCATATTCAGTATCATGGCCAAATACTAGTAAAATTCCAATGAGCATACATCACATGCTTACCACAATTCCACACATATACCATGGTAAAATAATATCATAAACCGACCAGTTAACCAAATACCCACTATGGGTAGCCACCATCTCACCATTATTTTTGGTTATTATACATATCTTATACGTATATATATATACATACAACAAATCCAAACAACAGGAGATCGGTCGATAAGTACACACCTTTTTCTAAGACAATTGACTAAATCCCGAAACCCAAAGCCTAAACGATTTGCACCTTGCGATTTGATGAATTCCCTCCTACACAACTATATTAGATTCGGCTCTAACATAGAACTCATGAGAGTGGCCTTTGGCTAAACACTATACCCTTACCTTAAGTAATCAAACCCAAAAGAATCCTTACAATTCTTCTGAAGGCTCCTTACCGTTGGCTACACAAAAGAAACACAATATTATGACTCTTCATACATTCGACCATCCCTTAAAAACCAAGGCCAACCATTGGTTTTGGCATACTAAATAAAGAAGAAGAGAATTCGATTGCTAAGAAAATACTTACTATACTCGAAACCGATTGGAAGATTGATGAAAAGGAATATCGACACCTCCCCCTCTAAAGGCTCTAAAAGATTCGGCAAGAACTCCCAAATGGAGATGGGATAATTGGCTATCACAAAATAGGTATAGAACCGAGGTTGAGAAGAAGAAAAGAAGTGTAGATGAAAGTTAGGAGAATTCGACAATGAAGAACAAAGGTGGAGAGGTTTTGGCTTTGTTGCAAATGAGAGGATGGGTTTCAGTTTTTAGGAAGTGAATGGAAGGAAAATAAGTTAAAAAAAAGAAAAAGAAAAAGATGCACAAAATGACTTCCAACTTTCGGCTTTTGGTCAAGAAATAGGGTGCAAATTTCGGCAATGGCAAGGGTGAAAAGAAAGTTTCGAAAGAGAATACTAAAGAAAGAAAAGAGAATCGAAAAAGAACTTCTAGACCTCTTATAGGAAATTCGACTATTCCCCCCACTCATGACCTAAAATTATCATCCAAAAGAGACCCACATTCGGCCTCCACACTCAAAATTCTTCTTGCCATCAATTCAAACTAATTTTGATTTAAACTCACTCCTAAATTTCTCCTTATTTCCTCCTAATCACATTCAGAATTAAGCCAACCCCCCTAGTCCACTATACCGTCTACATTTATGGTTAAATGGCCATAGAAAAGTTTCCAAAAGAACACTCCATACTTCAAGCCTTATGTCCCCTTATCCTACCAAAATTCCTTGATACCATACCATAAATAAGCACTTGCCTTATTCCTTAGTCTACTAACCATAAAAGACAATAGTCTAACCTTACCTTAATTAGAGTTTGACCAATACATGCCATATAAATGCAAAAATAAAAGTCACCTTATGTCCATCCATGGGATTCGAACCTAAGCCCCCTTTCAATGCTTGTGGCGTCACCTTCCAAAGCCCTAAGTGGTGCCTCCTTGCCACTTTTCCAACTGGTTACTTGTGATTAAATCCTCCAACAAATTTTTTTAAGCCCTGTCTTGACTAGCTCCCCTTTTAAGAATTAAAAATCTAATATTTTTCTAAGGCATTCTCCTACATTCTAAAATTCCCAAAACTCCCAAAACACACTCAAACCACACATAGTCACGCTACCACATACAATTAAGTTAAAAATGCCTAACCCCTAGATCTCGGATATTACAATTCTACCCCCCTTAAAAATAATTTTGACCTCGAAATTACCAACTAAC
This sequence comes from Gossypium rotundifolium, assembly GCA_025506655.1. Lineage (NCBI taxonomy): Eukaryota > Viridiplantae > Streptophyta > Magnoliopsida > Malvales > Malvaceae > Gossypium > Gossypium rotundifolium. Next base: position 54,795,741 of record CP106728.1, read on the forward strand.
TAACAGTATTACATCCTAACTCACCACACTATGCTCTTGCTACGCACTCTAATCTTAATAAAACTAATAGACTTTCTACTAAATCTTGGAACCCTTCCTCACCATCTTCCCTGCCTTACAAGTAGACACTACATTGGATAAGTAACTCCTCCGTTCACCTATCACAATAACCCCACTGGTTCCGACACTACCATCCTACCTCTACCATGCCCACGAGTATTGTGACCACGTCCCCTAGAACTCATGTCTAACATCACGATTTAATATGATTTAAGAAATTTTATGCATTAGTATTTTGTTCCACTGATTATCTGCGAACAATTTTATGTAAAGAAGTTTTTAGTAGTAATTCTTTTGATCAACCAAAGTTTTCATCTCAAGTTTACTACTCTAATTCAGAGAGTCACATTCATTCATCCACAACATCCACTACACTACTTTGGGCATTTTGTTCGTTCCCAACCCAGGGGTATTTTCATAAATTGGGATTAATTCAAAAAATTTTAGAAATCAAAGGCATTCCAGAATTTACAAATTTCGGGGTTATTTTGAAAATTTTTCCAAATCAAAGGTATTTTTGGAAATTCCAGAAATCGGGGTTATTTTGGTAATTTTGTAAATCAGGGGTAATTTAGTAAATTTTCCAAACCAGGATATTTTGTCAAAAAAGTGTAGTTTTTACAAAACTAAGGTTTGTATTCAATCTGAGGTAATTTTTTTACAAAACAGTGTAGCTGGTCCCTTTCGGGTTTTAATTATCGGGTTTAGCCGGTAAATAAGTCCTCTTGGTTAGGGTGAACTGCCGCTACGCACTAGGTAGGATTCGAGTGAAGAGGAGGTGAGTCACTAGGACTGCTTAAATACCAAGCTCTTACCGAATCCAATCCTAGACATGCGCACAATTGTTGCCACACCCTAACTCGGCGACTTACTCACAGGTTTGTTTGGTTGCACTTAAGTCTTATGTATCTTGTGTTGGAGTAAACTAGTCCTAGGGTTCAACAGCTCCTAATCTACTAATCTACAATCCCGTAATGCCCATAAAGTTTCACATACCAATCACTTCAATAGTTAGGGGTACTTACCTCGTGGACTTCGAGCCGGAGATACAAGTGCCATGCCAGAATAAACCTGAAATAGTTCATGAAAGTCTATGTTTTTGAAAAGCCCATCTTTGAAAAATGTTTTTGGACCCAAAACCCTCAAAGATGAGATTTGAACCGGGCTCTGATATCAAATTGTAACACCCCAAATCCAGCCCAAATGCTACGGCCGAATCTAGAATGCTACTAAGGAAAAAGTTTGAAAAGAATTTGTCATAAGGGTGAAAACATAAAATTTTACATCATTTATAAAAACATTGTATATTTAAAATTCTAAGTAAAATTATGTTGTTACAAATTTCAATTAAAACTTTAATATAAGTTTTGATGATGTAAATCGCTTTCTAAAATAAAACATTCCAAATATCATCTCGATCGTCAATCCAACTCGAACACAATAAAAGTCCCCAAATACTTTAAGTGGCCCTTATTACAATAAATATTTACTCAAAATACTAAAAATATAAATTGCATAAAACAATGAAAACATCTTCGCATGGCCACCTCAGATTCGCTCCAGCTCGGTCCAAGAATCATGTATCACCTACATTGTTTGGTAAAAAAAAATTGGGTGAGTCAAACCGACTCAGTGCGTAATTAGTCCACAGATTTCCACACATGGGCTTAGCCCAAACCACACAAATCCACATATCAAATAATAATGCAAAATCCACCCAACCTAGACTAGGGTCCATCCTCTACACACCCTCATATCTAGCCACCACACACCAGGGGATTACTAAATCAACCTTTCAACCTCTACACACCAATTTGGCAAGCAATGCCATCACCAAGTGGTCAAGCCACTGGTCCACGTGAAATAAATCACAGTATAATCCAAAACGCGACCTCAATCAACGTTAATCCATGATGTAGCTCGTAGCTAACATCAAATCATAATGAGGCACATAGCCATCACCAACCACGATATGGCACAAAGCTGATACCAACCACGATGAGGCACAGAGCTGATCATCAATCCATGTGAGGCTCGTAGCCATCACTAAACCACGTACATAAATGTACACCCTATCCTTCAATAATCATATTCCAAATCCCTATGCATATGAGTATCATGGCCAAATAATAGTAAAATTCCAATGAGCATACATTACATGCTTACCACAATTCCACACATATACCATGGTAAGATAATATCATAAAACTGACCTGGTTAACTGAATACTCACTATGGGTAGCCACCATCTCAGCCATTATTTCCGGCTATTATACACATCTTATACGTATATATATATACATAACAACAAATCCAAACAACAAGAGATCAGTGCGATAACTACACACCTTTTTCGACACAGTCGACTAAATCATGAAACCCAAAGCCTAAACGATTTGCATCTTGCGATTTGATGAATTCCCTCCTACACAACTATGTTATATTTGGCTCTAACATAGAACTCATGAGAGTGGCCTTTGGCTGAACACTATACCCTTACCTTGAGTAATCAAACCCAAAAGAATCCTTACAATCCTCCTTAAGGCACCTTACCGTTGGCTACATAAAAGAAACACAATATTATGACTCTTCATACATTCGACCATCCCTTAGAAACTAAGGCCAACCATTGGTTTCGGCATACTAAATGAAGAAGAAGAGAATTCGATTGCTAAGAAAATACTTACTATACTCGAAACCGATTGGGAGATTGATGAAAAGGAATATCAACACCTCCCCCTCTAAAGGCTCTAAAAGATTCGGGAAGAACTCCCAAATGGAGATGTGATAATCGGCTATCACAAAATAGGTATAGAATTGAGGTTGAGAAGAAGAAAAGAAGTGTAGATGAAAGTTAGGAGAATTTGGCAATGAAGAACAAAGGTGGAGAGGTTTCGGCTTTGTTGCAAATGAGAGGATGGGTTTCGATTTTTAGGAAGTGAATGGAAGGAAAATAAATTAAAAAAAGAAAAAGAAAAAGATACACAAAATGACTTCCAACTTTCGGCTTTTGGTCAAGAAATAGGGTGCAAATTTTGGCAATGGCAAGGGTCAAAAGAAAGTTTCGAAAGAGAATACTAAAGAAAGAAAAGAAAATCGAAAAAGAACTTCTAGACCTCTTATAGGAAATTCGACTATTCCCCCCACTCATGATCGAAAATTATCACCCAAAAGAGACCCACATTCGACCTCCACACTCAAAATTCTTCTTGCCATCAATTCAAACTAATTTTGAATTAAACACACTCCTAAATTTCTCCTTATTTCCTCCTAATCACATTCAGAATTAAGCCAACCCCCCTAGTCCATTATACCGTCTATATTCATGGTCAAATGTCCATAGAAAAGTTTCCAAAAGAACACTCCATACTTCAAGCCTTATGTCCCCTTATCCTACCAAAATTCCTTGATACCATACCATAAATAAGCACTTTCCTTATTCCTTAGTCTACTAACCATAAAAGACAATAGTCCAACCTTACCTTAATTAGAGTTTGACCAACACATGCCATATAAATGCAAAAATAAAAGTCACCTTAAGTCCATCCATGGGATTCGAACCTAAGCCCCCTTTCAATGCTTGTGGCGTCACCTTCCAAAGCCCTAAGTGGTGCCTCCTTGCCACTTTGCCAACTGGTTACTTGTGATTAAATCCTCCAACAAATTTTCTTAAGGCCTATCTTTACTAGCCCCCTTTTTAAGAATTAAAAATCTAATATTTTTCTAAGGCATTCTCCTACATTCTAAAATTCCCAAAACTCCCAAAACACACTCAAACCACACATAGGCACGCTACCACATACAATTAAGTTAAAAATGCCTAACCCCTAAATCTCAGATATTACACAACCTGCGTTATAAGTGTTACTATAAGGATTATTATTGGATCTGAAATTGTTACCTATATAGTTTGTCTGCTCATGTTCTGCTCTTGGTTGGTAGTGTGGGTACTCAAGATTCGCCATATTCCCACTTGCTTCGCATTGCATTATCGGTGTACCTGTGAATAACATAAATTATGAAGCTTTTTATTCATCATCTCCACCTATGTTGACAGCATTGTTACTGCATCTATGTTAAAAACTCTGGCTGATTTTATCGGTTTGGCCCTTATAATTTGCCATTGATAGGTATTCAACAACATCTCTTCATTAAATTCGTAAGCCACTTTAGGAGTTTTGTTATTCAAAGTTCCACTGGCTGATAAGTCAATCATTTGTCTCGTTGAAGAATTCACACCATTGTAAAAAGTTTGGACTTGAAGCCACAAAGGTAATCCGTGGTGTGGACATCTTCTCAAGACATCCTTATATCTTTCCTATGCATCATATAATGTGTCTGCGTCATTCTGCACAGAAGAAGATATGTCATTCCTAAATTTGGCCGTTTTGGCTGGTGGAAAGTATTTTAAAAGAAATTTTTCGATCATTTGATCCTAAGTGGTGATTGACCCTCGTGGTAACAAGTTCAACCACTGCTTTGCTTTATTCCTTAGTGAAAAAGGAAATAACCGAAGACGAATGGCATCATCAGAAATGCCATTACTTTTGAAGGTATCACAGAACTCTAAAAAATTAGCTACACGAGTGTTCGGGTCTTCATCCTGCAAACCATCAAATTGATCAAACTACTGAATCATTTGTATTGTATTAGGCTTTAATTCAAAATTGTTAGCAGCTATAGCAGGCCTGACAATACTAGATTCTGTTCCTGTCAAATTAGGTTTAGCATAATCATACATAGTACGCGGAGCATTCTGTTCTTGCACATTTTGCGGTGGATTATTTTCGTCCATCCCTGTAGTAGGAGTGGATCTGTCTTGTTCTTCTTTTTGGTAGTCCAGAGCTCGTCTAGTTTCTCTGCGATTCCTACGAGCGATAACTTCAATGTCACTTTTGTCCACCTATGACTTCTCTTGTTATCTAACTTTTAATTCATATTACTTCTTTACTTAGCTTGATTCGTGAGACTCTCTAACCTATATTAAACCCTCTCTCGAGGCAAATAACGTCTAACCTTAGGTTAATTAGTGGAACTCTCGTTCTCTTATAATAACCCCCAAGGAAGTAGTAAATCGATCAATGGATTCCCATATTAGGTTTCACCCTAATCCGATAAAATCTCGTCACCCCATCTCTAGGCGTGCGATCAACTCTGCTTAATTATGCTAGATCTACTCTTTGGCAGGGTCTATTCCTCCTCCACCTAAGCACATCAGATTAAATTAAGAAACATAATTAAGAACAAACGAAGTACTTATCATATAATTTAGAAATCAAATAACAAAATCCATCATAGGTTTCATCCCCTTCAAGTATCTGAAAGGTTTAGTTCATAACAAAAAGATAAAACAAAACATAAGAAATCCCTAAAACCCCCTGAAGGAATTGAAGGAGAGATCTTCTGTCTTGAGTAGAACTCCAGCTTCTTGAGATCAACTGGCTATCTTCGAGTAACTCCCTGAATAAAAGCTCTGGAAAAAAACTTCTGCATAAAACTCCCCCTGGAGAACGGCTGCCTTGGGTTGTTTATATAGGCTCCTTAGATGCTTTACTTGGCTCCTAATTACCTCATTCAAGTAGAATTACTATTAAAGTGTTTAAGTAGACTTAGGAGTATGTTTCTTTGGCTTCAAGCATCCAAATTCGAGTGAAATTGCTCATTCCCGTGGCGGGGCACACCCATGGCACACGTCCGTATAAGTCATCTTCAGGCCGTGTCTCGATTCTGTCGATTGAGGCATGACCGTGTAAATCGTGGCATAGCCGTGTAAAGTAATTTTTCGAGGCACAGCCGTAGGGCTTGAAGTCCAGGCCATGTCAATTTCTTGGGTTGGAACAATTTGGTTCGTTTTAAGCCCGTTTTACGTTCTTTTTATCCTTAGGTGCTTTCCTGAGTATAAGACATGAAAAGAAAGGATTAAGAGCACCTTTTTACATAAATCAGGGATAAATCATCCAAAAGCATACTAAATTTGGGATTAAAATATGTTACTTTTACGATTTATCAATATCGATGCCAACGTCCCAGACGTGGTCTTACACGTGATTCTCATATCGATGCCAACGTCCCAGACGTGGTCTTACACGTAAATCTCATATCGATGCCAACGTCCTAGATGTGGTCTTACACAAAATCTCAAATCAATGCCATCATCCCAGACGTGGTCTTACATGATATCGAATATCGGACACCTATTTCATGAAATATGCAATCCTATCTATTCCTAGGTTCATACAAGACTTCTTGGACACTGATAACTTGTTGATATATGCATAAACCCGATTTCATATACATTCCATCTCAATGGATATTCATAGCAATTTACATTTCATATATGTATAAATAATTCAATTCAAATACATTTATTTGTATATCAACTTACCTTGGATTCAGATATTCGATAGGATTCGGTTATTCAACTACTTTCGATTTCCCGCAATCTAAGTTCGTTTTCTTCGGTTTTTGATCTTAATTAAACTAGGTGTTGGCTGAATATGAAAGAGCTTCAAACCTTGTTTTTCTTTCTTATTTACTGTCAAGAAGATGAACACTTCCACTATCAAATTTTTTTTGTTTAATTATAAGCTTTAATGACCTTACTAATTAATTTACAAATTTAACCTTTATTATAACAAATAAAACTTATCCATTTAATGGCCTAACTGTCCATTAGCCATCCACTATCTTTTAAATGGCTAAATTGCCTTATAAGGCCCTCACATTATAAAAACATCAACAATTTGATACTTTCACATTTAACCATCAAACTTTCATTTTATGCGATTAAGCCTTTTTCTCAAATTAAGCATACAAACGAGCAAATTTAAACTCACGGAACTTTAACACATGCTTAATCACACACATATTACACAAAATATAATATTAAAATACTTTTCTAACTTGAATTTGTGGTCTAAAAACCACAGTTTTGACTAGGGTCTAAACCAGACTGTTACAATTCTCCCCCTTAGGGATTTTCGTCTCCGAAAATCTTACCGTTAAACAGATTTGGATATTGTTGTCTCATTGCATCTTTAGGCTCCCATGTAGCCTCTTCCACTCCGTGTCGATGCCATACCAGTTTCACTAACAATATTTTCTTATTTCTCAACCTTTAATGAGCTAAGATACGGATCGATTCTTCCTCGTAAGTCATATCGAATTGGATTTCAATTTCAGATGAAGGAATCACATGTGATGGATCGAATCGGTATCTACGGAGCATTGGCACATGAAATACAATATGTATCTTTTCTAGCTCAGAGGATAATAATAATCTATACACAACTGACCCTACACACTTGATAATCTCATATGGCCCGATGAACCTCGGACTCAACTTGCCTTTACGTCCAAATTGAAGTATTTTCTTCCATGGAGACACTTTGAAAAACACTTTATTACCAATCTCAAATTTAATATCTTTTCATTTCAAATCTGCATAAAATTTTTGACGATTACACGCTGCTTTCAAACAACGGTTTCTCTTTCAATTCGGCTATCATTGAACCATCATCAGACAAGTCTAAATGAGCATTCATAGCACACAATGCAAACAGTGACTTTCGACTCAGTGTATCGGCAACAACATTTGCCTTACCCGGGTGATAATCAATCACAAGCTCGTAGTCTTTCAATATCTCTAACCATCTTCTCTGTCATTGATTCAAATCTTTCTAGGTCATCAAATATTTTAGACTTTTGTGATCCAAAAACACATGACACTTTTCACCGAAAAGGTAGTGATGCCAAATCTTTAATGCGAAGACAATTGCAGCTAACTCAAGATCTTGAGTCGGGTAGTTCTTTTCGTGAGGCTTTAGTGGTCTCGAGGCATAAGATATAATTCTGCCTTCTTGCAGCAAAACACATCCCAGACCATTTAATGAAGTATCACTATAAATCACAAATTCTTTACTCGATTCTAGTTGTATCAAAATTGGAGCTTTAGCCAACAGAGTTTTCAACTGATCAAAGCTTTTCTGACATTTGTCGGACCATTGGAATCTCACATCTTTCTAAAGCAATTTAGTCAACGGAGTAGCTATCATCGAGAATCCTTTAACAAACTGACAATAATAACCAACAAGTCTCAGAAAACTATGAACTTCAGACACATTCTTCAGAGGTTTTGATAAACCATAAAAGTAACATATTTTAACCCCATATTTAGTATGCTTTTAGGATGATTTAGCCCTGATTTATGTAAAAAGGTGCTTTTAATCTTTTCTTTTCATATTTATACTCAGGAAAGAACCCAAGGATGAAAAGAACAAGAAACGGGCTTCAAACGGGCCAATTTGGGCCAAAGAAGAAATCGACACGGCCTGGACTTCAAGCCACACGGCCGTGCCTTCACAATTAACTAAGACACGTCCATGCCATGATTTACATGGCCGTGCCCCAATCGAAAGAATCAAGGCACAACCCAACCATGATTTACACGGGCATGTACCATGGCCGTGCCCCTATTACGGGAGAGAGCAACTTCACTAGGATTTGGATACTTAGAGCCAAAAAACACTTTCCAAAACCTGTTCAAACACCGAATAGGAAGTAGACTTAATTTAGGACACTTAGGGACTAAGTAAAGGATTCTAAAAGCCTATATAAACACCCCAAGTGCATCCTGAGAGGGGGGTTAGCTAGGCCAAGGAGCCGATCCAGAAAGATCACATTTGTGGAAATCATTCGAAGATAGCCAGTTGATCCATCTCAAGAAGCCAAAATTCTACTCAAGACGGTGAATTTCTTCTTCAATTCCTTTAGGGGGTTTTAGGGATTTCTTATGTTTTTTTTATCTTTTCTCTAGAGATGTTTTATTTTAAAGTTATGAACTAAATCCTTAAGATACCTGAAGGGGATGAAACCTAGATGAATTTTGTTATTATTTTCTGAATTATATGATAATACTTAGTTTGTTCTTAATTATGCATGGTTAATATAAATCTGATGTGCTTAGGTGGAGGAGGAATAGACCCTACTTAAGAGTAGACCTAGCATGGTTAAGCAGAGTTGATCGAACTCCTAGAGATAGGGTTACATGATTTTGTCAGATTAGGGTGAAACCTAATATGGGAATCCATTGATCAATTTACTACTATCCTAGGGGGTTATTATAAGCAAATGAGATTCACTAATTAATCTAGGGTTAGACATTATTCATCTCGAGAGAGGGTTTAATATAGGTTAGGGAGTCCTACGGATCAAGCTAAGTAAGAAAATCATATGATTCAGTAAAAAGTAACAAGTGAAGTCTAGGTGGATTCTTCTTGAGGGTATCGCCGTAATCAATTGAGTTTCTTCAAGTTATTTCCCAATTCATTCTTTTTGTCTTTGTGTCTTTCGCTTAGTAGTCGTAAATTAGTTAAAACAACTAATCATCCATATTTTAGGCTAAATAATAATAAGAAAGTGAGTATTAGTACCTTTAGGTTCGATAATCCGGTCTTGCCTAAGCTATACTACTGTCCGATAGGTACACTTGCCTTTAAGTCGTTGTCAAAGTTAGTTTCCAGGTTTGATCATTCTATTTATAAATTTTAAATCTCTGATTTCAGCGATCAAGTTTTTGGCGTCGTTGCTAGGGAACTAAAATATTAAGAAAACTTTATTTTTATTACTTTAGCCTTTATTTTTTATTTATTTTATTTTATTGTTTTTGCTAATTTTTCTTCTTTCTTCTTCCTAGTAGGTACCTCTAGTTTATGACTAGAAGGAACCCGATAGGACTTCTAGTATACTATAGCGAAATTGAAGCTACCGCTTGGAGAAATCGCAGAGAAATTAGGCGATTTCTAAATTACTCAGAAGAAGAGTGAGAAGGCAGATCCAATCCTACTGAAGGGATGGATGAGAATAACCCACCATGAGATGTGGCGGATGCTCCACGCACTATGTATGATTATGCTAAACCCAATTTGACAGGAGTAGAATCTAGTATTGTTAGGCCTACTATAGCTGCTAATAATTTTTAATTAAAGCCTAATACAATATAAATGATTCATGGATAATTCATAGAATAACCCATATTTCATAATTCCTATCGACAATGTCTCATCATAATTCATAGATAATTTATAATGGATAATTCAACTCAAAAAGTCCTAAAAATTCAATCACGATAAGTCATACCTTTGTAGTACGAAAACATAGGTGTCTCCCCTTATCTAAGTAATTACCTTTAATTCAAAACCGACAAGGATTGACATCCTCACTAAAGGTTCACTCAAATCACTCAAAGTGTTTAAGGTTCAAGAATAAGCACTCATAAGTCAAACCTGAAAAGTTAATCCCATAGGCTTGCCTGAAAATCAAATCTCCACAACTGTATATGTGATGATACATAGATCAAAAGGTTTTATCAGGGTTGTAATGGGGGTAAGGTTAAGGGTGTGGATACAGGCTGAATTAGAGGGTTAGAATCGAGATCGAATTAACTGATTACTTAATCTAAAAACAATGAACTAAATATGAATATTTACATCGAATGAAAATTAATAATACCACTATTGATAATTACTCTATAATAAAGAGTATTTTCATCACTTAAAATTTGATAATACTTTAATACGAGCTTTTTCTTCAACAATTGGAATTTAAATGCTCTAAGCTCTTTTATATACTACTAATATTGAATATACTTGGGTTTTTTTAAGAACAAACTAAAATATTACATCATAAATGATAAATGTAACTACTGAACTAATATAATTTGATAACTTAATCAAATCAAACCTCGATTAAAGGATAGTCAAAAGAATGGTGATAACAAATTCAAATGGATTTTGGGTTAATATTAGTGGGTGAGTCAAGAAAAAGGTTGTTAGGATCCAACGGGGTTCACTAGGGGTTAATTTGTGAAGGTAGGCTTTTTATGGTGTAAGTGGGTTAAATCCTAGGTGCCTTTATCATCTCAGTATATCAAATCAAGAGTGTGATCTCGACATGTATAATCAAGGCAAGTTCTAGAATAACAGTTCAAAGTTGACACACTCATAATCAATAAAGTGAGCATGAAAAAGAATATATGCTCTATAAGGCTCAAAATCTCACAAAAATTATGGGCGTTTTTTACATCAATCCTTATAAATTCAAAATTTCAAGGTAATACTCAAATTCAGTTCAACGACCCATCAATTTTTAATTTTTAGAAAGTAGACTTATCATGCTCGATTTTCTAGATTCTTCAAATTTAATCATCAATGCACAATTAACTATGACTTAATCTAAAACATATCAATAAAAATCATAAATCATTAGAAATTTCATCCTAATTAGTAATATGAGAAAATTACTTTCGAATCAAGAATAAATTCAGGATTTTGAGAATAATGAAAAATTAGGCATTAATTTGAGAATAATGCAAAAAGTTAGGCACTTTTATCCCCCCACACTTAAGATGTACATTGCCCTCAATGTACAAAGATAGATAATAACAATTAATATAAGATCAAAAGAGAGGGAGAGAGTGCCACTTCCTGAATTTTGGGTGATTTCTGAGAGGATGGCAGAGAAATATTCTTAAAGGCACAACCTTGGAATGTCTCGACCGCTGGCGGGATAAAAGCTCCATAAAAACCCAAATAAACAAACAAAAAACTATAATGTAATTGGAGGGGCTGGTCTGGTGGGGTGTCTACCGATGATCTTTGTGCTAGATAAAGAAATTGGGTATCCTGCAAAGATATAGCCAAGAAATCTAAAAAAGCATTAATAAAATACTAATATTATAATTAAAGACAAAGGAAATAAAGAGAAGGAGACTAAGAAGAAAGCTGAAATTGAAAGAAAAGAATAATGGACTAAGGAGACCTTATTGTTGGATGGTTCGCGAGGTGGGTGTGACCTCTAAGGCTATGGTACGTGATTCCCAAGCAACCTTTAGAACCTAAAACCAAGAAACTAAATTAAAGTAAACTAAACTAAGCATAAGATTGTTAAAGAGAAGGAAATTGAAGCAAAAGAGAAAAAGAAAATAAAAACTATATGGTCTCAAAGACCCTTGGCTTGTTGTTTGAATGAAGCGGCCGGCATGAACTTATATAGATCGGTCTCCCATAGGGAGATTATGCTTGCCTTCTTTCGCTTCTTCGGCATGGTTTTGGTGTTGCTCAAGAGTCTTGACACTTTTTCTAAAGGAAGAAATTAAATTTTTTGAAGGAAGAAGAGAAAAGATGGAAGAAGGGGAAGGGATGTGGGGCTTAAATAGTATCTCAAATCTAGCACTGTCCCACGCCCGTGTATCTAGGGTGTGTTGCTTTACATGGCTGTATCGAACAGTCATTTTTGGAGGCGTGTTAGAGATTAAACACCATGGTCGATAAGTTAGTATCTTCACAAGGTAGTGTTGCACGACCGTGTTCTAGGTGTGTTGGAGTGCCACGTCCATTTGTCTCTGATTCCATGCCGGTTTCTATAATGGCAATGTTGACCCACGGCCGCCTCGCACGGCCGTGGTGGTATAGGTGAGCATGTGACTTCTGCAGTTGGTTAGGGCAGGATTCGCACGGCCTCTGCTATGTCAGTATGGTGATTTAGAGTACCCACACGGCTACTACCACGGCCATGTGCTAGACCGTGTGGTTTGGGAATCTGCATTTTTTTAATTTATTGAATTCTAAAAGAGAAAATAAAGATAAAAGTAAAACTAAAACTATAAAATAAAAATTATTGTTAGTGCTCGGGTTACCTCCCAAAAAGCGCTCCTTTATAGTCTTAAGCTAGATCTTCTCAAAAAAATTTCAAGGAGGTTTAAAGGTTTGAACATCTTCCCTCATGCTTATAGTTCTATTTTCATGACAAAGTTCAAGTCGAGAAGCGTTTACCTTGGAGGTGTCGAATGTTGAGATGCTTACCTCGACTGTTTCGTGTGGAAAGATATTGTGTACCTTAAGAAGGATTTCTTCCTTTGGTTTTAGGTCTATTGTAATGATGTGTGGATCTGTTTTGTCTAGCAGTACCTGGTCTCCTATTTTGTAGTGGTTTGATGTTTCTACGAGCTCTTCTTGTGGTTCCTCTGGTTTTACTTCGTGCGGTTCTTCTTTGACATGTGTCCTCTGCTCTTCAAACTTGTCAATCCTAAGGTCTTTCCCTTGTAAGATTCTTCTTTATTTTTTTAGGACTTATGAGTCGGCTCAGGGTTGTCTTTATGTGGTGTTTCCTGTGATGAAAGTTGAATAATTTGATTATCTATTGAGGTGACTTTCTTACCTTCATCATCTATTGTTCTGACCGAGTCGAGAGCTTGAAGCTTAATCGATTCATCTCCTACACGAAGTATGAGTTCACTTATGGCAACATCAATTTTAGTTCTAGCTGTTGCTAGGAAAGGTCTTCCTAGAATTAAGGGGATTAAATTATCCTCATCCATGTCTAAGACAACAAAATCTACTGGGAAAACAAATTTATCGATTTTTACAAGCACATATTCAATAATGCCGTAGGAATTCTAACAATTTTATCAGCTAGTTGAATACTCATCCTAGTTTGTTTGGGCTTCCCTAGACCTAGTCATTTAAACAATGCATAAGGCATGACATTTATACTTGCCCCTAGATTAGCTAACGCATTATCAATAGTTAAACTACCAATTAAGCATGGAATAGTAAAACTCCCTGGATCTTTTTGTTTCTGCGGTAGTCCATTCTGTAACATTATCGAGCATGTTGCGTTTAGTTCCACTTGGTGCTCTTCATCTATTTTACGTTTGTTTGTCAACAGTTGTCTTAAAAATTTCCTCGAGTCTGGCATCTGGAAAAGAGCTCCAAGAAGGGGTAAGTTAATATGTAATTTCTTTAAAAGTTTAAGAAACTTACCGAACTGTTCCTATGAATCATCACCTTTTAATGCTTCAGGATAAGGTATGCGAGGTTTGTATTCTTTGATTATTGGTTTTGGCTTTTCGTGTGCTAACTCTATTTTACCTTTTTCTTCCTTGGTTTCTTGTGCTGTGGTAGGCTCGTCTACCTTTGTACTCTCTTGAGCTGTGATGGATTAGATTTGTTCTTTTGGGTTTATTTTTGTGTTGTTTGGTAGACGTCCTTGTTGGCGTTTAGAAATCAGCTTTGTGAGGTATCCCACTGACCTAGTAAGTTCTCCAACTTTATTCTCGATCCCTTTGATTGATTTTTGTTGTTCATCAAGTGCTGCTTCAGTCTTTTGGAACCAAGAATCTATGGTTGCCATGAATTTCGTCAGCATCTCTTCAAGGTTTGATTGCTTCTCTTGTGGATATGGCTGATTTTGATAATTTGGAGGAGGTTGCTACCTTTGATTTCCTTGATTTCCTTTTCCTCCCCACAAAAAATTTGGGTGGTTCCTCTAACCTGCGTTATAAGTGTTACTATAAGGATTATTATTGGATCTGAAATTGTTACCTATATAGTTTGTCTGCTCATGTTCTACTCCTAGTTGGTAGGGTGGGTACTCAGGATTCGCCACATTCCCACTCGCTTCACATTGCATTACCGGGTGTACCTGTAAAGATCATAAATTATCAAGCTTTTTATTCATCATCTCCATTTGTGTTGACAGCATTGTTACCGCGTCTATGTTAAAAACTCTGACTGATTTTGTCGGTTTGGCCCTTGTAATTTGCCATTGATAGGTATTCAACGACATCTCTTCAATAAAGTTATAAGCCAATTCAGGATTTTTGTTATTCAAAGTTCCATCAGCTGATGAGTCAATCATTTTCCTCGTTGAAGAATTCACACCGTTGTAAAAGTATGGACTTAAAGCCACAAAGGTAATTCGTGGTGTGGACATCTTCTTAGGAGATCTTTATATCTTTCCCATGCATCATATAATGTTTCTGCGTCATTCTGCACAAAAGAAGATATGTCATTCCTAAATTTGGCCATTTTGGCTGGTGAAAAGTATTTTAAAAGGAATTTTTCGGTCATTTGATCCCATGTGGTGCACCCCAAACCCGGTCAATACACCACGACCAAATCTGGCATGTCACAGGGAAAACTTTTTGAAGAAAATCGAGTTGATGGTTTAGTTTTAGACAAAATTCTTTAGATGTCTAATGTTTATAGAAATCAGGTGCATGATTAGTTAAAAACCGATAATATACTTTGAAATCCCAAAAATCAATCTTTAAAATTTAGTTGGCGATCCATAGGTAAAAAAAAAAAAATCATCTATATTATTTTAAGAAAACCCAATGATTGCTTTGAAAACCGCTTACATTTGAGTATGGAAACTTAAATTCAAAATTATTTAAGTTGTCGAAAACATTTGAGTTGTCATTTATTATCAAATAATTTATATTACCCGATGGTAAAGTTTTGAAAACCATTGTGTTCATATTATTAAAATTTGTTAAGTAATTTACTTAGCCATGTTTAAAACAAATCCAAAGCATATAAATAGTCCAAAAGCACAAACTTAAAAGTCCTTATTACAAATCCAAATAAATGAAACCGAATTTAAATGAAATAAAATACCCATAGCAAAGTCCATGTAAAATCCGAGTTTATTTATGGAATGGCCACCTCGAGTCCTACCCGGCTCCTCATCCGCGATCTACGAATCACCTGAAAAGATAAGAGAAGGTGAGTCACCAAGACTCAGTGCATAAATCCTTCCCCGGTTAATGCAACATACTTACACAATTCATAACCAAGTAATATAGATAATGCACCCAACCTAGCCATCCATAACTCCTTTTCTACCCCTGTGGTACCAAACCATTGGTGGTGCTAAACCACCGGTGACCCAAAGTCACGATATCCATTAATAATGTGGTGCCAAACCACCGGTGACCCAAAGTCACGAATAATACATCTGTGGGGCCAACCCATATTGTGATACCAAATCATCCGCAACAATCCCGATACATCAAATGTGGGGCCAACCCACTCGTGGTGCTAAGCCACGGACGAGTCGCTATGAGGTGCCAAACCTCCGTGACCCAAAGTCACAAAATAATCTGTGGTACCAAACCACCGGAGGTGCTAAACCTCCGTGTCCCAAAGACACGGATATCAAATCTTCCCCTCCTCTCATATCACCCACATCAATACATCACATGTACAAATCATGCCATCATGCTCAAATATTATGCATATAACAAATATAACACGATCATGATATTAAGCATCAAATAGCAAATCATATCGAAACGGACTTACCCAGATCTTTGCTCATACCCATAAGGTATCATATCGATCTACACGCTTTTGGTTTATCACATATTAGGTTATTAATGTATATTTACTAAGTTATAAAGTGTGTAGTTACACACCTGTTACTATCGCAAGTTTTAAATCCCAAGACCCGATCTCATGACTAGATCTCCTTGCCCTACATTCGCCAACACTTAGATTAATAACATAGACCATTCGCCAATAACCAACTTTAATCTTAATAGCCTTCGCTTTTCCACCACTTAAAGAATGATGAACCAACAAAATCCTTACCACTTGACTTACCAAAATCGATTGTCGAGAATAGAGGCTTAGATCGACTGCTTCCAAAGTCCCAAGAGCCTAAAAGAAATCGATTCCCATAAAAGATTAACAATACTATCAACAAATGTCGGATTAGGCTTTCACCAAAATGTCGACAGAGAAGAAGAAAAAGTAAGAAGGGAGTTTCATCCATGGACACTTACCTCCTTAAAACCGATTGAAGAAACAACCAAAAAGGGATCAAGGCTTGATTGAGATTCAGCCAAAATATCAAAAAGAAAGAAAGAAGATTCGGCTATGGTTGATTAAAAACAACAAATAGAATTCGGCTAGAGTGGAAAAAGAGGAAGAAAAAGAAAGTAAAATGGAAGAGAGGGAATTTAGCAAAGAAAGGTGGAGAGGATTTCGGCACAAGAGTTTGAGAGAAGAAAAGAAAAAAAATGAAAGGGTGGAGATGGGTACTTTCGGCTTTGAGCAAAAAGAAAGAGAGAAAGAGAGAGAGTTGGGAGAGTAAAGTTTCGGTTTCAAAGAAGAAAAAGAGAGAAAGCAAATGGAATTTGGCTCAAAGATTAAGAGAGTAAATCAACAAATACTACTTGGGTTTCGGGTTTGCTTCAACCGAAAGCACTAGGGAGAAATCGGCAATGCTAAGGGAGATTTTGACTTGACGCAAAACAAAGAATAACACCTTCAAAGCTAACCGAAATGTCACCTAGCTACAAAGGAATTTCAGCACTTTTTCCCCTACACAAATCAAAAATTCGGCAACCACACCAAAATTCTTCTTGCCATCAATTCAAACTAATTTTGAATTAAACACACTCCTAAATTTCTCCTTATTTCTTCCTAATCACATCAAAATTAAGCCCACTCCCCCTAGCCCCTTAAACCGTCCAAATACATGGACTTCAATGCCAAACTTTTCCACACAAAAGTTTCCATAGCACACACCTTATATCAAGCCTTGTGTTCCCCCTTCAATTCCTTAATCAAAATGATTCTTTCCCCAAGATCAAGCTTGCCTAAACTATTATTCAACTTGCCCAAAAAAAATTTAAAGTCCAACTTACCAAATACAAGGCTTGGCGACACTTGATGTAAGGATACATAAAATAAAATCTTCAAATTGCACTCCATGCTATTCAACCCTTACCTCAAGCAACTACTCATGCGCCACTTCCACTATGCTACTAGCTCCTCTTGTGCTTAAATTCCCCACAAATTACACTTAACCCCTATCTCCTTCAACTCCTCTAACTAAAGCTTAAAACAAAATTTTTCTACAAACTCGAGCCTACTCATGGCTTATTCCTAAACCCTAGAACATCTCACTTAACAACACGACAATCCGTACTCATGCAATAACAATACAATCACAAATAACCCCTATTTCAGGATATTACAATTCCACCCGCTTAAAATAAATTCGACCTCAAAATTACCTGGTCAAAAGAGTTGAGGGTACTGTTGTCTCATCACATCCTCCGGTTCCCACGTAGCTTCTTCCACTCCATGGTTTTGCCATAATACCTTCACTAATGGAACCGACTTCCTCAGCAACCCTTTCACATCTCGATCTAGAATCAGACCGTTCCTCTTCCATCACAAATCTGACTCACTTCTATTTCCTCCATCGCCACGACATGTGATGGATCGAACGATAGCGTCTAAGCATGGAGACATGGAACACATCGTATCCGACTCAACTCACTGGCAACTCGAGCTGATAGGCTATCGGTCCCACTCGTCTCAACACCTTATACTACCCAATAAACCTTGGACTTAACTTGCCTTTTCTCCCAAATCTTAACACTTTCTTCCATGGCGAGACCTTCAAAAGACTCGTCACCCACAAAGAAACTCTATATCCCTCCGCTTGAGATCGGCATACGACTTCAGTCTGTCCGAAGCTTCCTTCAACCGAGCTTGAATCAACTTCACCTTATCCTCAGTCTCTACAACCAACTCGGTCCTAACATCCGACGCCACCCAACTCGTCCCAAAGATGTAGGTGTACGACACTTCCTACCATACAACGCCTCATATGGTGCCATCTTAATGCTTGCTCGATAACTATTGTTGTATGCGAACTCACTAATGGTAAAACTCTTCCCACCGCCTCTAAAGTCCAAAACACAACCTCTCAAAGATATGATACTAAAATCAGATAACTCTTTTCGATCGCCCATCGACCGTGGATGGAATGTCAGATCAAATCCAATCGCATACCCAAGGCCTGATGTAATGCTCTCCAAAACCTCGACGTAAATCTAGGATCTCTGTCCGAGATGATCGACACTGGCACACCGTGCAACCTCACTATCTCTGCCACATACAACTTAGCTAACTTCTGAAGCGAGTAATCCACTCTTACCGGAATGAAATGAGCTGACTTAGTCAGACGATCCACAATCACCCAAACTGAGTCCTTTTTACTCGGTGTAAGGGGTAATCCACTGACAAAGTCCATAGTGATCCTTTCCCACTTTCATCGTGGAATCTTCACCGTCAAGTAACCTGACGGCAATTGATGTTCACTTTGACTGCCGACACGCCGACATTTACCCACAAACTCGCCATTACCTCCCGCTCACCCCGCCACCAAAATCGCTCTCTTAAATCTCGATACATCTTGCTACCTTCAGGATGCATAGCGTATGGGCTGCTATGTGCGTCCCGAAGAATTCTCTGCCTCAACTCGACATCCTTTGGCATACAAGCTCTCCCTTGAAAACACAATACTCCATCACTGGACAAACTATAACCCTCTAAATTACCATCCTGGACTTGCAACCTCCGAGTATTCAAACCCTCATCCACTAACTGTTTCTCCTTGATCTGTTCTAACCAATTCGGCTTAACTTGCAGTTCTGCCAATAGACTCCCATCGTCATACAAGCTAAGATGGGCAAACATTGCTCTTAAGTCTGATACAACCTTACGGCTCAACGCGTCTGCTACCACGTTAGCCTTGCCCGATGATACTCAATCGAATAAATGAGTCCTTCAACAACTCAATCCATCTACGCCTCCTCAAGTTCAAATCCTTCTAAGTCAAAAGATACTTTAGACTCTTGTGATCCGATAGACTATTGACTTCTCTCCGCATAAATAATGTCTCCATATCTTCAAAGTGAAAACCATCGCAGCTAATTCCAAGTCATGCGTCGGATAGTTAACCTCATGTGGTCTCAACTGTCGAGATGCATAAGCCACTACCTTCCTTCCTCACATCAAGACACATCCCAAGCCAGTATGTGATGCATCACAATAAACCGTGAATTTCTTGCCTGCCTCAGGCTGAATCAAAATCGGAGCTTCAGTCAGAATCTTCTTCAACTTGTTGAAACTTCCTTGCTGCTTCTCAGTCCACACAAATGGAACTCCTTTCCTCAATAACTTGGTCATTGGTGCTGCGATTAAAGAAAATCCCTCTACAAATCTGCGGTAGTACCCTGCCAGACCTAGAAAACTCTAAATTTTGCCACTGACTTTGGCGGCTTCCAATCTAACACTGCCTCAATCTTTCGAGGATCCACTCTAATCCCCTCAGCTGATACTACGTGACCCAAGAAAGTCACCTCCCTAAGCCAAAATTCACACTTACTGAATTTGGCATAAAGTTGCTTTTCCCTCAGAATCTGCAATACTACTCACAAATGCGCATCATGCTCCTCCTCCGTCCTTGAGTACACCAATATGTCGTCTATAAATACTACAACAAATTGGTCTAAGTACTGTTGAAACACCCGATTCATCAAATCCATAAATGCCACCGGTGCATTCGTTAACCCGAACGGCATTACCAAAAACTCGTAATGCCCATACCGAGTATGAAATGCCGTCTTGTGAATATCCGCCTCCTTCACCTTTAGCTGATGATACCCAGACCTTAAATCAATCTTTGAGAAAATTGATGCCCCTTTAAGCTGATCGAACAAGTCATCTATCCTCGATAATGGATACTTGTTCTTGATCGTCAGCTTATTCAACTGGCGGTAGTCTATACACATCCGCATCGTACCATCCTTCTTCTTGACAAAGAGTACCGGTGCTCCCCAAGGTGAAACACTTGGTTGGATAAAACCTCGATCCAACAATTCCTAATTTGAGCCTTCAATTCCACTAACTCCTTCGGCGCCATCCTATACAGAGCGATATACACTGGCGCAGTTCCGGGTAATAGATCTATTCCAAATTCAACTTCACGATCCGGAGGCAGTCCCGAAAGTTCTTCCGAAAATACGCCAAGATATTCCTTTACTGCTCAAACGTTCCCTACAGACTCTCTTAGCCTCCAACGCACACACATGAACCATAAATGCCTCACAGCCCTTCCTGACCAACTTCTCAGCTTTCAACGCAGATACCACATTGGATAGATAATCTCTTCTATTACCTATCATAACCACCTCTTCACCCTCAGTTGTCTTCAAAACCATGCGCTTAGCAGCGCAATCCAAACTTGCCTGGTACTTGACCAACCAGTCCATCCCAAGAATCAGATCGAACTCCCCAAACGGTAGTTCCATCAGATCAGCTACAAACACTACCCCTTGGAGTTCTAGGGGTACATCCCTATACAGCTTATTCACTTCTACAGAGTGACCTAGAGGGCTAAGTACTGTCATCTTCCTAGAAGTAGTCTCAGAGTCTAAGTTCATGGTCTC
Source organism: Gossypium rotundifolium (assembly GCA_025506655.1). Taxonomy (NCBI): domain Eukaryota; kingdom Viridiplantae; phylum Streptophyta; class Magnoliopsida; order Malvales; family Malvaceae; genus Gossypium; species Gossypium rotundifolium. Next base: position 54,816,895 of record CP106728.1, read on the forward strand.
TACTATGTTACTAGCAACATATGAATGCGTCGAACCCACATCTATCAAAGCAGTATATGGTAAACCAAAAATTAAAAATGTACCGGTGATGACGTCCGGTGCGTCGCCCTCCTCTCGACGCCTTGCTGCATATACTAACCCAGGCTGTCTTGCCTCAGTGTTGCCTGTACCTCTGCCCGATGCTCCACGACCCCGACCAGAACCATTACCTCCTCTATCGTTACCACGACCCCTCTGTGGTGGTGGTCCCTCATTTCTGAACTGAGCACGACCACGACCTCGATCGATTCTCGGCTAGCTTACGTGGACAGTCCCTCACACGATGATCCAGCGAGCCACACTCAAAACATCCTTTCCCACCGGTCCAACATTCACCCCAATGAGATTTCCCGCACCGATTACACTGTGCTGGTCCCTGATTAGCAGTAATAGGCCTCCCAGATTGGTTCGGCCCACTCTGCCTAGCCCTTTTCTAAGAATTACCGGCTGACCCAGATGATCCAAAACTTCTCTTATGTCTATTCCTATCATGATTCTGCCTTACAGATTCCTTTATCCCCTCGGCTATCTTAGCCTTTTCTACTAGCACAGCAAACTCTCGCTCCTACTGTGGAGCAATCAGCAATCTCAACTCATCTCTCAGTCCGTCCTCGAACCTGACACATCGCTCGTGTTCCGTAGCCACGATACCTCTAGCATACCGACTCAATCTTAAAAATTCTGCTTCATACTCTGATACGGACTTACTCCCCTGAACAAATCTCAGAAATGCCTTCCGCTGTGTATCAATGTAACTAGACCCAACATATTTCTTCTGATACGTGCTGCCTTAAAATAGTCCCAAGTGAGATCCTCCACGCAAAGACTATCCCAAGACCGTGAGCCACCACCGGTATGACTCATCCCAAGAAGCGACACTATCCCTTTCAACTTTTCCTCAAGATTCGATCCAAGTCATTCATGATTCGCCTCACGCCTCTAGCCAATATTCACCAGACTGGAGCCACACCAAAACACCTCGAAATACCTCACCCATTGGCTTGGAGTCGCTCAGTACAGATTTTCGAGCTCCCGCCTCCACCTACTCCACTACCCTCTCAAGAACTCGCAAGATCGCTCGAGACACTCACCATCCCCTGCTTGCTCTTGAACTCACCACCTACAAATGGTGGTGGTGCATGGTATCTCATTTTTGACCCCGACCGACCTCACCGCCTCGACCACGCCCATCCTACCCGACCACGTCCACGCCAGACACGACCTCGACCTCGAGTGCTCATGTCTAAAGTCTCGACTTATCCGATTTAAAAGTTTTATGCTTTAGTCATTATTCCACTATCTTTAAAGCACAATTTTATGAATAATTCTTATTAAAGAGTTTTGTTTTCATGAGTCCATAGAGTCCTATAAATTTCAGTCTAAGGTAGTCCAATCTCACTAATCATTCAAAGTTTATAACATCCAAAAATCACAACCAAAGGCTAGGGGTACTTACCTGAGCGGATTGGTGCCGAAGACTCGATGCCATGCCTTTCAAATCATATAATTTCAAACAAAACATTTTAAGACCATATTTTAAAACATTTTGGGCCTCGGCCCACAGTTGAGCCTTTGAACTTGGCTCTGATACCAAAATTGTAACACCCCAAACCCGGTCAATACACCACGACCAAATCTGGCATGTCATAGGGAAAACTTTTTGAAGAAAATCGAGTTGACGGTTTAGTTTCAGACAAAATTCTTTAGATGTCTAATGTTTATAGAAATCAGGTGCATGATTAGTTAAAAACCGATAATATACTTTGCCCGGAAATCAATCTTTAAAATTTAGTTGTCGATTCACAGGTAAAAAAATCATTTAGATTATTTTAAGAAAAACCCGAATGATTGCTTTTAAAACCGTTTACATTTGAGTATGGAAACTTGAATTCAAAAATTATTTAAGTTGTCGAAAACATTTGAGTTGTCATTTATTATCAAATAATTTATATTACCCGATGGTAAAGTTTTGAAAACCATTGCGTTCATATTATTAAAATTTGTTAAGTAATTTACTTAGCCATGTTTAAAACAAATCCAAAGCATATAAATAGTCCAAAAGCACAAACTTAAAAGTCCTTATTACAAATCCAAATAAATCCAAATTTAAATGAAATAAAATACCCATAGCAAAGTCCATGTAAAATCCGAGTTTATTTATGGAATGGCCACCTCGAGACCTACCTGGCTCCTCATCCGCGATCTACAAATCACCTGAAAAGATAAGGGAGAAGGTGAGTCACCAAGACTCAGTGCATAAATCCTTCCCCCGGTTAATGCAACATACTTACACAATTCATAACCAAGTAATATAGATAATGCACCCAACCTAGCCATCCATAACTCCTTTTCTACCCCGTGTGGTACCAAACCACCGGTGGTGCTAAACCACCGTGACCCAAAGTCACGATATCCATTAATAATGTGGTGCCAAACCACTAGTGACCCAAAGTCACGAATAATACATCTGTGGGGCCAACCCACGTTGTGATACCAAATCACTGGCGACAATCTCGATACATCAAATGTGGGGCCAACCCACTGTGGTGCTAAGCCACTGGGACGAGTCGCTATGAGGTGCCAAACCTCTGGTGACCCAAAGTCACAAAATAATCTGTGGTACCAAACCACTGGAGGTGCCAAACCTCTGGTGTCCCAAAGACACGGATATCAAATCTTCCCCCTCCTCTCATATCACCCACATCAATACATCACATGTACAAATCATGCCATCATGCTCAAATATTATGCATATAACAAATATAACACAGATCATGATATTAAGCATCAAATAGCAAATCATATCGAAACGGACTTACCCGTATCTTTGCTCATACCCATAAGGTATCATATCAGGATCTACACAGTTTTTGGTTTATCACATATTAGGTTATTAATGTATATTTACTAAGTTATAAAGTGTGTAAGTTACACACCTGTTACTATCGCAAGTTTTAAATCCCGAAGACCCGATCTACTGCACTAGATCTCCTTGCCCTACATTCAGCCAACACTTAGATTAATAACATAGACCATTCGGCCAATAACCAACTTTAATCTTAATAGCCTTCGGCTTTTCCACCACTTAAAGAATGATGAACCAACAAAATCCTTACCACTTGACTTACCAAAATCGATTGTCAGAGAATAGAGGCTTAGATCGACTGCTTCCAAAGTCCCGAAGAGCCTAAAAGAAATCGATTCCCATAAAAGATTAACAATACTATCAACAAATGTCGGATTAGGCTTTCACCAAAATGTCGACAGAGAAGAAGAAAAAGTAAGAAGGGAGTTTCGGCCATGGACACTTACCTCCTTAAAACCGATTGAAGAAACAACCAAAAAGGGATCAAGGCTTGATTGAGATTCGGCCAAAATATCAAAAAGAAAGAAAGAAGATTCGGCTATGGTTGATTAAAACAACAAATAGAATTTGGCTAGAGTGGAAAAGAGGAAGAAAAGAAAGTAAAATGGAAGAGAGGAATTCGGTAAAGAAAGGTGGAGAGGATTTTGGCACAAGAGTTTGAGAGAAGAAAAAAAAAAAAAAATGGGTGGAGATGGGTACTTTCGGCTTTGAGCAAAAAGAAAGAGAGAAAGAGAGAGAGTTGGGAGAGTAAAGTTTTGGTTTCAAAGAAGAAAAAGAGAGAAAGCAAATGGAATTTGGCTCAAAGATTAAGAGAGTAAATCGACAAATACTACTTGGGTTTCGGGTTTGCTTCAACCGAAAGCACTAGGGAGAAATCGGCAATGCTAAGGGAGATTTTGACTTGACGCAAAACAAAGAATAACACCTTCAAAGCTAACCGAAATGTCACCTAGCTACAAAGGAATTTCAGCACTTTTTCCCCCTACACAAATCAAAAATTCGGCAACCACACCAAAATTCTTCTTGCCATCAATTCAAACTAATTTTGAATTAAACACACTCCTAAATTTCTCCTTATTTCTTCCTAATCACATCAAAATTAAGCCCACTCCCCCTAGCCCCTTAAACCGTCCAAATACATGGACTTCAATGCCAAACTTTTCCACACAAAAGTTTCCATAGCACACACCTTATATCAAGCCTTGTGTTCCCCCTTCAATTCCTTAATCAAAATGATTCTTTCCCCAAGATCAAGCTTGCCTAAACTATTATTCAACTTGCCAAAAAAAAATTTAAAGTCCAACTTACCCAATACAAGGCTTGGCCGACACTTGATGTAAGGATACATAAAATAAAATCTTCAAATTGCACTCCATGCTATTCGAACCCTTACCCTCAAGCAACTACTCATGCGCCACTTCCACTATGCTACTAGCTCCTCTTGTGCTTAAATTCCCCCACAAATTACACTTAACCCCTATCTCCTTCAGCTCCCTCTAACTAAAGCTTAAAAATTAAAATTTTTCTACAGCTCGAGCCTAATCATGGCTTATTCCTAAACCCTAGAACATATCACTTAACAACACGACAATCCGCACTCATGCAAAACAATACAATCACAAATAACCCCTATTTCAGGATATTACATTGATCCTCGTGGTAACAAGTTCAACCACTGCTTGACTTTATTCCATAATGAAAAGGGAAATAACCGAAGATGTATGGCATTGTCAGAAGCGCCATTTATTTTGAAGGTATCACAGAACTCTAAGAAATTAGCTATATGAGTATTTGGGTTTTAGTCCTGCAAACCATCAAATTGAACAAACTGTTGAATCATTTGTATTGTATTAGGCTTTAATTCAAAATTGTTAGCAGCTATAACAGGCCTGACAATATTAGATTCTGCTCCTGTCAAATTAGGTTTAGCATAATTATACATAGTACGCAGAGAATTCTGTTCTTGCACATTTAGCGGTGGGTTGTTTTCGTCCATCCCTCCCAGTAAGATTGGATCTGTCTTGTTGTTCTTCTCTTTGGTAGTATAGAGCTCGTTTAGTTTCTCTATGATTTCTGCGAGCGGTAGCTTTAATGTCACTTTCGTACGCTAAAGGTCCTTTCGAGTTCCTTCTAGTCATAAATTAGAGGTACCTAGTGGGAAGAAAGAAAGAAATTTAGTGTAAATAAAATTTAACCTAAACTAAAAATAAAAGTAAATTGCGAAAAAATAAAAATAATGGCTAACGTAATAGAAATAGAGCTTTCTTAATATTTTAGTGTTCCCCGGCAACGGCGCCAAAAACTTGATTGTGTCAAACAGTCGAATTTTAATATTTATAAAGAATGATCGAACCTATAGACTAACTATGACAATGATTGAGGCAAGTGCACCTATCGAACAATAGTATAGTTTAGGCAAGATTATTTTATCGAACCTAAAGGAACCTAAAAGTACTACTACTCACTTTCTTTATATTATTTAGCCTAAAATATAGAGTGATTGGTTTATTAATCTAAAACTAATGAAAAACTAAACTAGATGCAAAGACAAAAGAATGAAACTTTGGGAAATGACTGTGGAAAAACTTAGTTGATTTTAGAAGATACCCTCAGGAAGAATCCACCTATGACTTCTCTTGTTATCTAACTTTTAATTCATATGACTTCTTTACTTAGCTTGATCTATGAGACTCACTAACCTATATTAAACCCTCTCTCGAGGTGAATAACATCTAACCTTAGGTAAATTAGTGGAACTCTCATTCTCTTATAATAACCCCCTAAGGAAGCAGAAAATCGATCAATAGACTCCCCATATTAGGTTTCACCCTAATCCAGCAAAATCTCGTCACCCTATCTCTAGGCGTGCGATCAACTCCGCTTAATTATGCTAGATCTACTCTTAGGTAGGGTCTATTCCTCCTCCACCTAAGCACATCAAATTAAATTAAGAAACATAACTAAGAACAAACTAAGTACTTATCATATAATTTTGAAATCAAATAACAAAATCCATCATAGGTTTCAACCCGTTCAGGTATCTGAAGGGTTTAGTTCATAAGAAAATAAGAAAACATCTCATGAGAAAAGATAAAACAAAACATAAGAAATCCCTAAAACCCCCTGAAGGAATTGAAGAAGAGATCCTCTGTCTTGAGTAGAACTCTGGCTTCTTGAGATTGATCAACTGGCTATCTTCGAGTAATTCCCTGAATAAAAGCTCTGGCAGAAAACTCTGCCTAAAAGTTTCTCAGAACGGCTGCCTTGGGTTGTTTATATAGGCTCCTTAGATGCTTTACTTGGCTCCTAAGTACCTCCTTCAAGTAGAATCACTATTAAGGTGTTTAAGTGGACTTAGGAGTATGTTTCTTTGGCTTCAAGCATCCAAATCCGAGTGAAATTGCTCATTCCCGTGGCAAGGGCACGCCCATGGTACATGCGTGTAAACCATCTTTAGGCCATGTCTCAATTTTTTCAATTAGGGCACGGTCATGTAAATCGTGGCATGGCCGTATGAAGTAATTTGACAAGGCACGGCCGTGTCGATTTCTTTTTTGGCCTAAATTGGCCCATTTTATGCCTGTTTTACGTTCTTTTCATCCTCGGGTGCTTTCCTAAGTATAAACATGAAAAGAAAGGATTAAAAGCACTTTTTTACATAAATCAAGGGCTAAGTCATCCAAAAGCATACTAAATATAGGGTTAAAATATGTTACTTTTACGGTTTATCACCTTCCCTTTATTTCCTTTGTCTTTAATTATAATTTTAGTATATTATTAATGTTTCTTTAGATTTCTTGGCTATATCTTTGCAGGCTACCCAATTTCTTTATCTAGCACAAGATCATCAGTAGACACCCCACCAGGCCCATAGAAAATGCCAACACCACCTCTTCCACCTACTTTCTACCACCAAAGATGCCAACTCCCAGAATCATCCAAAATTCAGGAAGTGTTACTTCTCCCCTTTTCTTTTCATTACATAATTGTTTATCTATCTTTGTACATTGAGGGCAATGTACATCTTAAGTGTGGGGGGGTAAAAGTACCTAACTTTTTCCATTATTCTCAAATCCTGAATTTTAGTCTTGTCCATAAGTAATTTTCTCATATTATTAATTAGGGTGAAAGTTCTAATAATTTATGATTGTTATTGACATGTTTTTGAGTAAGTCATTGATAATTGTGCATTGATGATTTATACATGAAGAATACTAGAGAATCAAGCATGATAAGTCTATTTTTCAAGAATAAAAAAATTTCCTAGATTGTTGAGCTGAATTTGAATATTACCTTGAAGCTTGAAATTTACAGGATTGATGTCAAATACCCATAAATTTTTGTGAGATTTGAGCCTTATAGAGCATATATTCTTTTTCATGCTCACTTTTTTAATTATGAGTGTGTCAACACTGAATTGTTATTCTAGAACTTGCCTTGATTATACATGTCGAGACCACATTAATGATTTCATATACTGAGATGATAAAGGCACCTAGGTTTTAACCCATTCACTCCACTATAAAACTTACCTACATAATTAACCCTTAGTGAACCCCTTTGATCCTAATCCCTTTTAATTGAATTACCCACTTAATATTAACCCAAAACCCTTCGTATTTTTTATCACCATTCCTTCGACTATCCTTCTATCGAGAATTGATTTGATCAGTTGCTAAATTAGTTTATTTCAATTATTAAAGTTCTCTTTATTATGTTTCTAGTTTGTTCTCAAAAAAAAAACACCAAATTATATTCAAGTATTAGTATATATTAAAGGAGCTTATGCATTTAAATTCCAAATATTGAAGAAGAGCTCGTATCAAAAGTATTATCAATAGTAGTATTATTAGTTTCATTTGATGTAATCATTTATTTTCAGGTTCGTTATTATTAGTTAGGTAATTAGTCAAGTCAATCTCGATTCTAAAACCTTCTAATTCAGCCTTTATCTACACCTTTAACCCAAGCCCCGTTACAACCCTATCAAAGGCCTTTTGATTTGTGTATCATTTCATATTACAGGGGTGGAGATTTGATTTTCAGGCAAGCCTATGCGATTAACTTTTCAGGTTCGACTTATGAGTGCTTTTTCTTGAAACTTAAACACTTCGAGTGCTTTGAGTGAACCTTTAGTGAGGATGTCAATCCTTGTCGATTTCAAATTAAAGGTAATCATTTTGATAAGGGGAGACATATATGTTTTCATACTACAAAATTCATGACTTATATTGTTTGAATCTTTAAGACTCTTTGAGTTAAATTATCCATGTATAAATTGTCTGTGAATTGTGATGAAACATTGTTGATAGGAATTGTGAATTACGAAAAGTTCGTTTTAATTGTAAGTTGAGAACTTTGCTTGAGGACAAGCAAAAGCTTAAGTGTGGGGGTATTTGATAAACCATAAAAGTAACATATTTTAACCCCATATTTAGTATGCTTTTAGGATGATTTAGCCCTGATTTATGTAAAAAGATACTTTTAATCCTTTCTTTTCATATTTATACTCAGAAAAGCACCCGAGGACGAAAAGAACAAGAAACGGGCTTAAAAAGAGCCAATTTGGGCCAAAGAAGAAATCGACACGGCCTAGACTTCAAGCCACACGGATGTGCCTTGACAATTAACTAAGACACGGCCATGCCATTATTTACACGGCCATGCCCCAATAGACAGAATCAAGGCATGGCCAAACCACGATTTATACAGGCATGTGCCATGGTCGTTCCCCTGTTATGAGAGAGAGCAACTTCACTTGGATTTGGATACTTAGAGCCAAAGAAACACTTTCCAAAGCCTATTTAAACATCGAGTAGGAAGCATACTTAATTTAGGACACTTAGGGACCAAGTAAAGGATTCTAAAAGCCTATATAAACACCCTAAGTGCATCTTGAGAGGGAGTTAGCTGGCCAAGGAGCTGATCTAGAAAGATCACATTAGTGGGAATCATTCGAAGATAGCCAGTTAATCCATCTCAAGAAGCCGAAATTCTACTCAAGACGGTGGATTTCTCCTTCAATTCCTTTTGGGGGTTTTAGGGATTTCTATTATTTTGTTTTATCTTTTCTCTAGAGATGTTTTATTTTAAAGTTATGAACTAAATCCTTCAGATACCTGAAGGGGATGAAACCTAGATGAATTTTGTTATTATTTTCTAAATTATATGATAATACTTAGTTTGTTCTTAGTTATGCATGCTTAATCTAAATCTGATGTGCTCAGGTGGAGGTGGAATAGACCCTGTTTAAGAGTAGATCTAGCATAGTTAAGCAGAGTTGATCGAACGCCTAGAGATAGGGTTATGAGATTTTACTGGATTAGGGTGAAGCCTAATATGGGAATCCATTGATCGATTTACTGCTATTCTAGGGGGTTATTATAAGCGAACGAGAGTTCCACTAATTAATCTAGGGTTAGACATTATTCACCTCGAGATAGGGTTTAATATAGGTTAGGGAGTCCTACAGATCAAGCTAAGTAAGGAAATCATATGATTCAGTAATAAGTAACAAGTGAAGTCTAGGTGGATTCTTCCTGAGGGTATCGTCGTAATTAATTGAGTTTCGTCAAGTTATTTCCCAATTCGTTCTTTTTATCTTTGTGTCTTTCGCTTAGTAGTCGTAAATTAGTTAAAGCAACCAATCACTCCATATTTTATGCTAAATAATAAAAAGAAAGTGAGTATTGGTACTTTTAGTTCCTTTGGGTTCGATAATCCGATCTTGCCTAAGCTATACTACTATCCGATAGGTACACTTGCCTTTAAGTCATTGTTAGAGTTAGTTTCCAAGTTGATCATTCTATTTATAAATTTTAAAGCTCTAATTTCAGCGATTAGGTTTGCAATCCAGAATAGCAGAAATCTTACTAGGATCAACTCGTATTCTAAAGGCCGATGCAGTATGTTCCATAAAACTAACTTCACGTAATCGAATTCACATTTACTGAATTTCACATACAACTGCTTTTCTCGCAGAGCTTGCAACACAATTCTCTGATGTTCAGCATGTTCAATTTCATCTCGAGAATAAATCAAAATATCGTTAATGAAAACAACAAAAAATTGATCTAGGTAGGGTCTGAAAATTATGTTCATCAAATCCATAAAAATAGCAGGAGCATTGGTTAGTCCGAAAGGCATAACTAAAAACTCATAATGCCCGTACCTCGTTCAGAAAGTAGTTTTCAGAATGTCTGAATCTTTTACCCACAACTGATAGTATCTCGATCTCAGATCTATCTTTGAAAATATTGTGGTTCCTTTCAGCTGGTCAAACAAATCATCAATTCTAGGCAGAGGATACTTGTTCTTTATAGTTACTTTGTTCAACTGACGATAATAAATGCACATTCTCAACGTCCCATCTTTCTTTTTCACAAATAGAATAGGAGCACCGCAAAGTGAGAAACTCGGTCTAGCAAACCCTCTGTCAGTCAATTCTTGAAACTGTGACTTCAATCCTTTCAACTCTGTTGGTGCCATTCTATACGGAGCTATTGAAATAGGAGTCGTACTGGGCAACAAATCAATATCAAATTCAACTTCACGTATCGGAGGTAATCTCGGTGGTTCTTCAGGGGAATACATTAGAGAATTCACAGATAACAGGCACCAATTAAACATTCTTTTTAGATACTTTAGAGTCTCTACATAAAAAAATAAGCTTCATAACCCTTTTTCACATAATTTTGAACTTTCATCACTGATATCACAGGAGGTAACCCATTTAAATCATTAGATTCAATCCGAACTATTTCATCATTCTGACATCTCAAATCAATAGTCTTTCTTTTGAAATTCACAACCACATCATGTAATGTCAACCAGTCCATACCCAAAATTATATCAAACTCACCAAACGGTAATAGCATCAGATCAGCAGGAAAACAGATATCTTGAAACATCAACGGATAGTTCTTGCATACTTTGTCAACTAGAATAATTTTATCTAAGGGGTTCGATACTTTTATAATAAACTCAGTAGACTCTATAGGCAAAGTCTTACTGGTTACTAAGTTCATGCATATATACAAATGAGTAGAACTAGTGTCTATCAATGCAATCACGGAAGTGTCATAAAGAGTAAATGTATCCGTAATAACATTTGGAGATAAAGCTTTCTTACGAGCTCGGATGGCATACGCTCTAGCAGGCGCTCTACCTTTAGATCTCGCAACAGTATCCCTCGTATACCTTTGAATACCACTGATATTTTTTGTATTTCAAAAAGGTCTACCTCTCACTGGGACATTATCGGATCTCGAGTTTTGAACAATCTCTTGTTCAATACTGGGCAATCTCGGATGAAATGATCTAACGATCCACATCTAAACAACCTTGATCATTTAATCTACAATTCCCCGGATGTCTTTTACCACAATGCTTACACTCGGGTCGCTCGGATCTGACATTTCCAACACTCGCTATTGAAGTTCTTGGAGCTTTGGAGCGCAACTATAATCTAGCTCGATCTCTACTCAAATGTCCCACACTAACTCTTGAACGGTTTTGTTCATCTCTGGATTTCTTTGAAGCAGACTGAAATGATTTATTCTGAAATCACATTCACTCATCTCTATCTTCAGACTCATCTTTTCTTTTGTCTTTCCCAAGTGCTTCAGCTTTACACGCTCGGTCAATAAGAACTATGAACTCTTTTATTTCCAGAATCCTGACTAACAAACGGATATCTTCATTAAGGCCGTTTTCAAATTTTTTGCACATTACCGCTTCAGTCGAAACACATTCTTGAGCATATTAGCTTAGTCTCACTGACACTTGTTCATATTTAGTAACAGACATGCGGCCTTGTTTCAAATCTAGGAATTCCTTTTGTCTCTAATCAATGAATCTCTGAATGATGTATTTCTTTTGAAACTCAGACTGAAAGAAATCCCAAGTAACTCATTCCTTCGGAACAACCGAAATCAAGGTCTTCCACCATTAATAAGCTGCATCTCGTAACAAAGATACAACACATTTTATGCATTCTTCAGGACTCAGTGACATCTCACCAAATACTTGAATTGTGTTTTCAAGCCAAAACTCAGCTTTCTCAGCATCGTCATCACTGGTAGCCCTGAACTCTTCAGCCCCATAATTATGTATTTTGTCGATTGGAGGTTTTTTCAACAGATTTAGATTCATAACCGGAGGCATAACTAAAGCCTGAGGGGGATTAGACGGCGGCAGAGTTTGTGAAAAAGTCAGATTATTTCTCACAAACTAAGTGAACCACTTACTCATCATTTGGAAGAAAGCTTGTTTAGCTTCTCCCTCTTGACCGTTCATAGTCGGTCTCAAATTTGATGGAGCTGTCCCTTGAGCGGGAGCAAGTAAATTGCTTCCTACATCATCAGCTACGACTTTTTTGAGATCCATTACTATACGAAAATCACATTTTTACACATCAGGATTCATCACATTATCATAATTTAGATATATGGCATGTATAGCTAGAATCTTACACGCTACGTTAGTCCAAGAAACGACTAAATCGTAGCTCTGATACCAACCAAATGTAACACCTCTAACCCATAACCATCGCTAATTTAGGGTTAAGAGGCATTACCGACAATCAAAAACTTTTACGGACATTTCATATTACAGTTCACCAATACAATCAAAGCACATACTTTAGAATAGGGCCGGGACTAAACCAAACACATATAGAAATTCTTGAAAATTTAAGAATTTTTCTAAGTTACAGAGGTCACACGCCCGTGTGGGCAGGCCGTGTGCCTTCCACAGCCTCAGACACGCCCGTAGGTCTATGCTATGTCAAAAAAGGGCATACATACTGACTTGTCCATATGACCGTGGACATGCCCATGTGCCTCACCTGTGGTCGATCCTGACTTGCACTACACAACCAGTCACACGCCCGTGTGTCTTGCTCGTGGTCGATCCTAACTTGTTTTAAATTTCAACCACGAGGGACACGGTTGAGTCACATGCCCGTGTGCTCAATCGTGTGGGAAATTATACGCCATTTTCAAGGCCAAATTGCCACCCACACAAGGGTCATTCCTACAAGCTCAAATAAGCAACATGTTATACATAATTGGTAACCAAAATCATGTCAAATGAACAATATATCATCTCATTCAATCTCATTTCTTTTCATGCCAACTTGTATACCAATTTGCATAACCAATTCACATGTATAACCATGCATGGTACATTAACATTTTACCAAACATATAATCATTTCATTGATCACACATATGTGCTCACATAGCATCAATTTACTAACCACAATTTTTACCATATCATAGACATATAATCATACCAAAACCAACATCATATACCATATCACTCATGCATATTATCAACATTTATCTACCCACATCACATGGCTATTAACAACCCAAACATATTCCAAAATGACTAGCTTATACATTCCATATTTAGCTATATACATTCCCAAATGGTACCAAAATGAGTTTAGGTAGTGTGATGATTATCCTTGACGGTCCTCGAGCCTCTTGTAGCTTTAACGATCTATAAAACAGAACAAACACACACAAAGTAAGCTTTCCAAAAGCTTAGTAAGTCATATACAAATAAACTTAACATATAAGCATTCAAAACATATAATCAATATGAATTTACTAATAGCTCAATTGCATAGCCATAGTTCATCTTGGCACTTTCACTTAGCCATTCATCATCAATCTTTCATATCACCATATACTTTATTGAATCATAGCTTGTTCATTCATGTAACACATTTTACTTTCTCAAATCCAAATACATAACTCAACTAGGTAAGTTCATGAATATACTTACCCTCTTATACACACAATGTGTACATATCAAACGTACCTGAAATGGATATACAAATCACATAGCCATTCATTCCTCAGACTTGCCCGCTGAACTGCATTTGGAACTAAATAGGATACTTAGAGTGCTCGAAATATTCATATAATGCCAACGTCCCAGACGTGGTCTTACATGTAACCAAATATCGATGCCACTGTCCCAGACAGGGTCTTACACGAATCATTACTATGCCAATTTCCCAACATGGTCTTACACGTAAATCTCATATCGATGCCAACATCCTAGACGTGGTCTTACACATAAATCTCATATCGGTGCCAACGTCCCAGACGTGGTCTTACACGTAAATCTCATATCGGTGCCAACATCCCAGACGTAGTCTTACACGAAATCTCGAATCAATGCCATCGTTCCAAAAGTGGTCTTACATAATATCGAATATCAGACACCTATGTCATGACATATGCAATCTTATTTATTCCTAGGTTCAAACGGGACTTCTCGGACACTGATAACTTGTTGATATATGCATAAACTCGGATTTCATATACATTCCATCTCAATGGATATTCATAGCCATTTATATTTCATATATGTATAAATAATTCAATTCAAATACATTTACTTGTATATCGACTTACCTCGGATTCAGATATTCGATAGGATTCGGTTATTTGACTACTTTTGATTTCCCGCGATCTAAGACCGTTTTCTTTAATTCTTGATCTTAATTAAACTAGGTGTTGGCTGAATATGAAAGAGCTTCAAACCTTGTTTTTCTTTCTTATTTTCGGTCAAGAAGATGAACACTTCCACTATCAAATTTTCTTTTGTTTAATTACAAGCTTTAATAAACTTATTAATCAATTTACAAATTTAACCTTTATTATAACAAATAAAACTTATCCATTTAATGGCAAAACCATCCATTAGCCATCCACTATATTTTAAATGGCTAAATTGCCTCATAAGGCCCTCACATTATAAATACATCAACAATTTGATACTTTCACATTTAACCATCAAACTTTAATTTTATGCGATTAAGCCCTTTTCTCAAATTAAGCATACAAACGAGCAAATTAACTCACGAAACTTTAACACATGCTTAATCACACACAGTAAACACAAAAAATAATATTAAAATATTTTCTAACTCATATTTTTGGTTCCGAAACCCCTGTTCTGACTAAGGTCTAAACTGGACTGTTACAGTTATGTTCTTTCAATAGATCAGAATTAAGGAATCATTCAACTTTGTAGATTTACGCTTAATATCAATACATTCAGGCTATTTCATTTACTCTATCTTCTTGATTAACTAGCATGCTTTCTTTTTACATCAATTATATGCTGTGTAAGAACGCCATGAGGAGCTAATCCTTCTATGGGGGATTAGTGAGTGGAGGTATGATCTGTTGACTGTTTTGTAGCGTTACTCAACGGATTAGCTATTTTAGGAAAAACGTGAAATAAACCATAGGCATGACAACCTCAAAAAGTCATCAAGGTGGGAGTTAACCATCCATGAACACCTTAACGCCAAACCAGTCTGGACTGTGAGGTCAAAAGATAAATAGTTCTTGCTGACTCGTTCTGCTAGTGGAAGATCGAAAGGTCCTGCTAGGGTAGCGACTAGTTGATTGGCGAGGAACTTAAAGTGACTGTTGGTGGAGATTATCGAAGCGAGCTAATCACCCATAATCATATATGATTTATTCTTCCTTTTTAATCTCTTGAATTTTATCTTTTTATATTATTTTATTTTTATCATTATAAAACCCCAAAAATCCTTAATTTTATATTCTTTGTACTATAACTAAATCCAAGGTACTAATTAGATCATATAGTGCTTAGGTTAAAATTAATCTAGCACTTGCTTCCCTTAGGTATGATCCTCAGAGTACTCACCTACTCCTTTGTAAAACTATATTACAACTAGACCCATATACTTGTAGATATCACCTTGTAATTCTATATTTTATTGCAATATTCATATTTGGGATGTTAGTATGTCCGGAGGTAGTCAAGTTGTTGGCGCCGTTGCCGGGGAGGCAAAATCACTAATTTAATTGTATTTTTCACACTTCATTAAAATAATTAGAAAATTTTGAAGTTATAGATACAATTTTACTTTATTTCATTTATTGTTACTAATCTTTTATGTTTGACTTAGTGTATGACTCATAGTGGGGGCACATCTATTGTAGCAGCCACAGATCCAAAGAAAATAATTTGAAGAAATCATTGAAAAAAAAAATAGAAATAGTAGCAGATTCAAGATCCACCACCACCAGGTGCGAGTAATGTACCACGTCTTTGGTTTTTCCTCTTCTCCTTGATTGATAATGCTTTTTCTTGGTTAGACTCGTAGGCACCAGGGTCTATCACGACATAGGATGAACTCGCTGGAAAGTTCTTACAAAAGTTTTTCCCAATTAGCAAAGCAGAATAACTAAGAAAAGAGTTTACTATTTTTAGATAGATTAAGGGAGAAAGCTTTTGTAAGGCATGAAAATGGTTCAAAATGTTGATTCAAAAATGATCGCACCACGGGTTTCCTCAGTGGATGCGATTGCAAGTGTTTTATAATGGGTTGGATACAAATGCAATATCTGGATTAGATAGAGCAGCAAGAGGAGCCCTTATTAATAGAACGTATAAGGATGCATACGAGATAATCTAGAATATGATGCTAAACTCATGTTAATGCCCAATTGGACGATTCACATATGGTTAGAAACCCACTACGATAAAAGTTATACAAGAGGATGATAAGTATCAACAATTAATTGATAGACTCAACCGTATTGAATTGACTTCTATACTGTCTACCGCTTTTCCACTATATTAACAACCCGACTGAGAATGTAAATTATGTTGGGAATAGGGGTGGAAACCCTTATTAGAATATATATAATCCCGACTAGAGAGATCACTCGAATCTAATATGCAGAGGAAATCAAGGAACATGTAATAATTTAAATAAAGTTAAAAGTAATAATCACTAACCTCCTTATTTGTATAAATCTAAGAACAAGGTCAACCTAAATGACCATGCTGCATGTGGTCTACGACTGGACAGAATTGAGAGAGAAATGTAGTTAATGAGAACTAATGTCAAACTATTGTAGTCTGAGTGCACCAATTCAACAAGAACATTAACTAAACTCGAGGATGAAATGATCCAATTGATGAGCATAATGAGTGACATCAAGAGACAAATTGGCATAGGTATTCCCAGCAACACGGAAGATAATCCACGAGAGAAGGTAAAGAGCATATAAAAACAATCGCACTCCGATCGAGCAAAGTACTGAGTAACCCAAAAACCACTATTTTGGAAATAATAGTGGAGAATAATGACGATCCTCAAGAGGTATCCCTAAAAGTAGAAAATGAGCCAGAGTCAGAAGAGGTAATCACACCGACAATAGAGACAGAGAATAAAATAACCAAAGATTTTGTCAGAACAAAAATCCCATTCCCTTCGAGACTAGAAGAAAAGCAAAGGCGGAATGAGGATGAATTTATAAGTTTCCTAAACTTGTTTAAAACATTGAATGTTAACCTACCTTTAATTGAGTTAATTGAAAAAGTTCCAAAGTTCGCCAAATTTTTAAAAGAGATGATGGCCAGGCTTAAGAAAATTAAGGTAGGAGAACAATTTACTCTAAATACCTCTTGTAGCGTGATTATTTCAAGACAGGTACCTTAAAAATTGAAAGATTCAGGGAGTTTTACTATTCCAAAAGAGATAAGAAGCACTCACTTTAATAGAGCTCTATGCGATCTAGAAGCTAGTATTATTTTAATGCCTCTGTTGATTTTTTAAAAAATCAGGTTAGGGGATATAAGAACTACTTAAATAACATTACAGTTGGCTCATAGGTCTTGATACATCCAAAAGGAGTATTGGAAGATGTGTTAGTCAAAGTATGAAGCTTTATTATCCCCGTAGATTTTGTGGTACTTGATTTTAAAAGATCGTGAGATACCGGTCTTATTAGAAAGACCCTTTTTAGCACTTCGAGATCCACCATTGATTTAGAAAAGAATGATTTAACTATGAAAATTAATGGTGAGACTAAAACTTTTAGATAAGAGGAAGTTAGGGGAACAATGTAAAAAGTTAATTATTTCTAATGTCCCCGAGTTAAGGGACACGCTTCCTTTTATGCATGTAGAAAGAATAAACAAGTTTTAGGAAAGAGACAAATGGGCACAATTGGAACAATGAGATTGAAGATTGACCAGTATCGATAGAATAAGAAAATCCTCCATCGATGAATTAGTGACACTGTCGGATGAATCCGGCAGTAAAACATAAAAATCATTTGAATTGCTGTTTAACTTCTGTAAATTATTGTATATGAAACTAATCACCTAGTTTAGATTTTGACTTTTATTTGGTGTAGGTCATCTCTAAATCGGACCATCCTTAAATCTAGAAGTTTTTAGTCGAAACAGAGTCAGTGTTGCAAATTCGCACAGGGAGTCGCGACAGAGAAGACAGTTTCCTTTAAACCTCTAACTGTAGGGTGTGTCGTGACACCAAACCTCGGTGTTGGCACATAGGTAACCTGCCAGGGATGTCGTGACACTGAACCTCTATGTTGCAACATCGCTGTAAGTTTTTGCAGGGTTGACTTAAACCAATTGCACAACCCAATAGAATAATCTCCATTTAAACTGATTTTTAATCCTTTTAAAACCCTATTTTCTAACCTAAAACCATACTTCTAATTAAAACACCTCTTAACCCTTAATTCCCCAAAATTTCTCAAATCCTTGAACCTTTTAAACCCCAAACCCCTAATTCTTACACATTTTATCTACTATTCTCAAACTTTTCAATGATATTCGAAACAACAAGGTCGACAAAGTAAAGAATTCAAATGAATTTCCATATCATATTAAAGGTTAAGGGTTCCTAAATTCAACTTTCTACTGTTCCACTGAATTGTTTGCTTAGTATTATATTAGAATATCATGCCACCTAGAAAAGTTAAAAGAACCAATGAATCTAAACCATCGACATATCCAACCCTCCAAAATTTTTCAAACTAAGATATTGGGAAATTCTTTACGAAACTTCAAGGAAAAACCTTTATCCAATAGAGGGGATTTGATCCATTAATGGTTATGTGTAAGGATATATGGCCTTTAATTAGATATCATAGGTGGGAACGTTTTTGGATGATCCCGAAAGAGAATGTCGTGGTTCCCATTGTTTAAGAGTTTTATGCATCTTTACGGGACCATGAGTCTAGAAATACTGAATGTCGTATGTGGGATATTGTAACACCCCAAACCCGGTCAACACACTACGACCGAATCCGGTATGTCACAGAGAAAGCCTATTTTTGATAAAACCAGTTGTCGACTTAAGTTGAAAAAAAACGTTTTGTTTTATTGAAAACCGAAGTTGGTTTGAATCAAAAGCTTAAATCGTTTCAAATTTTCTTTTAAAAGAGAATCGAGTTACCTTGTTGATATTACAAGTTCGTCTTTTACCCGATGGTAAAGTTTTAGAAAATCCCGAGAACCCATTAAGGTTTGTGAAAATATTCATTTTATTGACTCTTTTCCATTTTAGACGTGCCTTAATGTTTAACGCGAATTCAAGGGTTGTCAACAAAATAAATAATCCCGAAATAAAAATTTAGATGGCCTTATTACAACCAAAACCAAATTAAATGAAAATCTAAACCCAAAATAATAACTTAAAACAAAACCCGAAATATCGTGCATGGCCACCTTGAGTCTGTCCCGGCTCCACATCCGCGATCTAAGAATCATCTGCCAAATGCAAAAGGGAGAGGTGAGTCACCGAGACTCAGTGTATAAATCCCCATCCCACAGATATAAGCCCGTACACAGTTTCATAAGTAATCAAATATGCCATGCAACCCAACCCTAACCATCCAAACTCCTGTGTCTACCCCGTGTGGTCAAAACCACTGGTGATCAAGGTCACAAATAATATATGTGTGGTCAAAACCACTAGTGACAATCTTGTATCAATATGTGGGGCCAACCCACTGTGGTACCAAACCACTGGGATGAGTCACAAAGATAGATATATGTGGTACCAAACCACACATGGTCAAAACCACTGGGACTTAGTCACACTAAAAATAAGCGGGGCCAACCCACTGTGTGGTCAAAACCACTGGTGGCAGTCTGTAATCATACTTTTCCCCTCCTTTCATCACCCATTTTTATGAACATGCTTTTCATGGCAAAATAATCATGCTTAATATTCAGAAATAACATAACCTGGCATATGCAACCTTAACCGAGGTATTTAACGTTAGCCAAATCAGAATGGACTTACTCGGAGTCCTCACTTATACCCACAAGGGTAACACATCAATTTCCACAGTTATTCCGGCTTTTGTTAAATCATAAAATAATATCAAATTAACTTACGAAGTGTGTAGGAGTTACACATCTAATTACTCGCAAGACTACGCTTTCTACGTCGATACTATCGTTAACCGACACTACCGCTACTTGCCTACTACTTTGCTCAGATGTTGGCCCACACCCAGGTGGCCAATCACGAACAGTCGACATAGCCCTTTTCTTGAACTTAGGGGCTGGGGTCTCAGATCTAACCCCTCCTAACGCTTGGTTATCCTTTGAATCCATGAATACCTTAATCACTAACCGAATCAAAGCAACGAAATCCAAACTAAAAGATTAACCCAACACTTAAAGCGAACACCCTTACCTAGATCGATAATCCCCAAACGTTAGATTGATCCACAAGTCAAGTGAATCCCGAGTATCTCCACTGAAAAGTGACACCCTACTTGACCACCTACATTCGGCCAAGCCCTTACATTAGGCCAAATAGCCATTCGGCTTTAGCATGAAAACCCGAAGAGATAACACGAAATAGAAATAATCGCTACTAACCTTACATCCAAGAGAATTCGACACTAGAATAGAGGAAGAGGAAATTCGGCAAAGCAGCCACCACCAAGAATATTCGGCTCCTAAGATTAAAGAGTGAAAAGAAAGAATCAACCATCCAAATAATAAGAAAGTGATAAGATGAGAAAGAAAGAGATATTGCAAAGAAGAAACGGCAGAGATCTTACCAATCATACAATGATTCAGCCACAATATTGAAGGAGAAGAGAAAAGAGTAACAAAAGTTTTGACAAAACAAGAATGAAAACAAGATGGAGAGGAGAATGAAAGATAGAGTTTTAGCTCTCAAAGAAATGGCAAGAAAATGAGTTGCAAATGATGGGTAGGAAGCAAAGTAGATTTGGCTAAACACAAAAGAAGCCTAAAGAAGAAAAGAAAATAATGAGAAGAGATGTAGGAGGGATTTCAGTTTTAGTACAAAATAAAGAAAAGAAAGTAGGAGAGATTCGGCTTTGGCTTTTTGAGAGGAGAAGAAAAGAAATAGCAATTGTAAAATGCACTAGGGAAGTAGCTCAATTCGGCACCAAAGAAAATAAAAGAAAAGGATTTCTAAGTGTTCCCCCACTAGCCGTAATGTCACTTGAGAACCAACACCCCAAGTTTAAATGTGCAAATTCGGCACCCCCCTAAGCTACCCAAACCGATTCTCCTTTCTCCCATAGAGTTTGACATACGGCCAACTCTATGCTCAAGTGTCCATCCCCCTTTTTCCTCCACGAAATTCTCCTAGCCACACATTCAAACTTGTTTGAATGTTTCAAACTCCTCAGAATTATCTCTTCCACTAACTTGAATTTTTTGACTCCTTCAACACCTATCCATCATAGCCCTTCCTGAGCACATCTCCTCCCTTGTCTAGGCGTCAAAAAGAATAAGCAGAAAAGGGGATCTTTACAGCTTGAACCAAGGTCTCCCACTCTCCTGAGGCGTCACTTCCTTGAGCACTAAATGGCGCCTCCTTGCCACTTTACCAAGGTTTCTCTTGCGACACAACCTACCACAATTACCCTTAACACCTAGCTCAAACAGCTCCCCTCTTCTAGAAGGCCAAAACACAACCTTCAAGGAAACTCAGACCTATCCCTGGCTCATGCCTAGACCCTAAAATAGCCCAAACTAACATGACAACTAAACTAACTACATGCAATAGATAAAATGCAGAGACCTTGATTTAAGGATGTTACAGTTCTACCCCCCTAAAAAATAATTTTGGCCCCAAAATTACCTGGTCGAAAGAGTTGAGGGTATTGCTACCGCATCACATCCTCTGGCTCCCACTTGGCCTCTTCAGTCTCATGGTTCTGCCATAACACCTTCACTAAAGGAACTGACATCCTACGCAAAACTTTGACATCTCGATCCAGAATCTACACTGTTCTTCCTCAAAAGACAAATTCGGGCTCACTTCAATCTCCTTCATTGGCACAACATGAGATGGATCTGATCGATAGCATCTAAGCATTGAAACATGAAACACGTCATGGATTTGACTCAATTCTGCTGGCAACTCGAGCTGATAAGCTACTGGTCCCACACGCTTCAACACCTTATACGGCCCAATGAACCTAGGGCTCAGCTTGCCCTTCCGACCAAATCTCAACACTTTCTTCCATGGGGACACCTTCAGAAAAACTTTGTCACCCACTGCAAACTCTATATCCCTCCGCTTGAGATCGGCATAAGATTTACATCTCATCCAAGCTTCCTCGATTTAGCTCAAATCACACAACCTTATCCTCCGTTTTAGTAACCAATTCTGGACAGAACAGTTGAAGCTCACCCAACTCCGTCCAACACGTAAGAATGCGACACCTCTACCCATACAGTGCTTCATACGGTGCCATCTTAATACTTGTCTGGTAACTGTTGTTGTACGCGAACTCTGCCAATGGTAGAAATTCTTCCCAACTACCGCTAAAATCCAAAACACAACCCCTCAGCATGTCCTCTAAAATTTGGATTACCCTCTCTGACTGCCCATCTGACTGCGGATAAAATGCCGTGCTAAAATCCAACCTTGTACCCAATGCCTGATGCAACGCTTTCCAAACCCTTGATGTGAAACGAGGATCCCTATCTGAGATAATCGACAATGGCACTCCATTAAGTCTCATGATTTTCGCTACATACAACTTAGCCAACATTTGAAGTGAGTAATCAACCCGAACTGGTAAGAAATGAGCTGACTTTGTCAAACAATCAACAATCACCCAGACCGAATCCTTCTTGCTAGGCGTGAGGGGTAGCCCAATGACGAAATCCATCGTAATCCTTTCCCACTTCCATTGCGGAATCCTTACCGGCTGCAATAGACCCGAAGGTAACTGATGTTTAGCTTTGACTCGCTGACACGTCAGACACTACTTACAAATTCCGTTACTTCTCGCTGCGCACCCGGCCACCAAAACTGCTCCCGCAGATCTCGGTACATTTTACTACCTCCAGGATGCATAGCGTATGGGCTGCTATGAGCTTCCTGAAGAATGCTCTGCCTTAATTCAACATCTCTCGGCATACAAACTTTCCATTGGAAACACAAAGACACCTCACCGCTCAAGGTATAACCTTCAATCCACCATTCTCAGACTTGCAAATATTGAGTACTTAAGTCTTCGTCCACTAGCTGTTTTTCCTTAACCTGGTTTACCACGTCAACATCACTTGCAATTTCGCTAACAGACTTCCATCATCATACAGACTAAGATGGGCAAACATCGCTCTTAAGTCTAGCACCACCTTACAATTCAACGTGTCTGCCACCACGTTGGCCTTCCCTGGATGATACTCAATCGAGCAGTCGTAATCCTTCAACAACTCGATCCACCTTCGCTGCCTCAAATCAATCTTAGAGAAAATCGACGCCCCCCTTCAGCTGATCGAATAGATCATCTATCCTCGGCAATGGATACTTATTCTTAATTATCAACTTATTCAGCTGACGGTAATTTATACACATCCGCATTGTTCCATCTTTCTTCTTAACAAAAAGTACAGGCGCTCCCCAAGGTGATACACTCGGCCAGATAAAACCTCAATCTAACAACTCGTAAATCTACGCCTTCAGCTCTACTAACTCCTTCGGTGCAATCCTATACGGGGCAATAGACACTGGTGCTGTTCCTGGTAACAGGTCTATACCAAACTCAACTTCGCGATCTGGAGGCAAACTCAGGAGCTCATCTGGAAACACATCAGTGAAAGCCTTTACTGTTCGAACACTCCCCACTGTTGACTCTTTGGCCTCCAATGCACAAACATGAACTATGAGTGCCTCATATCCTTTTCTCACCATTTTCCCGGCCTTCAGAGCAGATACCACATTGAATAGGTAATTTCTTCTATCAACTATCATCACCACCTCTTCACCCTCAATAGACTTCAACACCATACGCTTAGCCGCACAGTCCAAACTTGCCTGATACTTCACTAGCCAGTCCATCCCTAGGATCAAATCGAACTCCCCGAATGAAAGTTCCATCAAATCAGCCAGAAACACTACCCCTTGGAGTTCTAGGGGTACATCCCTATACAATTTCTTTACTTCTACAGAGTGACATAGAGGACTAATTACAGTCATCTCCCTAGAAGAAATCTCATGGACTAAGTTCAGAGTGCCCACTATACTACTAGCAACATACGAGTGAGTCAATCTAACATCTATCAAAACAGTATAAGGCAATCCAAAAATTAAGAACGTACCGGTTATGACATCCGGTGCGTCGCCCTCCTCTCGACGCCTCGTAACATAGACCAACCCAGGCTGTCTTGCATCAGCGGTGCTCCACGACCTCGACCAGAACCATTACCTCTCCTGGCCGGACCGTGACCCCTCTGTGGTTGCTGGTCATCCCTCCTGAATTGTGTACGTCCCAGACCCTCAGACTGGATCCTAGCTAACCTCTGCAAATAATCCCTTACCCGGTGCCCCATTTACCCACACTCGAAGCACCCTCTGTTTCTTGTCCAACACTCTCCCGAATGAGACTTCCCATACCGAGCACACAGTGGTGGCCACTGGGTAGTAGCAATGAGCTTCTGACTTGACTCGCCCACTATATTAGCCCTTTTCTGAATTCTGGCGGACCACGATGACCCGAACTCCTCTTAATCCAACTCGATCCCGATTCCGCCTCACCGGTTTCACCACTTCAAATTGTATCTTGGCCTTCTCCACTAAGACAACAAATTCTCTTTCCCTCTGTGGGGCAATCAACATCTGCAGCTCATCTCTCAGCCCATCCTCAAATCTGACACAGCGCTCGTGTTCCATAGCCACGATACTCCTAGCATAATGACTCAGCCGAAGAACTCTGCCTTATATTTTGATACTGACTTATTCCCTTAAACTAGATTCAAGAACGGCTTCCATTGCGCATCTATAGAATCGGACCCAACATACTTCCTCTAATAAGCTACCTAAAGAAATCCCAAGTGATGTCATCAGCTGTCGCACCACCCCGGACCGTAGCCACCACTGATAAGATTCATCCCGGAGAAGAGACACTATCCCTTTCAACTTTTCCTCCGCCATAAAATCCAAATTGTCCATTATACGTTCAGTTGCCTCAAGCCAGTACTCAGTTGTATTGGGAGCCACACTAGAAACACCCCGGAACACCTCTGTTGCTTTGGCTAAGAGTCATTCAGACACAGATTTTCAAGCCCCCGTACCTCCACCAGCTCCAGCTGCTCTCTCTAAAACCTGCAGCATCGCCTGCGACACCGCATCATCACCACCCGTCTGATCTTGGAACTCAGCGCCTACAGCTGGAGGCGATGGTACCTCATTCTCTGACCCATGACTAGACCCTGCCGGCTCTAATATAGTCATCCTACCCCTACCATGTCCACGCGTGTTACGACCTTATCCTTGAGTGCTCATGTCTACCGTTCCTGAATTAATCTGATTTAAGAATTTTATGTATTAGCTTTCTTCCACTATTATTATAGCACAATTTTATGAATAACTTAGAGTTGTTCTCGTAAGTTCATACAATCCTATGGGCTTCAGTCTCTAAAGTGGATTCCTATTATTAGCATCCATAACACAACTTTTTAAACCATGCAATCAATAGCTGAGGACTTCTATTGCATTTTCCTTCAGTTATAGGTGCCGAGACTCAAAATGCCATGCTTCCCAAAACATGCATTTTCCTTCAAGGTTATTTCGCAAACCCTTTATTGAAAATGTTTTGGGCCTAAGGCCCACATCAAGTGAAAACAAGAACCAGCTTTGATACCAAAATTGTAACACCCTAAACTCGGTCAACACACTACGACTGAATCCGACATGTCATAGAGAAAGCCTATTTTTGATAAAACCAGTTGTCACGATCGAATCCGACATGTCATAGAGAAAGCCTATTTTGATAAAACCATTGTCAACTTCATATATTCACATGTTGAAAAAATGTTTTGTTTTATTGAAACCAAGTTGGTTTGAATCAAAAGCTTAAACCATTTCAAATTTTCTTTTAAAGAGAATCGAGTTACCTTGTTGATATTACAAGTTCGCTTTTACCCGATGGTAAAGTTTTAGAAAATCTGAGAACCCATTAAAGTTTGTGAAAACATTCATTTTATTGACTCTTTTCCATTTTAGACGTGCCTTAATGTTTAATGCAAATTCAAGAGTTGTCAACGAAATAAATATATCTTTTAATTATCACCTTAATTAAAATTAAAAGAAATAAAAATTTAGATGGCCTTATTACAACCAAAACCAAATTAAATGAAAATCTAAACTCGAAATAATAACTTAAAACAAAACCCGAAATATCGTTCAAGTTTCATGGCCACCTTGAGTCCGAGTTGTCTCCACATCCGTGATCTAAGAATCATCTACAAAATGCAAAAGGGAGAGGTGAGTCACCAAGACTCAGTGTATAAATCTCCATCCCATAGATATAAGCCCTTACACAGTTTCATAAGTAATCAAATATGCCATGCAACCCAACCCTAACCATCCAAACTTCGTGTCACCCCTGTGGTCAAAACCACCGTGGTCAAAACCACTAGTGACCGAGGTCACAATAATATATGTGTGGTCAAAACCACCGTGACAATCCCAGACGATATGTGGGGCCAACCCATCGTGGTACCAAACCACCGGGACGAGTCACAAAGATAGATATATGTGGTACCAAACCACTGGTGGTCAAAACCACTGAGACTTAGTCACAATAAAAATAAGCGGGGCCAACCCACTGTGTGGTCAAAACCACTGGTGACAGTTTGTAATCATACTTTTCCCTCCTTTCATCACCCATTTTTATGAACATGCTTTTCATGGCAAAATAATCATGCTTAATATTTAGAAATAACATAATTTGGCATATGCAACCTTAACCGAGGTATTTAACATTAGCCAAATCAGAATGGACTTACCCAGAGTCCTCACTTATACCCATAAGGGTAACACATCGATTTTCACAATTATTTTGACTTTTGTTAAATCATAAAATAATATCAAATTAACTTACAAAGTGTGTAGGAGTTACACACTTGATTACTCGCAAGACTATGCTTTCTACGTCGACACTGTCGTTGACTGACACTACCGCTACCTGCCTACCACTTTGCTCAGATGCCGGCCCACACCCAGGTGGCCAATCGCAAACAGTTGACACAACCCTCTTCTTGAACTTAGGGGCTGGGGTCTCAGATCTAACCCCTCCTAACGTTTGGTTATCCTTTGAATCCATGAATACCTTAATCACTAACCAAACCAAAGCAACAAAATCCAAACTAAAAGATTAACCCAACACTTAAAGCGAACACCCTTACCTAGATCGATAATCCCCGAAACGTTACATTGATTCACAAGTCAAGCGAATCCTAAGTATCTCCACTAAAAGCGAAACCCCCCTTCACCACCTACATTCAGCCAAGCCCTCACATTAGGCCAAATAGCCATTTGGCTTTGGCATGAAAACCCGAAGAGATAACACGAAATAGAAATAATCTCTACTAACCTTACACCCAAGAGAATTCGACACTAGAACAGAGGAAGAGGAAATTAGGTAAAGCAGCCGCCACCAAGAATATTTGGCTCCTAAGATTAAAGAGTGAAAAGAAAGAATCAACCATCCAGATAATAAGAAAGTGATAAGATGAGAAAGAAAGAGATATTGCAAAGAAGAAACGGCAGAGATCTTACCAATCATACAATGATTCGGCCACAGTATTGAAGGAGAAGAGAAAAGAGTAACAAAAGTTTTGGAAAAACAAGAATGAAAACAAGATGGATAGGAGAATGAAAGATAGAGTTTCGGCTCTCAAAGAAATGGAAAGAAAATGAGTTACAAATGATGGGTAGGAAGCAAAGTAGATTTGGCTGAACACAAAAGAAGCTGAAAAAAGAAAAGAAAGAAATGAGAAGAGATGTAGGAGGGATTTCGATTTTGGTACAAAATAAAGAAAAGAAAGTAGGAGAGATTCAACTTTGGCTTTTTGAGAGGAGAAGAAAAGAAATAGCAATTGTAAAATTCACTAGGGAAGTAGCTCAATTCGGCACCAAAGAAAATAAAAGAAAAGGATTTCTAAGTGCTCCCCCACTAGCCGTAATGTCACTTGAGAACCAACACTCCAAGTTCAAATGTGCAAGTTCGGCACCCTCCTAAGCTACCCAAGCCGATTCTCCCTTCTCCCATAGAGTTTGACATACAGCCAACTCTAAGCTCAAGTGTCTATCCCCTTTTTTCCTCCACGAAATTCTCCTGGCCACACATTCAAACTCGTTTGAATGTTTCAAACTCCTCAGAATTCTCTCTTCCACTAACTTGAATTTGTTGACTCCTTCAACACCTATCCATCAGAGTCCATCCTGAGCACATCTCCTCCCTTGTCTAGGCGTAGAAAAGAATAAGCAGAAAAGGGGATCTTCGCAGCTCGAACCAAGGCTCTCCCATTCTCCTGAGGTGTCACTTCCTTGAGCACTAAGTGGCGCCTCCTTGCCACTTTACCAAGGCCTCTCTTGCAACACAACCTACCACCAATTACCCTTAACACCTAGCTCAAACAGCTCCCCTCTTCTAGAAGGCCAAAACATAACTACCAAGGAAACTTAAACCTATCCCTGGCTCATGCCTAGACCCTAAAATAGCCCAAACTAACATGAAAACTAAACTAACTACATGCAATAGATAAAATGTAGAGACTCTGATTTAAGGATGTTACAGATATGGTATTTGTGCTGGGAAAGGATGTGCGAGTAATCCCTTGAATCATTTGCGAATTTTATAATGCTCCATATTATGAGAATAATTTCATTGATGAACTGATCTTGAATATTTCTAAGATATAGATATGGATAGTATTAGAAACTTCTTGACTAAAGGTAGTTGGAAATATCGCACAGGTACCAATATCCTAGTATCTTTTCATCAAGTGATCATGTTTCATGAGGCTAAAATATGGATCCAATTTGTATGCACAAGAATCATACCTACTTTAAATGTTTCTAACATTAATACTTTTAGAGTTAGTATTATTCTATGCTATTTTGCTTTAAAAGCAAGTATGTATCAATAAATTGATTTATCAGAACAAGAGGAGATGCATTGGTAGCAGAAGGTGGGAGTCTTTTTTCTAATCTAGTGATGACATTATGGAAAAAGGTGGGTGTACCTATGTCATCCACTCAGCAGTCTCTAAAATCGTCCAAAAGTATTATTTTTGACACTTTATTCTAACAGTACACATAGAATTACGAGCCAAACAAATAAAGGATTAGAACAAGCGACAACAAGAAGAAATGATTACACCGACTCCATCGCAAAGGTTGACACAAGTTCAACAAAATATCGGTGAAAATAGTCATCAAAAGCTTGATTTGATGATACAATAGATACAAGAGCCGAGACCAATATTCTAAGAATTTGCAAGGTAACATAACATTTAGGTCCTTAATTACACACCCGACATGTTTGGACTGAAAAATAAAGAACAAGAAGAAGAAATGCATTAAAGTGAAGAGGAAAGAGAAGATGAGGAGAAGATGAGAGGAGGAGATGGATGAGGAAGACGATTGAACTATTTTAATTTTATAAAGACTCTTATTAATTATTGGATGATTTTAATTTAGACTTTGTAGGAGTAGAATTAATAAGTAGATTTTTTGTTTTGTTGCACTTTGTTAAATTTTCTGTGTAGGAACCCAACATGAAAGAGACACAAACAATTCGAGCTAACACGATCAAAGGAGGAAGCACTCACTATAAGCAATTGGAGTGACCATAATCAATCAGGTAACTTCCTTCCTTATCTATTTATGGGCTACACATTGAGGACAATGTGTCAACTAAAGTGTGGGGGTAACATAGAAAATTTGCTTCAAATTTTTACATTTTCTTTGGTTTTCTTATCTTTTGTATGCTTGAGCTTGTAGAAATATAAGTGATTGGTTAGGAGCATATACATAGGTTGCTTGTGTTTATGAATAAATTTGGCATGATGAGAGGTGTGAACTTTTTATTATTAGGCTACTAAGTTCTATATGTTACACTATAAATAAGTATTAAGCAATCAACTATACCAAGTGATATAAAAAATACAAGGAAACGAGCATGCTAGTACGAATGATAAATAGTTAGATTTTTATTTTTTTGGTTGATTAAATTTGTGCATGTTGATATATTTAAGGATGACCTAAGGCATTGTTTGGAACACATCCAGAGCCAAAAAGCTATCCTAATTATATTTCACCTTTAATACTAATTTCTGAGCTCGTGACACTTGTTGATGGACCACATTACAAGCCTCGAGCTTGAAAATGTCAATTTGTATTTGCCCTTGTTCTTTGGTCTTGCACGACACGTTCACATATGTCTGGCCATATGAATTGAGGGTTAAGTAGATATATCATAGTGGATTTTGTAAAAATTTAAGTGAAAAAGGAAAGAATAATGTGATATAGGAATTATAGGTTAGCTTGAAAGTGCAAAACAAGAAAAAAATCCAAAAAGAAAATCCATACAGTAGAAAAAGTACCTAAAAAGCCAAAAAGCATTCTTGAGTGAGAACAAATTGAGAAAGAATAGTGACAAAGTCACAACAATAGAAAAAAATCATTTATTAGTGCACCAAACGTGTAGGCTAGCCATAGTTACTATGTCATGCTATAATTTCCTATATGGAGAGATAAAGAAGGTAAAAGAAGGAGAAATAAGGCGATGAGCGGGTAAGGGTCACTAAGGGGGAAGAATAGGGATCAATATGATGTGCCAAAGTAACCATTTTGATGCTTACTGTTTTTGAATTCCATACCTATCCTAAGCTTGAGAACATTACATGCTGAAAAGTTCTATGTGACCTAAATATCCTTATACATGGATGGACATCATACAAGAAATGTGTATAAATGACTATTTGTATTCTTCTCAGATAATTAAAGTACTTGTATGATTTGTTGATGGATTCCTATATGAGAGACCTTTAATACTTGTATATTTTGTAACATACTGAACTTAGATGCTTGAAGTCAAAATGTGATAAGTCAATTATTCATCATGCTAAAATTGTTAGTAAGCATGAAATACCTAAGTCATATGCTTCGAAGTTGATACTTGTATCATACTTGCTCAAGGGTCATCATGTTTATTTGTCATCTTTGTTTGTGTTGCTTAAAGACAAGCAATGACTTAAGTGTGGGGGAGTTTGATCTACCAAAATTTGGTTTAGTAGATTAAACTAGTTTTCATGCTTAAGGAGCCTGAATATAAGGATTTCCATTACTTTTTAGTTAAGTTTCTTTAGTTTTATTTATATCCAATAAAATGTGCAAAATTGAGTCTTTTATTAACCTTAAGGGCTGAAGAAGGCCTAAGTGAGAGCTAAAGTACTTTGTGAGTGTGTAGGAGACCATCAGAAGGCATTTTAGGATGATATTGGATGCTATGTCGCAACATGGGAGGACTGATATCGCAACATAAAGAATAAAATGAAGAAAAATCAAGTCTGGCTTTGATGTTATGACACAGACTGAGGATGTCGTGACATACCCTTGATGGTTATAGATGAGCATACTGGTTACTATGTCACGACACAGGTCCTGGTGTGTTGCGACATCGACTCTAAGAAGGAAATTAAACATGAAGCAAGGGTGTTTTGGTCTGCAGAATCAAACTTTAAAGCTCGAGAATGTCAGCTCACCTAGGGTTAAGGATGACGACCACCTGATGGCTATAAGCAGGCTCCTTTGGCACATGTTAAAGATACTTTTTAATTAACGTAGTTTCTTCCTTTATATTTAGTTTCATTTTCTTTCTTAGGTTTATATAGTTTAGTTTATTTTTTCGTTGTGTTCTTTCAAGAGATCTGAATTATAGAATCATTCAACTTTGTGGATTTACACTTAATATCAATACAATCAAGCTCTTTCATTTACTTTATCTTCTAAATTTAATTAGCATGCTTTCTTTTTACATCAATTATGTATTGTGTATGAAAATGAGGAACTAATCTTTCTATGGGGGATTAGTGAGTGAAGGTATGATCTGTTAACTATTTTTTAGGGTTACTCAATGGATCAACTTTTTGGGAAGGGGAGAATGTGAAACAAACACTAGGCTTGACAACCCCGAGAAGTCGTCAAGATGGGAATTAACTTAAAATTGATATTTCCCATTTGTGAACACCTTAACCCCAAACCAGTCTAAACTATGAGGTCGAAAGATAAATAGTTCTTGCTAACTCATTATGTTAGTGAAAGATCAGAAGATCCTACTAGGGTAGCGACTAGTTGATTGACGAGGAACCCGAAGTGACAGTTGATGGAGATTAGCGAACATAATCATATTTGATTTATTCTTCCTTTTTAATCTCTTGAATTTTATCTTTTCATATTTTTTTATTTTTATCATTATAAAAACCCCAAAAATCCTTGATTTTATATTCTTTGTACTATAACTGAATCTAAAGTACTAATTAGATCTTTTAGTGCTTAGGTTAAAATTGATCTAGCACTTGCCTCCTGATAAACCGTAAAAGTAACATATTTTAATCCCACATTTAGTATGCTTTTGGATAAATTTATCCTTAATTTATGTAAAAGGTGCTATTAATTTTTTCTTTTCGTGTCTTATACTCAGGAAAGCACCTTAGAATGAAAAGGACACAAAACGGGCTTAAAACGGACCAAATTGGGCCAACCCAAGAAATCAGCATAGCCTGGACTTCATTCCACACGGCCGTGCATCGATAATTATTTAGAACACGCACTGTCCCTGATTTACACGACCGTGCCTCATCGACAAAAAGCCTAACACGGCCAGACCCTGATGTACACGGCTGTGCCCTAATTGGCAGATCCGAAGCACGGCCTCTACCCAGATATTGCACGGGTGTGTCATAGCCGTGCCTAAATTATCAGAATGGAGACACGGGCTGGACCACGATTAACACGGGCGTGTCAAGGTCGTGCCCCTACCGTGGGAAAGAGCAATTTCACTCGGAATAGGATGCTTGGAGCTCAAGAAACGTAATCCTAAGTCTACTCAAACACCTAGGACGAATTATACCTAAATTACGAGTACTTAGGATCCAAGTAAAGCATCCTAAACGTCTATATAAACAATCCAAGGCAGCAATTCAAGGGCATCAGGTTTTAGCCGAGTTTTCTGCTAGAGCTTTACTCGTTTAGGGAATTACTCAAAGATAGCCAGTTGATCCATCTCGAAGAGTCGAAATTCTACTCAAGAAAGATGATCTTTCCTTTAATTCCTTCAGGGGGTTTTAGGGATTTCTTATGTTTTGTTTTATCTTTTCTCTTGAGATGTTTTCTTATTTTATTATGAACTAGATCCTTCAGATACCTGAAGGGGGATGAAACCTATGATGGATTTTGTTATTTGATTTATTGGTTTATATGATAAATACTTAGTTTGTTCTTAATTATGTGGCTTAATTTAATCTGATGTGCTTAGGTGGAGGAGGAATAGACCCTGCCTAAGAGTAGATCTAGCATAATTAAGTGGAGTTGATCGGGCGCCTAGAGATAGGGTTACGAGATTTTGCCAGATTAGGGTGAAACCTAATATGGGAGTCTGATCGATTTACTGCTTCCTTAGGGGGTATAAGAGAATGAGAGTTCCACTAATTAACCTAAGGTTAGACGTTATTCGCTTCGAGAGAAGGTTTAATATAGGTTAGGGAGTCTCACGAATCAAGCTAAGTAAAAGAAATCATATGAATTGAAAGTTGGATAATAAGTGAAGTCATAGGTGGATTCTTCCCGAAGGTATCGTCTTTATCAATTGAGTTTTCTTCAACGTCTTTTCCCAAAGTTTTGTTCTTTTGTCTTTGCATTTAAGTTTAAGTATTTCATCTGCTTTAGATTAATAAGCCAATCACTCCATATTTTAGGCTAAATAATAAAAAGATGGCAGTCATGCTGCTCATCAACATATTATGGCCGAAGCCCTTATAACAGATCACGGCATTAGTCCTCTGAAAAAATCACGGTAAAACCGCTACACATATACATATAACTTCCTCCTTTCATCACCCGACCCATGCAATCACACACAAACAATTTACTTATAACATTTAATCAGATTATTTACTAACCTGGTGGTCTGCGTTTACCCTCTTTGGGTTTTCATCATTAAACCGAGATTTCAGCATTTATCATAACATTTGAGCATGTATTAATAATCAGATCTAGATGGTGGGGAAGTATTACACACCTGATTCTCATACTAATGCTTTCGCTATGTCTACACTACTATCACTCGAGACTACCACAATCGACCCACGATCTAACTTCGATATCAGCCCACACCCTGATGGCCAATCTCACACTACCGAAACAGATCGCTTCTTGTATTTAGGTGTTGGTTTTACAGATCTAACCTTTTCTGCCTGACTGTTATTCAAGTCCATCATAATCCCTTAATCACTAAACCATTTAAACGATGAGATCTAATTACTTAAATAACTATAACACTTAAATCGAACTCTTACCTAGTTATTCGAATCCCGAATGTCGTTGAGAACATGTCACCTCCCTTCCTACATTCACCATCACCAAAAATATTAAACCCTTACGATGATCGCAACCAACCGATTACCATATGAAATTCAGCAAGAGGGAAATGAATTAAAAAGTGGCCATTCGACCGAACCTACCACAACCTACCTTCAGCTTTTCCACAAATCGGCACTACAGATCTCAGCAAGAAAGGATTCGGCTTCTAAGATTAGAGAGTGAACATCAATCGAGACGTTAGAGGGGTAATTCGGTTTAAGAACAATATGAGAAAGGAAGAAAGATTGTAGAAACAAATCACAAAGAACTTACCAAACTAAGAAGGTGTAATCGGCTGTGGTGCACCTTCGGGAAAATCAACCTTGAAGATTCGACTATAGGAGAAGGAAAGTATGAACAAAAGAGAATTTGGCTTTTTGAGAAAATATTGAGGAGAGGAGAAAACAACTAGGGGGTTTCAATTTTGAAAAGAAATCGAAGCAAATGGGAGAAGAGAATTTCGGCTAGGTGAGGAAAAGAGAAAAGTGAAGAAAAGATGATCACTTGTCTATTAATTTCGACAACACACACACCTCTCACAGTTGGATTTTCGACCAACTCCTCCGTCCTCTGATAACCTTTATCCACCCTTACCAGCTTAATCTTTATCTACTCTTTAGAAGAGTCTCACCAAGCACTAACTCTTCTCTTCATAAATCAGTATATTATCTACATAAAATAAAAGAAATTAAATCCCTTATTTCCCCAACTTTGTGTCGTCCTCCCCTTCCCTCCTTAGTCGAATTTTGACCCCAAAACTTGGGCTTCAAGCAGCCAAATTTGAGCCCTTCCCAAATGCTTGCGACGTTACCTCTGACTCCCTCTATTGTGCCTCTAGCTCTTTGGGCCACAAGCCCAATATATCACTTAAATTACCGTAACACTAATTTAAACCCTAGAGTGACTAATTAAAAATTTAATCAAGGCCTCACCAACATATTAAACCAACATCTCATATAAATGCACAAGCCCACATTTAGGATGTTACAGCTTCTACCCCTTAAAATAAATTTCGCCTTCAAATTTACTCGATCGTAAAAGATGGGGATACTGTTGGCATATAACATCCTCTGGCTCCCACGTTGCCTCTTCTGCACCATGATTTCTCCACAAGACTTTGACCAAAGGAACAGACTTCCTTCTTAACACTTTTACATCTCGATCCAGAATTTGCTCTAGTTCCTCCTCAAAAGACAAATCCGGCCTTACTTCTATCTCTTCTACTAGCACTACGTGCGATGGATCAAATCGATAACGTCTCAGCATCGAGACATTGAACACATCATGTATCTGCTCCAACTTCGAAGGCAACTCCAAACGATAAGCCACTGGACCAACACGATCTAGTACCTAGTAAGGCCCAATAAATCGTGGACTTAACTTCCCCTTTCGTCCAAACCTCATTACCTTATTCGAGGGGGATACCTTCAAGAATACTTGATCACCTACCGTAAATTCCACCACTTTCCGCTTTAGATCCATGTAAGACTTCTATCGATCAGATGCTTCCTTTAACCTAGCACATATTAACTTAACTTTCTCCTCCGTTTCCGAAACTAATTCTGGACCTAACACCTTGCGTTCACCCAACTCCGTCCAACAAGTTGGAGTACAACATCTCCTTCCATATAACGCTTCATAAGGTGCCATCTGAATGCTAGCTTGATAACTATTATTGTATGCAAATTTTGCCAAAGGTAAGTACTCTTCCCAACTGCCCCTAAAATCAATGATGAAACCCCTTAACATATCCTCCAAGATTTGAATTACCCTCTTGGACTGACCATCAGTCTGTGGGTGGAAAGCAGTACTAAAGTCTAACCTTGTTCCCATTGCTTGATAAAGAGCCTTCCAAAATCGTGACGTGAACCTAGGGTCCCTATCTGATATAATCGACACTAGCATACCATGCAATCTTACAACCTCAGCCACATGCAATTTAGCCAACTTTTGTAGAGAAAAGTCCACTCGAACCGGTATGAAGTGAGAAAACTTTGTCAACCGATCTACAATCACCCAAATTGAATCCTTCTTAGTGGGTGTAAGGCGTAACCCACTAACAAAATCCATCATGATTCTCTCCCATTTCCATTGGGGAATCTTCACTAGGTGTAGCAATCCCAAAGGCACTTGATGTTCAGCTTTGACCTGCTGACACGTCAAACATTTTCCTACGATTTTCGTTAACTCTTTCTTCAGACCTGGCCACCAAAATTACTCTCGCAAATCATGGTACATCTTGACTCCTCTAGGATGCATAGCATAAGGGCTACTATGCGATTCCTGAAGAATCCTCTGTCTTAACTCATCATCTTTAGGCATGCAAATCTTCCCATGATAACATAGAACTCCATCCTTGTTCAGACTATAGTCCTCCATTCTACCATCCCTCACTCACAATAGTCGAGCACTTAGGTTTTTATCTCCTAACTGTTTGTCCCTAACTTGACTTACCCATGTTAGCATTACTTGCAACTCAGCCAGCAAACTCCCGTCATCGAATAAACTCAGATGAGAGAACATGGCTCTTAGTTTCGATACTACTTTACGGCTTAACGCATCTGCCACCACATTCGCCTTACTAGGGTGGTATTCGATCGAACAATCATAATCCTTCAAGAGCTCAATCCACCTACGTTGTCTTAAATTTAGCTCCTTCTAGGTAAGGAGGTACCTCAGACTTTTATGGTCAGTGTAAATTACGGACTTCTCCCCATACAAGTAGTGCCTCCAAATCTTTAAGGAAAACACTACCGCCGCCAACTCCAAGTCATGCGTGGGGTAGTTCAACTCATGCGGTCTCAACTGTCGAGATGCATATGCCACCACCTTTCCTTTTTGCATCAGCACACACACTAAACCCGTGTGTGACATATCACAGTAGACGGTAAATTTCTTTCCTACCTCCACTGAATTAATACTGGTGCTTCCGTCAAGATTCTCTTCAACTTCTCAAAGCTCTCTTGCTATTTGTTGGTCCATACAAATGATACTCCCTTCCTCAAGAACTTAGTTAGAGGTGCCGCTATTAGAGAAACCCTTCAACAAACCTTCGGTAATACCCTGCCAAACCTAAGAAACTTCGAACCTCCGCCACAGACTTTGGCAGTTTCCAATCCAGTACCGCCTCTATCTTTCGAGGGTCTATTCTGATTCCCTCGGCCGAAACTACATGCCCTAAGAAAGTCACTTCCTTCAACCAGAACTCACACTTACTAAACTTTGCAAACAACTGTTTCTCCTTCAGAGTTTGCAACACCACACGAAGATGTTCATCATGTTCCTCCTCAGACTTAGAATAAACCAGGATATCTTCGATAAACACCACGACAAATCGATCAAGATATGGTTGAAACACCCGGTTCATCATATCCATAGAGGCTGCTGGTGCGTTTGTCAACCCGAACAGCATTACCAAGAACTCATAATGCCCGCATCGAGTCCAAACGCCGTCTTATGAATGTCCCTTCCTTAACCCTTAATTGATGATATCCGCACCTTAAGTCAATCTTAGAAAAGGTCAAGCTCTTTTGAGTGATCGAATAAATTATCGATTCTCGGTAATGGATACTTGTTTTTAATCGTCAACTTATTCAGTTGATGATAATCCACACACATATGCATGGATCCGTCCTTCTTCTTCACAAATAGGACCGACGCTCCCCATAGAGACACACTCGATTGAATGAACCCTCGATCCAATAATTCCTAAATCTGAGCCTTGAGCTCCACTAACTCCTTCGGTGTCATCTTATAAGGAGCAATGGATACTGGAGCTGTACTCGAAAGTAGGTCTATTCCAAATTCCACCTCGCGATTCGGGGTAATCCTGGCAATTCCTCTGAAAAGACATCTGCGAAATCCTTGACTATTCGAACCTCATCAACAGTCACCTTCTTAGCATCCAACGCGCCAATAAAGACTAGAAATGCACTACATCCCTTCTGAATCATCTTAATAGCTTTCAAAGATGATACCACGCTGGACAAGTAATTCTTCCTTTCTCCTAACATAACCACCTTCCCGCCTTCCGGGGTACTCAACACCATACGCTTATTCCCACAAATTCAACTTGGCACGATGCTTAGTCAACCAATCCATTCCTAAAATAAGGTCAAACTCCCCAAACGGTAATTCCATTAAATCTATTGGAATACTATCCTTGCGTCTCTAAAGGTACATCCCTAAATAGTTTGTCCACTATCTTAGATTGTCCTAAAGCACTAACCACAATCATCTTTCTAGTGATTGTTTCAGAGTCTATGCTTAGAGTCTCAGACACTGAACATGCTACATAGGAGTGGGTTGACCCAATATCAATCAAGGCAAGTAAAGGATTATCAGTAACAAGAAACGTACCAATTATAACATTTGGTGTGTCACTATCCTCCCGTCGACGAGCTGCATAAACTAAACCCGGCTGCCTTGCATCTACATTACCTGCACCCCTACCAGGTGCTCCACGACCCCGACTAGATCTATTTCTCCCTCTAACTGTACCACGACCCCTTGGCCCAGACTGATCACCTCTCCTAGTCTGATCAGAACCTCAGCCCACCGACTGCCCCCAATCCATCTGAGGACAATCCCTCATCAAATATTCTGTAGATCCACACCTAAAGCATCCACCGATTTTCATTTTGTACTCCCCATAATGGGTTCTCCCACATGTAGAACATGCTTGACTTTGGCCCGATGGAGCACGAGTTGGCCCATCAGTCCTAGGCCTCTTTTGAAAATTTCTAGTTGCTCTAGAGGGTCCAAAACTTCTCTTACTCCTGCCTCGATCCTTACCCTTCTCTTGTCTCTCCACCAGTTTCACTTCCTCAGCTATTTTAACCTTATCCACCAAAACCGCAAAAATTCTCTCTCGCTGTGGTGCAACCAGAATCCTTAGCTCATTCCATAGCCCATCCTCGAATCGAATGCATTGTTCATACTCCGTTGCCACCATTCCCCGAGCGTAACGACTCAAACGTAGAAACTCAGCCTCATACTCAGCCACAGACTTACTCCCCTGCACCAAGTTCAAGAATGTTTTCCTTTGAGCATCCATATAACTAGACCTAACGTACTTTCCCTAGAATGATTCCTTAAAGAAATTCTAGTCAATCAGGTCTGCAGTCGTACCCTCTTTCACCGTGAGCCACCATTGGTAGGCCTCGTCTCGAAGAAGAGACACGCCCCCCTTCAGCTTCTCCTCCACCATGAAATCTATGTCATCCATTATACGTTCCACTGCCTCTAACCAATATTCAGCGAAACTTGGGGATATGCCAGAGACACCCCTAAATACTTCGGCCCCATTATTTCTTAGCCTCTCTGGCACAGATTTTTGGGCTCCTATGCCCATACTAGCCTCAGCCACTCTTTCCAAAACTCTTAAGACCGCCCATGAAACCACATCATCTCCACCTGTCTGGTCTTGAAATTCCACCTCAGCAGCCTAGTGGAACTGGTATCTCACTCCCAGACCCATGACCCGATCCTACGGGTTCTGACACGGTCATCCTACCTCTACCGTGACCATGTAGCGGACGTCCTCGACCTCTTGTACTCATTCTTCTAGTTCGTGTTTATCTGATTTAAAAATTTTATGAGTCATTAGTTGTTTCCACTAATTATCCCCGAACAATCTTATGAAACATAGTTTTTAAAAGTGATTCTTTCGATTTCGAACCTATTTACAATTTTCAGTCTTCCTAATTCTTGGAATTATGCACACACAACATTCATACAAGTAACATCCATCACCTAAGGGTATTTTCATCATTTCGCTACCCATGGGTATTTTCGTAATTTTAACCTACAGAGGTATTTTCATAATTTTTTCAAATTATGGTTCTGGGTGATTTTGTGGAATAAAGGTATTTTGGTAACTTTTCAACTCGGGGGTATTTCAATAATTTTGCAAGTTAGGGGTAGTTTGGTTATTTTACAAATTAGGGGTATTTTGGTCATTTTTCAGACAAGGGGTATTTTTGGTTATTTTGCAAAACTAGGGTAATTTTTACGAATCAAGGGTAATTTGGTGATTTCAAAACTAAGGTTTACTTTAAGATTTTACAAAACAAGATGGCTGGTCTCGTTCGAGTTTTAATTATAAGTTTTGGCCTGTCAACACGTACTCGTAACTAGGGTGAATAGTCACTATGCACCAGGTAGGATTCCAGTTAAAAGGAGGTGAGTCACTAGGACTACTTAAGTACCAAGCTTTCCCTGAATCCACTCCTATACATGCATATGCCTATTACCACACCCTGTCATGGCTAAAGTGAACAATCACAATGCACCAGGTAAGATTCCAGCGAAGAGGGGGTGAGTCACTCGGACTGCTTAAATACCAAGCTCTTCCGGATCTACTCCTAAACATGCATATGCTTGTTACCACACTTTAGTCTTGTGACTTGTTTACAGGTTTTGTTTAATGAAGTTAAGTCTTATAGATTTAAAGGAGTTGTTTGTCTAAGCCTGGAGTCCATCAAGTTCTACCCTATATAGTCTACGTCCTATAAAACCCATTAAGCCCACATTGATATCACAATCAGGAGTTCAGAATACTTACCTAGCGAACTTAGGCCGGAGACGCAGGTGCCATGCCGAGCTAACAAACCTTTACTAAAAGAAATCCATGTTTCAAAAGCCATTTTTAGAAAATCTTTTGAGCTCAAACCCCTAGAGCCAAGTTTTGAACCGGGCTCTGATACCAATTTGTAACACCCCAAACCCGGCCTAAACACTACAACCGGATCTGGCATGTCACTAGAAAAATTTTAATAGAACAATTCAGGTTACTAGAAAACCCTAAGTGAAATTTTATATAAAATATACCTTTAGGAATAAAAGCCCAAATTTAAGTACATGCCTTAGTTTAATTAAAGTAAATCTTTGAATAACAAAAAAAAAAAAAAACAAATTAATAAAACCCATAACAAAACCCAAAACATAAATTAGTGGCCCATGGCCTTATTACAACGGAGTTCAATTCCATAAAATAAAATAATTAAAAAAACTATTAAGTTGAGACTTTCTGCCGGATCCACATATTCTTTTGCATGGCCACCTTGCGCTCCTCTCCGGCCCGGTCCGATGCACTAAGTGTCACCTGAAAAGTTAATTTAATTGGGTGAGTCATGAGACTCAGTGTGCAACCCTCATGCACCATTAGATTTGGGCCTTAAGCCATAAAACATAATAATAATTTCATTTACATAGATAACAAATAATATGCAAAACCCAACCCGTTTCTCTAGGTTTCCATCCGCTACACGCCCCCGTACCAACCATTCTCACCATTGGGGATTTCTACAATCAACCCACACCGCTATATCGCCAAGATGGCGCTCATGTTTGCTCATCAACATATTATGGTCAAGCCCTTATAATGATCACGGCATTAGCCATCTGACAAATCACGATAAAAACCGCTACACATATACATATAACTTCCTCCTTTCATCACCCAACCCATGCAATCACACACAAACAATTTACTTATAACATTTAATCAGATTATTTACTAACCTGGTGGTCCGCATTTACCCTCTTTGGGTTTCCATCATTAAACCGAGATTTTGGCATTTATCATAACATATGAGCATGTATTAATAATCAGATCTAGATGGTGGGAAGTATTACACACCTGATTCTCGTACTAATGCTTTCGCTGTGTCTACACTACTATCACTCGAGACTACCACAATCGGCCCACGATCTGACTTGGATATTGGCCCACACCCCGATGGCCAATCTCGCACTACCGAAATAGATCGCTTCTTGTATTTAGGTGTTGGTTTTACAGATCTAACCTTTTTTGCCTGACTGTTATTCGATTCCATCATAATCCTTTAATCACTAAACCATTTAAACGATGAGATCTAATTACTTAAATAACTATAACACTTAAATCGAACTCTTACCTAGTTATTCAAATCCCGAATGTCATTGAGAACACGTCACCTCCCTTCCTACATTCGGCCATCACCAAAAATATTAAACCCTTACAATGATCGCAACCAACTGATTACCATATGAAATTCGACAAGAGGGAAAGGAATTAAAAAATGGCCATTCTGCCGAACCTACCACCACTTACCTTCGACTTTTCCATAAATCAGCACTACAGATCTTAGCAAGAAAGGATTCGACTTCTAAGATTAGAGAGTGAACATCAATCGAGACGTTAGAGGGGTAATTCAGTTTAAGAACAATATGAGAAAGGAAGAAAGATTGTAGAAACAAATCACAAAGAACTTACCAAACTAAGAAGGTGTAATCGGCTGTGGTGCACCTTTGGGAAAATCAACCTTGGAGATTCGACTATAGGAGAAGGAAAGTATGAACAAAAGAGAATTTGAATTTTTGAGAAAATATTGAGGAGAGGAGAAAACAACTAAGGGGTTTCATTTTGAAAAGAAATTGAAGCAAATGGGAGAAGAGAATTTCGGCTAGGTGAGGAAAAGAGAAAAGTGAAGAAAAGATGATCACTTGTCTATTAATTTCGGCAACACACACACCTCTCAGAGTTGGATTTTCGGCCAACTCCTCCTTCCTCTGATAACCTTTATCCACCCTTACCAGCTTAATCTTTATCTACTCTTTAGAAGAGTCTCACCAAGCACCAACTCTTCTTTTCATAAATCAGTATATTATCTACATAAAATAAAAGAAATTAAATCCCTTATT
The DNA here is from genome assembly GCA_025506655.1 of Gossypium rotundifolium. Lineage (NCBI taxonomy): Eukaryota > Viridiplantae > Streptophyta > Magnoliopsida > Malvales > Malvaceae > Gossypium > Gossypium rotundifolium. Next base: position 54,860,250 of record CP106728.1, read on the forward strand.
TCCCCAACTTTGTGCCGTCCTTCCCTTCCCTCCTTAGCCAAATTTTGACCTAAAAACTTGGGCTTCATGCTGCCAAATTTGAGCCCTTCCCAATGCTTGTGACGTTACCTACAGCTCCCCTCTATTGTGCCTCTAGCTACTGGGCCATAAGCCCAATATATCACTTAAGTTACCCAGAACACTAATTTAAACCCTAGAGTGACTAATTCAAAAATTTAATCAAGGCCTCAGCCCAAACATATTAAACCAACATCTCATATAAATGCACAAGCCCACATTTAGGATGTTACAAAGACTAGACTTGTAACATCCCGAAATTGGGCCTAGTAGGATTGGGCCCAATGGGCCTTAGGCATAGTAGCGTTCAAAATTTTTGAGAACGGCATTAATGCAAGTTAGACTTATTAGGTAAGTGATTCTGGAAGATTAGAGGGCTTCTATGAAGTCCCAAGGTCAAACTTTGGCTTTGGGGAATTTTTGGTTTTAGGTGAAAAAAAACTCTAGAAGTTCGCAGGTAGGCCTTAAGAATAAAATGTAGAGGAAAATGACACAAGTGGAGTGTGTGGTGTAGTGGCAAAGTGACGCCACATAAGAGACAAGGGGGTGACGCCACAAGGAAGGAAGGAGGCCCAAGGTTCAAGTCTTGGCTTTTGCATTTTTGTTTTCTTTTTACTTGGACCTTAAAATTTGGCTATAGATTTATATTTAGTTGCGCATGGTTAAGATACAAGAGGAGCTTGTGGCCAAGTGGTTAGCGGCGTGGATTATGTTGCAAGGGAGCACAGGTTCAATCTCATGACAAGCAATAGAGTATTTATTTTACTGGATTGACGGCAAGAGTTTCAGGTGGAATTTAAACTCTCTTGACGGAGGATCCCACATCGGAAAGATACAAAGAAGGAAGGTGAAGAGCTAGCTATATAAAGAGCATTTCAGAGGAGAGTTAACATACCTTGGTGGGTGTTTGGGCAGGAGTGGTCACAATAGCGATTTAACACCGCACTCTATCAAGTATGTAACTCTCTTTACTCTAGTCAGTAGAGCGACAAATGCCAAAGTGCCGATCACGGCAATAGTAGCCACACGAGTCGCGAAGCATACGTGTGGGGCTTTGACGCGATAGTTGAGGCCATCGAGAGTATTCTTGTGGGTTGAAATTTGCTTGGGTCGCGATGGGTGAAGTGGGCCCAATGGGCCCGTGGGCCCAATTGAATAAATTGCATGATTTTATAGTATATAGTGAACTAGATTAGGTGGAACTTATATACGTGGCTAGGTGTATGCTAGGTGGGCCACATGAGCGTGTGGGCCTGAATGGACCAGAATCGGTTTAGGCCCAATAGTCCGATCGACCGTAAATGGTAGTATGAGTCACTTTCTGGCGACATTAGGCCTTCAAAAGGCCATTACACGTCTAAATTAGCAAAATACCCCTAGTTTATGAAATTACCAAAATAGCCCTAGTTTACGAAATTACCAAAATACCCTTGATTTACAAAATTACCAAAATACCCCCGATTTGCAAAATTGTTGAAATACCCCCGATTTGTTAAATTACCGAAATACCCCAATTTGTAAATTTACCGAAATACCCCTAAGCGATAAAATAATCGTTGTACTCTCGTGGTAGTACTAGCGTTGGATGTGTTAATCGTATGATTGATTATGGTTGAGATGCGTTGCTTACATGGATTGGTAACGAGTAGAATTATCGAACTACCCCTGTAGGGTGGAATTACAAAAATGCCTTTGGTAGGTAAAATTACGGTTATACCCTTAGAGGTTGATTAGTTTGATTATGTCGTATTTGTTATTCTGATTATGATGGTAATTCATTTTATGCGTTATCTTTGATATACAATTTGCATACATGTCATACTGCATACATGAATTATTATGACTGATGAACATGGCATGACAATGGGTATGATGAGAGGAGGGGGAATGATGATTTAGACTGTCACCAGTGGTTTTGACCACACAGTGGGTTGGCCCCGCTTTTCTTATTATTTGTGACTAGTCTTAGTGGTTTTGACCACCAGTGGTTTTGACCACACAGATATTATTTGTGACTATGATCACCAAGGGTTTTAACCACACATGGATTATTGTGACTCGTCCTGTTGGTTTGGTACCACGTTGGGTTGGCCCACATGTTGATTACGGATTGTCATCGCTGGTTTTGACCACACGATGGGTTGGCCCCACCATATGATTTGTGACTACGGTCACCAAAGTGGTTTTGACCACACTTATATGATTTGTGACTACGGTCACCATGGTTTTGACCACACGGGGTTTTGACCACACCGGTAGAGTTCGATTGGTTAGGTTGGGTTTGCATGATTTGCATATTGACATATCAAATGTGTAAGTTCCTTGTTATTATCGAGATGGGATTTACACACGAGTCTCGGTGACTCACCCTTTCCTTTACATTTGCGTATGAGGCATAGATCGTGGATGTGGAGCCGTGGTGGACTCGAGGTGGCCATGCACTATGTCTTGGGTTTTATTTCAATTACTATTTTGGGTTAATTTACTTTTAAATTTGGTTTTGTTATGTAATAAGGCATTGGGTATTTTATTTGGTTTCACTTTCAATTTGGTTATCGCTATTATTAAATGATCAATATGGGATTTTCCTAAAATGATAATAAACTGCTTCTTATTCAAAATTACTTAAACTCGATTTCTCACAACAACTATAAAGAATATGAGATTTTAATGAACGTACGCTTTTAGACATTCCTTTCATGTGACATGCCGATCCGTAAATAGCGCTTAGGCCGGGTTTGGGGTGTTACAAGACTATTTTGCAAATGATCAAGTTTTTGGCGCCATTGCCGGGGACTTCTAAAATATTACGAAAGCTCTATTTTTATTACTTTAGCCAATTTTTTTTATTTATTTTATTACAATTTTTATTATTATTATTTTATTTTTATTTTTATTTTTATTTTGTTAATTTTTTTCCTCTATTTTGCTTTTGATAGAAAATTTTAGTCTACGGAAAAGATGGCACTGAATAATTATCAGTGGCAAGGCATGGGGACAATTCCTACTGAAGCAACCAGTATTTTCAACCTCGACGTGGTCACCAGGTTATCTAATCAGTTCAAAATAATGAATAAAAAGATTGATGGTTTGAATAATCTCTCACAAGTACACCCAACAATGCAGTATAACTCGAATCTAAGAGGCGTGGCGAATCCTGAGTACCCACCCTACGGATATGGCATGAAAAAAAAACAAGTCCACTATATAGGTAACTACTCTAGATGTCAAAATAATTTTTATAGTGACACTTATACTACAGGATGGAGGTACCATCCCGACTTCTCGTGGAATGATCAAAGACAGGATTTTCCTCTAAATTTTCAACAACCTTATCCAAAGGAAAAGGAATCAAACCTTGAAGAGATTCTGACAAAATTGGTGACAATTACAAACTCTCGTCTTCAAAAGGCTGAAGAAACACTCGATGAACAACAAAGATCAATCGAGGAATCAAAATTCAGTAAGAGAAATCATCACGTCGGTTGGACTACTTATTAAGATATTATGTGAAATACTTGATGAGATTTTTCCAAAGGCACACAACAGTAAAAAGCAAGCTACACTAAGGAGTGGCAAATAGTTAATTGAACTACAAAGGAAGACACCACATGAAATTATCAAGAAAAAGAGTGTAGAAGGTGAGAATGATAATCCATTGCCTACAGAGAATAAAACAAAAATTTCATATCCAGTAAAATTGAAGAAAGAACAATTGGATGCTCAATACAGTAAGTTCCTCGAACTCTTTAAACAAATACATATCAACTTACCTTTTGTTGAAGCTATTTCACAGATGCCGAAGTATGCAAAATTCTTAAAGGAACTTCTTACGAACAAAAGGAAGCTTGAGGAGGTATCCATGGTGGAGCTTAACGAAGAATGTTCAGCCCTTCTCCAAAATAGACTACCACGGAAATTAAAAGATCCGGGGAGTTTCACTATTCCTTGCTTAATTGGTAGTTTAAACATCAAGAAAGCATTAGCTGACTTATGCGCTAGTATTAATTTAATGCCTTACAAATTATTTAAACGGCTAAATCTTGGGGAACCAAATCCAACTAGGATGAGTATTCAATTAGCCGATAGATCTATCAAATATCCTAGGGGAATTATTGAAGATGTCTTGGTCAAAATTGATAAATTTATTTTTCCTATTGATTTTGTTGTGTTAGACATGGATGAAGACATTAATGTTCCTTTAATCTTAGGGCGTCCCTTTTTAGCCACTGCTAGAGCTATTATTGATGTAGGTCATGGTAAACTAACTCTAGAATAGATGATGAAGAAATTATCTTTCAACTCTGTGATGCCATGCGATATTTTAAAGAACAAGATGATTCCTGTTATTTCATCGACACTACTGATCATATTATAAAAAATTCATTACAGGAAATTATACAAGGTGACACATTGGAATTGTGTCCGGCTCAAGAAGAGGGAGAAGAAGATGAAGACAATGAGTTGAATCTAAAAATGTCATCATATGAACAACGGAGAGAAGAAAGCATCGAGAATGATAATAAAATAAAACAAAAAACCTCCATCGTAGAGCCACCCAAATTGAAACTCAAACGTTACCAAAACACCTAGAATATGCATTCCTTGGAGACAATTCTACACTACCAGTAATCATCTCCTCAGAATTAAAATCTAAAGAAAAGGAGGAACTGATAAAAGTACTAAAAGAACACAAGAAAGCCATACCTTGGAAAATTTTTGATATCAAGGGAATAAGCCCCACATTCTGCACCCATAAAATTTTGATGTAAAAAGAATATAAACCATGTGTGCAACCTCAGAGATGTTTAAACCCCAACATGAAAGAAGTGGTCAAAGCCGAGGTAATTAAACTTCTAGATGCAGAATAATCTATCCTATTTCTACTGAAGACTTGGGTAAGTCCTGCATGTGTAGTCCCAAAGAAAGTAGGAATGACGGTAGTACCCAATGAAAAAATGAGTTAATTCCCACAACAACAAGCATACAGGATGGAGAGTCTACATAGACTATAGAAAGTTGAATGATGCCACCGTAAAAGATCATTTTCCTTTGCCTTTCAAAGATCAAATGCTAGAAAGATTATCCGCATATGTACTCATCGCTTCTGGATGGACTCTCCTGATACTTTCAAATCCCCATAGCTCCCGAAGACCAAGAAAAACAACATTTACATGCCCATACTAGACGCTTGCTTATCGTAGAATGCCTTTTGGATTATGTAATGCTCCACTACTTTTCTGTTGCATGTTAGCAATCTTCGATGAACTCGTGGAGGACATCATGGAGGTATTTATGGATGATTTCTCGATTCGTAATTCTTTCCATCTTTGCCTTAAAAATTTAAAATGAGTTCTAACGAGATGTGAAGAAACAAACCTTGTTTTAAATTGGGAGAAATGCCATTTTATGGTTAGAGAAGGGATTGTATTAGGACATAAGATTTCTAGTAAAGGAATTGAGGTAGATAAAGCAAAAGTTGAAACCATAGGAAAATTACCTCCCCTAGCTCACCAAGGCTATTAGAAGTTTTTAGGACACGCAGTTTTTATAGAAGATTTATTAAAGATTTTCTAAAATAGCTATGCCTTTGATAAAGTTACTAGAAAAAGATGTTCCTTTTAATTTCAATCAGGAATGTTTAGATGCATTCAATGTCCTTAAGGATAAATTAGTAAATGCACCGATTATAATGTGTGATGCAAGTGACTTTGCAATAGGCGCAGTTTTGGGACAACGAAGAGACAAGCATTTTCAGCCAATCTACTACGCTAGCAGAACATTAACACCCGCGCAAGAAAATTACACCACGACTGAGAAAGAATTGCTAGCTGTAGTTTTTTCTTTTGACAAATTTAGACAATATCTAATATTATCTAAAGTTGTTGTTTACACTGATCATTCAGCTCTTCGTTATCTTTTAAACAAACCTGATGCAAAACCTAGACTAATACGATGGATTTTACTCGTACAGGAATTTGACTTGGAAATACATGATAAGAGGGGAGCTGAGAATCTCGCGACAGATCATCTTTCAAGACTCGAAAGTCCACACACCAAAGAACTTGATGAACATGAAATAAATGATTCGCTTCCAAGAATGTGTCTTTTCTATAACACATTCTAGTACCCTAGTTTGCAAATATTGCAAACTATCTAGCAGCCTAACATCCTACCAAGAATTGACACATCACCAAAAGAAGCGATTCTTTGTCGATGTAAAAAATTATTTTTGGGAGGATCCCTTTCTTTTCCGCATATGTGCATATCAAATAATTCAAAGATGCATTACAAGGATAGAGGCAAGCAAAATCCTGGAATATTATCATTCAGGACCACCAGGAGGTCACTACAGTGGTATTAAGACATCACACAAAATATTAGAATCAGGTTTTTACTGGCCCACTCTATTTAAAGATGCCAACAGGTATGTTACCTTGTGTGACAAATGCCAAAGAACAGGTAATATCTCTAAACGTGATGAAATGCCTCAAACATATATGCTGTCATGTGAAATATTTGATGTATGGGGTATAGATTTTATGGGACCATTCCCTAGTTCCTTTGGACATAAATACATCTTAGTAGTAGTTGATTACTTGTCAAAATGGGTAGAAGCGGAAGCCTTACCTACCAATGATGCTAGGGTAGTAGTTAAATTTCTCAAGAAACTATTTTCCCGATTCGGGACACCCAGAGCCATCATTAGTGATAGGGGTACTCATTTCTGTAATACACAATTTGAAAAAGTTCTAAAGAATAATGGAGTATACCACAAAACAGCCACCCCATACCATCCTCAAACTAGTGGGCAAGTTGAGGTAGCAAACCTAGAGCTTAAGCGCATTCTAGAAAAAACGGTTGAATCAAATAGAAAAGATTGGGTAGTTAAAGTAGATGATGCTTTATGGGCTTATAGAACAACATTCAAAACACCTCTAAGGACATCCCCATACAAGCTCATATATGGGAAAAGCTGTCATCTACCTGGGCAATAAAATTTTTAAATACTGACCTTAAACTTGCAGGAAAGAAATGAATGATGCAGATAAATGAGCTGGATGAATGGAGAACGAAAGCCTATGAGAACTCAAAGCTATACAAGGAAGCAACAAAGTGACGTCACAATGTTCGCCTCAAGCGATCAAAACATTTTGAAGTAGGGGACATAGTCCTACTATACAATTCAAGGCTTAAACTATTCCCTGGGAAGCTAAAATCTAGATGGTCAGGACCATTCATGATCAAAACAATATTTCCATATGGCACCATTGAGGTAACTCATCCCACTAAAGGCACGTTCAAGGTAAATGGTCACCGACTTAAAATTTATAATGGTGCAGATTTGGAGATACGAGAGAGGAGTTTATGCTCCATGAGCCTTCCTTTAGAACGGAAAATAGGGAGAGTCTAGCTTAAGACTATAAACAAGCCTTTTCAGGAGGCAACTCGAATGCTAACCGCATTAACATTGTTTTGTAAAAGTCTAACAAAAATGCAGGATCATTAACACGGCCTATAACACAGGCGTATCGATTATCGTGTACAAATAGGGAAAACCTCTCTTCTTTAACATAGTCTACGATAAAAAGACACAGCCGTGCCGCATGATCGTGTGAAGATACTGACTTATTAAGCACATCTAGAACACGACCGCGCACCACGACCGTGTGAACATACTGACTTACCAAGCATGGGAGTGGCAATTTGACACACGGACGTGCTAAAAACCTTGAATTGCGCTTAATTTTAAAAAAATCATGAAAAGCATGGGCATTTCAAATTAAACACGGCCGTGGCAAAAGGCCGTGTTACCCTCCCTATATATTAAAATAACCGCCCCTTCCCCAACCCCAAACCCTAAAACTCAGATTCCAAACCTCTTTTCTTCAATTCAGCCACCAAATCATTCTCCTTCCCCCAACCCACTGCCTTCCAACCATTTTTTCTCAAAGAAGCAACCACAAACCACCCACATGGCTGGAACACCACCGCGTTCAGAATCACCATGCCCCTACCAGGCCGTGCTCACACCGCGAAACCCTAGCTACACCGCTGCACTTCCACCCGTGTTCGTCAAATACCACCGTTCCTGGTTCCTTTTTATTCATTTTTTCATATTTTTCTCCTTATTTAAAGTTCTATTTGATCTTAGATTTCAAAAGAATCTGATTCATTTTTAGTTTATTCAATTTGGTTCAGTATATTTGCTTTAATTTTCTTCTTGGTTGTTTACTAAGTGCTTCCTCCTATTTCTCTTGTTGATAAATTCTTTGCTCAAAGACTTTTACACGATGCTTTTATTAGCTCTCATCATTGACGAATTGATGCTATATTGCAAAACATAGTTAGCCTTTAAATCATAATGCAACATGTCTGGTTCCAATGAATTCTTTGTATAGCCTTATTATTTTATTTAGTATGATTTTAGTGAGGAATTATTCTAAATGAATAATTAAATTATGGTTACTGATATTTTCTTGAAGAAGCAATTATAATAATAGTAATTAATTTTGCTTAGGTAAATTTTTGGCTATCTAAAGGAAGTGGTTCTCTTTTGATTACTTTTTAGGAATTATGTCGTCATCACGTGTTAAACGATCCGTTCCAAGTAAGAAGAGAAAAACATCTAGATCGTCCTCCGCAAGTGCCTCTACCGAACTTTGACATCCTTTCCTCATATTCTCTCAAGCAACACAAGAAGAGCACTATATAAAGATCCAGAAAAGACCTATCGGCACTGGTAGACGCATTGACTGGAATGCAATGAGGCAAGTCGGACTCAAAACTGATATTCAGGCACTTCTCTCAACCGACCCTTGGGAAAACTTCTTCGCCATCGATGACCCCACATTTTTGAAACTTACCCTTGAATTCTGTGCTACATTCACACTTCAGATAGTAATGATGCACTTTGATGATGCCGACACCATCCAATTCTGCCTAGGAGACTCAATTCGTCAACTAAGCGTACCTCAATCTGGAACAGCACTCGGACTTTACACATCCGAGGAATGTATTTTGGACTTTATCCATAAATTCAGGAAGTATCACTTTCCCCCTTCTCTTTTGATTTATCTCATAACTGTCATTATCTATCTTTGAACATTGAGGGCAATATACATCTTAAGTGTGGTGGGGTTAACTATGGTACTATTTGAAAATCCCTGAATTTAGTCTTGTTTTTAAGCAAATTTCTCATATTATTATAGGGTGAAATTTTTGATGATTTATGATCTTTATTAATATGTCTCTAATTAAATCATAGTTAATTGTGCTTTGAGGATTAAATTTGAAGGATACTAGAGAATCGAGCATGATAAGTCTACTTTTTAAAAAATTGATAGGTTGTTGAACCTAATTTGAGTATCACCTTGAAGTTCAAAATTTATAAGGATTGATGTCAAAACATCCATAATTTCTGTGAGATATTGAGCCTTATAGAGCATATATTATTTTTCATGCTTACTTTTATTGATATTGAGTGTGTCAACTTTGAACTATTATTCTAGAACTTGCCTCGTTTATGCATGTCGAGACCACAATAATGATTTGATATACTGAGATGATAAAGGCACCTAGGTTTTAACCCGTTCACTCCACCAAAAAAAAAAAAAAGCCTACCTACATAAATAACCCCTAGTGAACCCCGTTGAATCCTAACAACCTTTTTATTGACTCACCCACTAATATTAACCCAAAATCCCTTTGTATTTGTTATCAACATTCTTTTGACTACCCCTCTATCGAGAATTGACTTGATCAATTGCCAAATTAGGTTATTTCAATTATCAAAGTTTCTTCTATCAAGTTTTACTTAGTTTGTTCTTAAAAAAAAAAAATCCAAGTTTATTCAATATTAGTAGTATAAAAGAGCTTAGAGCAATTAAACTCCAATTGTTGAAGAAAAGCTCATATTAAAGTATTATCAAATTTTAAAGTGAAGAAAATACTTTTATTATAGAGTAATTATCAATAGTGGTATTATTACTCTTCATTCAATGTAAATATTCATATTTAGTTCATTATTTTTAGATTAGGTAATTAGTCAATTCAATCTCGGTTTTAACTCTCTAATTTAGCCTTTATCCACACCTTTTAACCCAAGCCTCATTACAACCCTAATAAAGACCTTTTGATCTGTTTATCATCTCATATACAGTGGTGGAGATTTGATTTTCAGGCAAGCCTATGGGATTAACTTTTCAGGTTTGACTTTTGAGCACTTTTTCTTGATCCTTAAACACTTTGAGTGCTTTGAGTGAATCTTTAGTGAGGATGTCAGTCCTTGTCGATTTTGAATCAAAGGCAATTATTTAAATAAGGGGAGACACCTATGTTTTCATGCTACAAAATCATGACTTATCTCGTTTGAATCTTTAGGGCACTTCGAGCTAAATGATCCATGTATAAATTATCTATGAATTATGATGAGGCATTGTCAATGGGAATTATGAATTTTGAAAAGTTTGTTTTAATTGTAAGTTCAGAATTTTGCTTGAGGACAAGCAAAAGCTTAAGTGTGGGGGTATTTGATAAACCGTAAAAGTAACATATTTTAATCCCACATTTAGTATGCTTTTGGATGAATTTATCCTTAATTTATGTAAAAAGGTGCTCTTAATCCTTTCTTTACGTGTCTTATACTCAGGAAAGCACCTTAGAACAAAAAGGACATAAAACAGGCTTAAAACGGACCAAATTGGGCCAACCCAAGAAATCAGCAAGGCCTGGACTTCATTCCACATGGTCGTGCCTCGATAATTATTTAGAACACGACCTGTCCCGATTTACGCGACTGTGCCTCGTCGACAAAAAGCCCAACACTACCGACCACGATGTACACAACAGTGACCCAATTGGCGTAACCAAGCACGACCTCTACCGATATTACACGGCGTGTCATAGCCGTGCCTAAATCAACAGAATAGAGACACGGGCTGGACCATGATTAACATGGGTGTGTCAAGGCTGTACCCCTGCCGTGGGAAAGAGCAATTTCACTCAGAATAGGATGCTTGGAGCTCAAGAAATGCAATCATAAGTCTACTCAAACACCTAGGATGAATTATACCTAAATTACGAGTACTTAGGAGCCAAGTAAAACATCCCAAAATAAACAATCCAAGGCAGTAATTCAAGGGCATCAGGTTTTAGTAGAGTTTTCTACCAGAGCTTCACTCGTTTAGGGAATTACTCAAAGATAGCCAGTTGATCCATCTCGAAGAGTCGAAATTCTACTTAAGACGGAGGATCTCTCTTTCAATTCCTTCAGGGGGTTTTAGGGATTTCTTATGTTTTGTTTTATCTTTTCTCTTGAGATGTTTTTTTTTATTATGAACTAGATCCTTCAGATACCTGAAGGGGGATGAAACCTATGATGGATTTTGTTATTTGATTTATTGGTTTATATGATAAATACTTAGTTTGTTCCTAATTATGTGGCTTAATTTAATCTGATGTGCTTAGGTGGAGGAGGAATAGACCCTGCCTAAGAGTAGATCTAGCATAATTAAGCGGAGTTGATCGGGCACCTAGAGATAGGGTTACGAGATTTTATCGAATTAGGGTGAAACCTAATATGGGAGTCTATTGATCGATTTACTGCTTCCTTAGGGGGTTATTATAAGAGAACAAGAGTTCCACTAATTAACCTAAGGTTAGATGTTATTTGCTTCGAGAGAAGGTTTAATATAGGTTGGGGAATCTCACGGATCAAGCTAAGTAAAAGAAATCATATGAATTGAAAGTTGGATAATAAGTGAAGTCATAGGTGGATTCTTCCCGAAGGTATCGTCTTTATCAATTGAGTTTTCTTTAACGTCTTTTCCCAAAGTTTTGTTCTTTTGTCTTTGCATTTAAGTTTAAGTATTTCATCTGCTTTAGATTAATAAGCCAATCACTCCATATTTTAGGCTAAATAATAGAAAGAAAGTGAGTAGTAGTACTTTTAGGTTCCTTGGGTTCAATAAGATATTCTTGCCTGAGCTATACTATTGTTCGATAGGTGCGCTTGCCTCTATCATTGTCGCAGTTAGTCTACAGGTTCTATCACTCTTTTATAAATATTAAAACTAGACCGTTTTGCAGCGATCACCTCTCATAGGTACGGTCTTGGAGCACTCACCCACTTTGTTGTAAAATTATATGAAAAGTAGACCCATATATTTGCAAATACTGCCTCATAATTCTATCTTTTATTGTAGTATCCATACTCTGGAAGTTAGTACGTCTAGAGGCAATCACATTCATAGAAGATCGCTGCTAGTAGCTTTTGTCTATGGAAGCCTTAACAGGTGTAAACAAAGGCATCTTTGGGGAGCTTTGGAAAGTATCATTCCAGTGGACAGGACCCCATGGCTGGCAATTGGGGACTTTAATCCTATCCTTCCTTCTAGGGAAAAGATAGGGTGTAACAACCCAATTTTAGGCCTAGTCAAAATAGTGGTTTCGAGACCACAAATTCAAGGTTAGAGAAATTATTTTAATATTATTTATGTGTTATAGAAAGAATATATGAGTGCATGAAAATTTTGGTGAATTAATTGTAGTGATTTCATGCTTAATTTTAAAAAGGGACTAAATCGCATAAAATGCAAAAGTTTTGTTCTACAAGCTAAAGGTCTCAAATAGCTATAGAACCTTAAATTGGAGGTCCTTAATATGTAAATAGGCCCTTAAGAGAGTGATGGCTTGCCATAGGGACAAGGAAATGAAATTGGTCAAAGGTTAGGTGGATTTTAGGTGACTTAATTAATATAATAAAATAAAATAAAATGAAGAAAAAGATATCACCATTCATCTTCCTTCTCTCCACTGAAAATTTTAGCAAAATTAAGGGTTTTGGAACCTTGAAATTTCATCAACTCTTCACCCTTGCAAGTAAGTGTTTTTGATAGTCATTCTTGATGATTTTTGTATTTTTGTAACCCTTGTAGCTTAAGCTAACTAATGGAGGGACTATTTTGCAAAATGGTTGAGAGTCAAGGGTTCTACCATGTGAGTATTCATGTTGATTTCTAAAATTTTATGGAATAAAATGAATCTTGGTTGTTAAATAAACAACTTTTGTGAAAGGATTTTTCATGAAAACACCTAAAATGGACCTTTTTTGTGAAGTTTATAAAATAGGTTGTAAATGTGTGAAATAATTAGATTTTTGAATTGATATAAGCTTAAAATAGATTCATCTAGGCTTTGTTAATGAGGAAATTTGATGAAAATCATTTTATGAGCCTAGGGGTAAAATCGTAATTATGTGAATGTCTAAGGGCAAAATGGTAATTTTTCCAAAGTAAGAATTTTGAAATGTCTCGATTAATGTGGTGGTTAAATAAGTAAATTTTATCATTATAGAAAAAGAAAAATGAAATTCAGACCTAGACCGGGGGAAAACTAAGCTATTGGACTAAATCGAACTAGTTACCCATATTTTGAATACCGAGGTAAGTTGTATGTAAATAATACAACTCTATTGTTATTATAAATTAAACAATTGATATTGCATAAAATGTTTGATTATTTTCGTGAATAAGTGTGACAGTCCAATTTATACCCTAGTCAAAATAGTAGTTTTAGGACCACAAATCCGAGTCATAAAAATATTTTAATAATAATTTCTGTGCCGTAGACATGTGACCATGTATGTGGAAAAATTTCGTAAGTTAATTTGTCGTCTGTGTGCTTAATTTGACAAAAGGATTGAATTGCATTAAATATGAAATTTGCATGCTATATGTTAATGCACCGAATTATTGTGGCTTTTAAAGGTGGAGGCCTTATGAGGCAATTTAACCACTATTTAGTTAGTGGATGAACAAAGCACAAATGTGCCCTTAATGTATGTTTATTTGAAGTGTTAAATGAAAGGTTAATAAGGTAATTATATTAATATGTATGTTATTATATAATAAAAACATGAAAATGGACATTATTCTCATGTATTCATCCACCGAAAATCAAACAAAAGAAAAAGAAATATGAAGCTAGGGTATTCGACACTTATTAAGCAAAATTAAGGTATGTTTTAACTTTGGATTTTGATGATTTTTATGTTTTTGAGATTGTTGCTTAGTTTACTATCAAGCCCATGCCTCAATTTTATGTATTGATGATGTTCATGAGATATGCCATTGATGATATGTTGATTTTTGTGCTAAGTTTAGTTGTTAAACGAAAGATTTGAGCTAAATGAACATTCTTTGTTCCTGAATTTTTGATGAATTTAGCTAATTAGGGCTAAATTGAGAAAATAGTAACTTGAGGGACTAAATTACAAATTTGATGGAAAATATGGGCTTGTATGAGATGTATGAACATTCGGCTAAGCATGAGTATGTGATGATTTTATGAATTTGATGGTTTGAGAAAAATGGACTAAAAAGATAAATTTTGCAAAGGTGAGGGTTAAATTGCAAATAGACCTAAATGTGTGTCCTTGGACTGAATTGAATGAGTTTGTGAATAAAAGGGTTAATTCTGAATATGTATAGATCAAGAACCAAGGAAAACAAACTTAGATCACGGGAAAGCAAAAGTAATCGAGTAGCCTTTTCCATTTCCGTAAAAATCGAATTCGAGATAAGTCATATTGCAAATAAATGTAATTGTATTGAATTAAGCATATTTATATGACTATTGAGGATAATGAATATTTATGAGATGCTATCCATATGAATTCTGAGATAAGGCTAACTCAATGTCGATATCTGAGAAGTCTTGAACGAACCTAGGAATAGATAGGATTAGCTATGTCATGACATATGTATCTGTTCTGTTTTATCATGTAAGACCATGTTTGGGACGTTGGCATTGATTTGAGATTTTCGTGTAAGACCACATCTAGGACGTTGGCATCGATATGAGCTTTACGTGTAAGACCATGTCTGGGACATTAGCATCGTATTGATTTGTGTAAGACCCTGTCTGGGATAGTGATATCGATATCTGAGTACACGTAAGACCTTGTCTAGGACGTTGGCATTGTATAATTGTTTCGAGCTTTCTGAGTATCCTATTAAATTCCTAGCAGTTCAATGGGTAAAGTCCGAGCTATGAACACTTACGTGAAAGTATATTTGTTTCAGGTACGTTTGGTATGTACAATAAGTGTGTATAGAAAGGTAAATACCTATGTGACTTTGATTTGAAGAAATGTATGAATGAAGATGAGATTATGAATGAGATACAAGAATAGTTATGAAAGAGCTATGTATATATATGAATTGTGCCAATGTTTACATATGTTTATGTGATCTACATATTAAGTTTATTTGTATAAGACTTACTAAGCTTTTGGAAAGCTTACTCTGTGTGTGTGTTTTCTCTGTTTTATAGATCATCAAAGCTACTGAAGGCTTGAGATCATCGAGGATCATCATCACACTACTTAACTTGTTTTTGGTACATTTTGGATGATGTTTATAGCTAGATATGGCATGTATAGGCTAGTTAATGGGATAAGTATGAAATGTGAACTTAGCTATGTGAATTGGCCATTTATATGTTGGCATTATGCTTGAATGAATGTGTTATATGATGCATATCTTGATATGGTTTGAAGCATATGAAATGGCTAAGTTGTTAGGTAAGTATTTAGATGAATTATGATTATGATGTATATGTTTTAGTCTTGAAAGTTGGCATGGTTGAGATTGGTATTGAATGTATAGGTTGAATGGCTATTTTGGTATGTTTTTGGTTGTCACATATGAATGAGAAGTGTTGGTGATTGGTTTGTAGGTTTGACCTTCAGTGGGTGGCATTTCGGCTTTGAAAAAGGCCTATAATGTCACACGGTTGTGGCACACGGGCGTGCCTAGTGACCATAGGGCTAAGTCAGTAGCTAGCTTAGGAGAACATGGCCAAGATACACGGGCATGTCTAGTAGCCATGTGAAGAGGTCAGTATATGGTCTAGTAGTACTTGGCCTTGGCACACGGACGTGCCTGGTAGCCGTTTGGTTTTGACAGGATCGACCACGGCCAGGTAACACGGGCGTGCTTGGTGGCCGTGGAGTAAAGTAAGTTTCGACCATGAGAAGGACACACGGGGGTGTCTAGTAGTCGTGGAAGGCACACTGCCTGCCCACATGGGCGTGTAACCCCTGAAACTTTAAAAAATTTTAATTTTTTTGAGAATTTTTGTATATGTCTCGATTTAGTCCCGACCCTATTTCTAAGCATGTTTAAGGTCTCGATGACCTATTTAAGGGACTCTATGTTTGAGAATGATGAATGGTTGTATGAAATTTCTGTAAATGCTTTTGATCTATCTAGTAATGCCCTTAACCCTAATTTAGTGATAGATACGAGATAGGGGTGTTACATTTAGTTAGTATCAGAGCTACGGTTTAGTCGATTCTCAGACTAATGTAGCGTGTCAGAGTCTAGCTATACATGCCATATATCTGAATTGTAATAGTGTGATGAATCCTGACGTATAAAATGTGATTTTTGTATAGCAATGGATCTCGAAAGAGCCGTAGCTGATGATGCAGAAAGTAATGCGAATGCTTTCGTGCAAGGGACAGTGCCCTCTAATCCGAGAACGGCTACGAGCGGTCAAGAGGGAGAAGCTAAACAAGCTTTCTTTCAGATGATGAGTGAGTGGTTCACTCAATTTGTAAAGAATAACCCGACTGTTTTGCAACCCCCGCTTCTGGTTAATCCCACTTAGACATCCGATATAGCTCTAACTGTAAATTCGAATCTGTGGAATAAGCTCCAGTTGACAAGATCCGTAAGTATAGGGCCGAAGAGTTCTGGGCTACTAATGATTATGATGCTGAAAAAGCTAAGTTCTGGTTAGAAAATACTATTAGGGTATTCGATGAAATGTCTCTGACTACAGATGAATGCATAAAGTGTATCGTTACTCCGAGATGCAACTTACCAATGGTGGAAAACTCGATTTCTGTTGTTTCGAAAGAGCGTGTTATGTGGGACTTCTTTTAGATCGAGTTTCGAAAGAAATACATCAGCGAATGATTCATCGATCAAAACGAAAGGAATTTTTGGAACTAAAACAGAGCAGAATGACTGTTACTAAATATGAACGAGAGTTTGTGAGATTAAGTCAGTATGCCCGAGAATGTATATCATCTGAAGCAATAATGTGCAAAAGATTCGAAGATGGTCTTAATGAAGATATTCGCTTGTTAGTTGGGATCTTAGAAATAAAAGAGTTCGTTGTACTCGTTGATCGAGTATGCAAAGCTGAGGCACTCGGGAAAGATAAAAGAAAAGCTAAGTCTAAAGCCTGAGATATGAGAAAGAGATTTTTGAGCAAATCATTTCAGTCTGCTTTAAAAAGATTCAGTGATGATCAAAGTCGTTCAAGAGATAATTTGGGATATTTGAATAGAAAACGAGCTAGATCACAAATGAATTCCAAAACTCCAGTAACTTTAGTGGCCAGTGTTAGAAATGTCCGAACTAAGAGACCTGAATGTAAACATTATGGAAAAAGGCATCGGAGAAGTTGTAAACTAAATGATAGAACTTGTTTCAGATGCGGATCACTTGATCATTTTATCCGTGATTGCCCTGAGTCTGTCGAGCCAGAGATTATTCAGAATCCAAGACCTGATAATGCACTTGTGAGAGGTAGACCTTCAAATAATATAAGAAATATTAGTGGTAGTCAGACAACTACGAGAGACACTGTTGTAAGATCTGAAGCTAGAGCACCTGCCAGAGCGTATGTTATTTGAGCTCGTGAGGAAGCTTCATCTCCAGATGTTATAACGGGTACTTTTACACTCTATGATACTTCTGTGATTGCATTGATAGATCCTGGTTCTACGCATTCATATATATGCATGAATTTAGTATTTAGTAAGACTTTGCCTGTAGAGTCTACTGAATTTGCTATAAAAGTATCGAACCCCTTAGGTAAAAGTGTCATTGTTGATAAAGCATGCAAGAACTGTCCATTAATGTTTCAAATATTTGTTTCCCTACTGATTTGATGCTTTTGCCATTTGATGAGTTTGATATTCATTCTAGGTATGGACTGGTTGACATTGCATGATGCTGTTGTGAATTGTAAAAGAAAAACTATTGACTTGAGATGCCCGAATGATGAAATTGTACGGATTAAGTCTAATGATTTGAATGGATTGCCTACTGTGATATCGATATTCAAAGCTCAAAGATATGTGAAAAAAGGGATATGAGGCATATTTTGCTTATGTGATTGATTCGAAAGTGTCTGAAAGGAAAGTTGAATCAGTGCCTATTGTCTGTAAGTTTTCTGATGTATTCCTTAAAGAGTTACTGGGTTTATGTAACATCCTAAATTAGGGGTTGTTTGTAATTTAATTATTTTTCCCATGTGTGTGCTTGAAGAAATGAATACTATGATTACTTGACATGTTTTAGGGTCTAGTCATAACCCCGAGCTAGGTCTGACTTAGGGCTGAAATTTCTTTTTAGTGCTTAAGAGAAGGGAGCTAGGTGAGATAGGGGTTAAGAGAAATTTCGGGAGAAGCATGACACAAGGAATAAATTGGTAAAGTGGCTTTCATGCGCCACTTAAGAGCTTGGGGTGACGATGGGCGCAGGTCTTGGGTTCGAGCTGTTGGAGTGGCATTTTACTTTTTGCGTTATGTTTAGGGTGATGGGCTAGGAAGGCCTTAAAAATAAAATGGTGCGGGTTATGACATGAAAGTCGAAATGGTAAAGTGGCTGGGGACGTGTTAAAGAGCTGCGGCAAAGAGGTCCCATGTTCAAGTGGCATGGGCAGCAATGGGTGTTTTTATTTTGCTTTGGCGTTAAAGCAAAAGGGAAGCTAGCGAAGGAGCCCTTAAAGAATTTGTGACAAGGTTATGTCACAAAGACACACCTTAGCGTAATGGTTAGAGGCGCTGGTGCAGCTTGTTCCATCGTGTCCTATGTTCGAACCAAGGAGGAGCAATGGTATTTTATTTTATTTTTCCAAGTGGCGTGAAGGAGAAGGAGCCGATGGCCCGCATGTGGGACTCTTAATGTGATAAGGATAAACTTTGTTTTCCTTTTAATTTTCTACTGGAAGAGTAGTGTTGTTAGTTTATTTCTTCTTTTATTTTGAAGGGTAGCTAGGAGATAAAATAGTAGATAAATACTATTTTATGGGCAATAATTAAAAGTTAAAAATTATCACAAAAAGAGGGGAGATGGTCAATATAGACTCCTTGGGGCCATCTACAATCGGTTTTATCACATTAGGGAGGTGCCAAAATTCATCAAAATTATTTCTTTTCTTTCTCTCCAATTGTTGTTGTCAATTCTCTCTAGACACATTGCCAAAATTCTTCAAAATTCTAGCTTCTTTTTCTTCTACTTGGCCGAACCTACCCCCTCTTCTACTCAAAATTTCACCTTCCATTTGTGTTGCTAGCCGAATATCCCCTACCATAAAGGACATAAGCCGAAACCCCTAACATCACCAAGTGGTGCTGACTTGTGGTGGTTAAAGGCCGAGATAGTCATCAAGGTAAAGGGCGACAACTTCGTTTAGGTTTATGATTATGGCCGAATGGCCTTTAGCTCTCTAATGAGGTGATTAAACAGATTGTAGGGAAGGACTTTAAGCCAATTGATGGAAGCTTTTGGGATTTGATTCCCTAAGATAAGGTGGTAAGTACTATTCAGCCAAGGGCCTTGATTATGTATAAGTGTGCAAGCCGATTTTAACAAGTGTTTTGGTAGGGATCTCGACAAGTCAAGTGACAATTTTGGGATTTCGGTAAGTTTGGTAAGTGGTTAAGCATATTCAGCCAAAGGCCATATTTCAGGTACAATTGATCCTTCGGGATTATTAGTATAGCCAAATAGGCCTATGTCACTAACCTTGTTGTTGGCCGAATATAGGGTCAAAGGATCTAGCACAGTAGATCGAATCTTCGGGATCTAGGATTCGCGTTAGTAACAGGTGTGTAAAACTCTTTACGCACTTTATTAGTTAACATTGCTATATTGTTACCTTTTTAATCATTGTGGTAGTGATTTTCTTGTGGACATGAGTATGGATTCATGGTAAGTCCCCTATTACGTGATCTATGATGTATGCTTGAGTATGCCATCACATGCTGTTGAATGCTATGCTATACATAAATGCATGATATATGGAATTATGATAATTGTTATGTAAGCATGATGATGGTAGGATTGATGAGAGGAGGGGATGATCTTTATGGATCTGTCACCAAGTGGTTTTGACCACAAGATGGGTTGGCCCCATCGATTAATTGTGACTTCGGCCACCATGGTTTTGACCACACCGTTGATAAATTGTGACTAAGTCCTAGTGGTTTGGTACCACCAAAGGGTTTTGACCACATATTGATAAATTGTGACCTATGGTCATCGGTGGTTTTGACCATACGATGGGTTGGCCCTATCACTTGATTTGTGACTCTAGTCACCATGGTTTTGACCACCAGTGGTTTTGACCACACGGGGTAGTTAAAGGAGTACGGATGGTTAGTTGGGTTGCATGCTTGCATGTCTATTAATAATTTGTGTATGAGTTGCACTTCCGGGTGGGGGATTTACACACTGAGTCTTAGTGACTCACCCCTTCCCATATTATTTTGCAGATGAGTAGATCGTGGAGATGGAGCCAGAGAGGACTCGAGGTGGCCATGCTTATTCCTTAAATTTGGGAATTTATTTAATACTGTTTAAGTTCGTTTATTTGCTAAATTTTTATTTTGGGTTGTAATAAGGCCGCTAATTATTATTTGGACGATTACTTAGTAGTTTTGCTTTACTTATACTAAATTATAAACGAAATTATGAATGTTAAGTGAATCGGTTAAAAGTAACATTTTCAAATTTAATAACTTCTACGGGTTTTCAAAGATGTTACCATCGGGTAGCAAAATTCACCAAGACAACCATGATTTTGAAAGTTCTTTAAATAAATGATCAAATATTTCCAAAGGTTTTCAGCATAACCTTGTTTGCAAAAAAATCAACCCCTCCTGAGTTTTATCAAACACTGTTTTAATACCTTAATCATATTTTATCAAGTTTTCACCAGACACTCAAAATGTTTCAAATCATTTTACTCCGTGACATACCAGATTCGGTCAGGACTCATAGGTCGGGTTTGGGATGTTACATTTTTGGTATCAGAGCCCAGTTCAAAACTCGACTGTGGGGGCCCAAGGCCCAAAATGTTTTATTTATGTTAGTAGGCCTTATTGGAATGTTTTGGGAAACTTTTTATGGCTCGAATAGCATGGCACCGAGTCTCCGGCACCAATCCACCCAGGTAAGTAATTCTATCTATTTTTGTGAATATTTGATAGGGGTAGAAGGGTAAATTGTGAACGTAGAATATTAGAATAAGGAATTGTTGAACCCTAGGGTTAGCGTATCTCAACAAACAATGTATAAGATTTAATAATTCCCTAAACAACCACAGTGAGTTGTCACCGAGCAAGGGATGTGGCAATCGTTATATGCATGTCTAGGATTGGATTCGATGGGAGCACCGGTATTTAAGCGATCCTAGTGACTCACCTCCTACTCACTTGAATCCTACACAGGCGTAATGACGGTTCATCCTAGCTGAGACGATGTGCTCACAGGCTAAACTTGATAACTAAAACCCGAAAGGGACTAGCCGTTTTGTTTTTGAAGTAATTAAAACATTGACTTAAAAAAATAAAAAAATGATGACCAAAATACCCCTGGCTTGCAAACTACCCAAATACCCTCCGTATGAAAAATTTCCAAATAGAAAATTTCCAAAATATCCTTCTTTTGTGAAATCAGTTAGAACCAAATTTTGGAAATCTTTTTATGAAAATACCCTGATTATGAAAAATTACTAAAATACCCCTAGTGGTAAAATTACAAAATTGCCCCTAACCTACAAAATTACCAGAACGACCCTGATTTTCAAAAAAAAAATTTACAACACCATCAACTTGGAAAACAAATTCTCAAAAAGAACCCTCAAAGTTTTGCAACATTAGGAAATACCCCAGAAATTATCAAACTTTACAAAGTTACCCTGGTTTATTCCCAAAATACCCCCGAGCTTCAAAATCACTGAAATACCCCCAAATTTCAAAATTTTTCAAAATACCCTGGGAATTTAAAAGCTCCAAAATACTTTTGACAAAATCATCCGAACTTTTATTTTGAAAATTACAAAAAATACCCACATAGGATAATTGACGAAAATACCCACAGGATGGGAACGGACAGGAATATCCGTTGAGTGAATGTGTATGGGAGATACAAAGGAATGGATGTATTTTTTTCTATGAATTAGGATAGAAAGCTTGAACTTTGAATGATCGAAAGAATCCCTATTAAGCTCATTTCATAAAATTTCTTCGCGGATAACCAGTGAAACAAGTACTAATGCATAAAATTTTTAATCAGATAAACACAAACGAGAATAATGAGTACAAGAGGTCATGGGCGTCCGCCGCATGGTCGCGGTAGAGGTAGGATGACCTTGTCAGAGCCAGCAGGGTCTAGTCATGGGTCTGAAAATAAGATGCCGAATCTGTCGGTGGCAAAAATTGAGTTTCAGGATCAGACCGATGGTAACGATGTAGTATCCCAAGCTGTATTACGAGTATTGGAATGAGTTGCCGAGGCGGGCACAGGTGCAGGAGCCCATAAATCTGTGGTTGAACGACTCCGGGCTAACGGAGCAGAGGTGTTTAGAGGAGTTTCTAGAGTGGCACCCAGTGCAGCGGAGTATTGGTTGGAATCAACTGAGAGGATCATGGGTGACCTGGATTTTACAGCTGAGGAGAAGTTGAAGGGTATAATCTCTCTACTTCGGGATGAGTCATATCAGTGGTGGCTCACCGTAAGAGATGGAACGATGGCGGAGGATCTCACGTGGGAATTCTTCAAAGCTGCCTACCAAAAGAAATATATAGGAACTAGCTACGTGGATGCGCAGTGAAAGGGTTTCTTGAACCTAGTTCAGGGTAATAAGACAGTGGTAGAGTACGAGGTCAAATTTCTTCGGTTGAGTAGGTATGCTCGTGGTATTGTGGGTACCGAGCATGAACGCTGTGTTAGATTCGAGGATGGGTTGAGAGATGAGCTAAGGATGATGATAGCTCCACAACAGGAATGGGAGTTCGCTGTCCTAGTGGAGAAATCGAAGGTTGCTGAAGGGGTAAGACAGTCGGTTAGGCAGAATCAGGATAGGAGTTGGAATAAGAGGAGCTCTGGATCTTCGAGGTTCTCTGGTAATCAGTCGAAGAGAAGGAGGTTTGTGGGTCAGATCAAGCTGCTAGGCCTGCTGCTGCTGCTAATTCGCAATGGCCGCCACGGTGTGCTCGATGTGGGAAGTCTCACACGGGGGAGTGTTGGAATGGTAATCGAGGATGCTTCAAATGTGGGTCCATGGAGCATCGAGTTAGAGATTATCTGAAAAAGGCAACTAGGTTTGAGATCGGAGGTCGTGGATCGTGCCTTTGAATAGGAGGGATAACCAACAGCCACCGAGAGGTCATGGTGCAGAAGAGGAGGTAATGGTGTTTGGCGGAGGTCGTGGGCACCGAGAGGAGGTACTGGGTGGTCCGAGGCTAGGCAACCTGGTTTGGTCTATCTTGTGAGGCGTCAAGAGGAGGCGGCATTGACCCACATCATAACCGGTATGTTCTTGATCTTTGGTGTACCTATAGTACCTTAATTGACATGGGCTCAACCCACTCATACATTGCTAGTAGCGTAGTGGAAACTCAGACTTACTCTGAGCTTACTTCTAGGAAGATGATCAGATTAAGCCTCTAGGTCACTCTATGAAGTAAGTAAACTCTATAGAACGCACCCTAGAACTCCAAAGGGTCGTGTTCTTGGTCGACTTGATGGAACTACCATTTCAGAGTTCGATCTAATCCTCGTGATGGATTGGCTAGTAAAGTATCGAGCTAGCTCGGATTACGCTGCTAAGCGCATGGTAATAAAGACCGTGGAAGGTGGTGAGGTGGTGATGATAGGTAAAAGGAGAGATTACCTATCTAATCTGGTTTCGCATTGAAGGCGAAAAGGATGGTTAGAAAAGGTTGTGAAGCATATGTAGTGCATGTCTGTGCTTTGGAAGCTAAGGGTGCAATTGTGAGAGATGTCCGGACCGTAGGGACTATGTCGATGTGTTTCGGAAGAACTTTGGGTCTACCTCCGGACCGTGAGGTTGAATTTGGTATAGACTTGTTACGGAACAGCGCCAAGATCTATAGCCGTGATCGGATGGCTACCGAAAGAATTGGTAGAGTTGAAGGCGCAGATCCGTGAATTGTTGGATAGGGGTTCATCGACCAAGTGTATCGCCTTGGGGAGCTCCAAAGGCTTTTGTCAAGAAGAAGGATGGGACAATGAGAATGTGCATAGACTATCGACGGTGAACAAGTCGACAATAAAGAATGTATCCTTTGCCCGTGATTGATGACTTGTTCGATCAACTCAAAGGCGCATCGGTGTTCTCTAAGATTGACCTTAGGTCGGTACCATCGACTTAAGGTGAAGGAGGTGATGTCCATAAGACGGCATTCAGATTTCGGTATGGGCACTACGTTTACGGTAATGCCTTTTGGTTTGACGAATGCACGATCGCGTTTATGGACATGATGAACCGGGTTTTCCAACCCTATCCGGATCGATTCGTCGTGGTATTCATAGACGACATTTTGGTGTACTCGAAGTCGAGGAGGAGCATGACACACATCTTCATGTGGTTACGCAAGTTTTAAGGAGAAAGCGGTTGTACGCCAAATTCAGCAAGTGTGAGTTACGGCAAGGAGGTAACTTTTCTAGGGCATGTTGTTTCAAAGAGGAATCGGGGTGGATCCCGTAAGATTGAGGCGATATAGAGTGGAAGCCACCGAGGTCGATTCGGAAATTCGAGTTTTCTAGGGTTGGCAGGATATTACCGGAGATTTGTTGAAAATATCTCCTTAATCACAGCACCGTTGACAAAACTACTGAGAAAAGGAGTTTCGTTTGTGTGGTCTGAGAAGCAGCAAGAGAGTTTCGATAAGCTGAAGAGGATCTTGACAGAAGCACCGGTCTTAATTTAGCCGGAGGCAGGAAAGGAATTCACTGTATATTACGATGCATCGCGTACTGGTTTAGGGTGTGTGTTGATGCAAGAAGGAAGGTGGTCGCTTATGCGTCCATGCGATTGAGGCCTCACGAAGCTAACTATCCGGCACATGATTTGGAATTGGTCTGCTGCGGTTTTGCCTTGAAGATTTGGAGGCACTATCTATGGGGAGAAGTTGGTAGTGTACACGGATCACAAGAGTCTCAAGTACCTCTTGACTCGTAAAGATTTAAATCTCGAGCAAATGGAGGTGGATTGAGTTGCTAAAGACTACGATTGCTCAATGAATACCATCCGAGCAAGGCTAACGTGGTAGCCGATGCATTGAGCCAAGGTGGTAAGCGATTCTGAGCAATGTTTGCTCACCTAAGTCTCTATGAGGATGGGAGCCTTTCGACGTAATTGCAAGTGAAGCCATCTTGGATTGATGAGGTCAAAGAAAGACGGATGACCGATTTAAGCTTTGAGTACTCGGAGGTTGCAAGTACAGAATGGTGAGGCCGAAGGATTCAGCTTGGGTAGTGATGGAGTGTTGTATTTTCAGGGGAGAGTATGTATGCCTAAGGATGATGATTTGAGGCAGCGAATCCTTAAAGAAGCTCATAGCAGTCCGTACGCTATGCACCCGGAAGCGACAAGATGTATCGAGATTTAAGGGAGCGATTTTGGTGGTAGGGTCTTAAGCGAAATGGCGAGTTAGTGGGCAAGTGTTTGACATGCCGCAAGTTAAAGCCGAGCATCGATTGCCATCGTGGTCATTACAGTACCGATAAAAATTCCACAATGGAAGTGGGAGGAGATTACTATGGATTTCGTAAGTGGGCTTCCCCTTACGCCCAGTAAGAAAGATGCAGTTTGGGTGGTAGTAGACCGATTGACTAAGTCGACTCATTTCATACCGGTAAGGGTTGACTACTTGCTTCAAAGGTTACCTAAGTTGTATATCACAGAGATAGTGCTATTGCATGGAGTACCAGTGTCCATTATCTCAGATCGAGATCCCCGGTTCACGTCGAGATTCTGGAAGGCTTTACATCAAGAGTTAGGCACGAAGCTAAATTTTAGCACGGCTTTTCACCCGCAGTCTGATGGACAATCTGAGAGGGTAATCCAAGT
Source organism: Gossypium rotundifolium (assembly GCA_025506655.1). Classification (NCBI taxonomy): domain Eukaryota; kingdom Viridiplantae; phylum Streptophyta; class Magnoliopsida; order Malvales; family Malvaceae; genus Gossypium; species Gossypium rotundifolium. Next base: position 54,886,494 of record CP106728.1, read on the forward strand.
GTTGGAAGATATGTTAAGAGGCTGTGTTTTGGACTTTCTTGGTAGTTGGGAAGAGTACCTACCTTTGGAAGAGTTCGCTTATAACAATAGTTATCAAGTGAGTATTCAGATGGCACCGCATTTAGGCTATATAGTCAGAAATGCCGTACTCTTACATGTTAGACAGAACTAGGAGAACGTCGGATGTTGGGTCCAGAGTTAGTAGCAGAGATGGAGGATAAGGTTAGAGTAATTCGGGATCGTCTTAAGGAGGCATCTGACAAAGGTAAATCTCACCGATCTTAAGCGCAGAGGTTGAATATGCGATGGGTGATAAGGCCTTCTTGAAGGTATCACCTTGGAAGAAGGTCTTGAGGTTTGGCGGAAGGCAAGCTAAGCCCTAGATTCATCTGACCGCATACGATGTGAAGCGTGTGGGACGGTAGCTTACCGACTTGAGTTACCTGCGTGAATTGAGCCGATCCATAATGTCTTCCATGTTTCTATCTTTGGCGCTATCGATCGATCCCTCACACGTAGAGCTAGTTCTGAAAATTGAAGTGAACTCAGACTTGTCTTTCGAGGACGAGCCAAGACAAATCTTGGATCGAGATGTCAAGGTTTTGAGGAGGAAGTCGGTGCCTTTGGTAAAGGTGTTATGGTGAAATCATGGCACGGAGGAGGCCACAGGGAACCCGAGGATGTGATCTGTAGCAATACCCCAACTCTTGATCCGTAATTTCGAGTAGAAATTATTTTAAGGGGGTAGAAGCGTAACATCCTAAATTAGGGGTTGTTTGTAATTTAATTATTTTTCCCATGTGTGTGCTTGAAGAAATGAATACTATGATTACTTGACATGTTTTAGGGTCTAGTCATAACCCTAAGCTAGGTCGACTTAGGGCTGGAATTTCTTTTTAGTGCTTAAGAGGAGGGAGCTAGGTGAGATAGGGTTAAGAGAAATTTCGGAGAAGCATGACACAAGGAATAAATTGGCAAAGTGGCTTTCATCGCCACTTAAGAGCTTAGGGTGACGATGGTAGCAGTCTTGGGTTCGAGTCTTTGGAGTGGCATTTACTTTTTGCGTTATGTTTAGGGTGATGGGCTAGGAAGGCCTTAAAAATAAAATGGTGCGGGTTATGACATGAAAGTCGAAATGGTAAAGTGGTCGGGACGTGTTAAAGAGTCATGCAAAGAGGTCCCATTTTGGAGTGGCATGGGCGAAATGGGTGTTTTATTTTGCTTTGGCGTTAAAGTAAAAGGGAAGCTAGCGAAGGAGCCCTAAAAAATTTGTGACAAGGTTATGTCACAAAGACACACCTTAGCGAGAATGGTTAGAGGCGCCTGCGGTTTCTCCATCGTGTCCTATGTTTGAACCAAGGGAGCGGCGATTGGTATTTTATTTTTTCCAAGGCGGCATGAAGGAGAAGGAGCTAATGGCTGCATGTGGGACTCTTAATGTGATAAGGATAAACTTTGTTTTCCTTTTAATTTTCTATTGGAAGAGTAATGTTGTTAGTTTATTTCTTCTTTTATTTTGAAGGGGTAGCTAGGAGATAAAATAGTAGATAAATATTATTTTATGGGTGATAATTAAAAGTTAAAAATTATCACAAAAAGAGGGGAGATGGCCGAATATAGGACTCCTTGGGGCCATCTACAATCGGTTTTATCACATTAGGGAGGTGCCAAAAATTTATCAAAATTATTTCTTTTCTTTCTCTCCAATTGTTGCTAGCCGAATTCTCCCTAGACACATTGCCAAAATTCTTCAAAATTCCTAGCTTCTTTTTCTTCTACTTGGTAGAACCTACCCCTCTTCTACTCAAAATTTCACCTTCCATTTGTGTTGCTAGTGAATATCCCCTACCATAAAGGGCATAAGCGAAACCCCTAACATCACCAATTGGCGCCGACTTGGGGTGGTTAAAGGCCGAGATAGTCATCAAGGTAAGAAGCGACAACTTCTTTTAGGTTTATGATTATGGCTGAATGGCCTTTAGCTCTCTAATGAGGTGATTAAACCGATTGTAGGGAAGGACTTTAAGCCGATTGAAGGAAGCTTTCGGGATTTGATTCCCTGAGATAAGGTGGTAAGTACTATTCGGCCAAGGGCCTTGATTATGTATAAGTGTGCAAGCTGATTTTAACAAGTGTTTTGGTAGGGATCTCGACAAGTCAAGTGACAATTTCGGGATTTCGGTAAATTTGGTAAGTGGTTAAGCATATTCGGCCAAAGGCCATATTTCAGGTACAATTGATCCTTCGGGATTATTAGTATAGCCAAATAGGCCTATGTCACTAACCTTATTGTTGGCCGAATATAGGGTCAAAGGATCTAGCACAGTAGATCGAATCTTCGGGATCTAGGATTCGAGTTAGTAACAAGTGTGTAAAACTCTTTACGCACTTTATTAGTTAACATTGCTATATTGTTGCCTTTTTAATCATTGTGGTAGTGATTTGCTTGTGGACATGAGCATGGATTCCAGGTAAGTCCCCTATTACGTGATCTATGATGTATGCTTGAGTATGCCATCACATGTTGTTGAATGCTATGCTATACATAAATGCATGATATATGGAATTATGATAATTGTTATGTAAGCATGATGATGGTGGGATTGATGAGAGGAGGGGATGATCTTTATGGATCGTCACGATGGTTTTGACCACAAGATGGGTTGGCCCATCGATTAATTGTGACTTCGGTCACGGTGGTTTTGACCACACCGCTGATAAATTGTGACTAAGTCCCAGTGGTTTGGTACCACCAAATGGTTTTGACCACATATTGATAAATTGTGACCTATGGTCATCATTGGTTTTGACCACACGATGGGTTGGCCCCATCACTTGATTTGTGACTCTAGTCACGGTGGTTTTGACCACCGGTGGTTTTGACCACGAGGAAGTTAAAGGAGTAAGGATGGTTAGTTGGGTTGCATGTTTGCATGTCTATTAATAATTTGTGTATGAGTTACACTTAGGGTGGGGATTTACACACCTAGTCTTGGTGACTCACCCTTCCCATATTATTTTGCGGATGAGTAGATCGCGGAGATGGAGCCGGAGAGGACTCGGGCGACCATGCTTGTTCCTTGAATTTGGGAATTTATTTATCTGGTTTAAGTTCGTTTATTTGATAAATTTTTATTTTGGGTTGTAATAAGGCCGCTAATTATTATTTGGACGATTACTTAGTAGTTTTGCTTTACTTATACTAAATTATAAATGAAATTATAAATGTTAAGTGAATCGGTTAAAAGCAACATTTTCAAATTTAATAACTTCTATGGGTTTTCAAAGATGTTACCATCGGGTAGCAAAATTCACCAAGTCAACCATGATTTTGAAAGTTCTTTAAATAAATGATCAAATGTTTCCAAAGGTTTTCAGCACAACCTTGTTTGCAAAAAAATCAACCCTCCTGAGTTTTATCAAACACTGTTTTAATACCTTAATCATATTTTATCAAGTTTTCACCAGACACTTAAAATGTTTCAAATCATTTTACTCCGTGACATACCAGATCCGGTCAGGACTCATAGGCCGGGTTTGGGGTGTTACAGTTTGCCTCCGATACGTGAAGTTGAATTTGGTATTGATCTGTTGCCTAGTACAACACCTATTTTGATAGCTCCGTATAGAATGGCACCAATAGAATTGAAAAAGTTAAAGTCACAGTTGCAAGCGTTGACTAATAGAGGATTCGCTAGACCGAGTTTTTTGCCTTGGGGTGCTCCTGTTCTGTTTGTGAAAAAGAAAGATGGTATGATGAGAATGTGTATTGGTTATCGTCATTTGAATAAGGTGACAATAAAGAATAAATATCCGTTGCCTAGAATTAATGACTTATTTGATTAGTTAAAATGGGCTACTATATTTTCTAAGATTGATCTGAGATCGAGGATATTACCAGTTGAGAGTGAAAAACTCAGATATACCAAAAACTGCTTTCAGAACGAGGCATGGACATTATGAATTTTTAGTTATACCATTTCGACTAACCAATGCTCCAGCTATTTTTATGGATCTGATGAACAGAATTTTCAGACCATACCTAGATCGATTTGTTGTGGTGTTCATAGATGATATATTGATTTATTCACGTGATGAAAATGAGCATGCTAAACATTTAAGAATTGTGTTGCAAACTCTGAGAGAAAAGCAATTTTATGCAAAATTTAGCAAATGTGAATTTTGGTAACACGAGGTTAGTTTTCTGGGATATATTGTGTCAGCTTCTGGGATTTGTGTTGATCTGAGCAAGATTTTGCTATTCTGGATTGGAAACCTCCAAAGAATGTGTTTGAAGTCCGTAGTTTTCTGGGTTTAGCTGGTTATTACCTTCGATTTGTAAAAGGATTTTCAGTGCTACTCCGTTGACTAGATTACTTCAGAAAGATGTTAGATTTGAATGGTCTGATAAATATCAGAAAAGTTTTGATCAGTTGAAAACTCTGTTAATGGAAGCTCCAGTGTTAGTACAGCCAGAACCGGGTAAAGAATTTGTTATATACAATGATGCTTCGTTACATGGTCTGGGATGTGTTTTGATGCAACAAGGCAAGGTTGTAGCTTATGCCTCGAGACAATTGAAACCATACGAAAAGAACTATCCGACGCACAACCTTGAGTTAGCTGCGATTGTGTTTGTACTTATGATCTGGCGCCATTATCTATATGGTGAGAAATGTCACATGTTTTCAGATCATAAAATTTTGAAATACTTGATGACCCAGAAAGATTTAAACTTGCGTCAAAAGAGATGGTTAGAGCTGTTAAAAGATTATGAACTTGTGATAGATTATTGTCCGGGTAAAGCAAACGTTGTTGCTAATGCATTGAGTAGAAAATCATTGTTTGCACTGCGTGCTTTGAATACTCAGTTAGATTTGTTTGATGATAATTCTGTGATAGTTAAATTAAAAGCTGAAACTGTTGTTTGTACAATAAATTTATGATACTCAAAAGGTTGATAATGATTTGTTATCGAAACGAGCTCAGTATGATTCGAATTCTGAATCTGAATTTCAAATTGTTGATAATTTCTTAAAATTTTGAGATCGTATCTGTGTTTTGAGAAATCCAGAGTTGATTCAGCTGATTTTGAATGAAGCTCATAACAGTCGTCTATATGTTCATCCGGGAAGTACTAAAATGTACCATGATTTGGAATGACATTATTGGTGGTCTGGTATGAAACGAGACATTTCTGACTTTGTTTCAAAATGTTTAGTCTGTCAACAAGTAAAAGCTGAACATCAAGTTCCATATGGTTTGCTACAACCGATCTTAATTTCTGAATGGAAATGGGATAGAGTGACGATGGATTTTATTTTGGGATTGCCTCTGACTCCGAGAAAGAAAGATGCGATATGGGTCATAGTTGATCGATTAGCTAAATCCGCCCATTTTATTCTGGTAAGATCTGACTACTCACTTGATAAGTTAGTTGAGCTTTATATTGATGAGATTGTGAGATTGCACGGGGTTCCACTATCCATTGTATTAGATAGAGATCCGAGATTTTCATCAAGGTTCTGTAAGTAATTGCAAGAAGCTTTAAGCACAAAATTGCATTTCAGTACAGCTTTTCATCTACAGACAGATGGTCAATCCAAGCGGATCATTCAGATTCTTGAGGATATGTTAAGATGTTGCATTACCTGCCATTGATTGAATTTGCATACAATAATAGTTTTCATTCAAGCATTAAAATGGTACCATATGAAGCTTTTTACGAATGTAAATGCCGTACATCTCTGTATTGGACCGCGCTCAGTGAGAATAAGCTACTTGGAGTCGATTTGATAAAAGATTCAGAACAGAAAGTGTAACTAATCTAAGATTGTTTGAAAGCAGCATCTGATCGTCTGAAGTCTTATGCGGACTTAAAACGAAAAGATATAGAATTTGAGATCTGCGATAAAGTATTTTTGAAAGTGTCTCTGTGGAAGAAAGTGCTTCGATTCAAACGTAAAAGCAAGTTAAGTCCGAGGTTCATCGGGCCGTATGAAATCATTGAATGTGTTGGGCCTGTTGCGTATAGATTACTTTTACCACCTGAACTAGAAAAGATACACAATGTATTTCATGTTTCGATGCTCCGTAGATATCGTTCCGATCCGTCACATGTGATTACTCCATCTGAAATTGAAATCTGATCTGATATGACATATGAAGAGGAGTCGATTCATATCTTAGCTTGTGAAGTGAAAGAGTTGAGAAATAAGAAAATACGTTAGTAAAAATATTGTGGAATTGTCATGGAATTGAAGAGGCAACATGGGAGCCAAAAGATTCAATGAGACAGTAATATCCGAATCTATTTAACGGTAAGATTTTCGAGGACAAAAATCCTTAAGGGGGAGAATTGTGATAGTCCGATTTATACCCTAGTCGAAATAATGGTTTTAGGACCACAAATTGAGTCATAAAAATATTTTAATAATAATTTCTGTGCCATAGACATGTGACCATGTATGTGTACAAAATTTCGTAAGTTAATTTGTTTGTCTGTGTGCTTAATTTGACAAAAAGATTGAATTGCATTAAATGTGAAATTTGCATGCTATATGTTAATGCACCTAATTGTTGCAGCTTTTAAAGATGGAGGCCTTATAAGGCAATTTAACCACTATTTAGTTAGTGGATGAACAAAGGACATGTTTATTTGAAGTATTAAATGAAAGGTTAACAAGGTAATTATATTAATATGTATGTTATTATATGATAAAGACATGAAAATGGACATTATTCTCATGCATCTATCCAATGAAAATCAAACAAAAGAAAAATAAATATGAAGCTAGGGTATTCGGCACTCATTAAGCAAAATTAAGGTATGTTTTAACATTGGATTTTGATGATTTTTATGTTTTTGAGATTGTTGCTTAGTTTACTATCAAGCCCATGCCTCAATTTTATGTATTGATGATGTTCATGAGATATGCCATTGATGATATGTTGAGTTTTGTGATGAGTTTAGTTGTTAAATGAAAGATTTGAGCTAAATGAACATTCTTTGTTCTTGAATTTTTGATGAATTTAGCTAATTAGGTCTAAATTGAGAAAATAGTAGCTTGAGGGACTAAATTGCAAATTTGATGGAAAATATGGGCTTGTATGAGATGTATGAACATTCGGCTAATCATGAGTATGTGATGATTTTATGAATTTGATGTTTTGAGAAAAATGGACTAAATTGATAAATTTTGCAAAGGTAAGGGTTAAATTACAAATAGCCTTAAATGTGTGTCCTTGGATTGAATTGAATGAGTTAGTGAATAAAAGGGTTAATTCTGAATATGTATAGATCAAGAACCGAGGAAAACTGACTTAGATCGTGGGAAAGCGAAAGTAATCGAGTAGCTGTTTCCATTTAGTAAAAATTAAATCCGAGGTAAGTCATATTGCAAATAAATGTAATTGTATTGAATTGAGCATATTTATATGACTATTGATGATAATGAATTTTTATGAGATGCTATGCATATGAATTCCAAGATAAGGCTGACTTAGTGTCGATATCTGAGAAGTCCCGAACAAACCTAGGAATGGATAGGATTAGCTATATCATGACATAGGTATTTGTTCTGTTTTATCATGTAAGACCACGTCTGGGACGTTGGCGTTGATTTGAGATTTCGTAAGACCACATCTAGGACGTTGGCATCGATATGAGCTTTTTGTGTAAGACCATGTCTAGGACATCGGCATCGTATTGATTTGTGTAAGACCTTGTCTGGGATAGTGGCATCGATATCTGAGTACACGTACGACCTCGTCTAGGACATTGGCATTGTATAACTATTCTGAGCTTTCTGAGTATCCTATTAAATTCCTAGCGGTTCAATGGGTAAATTCGAGCTATGAACACTAACTTGAATGGATATTCGTTTCAGGTACGTTTGGTATGTACACTAAGTGTGTATAGAAAGGTAAGTACCTATGTGACTTTGATTTGAAGAAATGTATGAATGAAGATGAGATTGTGAATGAGATACAAGAATAGCTATGAAAGAGCTATGTATATATATGAATTGTGCCAATATTTACATATGTTTATGTGATCTACATATTATGTTTATTTGTATATGACTTACTAAGCTTTTGGAAAGCTTACTCTGTGTGTGTGTTTTCTTTATAGATCGCCAAAGCTACTGAAGGCTCGGGACCATCGAGGATTGTCATCACACTACTCAACTTGTTTTTGGTACATTTTGGAAGATGTATATAGCTAGATATGGCATGTATAGGCTACTTAATGGGATAAGTATGAAAAATGAACTTAGCCATATGAATTGGCTATTTATATGTTGGCATTATGCTTGAATGAATGTGTTATATGATGCATATCTTGATATGGTTTGAAGCACATGAAATGGTTAAGTTGTTAGGTAAGTATTTGGATGAATTATGATTATGATGTATATATTTTAGTCTTGAAAGTTGGCATGGTTGAGATTGGTATTGAATGTATAGTTTGAATGGTATTTTTGGTATGTTTTTGGTTGTTATATATGCATAAGAAGTGTTGGTGATTGGTTTGTAGGTTTGACCCTTAGTGGGTGGCATTTTGGCTTTGCAAATGGCCTATAATGTCCTACGGTTGTGGCACACGAGCGTGCTTAGTGACCGTGGGGCTAAGTCAGTAGCTAGATTAGGAGCACATGGCCAAGATGCACGGGCGTGTCTAGTAGCCGTATGAAGAAGTCAGCATATGGCCTAGTAGTACACGACCTTGGCACACGGACTTGCCTGGTAGCTGTGTGGTTTTTACAAGATTGACCACGACAAGGTAACACGGGCGTGCTTGATGGCCATGGAGTAAAGTCAGTTTTGACCACGGGAAAGACACACGGGGGTGTCTAGCAGCCGTGGAAGGCACACAGGCATGTAACCCTTAAAACTTTGAAAAGTTTTAAATTTTGAGAATTTCTGTATGTGTTTCGATTTAGTCTGACCCTATTTCTAAGCATGTTTAAGGTCTCAATGACTTATTTAAGGGACTCTATGTTTGAGAATGATGAATAGTTGTATGAAATTTCTGTAAATGTTGTCAATCTGTCTGGTAATGCCCTTAACCCTAATCCAGCGATGGATACGGGATAGGGGTGTTACAATAAGCATTATGAGAATTGATGTAGTAAAAACTCTCGGTTGAACCTTAGGAATAGATAGAATATCCATGCCATGACATTAGGGATATATGAGAGCCAGTGTAAGACCATGTCTGGGACATGGCACCGACCTCGATATGTAAGCCTATGTAAGACCATGTTTGGGACATGGAATCGGCTTTGATATGTGTACTTGTGTAAGACCATGTTGGCCACATTATGAGAGGTAGTATAAGACCATGTCTGGGACATGCCATCGGCATTGAGATGGGAGCTAGTGTAAGAACATGTCTGGGACATGGCATCGACCTCGATATGTGAGCCAGTGTAAGACCATGTCTAGGACATGGTATCGGCATCGTACCCTCTTGTGTGAGGCTTGACGGGTATCCTTTGGTATTCCAACTAGTTTAACGGGTAATTTAACACAGGTGTCTAAAGTGAGAAAAGTTACAACTATGTTGTAAGTGATGCAGGTACCTACATGAAATTCATGAGAAATGAGCTGGAATTATGTTGTATGATTAGTAGGGATGAAAATGAGTAAGTTATGCCTTTAATCATTCTAGAATTATGTGCAAGTTTATAATATGTTATGAGTATATAATGCATGGTAATTGTTGTTAATTATTTACATGTGACTTACTAAGCTTTATGCTTACTCCCTCTCCTTTCCATTTTCTTATAGTATCACCAACCTAGCTCGGGGATCAACACATGTCGGAGGCATCGATCACACTATCAATTGAAACATTTGGTATATTTAGCCTTAGTATTTTAAGTATGGCATGTATAAGGACTGGGTCTTTTGTCAAGTGGCCATATGTGTTGGCTTGTCATGAAGTTGATCCATTTTGCCTAAGGCCATGGATAATTGCTAATACTTGTTATTGATATATATAAATGATGATGTTTTCCATGAATGTGCAATTTGCATGGCGAAATATATAGTGTGTTAATGCATGAATGAGTAAGTCGTATGATTGGATTGATAAGTTTTGCATGTGAATAGAGTATAGTGGCCTTGTTGTGTGTATGTCTTCATGTGGCTTATATTGGTGCAAGTAAGGGTGGCAAAAGGGCTTGGTAAATAGCCTTGTTTTTGTCCACATGGGTAGACACACGGGAATGTGTCTGGGCCGTGCGTGACACACTGTCTACCCCATGGGCATGTAGTCCAACCGTGTGTCCCCCTGCACCATAAGTTTGCAAAACAAAATGCCCAGTAGTAACCACACGGGCTGAGACACGGTCGTGTGTCTCAACCGTGTGGAAGACACGGCCATAGGACATGGGCATGTGCCTAGGCCGTGTGAAGTCTGCACCTTGAATGTGAAATTTAGGATTTCCACACAGCCTTGCACATGGGTGTGTGCCTTGGCCGTGTGACCTCATTAGGTCGATGACTTCAGAAACAAAATGTTAAGGTTTTAACACAAGGGTTGAGACACGGGCGTGTCATGGCCGTGTGAGGGACACGATCCATGGACACGGGCATGTGCCAGGCCGTGTGAAAACCCATGTAGGCTCGAATTGAAAAATAAATCCACATGGGCAAGGGACACGGACGTGTCCCTATATGCTAAGACCGTGTGAGTTACACAGTCCTTCAACATGGCCATGTTATTAGGTCACACAGGCCTGTCGCCCTTCTACACGAAAGTGTGCCCCCATTTTTAGTGACATTTCCAAAGTTTTTCTAAAGAACTTGGTTTGGTCTCGAATCGTTTCTAAAGTGTGTTTTGGGCCTCGTAGGCTCATATTAAGGATTTTAAGACAAATTTTGAAAAGTTTTAAATTTGAACGAAATTTCATAACCCAGAAGTGTTTGTATGCATGCTATTAAGCTAGGTCACGCCTCTTACCTTGTTTTGGCATAGGATATGGGTAAGGGGTGTTACATTTAGTGGTATTATAGCTATGGTTTAGTCGATTCTCGGACTAACCTAGCGTGTGTACGAGTCTAGCTATACATACCATTTATGAATTATGATAGTGTGACAACTCTTGACAATTTAAAATGTGTTTTTATATAGTAAATGGATTCCGACGGAGTAGTGGGAGATGAAGTCGAGAGTAATACAACGGCTCTTGCAGAAAGGACCGCGCCAGCTCGAAAGTTGGCCTGTGACACTGAGTTAAGGCGGAGGGGCTAGAGAAGCATTCTTCTATATGATTAATGTTTGGTATTCAGAGTTTGTTCGTGCAAACCCGAACGCTCCACCTCCTCCACCTCCTCCAATCCCCCTGTCTGCCCCTATAGCTCCCCAACTGGTGGAGATGTTAAGAAGGAAATACTCTGGTAGACATAATTTGAAAGCAAGGGGGCTGAGGAATTTAGAGTGAATATAGATAATGACCTAGAGAGAGTAGAGTTCTGGCTAGAAAATACAATTAAGGTATTCGATGAGTTGTCATGCACACCAAAGGAGTGCATGAAGTGTATAGTGTCACTCCTGCGAGACTCGGCCTACCAATGGTGGAACACGCTTTGTCGGTTGTACCAAGGGAAAGGATTACATGGGAGTTTTTCTAAGAGGAATTTCAAAGAAGTATATTAGTTAGAGGTTTATAAACTAGAAGAGGAGGGAATTTCTAGAAATAAAGCAAGGCCGAATGATAGTAACAGAGTATGAGTGTGAGTTTGTAAGGCTTAGTAAATATGCTCGAGGAGTGCATATCCACTGAAGCCATCATGTGTAAGAGGTTTGAGGACGGATTAAATGAAGATGTCTGACTATTAGTTAGCATTCTAGAATTAAATGAATTTGTGGTGCTTGTTGAAAGAGCTTGCAAGGCCGAGGAATTGGCCAAGGAGAAAAGGAAAGCTGATATTGAGTCTCGTGAGTCAAAGAAAAGACAGTTGGGAAAATCATTTCAATCCTCATCCAAGAAATTGAGAGAATTCACTACCCCATCAAATGCTTCAGCGGGATTCTCGAGTAGAAATAACAATAAGCAGTACATGGCGTCTAAAGCTCAAACCACTTCTATTGCAAGTGTTGGTAGTGCTTGACCAAATAAACTAGAATGTTCACAGTGTGGTAGACAACATTTCAGTGAGAGTCGAGGAAATGATAGAGGCTATTTCAAATGCGGTTCACTAGACCACTTCATTCAAAACTGTCCTGAGATGGATGAGAAAGATAGAAAGCAAGATGTGTGAGCGAGTAATGCTCCTTCTAAAGGTAGCCATAGAAGAATCGAGAAGTGGCGCTAGCAGTAGAGGTGCGCCTAGAGATTTTGCCGTGAGGTTCGAGGGCCGAGCGCCTGCAAGGACTTATGCCATTCGCACTCGCGAAGAGGCATCATCTCTAGATGTGATAACGGGTACTTTTTCTCTTCATGATATCTATGTTGTTGCTTTGATTGATCTGGGGTCTATCCATTCGTATGTTTGTATGAAATTGGTGTTTAGTATGAATGTGCATGTTGAGTCTACTGAATTTATGGTAAAAGTGTCAAACCCTTTAGGCAAGCATGTGCTAGTTGACCAAGTGTGTACAAATTGTCCCTTGACAATTAGAGGTCATTATTTTCCGGCTAATCTTATACTGCTACCGTTTGATGAATTTGGCGTGATTCTTGGTATGGACTAGTTAGCAGCTTATGACGTGATAGTGAATTGTGGGAGAAAAATTATTGAACTGAAATGTGAAAATGGGGATATCCTTCGGGTTGAATCAGGTCAATCAGATAGCTTGCCTATAGTGATTTCTTCTTTGACGAGTGAGAAATGTATAAGAAAAGGGTATGAGTCTTATCTCGCGTTTGTGTTGAATACTCAAATGTCGAAGTAAAGATTGAGTCAGTGCTAGTGGTATGTGAGTATCTGGATGTGTTTCCAAAGAGTTACCTAGATTGCCTCCAAGTAGGAAAGTACAACACCTATTTCGGTTGCCCCGTATAGGATGGCCCCGCTAGAATTAAAAGAGTTGAAAGTTCAATTATAAGAGTTAACGGATAAGGTTTTGTAAGACCAAGCTATTCACCGAGGGTGCTCGATACTTTTTGTAAAAAAGAAAGAAGGGTCGATGAGGTTATATATAGACTACAGATAACTCAACAAGGTGATTATGAAGAACAAGTATCCTTTGCCAAGGATCAATGATCTATTTGACCAATCGAAAGGAGCCACAGTGTTTTCTAAGATAGACTTGAGGTCCAATTACTACCAGCTGAGAGTTAAGGATTAAAATGTACCGAAAACTACATCTTGGATGAGGTATGGCCATTATGAGTTCCTCGTCATGCTCTTGACTTAACGAATGCTCTTGTAGTATTTATGGATTTAATGAACCATATTTTCTGACCATTCTTTGATAAGTTTTTAGTTGTTTTTATTGACGACATATTAATTTATTCTCGTGATGAGGGTGAGTATGCGGAGCATTTGAGAACTGTCTTGCAGACTTTAAGAGATAAGCAGTTGTATGCCATGTTTAGCAAAAGTGAATTTTGGCTTCGAGAAGTCGATTCTTGGGCCAGATCATGTTGGGTGATGGAATTAGAGTTGACCCAAGTAAGATATCGACTATCGTTGATTGGAAACTGCCAAGGAATGTGTTAAAGATTAGAAGCTTTTGGGCTTAGCCGGAAACTACAGACGGTTTGTTAAAGGATTCTCCATGATTGCTACTCTGATGACGAGGTTGCTACAGAAAGATGTCAAGTTCAAATGGACGGAAAAATGCCAATAGAGTTTCAAAAAACTAAAGGCGTTGTTGACTGAAGCTCTAATTTTAGTGCAACCGAAACTAAGAAAAGAATTTGTAGTGTATAGCAATGCATCCTTGAATGGATTGGGATGCGTGCTCATGCAAGAAGGTAAGGTAATAGAATATGCCTCGAAACAACTAAAGCCGCATGAGAAAAACTATCTGACTCACGCTTTAGAGTTAGCCGCCATAGTGTTCGCAATGAAGATTTAGAGACACCAATTGTATGGCGAGAGATGCCGAGTATTCATTGACCATAAAGTCTAAAGTATTTAATGACTCAAAAGGAGTTAAACATACGGCAGCGGAGGTGGTTAGAGTTGATAAAGGATTATCAGTTGATAATTTCCTACCACCCTAGAAAGGAGAACGTGGTCACCGATGCTTTGAGTAGGAAGTAATTGTTTGCCTTGAGGGCTATGAACACTCAGTTGTTAGTAACTGATGATGGTTCGATTTTAGCCTAGTTGAGAGCGAAACCAATGTTTTTGCAAGAGATCTGCGAAGCTCAGAATGGTGAGAAAAGATTCCAAGCTAAGATAATTCAGTGCGAGATGGGATAGAATTAGACTTTTGAATTTGTTCAGATGGCTGTTTAATGTTTCGAGATAGAATTTGTGTACCCCGAGACGATAAGCTTATTCGAAAAATGTTGCATGAGGCACATAGCAGTTGTATGTCTATCCATCCATGAAGTGTAAAAATGTACAATGAATTGAAGAAAATGTATTGGTGGTCAAGAATGAAGAAAGATATTTCAGAGTTTGTCTCTAAGTCCTAATTTGTCAGCAAGTGAAAGCCGAATACCAAGTACCTTCGGGTTTACTTCACCGTGATGGTTCCCGAGTGGAAATGGGACCATATTACCATGAATTTTGTGTCTGGATTACCGTTGACTCCAAAGAAGAAAGATGCTGTATTGTTTGTGGTTGATAGCCTAACTAAATGGGCTCATTTTATACCGTTGCGTACCGATTATCCACTTGAGAAATTGGGTAATTTGTATGTTTCTAAAATTGTAAAACTTCGCGGAGTGCCCTTGTCAATTATTTCGGATAAAGATCCGAGGCTTACCACATGATTTTGGAAAAAGCTACAAGAAGCATTGGGGACGAAACTGAATTTTAGTACTACTTTCCACCCACAAATCGACGGTCAGTCGAAAAGAGTAATCAGATCCTTGAAGATATGTTGTGGTGTTGTGTTCTTGAGTTTCAAGGCAGTTGGGAGAGGTACTTACCGTTGTTAGAGTTTGCCTACAATAATAGCTATTAGTCGAGTTTGAAAATGGCACATTGTGAGGTTTTGTATAGGCGTAAGTGCCGAACACCCTTGTATTGGACGGAACTCAGAGAAAATTAGATTCACGGGGTTGACTTAGTCAAAGAGACCGAAGAGAAAGTAAAGGTAATTCGTGACTGTTTGAAGGTAGCTTAGAAATCCTATGCAAATTTGAAATGAAAAGAAATTGAGTTTCAAGTCGGTGATAAGGTGTTCTTGAAAGTATCTTCGTGGAAGAAAGTCCTCAGATTCGGTAAGAAAGGCAAATTAAGTCCACGTTTTATTAAGCCATATAAGGTGACTGAAAGAATTGGACCGATAGAATACCGATTAGCTTTACCGTCCGAGTTAGAGAACATCCATGATGTCTTCTATGTGTCCATGTTGCGCTGTTATCGTTCTAACCCATCACACATTATTTCACCGGCAGAGGTTGAAATTTGACCGGATATGACCTATGGTGAAGAGCCTGTTAAGATTTTAGATCGGGAGGTTAAAAAATTGAGGAATAAGAGTATAGCACTTATAAAGGTATTATGGCATAGACATAGGGTCAAGGAAGCCATGTGGGAGCCTGAGGAGACTATGAAAGGCCAACACCTAAACCTTTTTCACGGTAAGACTTTCGGGGACAAAAATCTCTAAGGAAGGGAGAATTGTAACAGCCAGATTTTGGGCCTAGTTGAAATAGTAGTTCCGGGACCACAAATTTGAGGTTAGAGAAATTATTTTAATATTATTTTATGTGTTATAGCATGATTATATGAGTGCATGAAAATTTTGGTGAATTAATTTTAGTGATTTCATGCTTAATTTTGAACAGAGACTAAATCGCATAAAGTGTGAAAGTTTTGTTCTACAAGAAAAAGTTGCCAAATAGCTATAGAACCTTAAATTGAAGGTCTTTAATTTACAAATAGGCCCTTCAGAGAGTGATGGCTGGCCATAGGGCCAAGGAAATGAAATTGGTCAAAGCTTAGGTGGATTTTA
Organism: Gossypium rotundifolium; assembly: GCA_025506655.1. Taxonomy (NCBI): domain Eukaryota; kingdom Viridiplantae; phylum Streptophyta; class Magnoliopsida; order Malvales; family Malvaceae; genus Gossypium; species Gossypium rotundifolium. The sequence continues at coordinate 54,902,590 of CP106728.1, forward strand.
GGTGACTTAATTGATAAAATAAAATAAAATAAAGAGAAAAAAGATATCACCATTCATCTTCCTCCTCTCCACTGAAACTTTCAGCAAAAATAAGGGTTTTGGAACCTTGGAATTTCAGGAACTCTTCATCCTTGCAAGTAAGTGTTTTTGATGGTCATTCTTGATGATTTTTGTATTTTTGTGACCCTTGTAGCTTAAGCTAACTAATGGAGGGACTATTTTGCAAAATGGTTGAGAGTCAAGGGTTTCACCATGTGAGTATTCATGTTGATTTCTAAAATTTTATGGAAGAAAATGAATCTTGGTTGTTAAATAAACAACTTTTGTGAAAGGATTTTTCATGAAAACACTTAAAATGGACCTTTTTTGTGAAGTTTATAAAATAGGTTGTAAATGTGTGAAATAATTAGATTTTTGAATTTTTAGAAGCTTAAAATAAATTCAGCTAGGCTTGGTTAATGACGAAATTTGATGAAAATCATTTTACGAGCCTAGGGGTAAAATCGTAATTATGTGAAAGTCTAAGGGAAAACGGTAATTTTGCCAAAGTAAGAATTTTGAAATGTCTTAAATAATGTGGTGATTAAATTAGTAAATTTTGTCATTATAGATCAATAAAAATAGAATTCCGACCTAGACCGGGGGAAAACCAAGCTATTGGACTAAATCGAACTAGTCACCTATATTTTGTATACCGAGGAAAGTTGTATGTAAGTGATACAAATATATTGTTATTATGCATTAAACAATTGATATTGCATAAAATGTTTGATTATTGTTGTGAATAAGCATTATGAGAATTGATGTAGTAAAAACTCCCAGTTGAACCTTAGGAATAGATCGAATATCCATGCCATGACATTGGAGATATATGAAAGCTAGTGTAAGACCATGTCTGGGACATGGCATGGACCTCGATATGTAAGCCAGTGTAAGACCATCTCAGGGACATGACATCGACTTTGATATGTGTGCTAGTATAAGACCATGTCGGTCACATTATGAGAGCCAATGTAAGACCATGTCTAGGACATGGAGTCGGCATTGAGATGAGAGCTAGTGTAAGACCATGTCTGGGACATTTCATTGGCCTCGATATGTGAGCTAGTCTAAGACCATGTCTGGGACATGGTATCGGCATCGTGCCCTTTTGTGTGACGCTTGATGGGTATCTTTTGGTATTCCAACTGGTTCAAAAGGGTAAATTAAAGCATGTGTCAAAAGTGAGAAAAGTTACAACTATGTTGTAAGTGATACAGGTACCTATATGAAATTCATGAGAAATAAGCTCGAATTATGTTGTATGATTAGTAGGTATGAAAATGAGTAAGTTATGAATTTAATCATTCAAGAATTATGTGTAAGTTTATAATATGTTACGAGTATATAATGCATGGTAATTGTTGTTAATTATTTACATGCAACTTACTAAGCTTTATACTTACTCCCTCTTCTTTCCATTTTCTCATAGTATTGCCAACCTAGCTCAGTGATCAACAGACATCGTAGGCATTGACCACACTATCAATTGATGCATTTGGTATAGTTAGCCTTAGTATTTTAAGTATGGCATGTATAGGGGTTGGGTCTTTTGTCAAGTGGCTATATGTGTTGGCTTGTCATGAAGTTGATCCATTTTGTCTAAGGCCATGGATAATGGCTAATACTTGTTATTGATATATGTAAATGATGATGTTTTTCATGAATGTGTAATTTTCATGGCGAAATATATGGTGTGTTAATGCATGAATGAGTAAGTCATATGATTGGATTTATAAGTTTTGCATGTAAATAGAGTATAGTGGCCTTGATGTGTGTATGTCTTGATGTGGCTTATATTAGTGCATGTAAGGGTGGAAAAAGGGCTTGGTAAATAGCCTTGTTTTTTTCCACGTGGGTAGATACACGGGCATGTGTCTAGGCAGTGCATGTAACACCCCAAACCCGGCCTAGAAGTTAGGCCCAAATCTGGGTGTCACATTGAGGTTTTTTTTTTTTTTTGAAAACTGCATTTTCATTGAAAAACCCCTCTTTATATTTAAAAACTAAAGTCCCAGTTTGCGATTGTTATTATTAATCAACATTTATTAAGAAGTCATTACCTTCAAAACCTTGTTTGTTGCAGAAGCTCAATTTAAAACATCTGACTTATAAAACGTAATATTTACAACTTGGTTGCGAAAATGTAGTGTTTTGAAAACAGATATTGTTTTGGAAAAATCGCGATTCAATGTTGAGCAGATTTAAAACATAATAAACTAAAAATCCCAAACTATACCAGAATTTAATAGAGGCCTTATTACAACCCAATAAAAACAGTTTAATAAAGTAAAGTAGAATACTAAAATCCAAAACTGCTCGTAGTGTGGCCACCTCTGAGTCCTCCAATACGTCGAACTACCTATTGAGGGTTACTTGGGAAAATTAAAAAGAGGAGGTGAGTTTGAGAAAACTTAGTGTGTGCAACCCTCATCAGTAAAAACATGCATCACAACAATCCGGGCCGATGCCCACTACAATAACGGTGGCAATTGGGCCTTAGCCCAAAATAGCCTCGATTGGGCCTTAACCCATATCATATGTCAAATATCATAAATATATGAGCCTAAGCCCATCTCAATATTAAAATCTAAATATGCAATGCATTAATGCCCATACCAACCATGCATTCCGTCTCCTGTCCAACTGCGCACTCTTGTGGGTATTTAATCGACCCACCTATCCGTACACTCCTTTTGTAGCACCGGTTGCAGCACTAACTTATTAGTGTAGCATGGCTACTTGGTTGCTAAAAAGCCTTTGGTGGATCCACAGTCGTCAAGCGACCATGCGATCCTATTAGCACTTCCTCCATATTAATAATCCCATTCCCATGCAACATAATAACACATGAATGCATCATGCAATAATAAACATACCATAATAATCATAAATCGCATACAAGAATAACCATATAACATGTAGGGGCATTTTCATCATCTTGCCCTTTAGGGGCATATCGATCATTTCACCCATCGAGGGTATTCAGGTAATTTTTGCAAACCAAGGGTATTTTGGTAATTTGGCAACCAGGGGTATTTCAATAATTTTAGTAACCAAGGGTATTTTGGTAATTTTACAAACCAGGGGTATTTCAACAATTTTGCAACCTAGGGTATTTTGATAATTTTGTAAACTAGGGGTATTTTGGTAATTTTGCAAACCAAGGGTATTTCGATAATTTCACAAACCAAAGGTGTTTTGATAATTTTGCAAACTAGGGGTATTTCGATAATTTAGTAAACGAGGGGTATTTTGGTAATTTTGCAACCAAGGGGTATTTTAGTAATTTCACAACCCAGGGGTATTTCGGTAATTTTGCAAACCACGAGTATTTTGGTAATTTCGCAAACCACGGGTATTTTGGTAATTTTGCAAACTAGGGGTATTTCGATAATTTCACAAAATAGGGATATTTCGGTAATTTTGTAAACCACGGGTATTTTGGTAATTTCGTAAACCACGGGTATTTTGGTAATTTCGTAAACTAGGGGTATTTCGATAATTTCACAAAATAAGGATATTTCGGTAATTTTGCAAACCAGGGGTATTTTGGTAATTTTACAAACCAAGGGTATTTCGGTAATTTTACAAACTAGGGGTATTTCGATAATTTTACAAACCGTGGATATTTCTAATTTTGTAAACTTTATTTGGTAAACAAAGTAGGGTATTTCGATAATTTTGCAAACCGAAATATTTCGATAATTTACAAACTAGGGTATTTGGTAATTTTGTAAACCGGTTTTTCACAAACCGAGGGTATTTCGGTAATTTTACAAACCAAGGGTATTTCGATAATTTCGCAAACCAGGGGTATTCGGTAATTTTGCAAACCAGAGGTATTTCGATAATTTCGTAAACCAGGGGTATTTTGATAATTTACCCATCAGGGTACTTTGGTAATTTCGTATTTAATGGCCTTTCCAAAGGCCTGCTGTCGCCTCAAGCGACTCAGATAACCTAAATGGTCAAAACGGTGTAAATGGGCCCGAGGCCCCTTATTTAGCTCACGTGGGCCCACACGCTCGTGTGGCCCACTTAGCCCAAATCTTGCCACAGATACGAGATTCCCATAGTCCAGTTCACTATCTACTACACACCTGATAGGAGTCTGAAGCTAATCCGCACTCCGAATGCTCCTACGCCCAAACGCCAACCAAGATATGTTTATTCTCCTCATAGACAGCTCCATATATAGCCAGCTTCTCACCTTCCCTATTGCTAGCTTTCCGATGTGAGATCCCTCCGTCAGAGAGTTTAAATCCAACTTAAACTTTGGTCGTCCAATCTGTAAAATAAATACTCCCCTACTTGTCATGAGATTCGAACCCAGGCTCCCTTGCACCCTTAATGACTCATTGTCACTAGACCACTCACCTTCTTGTGTCTAACATCATGCGAAACTAAATATAAATCTATGGGCCAAAGTCCAAGTTCACTTAAAAATAAATCAAAATGAAATGCCAGCGCCAAGGCTTGAACCTTAGACCCCTTACTTCCTTGTGGCGTCACTTTGCCACTACACCACAAGCTCTTTTTCTATCATTTTTCTCCCATTTTATTCTTAAAGCTTACTTACTAACTCTCAAGGTTTTATTAACCTAAAACCAAAATTTTCCTAAAGCCCAAGTTTGATCTCGGGACTTCATAAAAGCCCCCTAACCTTCCAAAATCACTCACCTAATAGGTCCAACTTGAAATAATGTCGTTCTCATAATGTCAAAAATTTTTAAAATGCTACCATGGCCAAGGCCCAATGGGCCCAATCTTACTAGGCCCAAATTTAGGGTGTTATAGTGCATGACACACGGTTTGCCCCATGGACGTGTAGTCTCGCTGTGTGTCCCCATTGCATCCTAAGTTGGCAAAATAGAATGCCCAATAGTAACCACACAGGCTCAAACACAACCGTGTGTCTCAACCGAGTGGAAGACATGGCCATAGGACATGGGCATATGCCTAGGCTTTGTGAAGTCTGCACATTGAATGTGAAATTTAGGATTTCCACATGGCCTTGCACATGGGCGTGTGCCTTGGCCGTGTGACCTCATTAGGTTGATGACGTTAGAAAAGAATGTCAAGGTTTTAACACAAGGGTTGAGACATGGGTGTGTCATGGCCGTGTGAAAACCCAGTAGGCTCAAATTGAAAAATAAATCCATACGGGCAAGGGATGTGTCCCTTTATGCTGAGACCATGTGAGTTACACGGTCCTTCAACATGGCTATGTTATTAGGTCACACGGGCATGTCGCCCTTCTACACGGGCGTGTGCCCCTGTTTTAAGTGGCATTTTCCAAAGTTTTTCTAAAGAACTCGGTTTGTTCTCGAACCGTTTTTAAGTATGTTTTGGGCCTCGTAGGCTCATATTAAGGATTTTAAGACAAACTTTGAAAAGTTTTAAATTTGAACGAAATTTCATAACCTGGAAGTGTATGTATGCATGATATTAAGTTAGATAACGCCTTGTACCTTGTTCTGGCATAGGATAAGGGTAAGGGGTGTTACAGAGGGGGCAGTTGGGAGAAGATGTTCCTATTTGGGTGATTTTATGGATTCAAACAAGCTTTTTGAATTGGGTTTTCGAGGGTCTCAATTTACTTGGAAAATGAGAGGGGTGTTTGAAAGATTGAATAGAGTTATTTGTAATGAAGCTTGGTTCTTTATTTTTCCACAATGTACGGTGACTTATCTACCAAAACTAAGGTCAGACCACATACCACTTTTCTTATCTCTTATGCCTGATTGCCATTCTTTTATGGGGTGTCCATTTATATTTTTAACAGGTTGGTTTGAGCATCCTGCTTTCTCTGACTTTGTCAAACAAAAATGGAACATCTTTGGAAGTATGTCAAAGGCTCACTTAATCTTCACTGATCAGGTTAGACATTGGAATAAGGAAGTGTATGACCACATTTATTCGCACAAAAAACAATTAATTAGGAAGTTGAATAAGATCCAAAAAGTATTGGATGCTATGTAACACCCCAAACTTGGTTAAAACGCTACGACCGAACTTGGCATGTCACAGGGAAGAAAACACACTTTTCTTTTACTTTAGTAAACACAAAGTTTGTACTGAGTGATTAACTGGAACAATTTTGAGTTTTAGTTTGAAAAGTTGAGTTGCCTTGTTATAAAAAAAAAACTTGTATGTTAATTACCAAATTGTAAAAAAAATCTTGGAAGTCCCGAAGTTCTTTAAGTTTTGGAAAACTCCCATTTTGACATTATATTAGGCATGACTTAATAATCAAAAATAAAATGAGTGAAAATTTATAAAACAAATAAAAACCAAACTAACATTCAAATGGCCTTTTTACATTACCCAAAATCCAAGTTAAAGTAGAGTAATTCTAAAATAAGCATTTAAAATGAAATCCAAAACAATATGCATGGCCACCTCGGCTCCATATCCGCTATCTAAGGATTACCTGCAAAGATCAATGGAAGGGGTGAGTCACCGAGACTCAGGGTATAAACCCCGTCCAAAAGATTTTAGGGCTCCCTCATAGATTCATATGCAAAGTATGTATGCCATGCAACCCAATCAACCTAGATATCCATCCATATCTCTTGTGTCTACCCAACATTTGTGGCACCTAGCCACTGGTGGTACCTAACCACTGGTGAAACACCCCAAACCCAGCCCACAAGCCCTGACCGGATCTGGCATGCTCCTTGAGTAAAACGTAGCAAATCCTCATTTTGTCATGTTGGAAAACTGGTGGTTTTGAAGAAAAATCGGTTTGAGTTATGATCAATTTGAAAACCGTGTTGTTTTTGAAGTTTGTATTGAAATGTTATTATCATGTTTCAAAAGTTACAAGTTAAAAGAATTTCCAAATTTTAGAGCTTTTTATTATTAACCTGAAAACCGTAGGTGTTTGGGTGTCAAAACAATTGAAGTTGTTTTACGAAAAATGTTTAATCATTTGTTTGTGTGTTCGTATCATAATAAAAATTAAAACGTAAACTTAAAACAGTTAAATGGTAATGGCCTTATTACATCAAAACATAACCCAAAATAAATAAATAAAAACTTAATAAGAAAAACCCGAAATTGCTAATTTGAGCATGGCCACCACTAAGTCCCTGCCAACCCGGTCCATTTACTGAGTGTCATCTACAAAATGTTAGCCCACAAAGGGTGAGTCAACAAACTCAGTGTGTAACAACCATCATAGATTCCCAATCGATAAAACATATTATATCACATATAATAATCATAGGCAATGATGCAACCCCAACCCGTACCTGCCAATCACACCGTGGGGATTACTAAATCGACCCTCCATCCGCTACACACCATCGAAGGCAACCGCTATAGTCAACTGCACATCGCCCTTATAATTGTGGCATAGCCACCAGATAATGTGACAGAGTCAACGGATTCATAAGTTGTGACATTAGTCACCATATAATGTGGTAAAAACCGCCAGAACACTTCCCCTTTAACATAATCACCCATATGCCCATGCAACATACAAAACATACAATTATCATGCAATTTACCTTACCACTAAATTATAACGGAATTCCACATATTTTCATATCAATGTTAATAAACATTATTAACGAGTATTAAGGGGTAACATACTTGAATACACTGTACCATTAAATGGTACCCTTAGCCATGTTTATTCGCCACTATGTTAACACATGCATAACATTATTATTAATCTATTGGGAATTTAGTGTAGAGTTACACACCCGGTTACTAACGCGATCACCAAATCCTGAAAATCCCGATCTAACGCACTAGATCCCCTTTCTTATATTTGGCCAACACTAAGAACATTAGCAAAGAGGCCATTAGGCTATACAGCAAATCCCGAAGGGTTAACGCAACCACAATCCTTACCTTGATGTCGATTTGGTTACCAACCAAATCCCGAAACTACATAGTGCACCTCCCTTGCAATCGGCCAAGCACTAATACATACAAACAATTAGCCTTCGACTTTTTAGATAACTAAGAGACGAATTGAATCAGTACGAAACCTTACCACTAACTTACCGAAAACTATTGACAGGGAAAAGATGACTCTGGTCTACTGCTTCAAAATCCCGGGGATCCTAAAAGAAACCAATTGCATGGTTGATTAAAAGTTAAGACCAATGCTGAAATTCGGCTTTTGTCCTACACATGTCGACAGAGAAAAAATAAGGGAGAATAGTGGAGATTCGGTCATGATAGACTTACCTATTCCAAACCGATTAGAGAAGAAATCAAGGGAGATCTCTACTTGCTTGAGATTCGACCAAAACTGAGAAGAAAATAGATTAAGAGATTTCAGCAATGGCTTAAGAAAAAGGCACTTGAGATTCGGCCAAAGAGGAATAGGAGAAAGATGAATGGTATTCAGCTTTGGTTTTCAGAAAAGAGATGAAGGGAGTTTCGGCAAGAATGAAAAAGAAGAAGAAGATTTTAGGCTTCAGCAGAATAAGAGGAGAAGAGAAGATGCACAATTTCACTTTTGGTTATTGGTCAAATGAGAAGAGAATTTTGGTAGAGGCACAAATGAAAAGGAAAAGAAAGACAAATGGCCTCTCACTTCCCTTGTTTTAGCATCTAAAGCCCCTAGCCTAGCTACTTCCCTCCTGGCCGAAAATGCCACAACAAGACCCCTCCATTCGGCCAACTCTTCCTCCCTCATCCAAATCCCCTTTTCACTCCTATTTAGCCAATCCTTGTCGTATCAGGACCCAATCTACACTTCATCCTTTCAGAGTCCTTGTGCCGTCCACCACTGCACCTCCTTGCCAAAAAATAAAAGCTCCCAAAATGCTTCCTTCCTGCTCAAACGTAGGCCCCTTCACACTCCTTGTGGCGCCACTGACAAAAGCCCTAAGTGGCGCCTCCTTGCCACTTTACCAAGGCTTTTCTTGTGTCTTAAGCCACACAATAAACTCCTTAAGGCCTAGCTCCCATTGTTCCCCTTTTTAGGCTTAAAATCAAATATTTTTCTAAGGCTTCTACTTACAACCCAAGGTTCCTGAAGCCCCCAAAACACATTCAAATCACACACAAGCATGCTACCACACACATTTAAGTGAAAATGCATAACCTCTAAATCCCAGATATTACAACTGGTGGTTCCAAACCACTAGTGGAACCACCAGTGACAAAAGTCACAAATAATAATATATGGGGCCAACCCACTTGTGGTACCTAACAACTGGTGACAATCCCGAATCATCCATACGTGGGGCCAACCCACTGTGGCACCAAACCACTAGGGACGAGTCATAGAATAGCATATATGTGGTACCTAACCACTGGTGGTTCCAAACCACTGAGACTTAGTCACAAATAAGATTATGTGGGGCCAACCCACTTGAGGTACCTAACCACTAGTGACTGTCTGAAAAGATCAAGTTTTCTCCCTCTTCTCATCATATCCTATTTTTATACACATGCTTTACATCATAGTATGATCATGTTTAACAATCAACTAACCTAGTACATTCAGGCTTATAGCACACACATTTACTGATAACAAAACATAGTAGACTTACCCGGAGTCCTCGCTTTTACCCACAAGGGTAACATAGTGATCCATGCCATCACTTTGGCTTTTAGCAATACACAGATGATAACATATTTAACATATAAAGTGTGTAAGAGTTACACACCTGATAACACGTAATATCACACTCTCTACGTCGATACTATCTCTAATTGTAACCATTGCTATCTGCCTATGATTTTGCTCAAATGTCGGCCCACAACCTGATGGCCAATCTCGAATTGCTGACACTGTTTGCTTTTTAAATTTAGGAGCTGGGTTTTCGGGTCCAACCCCCTCCTTCCCTTGATTGGCATTTGAATCCATAACAAATCTTAATAAGAGAACCAGGTTAAGTAAAGGCAAGAACGAAAGAATACCTACTCAAACGAGAGAGTCCCTTACCTAGATTGATAGAACCCGAAGGCTAACAAACTTGCACCAAGATTTCGGCTGAGTCCCTACACCATCCTCACATTCGGCCAAAACACCAAAATACAAGATTAACACTTCTATTCCAAAAACTCGTAAGGAAAAACAAATCTAAGAAGAAGAGAACACTTACCCCAATGCACACACACACAAAAAAAAAATCGATTTGAGAAAGCTAGAAGAATGAGTAGCGGCTATCCACCAAAGATGAATGAAGAGGTTTAAATACTCAGAAGTAATTCGGCTATCAAGCAAATAGAAAGAAGATAGATGGATTAAGTTTTGACTTTGCAATAGAATAACAAAGGAAAGAAGAAAAAGATAATATGAGAAGAAGGGCTAAGAAAATTTTGGCTTTTAGAAGAAATGGAGAAAAGATAGAGCACACAAGTATTTCGGCTTTAGGGAGAATGGAGAAGAGATGAGCAAATGGATAGGGAAGATTTAGCTAACACCAACAAAAACAAGAAGAAGAAAACAAAAGGGATTTCGGTTTTGTATAAGGTGCTAGTCACGAATGGTGAGAAGAAAGGGAATGGTGCACCAGGTCTAGTTGAAAACAAAAGAGATGAGAGAAAATAAGGGGAAAAGAAAATGACCAAAAAAAAGAACAAAAAGAAAGGTGAAGTTTGGTTCTATTTACCCTTCCAATACTAATCGACAATAACCAAGATGAAACTAAAAGCTCCTAATGATTTTCGGCACAACACAACACAAAAGCTCCCATTCACCTTATCTCCCCACATCCACAAATGCCAAAACGTACCAGCCAACACCCTTAGGCAAAATTCAACCCCACCAACTCCCCAAATTTGGCCAACTCTTCCCTTAGCATCACTCCCCACGATTTTCTCCTACATTCTCTTTACATCACCCATTCAAATGAGTTTGAAATATTCAAACTCCACAAATAGCTCTCCACCATTTGTTTGAATACCTTGACCAAGTCCCTCTCTCTTCAGAATTTGATTGCCAATCAACCACCTCCCTTAGCCTAAGCCAAAAATTAATACTCCCTTACAATACCACTGAGATTCGAACCCCCCTTCCTCAGCTTCCCTTGTGACACCATTCCCTTGCACACTAGGTGGCGTCTCTTTGCCATCCTTCCACTGCACTTCTTTGTGTCACCAAACGCGAACTAAAATCCCTTAAGTCCTATCCTATTCGGCTATCCCTCTTGATGTCCAAAACTAAAATTTTACCAAGGCTTGGTGAACCCCGAGCCTTTTGAGGCCCCCTAAACACAACCAAACAACAAGCACAACAAACAGATACACAGAAAACATAAAAGATGCAAAGCCCCTAAATCTTGGATGTTACAGTTCTACCCCCTTAAAATAATTTTGACCTCGAAATTACCTGGTCAAAATTGTTGATGGTATTGCTGCCGCATCGCTTCTTATGGTTCCCATGTCACTTCCTCTGAACCATGGTTCCGCCACAACACCTTTACCAAAGGAACTAATTTATTCCGCAATACTTTGACATCCCAATCCAAGATTTGCACTGGTTCCTCCTCAAAAGATAAGTCTGCCTTACTTCAATTTCTTCTACTGACACAACATGAGATGGATCCGAACTATAGTGTCTAAGCATAGAAACATGAAATACATCGTGGATCTAACTCAACTCTGAAGGTAATTTGAGCTGAGAGGCTACTGGTCCCACACGCTTCAACACCCGATAAGGCCCAATAAACCTGGGGCTCAACTTGCCCTTCCGGCCAAATCTTAGCACTTTTTTCCACGGCGACACCTTTAAGAAAACCTTCTCGCCCACTGCAAATTTTATATCTTTCCGCTTTAGATCGGCATAGGACTTCTGCCTATCCGAAGCTTCTTTCAATCGAGCTTGAATTATCTTAACCTTGTCTTCCATTTCAGCAACCAATTCTGGACCCAACAACTAACGCTCACTTAACTCTGTCCAACATGTAGAGGTACGACACTTCTGACCATATAATGCTTCATACGGTGCCATCTGAATACTAGATTTGTAGCTATTGTTGTACGCGAATTCTGCCAAAGGTAGGAATTCCTCCCAACTATATCTAAAATCCAAGACACAGCCCCTCAACATATCTTCCAAGACCTGAATCACTCTCTCCGATTGCCAATCAGACTGTGGATGAAACACTGTACTGAAATCCAACTTCGTACCCAAAGCTTGATGCAATGCCTTCCAAAACCTTGACGTGAATCTGGGGCCCCTATCTGAGATAATAGATACCGGTACCCCGTGCAATCTTACGATCTCTGCTATATACAACTTAGCCAATCTTTGTAGAGAATAGTCGACCTGTACCGGTATGAAATGAATGGACTTCATCAAACGGTCAACTATTACCCAGACCAAATCCTTCTTGGTAGGCGTAAGAGGTAATCCACTGACAAAATCCATCGTGATCCTTTCTCACTTCCACTACGAAATCTTGACCAGTTGCAACAACCCGAAGGCAACTGATGTTCTGCCTTTACCTGCTGGCACGTCAAACACTTACCTACAAATTTAGTTACTTCTCGCTTTAAACCTGGCCACCAAAATTACTCTCGCAAATCCTAATACATCTTACTACCACTAGGATGCATAACGTATGGACTGCTATGTGCTTCCTGAAGAATCTTCTGCCTCAACTCCACATCTTTTGGCATGCAAACCTTTCCATGGAAACATAAAACTCCATCGCTTTCCAAGCTATAATCTTCTATTCCACCCTTTTGTACTTGTGGAAGTCGAACGCTTAAGACATCATCTACTAACTGCTTCTCCTTAACCTGACTTATCCATGTCAGCTTCACTTGCAATTCCGCTAATAAACTTCCATCATCATACAAACTAAGGTGAGCAAACATTGCTCTCAAGTCTGATACTACGTTACGGCTCAATGCATCTACCACTACGTTAGCCTTACCCGGATGGTATTCAATCAAACAGTCATAATCCTTCAACAACTCAATCCACCTTCATTGTCTTAAATTCAACTCCTTATGGGTAAGGAGGTATTTCAAACTCTTGTGATCCGTGTAAACGATGGACTTCTCCCCATACAAATAATGTCTCTAGATCTTCAGGCAAAAACCACTGCAACTAGCTCCAAGTCTTGCGTCGGATAATTCACTTCGTGAGGTCTCAACTGGCGAGAAGCATATGCTACCACCTTCCCTTCTTGCATCAGCACACATCCTAACCCTGTATGCGACGCATCATAATAGATAGTGAACTCTTTCCCTTCCTCCAGCTAAATCAACACCGGAGCTTCTGTCAAAATCATCTTTAACTTCTCAAAACTTTCTTGTTGTTTGTCTGACCACACAAATGGAACCCCTTTTGTTAACAACTTGGTTAACGATGCTGCAATCAAAGAGAATCCTTTCACGAACCTTCTGTAATATCTAGCCAAACCAAGAAAACTCTAAATCTCTGCCACAGACCTAGGAGGTTTCTAATCCAACACTGCTTCAATTTTCTGAGGGTCCACCCTAATCCCCTCAGCAGACACCACATGACCCAAAAAGGTAACTTCCCTCAGCCAGAACTCGCACTTACTAAACTTAGTGAACAACCGCTTCTCCCTCAGAACTTGCAAAACCACTCGAAGATGTGAATCATGCTCCTCCTTAGACTTTGAGCACACCAGAATATCATCTATAAACACTATGATGAATCGATCCAAATACGGTTGAAAAACTCGATTCATCATATCCATAAATGCTACTGGTGCGTTGGTCAATCCAAACAGCATCACCAAGAATTTGTAGTGACCATAGCGAGTACGGAACACCGTCTTATGAATATCAGCTTCCTTGACTTTAAGCTGGTGATACCCTGACCTCAAATAGATCTTGGAAAAGATTAATGCTCCCATAAGTTGGTCGAACAGATCATCTATCCTCGACAATGGATACTTATTCTTGATCGTTAACTTATTTAGCTGGAAGTAATCAATACACATCCGCATTGATCCGCCCTTCTTCTTAACAAAAAGCACGGGTGCTCCCCAAGACGATACACTCACCGGACGAAACCCCAATCCAACAACTCCTGAATCTGCGCCTTTAACTCCACCAACTCCTTCGACGCCATTCTGTAAGGAGCAATTGACACAGGTGTCGTTCCGAGTAAAAGATCAATACCAAACTCCACTTCGCGATCTGGAGGCAATCTCGGAAGCTCTTTTGGAAACACATCAAAAAATTCTTTCACCGTTCGAACATCCCCCACCATTGACTCCTTGGCCTCCAAAGTACAAACATAAACCACAAATGCCTTACATCCCTTTCTTACCATTTTTTCGGCTTTCAAAGCGGATACCACATTAGATAGGTAGTTCTTTCTCTCCCCTATCATCACCACCTCATCACCCTCAATAGTTCTTAACACCATACGCTTGGCTACACGGTCCAAACTTGCTTGATATTTCACTAACCAATCCATCCCTAAGATCAAATCAAATTCCCCGAATGGTAGTTTCATCAGATCAGCCAGAAATACTACCCCTTGAAGTTCTAGGGGTATATCCTTATACAGTTTGTTCACTACTAAAGAGTGTCCTAGAGTGCTAATTACAGTCATCTCCCTAGTAAAAGTCTCATTGTCTAAGTTCAGAGTTCCCTCTATAGTACTAGCAACATAAGAGTGTGTCGAACCAATATCAATCAGAGCAGTATAAGGCAAACCATAAATTAAGAACGTACTGGTTATGACATTCGGTGCATCACCCTCTTCTCGAAGCCTAGTCGTATAGACCAATCCAGGCTGTCTTGCATCTGTATTTCCAGCACCTCTGTCCGGTGCTCTATGGCCTAACCGAAACCATTACCTCCTCGGGCTGGACCACGACCCCTCTGTAGTTACTGACCATTCCTTCTGAATTGTGCCCGTCCTTGACCCTCAGACTAAGTCCTAACTGGCCTCCACGGATAATCCCTTATCCGATGATCTAAAGATCCACATTCAAAACATCCTCTATTGCACCTGCCCAACACTCTCCCGAATGAGATTTCCCACATCGAATACACTGCGGTGGCCACTGAACAGCAACAAGCTTCGTAGCTTGACTCGGCCCACCTATTCTAGGCCTTTTTGAAAACCCCAATAGACCCTGATGGCCCAAAATTTCTTTTATTCCTATTCTTATCCTTATCCTGGTTCTGTTTCTTAGACCTCTTCATCTATTCGGCTATCTTAGCCTTATCCACAAGAATGACAAATTCCCTCTCTCGCTGTGGAGCAATCAACACTCGCAACTCATCTCTCAGCCCGCCCTCAAACCGAACACAGCGCTTATGATCCGTAGCCACAATACCCTGGGCATAACGGCTTAACCATAAGAATTCTGCCTCATACTCAGACACTGACTTACTCCCCTGAACTAGATTCAAAAATGCCTTACGCTGCACATCCACATAACTGGGCCCGACGTACTTCCTCTGAAATGCCGTTTTGAAGAAATCCTAGGTGATATCATCAACCACCGTTCTATCTCTAACCGTGAGCCACCACTGATGCGGTTCGTCTCAGAGAAGGGACACGATCCCTTCAATTTCTCCTCTACCGTGAAGTTAAGGTCATCCATTATACGCTCAGTCGCTTCTAACTAGTATTCAGTTGTGTTGGGAGCTACACCAAAATGCCTCTAAATACTTCTGCTCCATTGGCTCGGAGTCGTTCGGACCTGATTTTTTTGGCCTCTGTGCGTATGCACCTTGAAACTTTCTCTAGAACCAGCAACATTGCCTAAGACACTATATCGTCCAACCCGTTGGGCCCTGAAACTCTGCTTTCAAAGCTGGCGGTAGTGGTACCTCATTCCCTGACCCATGACCGGACCTCTTTGTTCCGATCGACAATCACCCCTTACGACCACGCACATTTCGCCTACGTCCTCAAGTGCTCATGACTAACGTTCACGATTTAATCTGATTTAGGAAAATTTTAATGAATTAGCTTCTTCCACTGTTTATTATCGCACAGTCTTATGAGTATATATTCCGAGTAGTTTCTTTTGTGAGTACGTACATCCCTATAGGTTTCAATTTCTAGAGTAAGATTTTCTATCACTAGTAATCATATCATGATACAATCATATCAACAATACCATTATATCAAACAATTGATAGTTAGAGGACTTACCACCGTGGATCGGTGCCAGAGACTCAGGTGCCAAGCCTCTCGAAAATGAATATTTTATCAAATTTATCTTTCAAACCATCTACTAAAAATAATTTGGGCCTTATACTCATAGATGAGCTTTTGAACTTGGCTTTGATACCACAATTGTAACACCCCCAAACCCGGTCAAAATGCTACGACCGAACCTGGCATGTCACAGGGAAGAAAACACATTTTTTTTTAATTTAGTAAACACAGAGTTTGTACTGAGTGATTAACTGGAATAATTTTGAGTTTTAGTTTGAAAAGTTGAGTTGCCTTGTTATAAAAAAAACTCGTATGTTAATTACCAAATTGTAAAAAAAATCTTGGAAGTCCGGAAGTTCTTTAAGTTTTGGAAAACTCCCATTTTGACACTATATTAGGCATGACTTAATAATCAGAAATAAAATGAGTGAAAATTTATAAAACAAATAAAACCAAACTAACGTTTAAATGGCCTTTTACATTACCCAAATCCAAGTTAAAGTAGAGTAATTCTAAAATAAGCATTTAAAATAAAATCCAAAACATTATGCATGGCCACCTCGAGTCCACCTCGGCTCCATATCCATGATCTAAGGATTACTGCAAAGATTAACGGAAGGGGTGAGTCACCGAGACTCAGTGTATAAACCTCCGTCCAAAAGATTTTAGGGCTCCCACACAGATTCATATGCAAAGTATGTATGCCATGCAACCCAATCAACCTAGATATCCATCCATATCTCCTGTGTCTACCCAACATTTGTGGCACCTAGCCACTGGTGGTTCCAAACCACTGGTGACAAAAGTCACAAATAATAATTTGTGGGGCCAACCCACTTGTGGTACCTAACCACTAGTGACAATCCCAAATCATCAATATGTGGGGCCAACCCACTGTGGCACCAAACCACTGGGACGAGTCACAGAATAGCATATATGTGGTACCTAACCACTGGTGGTTCCAAACCACCGAGACTTAGTCACAAATAAGATTATGTGGGGCCAACCCACTTGTGGTACCTAACCTCTGGTGACAGTCTGAAAAGATCAAGTTTCCTCCCTTTTCTCATTATATCACATTTTTATGCACATGCTTTACATCATAGCATGATCATGCTTAACAATCAACTAACATAGTACATTTAGGCTTATAGCACACACATTTACTGATAACAAAACATAGTAGACTTACCCGGAGTCCTCGCTTTTACCCACAAGGGTAACATAGTGATCTATACCATCACTTCGGCTTTTAGTAATACATAGATATAACATATTTAACATATAAAGTGTGTAAGAGTTACACACCTGATAACACGTAATATCACGCTCTCTACGTCAATACTATCTCTAATCGTAACCACTCCTATCTGCCTACGATTTTGCACAGATCTTGACCCATAACACGGTGGCCAATCTCAAATTATGACATTTGTTAAACTTCTTAAATTTAGGAGCTGGTTTTGGGTCCAACCCCTCCTTCCTTCATTCAATCCATAACGATCTTAATCGCATTCCGAAAGTAAAGGCAAGAACAAAAGAATACCTACTCAAACGAGGGAGTCCCTTACCTACATTGATAGAACCCGAAGGCTAACAAACTTGCACCAAGATTTCAGCTGAGTCCCTACACCATCCTCACATTCGGCCAAAACACCAAAATACAAGATTAACACTTCCGTTCTAACAACTTGTAAGGAAAAACAAATCAAATAAGAAGATAACACTTACACCAACGCACACAAAAAAGAAACCGATTTGATAAGGCTAGAAAAATGAGTAGCGGCTATCCACCAAAGATGAATGAAGAGGTTTAAATACTCAGAAGCAATTCGACTATCAAACAAATAGAAAGAAGATAGATGGATTAAGTTTTGACTTTGCAACAGAATAACAAAGGAAAGAAGAAAAAGATAATATGAGAAGAAGGGCTAAGAAAATTTTGGCTTTTAGAAGAAATGGAGAAAAGATAGAGTAAACAAGTATTTTAGCTTTAGGGAGAATGGAGAAGAGATAATCAAATGGATAGGGAAGATTTGGCTAACACCAACAAAAACAAGAAGAAGAAAACAAAAGGGATTTTGGTTTTGTAAAAGGTGCTAGTCACGAATGGTGAGAAAAAGGGAATGGTGCACCAGGTTCAGTTGAAAAGAAAAGAGATGAGAGAAAATAAGGGGAAAGAAAATGACCAAAAAAAAGAACAAAAAGAAAGGTGAAGTTTCAGTTCTATTTACCCTTCCAATACTAACCGACAATAACCAAGATGAAACTAAAAGCTCCTAATGATTTTCGGCACAACACTACACAAAAGCTCCCATTCACCTCATCTCCCCACATCCACAAATGCCAAAACATACCAGCCAACACCCTTAGCCGAAATTCAACCCCACCAACTCCCCAAATTTGGTCAACTCTTCCTTTAGCATCACGCCCTATGATTTTCTCCTACATTCTCTCTACATCACCCATTCAAATGAGTTTGAAATATTCAAACTCCACAAATAGCTCTCCACCATTTGTTTGAATACCTTAACCAAGTCTTCCCTCTCTCTTCAGAATTTGATTGCTAATCAACCACCTCCCTTAGCATGAGCCAAAAATTAATGCTCCCTTGCATTACCACTAAGATTCGAACCCCCCTTCCTCAGCTTCCCTTGTGACGCCATTCCCTTGCACACTAGGTGGCATCTCCTTGCCATCCTTCCACTGCACTTCTTTGTGTCACCAAACGTGAACTAAAATCCCTTAAGTCCTACCCTTATTTGGCTACCCCCTCTTAGGTGCCCAAAACTAAAATTTTACCAAGGCTTTGACTGAACCCCGAGCCTTCCCGAGGCCCCCCAAACACAACCAAACAACAAGCACAACACATAGATACACAGAAAACATAAAAGATGCAAAGCCTCTAAATCTTGGATGTTACATGCTGTAAGTTATGTCTATCTTAATCAGGTTAAAATGGAGGTTAGGGAGGAGTTGGAAATTGTGTTACATCACAGAGAACTCTTATGGCATCAAAAGGCAAGGTGTGATTTGTTATCGTTAAAAGATCGTAACACTAAATTTTTTCATTCATGCATTCTACGATGAAGAAAACAGAATTGAATCATGGCTTTAAAAGATGACATGGATGAACAAATTTTTTTATGAGGAGAAGTTGAAACTCGAGGTTGTTGATTTTGTAAGTTATATAGTAAACATTTGAGACAAATGAGATGGCTACCTCCAAGCACCTTCCCACACCTTAAAGATGGCAATATGCAATTTTTGAGTAAATCGGTCTCCGATGAGGAAATTAAGGTTGTGATTCTTTACATGCCCTCTTTAAAGGCTCCTAGTAGTGATGGATTTCATGCTTTATTCTAACAAAGTCGGTGGGAACATGTTGGGGCTTCGGTTTGTGAATAGGTCAAAATGGTCTTTTCTAGGGAGCGCATTCATTTGGACTTAAACAATGCGATCCTTGTGCTGATTTCTAAAGTACCAAATTTGAAGAGCTTATCTTAGTTTCTCCATATCAGTCTTTGCTTAGTCCTTTATAAACTGGTCGTGAAAGTCAAGCAAACTAGTTCAAAATTATCTTTCTGAAGATGATTGCTTCTGAGCAGGCGATTTGTAGGAAGTAGAAATATAACGGATAATATCATCACGCAAGAGGTTATCCATTCGATGAAAAGCTAACAGAAGAGTAGAATATGGATGTCTATCAAAATTATCCTCGAGAAAACTTATGATCCTGTGCATTGGGAGTTCATTGATGGGTCACTACAAGCTGCGGGTATTCCTATTTCTCTTTGTAATTTTATTATGTTTGCTATTTCTAGTTCCACTATACATATTCTTTGGAATGAGACTCCGACGCAGAATTTTAGACTGGCGAAGGGCGTTAGATAGGGTTGTCCATTATCTTTCTATTTGCTTCTACTTTGTATGGAATGGTTGGGGAATTGTATTTGCTTAACTATCGATTCTGAAGGTTGGTCCCCTATCCGTCTATCTCATACTGGTCCACCACTATCTCATCTCTTCTTGGATAGCTTTTGTAAGTTTTCAGAACAAAAGATTAATATACAGAAGACTAATATCTTATTTTTAAAAGGTGTTACGGTGATTTCGGAGGACGTATAAGTAACATTTTTGGTTTTTAGGAAGTGTGAAACCTGGGTCTTTCCTAAATGGTGCCTCTTTTTCATTATAAGGTAACAAATAATACATTATGATTTGTTTTGGAATAGGTTCATTGTAAACTTTATAGTTGGGATGCTAGAAAACTCTCTTTAGCAGGTAAAGTCACTGTGGCTCAAATGGTTTTGCTCACAATCCCAAGTTATTTCATGCAATCAATGACCCTTAAGGGATTATGTGATGAGATCGAGCAAATGGTCAAGAAATTCATATGGGGTTCCCACAACTATGATAAAAAAATGGCTTTAGTGAGTTGGGATTCAGTAT
The DNA here is from genome assembly GCA_025506655.1 of Gossypium rotundifolium. Taxonomy (NCBI): domain Eukaryota; kingdom Viridiplantae; phylum Streptophyta; class Magnoliopsida; order Malvales; family Malvaceae; genus Gossypium; species Gossypium rotundifolium. Next base: position 54,923,168 of record CP106728.1, read on the forward strand.
GTCAGCCTAGAGCACATAGAGGTCTTAGGCTGAGGCACTTGAAGGATCAGGATACTTCTTTCATGATGAAGTTAGGCTTTAATATTGTAACAAACTCCAATGCTTTTTGGGTTTGGGTTCTAAGATTGAGATATAGAGTCTAAAGTGGTTCTTTCTCCTTAAAAAGTGCATATAGTAAGATTAGGGAGGAAGCTTGGAATTTGAAAGAGTCTGTTTGGCAGCTCCTTTGGAAGTTTCAAAAACCCCAAAGAGTTAGATTTTTCATTTGGCTTGTTCTAAAGCATCAATTATTCACGAATGCAAAAAGGGTAAGGCGAGGATTAAGAAATGGTAGTCATTGTAAAATCTGTGGACACGATTCTGAAGAGGTGTTGCATGACCTTAGAGATTGCCTTGTGGCTAGAGACATTTGGAATAATCTCACTCTAGTTCATAGGCAGGCAAGATTTTACTCCGATTTCCTTCATGAATGGATGGCAGAAAACCTCCAAAAACATTCCTTTTCTTTGAGAAGGGTTGATTGGTCTTGTATCTTTAGGATGATTTCTTGGAGTATCTAGAAAAATCGTAATATTTTTATCTTCCAAAACATCTCTTGAAGTACGGATGAAATTATCGAGATCTCTTATAACTGGGCAAGGCAGTATACTTCTATTTCTAAGTTGTTTTCTTTCAAGCCACAAAGTCTTCCCACTAGTTCACACTTGCCAACCAATTGGGTGCGCCTTAATACTGATGGTTCGGCTTGTTGGAAAAAATGGGTTTTGGAAAACGGAACAAAAAATAAATTTAGGAAAAACTGAGTTTTAAAATTTTTTTCAAATCAAGATCTTGGTTGTGATATCTAAAGTAATAAACACTTAATCAAAATTGTACCTTTTCAATTCGTCTAGGATGAACGCTTCGATTGAGTAGTCTTCTTCACTATCTTCAATCTCATGTTTGCCGAGTGTGGGCTAGCTTCAAATTAGAAAATTTTTCACAAAAATTACCAGTGAGGTAATTTTTTAAATTCTCTAAACTTTTGGGTCAAGTTGTATATCTCTAGAAATTTTTTGAAATAATCTCTTCAATGAATTTTCCTTTATAACTTTATCTTAAATTCAAGTGTGTGTCAAATAATGACCTAATACTCTCTTTATATAGTGAGAGTTTAGAGAGCTCAACTATGATTAAACTTAATCACTCTAATATTAAATTTATATCATATTTATATTGATAAATATTATATTAATTTCATATCAAAACTTATTAAAATGATAGAATGTATAAACATTAAATTAAATTTAATATTAAGATAGTCACTTTAATATTAAATTAATAAAATACTATTAAGATAAGTATTAAATATAATTTAATATTAAAATAATATTATTTTTTGAATAGTTAATCTGTAATCAAATTCTCTAGTAAAGTCTCAGTAGGAGTGTAACTCTTCCACTGTTCAACCACCGAAGACTAACAACCGCCGACCATCGAAACACTGCCGTCGTAGCCGCCAGCACCGTCGTGTCCGGTGATGCAGGTGAACACCCTTATGGCACCCCGGGTCGGTTCGGCCTGGGTCAGTGACTACTCGACTGGTCCGGTCTAGCTAGCGGTTGGACCGTCAGTCCAATTTCACATATCGGGCCCAGTTTGACCAGATTTGGGTTTAAGTCTCGATTTTGGGCTCCTAGGCCCAATTTACGATCTCAAGTCCGATTTTCAAGTTCAATTACCCATTGGACCAATTGTTTAACTTGAAAATTAATTTCTAAAAATATCATATTAATTTTAATTAATTTGATTAATTTAATTTACTTGATCAAAATTAATCTTTTCAAAAATCACTTAGATTTTCCAAATTAATTTTTTAAGAAAATTCTTTAATCAAATTCTCTAGTTGAATAATTCTCACGACCACCTAATTTCATTTCACATTGAATAAATTGACTGAATTAAATTATTTCCAAAGTCGTAGAATTTTCTTCTGATTCAAATGCGGTCCGATTGAGCTTTTATTACAATTATGTCCAAAAGCATTGTTTCGATAATTCGCAATTATTTAATCATGGAGTCAGTCCAAAAGAAGTACCATGATTGAAAACTCCTTATTTTATACTCTTTATGGAAGCAATTCGTCTAACTGTTTTGTCCAATGACCTCGTCATGCATGTGTTACCCTCATATGATATCTATAGCAGCCCATTTTTCAGTGGTGTCAAAAACAGTGGTTTCGGGGTCACCAAATCCTACAAGTAAGTTTGTAACTATTATAATTAATATTTACAAGTTATTTGTGATTTTAAAAAAAGGTATTTGATATAGTGATTTTTGCTGTATAAATGATTTATTAAGTCCAAGTGGTTTTAGAAAATTAGGTATTGAGACCCTGTTTCTATAAAACAAGCCGTAAATATTTTTATAAATATTAAAAGAGTGTAATTAAGGTGGTATTCTATTTTTGTTGAAAAATTTTAACGTTTTGATAGTTAATTAATTAAATAGGACTAAATCGCGTAAAGTACAACAGTTGTTTTCTATTAGCTAAATGTATTAAATAGCTATAGAACTTTAAAGTGGAAGTCCTTATATGGTAAATAGACCATTAAGGGTGTTAGTGGATGTGCATGGCTTGGCAATTATGTAAATTTTAAAGTTAGGTAAGAGTAATTTTGTAATTAAGTAATAAATGATAAATTAAATAAAAGAAAATAAATTATCATCTTTTTGTTTTTCATTCTCAACCGATTGCAAAGAAGAGAATCCATGGGAGAAGCTTAAAAATTTCAGCTAGTGCATGGTAGGCATTTTTAGTCCCGTTTTTAATAATTTTTATATTTTTGAAATCGTTGTAACTAGGTCCAACTAGCCCGTACCATTGATTTTGAAACTGTTAAATATTTTGAATGTTGCTAGTGATGAATCTTGTGATTTTTGATGTTAGATGATGAATTTGGAATGTTGATTTATATTTAAAGGTATCTTGTTAAGTGATTTTGATGAATTTTTTGATTAATGACTAATTTGTTAAATTAATAAAAGTACAAGGATTTAATGTGATATTGTTGCATAAATGGGATGTTTTGGATACCATGAACTTTCTTCTAAGCTCGATTTGGGGTAAAAATGGTTACTTTGTGTAATATCCCGGGTTATGGGCTATTTTATTTTTGGCTTTGTTGCATGTGCATGGTGTGCTATGTTGTTATTTTGATGTTGTTGGGGCTTAGTTATAAGCTAGGTGTAAGCCTGAGTGGTAGGAAAAAAAACTTGTTTTGAGGCTTAGGTGGGAGGAGCCGAAGGAGTGGGGTTTATAAATATTTTAGGTGAATTTTAGCATAAGAAAGGAGCTGGTGGAGTGGCAAGCAAGGCGCCACTAAGAGCTTGGATTAGGCGTCACTTGCGGAGGGAGGAGGTCACGTGTTCAAGCTCTGAGTGCTCCATTTTGGGTTCTATTTTGACGGCATGGAGGGAGGAGTTGTAGGCGGTTCAAACTCGCCTTGGACCAAGTCAAAAGTTCAAGCGATGGGTGGAGAGTGAAAGTAGGAGGAGACTAGTTCAAACTAGTTTGAATGGGAGGCTTGGAGTGTTTGGGGAGTTGTGGCGGATTTTGGAGAGATGTTGGGGGAGTGGGCGGTTTGGTATGTGAGAGAGTGGGAGTGCTTAACTCCTTCTTCATTTTGTGCATTCTTTTCGGTCAAAAGCATTTTTGAAGCAAACTCACCTTTTGTCAAAACAATTTGAAACCCCAAGTGCTTTCTTCTTTTTCCATTTGTTCTCCTTAAACCGAAAGTCCAAGGATCTTTTTGCCAAAAGTTGCTTTGTTTTTTCTCTTGATTCTCTTTGGTAGCCGAATGTTTGTTTCCACCTTTCTCTTATTTGCATCTTGTGTAAACCGAAACTAGTAACCTTTCTTTTCATACATTATTTCCTATCTCTTAAGCTGGTGCCGAACTAGCATACTCCATATGCTTTCTCCATTGCTTGTGAGCCGAAACTAGCTTCTCTCTCTCTCCCTTCTTGACCGAAACACCATCCTCCAAAAACTTCATCCTCCATCTTCTTTTTCTTTAAACCGAAAGCACCCCTCTATTCATCATTTTATTTTCTTCTTTTTCAAAACCCCTTAGCCTTTTTGTTCCCAATCGTTCTTCCCGTTTCTCTTAAGGCCGAACCTCCTTTTCCATTTTGATTAAGGGTGCTAGCCGAATCTTTTTTCTTTCTTCCTATAGTTCTTCATTCTTAGAATATTGAGGAGGTTGACCTTGTTCGCTTTTCGTTGTCAATCGGTGGGATAGTGTAGGACATCCAGTTTTGGGAGCGATCGTGAGGAGCCTTCTTTCTCTCATAAGCAATCGGTGTGATCGTTTGGTAAGGAAACCATTGTTGGTTCGGGTTTGGTAGGAAACCAAACCATTTACGAGGAGCAAATAATCGAGGGTTTAAACCGGTTCTTGAGGATTAAGCGGGCGATCTATCGGTGTGTAAACTAACACACCTTCTTAATCGAGTAATGTATTAATAACCCGATTGTGTAAGTGAAGCAAGGTGGTTGACTAATTTAATACCCAATGAGGTATGGATCACGAATTCAGTAAGTCCGTTTCATTCTGAGATATGTGATGATATGTGATATCATGATTTATTAGTGTATGTATTTTGAGATGTCACATTAAGCATGTGAGCATGATAGCATGATTGCACGACTTTGCATTAGTATGATATGTTATTGGGTGATATGAGAGGAGGGGATATGATATCGTGTCTTTGGGACACGAGAGGTTTGGCACCTCCAAAGGGTTTGGTACCACAGATTGATTATTGTGACTTTGGGTCACGGAGGTTTGGCACCTCCGCCTCATCCCAAAGGGCTTAGTACCACAAAGGGTTGGCCCCACGGTTGATTATCTGGGATTGACGCTAGTGATTTGGTATCACACGATGGGTTGGCCCCATCATTTTAATTGTGACTACGGTCACGGTGATTTGGTATCACACTTGTGTCTTTAGGACACTAGAGGTTTGGCACCTCATAGCGACTCGCCCCGTGGTTAACGCCACCGTGGGTTACCCCACTTTTGAGATATGGGATCGTCGCCAGTGATTTGGTATCACACGTGGGTTGGCCCCACAAATGGATCTTTCGTGACTTTGGGTCACCGTGGTTTGGCACCACCAAAGGGTTTGGTACCACACGGGTAGAAATGGTGTTATGGATGGTTAGGATCGGGTGCATTACTTGCATTGCTTTGTTATGATGTGTGTTAGCATGTTATAACGGGAGAGGATTTATGCACCGAGTCTTGCGACTCACCTTCTCCCTTATCATTTCGGTGACACGTGAGATCATGGACTTGGAGCCGGGATGGGCTCGAGGTGACCATACCAAAAATAAATTCGGACTTACAATCGATTTTCAAACTTGGTACTTTACCTTATTTAATTTCATTTGATTATGTTGGGATTGTAAAAGGCCTCTTTAAAATTTTAAACTTATATTTTGTTATTTACTTGCTTAGATTGGATTTCAAATATGCCTTAACAAGTTACTTGGGTAATATTCGATAAAACTTGGAAAGATAAGGTTTTCAAAACTACAAAGCAATATGTTTTAAACTTTACCATCTGGTATCATACTGTAATTCAAATTAAATGAAACTCAATTGTCTTCCAAACTTGAAGGTGATTTCTTATTAACTTAAAAAAAATGTGTGTTTAAGCAACAACAAGGATTACTTAAATTTCTAAAAGAGGTAAACTTGTTTTACTTACATAACTGATTAAGTTTTCAAAATTTTCGGGTTTTCAAATACACTATCGCTTTTAAACAATCATGCTCAAGTTTTCTACAAGAACAAAACATACGAAAGAGTTTTTCATCAAACTTTTAAACGGAAACCTAAACCTCTCAAATACCTTTTTCCCTGTAACATACCAGATTCGGTCGTGGTGTATTGATCGGGTTTGGGGTGTTACAATTGTGGTATCAGAGCCAAGTTCAAAGGCTCGGTTGTGGGCCTAGGGTCCAAAACATTTTAAATTCTGATTTTTAAGTGTTATGTTTTAAAAAAAGTATGGTTTAAGCATGGCACCGAGTCTCTGGCACCAATCCACCCAGGTAAGTACCCCTTACTATTGTTTGTGATAATGATATTGATGAGATGTGATTGGATGGCTAGTGATAGTAAGACTACCTTAGAGACCTAAACCGATGGGACTCGGTGGACTCATGAAAATAAAGCTTCTTTAATATTCATAAGGCTTTGCTTTTAAGCGATGGAATAATTATCGATGCATAAAATTCTTTAAATCGCATTTAGATTTTAGTCATGAGTACACGAGGTGGATGTGGTCGTGGATGTGGTCGAGTAGGATGACGCTTTTGAACCCGTAGGTTACGGTCAAGGGTCGAGAACGAGATATCGGTACATCGCCACCACCGGAGGTGGTGAGTTTCAAGAACAGTGAGGGACGACAAAGGTCACAAAGCGATCTTGCTGAGTTCGGAAAGGGTAGTTGGAGTAGGTGGAGGCGCAGGAGCTAGAAAATCTATGCTGGCGACTTGACAAACGGGCCGAGGTATTAGAGGTGTGTGCGGTGTTGCTCAAAGACGGTGAATATTGGTGGAAGTGACAGAGCGGATCATGGACGATCTGGACTGATCAACAAGAAAAGTTAAAGGGATAGTATCACTTCTCGAGATGAGTCATACCGATGGTGGCTCACGGTTGGGATAATACCGCAATGAAGATCGACTTGGGACTATTTCGAGGTACGCTTATCGGAAAAAGTACGTTGGAGCTAACTACATTAATAAGCAGCGGAAAGCATTTTTGAGGTTAGTTCGGGAGTAAATCGTATCGAGAATCTGGCGAGTTCCTCAGTGAGTCGGTATGCTAGGGTATGGTGGCTCTTGAACACGAGAGGTGTGTTCGTTTGAGGATGGCTGTGAGATGAATTAAGGTTGTTGATTATGCCCGTGAGGAGCGTGAATTTTACATTACGGTTGAAAAGGCGAAGGTAGCCGAGGGTATTAAGGAGTCTGTAAGGCAAGGCATGGATAGGAACCGACATAAGAGGAGTTTTGGATCTTTGGGGTCGTCCGTAATCCATGAGAAAGGGCTAGACCGAGTGGGCGAATCGGTCTGGTAGGTTTGTTCTTTGCTAGTCGGGGACCCATGCATGATGTAACTGTGGGAAAGCTCATTGGGAGGATGTTGACCGGGGTAGAGGTTGTTTTGAGTGTGGCTCATTTGGACCACCGTGTGAGGGACCTGTCTGCAAGTTGGCTAGGATTCACCGAGAGTCAAGGCCAGTACTCAAGACAGAATAATGGACCACCACCATGAGGGGGAGGTAATGGCGAGGAGGTAATGGTTACGTCGGGCCGTGGAGCACCAAGGCGGTAGGTCTGAGTAGTCTTGAGGCCAGACGGTCGGGGCTAGTGTATCTGAGGCGCCGAGAGGAGAGGCGACCTTGCCGGACGTCATAATCGGTACGTTTTTAATCTTTGGTTCTCCATTTACTGCTTTGATTGATGTGGGTTCGACGCATTCATATGTTGCAAGTAGCATAGTGAAGACCATGGATTTAGACTCTGAGATATCTTCTAGGAAGATGACCGTAATAAGCCCTCTAGGTCACTTTGTAGTTGTAGATAAGCTGTATAGAGACGTACCTCTAGAACTCCAAGGGGTAGTGTTTGTGGTGATCCGATGGGCCCGCTCGTTTGGAGTTCGATCGATTCTCGGGATGGAATTTGGTGGTTAAGTACCGGCGAAGTTGGATTGTGACTAAGCGTATGGTTCGAAAATAGCTAAGGGTGATGAGGTAGTTACGATCGGTAATAGAAGAAATTATCATCCAATGTGGTATCTGCTCTGGCAAAGAAGATGGTCGATGGTCGAAGGTGTGAAGCATATGTGGTTCATGTGTATGCCTTGGAGGCTAAAGAGTCTGCTTGTGGAGACAGTTCGGACGATTAGGGAATTTGTTGATGTGTTTCCTGAGGAGCTTTCGGGTTTGCCACTAGATCGTGAGGTAGAGTTTGGGATAGATCTATTACCCGAGCTGCGCCAAGATCTATTACTCCGTCTGAGATGGCGCCTAAAGAGTTAGTGGAGCTTAAGGCTCGAGATCCGTGGAGTTGTTGGATCGAGGCTTTATCGAACCAAGTGTTTACGCCTTGGGAGCGCCTTTATTTTGTCGAAGAAAAGCGGTACTATCGGATGTGTATAGACTATTGCCAATTGAATAAGTGACGATCAAAACAAGTATCCATTGCCTCGGATAGATGACTTGTTTGATCGGTGAAGGGTGCGTCGGTTTTCTCGAAGATTGATTTAAGGTCCGGTACCACCGATTAAAGGTGAAGGAGGCGGATATCCGCAAGGCGGCATTTCGTACTCGGTATGGGCACTTTGAGTTCTTAGTTATGCCGTTTGGGTTGACTAACGCACCAGCGCGACCTTCATGGATATGATGAATAGGGTGTTCCACCAATGTTTGGATCGATTAAGTAGTGGTTTTATCGACAACATCTTGGTATATTCAAGGGCCGAGGAGGAGCATGATCGCGTTTTGGGTGGTATTACTGATTTTGAGGAGAAAAAACTTTATGCAAAGTTTAGTAAATCGAGTTCGGCTTAGAGGTGGCGTTCTTGGGTCATGTAGTGTGGTGAGGGATTAGAGTGGATCCTCGAAAGATTGAGGCGGTTTTGGATTGGAAGCCGCTTAGGTCAAGAGTCGAGATTCAAGTTTTTAGGTTTGGCGAGGATACTACCGAAGATTTGTAGAGGGATTTTCGTTGATCGCGGCGCCGATGACCAAATTGTTAAGAAAAGGGGTTCCGTTCACTTGGACTGAGAAGCAGCAGGAGAGCTTCGACAAGTTGAAGAAGATTTTGACTGAAGCTCCGGTTCTAATTCAACCTGAGGCTGGAAAGGAATTCACAGTTTATTGCGATGCATCACATACGGGTTTGGGTTGTGTGCTGATGTAGGAAGGGAAGGTTGTGGCTTACGATCTCGGCAATGAGGCCACATGAGGTCAATTATCCAACGCACGATCTGAGTTAGTGGTCGTAGTCTTTGCCTTGAAAATATGGAGGCATTACTTGTACGGAGAGAAATAGATAGTCTACACGGATCATAAGAGTCTGAAGTACCTTTTGACTCAGAAAGACTTGAATCTGAGACAGTGCAGATGGATTGAGTTGCTGAAAGACTACGACTATTCAATTGAGTATCATCCGGGCAAGGCTAACGTTGTGGCAGACGCGTTGAGCCGTAAGGTTGTTTCGGATCTAAGAGCGATGTTTGCCCACTTAAGTTTGTACGACGACGGAGTATTACAGCGGAGTGCGGTGTTAAACCTACTTGGGTTGAAGCGGATCGAGAGAAAAGCAGTTGATGGATGAGGTTTTGAGTCGCAGAGGACACAAGTGCGAATGATGGTTTGGAGGTTACAGCTTGTCTAGTGATGGGGTCTTTGTGTTTTCGGGGAGAGCTTGTATGCCGAGGGATCTTGAGTTAAGCGAAGATTCTTCAGGATGCACATAATGACCCTACGCTATATGCATCCGGAGGTAGCAAAATGTATAGGATCTCGAGAGACATTACGGTGGCCGGATGCGAAAAAGGAAGTGAAAGAGTTTGTAGGGAAGTGTCGACATGTCAAGAGGGTCAAGGCCAAACACCGATGCCGTCGAGTTGCTTCACCAAAGAAGATTCCACAAGGAAGTGGGAAAGGATAACTATGAATTTCGCCGATGGATTACCTCTACGCCTAGCGAAGGATTGATTTGGGCAATTGTGGATCGATACTAAATCACTCACTTTATCCGGTGAGGTGGATTACTCACTTCAGAGGTTGGCGAAGCTGTATGTGTTAGAGATAGTGAGGCTGCACGGTGTGCCAGTATCGATCATCTCGGATAGGGATCCCAGATTTACGTCAAGGTTCTGGAAAGCGTTGCATCAGGCTCTGGGTATGCGGTTGGATTTCAACGGCATTTCATCCGCAATCGACAGCAATCGAAAAGGGTTACATGATCTTGGAAGACATCTTTGAGAGGTTGTGTTCGGACTTGAGGGTAGTTGGGAGGAGTTTACGCCATTAGCTGAGTTTGCCTACAATAATAGTTATCAAGCAAGCATCAAGATGGCACCGTATGAGGCGTTGTATGGTAGGAAGTGTCGCTCACCTACTTGTTGGACGGAGTTAAGTGAACATCAATTGTTGGGACCAGAGTTGGTTGCTGAGACCGAAGGCAAGGTTAAGTTTATTCGGGCCGATTGAAGGAAGCTTCGGTCCGGCCGAAGTCTTATCTTAGATCTTAAGCGAAGAGATATTGAATTTCTTTGGGAGATCAAGTTTTTCGAAGGTCTCCTTTGTGGAAGAAGGTGTTAAGGTTCAGAAGAAAAGGTAAGCTAAGTCCGAGGTTTATTGGGCCAGTATAAGGTCTTTGAGGCGAGTGGGACCAAAGAGCATATTAGCTTGAGTTGCCGCAGAGCTAAGTCGATTCATGCGTGTTCCACGTTTGATGCTTAAGCGATATCGCTCAGATCCATCGCACGTGGTGGCAGTGGAAGAGATCGAGGTAAACCCAGATTTGACCATGGAGGAAGAGCCTGTACAGATTTTGGATCGGGATGTGAAGGTTCTGCGTAGGAAGTCTGTGCCTTTGGTTAAGGTACTATGGCGGAATCATGGCGTGGAAGAAGCTACGTGGGAACCCGAGGATATGATGAGACAAAGAATACCGTAACTCTTTTGACCAGGTAATTTCGAGGCCGAAATTATTTTTAAGGGGGGTAGAACTGTAATATCCCGGGTTATGGGCTATTTTATTTTTGGCTTTGTTGCATGTGCATGGTGTGCTATGTTGTTATTTTGATGTTGTTGGCGCTTAGTTATAAGCTAGGTGTAAGCTTGAGTGGTAGGAAAAAAATTTTGTTTTGAGGCTTAGGTGGGAGGAAGTCAAGGAGCCGGGTTTATAAATATTTTAGGTGAATTTTTAGCATAAGAAAGGAGGTGGTGGAGTGGCAAGCAAGGCGCCACTAAGAGCTTGGATTACGCCACTTGCGGGAGGAGGAGGTCCCGTGTTCAAGCTGCAGAGTGCTCCATTTTGGGTTCTATTTTGACGGCATGGAGGGAGGAGTTGTAGGCGGTTCAAACTCGCTTGGACCAAGTCAAAAGTTCAAACGATGGGTGGAGAGTGAAAGTAGGAGGGAGACTAGTTCAAACTAGTTTGAATGGGAGGCTTGGAGTGTTTGGGGAGTTGTGGCGAGGATTTTGGAGAGATGTTGGGGGGTGGGCGGTTTGGTATGTGAGAGAGTGGAGTGCGAAACTCCTTCTTCATTTTGTGCATTCTTTTCGGTCAAAAGCATTTTGGAAGCAAATTCACCTTTTATCAAAACAATCAAACCCCAAGTGCTTTCTTCTTTTCCATTTGTTCTCCTTAAACCGAAAGTCCAAGGATCTTTTGCCAAAAGTTGCTTTGTTTTTCTCTTGATTCTCTTTGGTAGCCAGAATGTTTGTTTCCACCTTTCTCTTATTTGCATCTTGTATAAACCAAACTAGTAACCTTTCTTTTCATACATTATTTCCTATCTCTTGGTGGTGCTTAGAACTAGCATACTCCATATGCTTTCTCCATTGCTTGTGAGCCAAACTAGCTTCTCTCTCTCCTTCTTGGCCAAAACACCATCCTCCAAAAACTTCATCCTCCATCTTCTTTTCTTTAAACCGAAAGCACCCCTCCATTCATCATTTTATTTTCTTCTTTTTCAAAACCCCTTAGCCTTTTTGTTCCCAATCGTTCTTCCCGTTTCTCTTAAGGCTGAACCTCCTTTTCCATTTTGATTAAGGGTGCTAGCCGAATCTTTTTTTTTCCTTTTTTCCTATAGTTCTTCATTGCCGAATATTGAGGAGGGTTGACCTTGTTGCGTTTTCGTTGTCAATCGGTGGGATAGTGTAGGACATCCGGATTTTGGGAACGATCGTGAGGAGCCTTCTTTCTCTGTTAAGCAATCGGGTGTGACCGTTTGGTAAGGAAACCATTGTTGGTTCGGGTTTGGTAGGAAACCAAACCATTTACGAGGAGCAAATAATCGAGGGGTTTAAACCGGTTCTTCGGGATTAAGCGGGCGATCTATCAGGTGTGTAAACTAACACACCTTCTTAATCTGAGTAATGTATTAATAACTTTGATTATGTAAGTGAAACAGTGTGGTTGGTGATTTAATACCCAATGAGGTATGGATACGGATTCGTAAGTCCGTTTCATTATGAGATATGTGATGATATGTGATATCATGATTTATTGGTGTATGTATTTTGAGATGTCACATTAAGCATGTGAGCATGATAGCATGATTGCGACTTTGCATTAGTATGATATGTTATTGGGTGATATGAGAGGAGGGGATATGATATCAGTGTCTTTGGGACACCGAGGTTTGGCACCTCCAAAGTGGTTTGGTACCACAGATTGATTATTGTGACTTTGGGTCACGGAGGTTTGGCACCTCCGCCTCGTCCCAATTGGCTTAGTACCACGATGGGTTGGCCCCACGGTTGATTATAATGGGATTGACGCTAGTGATTTGGTATCACACGATGGGTTGGCCCCATCATTTTAATTGTGACTACGGTCACGGTGATTTGGTATCACACTTGTGTCTTTGGGACACGAGAGGTTTGGCACCTCATAGCGACTCGTCCCTGTGGTTAACGCCACCGTGGGTTGGCCCCACTTTTGAGATATGGGATCGTCGCTAGTGATTTGGTATCACACGTGGGTTGGCCCCACAAATGGATCTTTCGTGACTTTGGGTCACCAGTGGTTTGGCACCACATCTATGGATATCGTGACTTTGGGTCACCAGTGGTTTGGCACCACCGGTGGTTTGGTACCACACCTGTAGAAAAGGTGTTATGGATGGTTAGGATCATTGCATTACTTGCATTGCTTTGTTATGATGTGTGTTAGCATGTTATCTGGGAGAGGATTTATGCATCGAGTCTTGCGACTCACCTTCTCCTTATCATTTCAGTGACACGTAGACCGCGGACTTGGAGCCAGGATGGACTCGAGGTGACCATGCCAAAAATAAATTCGGACTTGCACTGATTTTCAAACTTGGTACTTTACCTTATTTAATTTCATTTGATTATGTTGGGATTGTAAAAGGCCTCTTTAAAAATTTTAAACTTATATTTTGTTATTTACTTGCTTAGATTGGATTTCAAATATGCCTTAACAAATTCTTTGGGTAATATTCGATAAAACTTGGAAAGATAAGGTTTTAAAACTACAAAGCGATATGTTTTAAACTTTACCATCGGTATCATTTGTAATTCAAATTAAATGAAACTCAATTGTCTTCCAAACTTGAAGGTGATTTCTTATTAACTTAAAAAAATGTGTGTTTAAGCAACAACAAGGATTACTTAAATTTCTAAAAGAGGTAAACTTCTTTTACTTACATAGCGATTAAGTTTTCAAAATTTCCGGTTTTCAAATACACTATCGCTTTTAAACAATCATGCTCAAGTTTTCTACAAGAACAAAACATACGAAAGAGTTTTTCATCAAACTTTTAAACGAAACCTAAACCTCTTAAATACCTTTTTCCTCAGAACATACCTGGATTCTTGCATGGTGTATTGACCAGGGTTTGGGGTGTTACACTTTGCATGTTTTGGGCTCAGGGACTAAATTAAATAAAAGTAAAACATTAGGGGCAATTTTATAAAAATGTCAAAATGACCAAATTGTATGAAATGGATTGCTTTATTGTATAAATTAATATATTGAATGAAATTATTAATTTAGATCAAGATCGGGTGGAAAATCAATAGAAATAAAAAATAACCAAAATGCCCCTAAACTTTGGTATTTCTGCAATTTAGCCAGGTAAGTTCGTATGAACTATAATATGTATATTTTTTTATTAAATTTAATGTTATTATAAGAATTTTATTGAAAATGAATTGATATATATACATATATATGATATTATACAATTTAGCTTATAAAGAAACGAGAAAAATTGAACGGCACACGACTACTATCGAGTCCGTTTGAATCTTAGGAATATTTAGGATAAAAATGACATGTCATTAGGGGTTACTGTGTTATAGGTGCTGGTCTTGTACGTCCTACCGGTGGCTGAGTTTCTAGCATGTTTTGCGGTTACTTGACAGCTTGTGTGAGCAGTACCGTGTAGCTACGTCTTAATTGACAGCTTGTATGAGCAGACCCAGTTATGGCTCGAGTGAGAGCATTGATATGAGATATGAGATAGTAGTGGCTTCGACCACGTGTTGCACATAGCATGCAAGACTCCCCCGTATCCGATCTTATTCTAAGTGGTTCAACAAGAAATGTACTGTTACGAGATGATATGAATTTGATACGAACTAATACAGGTATATACATGAAATACATGGAAATGATGGTACATGATATTGATGTGGTCTAAAACTAACTACGATCACAATAAAGGCAAGCACACCTATCGTTAAATAGTATAGTTATGGTAAGACCCGTAATATCGTATCCACAATGACTAAGAGTACTAGTAATTACTATCTTTTTATTATCTAGCCTAAGAATTGAAGTGATTTCTTTTAAACTAAAACTAATTAAACACGACAACGAAAGAACTAGGAAAATACTTTTAGACAACTTATTGAGATAAGCAATACCTAAGGAAGAATCCACCTAGACTTCACTTATTACTTTTGATTTATATGGTTTATTCACTTGACTTAATCCGTAGAAATCCCTAATTTATGTTAATATCTCTTTCAAAACTAAAAACAACTAACTCTAGGTTGATTAATTGAAATTTTTATCTAATTAAAATCCCTATTGTCGTATTAACTCGATCTATGGATTACCTTATTAGGTTTGACTCTAATCTAGTAGATTTTCGTTGCCCTATTTCTAGGGTTGCAATCAACTTTGCTTAATTGTGTTGATTTTATCTTAAACAGGGACTTTTGCTCCACTGAATAAGCACATTAACTTGAATCAATAACCTAAATTACTAAAACAAGAATAAAAACTCACAATTAAGAATAAGAACAAGTATTTATCTTATAAATCAAATAATAATAAGATCTGTCTTAGGTTTTATCCCCTTAGGTATCTAAGTGATTTAGTTCATACTAATGGGGGGAACATTTTAAAATAAGGAAAACAACAAAACATAAGAAAACCCAAAGACTTCTAAAGAACTTTATGGGAGATCTTCAGTCTTGATGGAGATCCTTCTTCCGAGCTACTTTCGACGGCTGCCTTCGAGTATTTTCTGCCTTCTATTTAGCGTCCCCGTTTAGGTTGCCCCCTAGGGTGTTTATATAGGCTTTGGAACACCTCTCTTAGCCCACAAGTAGCCTATTCTGAATAGAATTCAACTTTGATACGGCAGGGACACACCTGTGTGACACGCCTTGCTCGACTCCTTAGACCATGCTCAATTCTGCTCACCACACACTGCTGTGTGATCTACCCGTGTATGTTGATCTAGGCCATGTTTGATCCTACTCGTAATACATAGCTGTGTTCATTGGTCCAGGCCATCTTGATTTCCTAGGTAGGCCCATTTCATCCCGTTTTGGCCCGTTTCTTGTTCTTTTCGACTCCCTAAGTTCTCTTGAATGCAAAACATAAAATTAAGGGATTAGTAGCATCGAATTTATCAAACCTAATGAAAATTCATCCAAAAATAAGCGAAGCATGAGGTTAAAATATTTATAAATTAAGGTTTATCAAATATCCCCACACTTAAGCCTTTGCTTGTCCTCAAGCAAAATCCTCAACTCACAATTAAAATTAAACTTCATCAAATCATAATTTTCATCAATAATGTCTCATCATAATTCATAGATAATTTATACATGGATAATTTAACTAAAAGAGTCTTAAATATTCAAACAATCTAAGTCATAAATTTTTGTAGCACGAAAACATAGGTGTTTCCCCTTACCTAAATAATTACCTCTGATTCAAAACCGACAAGGATTGACATCCTCACTAAGGATTCAGTCAAATCATTCAAAGTGTTTAAGGTTCAAGATAAGGCACTCAAAAGTCAAACATGAAGAGTTATTACCATAGGCTTGCATGAAAATCAAATCTCCACCACTATAAAATGAGATGATACACAAATCAAAAGGTCTTTTAAAAGGGTTGTAATGGGGCTTGGGTTAAAAGGTGTGGATACAGGCTGAATTAAAGAGTTAAAAATCAAGATTGAATTGTCAAATTACCTAACTAGAACAATAGAATAATACTGAATAATTACATCAATTGAAAACTTATCATAATAACACGAGCTTTTTTTAAAGATGTGAATTTAACTGTTTTAATCTCAAATAACATAGAACTAATAATGAATTTATTTCCAACTTCTTCTTTTTTTTTTTTTTTTAAGAATAACAAGTACACGATAAAAGATGAATTTAACAACTGAAATAAAGAAAATAGATAGGCAACTAATCAAATCAAATCTCGACAAAAGGGAAATCAATAAAGTAGGGGAAGTAAAAATTTGGTTTTGTGTTAATATTAATGGGTGTGTCAAGAAACAATTTATTAGGATTCAAAGGGGTTCACTAGGGGTTAGTTATGAAGGTAGGCTTTTTGGTGGAATAAGTGGGTTAAATCCTAGGTGCCTTTATCATCTCAGTATATCACATCAAAAGTGTGGTCTCAACATGCATAATCGAAGCTAGTTCTAGAATAACAAATCAATGTTGACACACTCATAATCAATAAAGTGAGCACAAAAAATGTATGCTCTAAAGGCTCAAATCTCACAAATTATGGTTTTTGATGTCAATCTTGCAAATTTCAAACTTCAAAGTAATATTTAAATTTAGGGAAACAACCTAACCAAATTTTTAATTCTGAAAATAGATTTATCATGCTTGATTCTGTAATATCTTAAAGTTTAAACCATCATTGCACAATTACCTATGACTTACTTCAAGACATATCAATAAAAATCATAAGTCAATAGAAGTTTCATTCTAATTAGTGATATGAGAAAGTTACTTAAGAACAAGGCATAATTTAGTTTTGTTGACACCTGCCCACACTTAAGGTGTACATTGTCCTCAATGTACAAACATAGATAAGGACAATATAATAAGAAAATCATGAGATAAGGAGAGAAGTGAAGCTTCCTGAATTTTTGGATGGAGTCAAAGAAAAGAAATGGTGTAAAGTTGGGCAGAGGAAGTGGATACTCCGATGGTGGTGTGTTCGTTCCTTAACAGCCCCTTGAACCTAAATTAAATAAATCAAAATATACTAATATAAAGTAAGGACAAGAAAGATAAAAGGAAATAATTTAAAAATAAAAATAAAAGAAAAATAAAAAATAAATAGACTCGAAGGTCCTTGTCTTGTCGAGTTAATGAAGCGGCCGGTATGAACTTATATAGATTGGTCTCGCATGAAGGGACTGGTGCTAGGGTCCTTTCGCTTCTTCGACATGGAGATGGTGGTGTAAAGAAGGAATGAGAGAAAGAGGGAAAGGAAAAGGGATAAATGTGGTGTTTGCTGAAGAAGAAGTGAAAAAAATGGAGTAAGTGGAGTGAAGAGGCGGTGGCCGGTGGTGAGAAGGGGGGAAAGCTGTGGTGGCTAGGGTTGGGGGGAGAGGGGTTTAGAGAAGAAGATGAATAGTGGGGTGGTTTAAATAGAAATTAGCTACCCATGCCCGTGTACCCTGGGAGTGTGAGGTCACAAGGTCGTATCGCACGACCATGTGGTGCCTCGTTCATTTCTCCCACACTTGTGTAGAAGTTTCCATGCCATGTTGCTTATTCAGTTTCGACCAGAGTCTAGGGACATGGGCGTGTTGCACACCCGTGTTACTTTCTCAGTGCCGACCATGGTCGTATCGCACGGCCGTGGCATTTTATCGTAGCCTGATTTTTGGGGAAAATTTTTGCCCTTGGTTCGTACGGTCTTTTCCAAGCCGATGTACCTATTCGTGGTGTCCACACGGCCACGACCACACCCGTGTGCAAGGCCGTGTGGTAGGGAAGCCTGCGCTTTATTAAATTGGTTATTTTTTTAGTTAAATGCTAAAAATTGAAAATATGAAAATTAATAGGGTTAGTGCTCGGGTTTCCTCCCAAGAAGCGTTTGTTTAAAGTCTTAAGCTAGACTTTCCTTTCATTCGCATAATCATGGTGGTTTGAGGAGTTGAAACTCTTCATTCTTACTATCAATTGTATTAAAATAAGGTTTTAGATGAGTATGATTTACCTTGGAGGTACCAAATTGAGAATGAGTTACCTCGACTGTACCGTATGAGAAAGTATTAAGTACCATGAAAGGAGTTATTCCATTAGGTTCAGTAGTGGCAACATGAGGATCTGTATTATCCATTAGAACTTTGGTCTCCAACCTTGAAGTAGTTTGCTTCATCTTTAAGTCCGTTATGGAGTTGCCTTGGTTCTGCTTCGTGTGTTCTTGGTTTCTCCTTGACATGTGTCTTCCACTCGTCTAGGTCATCGATCTGAAGCCTTCACTCCTCATGAGTTATTTCTTTGTTGGCACGAGGTCAAGGATATGGCTTAGTTGTGTAATTTCATGGTGTTTCCTAAAAAGAAGGTTGAACCAAATGGTCATTAATAGAATTTATGTTCTCACCTTTATTACTCGATGTCCTAGCCAAGTCAAGAGCCTGAGGAGTGATAGTTTTATCACCTGCACGAAGTGTAAGTTCACCTGTACCAACATCAATTCTAGTTTTAACAGTTGCTAAAAAGGGTTTTCCTAAAATTAAAGGAACATTGTTGTCCTCATCCATGTCTAAAATTAAAAAGTCTACTGGAATATGAATTTATCAATTTTTACTAGTACATCTTCGATTATACCCCTAGGAACTCTAATAGTTTTATCAGCCAATTGAATGCCCATCCTAGTTTACTTGGGTTTCCCTAGACCTAGCTGTTTAAACATTTTATAAGGCATAAAATTTATGCTTGCCCCTAAATCTACTAAAGCATTATTAATAGATAAACTACCAATTAAGCAAGGAATCGTAAAACTACCTGGATCTTTTAACTTTTGTGATAGTCTATTTTGTAAGACTACTGAGCACACTGTATTTAACTCCACATGCGACGCCTCATCTAACTTTCTTTTTTTTTGTCAAAAGATGCTTTAAATTTTTTTTGAATTGGGCATCTGCGAAAGAGCTTCAATAAAAGGTAAGTTAATATATAATTTCTTTCAAAGTTTAAAAAATTTATCGAATTGTTCATTTGTGCGGTCTTTCTTTGTTGCATTGGGATATGGAACACAAGGTTGGTATTCTATACTTACCAGTTTTGGTTTATCATGGCTTATCTCAACCTTATCTTCCTCTACCACATTCTCTTGCCTCAATTTTAGTCATCTAACCCTTCACTATCGTGAGCAGTAATGGTATGAAGTTGCTCCTTTGGGTTAGTTTTAGTGTTGCTTGGCAAGCTACCTTGTGTTCGTTCAAATATGAGCTTAGCAAGTTGTCCTAATTGGTTCTCAAGCCCTTGAATCGATGCTTGCTGATTTTTGAGTGCTATTTGGTGTTTTGGAAACGGGTTTCTAACACCACGATAAATTTTGTTAGCATCTCCTCAAGGTTTGGTTTTTCTCTTGTTGGTAGGGTTGCTGTTGAAAGCCTGGAGGGGCCGTTGTCTCTGATTTCCTTGGCCACCCCATGAAAAATTTGGGTGGTTCCTCTAACCTGGATTGTAAGTGTTACTATAAGGGTTATTTTGAGGTCTAGAATTGTTACCCATATAGTTCATTTGTTCATTTTCTATGCCAGATTTGTAGGGTGGATACTTTGTATTGTCCGTCCCTCCTCTGTTTATATCTTACTACAATACTGGATGTACCTGTGAAGAACCATACAAACCATCAATTTTTTATTTAACAGTTCTATCTGGTTTGATAGCATGGTCACTGCGTCGAGGTGGAAAACACTGGCGGCTTTTGTTGGGTTTGTCCTCATAACTTGCCACTGATAATTATTCAATGCCAACTCCTCTATGAACTCATAAGCCACTTCAGGGGTCTTGTTATTTAGGGTTCCACCAGTGGCTGAATCAATCAACTACCTAGTTGAGGGGTTTACACCATTGTAAAAGGTTTAAACCTGTAGCCATAAAGGTAACCCATGGTGAGGGCATCTTTCAATAGATCCTTGTATCTCTCCCATGCATCGTAAAGTGTTTCTAGATCCATCTGGACAAAAGAAGAGATATCATTCCTAAACTTAGCCGTTTTGGCCGGCAGAATTTTTCGGTCATTTGTTCCCATGTAGTGATTGATCCTCGTGGTAACGAGTTCAACCACTGTTTGGCTTTATTCCTCAACGAGAAGGGAAACAACTGAAGGTGAATGGCATCGTCAGAAATGCCATTTATTTTGAAAGTGTCGCAGAATTCCAGAAAATTTGCCAAGTGTTTGTTTGGATCCTTATCCTACAAACCATCAAACTGAACAAATTGTTGAATCATCTGAATGGTGTTAGGTTTCAGTTCAAAATTATTTGCAGCAACAGCAGGTCTAACAATACTTGATTCAGTTACTGTTAAATTAGGTTTAGCATAATCATACATAGTACGAGGAGCAGGATTTTGATTCACCGGGTTTGCGGCAACCATAGGAGGTAGCGATTATTATCAGCCATCTCTTCGATATTATTACTATCTCCTCTTGCTCTTCTTGTATGTATTGTAGGCTTCGCCTTATTTCTCTTCAGTTTCTGCAAGCGGTACGTTCTATATCACTGTAAAAAAGTAATGGTCCTGATGGGTTTCTTCTAGTCATAAACTAGAGTTACCTGCCAAAAGCAAATAAAGGGAAAAAATTAGTAAAGAAAATAAAAATAAATAAATAAATTGAAAATAAAGTAAAAAAATGGCTAAAGTAATAAAAATTTAGTGTTCCTAATATCTTAGTCCCCAGCAACGGTGCCAAAAACTTGATGTGGTCTAAAACTAACTACGATCACAATAAAGGCAAGCGCACCTATCGTTTAATAGTATAGTTATGGTAAGACCGGTAATATCGTGTCCACAAGGACCAAGAGTACTAGTAATTACTATCTTTTTATTATCTAGCCTAAGAATTGAAGTAATTTCATTTAAACTAAAACTAATTAAACACGACAACGAAATAATTAGGAAAATACTTTTAGACAACTTATATGAGATAGGCAATACCTAAGGAAGAATCCACCTAGACTTCATTTATTACTTTTGATTCATATGATTTATTCACTTGACTTATTCCGTAGAAATCCCTGATTTATGTTAATATCTCTTTCAAGACTAAGAACAACTAACTCTAGGTTGATTAATTGAAATTTCTTTCTAATTAAAACCCCTATTGTCGCATTAACTCGATCTATGGATTCCTTATTAGATTTGACTCTAATCCGTAGATTTTAAATAAGCCCTATTTCTATGGTTGCAATCAACTTTGCTTACTTGTGTTGATCTTCTCTTAAATAGGGGCTTTTGCTCCACTGAAAAAGCACATTTGACTTGAATCAATAACCTAAATTATCAAAACAAGAATAAAAACTCACAATTAAGAATAAGAACAAGTATTGGTCTTATAAATCAAATAATAATAAGATCTATCTTAGGTTTCATCCCCTTAGGTATCTAAGGGATTTAGTTCATCTAATGGGGGGAAACATCTTAAAATAAGGAAACCAACAAAACATAAGAAAACCCAAAAACTTCTAAATAACTTGATGGGAGATCTTTAGTCTTGATGGAGATCCTTCTTTCGAGCTACTCTGACGGCTATCTTCGTGTATTTTCTACCTTCTATTCAGCGTCCCCATTTAGGTTGTCCCCTAGTGTGTTTATATAGGCTTTGGAACACCTCTCCTAGCCAACAAGTAGCCTATTCTGAATAGAATTCAACTTTGATATGGCAAGGACACGCCCTTGTGACACACCCGTGCTCGACTCCTTAGACCGTGCTCAATTCTGCTCGCCACACACGGTCGGGTGGTCTGCCCATGTACGTTGATCCAGGCCGTGTTTGATCCTGCTCGTAATACATGGCCGTGTTCATTGGTCCAGGCCGTTTTGATTTTCTAGGTAGGCCCATTTCGTCCCGTTTTGGCCCGTTTCTTATTCTTTTCAACTCCTTAAGCTCTCCTGAATGTAAAATATGAAATTAAGGGATTAAGAGCATCGAATTCATCAAATCTAATGAAAATTCATCCAAAAATAAGCCAAGAATGAGGTTAAAATATGTATAAATTAAGGTTTATCAGATATATTGATATATTGAAATGGATGATATATGTATATGATGAAACAATAAGATAATGATATGTATCATGACATGTACATATATGAATATATTTGATATATTGATACATGGTAATTATGTAAGTTGAGATGAGTAATGAACTCAATTGTGACATGTTGAGAAAATAAGGTTATTAATGTTGAATTTATATGAAATATGTTCAAGTACACTACCACGTGTTGCTTTTTGATGCTTAGGCAAATGCCAAGCTGTTGGTTGAATAGTATTATGTTTACTTATAAGTGTACTGAAATGGTAAGTGCTCAAATGAAAATATGCTTGTATTCATGAAAAAGTGATAAGGTTTAAATTATGCAAATTCTTATGAAATAGTTTATCATGTGATTAATTCTAAAAGATGTATGCTTAAATGCACTAGCTTGTGGCTATGGTTGATGATATGCTTATGTCTAGTGTATTATGCATATGAAATGAGTGATGAAAATGGGAATGATGTGTTGAATTGATGATGTTATTTAAGCTAAAGAAAGTAAATGTAATGGAAAGTAATGACATGCAAACGAAAGGAAGAAAATTGAAAGAGACTTAAAGTTTTTTATAAAATTCTATTTTGTTAGGGATGATAGGTATAAGTGATGCTGTGGAGTTATTTGATTTGTGAATCGTTGAATTTGGTTTCATGAATCGTGTGGTATATGTATATGACTATTCTTGATATGTATAAATTTCATATTGGAAATGAATTGATTTGATTAAAGTTTATACGAGCTTACTAAGCATTCATTGCTTACGTAGTTATATTTTTCTATACTTTCCAGATTACCAAAAGCTCGATCGGGTTGGAAGCTTGTCGGAGATTTTATCACACTATCCAACGATTATATAGGTAGATTTTGATATCTTGGTTAAGGTTATAATGGCATGTATAGGTATTCTGGCTAATGTTAGCCTATGTGTTTTGGTTGTGGAAATGACCATTTGGTTAGTTTGCATTTTGGTCTTGTGTTGGTAAAATGATATGTATTATAAGGTGTATATAAGTAGCCTTGTAATGGTTGATATATGACTTGTTATGGTTGAATTATGGTAGATAGAAAAGTAGTTGAATGTGCATATTAGATAGGACATATAACTTGTTGTGAATTGGTGTTTTGCCATGGTAAGCATATATGTATTTTCATGCTAATGATTGTGGTACAATCACACATTGGGCCTTAGCCCACTTAATATGACATACACAAAATATGAATGTAATGTGTTCCAGCCCAACCTAATTTTCCATCCTCTACACGCCACCCATACTAGCCCAATACATCGTGGAGATTTCTACAATCAACCCTCCATCCGCTACACGCCATATATGTGGCACCAAGCCACTGATGATAGAGTCCCTAATTATATCACATGGGGCCAACCCACTTGTGGTACCAAACCACTAGGACAAGTCAAAGAATCAACATATATATATATATATATGTGGTGTCAAACCACCGTGGTACCAAACCACTGAGACTTAGTCACTGAATCAGATATGTGGGGCCAACCCACTGTGGTGCCAAACCACTGTGACAGTCTTTACTAGCACTTCCCCTTTCGCATCATAAACCAAATCCATGCATAACATACCAAATGAATGCAACATGCTATCAAGCAAAGTAAAAGTTTACAGCATACATTTATATACTCATAAATGGAACGTTAAAGACACTTACTTGGTATCCCCAACTATACCAACAAGGGTATTGCAACTGCCCTTCCAGTCACTTCGACTTTTCAGCCAAACAGTTAATTACACAAACTAATAACAGAGTGTAAAATTTACACACCTAATAACACGTAAGACTATACTCTCTACATCCACGCTCTCGTTAGCAGGGACAACAGCTATCTGTCTATCCCACGCAGGTGTCGGCTCTCTTCCACAGCCCGACAGAAAATCTCGAACTGCTGACACAGCATATTTCTTAAACTTTGGAATAAGGGTTAGGGACACACTCCTCTCCCTGACTTGATCGTTTCTTGCATCCATGAATAGCCTTGATCAGTACACAGGAAGGGGTAGGTTGACTAAATAATAGAACTTGGTTTAGGCATATTATGATTGAAAGAAATGAGTAACCGAGATTCCCCAGATAACCCCTTACCTTAAGATCCCGAATACAGAGATGGGACTCAGAGATTGACTGATCCTCAGACTTGGAAATCAAATCGTTCGGCTAGGGATGTTTCCTGGAATAAGCGCCCCCAATGAGAGAAGAAGATAAAAGAAGAGAAGTCAATTCAATTGTAACACCAAGCCAATTAGCCATTTGGCTTTGGCTACTAAATACCAAAAGAAGAGCAGAGAGATTGTTCATGAGGAAAGCAAAATAGAGAATCTTACCTTAACACAGAAGACCCGAATGACACACAAGAAGATTCGGCACAAGCGGTTATGATAGAAAAAGTTACAAGCTCAACCAAGATGATCACACCAGAGAGGAATCGATTTTAGGGAGGATAACAAAGGAAATTCGGTGTAGTGATGGAACTCACTTGCAGAAAATGATCCAGGGTCCAACTTAGGAGAACAATAAGGAAACCACAAAAAGAGAGTAAGAAGAAGATGAAGAAGAAAATGATTTATGAGGCTAGGAGGTTTTGGCTAAACAAGGGAGGAAATAGAGGAACAAGAAAAGAAGAAGAAAAGAAATCGTTGAGGGGTGAAGGTGAATGGTTCGGCCAAGAAAATCAAACAAAATAGAAGAGAAAAGAGAATAATTTTGGCTTAAGAAGAAAAGTAGAGAAGAAATATGGAATGCAAAGAATTGGTATGGTGCTTTCGATTGTGAGGTTAAAGAGAATGAGTAGAGAGGAAAAGAGATTCTAACACGAGGCTCAAGAGGTTTCACAAGAAGAGGAAAAAAGAAAAGAAAAGGAAGAATGGTGGAAATGATTAGTAAGATGAAGCTAAGGTTCGGCTACCAAGTAAAAGAGGGTTTGGCTAAAAAGTCTTAGGTGAAAAAGATGAAGAGAAGGGATGCACTAATCGTCTCTAAAATTTCGGCTAAAGGTCAAAGAAGAAGAAAATAAAAGAGCATAATAGGACTTACTAAGATTCGGCGCTATCCACTTCCCTAATGACCGAATGCACTTCAAGAGAACAAAGGAAAAGCTTAAGACCCTAATTAATTTTTGGCACACACCCCACTAGACCCCAACCGAATTTCTCCCCCTTTTCAAGCTCCCCACAACCAGCCAATACCTCCATCCACTTGAAAATCCCTTAATTTGCTCCTACATTCACTCTTGTTCACCCATTAAAATTAGTTTGAATTATTCAAACTCCTCCTTTCACTTATGGCCACTCTTTCAAATTATTTGACTCATTCAACCCCCCTCCATGTAGTGCCCTTGCCGAATCCACCACCCAAGCTCCTTAGGCGCAAAAATTTAGTTCTCCTTGCTGACGACACGATTCAAATCCCTTCTCCCTGCAGCTTTTCCCTTGTGACGCCACTTTACCATCTCCTTTCTTGTGTTAACAGAACACAATTAAAGACCCTTAAGGCCTGCCTCAGCTAGCTCTCCCCTAAAGTGCCTAAAAATAAAATTTCCACCAAGGCTCAAGCTTGACCCTGAGCCTTCTCGAGACCCCAAACACATCAAAATAACATACAAAACATGCCAACACACAGTAACATAGAATAATGCCCAGCCCCTAATTCTAGGATGTTACAGTTCTACCCCCTTAAAGAAATTTTGGCCTCGAAATTACCTGGTCAGAAGATTTGTGGGTATTGCTGCCACATAACATCCTCTGGCTCCCATGTGGCCTCCTTTGAACCGTGGTTCCGCCACAGAACTTTGACCAAAGGGACTGATTTCCTTCTCAGGATCTTAACGTCTCGATCTAAGATCTGCACTGGTTCCTCTTCAAAGGACAGGTCTAGTCTTACTTCAATTTCTTCCATTGGCACAATGTGAGACGGATCTGAATGGTAACGCCTCAACATCGAGACATGGAACACATCATGTATCTATTTCAATTCTGAAGGTAATTCAAGCTGATACACCACTGGTCCCACACGTTTTAATATCCGATAAGGCCCGATAAACATGGGACTTAGCTTGCCCTTCCGTCCAAACCTCATCACCTTCTTCCACGGTGAAAATTTTAAGAAAACTCGATCACCCACTGCAAACCCTATTTCCTTTTGCTTCAGATGCATATGACTTCTGCCTATCGAAGGCTTCTTTTAACCAATTTGAATCAAGTTAATTTTCTCTTTTGTTTTTAAAATCAATTCTGGACCCAAGATTTGACGCTCACCCAATTTTGTCCAGCAAGTAGGAGTACGACACCTCTGTCCATACAACGCTTCATAGGGCGCCATATGAATACGAGACTGGTAGCTATTGTTGTATGCGAATTCTGCCAATGATAGAAACTCTTCCCAACTACCCTGAACTCAATGAAACAACCTCTCAACATATCTTTCAAGATCTAATTACCCTCTCAGACTGACCATCAGTCAGTGGATGAAATGCTGTGCTGAAATTTAGTCTTGTACCTAATACCTGATGTAGTGCCCTCCAAAAGCGCGACGTAAGCCTAGGGTCTCTATCCGATATGATCGTCAGTGGTACCCCATGCAACCTTACAATCTCTGCCACATACAGCTTAGCCAACTTCTGCAGAGTATAGTCGACACGAACAAGTATGAAATGGGTGGACTTCATCAACCGATCAACAATCACCCATACTGAATCTTTCTTAGTAGGCGTAAGAGGTAGCCCACTAACAAAGTCCATCGTGATCCTTTCCCATTTCCACTGTGGAATCTTCACCGGCTACAATAACCCGACGGCAACTAATGTTCTGCTTTCACCTGCTGACACGTCAAGCATTTACCCACAAACTCGGTAATTTCTCGCTTTAAACTAGGCCACTAAAATTGTTCACGCAGATCTCGATACATCTTACTCCCACAAGGATGCATAGCGTAAGGGCTACTATGTGCCTCCTGAAGAATCATCTATCTTAACTCCGCATCCCTTGGCACACACGCTTTTCCATGAAAACACAAAACCTCATCACTGTTTAAACTAAAATCGTTTGTCTTACCTCTTGCCACTAACTGAAACATAGAATTCAATGATTCATCTGACAATTGCTTCTCTTTAATCTGACTGACCTAAGAAGGTTTCACTTCAATTTCAGCTAACAAACTTCCTTCATCATACAAGCTGAGATGGGCAAACATTGCTCTCAAGTCTAATACTACTTTACGACTCAACGCGTCAGCTACCACGTTAGCTTTATTCGGATGGTACTCAATTGAACAGTCGTAATCCTTTAATAATTCAATCCACCTTCGCTGTCTTAAGTTCAACTCCTTCTGGGTAAGGAGGTACTTTAGACTCTTATGATCAGTGTAGATGATGGACTTCTCACCATACAAGTAGTGTCTCCAAATCTTCAGAGCGAATACTTTTGCTGCTAACTTAAGGTCATGGATGGGATTACTCACTTCATGAGGTCTCAACTGCCGACACGCATACGCAACTACCTTGCCATCCTGCATCAAAACACATCCTAACCCTGTGTGTGACGCATCGCAGTAGACCACAAACTCGTTTCCTGCTTCAGGCTGAATTAACACTGGTGCCTCAGTTAAAATCTTTTTTAACTTTTCAAAACATTCCTGTTGCTTATTTGACCAAACAAAAGGTACCCCCTTCCGTAACAACTTAGTTAACGGTGCAGCAATTAACGAAAATCCTTCCACAAACCTTTTGTAGTACCCAGCTAAACCAAGAAAACTTCAAATTTCTACCGCAGTCCTAGGCGGTTTCCAATCCAACACAGCTTTAATTTTCGGGGATCCACCCTAATTCCCTCTGCAGAAACAACATGTCCCAAAAAGGCAACTTCTTTCAACCAAAATTTGCACTTACTGAATTTGGCATACAACTGCTTTTCTCGTAAAATTTGTAGAACCACCCTAAGATACGAATCATGCTCCTCTTCCGTCTTTGAATAAACCAGAATATCCTCTATAAATACTATGACAAACTAATCTAGATAGGGTTGGAAGACTCGGTTCATCATATCCATAAACACAGCTGGTGCATTCGTCAATCCAAACGGTATCACCAAGAACTCGTAATGACCATAGCGAGTTTGAAATGCTATCTTTTGAATGTTCGTCTCCTTAACCTTAACCTGATGGTAACTCGATCTCAAGTCTATCTTTGAGAAGATCGAATCACCTCACAACTGATCGAACAGATCATCTATCCTCGACAATGGGTATTTATTCTTAATTGTCAACTTGTTCAACTGGAGGTAATCAATGCACATATGCATCGACCCATCTTTCTTCCTAACAAATAACACCGGAGCTCCCCACGGAGATACACTTGGTCGAATAAATCCCCTATTAAATAGTTCCTGAATCTGGGCTTTAAGTTCTACCAACTCCTTCGGTGCCATTCTATATGGAGCAATGGACACTGGCGCTGTTCCCAGAAAAAGATCAATACCGAACTCTACCTCGCGATCTGGAGGTAACCCTGGTAACTCTTCTGGAAAAAATCAAAAAAATCCTTCACCGTTCTAACACTTCCTACCGGTAGCTCCTTGGCTTCCAATGTGCTGAAAAAAGTTAAGAAAGCCCCATACCCTTTTCTCACCATCCTTTTAGCCTTAAGGGCAGACACCACATTGGACAGATAATTTCGTTTTTCGCCCAACACAAGCACCTCATTATCCTCAGGTGTCTTTAACACATGCGCTTCGCAGCACAGTCTAAATTTGCTCGATACTTCACCAACCAGTCCATGCCTAAGATCAAATCAAACTCGCCGAATGGAAGTTCCATCAAATCAGCTAGAAAAACTACCCCTTGAACTTCTAAAGGTACCTTCCTAAAGAGTTTATTTACCACTATAGATTTTCCTAAAGGCCTAAGTACAGTCATCTCCCTAGAAGCAATCTCAGAGTCTATGTTTAGAGTTCCTAACACGGTACTAGCAACATAAGAATGTGTTGACCCAATATCAATCAACGCAGAAAAAGGCAATCCAAAAATTAAGAACGTACCGGTTAAGACGTCCAGTGCGTCGCCCTCCTCACAACGTCTGACTGCATAAACCAACCCAGGATGTCTTGCATCTTTGTTCCCAGCACCTCTACCTAGTACTCCACGCCCTCGGACAAAACTATTTCCTCCCTAGCGGAGCCATGACCCCTCTGTGGTTGCTGACCACCTCTACCTGGCTAAACATAATCTTGACCCACTAGCGGTGCTCTGCCCAGCTCCGTGGACAATCTCTTACCCGATTATCCGTAGACCCACACCTGAAACATCCTCTATTATTCGTCCAACACTCATCCGAATGAAATTTACAGCATCTAGCACAACTCTAAGGCCGACTAACAACAACAGGCCTCGCAATATGACTTGGCCCATCCAACCAGGGCCTCTTCTAAAAACCCCCAACTGACCTCGACGATCCAAAATTCCTTTTATTTCTACTTTTATCCCTCTCTTGATTCTGCTTCTCGAACTGCTTCACCTTCTCGGCTATCTTAACCTTTTCTACTAAAACAAGAATTCTCTTTCTGCTCATGGAGCTATCAAGACTTTTAACTCATCCTCGCACCATCTCAAACCGAACACAATACCATGGTCTCAGAGCAATAATACCCCAGGCATAACGACTAAGACGTAAAAACTCCACCTCATATTCGGCCACTGACTTACCCTCCTAAACCAAATTTAGAAATGCCTTACGCTGCGCATCCACATAACTTGATCTAATGTATTTCCCCTGGAATGCTGTCTTGAAGAAATCCCAGGTAATACGACTAGCCACTGTACCATCCCTGACCGTGAGCCACCATTGATACGCCTCATCCTAAAGAAGAGACACAACTCCTTTCAACTTCTCCTCCACTTAAAGTCAAGATTATCCATAATGCGCTCAACTACTTCCAGCTAATACTCAGCTACGTTAGGAGCTACACCAGAAACGCCCCTAAACATTTCTTCCCTATTGGCTCGGAGTCGTTCAGACACAGATTTCCAAGCCTCTAAACCCATGCTCGCTCCAGCAACTCTCTCCAACACACTAACATCGCTTGAAACACGGCATCGTCTCCACCTGTTTGATCCTAAAAATCCTCTTCCACGGTGGCGGTGTTGGCACATCACTTTCCGACCCATGTCCTGATTCCAAGGGTTCAGACCCAACACCCCAGCCTCTACCACGGTCGCGCACAACACGTCCACGTTCCCTAGTACTCATGGCTGCTGATACGATTTAATCTGATTAAGAGTTTTATGAATTAGTATTTTCTTTCACTGATTATTTCCGAGCAGTCTTATGAAAAATAGCATTTAAAAGTAATTCTCGCAAATTCATATCCATACCTAAAAGTTTCAATCTCCAAGGTTTGGATCTCTTAATACTAGTAATCATAACACAACATAATTATTTCATGCAAAAACAACCAATGATTTAAAACACTTATCGCGTGGATTGGGTGCCGGTAGACTCGGTGCCATACTCCAACTAAAACATTTCCTTAAATAACATTTTAAATTGACTTTATAAAACATTTATTGAATCAATTTTGCAGCCGAGTTTTGAAACCAGGCTCTAATACCAAAATTGTAACACCCCATACCCGGTCTAGATGTTACGACCAGATCTGGTATGTCATAGGAAAAGGTTATAAAAAGGCTTTGGAATTTTAAGGAAAAACCATAAGTTTGAAACTTTCCATTTAGGTGATATTATAAAAACAATGACTTGTAGATTTAAGAAAAATTTTTGAGTTGTGTTATTTGAGTATTCGATATCTTTGTTGGCTCTTGGGAGAAAATGGTTGTTTAGGTTACTTATGTTTTGAAAACCCCATCTTAAATTTTTCATGTCAAAATATATCATAAATAAATAAATAAATAAAAACCCAAATATCAACTTAAAAAGGCCATATCACATAACAATATCCCCAATTAAAAATAATTTATAAAAAGGAAATGAGTTTATGAAAAGAAACATTTCATGGCCTCCACGAGTCCGTCTCGGCTCCCAGATCCATGATCTACTGATTACCTACAAGGTTAAGCAGAGGGGTGAGTCACCAAGACTCAGTGTGCAATTCCCCTTATATCACATCAACAGCTTCGAGCCCGTAATCGCACATTGGGCTTTAGCCCACTTAATATGACATATACAAAATATGAATGTAATGTGTTCCAGCCCAACCTAATTTCCCATCCTCTACACGCCACACGTACCAGCCCAACACACCGTGGGGATTTCTACAATCAACCCTCCATCCGCTACATGCCATATATGTCGCACCAAGCCACTGGTGACAGAGTCCCTAATTATATCACGTGGGGCCAACCCACTTGTGGTACCAAACCACTGGGACAAGTCACAGAATCAACATATATATATATACGTGGTGTCAAACCACCGTGGCACCAAACCACTGAGACTTAGTCACTGAATCAGATATGTGGGGCCAACCCACTATGGTGCCAAACCATTGTGACAGTCTTTACTAGCACTTCCCCATTCGCATCATAAACCAAACCCATGCATAACGTACCAAATGAATGCAACATGCTATCAAGCAAAGTAACAGGTTACAGCATACATTTACATACTCATAAATGGAACGTTAAAGACACTTACCTGATATCCCCAACTATACCCATAAGGGTATTGCATTTATCCTTCCAAATCCTTGACTTTTCAGCCCAAACAGTTAATTACACAAACTAATAACAAAGTGTAAAATCTACACCCCTGATAACACGTAAGACTATACTCTCTACGTCAACGCTCTCATTAGTGAGGACAACCACTATCTGTCTATCCCACGCAGTGTCGGCTCTCTTCCACAGCCCAGCAAAAAATCCCAAATCGTCGACACAACACGTTTCTTAAACTTTGGAATAGGGGTTATGGACACACTCCCCTCCCTAGCTTGATCGTTTCACACATCAATGAATAGCCTTGATGAGTACACAGGAAGGCGTAGGTTGACTAAATAACAAAACTTGGTTTAGGCATATTATGATTGAAAGAAATGAGTAACCGAGATTCACTAGATAACCCCTTACTTTAAGAGCCCGATTAAAGAGATGGGACTCGGATATTGACTAATCCTCAGACTTAGAACTCAAATCGTTTGGCTAGAGATGTTTTCCAGAATAAGCGTCCCTAACGAGAGAAGAAGATAAAAGAAGAGAAGTCAATTCAATTGTAACACCAAGCCAATTAGCCATTCGACTTTGGCTACTAAATACCAAAAGAAGAACAGAGGGATTGTTCATGAGGAAAGCAAAAAAGAGAATCTTACAATAACACAGAAGACCCGAATGACACACAAAAGATTCGGCACAAGCGGTTATGACAGAAAAAGTTACAAGTTTGACCAAGATGATCACACCAGAGGGAAATCAGTTTTAGGGAGGATAACAAAAGAGATTCGGTGTAGTGATGGAACTCACTTATAGAAGATGATCCAAAGTTCGGTTTAGGAGAACAACAAGGAAATCACAAAAATAGAGTAAGAAGAAGATGAAGAAAAAAATGATTTATGAGGCTAGGAGTTTTCGGCTAAACAAGAGATGAAATAGAGGAACAAGAAAAGAAGAAAAGAAATCGTAGAGGGGTGAAGGTGAATAGTTTGGCCAAGAAAATCAAACAAAATAGAAGGGAAAAGAGAATGATTTTAGCTTAAGAAGAAAAGTAGAGAAGAAAGATGGAATGCAAAGAATTGGTGTGGTGCTTTCGATTGTGAGGTTAAAGAGAATGAGTAGAGAGGAAAAAGAGATTCGGGAAAGGGCCCAAGAGGTTTTGGCTTAAGAGGGAAAAAGAAAAGAAAAGAAGAATGGTGGAAATGATGAGTAAGATGAAGCTAAGGTTCGACTACCAAGTAAAAGAGGGTTCGGCTAAAAAGTCTTAGGTGAAAAAGATAAAGAAAAGGGATGCACTAATGGTCTTTAAAATTTCAGCTAAAGGTTAAAAGAGAAGAAAATAAAAGAGCATAATAGGACTTACTAAGATTTGGAACTATCCGTTTCCCTAATGACCGAATGCAATTCAAGAGAACAAAGAAAAAGCTTAAGACCCTAATTGATTTTTGGCATACACCCCACTAGACCCCAACCAAAATTCTCCCCCTTCTCAAGCTCCCCACAACCGACCAATACCTCCATCCACTTGAAAATCCCTTACTTTGCTCCTACATTCACTCTTGTTCACCCATTAAAAATAGTTTGAATTATTCAAACACCCCCTTTCACTCATGGCCACTCTTTCAAATTATTTGACTCATTCAACCCCCCTCCATGCAATGCCCTTGTCAAATCCACCACCCAAGCTCCTTAGGCGCAAAAATTTAGTTCTCCTTGCTGATGACGTGACTTGAACCCCTTCTCCCTGCAACTTCTCCCTTGTGACGCCATTTCAAGTACCCTATGTGGCGCCTCCTTGCCACTTTACCATCTCCTTTCTTGTGTTAATAGAACACAATTAAAGACCCTTAAGGCCTGCCTCAGCTAGCTCTCCCCTAAAGTGTATAAAAATAAAATTTCCACCAAGGCTCAGGCTTGAGCTCGAGCCTTCCCGAGACCCCCAAACACATCAAAATAACATAAAAAACATGCCACACACAATAACATAGAATAATGCCAAGCCCATAATTCTAGGATGTTACAATGTAACTCTCTGACTTGCAACTCATGAACAAATTGATCTCACACAGCCAAGGCACACGCCCATGTTGCTAGGCCGTGTGGTTAATTTTTATTTTTGAATTTGGTGTAGGATTCACATAGCCGTATGATCGTGTCAAACAGTTGAGTATTAATATTTATAAAGAGTGATCGAGCCTGTAGACTAACTGTGACAATGATAGAAGCAAGTGCACCTATCAAATAGTAGTATAGCTTAGGCAAGAATATCTTATCGAACCCAAGGGAACATAAAAGTACTACTACTCACTTTCTCTCTATTATTTAGCCTAAAATTTGGAGTGATTGAATTATTAAACTAACGAAATACTTAGACTAAATGCAAAGACAAAAGATTGAATTGGAGAATGACTTTAGGAAAACTTAGTTGATAAAGATGATACCCTCAGGAAGAATCCACCTATGACTTCACTTATTATTTATTCCCCAAACCATATGATTTCTTTACTTAGCTTGATCCGTGAGACTCCCTAATCTATATTAAACCCTCTCTTAAGGAAAATAACGTCTAACCTTAGGTTAATTAGTGGAACTCTCGTTCTTTTGTAACAACCCCCTAAGGAAGCAATAAATCTATCAATGGATTCCCATATTAGGTTTCACCTTAATCCGGCAAAATCTCGTAACCCTATCTTTAGGCGCCCGATCAACTCTACTCAATTATGCTAGATCTACTCTTAGGTAGGGTCTATTCCTCCTCCACCTAAGCACATCAAATAAAATTAAGCAACATAATTAAGAACAAACCAAGTACTTATCATATAAATTTAGAAATCAAATAACAAAATCCATCATAGGTTTCATCCCCTTCAGGTATCTGAACGGTTTAGTTCATAACTAAATATGAAAACATCTCAAGAGAAAAGAATAAACAAAACATAAGAACTCCCTAAAACCCTCTGAAGGAATTAAAGGAGAGATCCTCCATCTTGATTGGAGTTCCGGCTTCTTGAGATGAATCATCTGGCTATCTTCAAGTGATTCCCTAAAAGATGAAAGCTTCGACAAAAGCCTCTGCAAAAAGCCCCCCTTTAATGTTTGCCTTGGGTTGTTTATATAGGCTTTGGGATGCTATACTTGGCTCCTAAGTACCTCATTCAAGTAGAATTACTATTAGGGTGCTGGAGTAGACTTAGGAGTATGTTTCTTTGGCTTCAAGCATCCAAATACAAGTGGAATTGCTCTCTCTCGCGGCAGGGGCACGGCCATGGCACACGCCCGTGTAAATCATGGTTGGGTCGTGTCTCGATTCTGTCATTTTGCGCACGACTGTGTGAGTTAAGATTCAGGCCGTGCTTGTGTCTATCAATTTGGGCACGCCATGTAGATCACCATTGTAGGTGTGTTTATGGGATAAGTTGGCCAAATCAATAGGGTGTTTGGGTTCTCATTTAACCAAAGTGATTTTCCTAATTAAATTACGGCGTTATATAATTAATGATAAATTTATCAGTTAGTTAACCTCAAAGCCCCTAAAGTTAATTTGAAAAGTCATACATGCTAAATTGTGTGTTCTTATCTGTGAATTTTCAAAAACAGAATGAATTCCAAAGGGTTTTCACTCAAAAATCCTCCCAAAGGGTTTAGGTTAAGAATAAACATCTAAGTCGAACTTGTTTAAGGGTTCCCAATCGATCAATCTAAGGTTGATCAATCCCAAAATTTTTAATCGTTTTACGGAAGGTTGTTGGAGGAATTGAGGAATGGGTTGCAAACCTTAATAGAAACATTGTAAATATGAATATTTTCTTTTCCCTTGTTTAAACATTTTTAATTTTAAATTTTATAATATTTAAATTTTTTAAAATGGAATTTAAAGCCAAGTTTTTAATAATAATATTAAAATTTAAGAAAAAAAAAAAATTAAAAATTTTAGGTATTAAATAACCTAATCTTAAATTGACAAAAATTCACAATTGTGGAATTTTAAAATCAAAGGGTTTTTTTATTATGTAGAAATAAAATGAATTCAATGGGGCCTAAATTTTTTAGGCAAGGTTTTAAAATTCCTAAAATAAATATTAATGGGCTAAATCTAAACAACAATTTAAATAAAAATTACAACTATTTAATCAAAAAGGAACGGGTATTGTTAAAGGTAAATCACTTGGTGGAACACAACAAAATTTGAACTCTGATCTAAATTGGAACAACTTTCAATTTTTTTGAAAGGACTTTCGCCGGGATTTCTAGGTTTTTTTTTAATGAAAATTAAGGGATTTTCTAACAATTCCAATTGGGAAAAATTTTAGAAATTTTTTAATTTGAAATTATTGATTAAGAATTTATAAAAATTAGCACTAATTCCCACACTTATTTTAATTTCCTCTTTTCACGATTTTGGGTTTTAAACGCGTTGATTTGCCACTAGTGTTGAAGCGCCACTCCGTGTATTGATTCACATGGTTGGGTCGAGCAGGCGTGTATCCGTGCTTCGATAAGTCGGTATGTTCGCACAGTCTTTGGGCACAATGTTGTGTTCTACCGTAATTAATAAGCTTCGCACTGCATTGGTAGGGCACGGCAGTGTATATCCCATCTTGATAAGTCGGTAACCTCAATGCGGTTGAAAACTGGCGTGTCTTATATCGCGCTTCGTGTTTATTGAAAAGAATTTTTCCCTGTTTGTGCAGATCCGCCATGCCCGATTCGTGCCTATCTTATCTACACATCGTTGGTACGCCCATGTTCAAGGCGTGTTAATAGTCCTACGTCTGTTAGATCATTGTAGAAAAATTGTAAAAGTCAAAGTCAATAGTATGTTAGCTTAAGGGTTGCCTCAGAAGCGCTGTTATAGTCTTAAGCTAGACTTTCCTTGTTTCTATTCTAAAGGAGGGTTAGTGGAGTAAAGCTCCTCTCATATCTTTAGAATCGCACCATTATAAAATTTAAGTCGGTGACCATTTACCTTGAATGTGCCTTTTGTGGGATGGGTTACCTCAATGGTTCAGTATGGGAAGATTGTTTTGATCATGAATGGGCCTGACCATCTTGACTTCAGTTTTCCTGGGAATAGTTTAAGCCTTGAATTGTATGGTAGAACCAAGTCTCCTACTTCGAATTATTTTGATCTCTTGAGACGAGCATCGTGGCATCGCTTTATTGCTTCTTTGTACAGTTTTGAGTTTTCATAGGCTTCTATTCTTCATTCATCCATTTCGTTTATCGCATCATTCTTCTTTTTCTGCCAAGCTGAAGTCGGTATTCAAAAATTTGTTGCCCAAAAGCTTTGTGTTCTAGCTCAAATGGTAGATGACAACTTTTCCCATATACAAGTTTGTATGGGGATGTTCCTAGAGGTATTCTGAATGCTGTTCTTTAGGCCCATAAAGCATCATCTACTTTAACTACCCAATCTTTTCTATTTGATTCAACTGTTTTTTCTAGGATGTGCTTAAGCTCTCGGTTTGCTACCTCAACTTGCCTGCTAGTTTGAGGATGATATGGGATGGCTATTCTATGGCATACTCCATATTTCTTTTGAACTTTTTCAAATTGTATATTACAAAAATGAGTACCCCTATCACTAATGATGGCTCTAGATGTCCCAAATCAGGAGAATAGTTTCTTGAGAAATTTAACTACTACCCTAGCATCATTTGTAAGTAAGGCTTCCGCTTCTACCCATTTTGACATGTAATCAAGCGCTACTAGGATGTATTTATTTCCAAATGAGCTAGAGAATGGTCCCATAAAATCAATACCCCATATATCAAATATTTCACATGACAACATATATGTTTGAGGCATTTCTTCACTTTTAGAAATATTACCTTCTTTTGGCATTTATCACATGAGGTAACATACCTTGGCATCTTTAAATAGAGTGGGCTATAATTTGATTCAAATATTTTGTGTGATGTCTTAATACCACTATAGTGTCCTCACGATGGTCTGAATGACAATGTTCGAGTTTTGCTTGCTACATCGTTGTAATACATCTTGAATTACCTAATCACACATATGCGAAAAGAAAGGATCTTCCCAAAATAATTTTTCACATCGAGAAAGAATCGTTTCTTTTGGTAATGTGTTAATTTTCTTGCAAGGCGTTAGCTATTAAATAATTTACAATATTTGCAAACCATGGTACTTCGAATCGTTAAAGAAAAGAGTTGTTCTTTGGGAAGCGAATCATTTATTTCATGTTCATCAAGCTTTTGATTGTGTGGATTTTTGAGTCTTGAGAGGTGATACATGCATAAGATTCTCGACTCCCTTTTTATCCTATATTTCCAAGTCAAATTCTGTGAGAGTAAAATCCATCGTATGAGTCTAAGTTTTGCATCGGGTTTGGTAAAAGATAACGAAAATTTGAATGGTCGATTAATAGCGATAACTTTTGATAATATTAAATATTGTCTAAATTTGTCAAAAGAAAAAACTACAGCTAGTAGTTCTTTCTCAGTCGTGGTGTAATTTTCTTGCGCGGGTGTTAATGTTCTGCTAGCGTAGTAAATTGGTTGAAAATGCTTGTCTCTTCGTTGTCCCAAAACTACACCTACTGGAAAATCACTTGCATCACACATTAGTTCAAAGGGTAAATTCCAATCAATGCGATTATAATCGAGTGCATTTATTAATTTATTTTAAGGATATTGAATGCATCTAAACATTCGATTGAAATTAAAAGGAACATCATTTTCTAGTAATTTTGTCAAAGGCTTAGCTATTTTAGAAAAAGTCTTTAATGAATCTTCTATAAAACTGCATGTCTAAAAAGCTTCTAATAGCCTTCATCTGAACT
Organism: Gossypium rotundifolium; assembly: GCA_025506655.1. Lineage (NCBI taxonomy): Eukaryota > Viridiplantae > Streptophyta > Magnoliopsida > Malvales > Malvaceae > Gossypium > Gossypium rotundifolium. The sequence goes on from CP106728.1 coordinate 54,961,986, forward strand.
AGGAGGAGTAATTTTTCTATGGTTTCAACTTTTGCTTTATCTACCTCAATCCCTTTTCTAGAAATCTTATGTCCTAAAACAATCCCTTCTTTAACCATAAAGTGACATTTTCCCAATTTGAGAACAAGGTTTGTTTATTCACATCTAATTAGGACTCGTTTTAAATTTTTAAGACAAAGTTGGAAAGAATTACCGAATACCGAGAAATCATCCATAAATACCTCCATGATGTCCTCTACGAGTTCGTCAAATATTGCCAACATGCAACGATGAAAAGTGGCAGGAGCATTACATAATCCAAAAGGTATTCTACAATAAGAAAATGTACCATATGGGCATGTAAATGTTTTCTTCTCTTGGTCTTCAGGAGCTATGTGAATTTGGAAGTAGCCGGAGAGTCCGTCCAAGAAGCAGTAGTACATATGCCCGGATAGTCTTTCTAACATTTGATCAATGAAGGGCAGAGGAAAGTGATCTTTTTTGGTGGTGTCATTCAGCTTTCTATAGTCTATACAGACTCTCCAACCTGTAACTATTCTTATGGGAATTAACTCATTCTTTTTGTTGGGCACTACCATCATTCCTCCTTTCTTTGGAACTACCTGCACAGGACTTACCCAAGTGCTGTTAGAGATAGGATAAATTATTCCTACATCTAGAATTTTAATTACCTCGGCTTTGACCACTTCTTTTATGTGGGGAGTTTAATCGTCTCTGAGGTTGCACACAGGGTTTATATGCTTCTTCCATTAAAATTTTGTGGGTGCAAAACGTGGGGCTTATTCCCTTGATGTCGGAAATTTTCCAAGCTATGGCTTTCTTGTGTTCTCTTAGTACCTTTATTAGCTCCTCCTTTTCCTTGGGTTCTAGTTCCGAAGAGATGATTACTTGGTAATGTAGAATTGTCCCCAAGGAATGCGTATTCTAAATGTTACAGTAACTGCTTTTAATTCCAATTTGGGCGGCTCTTTCGATGGAGGGTTTTGTTTTAATCGTCATCTTCTTTAATGTTTTCTTCTTTCATTTGTCCGAATGATGTTGTATTCAAACTGATTTCATTATCTTCATCCTCTTCCCTCTCCTTGAGGTGGACACAGTTCTATCGTGTCATCCCGAGATTTCTATAATGAATTTTAATAATATGATCATTAGTATCAACAAAATAACAAGAATCTTCTTGCTCTTAGAATATCGCATGGAATCATAAATTTGGAAAATAACTTCTTCATCACCTATCCTTAGTGCTAGTTTGCCATCACCTACATCAATAATAGATCTAGCGGTGGCTAAAAAAGGACGCCTTAAGATTAAAGGAACATTGATGTCCTCATCTATGTCTAACACAACAAAATCAGCGGGAAAATAAATTTATCAATTTTACCAAGACATCTTCAATAACTCCTCTAGGATATTTAATAGATCTATCACTAATTGAATACTCATCCTAGTGGGTTTGGTTCCCCAAGATCTAGTCGTTTAAACAATCAGGTAGGTATTAAGTTGATACTAGAGCCTAGAGTGCGCTAATGCTTTCGTGATGTTTAAACTACCAATTAAGCAAGGAATAGTGAAACTCCTTGGATCTTTTAACTTTCGTGGTAGTCTATTTTGGAGAAGGGCTGAACACTCTTCATTTAGCTCCACCTTTCATACTTCCTCAAGCTTCCTTTTGTTTGTGAGAAGTTCCTTTAAAAATTTTGCATACTTTGGCATCTGGGAAATAGCTTCAACAAAGGGTAAGTTAATATGTATTTGTTTGAAGAGTTCAAGGAACTTACCGTATTGAGCCTCCAGTTTTTCTTTCTTCAATTTTTCTGGATATAAAATTTGTGTTCTATTCTCTTTAGGTAATGTATTGTCATTCTCAACTTTTACACTTTTTTTTTATAACGTCATGTGGTGTCTTTCTTTTTGGTTCAACTAGCTCTTTGCCACTCCTTAGTGTGGTGCCTTACTTGCTCTGTATGTCTTTGGAAAAATTTTCATCCTTATTTCACATGCTATTTCAATAAGTATTCCAAGCGACATAATGAGCTCTCCCACCGAGTCTTGATTCCCTTGAGGAGATTTGTTGTTCATCAAGTGTTGCTTCCATCATTTGGAGCGAGAATCATGTGTACGCCATGAATTTTGTCAACATCTCTTCAAGGCTTGATTTCTTTTCACGTGGATAGGGCTGATTTTGGTAATTTGGAGAAGGTTGTTGCCTTTGATTTCGTTGTTTTCCTTGTCCTCCCCACTAAAAATTTGGGTGGTTCCTCCAAAGCGCATTATAAGTGTTACTATAAGGATTATTATTAGATCGAAAATTGTTACTTATATGGTTTATGCGCTCATTTTACGCTCTGATTGGTAGGGTGGGTACTGAAATTTGCCACATTCCCGCTTGCTTCGCATTGCATATTGGATGTACATGAAGAACATAAATTATCAAGTTTTTTATTCATTAACTCCACCTGTGTCGACAGCATTGTCACTACGTCTATGTTAAAAACTTCGATTGATTTTGTCGATTTAGCTCTTGTAATTTGCCATTGATAGGTGTTCAATGACATATCCTCAATAAAATCGTAAGCCACTTTAGGAGTTTTATTATTCAAAGTTCCACCTGCTGATGAATCAATCATCTGCCTAGTTGGAGAATTCATACCATTGTAAAAAGTTTAGACTTGAAGCCACAAAGGTTATCCGTGGTGTGGGCATCTCCTTAGGAGATGCTTGTATCTTTCCCATGCATCATATAATGTTTCTGTGTCATTCTGCACAAAAGAAGATATGTCATTCCTAAATTTAGTCGTTTTGGCTGGTGGAAAATATTTTAAAAGAAATTTTCCAGTCATATGATCCCATGTGGTGATTGACCCTCGTGGTAACGAGTTCAATCACTGCTTTGCTTTATACCTTAATGAAAAAGGGAATAATTGAAGACGTATGGCATTGTTAGAAATGCCATTTATTTTGAAGGTATCACAGATTTCTAAAAAATTGGATATATGAGTGTTTGGATCCTCATCCTGCAAACCATCAAATTGAACAAACTGTTGAATCATTTGTATTGTGTTAGGCTTTAATTCAAAATTATTTACAGCTATAGAAGTCCTAACAATGCTAGATTCTGCTCCTGTCAAATTAGGTTTAGCATAATCATACATAGTACATTGAGCATTCTATTCTTGCACATTTGGTGGGTTGTTCTCGTCCATCCCTTCAGTAGGATTGGATCTTTGTTGTTCTTCTCTTTGATAGTCTAGGGCTCGTCTAATTTCTCTACAATTTCTACGAGCGGTAGCTTCAATGTCACTTTATTTTAATAGTCCTCTCATTTCTTCTAGTCATAAACTAGAGTACCTGCTATGAAAAGAAAGAAAGAAATTTAGAAAAACAAAAATATATGTATAAGAATAAGAGAAATAAAAATAATGGCTAAAGTAATAGAAATAGAGCTTTCTTAATATTTTAGAGTTCTCAGGAAGCGGCTCAAAAACTTGATAGTGTCAAGCAATTGAGTTTTAATATTTATAAAGTGATTGAACACATAGACTAAGCTGTGACAATGATAGAGGCAAGTGCACCTATCGAGCAGTAGTATAAGCAAGGCAAGAATATCTTATTGAACCCAAGGAACCTAAAAGTACTACTACTCACTTTCTCTATTATTTAGCACGAAATTTGGAGTGATTGAATTATTAAACTAAAGAAATACTTAGACTAAATGCAAAGGCAAAAGATTGAATTGGAGAATGACTTTAGGAAAACTTCGGTTGATAAAGATGATACCTCGGGAAGAATCCACCTATGACTTCACTTATTATTTATTCCCCAAACCATATGATTTCTTTACTTAGCTTGATCTATGAGACTCCCTAATCTATATTAAACCCTCCCTCAAGGCGAATAATGTCTAACATTAGGTTAATTAGTGGAACTCTTGTCTCTTATAATAACCCCTAAGGAAGCGATAAATCAATCAATGGATTCCCATATTAGGTTTTACCTAATCCCAGGAAAAATCTTGTAACCCTATCTCTAGGTGTCGATCAACTCCGCTCAATTATGCTAGATCTACTCTTAGGTAGGGTCTATTCCTCCTCTACCTAAGCACATCGGATAAAATTAAGCAACATAATTAAGAACAAACCAAGTACTTATCATATAAATTTAGAAATCAAATAACAAAATCCATCATAGGTTTCATCCTCTTGGTATCTGAGCGGTTTAGTTCATAACTAAATATGAAAACATCTCAAGAAAAGAATAAACAAAACATAAGAACTCCCTAAACCCCACGAAGGAATTAAAGGAGATCCTCCGTCTTGAATGGAGTTAAACCTTGAGATGAATCAATGGCTATCTTCAAGTGATTCCTAAAAGATGAAAGCTTGACAAAGCCTCGCAAAAAGCCCCCTTTAATGTTTGCCTTGATTTTTTATATAGGCTTTGGGATGCTATACTTGGCTCCTAAGTACCTCCTTCAAGTAGAATTACTATTAGGGTGTTGGAGTAGACTTAGGAGTATGTTTTTTAACTTCAAGCATCCAAATCCATGTGAAATCGCTCTCTCTCGCATGATGAGGGAACACGACCATAGCACTTACGCTTGTGTAAATTGTGGTTGGTAGTGTCTCGATCTGTCATTTTGGGCACGTCTGTGTGAGTCAAGATTCGGTAGTGTTTGTGTCTATTGATTTAGGCACGACCATGGAGATCACCGAACGTCCAGTGTGATGAATAAATGATGCCTGACTGTGTGTTACGTAGTTGAGGCCGTGCTCAGGTAATTGGTGAAACCGCATGTATGGGCGGGCCCGTGTTGATTGCTTGCTAAGGCCCAATTACTCTGCTTTTAAGCCCGTTTTGTGTTCTTTTTATCCTTGGGTGCTTTCACGAGTATAAACATGAAAAGAAAGGATTAAAAGCACCTTTTACATAAATTAAGGGCTAAATCATCCAAAAGCCTATTAAATATGGGGTTAAAATATGTTACTTTTACGGTTTATCACCGTATCACACGTTCGTGTATCCAAGCTGTCTCTTGCCTGCAGGCAAGGCACACCTTCCTTGTGGGAGCCTATGTGCTTGATCACGGGCATTACATTTTTGCAATTTCTCTATATAGGAACACATGGCCTTGACACACTCCGTGTGTCTACAGTGTGGACAAAAAGAAGGTTATATCAAAGGCTTATTTCTCACCCAATTGGTCTTTTACTTACAACAACATTTAAATATGTTCAAGATTCAATTTATATGGTTAAATATCTAAATTTATCAATCAACTATTCATATATATATATATACATTTTCATAAATTTTTATAGCATTCTTAACCATCATCTTCATCCCTATACTTATACCATCTCATCATTTGTTCATTTTAAACCCATATCAAACATGATAAAATCATAATTATATGTAACTCAAAACCTACTAAATACAAGTCATAGCAATGGCTAGTTACTAGATTAGATCATTTATAATCCAACATTAACTAATTAACTTTATACATGCCATTATAACCATAATTCATTTACCATACATACCAAAATAGGCCGATGGATAGTGTGAGCGATCTCCATCGAGCTTCCTAACCAACGAGCTTCTGAATCACTCATTTAAATTTAATATAAACATGCAAGGCATATTCAATCACCTTGATCACGAGCCCTAACACATAACCTCATCACCCTTGTTAGTCGTACACTTCATATAAATACCAAGAAACATGTATGGGCTCAATTCTCATTAAATTTCTCATATATAGACAATTTCACATTATGTAATCATATAACATATAGCAACCATATCTCGTATTTTAAATACATTTTCATAACAACTTGTCTTGATTTCATACTATTTTATATTTGAGCTTTACTCACCAAAGTATTTGAAATATCATTTTTATGCAAATAGTACACATGAGGTACATAATTCCATAATTATGAATGAACATATTTATCAAACATATTCCATGTTCATATATCATAGTCTCATGTCTCCATATATCAATAACCAACATTTTCATGTATTTCGAGATAAATACTTGTAACCATACATAAGTATGCAATTATTGCTATTTCTTCTGTCAATCACAATTTCAAATGACAAATTCTTGTGAATAAGCTCACCAATTTCATAATTCCATGTATTTACCATTTTCATATTTATCCCGTCAATTCCTCAAAATCATGTATTTACCGTTTTCCATATTTATCGTCAAATTCCTCAAAATTTAGATGGATTTTACGTAGTACACTCTTGGTGTATAATCTCATTAACCATCAATTAGTACTCATATGTACATAAGTTCTTTTCAGAGCAGCACACTCACGAATCTCATTTCTTCTGACGAGGGATTACAAGCTCGAGGCTAAATCCCTATAAGAGAGCACACTCCCAGATCTCATTTCTTACGATGGGATTTCCAGTCCAGGCTAAATCCCCTGCAATGACAAATACTCTATAGAGCTTTGTCTAGATTACTAGTCCGAGCTAAATCTGCACTAACATTTACTTTGGATTACCCATCAGGCTAAATCCATTTCACACATATTCTTCTGGAGGGCTTATATTAGGATCACTTATGCGGACTAGATCCTTTTTACAAATCAAATCCTTTTTAGTGATCCATCGAATTCTATTGCATTCAACCTGGATTTGTAACACCCCAAACCAGGTCTATACGTTAAGACGAGATTTGGTTTGTCACACAGATCGAACATCCTTTTAATTTTTCTAATGATTTAGGTGAAACCGTTCTACAAAACCTTTTGAAAGTGAAGTTTAGTAAAAACCAAGAAAAATGATTTAAAATCGATGAATTTAAGAAACATTAGTTGAAATCTTATCATTTAGTATTTAATTGTCAAAAACCTTAAAGTAGTTTTTAAAGGGTTCAAAAGAATTTGAAAACAAGAATAGTTAAAGAATCTCATATGTTTTAAAACCAAAGTATTTTAAGGACACATTATAGGATTAACATAAGCACATATTAAATATCTAAAAAAATTTAAATCCATCCACACATAAAAATCCATGAAATATTAATAAAGGCCTTATTACATCATACCCAAAATGGTAATTAAAAGAATTCACTTAATTAAAAGTTTATAGTTTATAAAACCCATGTTGAAGTATGGCCTCCACGAAGTCATCCTCGGCTCAAGCCTCCGTCAATTGCCATTACCTGAGATGGATAGTTAAATGGAGTGAGTTACTCAGAACTCAGTGTATAACTCACTTACCATATCCACTGGGCTGGATCATAAAGTAATTATTTTGGGCTTGAGCTCATATCTGAATTTAAGAATATAATAAATAAAATGCATGTAAAATGAAATTCCAACCAAACCTAATTTCTATCTGCTACACACCAGTACCAACCAACACACACACAGGGGATCAAGTCAACCCACCTTGCCAACACACCAATCGTAGGCATAAAGCCATTTTAAAAATGTTGTGGTGCACCAATGAACTATATTGTGACAAAGTCACCAAACTAGAGGCATAAGCCATTAAAATATTTGTGCCAGAGCCACCAAACTAGATTTTGGCAACAGGCCTTTCTTCTCTTCATCATTTATCCCAACCCATGTAATCATGTATGCATAATAATCTATATTCATATGATAATTTAACAAAAACTCATAATACATGTGAGTCTATATTTCAAATTTTCAATTTTGGCCCATAAGACAAAATAGCATATAGCCATTTAGCAATTTAGCAAACTTTGGCCCATATATCGATCTAGCAAATTTTTAGCCCATTTAACGATCTAGTAGATTTTTGGCCCATTTAACGATTTAGCAGATTTTCGACCCACTTAATGATCTAGCATTTTTGGCCCATTTAACGATCTAGCATAAAATTTATTATTCTGGAATTAACTCATTGAGGCATTTTGTAAATTTCACGACTTTTTAACTATTTTCATGCATTTCACAAAAGTGTTAATTATTACGCATTTTCCGATTTTGCCATCTTTCGATTTTATCCCAATACTTACGGTATAGTATCTAACTTGGAATAAGTGTGAAGTTACACACAGTTCTTGTGAGAACTAGACTTTCCGCTCGTTGATACCTAAACGCAAACACGATAAATTAGAACACTATTATTTATTTACAAATCATATCTTAGAAATAACGATCTAGACTTTTAGCCTCAAAATTTGAACCACTTCTATTTGCGGTTTGTGTAATATCCCTAATAGGGCTTATGCACTATGGCTAAAATTACATGAAATAGTATGCCTTATGTGTTGTGAATGTGTTGTGTGCATTTTAGAACCTTGAAAATGTAAGGAAATGTAAGGAAATGCTTTAGAAAATATTAAGTCTTAAGAGGAAGCTTGGAAATGTAAGGAAATGTAAGGAAATGTAAGGAAATGCTTTAGAAAATATTAAGTCTTAAGAGGAAGCTTGGAAATGTAAGGAAATGTAAGAAATGTAAAATGCTTTAGAAAATATTAAGTCTTAAGAGGAAGCTTGGAAATGTAAGGAAATGTAAGAAATGTAAGGAAATGCTCTAGAAAATATTAAGTCTTAAGAGGAAGCTTGGAAATGTAAGGAAATGTAAGGAAATGTAAGGAACCTTGGAAATGTGACAAAATTGGGCTTGGAAAAATGGCCTGGAGGCCACTTGGGCTCTGGAAATGACGCCATATGCTAGGATAACTTGGGCCTAGTATGGCCATATGAAGCCAAAATAATGGGTTAAAAATTCGCTATCCTAAGGTAAGGAGATGGGCGACATAGGAGACTAAGGTAGGAGTTTAAGTTGAAGTCAAATTCTTTTAGAATTTCTGCTAAGCTAGGAAAATAAAGATATGAGAGTGATGGCCAAGAAAGGGACTCTCTAGGCTTAGTAATTTCGGCAAAAGAGGAAAACTAAGGCCATTCAACATTCTTTCTTCTCTTTTAAATCTACTTAAATTCTCTCGCCATTATTCTTCTTTTTCTTTTCAATTCTCCACAAAGCGAAAACAAAATCCCTAGTCTTGCCGAATTTCTAAGTTCTATATCTTCCTTTTCTTTCTTGTAAAATCGAATACCTATGTGATTCCCATAATCAATTCTTTTCCTTTGCAAAACCAATCAAAAGCCAAGATAAGTTTCAAGCCTATAGCGAATCTCTCTAAGCCTCAAAGTAAATCTACAAGGGTGTTTTAGTTTCCGAAGGTGCACCATAGGCCGCATGTTCTTTAGTAATTCGGTAGGTTTGAGTTTCTTTTCCTCACGATTTCTTCCTTTCTTCTCATCAAGATCTAACCCAAATCAATTGTCTATGCCTATCAATTTCTATTCTTTAGCCCTAAAGTTTAATCTGCTTTATAATAAGCCGAAGTGCGATTTTGGAAAAGCCAAGGTAAAAATTAGGTGACTTGGTTTTTAGGAGGAAGGCGATAGAAGTAAGTGAGGTTTAAAATTTAGATTCATAAAGGTAAGTGAATCGACATTCACCAAGGCCCTATTGTGGTATTTAGATCTAATTCTTATTTGTTTAAAAAGTGAAACTAACTAGTTCAATGATTAAGGGTATAGTGATTGCAATAAAGAAGCATCACAAAGTTTCTGGATTTAATTTTTAATCCAATCGGCACCAAGGTAAGAATTTGATTACAACAATCCTACTAGGATTGGGATTTATAGCAATGGCTTTTTACTAACATGTTAGGGTTGGCCAAATATAGGAATTAAAGATCTAAAGCGATAGAAGCGAGTTTTCGGATTTCAAGAATTCGATAAGTATATCGTGTGTAATGTACCCCACTATCTTTTAATAAGATTTATGGCTAAAATTTAATATGAGCATGTTCATAAGAATGTGAATATGGCTAAAGTACCATGCTATGGTACAAAGTACTCAGGTACATTTCCTACTCCTACTAGGATTACGTTAAATGTCCGTCACGACACACATATGACATTATAAGAATGTGAAATAAGAATTTGGCATGTTAATGCATGATATGTATGATATGGGGCATATGGGTTATATGAAAAGGGGAAGTGAATGTGGTGACCTAAGACCACGATAACTGAATGTGGTGACCTAAGACCACGATATTTGAATGTGGTGACCTAAGACCATGATATCTGAATGTGGTGACCTAAGACCACGAATTCTATAAGGGGCGATGAGCACGCCGATCATTGCATGATCGCCTTCGATGGTGTGTAGTGGATGGAGGTTGACTTAGTAGTCCCCACGGTGTGCGAGGATGGTACGGGTGATGTGTAGCGGATGGCATATAGGTTTGGGTTCTGTTGCATCATTATTTCCTATCTGTAATATGAATATGCATGTAATATGTGAACATATGCCTAAATTGTTAAATGTTAGTGTTGGTTACACATTGAGTCTGCTTGACTCACCCCTTGTGGGATTATTTTTCGTGTAACGATCAAGAATGGACCGGCCTGGCAGGAGCTTAAGGGTGGCCATGCACAAGAAGGAATTTATTTAATTTGGAATTTTATTTCATTAAGTACTTTGAATTTATTTTTTTTTGGGGAATTATTTGATGTAATAAGGCCATAGTAGATCTACTTTACTTTGCCTTTATTTATTAAGCTTACAAACTTTTATCTATTAAAAGATTAAGTAAATTTATTTTAAAACAAAGCCTAAACATTTTGTCACCTAAAGTAAAGGATTTTAATAATGAAATAAACTTGTTTTCAACTCAAGCCCAACCCAAAACAATCTTTCTTTCAAAACACACAAGTTTTTCCTAAGTAACAAAAAGAATTTGAAACGTTTACACCGGGAACATACCGATTCGGTCCAAGGCTCGGGCCAAGTTTGGGGTGTTTCAATTTGGTATCGAGCCTAGTTTTAAACTCTCACCTTGGGTTTAAGGCCCAAAACGTTTTCAAAGTTAAGCCTAAAAAGAATTTTTTTGAATTAAATAGGATTTTTTCCGCTTGGCACCCGAGTCTCCAGGCAAGTCCACCGTAAGTACTCCTAACCTCTTTGTGATTTGTATGTAGGGATATATAGGGACGAGACTAGTGGATTAGGAATTAAACCCTAGGACTAGTCTACCCCAACATCAACATAAAACTTTAAGGCACAATTAAACAAACTCAGGTCTAAGTCGCCGAGCTAGGTGTGGCAACCGCATGTGTCATGTCAGGATTGGTTTCTGGGAGCTTGGCATTTAAGCAAATTCTAGTGACTCACCTCCTACCCACTCGAATCCTACCTGTGCGTAGTGATGGTTCACTCTAACCAAGAGGACTTAGTCATGGCTAAACCTAATAATTAAAACTCGAAAGGACTAGCCACATTTTTATAAACCCTAGTTTTAAAAGTCAACCAACTACCCTTTTGATATTTTGAAAATTATTATTTTGGAAAAACTTTGTAACATCCTGAAAAGGGCCTATGCATTTTTGGTTTAATTGTACGAAATGACATGTCTTATGTGTTATGAATAAATTTTGAATAGTTTTGGAAACATGGGAATGTATAGAAATGTTACGTTAAAAAGAGAAAAGTTAGCATTTTGGAAACCTAAGTAAAATAGGAAAGTGAACATTTTGGAAACCTAAGTAAAATAGGAAAGTGAACATTTTGGAAACCTAAGTTAAAGAGGAAAGTGAACATTTCTGGAAACTTGGAAATGTAAGGAAATGTCAAGTTTAAAGAGCCAAACGAAAATTTTTGGAAACTTAGAAATGACTTAGAAATGTCAAGTTTTAAAGTTTAAAAGAGGAAATTAAGGCAAGGTGGCCTTAAGAGAAAAAGTATGTGAAATTTGACACACAAACAAGTTTTGAAAAGTGGCCTGATGCCACTTAGGGCCTCTGAAATGGTGCCACATGCAAGGGTGTTGGGCCCGAGTTCGAGTCACATGGGAAGTAAATAAAAGAAGTTTTATTTTGCTTCAGAAGCACGAGGTGGACGACAAGGCTTGCAAAAGAGGAGTTTTATTTCCTTTAGAATTTTGGCTAAATAGGAGATAATTGTTGGATTAATTTTTTGATAAAGTGATAATTATCACATAGGAAGAGTGGTGGCCATGTAGGGACTCTAGCCTAGTAATTTAATGCTAAGAAAGGAAGAGCAAGGCTATTCTTCATTCATTCTCCTCTCTTTCCTTTTGCCAATTTCTTTCTCCTCTCCTCTCCAAGAATTTCTTCTTCTCAAGCCAAATTCTTCATAGCCTCAAAAGTGAAAATAAGCAAAGCCCTAGCCGATTCCCTCAAGACATACATAAAAGCCAAACTTTGTGTTACATATGAGAGCCATAGCCGATTATTACTAAGGATCATTCGAGATTTAAAAACAAGGTAAGTACATATATGTACATTCGCCAATGGTCTCTTCCATACTTTAATATTAGATCAAATCTAACATATGATTATAAAGATTTCAACAGCACCTAAGACAAAAGATCAATTTCGTGATTTAAGATTTGGAAGGTAAGTCTCTATAGCATTCACCAAGGCTTGTCTTAGTGTTTGGATCTATCTTTTATTATCTTAAAAGCCAAAAACTAATATGTTAAAGGGATCTAGAGTTGGCCGAATACAAGGAAGGAGCATAAGCAAAGTTTCGGGATTTGAGAACTCCAAGTTAAGTGTATTCACATATTCGCCAAGGCCCCATCTAAAGTACTTAGATCTATTTTTTTAATGTAAAACTAACTCGATTCAAGGGATCTAGTGATTAGCCGATTTCAAAGGGGGGAAGAATACAAGTTTCTGGGATTTGATTAATCATCTAAACGGCAACAAGGTAAGTTTTAAGAATATAAATCCTACTAGGATTTGGTTTTATGGCCGAATAGGCCTTTGCTAAATATTACCATGTTGGCCTAATGTAGGCATTAAAAACCCAAAGCAAGAGATCGAATTTCGGATTTCAAGAAGTTGTTAAGCTTAATCGGTGTGTACCCTATACTACTTTTAATAAGATTCATGGCTATAATAAATATATGCATGTTTATAAGAATGTGAATATGGCTAAGGTAATGCTTTCCTACTCCTACTAGGATTACTTAAATATGTTATATTTAACATGTGAAAAGTGACATGAATGTGAAATTAAGTATGATATGCATGATATGAATAATTTGGGGCATTCGGTTTTATGAGAAAGGGAAGGAATGTGGAGACTTGGTCTCACTATCTGAATGTGGTGACTTCGATCACATTATCTGAATGTGGTAACTTCGGTTACATTATCTGAATGTGGTGTCTCATGACACAATATCTGAGTGGCTATGCCACTAATTTTATATGGGCGATTAGCACGTCGATCGCAATGACTACCTTCGATGGTGTGTAGCGGATGGAGGGTCGACTTAGTAGTCCCTACTGCAAAGTGTTTGGTACGGGGATGTGTAGCGGATGGCATCTAGGTTTGGGTTTGGGTTGCATCATCATCTTGAATCATTAAATGTGAAATTATGATATGTATGAATATGATTTGTTATGCCTGAATTTGTTAAGACTTAGTGTTTGTGTACACATTGAGTCTGTTGACTCACCCTATTGTGGGAACATGTTTCAGGTGACGAGCAGTGATGGACCAGGTTCGGCAGAAGCTTAGGGATGGCCATGCATGCAAGTAATTCACGACTTGGACTTTTATTTAATTTTAAATAATTTATAGTTTATTTTGGTTGTAATTTTGGGAAATTATTTGATGTAATAAGGTCAGTAATAGCATTTACTTTACTTTTATTTATTGAGCATACAATCTTTATATTTATTAAAAGATTAAGTAAAATTAATTTAATTGAAAGCCCAAACGCTTTTGTCACCTAAATCAAAAGGATTTTAATAACGAAATAAACCTGCTTTTAACTCAAGCCCAACCCAAAACAAACTTTCTTTAAAACACACAAGTTTTTCCTAAGTAACAAAAGAATTTGAAACAGTTTACACCGGGACCATACCAGATCCGGTCAAGGCTCGTGAATTTGGGTTTGGGGTGTTTAAATTTGGTATCGAGCCCGCTTTTAAACTCTCACTGTGGGCTAAGGCCCAAAACGCTTTTCAAATCGAGCCCAAATAAGCTTTATAAAGTATCTTATGAAATAAGCGGATTTTCTCGGCATGGCACCTAAGTCTTCGACCCAAATTCACCGGTAAGTACCCCTAACTACCCGTGGTGATTATGTGAGTCATAGAAGGTAGAAAAGGAATGGAACGAGAATAGCATGATAGGAACTTGAACCCTAGGATTAGTCTACTGGACACAAATACATAAGACTTAATGCACTAAACAAACCTATGGCTAAGTCAATCGAGTTAGGTGTGGCAACCATGGTACGCATGTCTAGGATTGGATCCTAAGAGCACAGTATTTAAGCAGTCCTAGTGACTCACCTCCTCTTCGCAGGAATCCTACCTGGTGCGTAGCTTCGGTTCACCCTAACCCAGAGGACTTAGTGGGTGTAGCAACCCCTGTACGCATGCCTAGGAATGGTTTCAGTGGGAGCTTGGTATTTAAGCAGTCCGTGTTACTCACCTCCTCCACTCGAATCCTACACGGTGCGTAGCTTTGTCACCCCGACCAAGAAGACTCCTACATAGGCTAAACCCAATAACTAAAACCCGAAAGGGAACTAGCCATGTTTTTTTAATAAGAACCCTAATTTTAAAAACTCTTAAAATCATTTTTCTTTAATTCGTGGAAACTATCTTTTCTACACAATTTTCTGAAAAATTTTTGATTTATAAAATTACTAAAATACCACCCAGTGGTAAAATTACAAAATGCCCTTAGTTTATAAAATGTCTAAAATAATGGCGCTTCTAATCAACATTTTCATTATTTTATAACCAAATCAAAAACCCTTATTTGCAAATTATTAAAAATATCTTGATTTTTAGAAAATTATAAAATTGCCCCTAACTTACCAAAATTTCCAAAATGACCCTGATTTCCAAAATTTTGCAACTTCATCGTTTTGGAAAATAAATTTCTCAAAAAGAACCCTCAAAGTTTTGCAAATTTTGAAATATCCCTGAATTATTAAACTTTACAAATTTACCCTGGTTTATTACAAAATTACCCCCGAAATTAAAAATTACCAAATACCCCTGGAATTTTCAAATTTACCAAAGAACCCCGGGACTATAAAATTTCTGAAATACTTTTTGACAAAATTATCAAGGAACCCTATTTGACAAATTACGAAAATACCCCTATAGGACAAATTATGCAAATACCCCTGGGTAGTGGAAAAATAACAACAATGAAAACTACAACATTTCTCCGAATGAACTAAGTTCATAATTGATTGATGAATGTATGAATGTGAAGCCTGTGTGCATGTATGAATAATGAAAGAACCACTCTTAAAATTCTTTTCATAAAACTTCGCCATGGATAATCAAGGAATAAGGGCTAATTCATAAAACTTTCTTAAATCGATTAAAGCGCATCGTTAGATATGAATCCTAGAGGACGAATCGTCATGGATGCGGTAGAGAAGAATGGTCGTGTCAAAACCCGTTAGATCAAGTCAAGGGTCTGACAATGAGTTACCATCGCCACCACCACCCCCAATTTGCCGCTTGTCGGCGAGTGCTCGACGGGATGATGCTATATCGCAGTTTGTCTTTGAGTTCTCAAATGGTGGTTGGAGCGGTGGAAATATGGGGCTCGAAAGTCCGTACTGAGTGACTCCGAGCTAATAGAGTTGAGGTGTTCCATGGAGTGTCTGGTGTGGCACCCAATACAAATGAATCTTGGTTGGAAGCAACCGAGCGCATTATGGATGAGCTCGATCGACCCCGAAGAGAAGTTGAAAGGAATGGTGGAATCATTACGTGATGAAGCGCACCAATGGTGGTTAATCGTCTGTGATGGTGCCACGGAGGATCTAACCCGGGAGTATGCTAAGGAGGCGATCAAAAAAGTATGTCAAGACACGTTATATTGATGAATAGAGGAAAGTTTTTCAAATTTGGTTTAAGGGAACAAGTCGGTGGCTTGATATGAAGTCAATTTCGAGGTTAAGTCGATATGCTCGAGGAGTAGTGGCTACGGAGCATGAGCGATGTGTACAGTTTGAAGACGGGTTAAGGGATGACCTAAGGTTACTGATAGCTCCACATCAGGAACAGGAGTTTTCCGTGTTGGTTGAAAAGGCTAAGGTAGCCGAGGGAATCAAGGACTCGGTTAAGCAGAGCTCTGATAGGAATAGACCCAAGAGGGGTTATGGGTCATCCGGATCGTCAAAAATATGCAGAAAAGGCCCAGAGCTGATGGGCCGAGGGGTCAGCAAGTTGGTACCGGAGGGCAGTATCGTCCTTGTGAGCATTGTGGAAAGAAGCACTTAGGGGAGTGCTGGAAAAAGATGGGAGGATGTTTTAGGTGTGGGTCCAAAGACCATATGCTCAAAGATTGTCCTAAGAAACCAGATGAAAGTCGATCAAGAATCAGAATGTTAATCAGGCTAGTAGAGGAGGACAATGAATTTCAACGGGTCGTGGTTTGAATAATGAGGTAATGGTACTGGTAGAGGATGTGGAATACAAGGCGAGGTCTTTGCTAGGCAAGGCAAAGCGGGTTTGGTTTATGTAGTTCAGGAGGAGGATGGAGACGCACTGCACGTCATAACCTGATGCGTTCTTTATTTATGGCAAGCCTTATTATGCCTTAATTGATGTGGGCTCGACCCATTCTTATGTTGCCTGTAGTGTAGTTGAAACACTAGGCCTAGACTCTGAATTTTCTGGTAGGGAGATGATTTTTGTAAGCCCGTTAGGCCAAATCGTAGTGGTGGATAAGATCTTTCAGAATGTACCCTAAAAATTGTGGAGTGAGCTTTGGTGACTTAATAGAGTTACCTTCGAGAATTTGACCTCATACTTGATATGGATTGGTTAGTAGAACACCGAGCCGTGTTGGATTGTGTGGCTAAACGAATGGAACTAAGGACCCCGAGGATGAGGTGGTCATTATGATAGGAGAGAGAAGAAACTACTTGTCTAATATAGTTTGGTGGCTTAAAATTTGAAAAGATGGTTTGAAAAGGGTGCGAGGCGCTTTTAGCCTTTGTAAGTGCATTGGATGGAAAGGAGGAGGTGTCAATGGAGTTAGAATAGTAAGGATTTTGAGGATGTGTTCCCGGAGGAGTTGCTGTGAATACCCCAGATAGGGAGGTGGAATTTGGAATAGATTTGCTCTTACGGAACAGCTCTCGTGTCAATCACTCCATACTAGAATGGCGCCAAAGAGTTGGTTGAGCTCAAGGCTCAAATCCAAGAACTCGCTTGATCGTGGGTCTATTCGACCCAGTGTGTCTCCATGGGGAGCACCGATCCTATTTGTAAAGAAGAAGGGCGGAACTATGCGTATGTGCATAGATTACTGTCGATTAAATAAGTCGACCATTAAGAACAAGTATCCTTTGCCTAGGATCGATGACTTGTTCGATCACCGAAAGGGCCGCATATTCTCAAAGATAGACTTGAGGTCTGGATATCATCGCTTGAAGGTGAAGGAGGCGGATATCCATAAGACGACTTTTAGGACAAGATACGCCATTTTGAGTTTGTAGTAATGCCGTTTGGGTTGACGAACGACCAAACTGCTTCATGGACATGATGAACCAAGTTTTCCAACCTTACTTAGATAGGTTCGTCGTCGTGTTCATCGATGATATTTTGGTGTACTCCAAGTCCAAGAGGAGCATGATAAGCATCTCGAGTTGTCTTTGCAAGTGTTAAGGAGAAAAGCTATATGCCAAATTCAAAGTGTGAATTTTGGCTCAAGGAGGTGGCGTTCTTAGGGTATGTGGTATCCAGAGAGGAATAAGAGTGGATCTTAGGAAGATCAAAGCGGTGTTGAATTGGAAACCTCCTAGGACTGTGGCTGAGATCCGAAGTTTCTTAGGTTTGGCAGGCTATTACAGAAGGTTTGTGGAAGGGTTCTCATCTATAGCTGTGCCTTTAACAAAGTTGTTAAGGAAGGAAGTACCTTTGTTTGGTGGGAGAAGCAGGAGAGCTTTGAGAAACTTAAGAAGGTTTTAACTAAGCTCCAGATTGATTCACCAGAGGCGGAAAGGAATTCACGGTGTATTGTGACGCTTCCATACAGTGTTTGGGTTGCGTATTGATGCAAGACGGAAAGGTAGTCGCTTACGCATCTCGGCAGTTAAGGCCGCATGAGGTTAACTACCCAACCCATGACTTGGAATTGGAAGCCGTAGTTTTCACCCTTAAGGTGTGGAGGCACTATCTCTATGGAGAAAGGTCAGTGATCTACACAAACCACAAGAGCCTTAAGTATCTGTTGACTCAGAAGGAGTTGAACTTGAGGCAGCAAAGGTGGGTGGAGTTATTGAAGGATTATGATTGCTCGATAGAGTACCACCCGGGCAAGGCGAATGTGGTAGCTGATGCCCTAAGTCGGAAGGTTATGTCGCACCTAAGGGCAATGTTCGCCCATTTAAGTTTGTATAAGGATGGAAGCTTTGTTGGTTGAGTTGCAAGTCAAGCTAACGTGGTTGAAGGAGGTGAAAGAGGGATGTTGATTGATGAGGATTTAAGTGTTAAGTTACAACAAGCACGAAGCGGAGAGTTAAAGGACTATGAAGTTAGTGATGAGGGAATGTCAGGCTTCAAAGGAAAAGTCTCAGATCTTTGAGGGACAAGGAGTTAAGACAGACGATTCTTCGAAGCGCATAGTAGCCCTTATGCTATGCATCCCGAGGCACTAAGTTGTCTGAGATCTAAGAGAACAATTTTGGTGGCTGATCTTAAGCGGAAGTTCTCAATTAGTGGGAAAATGTCGGCGACGGTCGCAAGTTAAGGTGAACAACCAAGTCCCATCGAGATTTCTTGACCAATCGAGATTCCACGTGGAAGTGGAAAAGAATGACCATGGACTTCGTTAGTGGGCTTCCCATTACGCCTACTAAGAAGGACTCGGTATGGGTAATAGTGGACCATTCGACTAAGTCTGCACACTTCATCCCTGTAAGAGTGGATTATTCCCTTCAGAAGCTAGCCAAATTGTACGTGGCAGAGATTGTAAGGTTACACGAAGTGCGCCAGGTGTCAATTATTTGGATAGAGACCCAAGGTTCACGTCTCGGTTTTGGAGGGCACTTCATCAAGCTTTAGGCACTAAGTTGGACTTCACTACGACTTTCATCCACAATTAGACAGGCGATCGAACAGGTAATACAAGTGTTGGAGGATATGTTGAGAGGTCAGGATGGATTTTCGAGGAAGTTGGGAGGATTACTTGCCTTTAGCAGTAGTTCGGCTACAACAACGCCTATCGTGCTAGCATTCGGATGGCACCATATGAAGCATTGTAAGGTCGAAAGTGTCGAACTCCTACTTGTTGGACTGAGTTAGGAGAACGTCGAGTTTTGGGACCAGAGATGGTGGCAGAAACTGAAGAGAAGGTTGAGATAATTCGAGCACGATTAAAGGAAGCCTCTGATAGGAAGAAGTCTTACGCTGACCTCAAGCAGAAGGAAATAGAGTTTGAAGTGGGAGACCAAGTGTTTCTGAAAGTCTCGCCATGGAAGAAGGTGATGAGGTTTGGTCAGAAAGGGAAGTTAAGGTTTATAGGGCCCTATCGAGTACTGAAGCGAGTTGGACCAGTGGCATACCAGTTAGAGTTGCCACCAGAGTTGCAGCAGATGCACGATGTATTCCACGTATCCATGTTACATCGTTACCGATCGGATCGGTCTCACGTGGTACTAGTTGAAGAAGTGGAGCTAAGGTCAGACTTATCCTATGAGGAAGAGCTGATTCAGATTTTGGAACGTGATGTGAAAGTGTTACGGAGGAAGTCAGTTCCTCTAGTCAAAGTGTTATGGTGCAATCATGGATCGGAGGAAGCTTCGTGGGAACCAGAGGAGGCAATGCGAAAGCAATACCCTCAATTATTTTAGCTAGGAAATTTCGAGGACGAAATTATTTTAAGGGGGTAGAACTCTAACATCCTGAAAAGGGCCTATGCATTTTTGGTTTAATTATACGAAATGATATGTCTTATGTGTTATGAATAAATTTTGAATATTTTTGGAAACCTGGGAATGTATAGAAATGTTACGTTAAAAATAGGAAAGTTAACATTTTGGAAACCTAAGTAAAATAGGAAAGTGAACATTTTGGAAACCTAAGTAAAATAGGAAAGTGAACATTTTGGAAACCTAAGTTAAAGAGGAAAGTGAACATTTCGAAACTTGGAAATGTAAGGAAATGTCAAGTTTAAAGAGCCAAGCGAAAATTTTGGAAACTTAGAAATGACTTAGAAATGTCGAGTTTTAAAGTTTAAAAGAGGAAATTAAGGCAAGGTGGCCTTAAGAGAAAAGTATGTGAAATTTGACATACAAAGCAGGCTTGGAAAAGTGGCTGAAGATGCCACTTAGGGCCTCTGAAATGGTGCCACATGCAAGGGTGTTGGGCTGAGTTCGAGTCACATGGGAAGCAAATAAAAGAAGTTTTATTTTGCTTCTAGAAGCAGAAGGTGGACAGACAAGGCTTGCAAAAGAGGAGTTTTATTTCCTTTAGAATTTTGGCTAAATAGGAGATAATTGTTGATTTATTTTTTGATAAAGTGATAATTATCACATAGGAAGAGTGGTGGCCAAGTAGGGACTCTAGCCTAGCAATTTCGACTAAGAAAGGAAGAGCAAGGCTATTCTTCATTCATTCTCCTCTCTTTCCTTTTGCCAATTTCTTTCTCCTCTCCTCTCCAAGATTTTCTTCTTCTCAAGCCAAATTCTTCATAGCCTCAAAAGTCAAAATAAGCAAAGCCCTAGTCGATTCCTTCACAGTTACAAAAGCCGAAACTTTGTGTTACATATGAGAGCTATAGCCGATTATTACTAAGGATCATTCGGGATTTAAAAACAAGGTAAGTACATATATGTACATTCGCCAAAGGTCTCTTCCATACTTTAATATTAGATCAAATCTAACATATGATTATAAGGATTTCGACAAGCACCTAAGACAAAAGATCAATTTCTGGATTTAAGATTTGGAAGGTAAGTCTCTATAGCATTCTACCAAGGCTTATCTTAGTGTTTGGATCTATCTTTTATTATCTTAAAAGCCAAAGCTAATATGTTAAAGGGATCTAGAGTTGGTCGAATACAAGGAAGGAGCATAAGCAAAGTTTGGGATTTGAGAACTCCAAGGTAAGTGTATTCACATATTAAATGAGGCTCTATCTAAAGTACTTAGATCTAGTTTTTTAACCAAAACTAACTGATTCAAGGGATCTAGTGATTAGCCGATTTCAAAGGGAAGAATACAAGTTTCCGGATTTGATTAATCATCTAAACCAGTAACAAGGTAAGTTTAAGAATACAAATCCTACTAGGATTTGGTTTATGTGAATAGGCCTTTTCTAAATATTACCATGTTGGTAGAATGTAGGCATTAAAAACCTAAAGCGATGAGATCGGTTTGAGATTTCGGTGAAGTTGTTAAGCGAATCGGTGTGTACCCTACACTACTTTTAATAAGATTCATGGCTATAATAAATATATGCATGTTTATAAGAATGTGAATATGGCTAAGGTCGTTTCCTACTCCTACTAGGATTACAAAATATGTTATATTTAACATGTGAAAAGTGACATGAATGTGAAATTAAGTATAATATGCATGATATGAATAATTTGGGGCATTGGTTTTTATGAGAAAGGGAAGTGAATGTGGAGACTTGGTCTCACTATCCGAATGTGGTGACTTTGGTCACATTATCGAATGTGGTAACCCGGTTACATTATCTCGAATGTGGTGTCTCATGACACAATTATCCGAGTGGCTATGCCACGAATTTTATATGGGTGAAAAGCACGTCATTGCAATGATCGCCTTCGATGGTGTGTATGCGGATGGAGGGCTGACTTAGTAGTCCCCACGGTGTGCGAGGTTGGTGCACGGGATGCTTAGCGGATGGCATCTAGGTTTGGGTTTGGGTTGCATCATCATCATGAATCATTAAATGTGAAATTATGATATGTATGAATATGATTTGTTATGCCCGAATTTGTTAAGACTTAGTGTTTGTGTACACATTGAGTCTATTGACTCACCCCTTGTGGGAACATGTTTCAAAGTGATGACGGTGATGGACCCAAGTTCTTGAAGCTTAGGGATGGCCATGCTGAAGAAGAAATTCTGACTTGGACTTTTATTTAATTTTAAGTAATTTATAGTTTATTTTGGTTTTAATTTTGGGAAATTATTTGATGTAATAAGGCCGTAATAGCGTTTACTTTACTTTTATTTATTGAACATACAATCTTTATATTTATTAAAAGATTAAGTAAAATTAATTTAATCAAAAGCCCAAACGTTTTGTCACCTAAATCAAAAGGATTTTAATAACGAAATAAACCTGCTTTCAACTCAAGCCCAACCCAAAACAAACTTTCTTTAAAACACACAAGTTTTTCCTAAGTAACAAAAGAATTTGAAACGGTTTACACCGGGGAACATACCAGATCCGGTCAAGGCTCGTGGGCCAGGTTTAGGTTGTTTCAAACTTTTTAAGAATTTTCGATTTACAAAATTACCTAAATACCCTTAGTGGTAAAATTACTAAAATGCCATTGATTTTCCAAAATTACCATACTACCCCCGATTTCAATAATAATTTTTGATTTTGCACAAGTATTCAAAAACTTTACAATATATCAAAGACACCCTGATTTGCAAAATGACCAAATTATCCCTAACCTGTACAAATGACCAAAATACCCTCAGTAAGAAAAATCAACGAAGTACCCTCAAATTAGAAACCTTTAAAAATGCCCTTGTTTTGGAAAGTCACCAGAACCATATTTTTGCGAAAAATTACCGAAATGACCACGGCTTGTAAAATTACAAAAATACCCCTAGTGTATAAATTACCATTTTACCCTTAAAATTTTTTCAGCAAGTATTTTAATTTTGTAAAATATCAACAACCTCTATTTTGCAACATTTTCAAATACCTTAATTTGAAAAATTACCAAAATACCCTATAGGATAAAATTACTAAATGCCCCAAGTAGTGGAAAACAACAAAACGACAATTACAACATTTCTCCGCAATGAACGCAAGTTCATGTGTGACTAAATGAATAATGTGAGACTATATGTGTATGAATCGAAAGAACTACTTCTAGAACTATTAAACATAAAAGCTGCTAGTGGTTAATCAAGTGGAGCATCGGGCTGTGTTGGATTGTGCAGCCAAACGAATGGAGTTAAGGACCCTAGAGGATAGAGTGATAGTTATGATAGGAGAAAGATGAAACTACTTGTCTAACATAGTTTCGGCTTTAAAGGCTAATAAGATGGTTTGGAAGGGGTGTAAGGCGTTCTTGGCTTTCATTAGTACTTTGGATACGAAAGAAGGGGAGTTAGTGGAGTTAGAAGCGTAAGGGAATTTGAGGATGTCTTTCGGAGGAATTACGGAATACCCAGACGAGGAGGTGGAATTTGGAATACCCTTCATTGCCTTGTTTGTTATAGAGTTAGTTCGTTCTTGTAATGCTAGTGAAATGTATGAAACCTTGGATGTGAATTTTTGTGGGAAATGTGTTAGTTTTAAGATCAGAGTCTTGCAGCGATAGTGTAGTGTGGTGAGTTAGGATGTACGATTTTTCATTAGTAAGTAATTTCGAGGACTAAATTATTTTAAGGGGTAGAAGCTGTAATATCCCTAATAGGCTTATGCACTATCGCTAAAATTACATGAAATAGTATGCCTTATGTGTTGTGAATGTGTTGTGTGCATTTTAGAACCTTGGAAATGTAAGGAAATGTAAGGAAATGCTTTAGAAAATATTAAGTCTTAAGAGGAAGCTTGGAAATGTAAGGAAATGTAAGGAAATGCTTTAGAAAATATTAAGTCTTAAGAGGAAGCTTGGAAATGTAAGGAAATGTAAGGAAATGTAAGGAAATGTAAGGAAATGTAAGGAAATGTAAGGAAATGCTTTAGAAAATACTAAGTCTTAAGAGGAAGCTTGGAACTTGGAAATGTGACAAAATCGGGCTTGGAAAAATGGCTTGAGATGCCACTTTAGGGCTCTGAAATGACGCCATATGCTAGGATAACTTGGGCCTAGTATGGCTACATGAAGCCCAAAATAATGGGTTAAAATTTGGCACTCCTAAGGTAAGGAGATGGACGGTATAGGGAGACTAAGGTAGGAGTTTAAATTGAAATCAAATTCTTTTAGAATTTCGGCTAAGCTACGAAAATAAAGATATGAGAGTGATGGCCAAGAAATGGGACTCTCTAGGCTTAGTAATTTCGGCAAAAGGAGGAAAACTAAGGCCATTCAATATTCTTTCTTCTTTTTTTAAATCTCTTGAATTCTCTCTGCAATTATTCTTCTTTTTTCTTTTCAATTCTCCACAAAGCCGAAAACAAAATCCCTAGTCTTGCCAAATTTCTAAGTTTTATATCTTCCTTTTCTTTCCTTGTAAAACCGAAATACCACTGCTTCCCATCATCAATTCTTTTTCCTTTGCAAAACCAATCAAAAGTCAAGATAAGTTTCAAGCCTATAGCCTAATCTCTAAGCCTCAAACCTGAATCTACAAGGGTGTTTTAGTTTCCAAGATGCACCATAGGCGCATGTTCTTTAGTGATTCGGTAAGTTTCGGATTTCTTTTCCTCACGATTTTTCCTTTCTTCTCATCAAGATCTAACCCGAATCAATTGTCTATGCCTATCAATTTCTCTTCTTTAGCCCTAAATTTAATCCTGCTTTATAATAAGCCAGAAGTGCCGATTTTGGAAAAGCCGAAGGTAAAAATTAGGTGACTTCGGTTTTTAGGAGGAAGGCGATAGAAGTAAGCTGAGGTTTCCGGGAATTTAGATTCATAAAGGTAAGTGAATCTGACATTCAGCCAAGGCCCTATTGTGGTATTTAGATCTAATTCTTATTTGTTTAAAAGCTGAAACTAACTAGTTCAATGATTAAGGGTATAGCTGATTGCAATAAAGAAGCATCAAAAGTTTGAGGATTTAATTTTAATCCAATCGGCACCAAGGTAAGAATTTGATTACAACAATCCTACTAGGATTGGGATTTATAATAGAATGGCTTTTACTAACATGTTAGGGTTGGCCAAATATAGGAATTAAAGATCTAAAGTGATAGAATGAGTTTTCAGGATTTCAGTAAATTCGATAAGTATATCAGGTGTGTACCCCACACTATCTTTTAATAAGATTTATGGCTAAAATTTAATATGAGCATGTTTACAAGAATGTGAATATGGCTAAAGTACCATGCTATGGTACAAAGTACTCAGGTACGTTTCCTACTCCTACTAGGATTACGTTAAATGTCTGTCACGACACACATATGACATTATAAGAATGTGAAATAAGAATTTGGCATGTTAATGCATGATATGTATGATATAGGGCATATGGGTTATATGAAAAGGGGAAGTGAATGTGGTGACCTAAGACCACGATAACTGAATGTGGTGACCTAAGACCATGATATCTAAATGTGGTGACCTAAAACCACGATATCTGAATGTCGTGACCTAAAACCATGATATCTGAATGTGGTGACCTAAGACCACGAATTCTATAAGGGCGATGAGCACGTCAACTGCAGCGACTGCCTTCGATGGTGTGTAGCAGATGGAGGGTTGACTTAGTAGTCCCCACGGTGTGCAGGATGGTACGGGTGATGTGTAGCGGATGGCATATAGGTTTGGGTTCAGGTTGCATCATTATTTCCTATCTGTTATATGAATATGCATGTAATATGTGAACATATGCCTAAATTGTTAAATGTTAGTGTTGGTTACACATTGAGTCTGCTTTAACTCACCCCTTGTGGGATTATTTTTGTAACGATCAAGAATGGACCGGGTCATAGGGAGCTTAATGGTGGCCGTGTACAAAGAAGGAATTTATTTAATTTGGAATTTTATTTCATTAAGTACTTTGAATTTTTTTTTTGGGAATTATTTGATGTAATAAGGCCATAGTAGAACTACTTTACTTTGCCTTTATTTATTAAGCTTACAAACTTTTATCCATTAAAAGATTAAGTAAATTTATTTTAAAACAAAGCCTAAACGTTTTGTCACCTAAAGTAAAGGATTTTAATAATGAAATAAACTTGTTTTCAACTCAAGCCCAACCCAAAACAATCTTTCTTTCAAAACACACAAGTTTTTCCTAAGTAACAAAAGAATTTGAAACGGTTTACACAGAGGAACATACCAGATCCGGTCAAGGCTCGTGGGCCGAGTTTGGGGTGTTTCAGTTTGTCCCCGATTGTTGGTTCATTACCCGATGAAAATCCATGAACAAACAAATGTTCGGGAGTACAAACGACTTCAAACAACTGATTCTCCTCGGATGGGCATCCACAACCCGGTGGAAAATCTCGGATTCTCGAAACAGTCCTTCGCTTAAACTTAGGGGGAATAGCGGAACCAGCCCTCTTCCGAACACTATTTATCGCCCTTTTTGTCCCTATCTTGATTGTCTCTATTGACAAAAGATCATTAGTCCAACTAATAAATTATCGAAATTATGACTAACGGTTTTAAGAGTGAGATTGGCTTACCACAAAGATCTTTGTTCCACAATATGACAATCGAGCGATAACGTCCCCTAAAACGAAATTGATTAATAATCCATCTATATCAATATGTCGAGTAATATGAGAGTCTTTAATAGTCCCTTGCCTTAACACCTTAAATCGATTCCAACAATTCACGACGCTTACGAACACTTGAGTTTCGGCCTTTCTCTATTTCACTATAAAATGAAGGGAATTTATTTAAGAGAAATGGATGAAGATTTCGGTCAAAAGGCTTTCTAAAACCAACCTAAGGATTCGGCAATTAAGCAAATAAGAACAAAATTAAAACTATCAAAGAGGGTTCTTTCTGAATAATCAAAGTTTGAATAAAATAGAATTGAGAAGAAAGAATATGTGAAAAGCAAAGAAACTTTCGGTTTAGGTAGATAGTCACTGACATTCGGCCATGGTAAAAGATTTTGAGAAAGAATAAAGATAATTCGAGAGATGGTTACAAGAAGAGAGAATAGAGAAGAAGGAATAAGAGAGTGTTTATGAGTCGATTTCCAAGGATAGAAGATGAACAAAGAGTTTGTCTTGGTTTTGATGCATAATCGGCCAAGAAGAAAGAAGAATTTGACCTTTCAAAATGATATGGTTTCAGCACAATGAGAAACTCTTGGGAAAAATGTAAGACAAAAATCAATTTGGCCTCAATGAAATGACCAAAATCTAAACAAAATTTACCTTTAGCAGAAGACACATTCGGCTATGAGAGAAAACAAATGGAAGGAGAATAAGTGTTTTTGGGAAAAATATGGATGACCAAAAGGGAGTATCACTAACTACACAACCTTACCAAGCCTACCTCAAAATTTTGGCCACCCCCCTATCCCTAAAAATCGACCAAGTTCAAGTCAAAGTTGGCTACACCAACTTTCCAAGACATCCTCATTGATAAGTGCCTTGTGTTCCCCCTTCATGCCTTAATCAAATGATTCCTTTCCCTAAGTTAGCACTTGCCTTTATCCCATGGTCTTCTCGCCATAAAAATTCAAAGATCCAACTCATCCTAATCCTTATCCATGACCGACACATGCCATATAGATAAAAAATAAAAAAAAATAAAAGCACTCAATTTGCATGCTAGAAGATTCGAACCTCTCCCCTCAAGTCCAACTTATGGCGCCATCACCTCTTTGCCAATTACTCATCTTATGCCATCTTTTATCACTTAATTAACTTAACTTCAAGGTCACCTGATTTCTCTACACTAAAGTACTCTTTAGTAAAATTATCTAACTCCAAGTAAACCCGAGCCTTTTCAAGACTATATTAAGCACACAATAAAATTATACCAGAGCTAACACCAAAGACAAGCAACATATTGATACTCAAATTTTTGGATGTTACTGATTTATTTCCTTTTATTGAATATTATCAACATTCCATCAATAATCATACATTGGGCATTCAAATCACATTTTCATCATATAAACATACATTTCAAACATTTAAGAATACAATTCAAGTTACGTAAACTTACAATTGATTTTTATACCATAACGATAATCTTAATTTCATAATAAATATTTGTAATAAAACATTATATCATTTTTAATTCAACGCTTATCAATTATAATCGGGCGTGTGATCAAATTATACACAAATCATTCATATATTTTCCTCCTCCTCCTCTCCATTCCACATCCTTAATGTATATATCACGCTTATAAGTAACATTATCTATAATTTCACTAATTACTTATATGTATATTCAAAGTTGTCCATTCGTGTCATAGTCACTAAATTATTTTTATCTTGAGCTAAAAAATCCAAATTAAGATCCTCTTGATGTTTTTGAAACTAGATTCATATATACTTCTACCATAAAAATTTTAGAATTTATAGTTTATCCAATTAGTATAGTAAAATCTTCAATTTTATCCCTGTTCTTCTGTTTGACAGCTTTGACCTTTGCTTACTAAAAATTAATTATCTCTTAACACAGAATTTGGATGATATTCCTGTTTCTTTCTATTGAACATAGACTCATTAAGAATTTAAAATATAAATTTAAGCCCTAATTATTTTTCTCCAATTTTGATGATTTTCCAAAGTAAGCATAGGGAACCTGAAATCATTCTGACCTTATCTCAAAAATTTATTATATCTCATGATTTACAATTCCATTGCTTACACTGTTTCTTATATGAGAAATTAGACTCAATAAGATTTAATTTCATATTTTATTCATCCTCTAATTTGATTCCCACAATTTTTGGTGATTTTTCAAATTTAGACTACTGCTGTTATCCAAAACTATTTTAGTGCAAAATGTTGATTACCATTTTTCCCCTAAACTTTTAGTACATGACAATTTCGTCCCTAGGCTAAGAAAATGAAATTATTGAAATTTAATCCTTATTCCAAGCCTAATCATTCTCATACATACCAATTACATCCCATGAATTCTATGAAATTTTAGAATTTTCCATAAATTTAACACTTTTCAATTTAACCCCTAAAACATGTTTTTATCCAAAATTCTTTAATAAAACACCTTTAAACATCCATTAACATCTGAATTTCATCATAAAATAACAAAAATCATGAAACACCCCAAACCCGGCCCACGAGAATGGATGGATCTCGTATGTTCCTCAAGTAACCCAAGTTAAAATTTATTCAATGCTTTGAAAATCGTGAGTTTGGAAGATAGTTCGTTGTGGGTTGGGCTTGAGTTGAAAACAAATTTATTTTATAACAAAACCCATTTATTTCAAATGATAAAAATATTTAAACTCATTTCATATTAAGTGGGCTTACTTTTATAAAGCCCTAAACTCATAACATAGTAACTATAGTAGAAATAAAAATTAAATCACGGTGGCCTTATTACATAAAAAGAAACCCAAAATAATAAATTGTACAAGACTTTAAAATAAAATAAATATTCAAATTAAACTGAACTTCAAGTCGATCATGGCCACCACAAGTTCTCGCCGTCCCGGTCCATTACCGCTCATCACCAAACATATTCCCACAACGGGTGAGTCGATAGACTCAATGTGTAACCAACACTAAACATAATAGAAATAGGCACACCATAAAAATCATATGCATATAACAATTTCAAGATCATGATGCAAACCCAAACCCAAACCTATATGCCATCCGCTACACTCCACCGTACCAACTCAGACACCGTGGGGACTACTAAGTCAACCTCCTTCCGCTACACTCCATCGAAGGCGTCATTGCAATGACGTGCTCATCGCCCATCGATAATATTGTGGCATTGCCACCACTGTAATGTAACCGGTTACCACTTAGTGAGACCAAGTCATCACATTCACTTAGTGAGACCGAAGTCATCACAATCACTTAGTGAGACCAAGTCATCACTTTCACTTATAACGCTGGTGAGACCGTAGTCAACACCTTCTTCCCTTTACATAAATCCCGAATGCCCCAAATTATAAATATCATGCATAACATATTTTTATTTCACTTTCACATCACTTTTCACTTGTATAACATTTATTTCAAATCCTAGTAGAAGTAGGAAACGTGCACTGAATACTTTGTACCATAATATGGCACTCTAGCCACTTTCTTTCACTTTCACATTAACATATATAACATATTTAAACCATAAAACTATTAAGAATAGTGTGGAATACACACGGTACCTTAGCCGTATTATTACACTTTCATATTAACACATATAATGAATTAAAGTCAGTAATCTATCAAGATTTAGTGTAGGTACACACCGCTTTGTTTAACGATTCTTGAGAAAGCTAGATCTAAAGTTTAGATCCTTAGTCCCTACATTTGATTCATCATTTATTACTTAGCATAAATTCTATTTGGCTATGATATCCAAATCCTAGTAGAATTTGTAAAAGACTTACCTTTGATGCCGATTTGGTGTTTATTCAAATGCCGAAAACTTGGTTTTCCTTCACTTGATATTCGCCAACCTTGAATCTCAATATGGGTTAGTTTTCGCTTTTTAATAATTAAAGAACTGATCTAGATAATCATACAAGCCTTGGTCAATACTTTTAGGTGCTTACCTTGTGGATTTTAAATCCCAAATTCACCGAATAACTAGGGAACACGTGGCCTATGGTGTACCTTCGGAAAAGAATTTCTTCTTCCATGATTCGCCAAGATTAATAATCGAAATTAGTCTCTAAATTTCAATAAGTCTAGAATATAAAAGAATGAAAGACTAAACTTGGATCTTACCTTATTTGAAGGAATCGATTGCACCTTCACTTCAACCTTCAGAGATTCTGACTTAGAGACTTGATGAACAATCGCTATGATTCCCTTATGTATTTGGTTTCAAAGATGAAAGAAGAGAGGAATAATAGGCTTAGAAGGAAATCGGCTAGGAGGCTAAAAGAAAAGAAGAAAAAGAATGGATGCTCAAGAAGAATATTTGGCAGAGGAAAAGAGAGGGAGAATGAATAATGAATGGCCCTAGTCCCCTCCTTTTATAGCCGAATTTACTAGGCCAAGAATCCTTTGCTTGGCCACCACTCTTCCCTCATTCTCCTAATTAAAGAATAATTCTTCATTTATCCACCTATTTAGTCGAAATTTAAAGGAATAAAACTCTTCTCCTAAGAGTCCCTATTGTCATCCATTGCTTCCTCTCTAAGTAATTAAATAAAAATTACTTAAATCTTTAGCTAGGTGTCATCCAACTCTTGGCTTCAGAAGCAAAATAAAACTTATTTTATTTGCTTTTATGTGACTCGAACTCAAGCCCAACACCCTTGCATGTGGGTCATTTCCTAGGGCTTTAGGTGGCATCTTGAGCCACATTTCCAAGTCCGTTATTGGGTCAAATTTCATGTACTTTCTATTTTAGGGTCACTTGGCCCTAAGTTCCCCTTTGGGCTCTTCAATTCAACATTCCGGGTCATTTTAAGTTTCCTAAAATTTTCAAGGGCTCAGATTTTCCAAGTTTCCAAAATGTTTAGTTTCCTATTTTGGTTTGGTTTCCCAAAATGTTTAGTTTCCTATTTTGGTTTGGTTTTCCAAAATGTTCACTTTCCTAATTCCATTAGGTTTCCAAAAATGTCTAAGTTTCCAAAAATGTCCATTTCCATTTCCATTTCCATTTCCATTTTCATTTCCATTTTCATTTCCATTTTCATTTCCATTTCCATTTCCATTTCCATTTTCATTTCCATTTTCATTTCCATTTTCATTTCTTTTCATTTCCTTTCATTTCCTTACATTTCCTTATATTTCCTTACATTTCCCTACATTTCCTTACATTTCCTTACATTTCCTTACATTTCCTTACATTTCCTTTCATTTTCTTTCATCTTGGGGTTCTTGAAACTCTTCAGAACACATCCAACACACCCACTGATCCCACTATCTCATGAATTATGCACGAACGCATAACCCCTAATCTAGGATGTTACAGCTTCTACCCCTTAAAAATAATTTCGTCCTCGAAATTACTTACTATCGCTCATCCGCACTGTCTAACTCACTACACTACGCTATTGTCACAAGACTCGATCTTAAAGAACTATCATATTTTCTAGGCACATTCTCTAAGTTCACAATCGAGGTTCCATACACTTCATTAGCAACATAAGATCGAACTAATCTTATAGCGAGTAAAGTAATGAAGTATAATCTATAAATAAGAAACTTACTCGTTGACTCGTGCAGCACGTCACCATCCTCGCGACGGTATCGCATAAACTAACCTTGGCCGTCTTGCTTCAACCTTCAACGCCTCCACTTGGTGCTCCACGACCTTGGCTGGAACCATTACCTTTGTTATTCAACCTCGACCTCGTTGAGGTCAGCCGTCCTCCCTACCTACTGATTAACATTCCGAGTTCTTTCATCACATCATTTGATATCTTTGGGCAGTCCTTGAGCATATGGTCCTTAGACCCACATTTAAGACATGCTCCTATCTTTTTCCAACACTCACCGAGTGCTTCCTTCTACAATACTCACAAGGACGACATCATCCTCCGGTATCAACTTCTCACCTTTTGACCCCTCGCCTACGGGCTTTTTCGCTCATTTCCCAACGATCCATAACCTCTCTTGGGTCTATTCCTCCGAGTTCTGCTGGTCGAGTCCTTGATTCCTTCACTACCTTAGCCTTTTCAACCAACGTGGAGAACTCCGCTCGATGTGGAGCTATCAATAACCTTAGGTCATCCTTAATCCGTCCTCAAACGGACACGCGTTCATGTTCACCGCGACTACTCCTCGAGCATATCGGCTTAACTCGTAAATTCACCTCATATGCCGCCACCGATTTGTTCCCTCGAACTAGTCCTAGAAAAGCTTTCCTCTGCTCATCAATATACCGAATGCCGACATACTTCTTCCGTATGCCTCCTTAGCATACTCCCACGCCGATCCTCTGCTTGTGGCACCATCACGAAACAGCTAGCCACCATTGGTATGCTTCATCACGTATGTAGGCTACCATTCCTTTCAACTTCTCCTCGGGGGTCGGTCGAGTTCATCCATAATACGCCATTGCTTCCAACCAATACTCGTGATCTGGGTGCCACACCGACACTCCACTTAAACACCTCGGCCCGTTGGCTCGAGTCGCCGGTCATGCACTTTCGAGCTCCCGAATTTCCACCGCATCAGCCACCATTTCCAATACTCGCAACATAGCTCATGACATGACCTCATCCCCGTCTGAGCTCGCTCGACATTAACAAATGGGGGTGGTGGTGGCGGTGGTAACTCATTGTCGTAACCTTGACCGATCTAACGGGTTCGACACTGTTATTCTTCCTCTACGCGTCCTTGACGAATGCGTCCTCTTGAACTCATTTTCTAGCGTCGAGATCGATTAAGAATTTTTATGGATTTAGTCTTTGTTTCACTTATTTATCGTGAAGGAGTTTTATGGAAAGGGATTTAAGAGTGGTTCTTTCAGATTCATACAAACACACGCTTTTTCCATTCATTCATTCATCCATCAAACAAGTATGAACCTTAGTTCATTCATAGAAACGTTGTAGTTTTTATTGTTGTTGTTGTTTTCCTCTACCCGGTATTTTCGTAGTTTTGTCCTCAAGGGCATTTTCAGAAAAATTTTTTCGAAGAAAAATGTTCCTTGGTGTTTTTGTCAAAAATTATTTTGAAAATTTTGAAGTCTAGGGGTAATTTGGAAAAAAATTTAAATCTGGGGTTATTTCGATAGTTTTTAACCTCAGGGGTATTTTGGTAATTTTTTTCCAAATCAGGGTAAATTTGTAAAATTTAATACATCAGTGGTATTTCAAAAGTTGTAAAACTCTGAGGGTTCTTTTCGAAAATTGTTCCTTCAAAAAT
Organism: Gossypium rotundifolium; assembly: GCA_025506655.1. Classification (NCBI taxonomy): domain Eukaryota; kingdom Viridiplantae; phylum Streptophyta; class Magnoliopsida; order Malvales; family Malvaceae; genus Gossypium; species Gossypium rotundifolium. The sequence goes on from CP106728.1 coordinate 54,995,854, forward strand.
GGGAATATTAAAAAAATTTTGAAATTCAGGGTCATTTTGGTAATTTTTAGCGAGTTAGGGGCAATTTTGTAATTTTCCATGAATCAAGGTATATTGATATTTTGCAAGTTAGGGCTTTTGGAATGTTTATAAAATAATAAAGTTTTGGTAAAACTGTTGAGTAGTTGAATCATTTTATAAACCAAGGGCACTTTGGTAATTTTACCACTAAGGGCATTTTTGTAATTTTCGAAAATCAGGAGTTTTTCAGAGAATGTTGTAAAAATAATTTTCTCAGATTTAGAAGGAAAGTTTTAAAGGTTAGAAAAACTGGGGTTTGTTGCTTTGTTCTATATATATATATATATATATTTTTTAAAACATGGCTAGTTCCTTTCGGGTTTTAGTCATTATGTTTAGCCTATGACCGAGCCCTCTTGGTCGGGGTGAACTAAAGCTACGCACTGTGCAGATTCTGTGGAGAGGAGGTGAGTCACGCTGATCGCTTAAATACCAAGCTCCCATCAAACTGCTCCTAGACATGCGTCTGGAGGTTGCCACACCACCTGGCCCTCTCGAGTTAGGGTGAACCGAAGCTACGCACTGTAGGATTCTGCAAGAGGAGGTGAGTCACTAGGACCTGCTAAATACCAAGCTCTTCCGGATCCAATCCTAGACATGCGCACAAGGGTTACCACACCACTGGCTCAAGGACTTAGCCATAGGTTTGTTCAAGACATTAAGTCTTATGTGTTGGTGTTTGAGTAGTCTAATCCTGGGGTTCAAATTCTATCATTCTATTCTACGTTCCATGCCTTTTCTACCCTTATATAAATCATGTAATCACACATATAGTTAGGGGTACTTACCGGTGGATCATGGTTTGGAGACTTAGGGCCATGTCTTTATACTGCTCATTTGTAAAAATACTTTCATAAAACTCATTTGGCCTTATTTTAAAAACGTTTTGGGCCTTAGGTCACAAAGTCGAGAGTTTGAACCTGCTCGATACCAAATTGAAACACCCCAAACCCGCCCACGAGAATGGATGGATCTGTATGTTCCTCAAGTAACCTGGTTAAAATTTATTCAATGCTTTGAAAACTGTGAGTTTGGAAGATAGTTCGTTGTGGGTTGGGCTTGAGTTGAAAACAAATTTATTTTTATAACAAAACCCATTTATTTCAAATGATAAAAATATTTAAACTCATTTCATATTAAGTGGGCTTACTCTTTATAAAGCCCTAAACTCATAACATAGTAACTATAGTAGAAATAAAATTAAATCACGGTGGCCTTATTACATAAAAAGAAACCCAAAATAATAAATTGTACAAGATTTTTAAAATAAAATAAATATTCAAATTAAACTGAACTTCAAGTCGATCATGGCCACCACAAGTTCTGCCGTCCAGGTCCATTCTTGCTCATCACCAAACATATTCCCACAACGGGTGAGTCGATAGACTCAAAGTGTAACCAACACTAAACATAATAGAAATAGGCACACCATAAAAATCATATGCATATAACAATTTCAAGATCATGATGCAAACCCAAACCCAAACCTATATGCCATCCGCTACACTCCACCCGCACCAACTTTGTACACAGTGGGGACTACTAAGTCAACCCTCCTTCCGCTACACTCCATCGAAGGCGATCATGCGGTCGATGACGTGCTCATCGCCCATCGATAATATTGTGGCATTGCCACCATCGTAATGTAACCGGTTACCACTTAGTGAGACCGAAGTCATCACATTCACTTAGTGAGACCGAAGTCATCACAATCACTTAGTGAGACCGAAGTCATCACTTTCACTTATAACGTTGGTGAGACCGTAGTCAACACCTTCTTCCCCTTTTACATAAATCCCGAATGCCCCAAATTATAAATATCATGCATAACATATTTTTATTTCACTTTCACATCACTTTTCACTTGTATAACATTTATTTCGAAATCCTAGTAGAAGTAGGAAAACGTACCTGAATACTTTGTACCATAATATGGCACTCTAGCCACTTTCTTTCACTTTCACATTAACATATATAACATATTTAAACCATAAAACTATTAAGAATAGTGTGGAATACACACGGTACCTTAGCCGTATTATTACACTTTCATATTAACACATATAATGAATTAAAGCCGTAAATCTATCAAGATTTAGTGTAGGGTACACACCTGCTTTGTTTAACGATTCCTTGAGAAAGCTAGATCTAAAGTTTAGATCCTTAGTCCCTACATTTGATTCATCATTTATTACTTAGCATAAATTCTATTTGGCTATGATATCCAAATCCTAGTAGAATTTGTAAAAGACTTACCTTTGATGCCGATTTGGTGTTTATTCAAATCTAAAACTTGGTTTTCCTTCACTTGATATTCGCCAACCTTGAATCTCAATATGGGTTAGTTTTCGCTTTTAATAATTAAAGAACTGATCTAGATAATCATACAAGCCTTGGTCAATACTTTTAGGTGCTTACCTTGTGGATTTTAAATCCCAAATTCACCGAATAACTAGGGAACACGTGGCCTATGGTGTACCTTCGGAAAAGAATTTCTTCTTCCATGATTCGCCAAGATTAATAATCGAAATTAGTCTCTAAATTTCAATAAGTCTAGAATATAAAAGAATGAAAGACTAAACTTGGATCTTACCCTTATTTGAAGGAATCGATTGCACCTTCACTTCAACCTTCGTGAGATTCGACTTAGAGACTTGATGAACAATCGGCTATGATTCCTTATGTATTTGGTTTCAAAGATGAAAGAAGAGAGGAATAATAGGCTTAGAAGGAAATCGGCTAGAGGCTAAAAGAAAAGAAGAAAAAGAATGGATGCTCAAGAAGAATATTTGGCGAGGAAAAGAGAGGAGAATGAATAATGAATGGCCCTAGTCCCTCCTTTTATAGTCAATTTACTAGGCCAAGAATCCTTTGCTTGGCCACCACTCTTCCTCATTCTCCTAATTAAAGAATAATTCTTCATTTATCCACCTATTTAGTCGAAATTCTAAAGGGAATAAAACTCTTCTCCTAAGAGTCCCTATTGTCATCCATTGCTTCCTCTCTAAGTAATTAAATAAAAATTACTTAAATCTTTAGCTAGGTGTCATCCAACTCTTGGGCTTCTAGAAGCAAAATAAAACTTATTTTATTTGCTTCTTATGTGACTCGAACTCAAGCCCAACACCCTTGCATGTGGGTCATTTCCTAGGGCTTTAGGTGGCATCTTGAGCCACATTTCCAAGTCCGTTATTGGGTCAAATTTCATGTACTTTCTATTTTAGGGTCACTTGGCCCTAAGTTCCCTTTGGGCTCTTCAATTCAACATTCCGGTCATTTTAAGTTTCCTAAAATTTTCGCTGACTCAGATTTTCCAAGTTTCCAAAATGTTTAGTTTCCTATTTTGGTTTGGTTTCCCAAAATGTTTAGTTTCCTATTTTGGTTTGGTTTTCCAAAATGTTCACTTTCCTAATTCCATTAGGTTTCCAAAAATGTCTAAGTTTCCAAAATGTCCATTTCCATTTCCATTTCCATTTCCATTTTCATTTCCATTTTCATTTCCATTTTCATTTCCATTTCCATTTCCATTTCCATTTTCATTTCCATTTTCATTTCCATTTTCATTTCTTTTCATTTCCTTTCATTTCCTTACATTTCCTTATATTTCCTTACATTTCCCTACATTTCCTTACATTTCCTTACATTTCCTTACATTTCCTTACATTTCCTTTCATTTTCTTTCATCTTGGGGTTCTTGAAACTCTTGAACACATCCAACACACCTAATCGATCCCACTATCTCATGAATTATGCACGAACGCATAACCCCTAATCTAGGATGTTACAAATCATATGAAATTATCAATGGTAACTTCCAAAATTTTCAACAAAATCAAAAACCGATATAATACTAAGTGGGATCTAATTGTAAAAGTCCAAAAATATAAAAATTTCGAGGAAAAAGCAAGAATTGAACTTACTTGAAGCTAAAATATGAAATACCAGCTCAATGCCCTCTTCCATGACTATTTTTGACAGAAATTTGAAGAAGAAATGGCCTAGAAATCATTAAAATCAACTTTGGCCTTGTAACTTTTGTTAAAATTCCAATTTTGTCGTTTACACATAAAAATCTTTGATTTTTTTCATGCTATGCCGCCTCAGCATCCGTTTTCCCTTTTAGTCCTTCTTTATTTAATAGTCAAGCTATTTAATCACTTTAGTAAGTTTTGCACTTTTTCAATTTAGTCTTTTTTTTTATCTAATTGACTAGAGAAACGTTAAAATTTTCTGACGAAATTTTAATACTACCTTATTGACACTCCGTAAATATTCATAAAAATATTTATGGCTCAGTTTATAACACCGAGATCTCAATACCTCTTTTTCTCAATTTCTTAACCAAATAAATCTTTATAAAACACAATTTACTATTGCAAAAATCTTTTAAAAGCTACATTTGGCTCATAAATATTAAATAATATAATTTACGAGTTCATTTGCAGAATTTGGTGGTCTCGGATCACTATTTCCTACATCTCTGAAATTTGGGCTATTACATCAGTAATGCTCCATAACCCTATTCTGACAACAGATACAGGTTAGGGGTGTTACAATATCATTGATTCTTTTGAGTTAAATCCATTCACTCAATACAATCCTATTTTATCTCATTGTCACTATTGTGTCTTCTTAATGATTAATTTGATCACTGTCAATAAATGACTATGATAAATTGCTCGTTCGAGAACAAGCAACCCGTGGCCACGTTCTATATTTATCAATCCATACAATGCCAATGAGAGGATATCATTAACTCTTTAATTGAGCTATGAATTCCATTGTTGCTAGTAAAGTCATGCCATACACAAGTCATGTACCCAACATATCGACTATGTGTCGATCATCTTTAGAGCATAAGCCTCCACTTATATTAAAGCACATGAGTTGCATACGCATGGTCAGTAACTAACTCAGGATTTAGGTAGATCACACCATGAATGTCACATGTGAATTAATTCGCAAACGGATTTAGAATTAATTCATCTTGGGTCCAGTCCAATGTTTCATACTACCAATGAATACATCTATATCCGTACTTGTGGAGTCAACTACTCTGATAGCCAAGACTAGCGATCTCCCCAATTGAAATTGTAGACGACATAATAATCTTTCTCAGTATTTGAATCAAATGCTCACTTTGATTCTTTTACAGGATGACAAAGTTATTTAGATTAGTACTAAAGTAAGTTGTCTTTCTTGCAATGTAAACGTTCTTACAATGCCACTTATCTTCAGTTTGAACTTTGACAATCAATGAGCTAATATTTTCTTGTCACAATTTCGCTTTGCATACAAAATATAAAAGATAGAAATACAAAAGATATAATAGTGAAATGTGAAATTAAATTTATTTATTTATTCATCATTCAAATAAATAGAAAATAATTACATGTTTACCACAATATTGGCATATTTAGAACACGATTAAGATTGAGGAGGGTTTTGCAACAATAGGGGTCTTGTCTTGAGACGTAAATGGAAAGTGGATTTTGGTTTTGCAGATACTTGGGTAGTTACCGCAGTTGTAGAAGCTAAACTTTGAGGCATCTTGGATAGGTTAAATCTTTCACTAGATCGGGTTTGAAAACATTTCTATTCAAACCGACGACCTTGAAGCCATTCACACTTGTCCAAAAAGAAACTCTGGGAGCCCAAGTCAGCTTTGATTAGGAGAGTACATCAAGTTTTGGGAAAAGTTCGACATTGGAATATTCAACATTTTCCTCAAGAAGAAAATACTTTTGCAGATGGCCTGATTAAGATGGTTCGTGACAAGAAAGAAGGACTTTGCTTATTGGAAGGTCCTGACAGGAGGGTTTAGTTTAATTTCTTTTGGTAGGCTTATTTTGTTTCACAAAAAAAAAAAAAATGAATATAAGATTGTGTTTGTCATTTCCTAACAGATGTGGAGTTTGGTTAACTCCAGGTATTAACTTAATTAGGAATTTAATAATAGTATATATAAAAATATTTTATTTAATATTTATATAATTTAATAATTAAATTTAAATAATTTAAAACAATTAAATTTAGATAAAATAATTTTATCAATTAGATAATAGTTAAGGTTGAACTAAGATTATCATAAATATATTTCACAATTCGATCAAAATAATTAACCTAATTAATAAACATATGTTGTAAGGATGTAATGATATATACAAACATGGAGGTCATTATTTTCTATGAACTTTTTCTTCTTTTTCTCTTTTTGGTGTTCTCCGCATGGAACGTCGGTGGCATGGATTTGATGGAAACACCCCATGAAAATTGATTGGTTGACCCATTCAACATGGGCAAATCTAGCACATTCACAATTCATTTCTAAAATTTAAAAGTAAATCTGAAGCATTTAGTTTTAAATTTAAAACTTGAAATAATTTATTATCATTAGAAGTTAAATTGCTTTGGTAGTGCATCATTGAAGTTTTAATGAGATCACTTTTTTCATTGATTTTCTCTCACTTGAAAATTGAATAAAATTTTAAATTTCAATAAAAACATTGCTTTTATTATTTTCTTTTGATTTTTTATTTTATTTTAAATTTTTAGCATTTTAAATCATTTTAAAACCTTTAAGGCTCGCCACGTGTTAATGGTTTTTAAGGGGTTGAGTTAGCTTTTTAAGGATGTTTTTTTATTAGTTTATTATAGGCTTAAATAAAAATTTGGTGCTTAAATTATACCATTTTTCACATGTAGGTATTTAAACCTTTTTTTTACAAGTGGTATCCAAACTATATTTTCCCCAAGTTGGTTTGTTAGTCAAATTGTTAAACATATTTTAGAAAAGGATTAACCGACAAATTTGTACTTGTTAGGGAAGTTGTTGTTGCTCGTTCTATTAACTGTTATAACGAACTTTGTTTTTTGATCTGCCACAATTCGTTGTGGCAAATTAAGCTCCTTTCAACACTTAATGAGCTCAGATTCAAGTAATCTGTTATATTTTTAGTTACATTATTGATTTAGTAATTTCATATTTGAATTTTATAAAATGAGCATTTTAGGGTGTTTTATGACTAGTTAGGCCAATCTAGGCCTAAGGAAGGACTATGTGTTCGTTGAGTGTGTAGGACGATGTTTTAAGCCAAGGAGTTAGTTGACTATCCCAGATGTCGCAACATTCAATGAGGATGTCGCAATAACAAACTTTGAACCTCAAAGGGATCATTCTGCCATCAATTTCGTGACAACCAACTTTGAACCAAGATGTTTTATTTTCGAAGTACAACATCACGACAACAACCCCATGACATCGTGAGACTAGTTCGACAAGCCCCAATCAGTAGCCAAGAGTGTTTTTCATCTGCACAACCTTAATTAACATGATTAGAATTCTATAATTCACCTAATTTGTTCATCCAACAACACTACTATAAATATTAGTGCTCAGGACTTAATTAGAGAGCTTATTGGATGATTGAAAATTCTTGTTCTTAGATTTAGGGGTTTTAATTTCAGTTATTCTGTTCAAAAAATTTTTACTTTCAATTGAAGTTTAGTTTTTCTTTCATTCAACAAATTTGTATGCTTACTTTCTTTTCTTTAGCAATTGAATCGCAATCAACATCTGTTTACGAGTTTCACGGATCAATCGTCAACACACAACATCAGACCTGGATTTCTCTTTTCCCTTTTCTTATTTTACGTTTCAATTGAATGTTTAAAATCTAATAGGGAAATTTGCATCTAGAATGGCCATGAATTAAGAACCCCAGGTAGATTAACGAGTAGAAGTGGGAGTGATTGGCTAATGGTTTAAGGTTTACTCTAAATTAATTGCCTTAGATTAAGAGAAATTAAACCCTAGGATTGATGACCCTACGTGTAACATCCCAAAAATGGGGTTATTTGGAACTTAATTATTTTTCTTATGTATGGATCCTTGAGATTTTATTTATTGAATAGTAGAGCTTAATTTAAGGCTTTGAGTGTGCACGGTTTGGTAAAAATCTCGGTTTGTAACTTTAAAGGTAGGGAGCCTTAGCAGAGAGGTGTTATAAGAATAAATAAGGAAACATTTGACATAAAATGAGCCTAGAATAGGTGGCAAGGAGGGCCACTTAAGAGCCTAGTAGTGACGCCATAGTAAGCAAGGGAGAGCCTTGGTTCGAGTCACAACTCTCCCCTTTTATCTTTCTTTTGGACGGCATGGGAAGGGAGAGTCCCTTCTCTCTTTAAACTCTTTTTTTTTTATTTTTATGGGATAATTAAGGATAATAGGAGCATTTTTGTTTATTATTAATTCCAAGGATATAAAGAGGATATTATTAAGATTATTCATTTATTTTGGGGATTAAATCAAATTATTTTGAATTTAATTAAACAAGTGGTCTAGAGCAATTCAAGGAGGTAGGATGGATTTTGAACTCTTGGTTGAAGAGTTGGACGGCAAGGCTACTAGGGGGTGCCGAATGCTTATAAAAGCACCCATTTGGTCACCTTGTTTTCTTTTTTTTTTTCCGTTTGCTAGCCGAATTTTTAACACCTTTCTCCTGGTATTTTTCCTTTTCCATTCTCTCAAAACCTTACCGAAACCCTCTCTACTTCTCCTTGCCGAATCCTCATTCTCAATTTCCCTTTTTCTTTTATTTCCTACTAGCTAATCATCTACTCCCTTTACCTCTCTTCTTCCTTTTCTTACTAAAAGTCCAGCCTTGTTTAAAACCAATCATAGCGAATCTAATCCCTACCAAAGTGCCTAAATCTTTTCTCTTACTTGGAGGCACTTTGGTCAATATCAAAGGTGATACAAGACTTTTGGGACTATCTTTCCAATCGGTTGAGAAGGTAAGGGTACTAACCAATGTTTTAGTATTCACTCTTATGATCTACCGATTTGGACTTAAGGAAAAGCCAAAATTTGGCATAAACTAATGATGGGCTAATCTTGTTGGTTGAAGCCGATTTCACCTAGGACTTGGGATCTCCAAGCGAGGGTTGAATCCTCCAAATCTATAGCAATCGGTTTTGGGGTAAGGTGGTAAGATCAACTTTCTTTATTCTTGATATTCATTTAAGCCAAAGGCTACTAATTTGGTTAAGTGCCGATTTTAGGGTGGTGAAACAAAAGGCTGATACTCAAGACTTTTCGGTAAGGATTCGGGTTCAAAGGAGAACCCTTAAAATTGATTGATTTGGCCGAATGTACTAACTCATGTCTTGGCGAATATAAGGCGAGAGATCTAGGGTGGTCGACTCTTCTTTTAGGATTTAGACTATCCAGTGGTGACAGTGTGTACATACACACATATAATTTGTTAATATCTTTGTTTGTTGTGAATGCTATCTTGATTTTTATGTAGCATTGATAATATACCATATCGGTATAGATGGTGATTCGTAAGTACCATTATCTGAATTTGTTATTTGATGCTTTTGGTAAGCATGATGCATTGATACATGAGATTTAAGTATGTGATTGATGCGGATTGATGAGTGGAGGGGCAGATTAATCGTGCCGACGGGCACCAAGTGTTTTGGTAACACACCGTGACTACGGTCACCGTGAGGTTTGGTACCTCGGAGGTTTGGCACCTCATAGCGACTTGTCCCTGTGGTTAACTCCACCGTGGGTTGGCCCCACTTGAGATATGGGATCGTCGCCGTGATTTGGTATCACACGATGGGTTGGCCCCATCAAATGATTTGTGTCTACGGACACCGTTGTTTTGGTAACACATTGTGACTATATGTCACCAAGTGGTTTGGCACCACCAGGTGGTTTGGTACCACAACGGGTAGAGCAAAGGGCGCTTGGATGGCTAGGATGGGTACTTAATATTATGCATATTAATGGTTATGTGTTGTGTATGAAAATGTTTTAAAACGGGAAGGGTTACATATCGAGTCTTGGTGACTCACCTTCTCCATTATTTTTCAGTGATGCATAGATCATGGATATGGAGCCGAGGGACTCGAGGTGGCCATGCGATGGATTTAGAATTAAATGAACTTTAATTTAGTTATGATAAATTTTATTATTGGGTTGTTTTGTTTTGGATGTAATAAGGCCTCCATATACTTTACTTTAGCTATTTTCTTATATGTTGGATATTTTTTTAACTATAAATTTGAATCACACGCTTTCCAAATTAACACGAAAATGTTTTATCGTGCCATCGAGCACATCCAAATTTGTATAATAACTTGACTTCATTAAATTTTGAATTTAGTCTAAGTATGATTTCAAGAAGATAACTTAAAACGAAGTTTTCAACAAATCTTAAATTGCTTTTAAAATAGATTTCAAAAGTTTTTCTCCAGAGCAAACCAAATCCGTCAAAACATTTGGGCGGGTTTGGGCTATTATAATTGGTATCGAGCCCGCTCAATACTCATTGTGGGGCCCAAGGCCCAAAAATGTTTTAATAGGCCTTTAATTGTTTTTGGTTTTAAAGGCAAGATGGCCCTAGTCTCCAAGACCGATCCGCCTGTAAGTACATCTAAACTTCTTTGTGAATTATATTCAGAGAAGGGTAGGAAGCATGGAACGTAGATAGACTTATAGGACTTTGAACCCTAGGATTAGATTACTCAAACACACAAATGTAACATAAGACTTAAAGAACTAAACCAACCTATGACTTAGTCACCGAGCTAGGGTGTGGTAACCTCAGACGCATGTCTAGGATTGGAACCGGAAGAGCTGGTATTTAAGCGGTCAGAGTGACTCACCACCTCTTCGCAGTATCCTACCAGTGCGTAGCTTGGGTTCACCTTAACTCGTGAGGGCTCAGCGTGTGGTAACCTCTCATGCGCATGTCTAGAAAGGTTCGGTGGGAGCTTGGTATTTAAGCATCATGTGACTCACCTCCTCTCCACACGAAACCTGCCTGGTGCGTAGCTTGGGTTCACCCTGACCAAGAGGGCTCGGTCATAGGCTAAACGTAACGACTAAAACCCGAAAGGGAATTAGCCATGTTTTCGAAAAAGAATGAAACAACAAACCCTAATGTTTTCAGAACTTGTGCAATAATTTTTCTCAAATCCGAGAACATTATTTTTACAACGCTTTTCTCAAAAACTTGATTTGTGGAAAATTACAAAATGCCCTTGGGGTAAAATTACTAAAATACCCTTGACTCATAAAATATCAAATCAATGATTTTGTTCAAAAATTTCAACTATTTGATAAATATTCAACAACTTAGCCTTGAAAATCATCAGCAAAATATTTTGGTTTTGGAAAATTACGAAAAACGCCCTCAAACTGCAAAATTACCGAAATGACCTTGACTTTTGAACTTTTTGCAAACAGCAATGTTTTAAGAAAGAAAATTTGCAAAAGGACCCTCAGAGTTTTACAATTATTAAAACACCCTTGATATACAAAAATTACAAAATTACCCCTGATGGACAAAATTACCAAAATACCCCTGGTTTCCGAAATAATGCCATAACTTCAAATTTTACGAAATTTTCAGAAATGCTCTTCAATTTTTGGGTGACCTGTTTTATCAAAGTTTGAAATCTCTCGAATTTTATTACGAAAATACCCCTGTAGGAAAAAGACGAAAATACCCCTGGGTTAGAAATGGGCAGAAATGTCCGAAGAGCGAATAGGTATGGAAAGTATTAAGGAATGGATGCAAGAACTTCCTTGTGTGAACTAAGATAGAAGACTGAAACCTTGTTTGCACGAAAGAATCTCTAATTAAAATTTCTTCATAAAATTTCTTCGCGAGTAATGAAGTGGAACAAACGCTAATACATAAAATTTCTCTAATCAGTTAAAAGCGCAGAGATAGAATGAGTTCTAGAGGACGTGGACGCCGTGGACGCTAGGGGTAGGATGACCGTGTCGGAACCCGTCAGTCGGGACAAGGTTCGAAAATGATGTACCATCACACCACCACCTCTAGCTTTTGGAGCAGAGGAGCAGGATCGACGGAGGAGAGGCGATCGCATGTCGTGTTGCGAGTCCTCGAATTGGTGGTCAATGGTGGAAATTTAGGAGCTCAAAACTGCTCCGAGCGAATTCGGTCCAACGAGCCGAGGTGTTCCGGTGTGTCGAGTGGCACCAGCAGTAGCGAATCATCGCTAGAGTCAACTGAAAGGATCATGGATGATCTTGACTGATGAGGAGAAAAATTGAAAGGGGCCGACGCTTCTAAAGGATAAAGCGTATCGATGGTGGTGTGATTCGAGATGGCGCTACTGGCGATGATTTGACTTGGGATTATTTCAAACCGCCTATCGGAAGAAGTATGTGGGCACCATTATCTGATGCTCGAGGAAAGCCTTTCTAGGGATAGTGCAAGGAACTAAGTCGAGAGCGGAATATGAGGCGTAGTTTTAAGATAGTAGGTATGCTAGAGGCATCGTGGCTCTTGAACACGAGCACCGTGGTCCGCTTTGAAGACGGACTCGAGATGATTTGAGGTTACCGATTGCCCCACAACAAGTTCGTGAGTTTTCATCTCTAGTGGAAAAGGCTAAGGTAGCCAAGGGATCAAGGAGGTCAAGGGCAAAATTATAGTAGGAATAATCAAAAGAGAGGATTTGGGTCACCGGATCCAAAGGGTAATGATCGAAGAAGGCTAGGCGAGTGGGCCAAATCAGCAAAGAAGGCCCGTAGATACTAATCAGAGACCGGCTCAGTACAATCGCTGTGGGAAGTCCCATTGGGGAGGTTGTTCGACCGGTGATAGAGGATGTTTTAAATGTGGGTCTTTGGAACACCGTGTGCGGGATTGTCCCCGGAAGCGAGCTCGGAATCAGTCAGAGGGGCAGAACCGTACTCAAGAAAGAAATGTAGGACCACAGAGAGGTCGTGGTAATGGTAGAGGGGGGAATGGTCCTAACCGAGGTCGTGGAATTCAGGGCAGAGGTTCAGGCAACACAGAGGCTAGGCAGCCTGGCTTAGTCTATGCGGCGAGGCGTCGCGAGGAGGGTGACGCACCGGATGTCATAACCGCACGCTTTACGATTTTTGGTCTTCCTTATTATGCATTAATTGATGTGGGGTCTACACATTAAATGCGTAGCCGAGTGTGGTAGAGACTTTGGACCTAAACTCAAACCGCTTCTAGGGAGATGACTGTAGTTAGTCCGTTAGGTCACTCTGTAGTGGTAGACAAACTTTATAGAGACGTACCCTAGAACTCTAAAGGTAGTATTTGTGGTGATCTAATGGAACTACCGCTTGGGGAATTCGATTTGATCCTTGGAATGGATTGGTGGTTAAGTATCGGTAATTTGGATTGCACTGCTAAGCGCATGGTTCTTAAGATCTGAAAACGATGAAGTGGTTATGATAGGTGATAGAAGGAATTACCTATCCAACGTGGTGTCTCGCCTTGAAGGTTGAGAAGATGGTCAAGAAGGGTTGTGGCGCTTTTGGTTCAAATCGTGCTTTGGAAGTTAAGGAGTCGAGTTGGAAAGGTCCGAACGGTTGGGGAATTTATCGATGTGTTCCCGTAAGAACTTTCGGTCCGCCTCGGATCGGAAAGTCAAATTCGAGATAGACTTGCTACCCGAACAGCACGCGTGTCTATAGCACCTTATCGAATGGCACCAAAGGAATTGGTGGAGTCAAGGCTCAAATTCAGAGCTCTTGGACGAGGATTTATTCGACCTAGTATATCTCCGTGGGGAGCGCTGTATTGTTTGTCAAGAAGAAGGACGGTTCTATGCGGATGTGCATCGACACCGCCGCTTAAACAAGTTAACGATCAAAACAAATACCGCTGCCGGATCGATGACTTGTTTGACCAACCGAAGGGTGCATCAGTGTTTTCGAAGATAGACCTTAGGTCGGGTTACCATCAACTTAAGGTGAAGGAGGCCGATGTCCACAAGACGGCATTTCGAACTCGGTATGGGCATTATGAGTTTCTAGTGATGCCATTCGGGTTGACTAATGCACCGGCGGCGTTCATGGATTTAATGAATAGAGTATTTCAACAGTACTTGGACCAATTTGTCGTAGTGTTCATAGACGACATTTTGGTCTACTTAAAGACGGAGGAGGAGCACGACAAGCATTTACGGATAGTTCTACAAGTGTTGAGGGAAAAACAATTATATGCCAAATTCAGTAAGTGCGAATTTTGGCTGAGGGAGGTGGCTTTCTTAGGTCACGTGGTGTCAGCGGAAGGGATTAGAGTGGATCCCCGCAAGATTGAAGCGGTGTTGGAGTGGAAACCGCCTAAGTCGATGGCGAGATAATGAAGTTTTCTGGGTTTAGCGGGGTATTATCGAAGGTTTGTGGAAGGGTTCTCTCAGATCGCAGCGCCGTTGACTAAGTTGCTAAGAAAAGGTGTTCCATTTGTATGGCTAGAGAAGCGAGAAGAAAGTTTTGATAAGTTGAGGAAGATTACGACGGAAGCTCTTGGTTCTAGTACAACCCGAGGCGTGGAAATTATTCACGATCTATTGTGATGCATCTCACACCGGTTTGGGGTGTGTGTTGATGCAGAGGGGAAGGTAGTAGCCTATCGTCCGTCACCGAGACCGCATGAGGTTAACTACCCAACTCACGACTTGGAGTTAGCAGTGGTCGTCTTCGCCTTGAAAATATGGAGACATTATCTTTATGGGGAGAAGTCGATAATTTACACGGATCACAAAAGTTTGAGGTATCTTCCGACTCAGAAGGATCTGAATCTGAGACAGCGCCGATGGATTGAACTGTTGAAGGACTACGATCGCTCCATCGAATATCATTCGTAAGGCTAACGTGGTGGTCGACACGTTAAGCCGGAAGGTTGTGGCGGATTTAAGAGCAATGTTTGCTCAATTGAGCCTATATGACGATGGAAGCCTTCCGCGAGCTTCAAGTTAAGCCAACATGGATCGAGGAAATCAAGGACAAGCAGTTAGTGGATGAAGGGTTAAATGCTAAGAGAATGCAAGTTCGGGATGGTGGTTTAGAAGGTATAGTTTGACCGGTGATGGTGTGTTATGTTTTCAAGGACGTACATATGCCAAAGGATATGGAGTTAAAGCGGAAAATTCTCTATGATGCACATAGCACCCATACGCTATACATCCGGAGGAAGCAAGATGTATGGAGATCTACGAAAATAGTTCTGGTGGCCCGGGTTGAAGCGGGAGATAACGGGATTCGTAGGGAAGTGTTTGACGTGTCAGCAGGTTAAGGCTGAACACCGCTTACCATCGGGCTACTTCAACCCAGTAAAGATTCCTCAATGGAAATGGGAGAGGATCACTATGGATTTCGTCGCTGGTCTACCCTTACGCCAAAGAAAGATGCGCTTTGGGTAATCGTAGACCGTCGACTAAATCACTCACTTCATACCGGTGAGAATGGACTACTCACCCGAAGCTAGCAAAGTTGTATGTGGCGAGATAGTCGATTGCATGGTGTACCAGACGCTTATCTCGGATAGAGACCCAAAGTTCACTTCGAGGTTTTGGAAAGCGTTACATCAAGCGTTGGGTGCGCGGTTGGATTTCAACCTGACTTTCCATCCTCGACGAGACAGCGTCCAAAGGGTCATCTGAGATCTTAGAGGATATCTTTGAGGGTTACGTTTTGGAATTTCGAGGTAGTTGGGAGGAATTCTTACCTTTAGCCGAGTTCGCCTACAACAATAGCTACCAAGCGAGTATTCGATGGCACCATCTGAAGTAATCAGATGGATTTGAAATGCCGAACTCCGACATGTTGGACAGAGTTGGGTGAGCGACAAGTGTTGGGCCCAGAATTGGTTGCGGAAACTGAGGATAAAGTGAAGGCGATTCGAGCCCGTCTTAAGGAAGCATCAGATAGACAGAAGTCCTATGCTAATCTTAAGCGCAAGGAAATAGAGTATGCAGTAGGGGATAAGGTTTTCCTGAAGGTGTCGCCTTGGAAGAAGGTACTAAGGTTTGGGCGAAAAGGGAAGCTAAGCCCAAGGTTCATCGGGCCATATATAGTTGTAAAGTGAGTGGGACCGGTAGCTTATCAGCTAGAGTTACCGCGAATCGAAATCGATTCATGACGTTTTCCACGTGTCGATGCTGAGACGATATCGGTTAGACCCATCGCACGTGGTGCCTGTGACTGACATCGAGGTCAACTCGAACTTAACTTTTGAGGAAGAACCGGTCCAGATCTTGGATAGAGACATGAAGGTTCTACGTAGGAAGTCAGTGCCCTTAGTGAAAGTGCTATGGCGGAACCATGGTGCCGAGGAAGCTACGTGGGAACCCGAGGATGTGATACTGGCGATACCTCATCTGTTTTAGTTAAGTAATTTGGAATGAAATTTATTTTAAGGGGTAGAATCTGTAACATCCCAAAAATGGGGTTATTTGGAACTTAATTATTTTTCTTATGTATGGATCTTTGAGATTTTATTTATTGAATAGTAGAGCTTAATTTAAGGCTTTGAGTGTACGCAGTTTGGTAGAAAATCTCAGTTTGTAACTTTAAAGGTAGGGAGCCTTAGCGGGAGGGTGTTATAAGAATAAATAAGGAAACATTTGACATAAAATGAGCCTAGAATAGGTGGCAAAGGAGGCCACTTAAGAACCTAGTAGTGACGCCATAGTAAGCAAGGAGAGCCTTGGTTGAGTCACAACTCTCCCTTTATCTTTCTTTTGATTGGCATGGGAAGGAGAGTCCTTCTCTCTTTAAACTCTTTTTTTTTATGGGATAATTAAGGATAATAGGAGCATTTTGTTTATTATTAATTCCAAGGATATAAAGAGGATATTATTAAGATTATTCATTTATTTTGGGGATTAAATCAAATTATTTTGAATTTAATTAAACAAGTGGTCTAGAGCAATTCAAGGAGGTAGGATGGATTTTGAACTCTTGGTTGAAGAGTTGGACTACAAGGCTACTAGGGGTGCCGAATGCTTATAAAAGCACCCATTTGGTCACCTTGTTTTTTTTTTTTTCCAGTTTGCTAGTCAATTTTCAACACCTTTCTCCTGGTATTTTCCTTTCCATTCTCTCAAAACCTTATCAAACCCTCTCTACTTCTCCTTGCAGAATCCTCATTCTCAATTTCCCTTTTCTTTTATTTCCTACTAGCCAATCATCTACTCCCTTTTACCTCTCTTCTTCTTTTTTCTTACTAAAAGTCCAGCCTTGTTTAAAACCAATCATAGCCGAATCTAATCCCTACCAAAGTGCCGGAAATCTTTTCTCTTACTTGGAGGCACTTTGGTCGAATATCAAAGGTGATACAAGACTTTTCGGGACTATCTTTCCAATCGGTTGAGAAGGTAAGGGGTACTAACCGAATGTTTTTAGTATTCACTCTTATGATCTATCGATTTGGACTTAAGGAAAAGCCAAAAATTTGGCATAAACTAATGATGGGCTAATCTTGTTGGTTGAAGCCGATTTCACCTAGGACTTCGGGATCTCCAAGCAGTAGGTTGAATCCTCCAAATCTATAGCAATCGGTTTTGGGGTAAGGTGGTAAGATCAACTTTCTTTATTCTTGATATTCATTTAAGCCGAAGGCTACTAATTTAGTTAAGTCTGATTTTAGGGTGGTGAAACAAAAGGTCGATACTCAAGACTTTTCGGTAAGGATTCGGGTTCAAAAGGAGAACCCTTAAAATTGATTGATTTGGCCGAATGTACTAACTCATGTCTTGGCCGAATATAGGGGCAGTAGATCTAGGGTGGTCGACTCTTCTTTTCGGATTTAGACTATCCGGTGGTGACAGTGTGTACATACACACATATAATTTGTTAATATGTTTGTTTGTTGTGAATGCTATCTTGATTTTATGTAGCATTGATAATATACCATATCGGTATAGATGGTGATTCAGGTAAGTACCTGTTAATATGAATTTGTTATTTGATGCTTTTGGTAAGCATGATGTATTGATACATGAGATTTAAGTATGTGATTGATGTGGGATTGATGAGTGGAGGGGGCAGTATTAATCGTGCCGACGGGCACCAGTGTTTTGGTAACACACCGTGACTACGGTCACGAGAGGTTTGGTACCTCCAGAGGTTTGGCACCTCATAGCGACTTGTCCACGTGGTTAGCACCACCGTAGGTTGGCCCCACTTGAGATATGGGATCGTCGCGGTGATTTGGTATCACACGATGGGTTGGCCCCATCAAATGATTTGTGTCTACGGACACGGTGTTTTGGTAACACATTGTGACTATATGTCACCAAGGTTTGGCACCACCAAAGGTTTGGTACAACAACGGGTGAGCGAAAGGGCGTTTGGATGGCTAGGATGGGTACTTAATATTATGCATATTAATGGTTATGTGTTGTGTATGAAAATGTTTTAAAGCGGGAAGGGTTACATCTGAGTCTTGGTGACTCACCTTCTCCATTATTTTTCGGTGATGCATAGATCGCGATATGGAGCGGGAGGGACTCGAGGTGGCCATGCGGTGGATTTAGAATTAAATGAACTTTAATTTAGTTATGATAAATTTTTATTATTGGGTTGTTTTGTTTTGGATGTAATAAGGCCTCCATATACTTTACTTTAGCTATTTTCTTATATGTTGGATATTTTTTTACTATAAATTTGCATCACACGCTTTCCAAATTAACACGAAAATGTTTTATCGTGCCATCGGGCACATCTGAAATTTGTATAATAACTTGACTTCATTAAATTTTCGAATTTAGTCTAAGTATGATTTCAGCAAGATAACTTAAAACGAGAAGTTTTCAACAAATCTTAAATTGCTTTTAAAATAGATTTCAAAAGTTTTTCTCCTAGCAAACCAAATCCGTTGAAACATTTGGGCGGGTTTGTTATTACTACTAAGTAACTTAGGAAGATGAGGCCGAAGGATAATATACTTAGCACCACTTAATATATCCCGCTTTAAGCTCTCAAGTAGAAAGATAAGTAGATTAAATTGATCAATTAATTTAGTTATAGGTCGAAAAGCATTAACTAGGTTAATTGTTAGCTAATTTTCTAAAACTTGAATCAAGTTGGTCATGAACACTAATGCGAGTTAATCTTCTGCTTGTTCAAATTGATTGAAATTTGGTCGTTTATATTTTTTTATTTTATGTTTTTATATTATCTTTTTTATTATTTGCTTGTCATACTATAATGACTACATGATTACTATTTAGACTTAGTAGTGTGTGAATTGCAATTTAGTTTAGACAAACCTCGCTTAGGTACGATCCTTGGAATACTTCCTTGTGTTTCGTTATAAACACTTTAAACTATATTAAAATTTGACATATATACTTGCAGATACTTCACTTCAATTCTTACATTTAATTGTAGAATTACAAGCCCAGACACATACATGTCAGGGTGCAGTCAAGTTGTTGATGCTGTTGCTGGGGAGGTTTCGGCATTCGTTAAGATTTACTAAGTTATTTATATTTACTAACTTAGTTTTTTTCTTTTTGTTTCTGATTTAGTGTATGACTCGATGCAGAAGTGACCAGATTGAGCCACACCCTGAACCAAAAAGATCCTCGAGACGAGCTGGGAGGTAGTCGTTAGAAGATAACCCACCAGCAACAGATCCACCACGAGAAAATCCCTTGTTCGAGGATTCACCAAAACATAATACACCGCCAACATTACCTATAGAGCATATACCACCACTGCCACAGATAACGGAACCAATGGCAGAACAAAATCGCACATAATGAGACTATGTGCTATCTACTCTGGATGTTTTGCAAGGCAACAACGATCAACTAACTATAAATGCTAATAACTTTGAAATCAAGTAGGAAAAATTCAAATGGAATAGAGTAATCTCCAGTTTCGAGGCACCATGACTAAGGACCCGAATCAGCATTTAAAATGTTTCCTTCAACTCTACGATACTTTTAAGTTTAATGGGGTCACCGATAGGGGTGAGCATTCGATCGAATCGAAACTAATCGAATTGAATGAAAAAATTTTAAGTTGACGAATCATATCTTATCATCCTAACTTGATTTGAAATTTTCTCGAATCGAGTCGAGTGAGATGGAATTCGAATAAAATCAAATATATTTGTTTGAGTTAAATTAAAAAAAATGACTTTGGGACTTTGTAGCCACTACCACCCACCTTAATGAAAGTTGTCCACCTTAATTAAATTTTTTATTAACTTTCATCCCTCATAATTTATTTATTAATATATTATATACTGGTTAGCTTTTTGCTTACTTTGTTGCTTCAATTATCTTTTGATTCTTGTCACCATGTAATTACAAATTAAAAATATATTAAATGTAAAAATGTGATTTTTAATAAAAATACTTTAAAGATAAAATGTAAAATTGATACCAATAGAAAATTTTAACACAAATATTTTATAGTATCATCAATAATTCAATTTTAACATAAATCGATGAAGAGTCAGCATGATTAAACAATTCAATAATATAAATAGTAAAAATATGAAATTTAATTTAATAAATAAATAGTAGTCATAAATTTGAAAAAAAAGTTTTTTGGGTTTGAGGAAAGTAAAAGTTTTGGGTGAAAGCAAAAAGAATTTTTTTGGGGATTTGGAAGAAATAAAAGTTTTGGGAGAAAAGTAAAAGGAAAAAAGTTTTGGGGGTTTGGGGGGAAAGTAAAAGGGTTTGAGGAGGGGGTTGGGGAGTAGAAGGTTTTGGAATTTGGTTTATTCAAAATTTTGAGTTATTTGAATTCAAAAATTCAACTCGATTCAAACTCGAAATTCAAAAAAAAAAATTTGAGTTGATTCGATTAACTCAATTAACTCGATTAATTCGATTCAAATAATTTGAGATTGGAACTTTTTTTTTTATTTTTTGAGTCGAATCAAATTTTGCTCACCCTTAGTCATTGATGATGCTATTTGTCTTTGGTTGTTCCCCTTTTCCTTGTGTGATAACGTGTTTACTTGGTTAGATTTGTAGGCTCCAAGTTCAATTACTATATAGGAGGAGCTCACGGATGATTTTTAACCATATTCGCTCCATAAGTAAAATAGTTCAACCGAGGTGTGATATTGCAAACTTCGACAATTGGAATGTAACATGACCGATTTTAGCTAAATTGGAACAATAGTTTTGGAACCACAAATTCGAGGTGAAAAAATTATTTTAATATTATTTTGGTGTTTATAGAATGTGATTATATATGTTTAATAGTTTGTGATTTAATTTTATCGATTGGATGTCTAATTTGATAAAAGGACTAAATCGCGTAAAATGCAAAAGTTGCATTCTACTTGTTAAATGTGTTTAATTGCTATGGTTTATTAAATAAAAGGTCCTTATGATGATATTAGACTGTTTGAATGATGGATGGACAAATATGTACATAGTTGAGTGGATTATAAATGTTATTCATTAAGGTTATAATTGTAATTTAGTAAATAAACATATTATAACTAGAACAAAAGCCAAATCATCTTTATTTCTTCATCTATAGCGAATATTAAGGAAAAAGAAACCTTCCATGTCCATCTAGGGTTTGGCTCTTATTGTTTTTGATTAAGGTATGTTCTTTGCTCAGTTTTTAATGATTTTTACCTTTTTTTTATATCTTTGTTTTGTATTCTAGCTAGCCCATGCCTTAATTTTTGAAAATTTTAATGATTCCATGAAGTTCCATTGATGAATACTTGACCTTTTAATGTTTTATGATGAAAAATGGATATTTGTCGATAGCTATACAAGTTTTATTAAGTGATTTTGAGTAAAATGTCTATTATGGATTTAATTGTGAAAAGTGTAAATTGAGGATTGAAATGTGAAATAAATGAAAGTTTTGGAATATTAGGGACTTATATGAAATTCGTCCAAGCATGAGTATTGTTGAATTGTGTGAATTTTGTGTATTTGTGAAATAGGGACTAAATTATAAAACTGTGGAACTTTAGGGGAAAGTGTAAAATGCTCAAATATGTGTTTTTGGACTGAATTGAATGATTTGATGAATAAATTATTTAATTTTGAGTGTATATAGATCAAGAAGGAAAGAAATCGAATTTAGATCGGGGAAAATCAAAGGTTATTGAATAGTCGATCCAGTTCGTTTATCCCTAATACGAGGTAAGTTCATATGCAAATAAATATCTTTAAATTGAATTATATATGTTTAATTTTCATAGAAATGCTATAAATGTTAAATGATTAAATACGAGCAAGAATCGACAGGGTTGCAATATCCGAAAGTCTCGTACGAACCTTAGAAATAGTATAGGATACGAATTTCATGACATTAGGATTAACGAGATGTAATTATGTATAAGACCATGTCTGGGACATTGGCATCGTTATTTGATTTCGAATAAGACCATAGCTGGGCTATCAACATCGATATGTGATAACATGTAAGACCATATCTGGGATATGGCATTGTATGAGCTATATGTGATTTTCGAGTATCCTTAACGATTCCGAATGGTTAAACAGGCAAAGTCAAGTTAAGAAAAAAATGTGTGAATGAGTTAAGTGACTCAGGTACGCATGAGATTCATACAAGTATTGAAAAGGTAAGTATTTGATGAATTCATTTATGTTATTGAATATGTATACATTGGGAAAGGTTTGTGAACTTATATGTGCATACTTATAGTTTGCCTATTGATGGAGATTATGTTGATTCATGTAGTAATTTTATTATTATATAGCCTACTAAGCTTTTATAGCTTACTTTGTGTGTTCTTTCCTGTTTTATAGATAATCGAAGCTAGCTCGGATTGGGGATCATTAGGAACATCGTCACACTATCGATCAACTTGTTGGTACTTATGGTGCTTTGTAAGTATGGTATATGGCATGTATAGGCTAGTGATATGATGATATGTTTTGGTTGTGATAATGGCCATAAGATTTGGCTTGTAAATGGTATATGTTTTAGTATATATATATAATCATGAGTAATGGCTCATTTTGTAATTTTTGGCAAGAATGTGGTTATGGTTTTATTTGAATTTGGAAAATGATCTATAAGGTGTGATTGAAGTTGTTAGTTTGATTAGTTAAGTACTTGTGAATTGATGTTTAATGATAGAAGTATTTGAATAGGTAGATGATATGGAATTGAGTATTGAAATAGTTGAAATGAATATGGTATGATTTGTGTACTTGGTTTATAGTTTTGGGATGCATATTGTATGATGAAATGGTACCATTTTGGTTGTTTAGGTGAGCATGAGAAATGGTGTCAAATTGGCCTTGCAAATGACTTATTTTTGTTTACACGGGCAGAGACATGGGCGTGTGTCTCAGCCGTGTGTGACACACGTTCATGCTACACAGTCGTGTGTCCCTTGGAGTTGAGATTGAATGGAAGTCAATATGCTCCAAACGGCCTCACACACGGGCGTGTGACTGGCCGTGTGGCACCAGTCAGTATACCCCCTAAATGGCATACGGGCGTGTGACTTGACCGTGTTGTATAAGTCAGTATACCCTAAAGGTTTGACACGGCCTAGCAGACGGCCTGGCATACGGGCGTATGTGGCCATTTCGAAGGGTACACGGGCTAGACACACGAGCATGTGGTCAGCCGTGTGACCTAAGTCAGTATGTATGCCCTGTTTTTGCACGGCCTAGGACACGGGCGTGTCTGGAGCCATGTGAGGCACACAATATATTCACACGGGCATGTGGCCCTTGTATGTTTGAAAAATTTCTAAGTTTTTGAGTATTTTTGTATGTTATCAGTTTAGTCCTGAACCATTTCTAAAGCATGTTTAAAGCCTCGTAGGCCCTTATAAGGGACAATGTGTTTATGATTGAATGGTGTTTGAGAATGGATGCATAAATCTATGTTGCATGTTGTAATTTGATCGGTAATGCCTCGTAACCTTATTTTGGTGACGGATACGGGTTAGGGGTGTTACATTTATTGGTATTAAAGCTACAGTTTAGTCGATTCTAGGACTAATGTAGCATGTGTGAGAGTCTAGTTATACGTGCCATATATACTTTGCGATAGTGTGATGATTCCTGACAACTTAAATTGTGTTTTTGTATAGCAATAGATCTCGAAAGAGCTGCAGCTGACGATGAAGAGTGTAACACGCCCGTTCCTCCTCAAAGGGCAGCGCAATCTAACTCTAGGCCTGCATCTAGTACCCATGAGGGAGAGGCTAAACAAGCCTTTTTCCAGATGATGAGTGAGTGGTTTATAGAGTTTATTCGAATGAATCTAGCTGCTCAACAACCTCCACCCCCACCTATTCCTCAACAAATTCCTGTTATTCCTCAAGTTTTAGATTCGATATGATTGAATAAGCCATCAGTAGATAAGATTCGTAAACATGTGGCTGAAGAGTTTCGGGCTACCGCTGATGATGATGCGAAGAGAGCTGAGTTCTAGCTCGAAAACATGATTCGAGTATTCAACTAATTGTCTTCTACTCTTAAGGAATGTATCAAATGTGTTGTATCTTTGCTGAGAGATAATCCGCACCATTGGTGGAAAACGTTGATAATATATGGTTTCTAGAGAATGGGTTACTTGGGAGTTTTTTCAATCTGAATTTTGAAAGAAGTACATAAGTCAATGATTCCTTGATCAAAAACATAAAGAGTTTTTGGAGTTAAAAGAAGGTCGGATGACTTTTATTGAGTATGAAAGAGAATTCGTACGATTAAGCAAGTATGCCCCGAAATATGTTTCCACTGAAGAAGTCATGTGCAAACGATTTGTAGATGGGTTGAATGAAGATATAAAATTATTAGTAGGAATTATAGAGCTGAAAGAATTTGTCATTCTAGTTGAGAAGGCTTGTAAAGCCGAGGAACTTAGTAAAGAAAAGAGAAAGGCAGATTTAGAAGCTAAAGATTCGAGAAAAAGATCAATAAGTAAGCCGTATCAATCTTCATTGAAGAAATTCTGATACTCATTTAATCTTTCTAATGCATCAGTGGGACATTCAAATAGAGATGGTGAAAAGCAACATTCGAGGTTTAAAACTCCAGCTATCTCGATAGCTAGTGTCGAGAGTGCGAAACCAACTTGACCTGAATGTAAACAATGTGGAAAATGGCATTTCGGTGATTGTAGATTGAATGATCGGGCATGTTTTAAATGTAGATCATTAGATCATTTTATCAGAGATTACCCAGAGTTAGCTAAAAAAGATAACGCTCAGAGTACGATGCTGAGACTGCAGTTAGAGGGAGACCACCCAGAAATGCTAGTAATGTAAGTGGTAGTCAGAGAGCGACAAAAGACTCTGGTATGAGGTCTGAGGCCAGAGCACCGCACGAGCCTACGCTATTCAAGGCTTGAAGCACCATCTCCAGATGTTATCACCGGTACTTTCACTCTCTATGATACTAATGTGATTGCATTGATAGATCTAGGATCAACTCATTCGTATATATGTGTGAATTTAGTATCCAATAAGACTTTGCCTGTAGAGTCTACTGAATTTGTGTTTAGAGTATCGAACCCCTTAGGCAAGTGTGTTTTGGTTGATAAAGTGTGCAAGAAATGTCCATTGATGATTCAAGATTTCTGTTTTCTAGTTGATCTGATGTTGTTTCCATTTGATGAATTTGATATAATTTTGGGTATGGATTGGCTAATGCTACATTATGCTATAGTAAACTGTAAATGAAAGATAATTGATCTGAGGTGTCATAATTAGATTATTCAAATTCAGTCAGATGATTTTAATGGTTTACCAGTAGTGATTTCATCGATGTTAGCTCAGAAATATGTGAGAAAGGGTTGGAAAGCTTATTTTGCTTATGTGCTTGATACGAAAGTGACTGAAAAGAAGATCAAATCAGTGCCAGTTGTGTATGAGTATCCGGATGTGTTTCCTAAAGAGTTACCGGATTTACCACCGATCCGAAAGGTTGAGTTTGACATTGAGTTAGTGCCAAGAACTACGCCCGATATCGATAGCTCCGTACAAAATGGCCCCGACAGAGTTAAAAGAATTGAAAGCTCAATTGCAAGAGGTGACAAATAAAGGTTTTGCTAGATCGAGTTTCTCTCCCTAGGGTGCACCGGTATTATTTATGAAAAAGAGAGATGGCATGATGAGAATGTGTATAGACTATCGACAGCTCAACAAAGTGACGATCAAGACTAAATTCCTTTTTGCCACGAATAGACAATTTTTTGATCAGTTGAAAGTGGCAATAGTGTTTTCAAAAATCAATTTGAGATGGAGCTATTACCAATTGTGAGTAAAAGACTCGGATGTGCCAAAGACTGCATTTAGAACAAGGTATGGACACTACGAATTTCTTGTTATGCCTTTCAGATTAACAAATGTACCTGCTATTTTTATGGACCTGATGAACCTGATTTTCAGGCCGTATTTAGATCGATTTGTAGTTGTGTTTGTTTATGACATATTAATTTACTCTTGTGATGGATCTAAACATACGGAGCATTTGAGAATCATACTACAAAATTTGAGTAAAACAGTTGTTTGCAAAATCTAGTATGTGAGTTTTGGCTACGAGAAGTTGGATTTCTGGGACATATTGTTTCAGCTGATAGTATCAGGGTTGATCCGAGTAAAATATATGCGATTATAGATTGGAAGCCTCTGAGAAATATTTATGAAGTCTGTAGTTTTCTTGTACTAGTGAGATATTATAGATGGTTTGTAAATTTTTTCGATGATTGCAACTCTGATTACAAGATTGCTTCAAAAAGATGTTAAGTTCGAGTGGTCAAATAAATGCCAGAAAAGTTTTGAGCAGTTAAAAGCTTTATTGACTGAAGCTCCAGTGTTAGTTCAGCCTGAGTCGGGTAAAGAATTCATAATTTTCAGTGATGCATCGTTTAATGGCCTGGGCTGTGTTTTGATGCAGGAAGGCAAAGTTGTAGCTTATGCCTCGAGACAGTTGAAGCCGCATGAAAAGAATTATCCGACGTACGATCTTGAGTTAGCCGCGATAGTGTTGCATTGAAAATCTGGCGTCATTATTTATTTGGTGATAAGTGTCATATTCATACTGATCAAAAAAGTTTGAAATATCTGATGAATCAGAAAGAATTGAATTTACAACAGCGGAGATGGTTAGAATTGCTAGACTATGAATTAGTGATAGACTCTCATCCGGGGAAAGCGAACGTAGTTGTTGATGCTTTAAGCCGAAAGTCCTTGTTTGCCTTACGTGCTTTAAATACACATTTGGCTTTGTCCGACGATGGTTCGTTAGTAGCCGAGTTGAAAGCGAGACCGTTGTTTATACAGTAGATTTATTAGGCTCAAAAGCTTGATAATGAACTACAAGCAAAACGGGTTCAGTGTGAGTCAAATTCTGATTCAGAGTTTCAAATTGATTCTGATGATTGTTTGAGATTTAGAGATCAAATATGTGTTCCGAGAAATTGAGAGTTGATTCAGATGATTTTGAATGAAGCAAATAGTAATTGTTTATCAGTACACTTAGAAAGCATGAAAATGTATAATGATTTGAAACAGTTTTATTGGTGGCATGGCATGAAAAGGGATATTTCAGAATTTGATTCGAAATGTTTGATTTGCCAGCAAGTCAAAGCTGAGCATCAAGTACCGTCAGGTTTATTACAACCTATCATGATTCTTGAGTGGAAATAGGACAGAGTAACTATGGATTTTATTTTGGGTTTGCCCTTAATTTCGAGAAAGAAAGATGCGATATGGGTCATTATTGACAGATTGACAAAATCAGCTCGTTTCATTCCTGTACGTACAAATTTCTCACTTGATAGGTTGGCTGAGTTGTATATCTCAAAAATTGTTCGATTACACGAAGTGCCACTATCTATTGTTTGGATAGAGATCCGATGTTCACATCACGATTTTGGAAGAAATTGCAAGAAGCTTTAGGTACAAAGTTGCATTTTATCACTATATTTTACCTGTAAAAAGATGGTCAATCCGAGCGAGTTATTCAGATACTTGAAGATATGTTGAGATGTTGTATTCTTGAGTTTGAAGGTAGCTGGGAGAAATACCTACCATTGATTGAATTTGCTTACAATTATAGCTTTCAATCGAGTATAAAGATGGCACTGTACGAAGCTCTATACAATCGTAAATGTCAAACACCATTGTATTGGAGTGAGCTGAGCGAAAATAAAATTCACGGGGTTGATCTGATCAAAGAGACTAAAGAAAAAGTGAAAGTAACTCGTGATAGTCTGAAAGCAGAGTCAGATCGATAGAAATCATACGCAGACTTGAAACGAAAAGATATTGAGTTTCAGATCGGGGATAGAGTATTTTTGAAAGTGTCGTTGTGGAAAAAGATATTGTGGTTTGGTCGAAAAGGAAAATTGAGTCTGTGATTCATTAGACTGTATGAGATTATCGAACAGGTTGGACCAGTGGCATATCAACTATCTTTACCGTCTGACTTAGACAAAATACATAATGTATTTCATGTGTCAATGCTTCGATGATAACGATCCGACCCTTCACTCGTCATTTCCTCAATCGAGGTTGAAATTCAGTCAGATATGTCATATGATGAAGAACTGATTCGAATTTTAACTCGTGAGATCAAAGAATTGAGAAATAAGAAAATCGCATTAGTGAAAGTATTATGGCATCGACACGAGGTTGAAAAAGCTACATGGGAACCCGAAGATACTATGAGAAAACAATACAAGAACCTATTCACTGGAAAGATTTTCAAGGACAAAAACCCTAAGGAGGGAGAGTTGTAATAGCCCGATTTTAGCTAAATCAGAACAGTGATTTCAGAACCACAAATCTGAGGTCGAAAAAATTATTTTAATATTATTTTTGGTGTTTATAGCATGTGATTATATATGTTTAATAGTTTCATGATTTAATTTTATCGATTGGATGTCTAATTTGATAAAAGGACTAAATCGCATAAAATGCAAAAGTTGTTAAATGTGTTTAATTGCTATGGTTTATTAAATCAAAGGCCCTCATGATGATATTAGACCATTTGAATGATGGATGGACAAATATGTACATAGTTGAGTGGATTATAAATGTTATTCATTAAGGTTATAATTGTAATTTAGTAAATAAACATATAATAACTAAAACAAAAGCCATATCATCTTTATTTCTTCATCTATAGCCGAATATTAAGGGAAAAAGAAAGCTTCCGTGTCCATCTAGGGTTCATCTCTTATTGTTTTTGATTAAGGTATGTTCTTTGCTTGGTTTTTGATGATTTTTACGTTTTTGAGATCGTTACTTTGTATTCTAGCTAGCCCATGCCTTAATTTTTGAAAATTTTAATGATTTCATAAAGTCCCATTGATGAATGCTTGAGCTTTTGAATGTTTTATGATGAAAAATGGATATTTGTTGATAGTTATACAAGTCTTATTAAGTGATTTTAAGTAAAAATGTCTATTAAGGATTTAATTGTGAAAAGTGTAAATTGAGGGGTTGAAATGTGAAATAAATGAAAGTTTTTGGCTGCTAAGGACTTATATGAAATTCGGCCAAGCATGAGTATTATTGAATTGTGTGAATTTTGTGTATTTGTGAAATAGGGACTAAATTGTAAAAATATGGAATTTTAGGGGCTAAAGTTTAAAAATGCTCAAATATGTGTTTGTTGGTTGAATTGAATGATTTGATGAATAAATGAGTTAATTTTGAATGTATATAGATCAAGAACGAAAGAAATTAGATTTAGATCGGGGAAAATCAAAGGTTATTGAATAGTCAATCCAATATGTTTATCCCTAGTATGAGGTAAGTTCATATGCAAATAAATATCTTTAAATTGAATTGTATATGTTTAATTTTCATTTAACTGCTATAAATGCTGAATGATAAAATACGAGCAAGAATCGACAGGGTTGCAATATCCGAAAGCCCCGTACGAACCTTTAGAGTAGTATAAGAAACGAATGTCATGACATTAGGATTAACGAGATATGATTAAGTGTAAGACCATGTCTAGGACATTGGCATCATTATGTGATTACGTGTAAGACCATGTCTGGGACATTGGCATCGTTATTTGATTTCAAATAAACCATCGCTGGGTTATCGGCACCGATATGTGATAACATGTAAGATCATATCTGAGATATGGCATTGTACGAGCTATATGCAATTTCTGAGTATCCTTAACGATTTCGAATGGTTCAACGGGCAA
The DNA here is from genome assembly GCA_025506655.1 of Gossypium rotundifolium. NCBI lineage: Eukaryota > Viridiplantae > Streptophyta > Magnoliopsida > Malvales > Malvaceae > Gossypium > Gossypium rotundifolium. Next base: position 55,025,884 of record CP106728.1, read on the forward strand.
AGTCAAGTTGAGAAAGAATGTGTGAATGAGTTAAGTGACTCAGGTAGATACGAGATTCATACGAGTATTGAAAAGGGAAGTATTTGATGAATTCATTTATGATATTGAATATGTATACATTGGGAAAGGTTTGTGAACTTATATGTGCATACTTATAGTTTGCCTATTGATGGAGATTGTAACGTCCTAAAATTGGGACTAAGAGAATTGAGCCCAATGGGCCTTGAGCGTAGTAGCGTTTAAATTTTTTGGAGAACAAGAGATCGGCTTAAATGCAAGTTGGACCAATTAGATAAGTGAGTTTGGAAGGTTATGGGGCTTCTATGAAGTCCTGTGTTCAAGATGAGCCTTAGGAAAATTTTGGTTTTAAGTGAAAAAAACCCTGGAGGTTGGCGGGTAGGCCTTAAGAATAAAATGTGGAGGAAAATGACACAAGTGGAGTGTGTGGTGTAGTGGCAAAGTGACGCCACTTAAGGACAAGGGAATGACGCCACAAGGAAGGAAGGAGGTCCAAGGTTCTAGTTGTAGCGTTTGCATTCCTTTTAGATTATTTTTATTAAATGAATTTAGACCTTGGCCATAGGGTTATATTTAGTTGCGCATGGTTTAAGACACAAGGAGCTAGTTGGTAAAGTGGCTAGCGGCATGGATTATGCTATAGGAGAGTCTGGGTTCGAATCTCATGAGAAGCAAGGGAGTATTTATTTTGCTGATTGGACGGTAAGAGTTTCAGTTGAATTTAAACTCTACTGACAGAGTGATCCCACATCGAAAAGATACAAGGAATGAAGAGCTAGCTATATAAAGAGCATGCCAGGAGGAGAGTTAACATACCTTGGTGGGCGTTGGGCACAGGAATGGTCGCAGTGCGGTTTAGCACCAGAGTCCTATCAGGTGTGTACTTCTCTACTCTAGTTGTAGAGTGGCAAATGCCGAAGTGCCGGTCACGGTAATAGTATCCACACGAGGTGTGAGCGCACGTGTGGGGCTTCGACACGATAGTTGAGGCCATCAGTAGTATTCTTGTGGGTTGGGGCTGCTAGGGCCGCGATGGGCTGAAATAGGCCCAATAGGCCCGTAGGCCCAATAGAATAAATTGTATGATGATGTAGTATATAGTGAACTAGACTAGGTGGAACTTATATACGTGGCTAAATTTGTGTTAGGTGGGCCACACGAGCGTATGGGCCCGAATGGGCTGAAATCGAGTTTTAGGCCCAACAGTCCGGTAAAGACCGAAAATGGTAGTTGAGTCGCTTTGGGCGACATTAGGCCTTCGAAAAGGCCATTGCAGGTGTGAAATTACCAAAATACCCCTAATTTATGAAATTATCAAAATAGCCATGGTTTACGAAATTACCAAAATACCCCTAGTTTATGAAATTACCAAAATAGCCTCGGTTTACAAAATTACCAAAATACCTCGATTTACAAAATTACCAAAATACCCCCGATTTGTAAAATTGTCAAATACCCCAATTTGTTAAATTACCAAAATACCTCAGTTTGTAAATTTATCGAAATACCCCTGGGTTGCAAAATTGCTGAAATACTCTCGAGTTGTAAAATTACTGAAATACCCCTATTTTGTAAAATTACCAAAATACCCCTAAGCGATAAAATAATCGTTGTACTCTCGTGGTAGTACTAGCGTTGTATGTGTTAATCGTATGATTGATTATGGTTGAGATGCATTGCTTACATGGATTGGTAACGAGTAGAATTATCGAACTACCCCTGTAGGGTGGAATTACGGAAATGCCTTTGGTAGGTAAAATTATTGTTATACCCTTAGAGGTTGATTAGCATGATTATGTTATTTTATGTCTATTTGATTATGATGGTAATTCGTTTCATACATTAACTTTGATATATGTCTAGCATACATGACATACTGCATACACGAATTATTATGTCATATTGCATGGGTATGATGAGATGAGGGGGAAGATGTGATATTTGTGACTTTGGGTCACCAGTGGTTTGGCACCACCAAAGGTTTGGTACCACATATATTTATCTTTGTGGCTTGTCCTGGTGGTTCAGCACCACGTGGGGTTGGCCCCACATATTATATTTAAAGGGATCGTCACCAGTAGTTTGGTACTACAAAGTGGGTTGGCCCCACATATGTTATTTGTGACTTTAGGTCACCAGTGGTTTGGCACCACCAGTGGTTTGGTACCACATATGTTATTTGTGACATTGGGTTACCAGTGGTTTGGCACCACCAGTGGTTTGGTACCACACGGGGTAGAATCGGGAGTTTCGGATGGTTAGGTTTTGGGTTGCATGACATGCATATTTTCATATGAAATTGTGTAAGGGTTTAACACCCGTTGGATGGGGATTTACACATTGAGTCTCGATGACTCACCCCTTAGTTAAATTTTGCAGGTAATCATTATATCGCGGATTTGGGAGCTGAGGTGGACTCGTGGAGGCCATACATATGTTTACTCGTAAATTCGTTTCTTTTATTTGGACTTATTTTTATTTGGGTTTTTGTTATGTAATAAGGCCTTGGGTATTTTATTTGGTTTTAGCTTTCAATTTGGTTACTACTTATTATTACATGATCAATATGGGATTTTCCTAAAATGATAATAAACCGTTTCTTATTTAAAATTACTTAAACTCGATTTTTCACAACAACTATAAAGAACACGAGCTTCTTTAACGAACGTACAGTTTTTAGACATTCCTTTCATGTGACATGCCAGATCCGGTCGTAATGTTTAGGCCGGATTCGGGGCGTTACAGAGATGATGTTGATTCATGCAGTAATTTTATTTGTATGTGGCTTACTAAGCTTTTATATCTTACTTGTGTGTTCTTTCCCTGTTTTATAGATAATCAAAGCTAGCTCTCGGGGATAATCAGGTACATCGTCACACTATCGATCAACTTGTTGGTACTTATGATGCTTTGTAAATATGGTATATGGCATGTATGGGCTAGTGATATGATGATATGTTTTGGTTGTGATAATGGCCATGAGAATTGGCTTGTAAATGGTATATGTTTTAGTTTACATAAATAATCATGAGTAATGGCTCATTTTGTAATGTTTGGCAAGAATGTGGTTATGGTTTTATTTGAATTTGGAAATTGATCAATAAGGTGTGATTGAAGTTGTTAGTTTGATTAGTTAAGTGCTTGTAAATTGATGTTTAATGATAGAAGTATTTGAATAGGTAGATGATATGGAATTGAGTATTGAAATAGTTGAAATGAATATGGTATAAATTGTGTACTTGGTTTATAGTTTTGGGATGCATATTTTGAAACACCCCAAACTCGGCCCACAAGCCCTGACCGGATCTGGCATGCTTCTAAGAAAATCCATTCGAAACTTATTTGAAACTTTGCTAAAATTTTTCGTGTTTTTGAATAGTTGATTTGGGTTGGGCTCGAATTTTAAAACCCGTGTCGATTAGGTGTTAAAAACAATTTGTTATTTATAATTAATAAGAATTAACTTTAATTTGATAAGTATCGTGCCATAGCAAAATAATTTAAGTGTATGAGTAAACAATTCATACTATAACCTTATTACATCAAAAATAAAATCCCCAAAATAAAATTTAAAGTACTTAAATAAAATGAAATATCCAACTAATAGAATTCATGCTGAGCATGGTCACCGCTAAGCTCCTGCCGACTCGGTCCATTACTGTGCGTCACTTGAAAAATATTCCCACAAGGGGTGAGTCAAACAGACTCAATGTGTACTATCAACACTAAGTCTCAACAGTTATGGCATATCAAATCATACATATTCATATAGCATTTGAATAAAATGATGCAATCCCGAACCCAAGCCTATATATCCATCCGATACACATCACCCGTACCAACCGTCACACCGTGGGGACTACTAAGTCAACCCTCCATCCACTACACACCATCGAAGGCAGTCGCTGCAGTCGACGTGCTCATCACCCTTATAAAATCCGTGACATAAGTCACCACATTCATATATTTTGACATAAGTCACCACATTCATATATTGTGACATAAGTCACCACATTCTTATATTGTGACATAAGTCACCACATTCGAGATATTGGGGTATAAAACCACCAATTCACTTCCCCTTTACATATCACCCATATGCCCATGTCATACAAAACATGCAAATATTATGCCTTATGCTTATTCACATTCTTATATTTGCACTTATGTGCCTTAACAGATATTTTTCACAATATACTCATAGTAGGGGTAGGAAAACGTACCTGAGTATTTCGTTCGTACCATTGCATGGTACTTTTAGCCACTTCATACATATATTTATTAATGCATATATTAACGCATAACCGCAATTTAATTGAAGCTTAGTGTGGGGGTGCACACCTGATTTTCTTCACGCTTTATTGAATTCCCGAAAACCCGATCTAGTGCTTTAGATCTTAGTTTCTATATTCGGACAACCTTAAACAATTTAGCATAAAGCCATTAAGCTAATTAATTAAATCTCGAAGGACTATCGAAATCGAAATCTTACCTTATTATCGATTTCACTACTAACAAATCCCGAAACTTGTAGTCATTCCTTCCTTGCAATTGGCTAACACTAAGTCACTTGATTCGATTAGTTTCGGCTTTTAAATAATTAAGAAATAGATCTAATCACCAAATAGGCCTTGGTCGAATATCTTAAGCACTTACCTTATGGATCTAAATCCCAAAAACTGTCTCTTGCTCCTTGAGTAATCGAAATCCCTGCCTACCAATTGTTAGAATCGGCTATATACAATAAATCCATGGAGATGGCCTTTAACCGAAACTACTTATCACTTACCACTATGTCGCTCACCTTAGATCTGAAATCCCGGATGGTTTTCTTAGAAGTCGACCCTATGAAAATCCCGAAAGAATCCTTCATAGTTTCGACCAAAACATTAAGGGGATTAGAACCTTGTTTTCAGCTTTAAGAAAAAGATTGAAAAGAATCGATAATTGATCCTTACCCTTATGACAGAAATTGATTGCTCTTTGTTGGATCCACAGAGAGATTCGGCTATGGCTAGATATTATTCAACGAATTTCGGCTTTTGAAGTTATGAAGAAATCAGCTAGGGTACCTTGAGATTTGGCTTTTGGAGAATCAAGAGAAAAAGAGAAGGGTGTATGAGACTTAAAGAGAATTCGGTAATGGCTTAGGAGGATCCTATTTTCGGTTTTGACAAAATAAAGAGAGAAAGAGAAGAGTGGCTAGAGAATTTGACAGAGGCTTCAAAAGAGAAAAGAATAATAGCCTTAATTATCCCCCTCTTACCGAAATTACTAAGCCTAGAGTCCCTTGATCGGCCACTACATCCTCTCACTATCCAATCCCCTAATTCACTCTTCCTTAGCCAAATCTTGAAGTGTCCCTGTGCCGTTCACTTCCTCTCCTCCAGAGTCCATGTGCCATCCACTTCCTCTCCTCCTTGTAGCAAAATTAAAATCTTTTATTTGCTTTCCTTGTGACTCGAACCTTGGCCCATTTACACTGTTTTTGGCGTCATTCCCAGAGGCCTTAAGTGGCGCCTCCAAGCCACTGTACCAAGCCCATTTTCCATGTCACAACTCCTCTACTATTTCTTTTAAGGCCTTAGCAGACTAGCTCCCTCTTTTAGACTTAGAATCTAAGAATTTCTACAGCATTTAACTATATACTAAGGTTCACAAAAAATCCATAATGCATATCCACAACACACATAAACATGCTATTTCATATAATTAAGCAATTAATGCATAGGCCATAATCTGGGATATTACAGTTCTACCCCCTTAAAATAATTTCATCCTCGAAATTACCTGGCTAGAATAGGTGGGGGTATTGTTGTCTCATTGCTTCTTCCGGCTCCACAAAGCTTCCTCCAATCCATGATTTTGCCACAACACCTTGACCAAAGGGACCGATTTCCTTCGTAGCACTTTCACATCTCGTTCCAGAATCTGAATCGGCTCTTCCTCATAAGACAGATCTGGTCTCAGCTCTATTTCTTCAATCAGAACTACATGAGATGGATCCGATCGATATCAACGTAGCATGGACACATGAAATATGTCGTGCATCTGCTTCAGTTTCGATGGCAACTCTAACTGGTATGCCACTGGTCCAACTTGCTTCAATACTCGATAAGGTCCTATGAACCTTGGACTTAGCTTCCCTTTTCGACCAAATCTCATACCTTCTTCCAAGGCGAAACTTTAAGGAACACTTGATCTCCCACATCAAATTCTATTTCCTTCTGTTTGAGATCTGCGTACGACTTCTGTCTATTAGATGCCTCCTTTAATCTAGCTCGAATTACACTAACCTTCTCCTCAGATTCTGCCACAATTTCTGGACCCAAAATCTGACGTTCTCTCAATTCCGTCCAACATGTAAGAGTCTTACACTTCTGACCATACAGTGCTTCGTACGGTGCCATCCGAATACTTTCCTGATAGCTATTATTGTATGCAAATTCCGCTAGAGGCAAATATTCTTCCCAACTTCCTCTGAAGTCTATCACACAGCCTCTCAGCATATCCTCTAACACTTGGATCACCCGTTCAGACTGGCCGTTCGACTATGGATGGAAAGCCGTACTGAAATCCAATCTAGTGCCTAAAGCCTGATGTAGAGCTTTCCAAAACCGAGACGTGAACCTTGGGTCTCTATCCGAGATAATTGACATCGGTACTCCATGCAACCTTACAATCTCCACTACATACAACCTTGCTAACTTTTGTAGGGAGTAGTCAAACCGTACTGGAATAAAATGCTCGGACTTTGTCAGCCGATCCACTATCACCCATACCGAGTCATTCTTAGTAAGCGTAAGGGGAAGCCTACTAACGAAGTCCATGGTAATTCTCTCCCACTTCTACTGTGGAATTTGTATTGGCTGAAGCAATCCTGAAGGAACTTGGTGTTCAGCCTTGTCTTGCTGACACGTCAAGCATTTGCCAACGAATTCAGTCACTTCCCGCTTAAGACCAGGCCACCAAAACTGTTCCCTTAAATCTCTGTACATTTTACTACCTCCAGGATGCATAGCATAAGGGCTACTATGCGATTCCCGAAGAATTCTTTGCCTAAGCTCCTCATCCTTGACAGATACGACTTTTCCTTTGAAACACAATACTCCTTCATTATTAATACCATAATTTTCCAACTCTCCATTCTGCACTTGTCTCAACTTAGCACTCAGAGCCTCATCCACCAACTGTCCCTCTTTCACTTCATTCAACCAAGTCGGCTTAACTTGCATCTCTGCTAGCAGACTTTCATTATCATACAAGCTCAGATGTGCAAACATCGCCCTCAGATCCGACACAACCTTTCTGCTTAGGGCATCCGCTACCACATTTGCCTTGCCCGGGTGGTACTCTATAGAGCAATCGTAGTCCTTCAATAGTTCCACCCACCTTCGCTGTCTCAGATTCAGCTCTTTCTGAGTCAGCAGGTACTTAAGGCTCTTGTGGTCTGTATAGATCACTGACTTTTCTCTATAAAGATAATGCCTCCATACCTTAACGGCAAAGACCACTGCTGCCAATTCCAAATCATGTGTCAGGTAGTTAACCTCGTGTGGCCTTAGTTGTCGAGATGCGTAAGCAACTACCTTCCCATCTTGCATAAGGACACCTCCCAATCCTGTATGGGAAGCATCACAATATACTACAAAATCCTTCCCTGCCTCAGGCTGAATCAAAACTAAAGCTTCGGTGAAGACCTTCTTAAGCTTCTCAAAGCTCTCCTGTTGCTTATCAGTCCAAATGAAAGGCACTTCCTTCCTTAATAACTTTGTCAGAGGCGCGGCTATCGACGAGGACCCTTCTACAAACCTTCTATAATAGCCTACTAATCCTAAGAAACTCCGAACTTCTGGTACTGACTTAGGGGGTTTCCAATCCAGAACTGCCTCAATCTTCTGAGGATCCACCCTTATTCCTTCAGCAGATACCACATGTCCTAGAAACATAACCTCCTTAAGCCAAAATTCACACTTGCTGAATTTGGCGTAGAGCTTCTTTTCCTTCAACACTTCCAACACCATCCGGAGATGCTCATCATGCTCCTCTTCAGACTTGGAATACACCAGAATATCGTCTATGAACACAACGACAAATCGGTCTAGATAGGGTTAGAAAACCCGGTTCATCATGTCCATGAACGCGGCTGGGACATTCGTCAACCCAAACGACATTACTACGAATTCAAAATGCCCATACTTTGTCCAAAAGGCCGTCTTATGGATATCCACTTCTTTCACCTTAAGCTGATGATATCCGGACCTCAGATCTATCTTTAAAATCTGCGGCCTTTTGTCGATCGAACAAGTCATCTATTCTTGGCAATGGATACTTGTTCTTGATGGTCAGCTTGTTCAACTGACGATAATCTATGCACATACGCATAGTTTCATCCTTCTTCTTCACGAACAGGATCGGTGTTCCCCATGGAAACACACTGGGTCGAATAAACCCACGATCTAGCAATTATTGGATTTGAGCCTTGAGCTCAACAACTCCTTTGGTGCCATTCTGTACAGGGCAATTGACACAGGAGCTGTACCCAGCAGCAAGTCAATTCCAAACTCCACCTCCCTGTCCAGGGGTATTCCGGGTAATTCCTCCGGAAAGACATCCTCAAACTCCCTTACAGTTCTAACTCCACTAACTCCCCCTTCTTTTGCATCCAAAGTACTAACGAAAGCCAAGAATGCCTTGCATCCTTTCCGAACCATCTTATTAGCCTTTAAAGTAGAAACTACATTAGATAGGTAGTTTCTTCTTTCTCTTATCATAACTACTTCCTCATCCTTAGGGGTCCTTAATTCCATTCGTTTGGCTGCACAATCCAATACAACCCAATGCTCCACTAGCCAATCCATGCCAAGTATAAGATCGAATTTCCCGAAAGGTAATTCCATTAAGTCAGCAAGAAATACTGCTCCTTTGAGGTTCCAAAGGTACTCTCCGAAACATCTTATTCACCACAACAGTTTGACCTAGTGGGCTTACTAGAGTCATCTCCTTACTAGATAGATCAGAGGCTATCCCTAGAGTTTCAACTACTCTACATGCAACATAAGAATGGGTCGAGCCCACATCAATTAAAGTAACATAGGGTTTGCCAAATATAAAGAACGTACTAGTTATGACGTCCGGTGCGTCTCCATCCTCCCTCCGGTGAATCGCATAAACCAAACCCGGCTGTCTTGCCTCTGTATTACTAACACCTCTGACCGGTGTTCCCCGTCCTCTACCAGCACCATTACCTCTACCAGCTGAACCACGACCTCGCGGTGGCTGCTGTCCTCCTCTTCTCGCCTGGTTAGGTCCTTGATTCATTGGTTGACCCCCTTCAGTTCTCATGGGGCAATCCTTAATCATGTGGTCCTTGGACCCACACTTAAAGCATTCTCCGTCTTTTCCAACACTCTCCTAAATGCTTCTTCCCACACCGATCACAAGCACGATCGCCTCCAATAGCGACCTGCCGACCTCATGCCCATCTACTCTAGGCCTCTTTTGCTCATTCCTAGCGGCCTTGATAATCCAAAGCCTCTATTCTGCCTATTCCGATCGGAGTTCTACCTTACGAAATCGTTGATACCCTCGGCTACTTTAGCCTTTTCCACCAACACAAAGAAACTCCCGCTCTGTTGCGGGGCTATCAATAACCTCGGTCATCCTTAGTCCTTCTTCAAACCGGACACACTGCTCATGCTCGAGAGCCACTATTCCTCGAGCATAATGGCTCGATTTTATGAATTCACTTTGTACTCGATTCTGGACTTGTTCCTTGAACCAAATTTTAAATGCCTTCCTCTGAGCATCGATATAATGAGTACCAATATACTTCTTCTGGTATGCCGCCTTAGCATACTCCCAAGTGAGTTCCTCAGCTGTAGCACCATCCCGCACCGTGAGCCACCATTGATATGACTCATCGCGAAGAAGCGACACCAACCCTTTCAATTTTTCCTCGTCAGTTAAGTCGAGCTCATCCATAATCCGCTCAGTCGCCTCCAACCAGTATTCAGCGGTACTGGGTGCCACACCAGATATACCACGGAATACTTCAGCTCCGTTGGCTCGGAGTCACTCAGGTACCGACTTTCGAGCTCCCATGCCTCCACCTGCTCCAGCCACCCTTTCTAAAACCCGCAGCATCGCCTGTGACACTGCGTCATCCCCGGTCTGATCCTGATATTCCACATCAGCGGTTGGTGGTGGTGGTGGCATTTCATTCTCAGATCCTTGACCCGATCTAACGGGTTCAGACATGGTCATTCGACCTCTTCCACGGCCACGCACGTTACGACCACGTCCCCTTGAATTCATACTTTCGCTTAGCGTTTATCTGGTTAAAGAATTTTATGTATTAGTTTTGTTCCACTGATTTAACACGAACAGTTTTATGTTAAATAGTTCTAAGAAGTAGTTCTTTCGATTCATACACATACAGTTTCACATCATTCATTTAATCACACACATGAACTTGCGTCCATTACAGAGAAGTGTTGTAATTGTCGTTGTTTGTTGTTTTCCATTACCCAGGGGTATTTTCGTAATTTTGTCCTCTGAGGGTATTTTGGTAATTTTTTTCAAATTAGGGTATTTGAAAATGTTGCAAAATAGAGATTGATGATATTTTACAAAAGTAAAGTTCTTCTTTGGAAAAATTTTAAGGGTGAAGTGATAATTTTATACACGAGGGTATTTTGTAATTTTTACAAGTCGAGTTATTTGGTAATTTTTGCAAAATATGGTTCTGATGACTTTTCAAAACAAGAGTATTGTTAAAGGTTTTAATTTGAGGTACTTGAAAATTTTCCTCTCTGAGGTATTTTGGGTCATTTGTACCGAGTTAGGGGTAATTTGGTCATTTTGCAAATCGAGGATAATTTAGTAAATTTTCCAAATTAGGGTGTCTTAATATTTTGTAAAGTTTTTGGATATTTGTGCAAAATCAGAAATTGTTATTGAAATCGGGGGTAGTATGGTAATTTTGGGAAATCAATGGCATTTTAGTAATTTTTTCCAACTAGGGGTATTTGGGTCATTTTAGTAAATCGAGAATATTTTGGAAAATTTTTCAAAATAGTTTTCCTACACCTAAAAGGGATAATTTGGTGATTTTAAGACTAGGGTTTTTATAAAAACATGGCTAGTCCCTTTCGAGTTTTAGTTATTGGGTTTAGCCTGTGGCTGAGTCCTCTTGGTTAGGGTGAACCATCACTACGCACCAGGTAGGATTCAAGTGGGTAGGAGGTGAGTCACTAGGACTGCTTAATACCAAGCTCCCATGAAACCAATCCTAGACATGCGCACAACGGTTGCCACACCCTAACTCGGTGACTTAGAAACAAGTTTGTTTAATTGTGCCCTAAAGTTTTATGTAATTGTTGGGGGTAAACTAGTCCTATAGTCCAAGTACTTATCATGCTAATCTATGTTCCATTTCTACCCTTCTACAAATCATGCAATAATTCACACAATGGATAGGGTACTTACCGGTGGACTTGGTAGGAGACTCAAAGCCATGCCGAAAAGCCCCTTATTTCACAAAATTTTTCACGAATTTTTTGGGCCTACTTTTGAAAATGTTTTGGGCCTTAAACCCAAGGCCAAGAGTTTAAAAGCTGGCTCGATACCAAGTTGAAACACCCCAAACCCACCCACAAGCCACTAATCGGATCTAGCATGCTTCTAAGAAAATCCATTTGAAACTTATTTGAAACTTTGCTAAAATTTTTCGTGTTTTTGAAAATAGTTGATTTGGGTTGGGCTCAATTTTAAAACCCGCTTCGATTAGGTGATAAAAATAATTTGTTATTTATAATTAAGAAGAATTAACTTTAATTTGATAAGTATCGTACCATAGCAAAATAATTTAAGTGTATGAGTAAACAGTTCATACTATAACCTTATTACATCAAAATAAAACCCCAAAATAAAATTTAAAGTACTTAAATAAAATGAAATATCCAACTAATAGAATTAAATCTGAGCATGGTCACCGCTAAGCTCCCTCGTCGATCCAGGTCCATTCTTGTATCGTCACCAAAAATATTCCCACAAGGGTGAGTCAAATAGACTCAATGTGTACTATCAACACTAAGTCTCAACAGTTATGGCATATCAAATCATACATATTCATATAGCATTTAAATAAAATGATGTCGAACCCAAGCCTATATATCCATCCGCTACACATCACCCGTACCAACCGTCACACCGTGGGGACTACTAAGTCAACCCTCCATCCGCTACACACCATCGAAGGCGTTCATTGACGCTCATCGCCATGACGTGCTCATCGCCCTTATAAAATTCGTGACATAAGTCACCACATTCATATATTGTGACATAAGTCACCACATTCATATATTGTGACATAAGTCACCACATTCTTATATTGTGACATAAGTCACCACATTCAGATATTGGGGTATAAAACCACCAATTCACTTCCCCTTTACATATCACCCATATGCCCATGTCATACAAAACATGCAAATATTATGCCTTATGCTTATTCACATTCTTATATTTGCACTTATGTGCCTTAACAGATATTTTTCACAATATACTCATAGTAGGGGTAGGAAAACGTACCTGAGTATTTCGTTCGTACCATTGCATGGTACTTTTAGCCACTTCATACATATATTTATTAACGCATATATTAACGCATAACCACAATTTAATTGAAGCTTAGTGTGGGGGTACACACCTGATTTTCTTCACGCTTTATTGAATTCTCGAAAACCCGATCTAATGCTTTAGATCTTAGTTCCTATATTTGGCCAACCTTAAACAATTTAGCATAAAGCCATTCGGCTAATTAATTAAATCCCGAAGGACTATCGAAACTGAAATCTTACCTTATTGCCGATTTCACTACTAACAAATCTCAAAACTTGTAGTCTTTCCTTCCTTGCAATCGGCTAACACTAAGTCACTTGATTCGGTTAGTTTCAGCTTTTAAATAATTAAGAAATAGATCTAATCACCAAATAGGCCTTGGCCGAATATCTTAAGCACTTACCTTGTGGATCTAAATCTCGAAAACTGTCTCTTGCTCCTTGAGTAATCGAAATCCCTGCCTACCAATTGTTAGAATCAGCTATATACAATAAATCCATGGTGATGGCATTTAACCGAAACTACTTATCACTTACCACTATGTCGCTTACCTTAGATCTGAAATCCCAGATGGTTTCCTTAGAAGTCGACCCTATGGACATCCCGAAAGAATCCTTCATAGTTTCAGCCAAAACATTAAAGGGATTAGAACCTTGTTTTCGGCTTTAAGAAAAAGATTGTAAAGAATCGATAATTGATCCTTACCCTTATGACAGAAATCGATTATTCTTTGTTGGATCCACAGAGAGATTCGACTATGGCTAGATATTATTCAACAGATTTCAGCTTTTAAAGTTATGAAGAAATCGGCTAGGGTCCTTGAGATTCGGCTTTTGGAGAATCAAGAGAAAAAGAGAAGGGCGTATGAGACTTAAAGAGAATTCGGCAATGGCTTAGGAGGATCCTATTTTTGGTTTTGACAAAATAAAGAGAGAAAGAGAAGAGTGGCTAGAGAATTCGGCAGAGGCTTCAAAAGAGAAAAGAACAATAGCCTTAATTATCCCCCTCTTACCGAAATTACTAAGCCTAGAGTCCCTTGACCGGCCACTACATCCTCTCACTATCTAATCCCCTAATTCACTCTTCTTTAGCCAAATCTTGAAGTGTCCCTATGCCGTCCACTTCCTCTCCTCCAGAATCCATGTGCCGTCCACTTCCTCTCCTCCTTGTAGCAAAATTAAAATCTTTTATTTGCTTTCCTTGTGACTCGAACCTTGGCCCATTTACACTGCTTGTGGCATCATTCCCAGGGGCCTTAAGTGGTGCCTCCAAACCACTGTGCCAAGCCCATTTTCCATGTCACAACTCTTCTACTATTTCTTTTAAGGCCTTAACAGACTAGCTCCTTCTTTTAGACTTAGAATCTAAGAATTTCTACAGCATTTAACTATACACTAAGGTTCACAAAAAATCCATAATGCACATCCACAACACACATAAACATGCTATTTCATATAATTAAGCAATTAATGCATAGGCCATAATCCGGGATATTACATATTGTATGATGAAATGGTACCATTTTGGTTATTTAGGTGAGCATAAAAAAGGGTGGCAAATTGGCCTTGCAAATGGCCTATTTTTGTCTACACGGACGTGTGTCTCAGCCGTGTATGACACATGTTCGTCCTACACAACTGTGTGTCCCCTGGTGTTGAGATTGAATGAAAGTCAGTATACTCCACACGGCTTTACACATGGGCATGTGACCGGCCGTGTGGCACAAGTCAATATACCCCCTAAATGGCGCACGGCCTAGCACACATGCTTGTGACTTGGCCGTGTTGCATAACTCAGTATACCTTAGAGGTTTGACACAAAATAGCACACGACCTGGCACACGGGCATGTGTGGCCATTTCGAAGGGCATACAGGTTAGATACACGGGCGTGTGGTCAACTGTGTGACCCAAGTCAGTATGTATGCCATATTTTTACACGGCCTGGGACACGAGAGTGTGACCCTTGTATGTTTGAAAAATTTGTAAGTTTTTGAGAATTTTCGTATGTTATTGGTTAAGTCCCAAACCATTTCTAAATCATGTTTAATGCCTCGTAGGCCCTTATAAGGGGCAATGTGTTTATGATTGAATGGTAATGGATGCATAAATGTATGTTGTATGTTGTAATTTAATCGGTAATGCCTCCTAACCCTATTCCAGCGACGGTTATAGGTTAGGAATGTTACATGGAATGTGAAATTTTGTACGAGGCATGGGAATAATTTAAGTGTTACTTAGAAGTGTTCACATCATGGCGTGTAGGAATAGTTAACAATACAAATATTTTACAATGAATTAGACAGAAATCTAAGGTAGAAACTAGATGGAGCATTAAGAGGGACTTTTATGAATAACACTTACGAGAGAGCTTGCTAGCTTATTAAGGACGTGGCTATGAACTCGTACATATGGCCAACTAAAAGATTTGCATACAACTTGAGAAAACCAATGGTGAAAGCTGTCCATGAAGAGGACAAATATTAGTAGATTTTCGAGAAGCTAAACCATTTGGAGATAAATGCCACCCGTCCATCTATGAATGAATCATCCCGTATTAGTGGGCACTACTCTGAGAGATAACCTTAGGAGGTTAATTATCTAGGAAATAGTGAAGAAAATCCATATTCTAACACTTACAATTTGAGTTGGAAAGACCATCCCAATCTTAAGTGGAGAGGTAACCATGGAGGTGGAAAATATGCCGAGTTCATTTCCAATTATGATTTTCTCCCATTTCCCTCTGTTTTTATCAAAAATTGATGCTTCAAAAGAATATAAATGTGCAGAATGATTAGTAGTTAGGGCTTGGGAGGATAAAATCTTTAAAGCTATTTAAACTAAGTTGAATACATGACTTGGTGCCAAGAGAGCTCATTCCACCTTCTGTTGTAACATGAGCCATTAGCGGAACTCATAGTGTTATCGTGTCTCAAAAGGCAAGAGTAATGGCCGTTCTCAAAATCAAATTAACAACATTAGCTTAGAGATACCACAACTCAATGATTGAAAAACTCGTATCACTGAGCTAGTTTAAGACTTGGAGTACACGGCATGGTGAAAAGGGAGGTTCGACATTTTGTCAAAAAGGAGGAGAGGGTTTTTAATGCCCCACTTAATATATTTCTTTTTCTATATATTTTGACACAACTGGGTATCTGCTTCAATGGTTACGTGTTATGGGTGTGTGTGTGAGGTCTTGGGTTCAATTCCCTTATTGAGTGGGGTTATATAAAACTATATATTAATCCATATCAGAATAAGCCTGCTGGTTCGAGTGGTAATAAAGTTAGTGTGTTGGAGGTCCTGTGTTCGAATCCCTGAGTAAGCGTGGATATTATTTTTGCTCGATTGTGTGATAGAATTTTGGTGGAGTTGAAATTCTTAGGTAGTTGAGACTGAGTTGTTAGTGGGGAGTTAGGATTTATCAAATATTTTTTTATTTTTATTTTGTTTTCAAAATTTTCTCTCTTTCCAAAAATCTGACGTCAATTTTCTCTGTTCTCTACCATTTTCTTTTCTTCTTCCTTTCCAACGATTCTGCTATTTTATCTTCTATCGTAACTTTGTGTTTCGATATTTTGGTGTTCATCGTGCGTTTTTGGTAAGTGGGGTTTCGTTTGATTTGCAAGTTTACGCTTACATTAATTATTTAGGATTATTCCATTCGTGGGGATTTTCATTAATGGGGTAATCTAGGAGGATAGTAATTCTTTGAGAACATTTTGCACAGGAATTGACGGGGAACCTTTTGTTAGTGCTCCAACGGTTTCGTACGTGTTAACAGTATTTGTCGTTGGCGGTAATTCAGTTTGATGTTATTTTTTTATTGTTGAATTCGTTAATCAATCTACTAAATCGATGTTGGGTACTCTATTTTTAGGTTTCGAAAGGCTCGGGATTGGTTTCGCATTAAAATCGTATTAGGTTTTCCTAAAATGCAAAAAATTAGGTTTCGACGAAAGCCAAAAAGCTCTCTATCGACGCCACATCGGCGTGTGCCTGGCCATGTGGTTGGCCATGTGCGAGACACGGTCGTGTGTCTGATGAAGGTGTGGTCGTGCACAAGACATGGCCATGTGGTGGTGTGAGTATGGCCGTGTGGGCCATATGGGCTAAGCCATACTGGGCGTGTGTGCCCACACATGCATGCCGCACGGGCGTGTGGATTTTTGGTCAGGCCGTGTGGGCCCACACCGGCTTGTGGGCCCATAATTCTAAAATTTTCCCTATGGTCACATGGGTCGTTTTGATCGACTGTGGGCCTACCGTAGGGTCGGTAAGGGCTGACTAATCCTTAAATTATGAGATCTAATATTTGATAGTCGCCTTATGTAAGATATTGATATGTATATTTGTTTTTCTTAAGTATATATATATATCTCAGATATGTATTACGTACTTGTGATTGGGGTAGGTTTTGTATATGTGGAGGAAGTGATATGTACTGACGACTCTTCGCCTATATGTTCGGTAACTTGAATGCGTATTATCTATAATGTGTCGCATCGACACTATATGGCCTGTAGGGATAGGTGGGTGTTTTTAACTCCACATGGTGTGATGGGATGGTCGGAGATGGTGTGTAGAGGATAGGGGTAGGATTCTGCATTTCTGTACTACTTATCTGATTCTATTATCTGTATCTGAAAAGGACATAAGTTTAAATTTGTATCTGACTGTATATGAGATTACTGTATGTATTGCGTGTCTACTATTGGGTTACACACTGAGTTTATGAAAACTCACATCTGTTGTCTGTTCTGTTTAGGTAATCCACAGACTGAAGCGGATCAGTGTGGTGGAGCCTCACGGTGACCACGAGTTCTTAAATTGTTTAAGATTACGATTTTTTTTAATTTAAGGATTATTTTTGGTAGTTTGTAATAATTGAACTTTTTGGACTGTTTGACTTTTATTTTGGTTTTGAGGCGTTTTAACTTTTATAGCCACGCTCGGCCAGATTCACGATTTTATAAAATAAAGGATTTTCTAAAACACACGAACTAGATTTCCAAGATACAACACTTTCTAAAAACTTTCACTGTAAAGTATGTTTTGGAAAAAATGAATTAATTAATAATGCTTTCAGTAAAAAACATTAAACTTAGATGATTTATCAAAGGACTAAACAAAGTTTTATCAAAATAACATTGTTTTCAAAACCCTTCCATGTAACACTCTTGGATACGGCCATAACGTTTAGGCCGGGTTTAGGATGTTACAATTAGTGGTATCAGAGAAAGGTTGCAAAACTCGGGCTGTGAATTTTAGGTTCCAAAATTGTGTTTCAAAAGGACTGATTTTGAAATAATTTCGATGTGGTACACCGAGTCTCCAGCACTGATCTTGTAAGTATTTTTGAACTTAGATAGAACTTTCTAAAAACACTGTAGTTAGTACTTTCTGAAACTGTACTGAGTTAGTTAGAGACTGAAACTTCTGAAATATTTCTGAACTTTTGATAAATTAAGCATAAAACATTTGCTAATAAATACTGGAATTGATGCATAAAAATTTTATAATATAGATAGATTTGAAAATATACAATGAGCGCTCGTGGAACTCGCGGTCGTAGTATTCGTGGGCATGGTAGGGGTTGTATGGGGACTCGAGCTGAGTCTTTCTCTTTGGGCAGTATGCTAAACTTAGATACGAATGAGACACCGGTTTCACCTGCTATTGAGACTGGGTCTCAAAGCTGCTTGGTTGGGGACAACGTACTGTCCCAAGCCATGTTAAGGGTGTTTGAGAGGGTCGCTGGACCCCATTCTAGACCTAGGGGTCGTAGGTCAGTAACTGAACAATTTCGGTCCAATGGAGCTGAACTATTTAGAGGTGTCACTGGAATCACCCCTACTGTGGTTGAATATTGGTTGGAGGCCACTGAGAGGATTATGAATGACATCGACTATACTTCTAAGCAGAAATTAAAGGGTGCAGTTTCTTTACTTCGCAATGAGACATATCAATGGTAGTTGTCGATTGAGAAGGGATTCAACTAGATCGTCTAAATTGGGATTATTTTAAAACTGCCTTCTAGGGAAAGTATGTGTGCACAAGCTATATTGATGCTCGTCGGCATGAGTTCATGAATCTCACGTAAGGCAACAAATCTATGGTCGAGTATGAGGCCGAGTTTTTGAGGTTGAGCCGCTATACTCGAGGCATAGTGGTATCTGAGTATGAGAAATGTGTTAGATTTGAGGATGATTTAAGGGACAGTTTGAGGGTTCTGATTGCTCCACAGAGGAAGCGTGAGTTTGCTATTCTAGTGGATAAGGCGAAGATTATCGAAGAGGTTAAGCACGTGGAGTGTCAGAATAGGAATTGTGAGAGAGGCAAGAATAAAAGGGATTCAGAGCCTTCTAGTTCTATTCAGAGGCCCAAAAAATGGGCCAGATCTAATGGGCCTGTTAGAGTAGGGGTTCTTGTTGCTCTAACTGGGATTTAGCCATGTGGAGATTATGGTAAACGCTATCCGGGCAAGTGTTAGAGGAGGTTAGGGGCTTGTCTGAGATGTGGGTCTTTGCAGTATCGGATTAGAGAGTGTCCGTATCATGCTGATCAGATACAAGCTTCAGGATCGAGTTCTGTACAGCCTCAGAGTGAAGTTCAACAGCAACTAGGGGTCGTGGACTAGCTAGGGGTGGTAATGGTATAAGCCGAGGACAGAGAGAGTCGGGCAGAGGTGCTAATCAGACTGAGGTGAGGCATCCTGTACTAGTTTATATTGCTTGACGCCAAGAGGACAAAGAAGCTCTTGATGTGATCACGGGGACGTTCTTTATTTTTTATGTTCCTTATTCTGCTCTAATAGACATAGGTTCTACACATTCCTATGTAGCTAGTGTTGTTTTTGAAAACTTGGGAATTTCTGTTGAATGTACTTCTAGTGAGATTACCATACTGAGTTTGTTGGGGAAATCTATTCGGGTTAATAGACTATATAGGAATGTTTCCTTAGAAGTGAAAGGGGCTGTGTTTCTGGCAAATTTGATAGAGCTATCATTTGGGGAGTTTGATTTAATTTTGGGTATGGACTTGTTAGTTGAGCACCAAGTTAGCTTGGATTACGTGACTAAGAGGGTTGTTATAAGGACCGTGGATGATAAGGAAGTGGTTGTGATCAGTCAGCATATAGATTACTTGTCTAATGTGATCTCCGCTCTAGTGGCTGAGGAATCAATTCGAAAAGGGTGTGATGCGTATTTGGCCTACGTCAGTGTTTTAATTTTTGGGGACTCTTCTATCAGGGATATCAGAACAGTGATGGAATTTCTAGATGTCTTTCTTAAGAAGTTACCGGGTTTACCTCTGAATCGGGAGGTTGAGTTTGGCAATGAGCTTCTATTAAATACAGCTTTGGTGTCCATCGCTCCCTACTGAATGGCACCAAAGGAGCTTACAAAGCTTAAGGCTCAACTTCAAGAGCTTTTAGACCATGGTTTCATCCGTCCGAGTGTGTCTTTGTGGGGAGCACTGGTTCTGTTTGTAAAGAAAAAGGATGGTACCATGAGGATGTGAATTGACTACCAGTAGTTGAATAAACAAACTGTACAGAATTAGTATCCATTTTTGAGGATCAACGACATGTTTGATTAGTTCTGAGGGGCTTAAATTTTTCAAAAATAGATCTCTGTTCTGGGTATCATCAGCTTAGAGTTAAGGAAGTTGATGTTCATAAGACGACATTTAAGACTCGTTATGGGCACTACGAGTTCCTAGTTATGCCCTTTGGTTTGACAAATGCTTTAGCTGCATTCATGGATATGATGAACCAAGTTTTTTAGCCATATCTAGATTAGTTCATTGTAGTCTTCATCGATGATATTCTGGTTTACTCTAAGACTGAGAATGAGTATGATGAGCATCTTAGAGTAGTGCTTCAGATACTCCGAGAGAAGCAACTCTATGCTAAGTTGAGCAAGTGTGAGTTTTGGTTGCAAAAGGTAACTTGTCTAGGGCACGTGGTTTTTGCCGAGGGGATCTGAGTTGATCCTAGAAAGATTGAGGTTGTGCTTGATTGGAAATAGCCTAAGAACGTATTTGAGATCCCTTAGTTTTCTGGGTCTTGCAGGATATTATCGGCGATTTATCGAGGGGTTTTCCCTGATTGCAGCTCCTTTGACTAATCTTCTGCGCAAGGATGTTCTTTTTGTTTGGACTGATGCACAAAAATTGAGCTTCGAGAAGCTCAAGTCTGTTCTGGCTTAGGCTCATGTTCTGATACAACCTAAATCTGGTAAGGAGTATATAGTGTATAGTGATGCGTCGCACGTCAGCTTGGGATGTGTACTACTGTAAGATGGTAAGGTTGTAGCTTATGTATCCCGTCAGCTTAAGTTTCAAGAGGGGAATTATCTGACACATGATCTCGAGTTAGCTACTGTGGTATTTTCGTTAAAGATCTGAAGGCATTATCTGTACAGTGAGAGGTGTATTATCTACATCGATCACAAGAGCCTCAAGTACCTCCTTACTCAGAAGGATTTAAATTTTAGACAGTGTCGATGGATTGAACTACTCAAAGATTATGATTACATGATAGAGTATCATCCTGGTAAGGCCAATATGGTGGCCGATGCTCTCAGTCGTAAAGCGATGACTAATTTGAGAGCAATGTTCACTCATGTTAGTCTGCTCAATGATGGGGTCTATTAGTTGAGTTGCAGGTTAAGCCAACTTAGATTAGGCAGATTTGAGAAAAGCAGTTAGGGGATGAGTCTTTAGTTCTGCAGTTCCGTCAGGTTAAGAGTGGCAGTACATCTAATTTTGGACTGAGTAAGGATGGAGTTCTATGTTTCTGAGGATGGGTTTGTGTACGGAATGATTCTGATCTGAAACAATCGATTCTGAGAGAGGTGCATAGTAGCCCTTATACTATGTATCCCGGTGGTAATAAAATGTATCGCGATCTTCGTGAGTTGCACTGGTGGCTGGGTTTGAAGCGTAAGGTGACAGATTTTGTTGCTCGTTGTTTGACATGCCAGTAAATTAAGGTTGAACATCAGTTGCCTTCAAGTTTGCTACAGCTGTTTAAGATTCCCTTATGGAAATGGGAACAAGTGACGATGGACTTCGTTAGTGGGTTACCCTTGACACTCACTAAGAAGGATTTTGTTTGGGTCATCGTAGATCGATTGACCAAGTCTGCTCATTTTATTCCGGTTCGGACTGACTACTCTCTATAAAAGTTAGCGAAGCTCTATATCTTCGAGATTGTAAGAATGCATGGGGTTCTTGTTTTAATAATTTTTGATAAGGATCCTCGCTTCATTTCTCGGTTCTGGAAGAAATTACATGAGGCTCTGGGTTTGAGATTGGACTTCAGTACTACGTTCCATCCTCAGACCGATCGTCAATTTGATGGGGTGATTCAGATACTGGAGGATATAATTTGGAGTTGTGTGATTGATTTTTGAGGCAGTTTGGAAGGATTTTCTGCTGCTAGCTGAGTTTGCCTACAATAACAGTTTCCAATCCCGCATCAAGATAGCACCTTATGAGGCTTTGGATGGTTGTAAGTGTTGTACTCTACCATGTTGGATTGAGTTGGGTGAGCATCGGGTTTTGGGTCCTGGGTTGGTTCCGAGACTGAATATAAGGTTAGACTGATTTGGGATCGTTTGAAGGCAGTTTTTGATAAACAGAAGTCTTATACAGATCTGAAAAGGAGAGATATCGAGTACTCCGTGGGTGACTTCATTTTTCTTAAAGTTTCTCCGTGGAAGAAAGTTCTGAGGTTCGGTCATAAGGGCAAGTTGAGACCTAGGTTCATTGGCCTGTATTGGATTCTGAAGCGTGTGGGACCGATCGGTTATCAGTTGGAGCTACCTCTAGAGTTGGACCATATCAATGATGTGTTTCACGTCTCGATGTTGAGACGGTACCATTCTGATCCTTCTTATGTTGTCTCTGTTGAAGAGATCAAAGATAGACCGGACTTGACTTTCAAGGAGGAGCCCATTCATATTTTGGGTCAAGATATTAAGGTTCTAAGTGTAACACCCCGATTTAGGGGCTAGTTGGAATAGTGGTTTTGGGATCACTAAACCGAGGTCGGGGAAAATTATTTTAATGTTATTTTTCGTGTTGTAGCATAATTATAAGGCTATGTGAAAATTTTGGAGCATTAATTTGAGTGATAGAATGCTTAATTGTGAAAAAGGATTAAATCGCATTAAGTTTGAAAGTTCTATTTTATATGGTAAAGGTACCTAATAGCTGTAAAATGCAATTTGGAGGTCTTTAAAGTGCAATTAGGCCATTTATCTAGTGATGGTCGGCCATATAGGAGCTAGGGAGATAAGATTTTAATGTTGGTCAAAATTTGATGGATATTAGGTGATAAAAATGAATAAAATAATATGAATAAAGATGTTATCATCTTTTCACTATTCAACCACCTTCATCCGCTAAAAATTTGAAGAGAAAAACAAGGGTTTTGAAGCTCAAACTTTTAGCGAACATATCTCCTTGCAAATTAAGGAGAGCGCTGAATTAACCTTGACCATGGAAAAGGCAAGGTGATGGATTAAACCAATAGCTAACACGTTTTGCACTGAGGTACGTTTATGTGTAAACGATGCATTATATATATACATTGTTCTTGCTAATTAGTGCATGGCACAATTGATAACATGTATGATTCGAGTGGGTAGAATGTGGTAGTTATTGAATAACTCTAGTATGAATGATGGAATGGATATGTAAATGTGTTATATCAATATTTGATGGTGGGCTAAGTGCGATATCACCTTAATACTTAATTACAATGGGCTATGTGCGATACCATCATCTATTTACTAATTGGTAGGCTATGTACGATACCACCGTAACTAACCTCTTTGATGGGCTATGTGTAATACCACTCTAATAAAGACCTATGGTGGGCTAAGTGCGAAACCACCGAGTAATTCAATTATGAATAGTTGATTAAGAGATTGTGATGTGTTGTATTATTTGACATTCTGGTGCTAAGTGTAGGGAGGCATGCTAATAAATCTATACATTAAGCTTGTGCTATGGTTTGGATGTGGAAATGGAAGAAATGAGTAAGCATGATTATGAATGGGGAATGTTTCTTGTTTAGTATGTAATGCTATTTATTGTTTGCATATACAATAATGCTAATTGTTTACATGTAAACTTACTAAGCTTAAAGCTTACTCCCCCCTTTCTTTTTCCCTTGTTTTATAGAGTTTAAGAGCCGAGCTAGGATACGCCGATAAGCAGAAGATCGCCCACACTATCAGCTCACCTCGGTATATCTAGACTTAGTGATTTTGTATACGGCATGTATAGAGGCTAGATTAGTTAAATTATTTTGTTATTTTGGCAAAAAGTGTGTTGGCCCCTTATTAAGATAACTATTTTGTATATTGCTATGGTTGATGGCTCACCTTGTCATTTATGAAAATATGAAGTTATTCATGAAAGTTCATGTTACAAATTACGATTTGTTTATTGATATGTTGAATGGATTCATGTGGTGTGAACTAGAGGGGTGCAAAGAGCTTGGCAAATAGCCTCGTTCTTTTCCACATGGATAGGCACACGGGCGTGTGTCTAGGCCATGTATGACACACGGTCAGTCCATGGGCGTGTGCCCAGGCCGTGTGAAGTCTGCACTTAGGATTTGGAATTTGAATTACAATATGGTGGAAGCACACGAGCGTGCAACCAACCGTGTGGATTAATCAGAGATGACCATGGGCAGTGAACGCAGGCGTTTGTATAGGCCGTGTGAATGAGTCAGAATGCCAAGATTTGGCACACGGGCCAGGGCCACGGACGTGTCCAGGCCATGTGACATTAGTTAGTGTCGACCTCAGGTGGAAGACACGAGTATGTCTTAGGGGCACACGGGCGTGTCCGTAGACCAACACGGGCGTGTGACCCTATTTAGGTAAAAATTTTCAAAGAGTGTAAAATGTTCCGATTGAACTCTGAAACCTTCCGAATGTATGTTTAAGGCCTCGTAGGCCCATGATATGTATGTTATGATTAAGAAATAAAAGTTTTAAGTTGGAAAGAACTTTATAGCCTATTATTACATGTTCAAACAAGGTCAAGTTCGATAATGCCTTATGTTTGGTTCTGTCAGAGAACCCGGGTAAGGGGTGTTACATTTAGTGGTATCAAAGCTATGGTTTAGTCAGTTCTCGAACTACCGTAGCGAGTGTAAGAGTCTAGCTATACATGCCATAAGCGTATAATGATAGTGTGGCGGCTTCTGATGATTCTAAACTTTATTTTTATGTAGTATTTGGATCCCGATCAATCAACTGCTGATGACGTAGCTAGTAATGCGCCGGCTCAGGCGCAAGGGACCACGCTTGTGCAGAGTGGACCCAATACTAGGGTTTAGGGAGAAGAGGCTCGAAAAGCCTTTCTCCAAATGATGAGTAATTGGTACATAGAATATGTACGAGCAAACCCCAAAGCTCAACTTCCTTCACCCCCTCCTATACCTCATCCAGTTCCTGTGGCTCCCCAAGGTATAGAATTAGTGAGGACCACTAAACCCCTAGTGGAAAAAATTTGAAAGCAAGGGGCTGAGGACTTTCGAGCTAATATAGATGATGACCGTGAGAGGGTAGAGTTCTAGCTTAAGAACTCGATGAGAGTATTTGACGAACTCTCTTGTACCCTTGAGTAAAGCTTAAAATGTGTCGTGTCTTTGCTGAGGGACTCGGCATACCATTAGTGAAAAATGTTGATGTCGATGGTTCCAAAGGAGAGAGTGATGTGGGACTTCTTTTTGGAAGAGTTTCGAAAGAAGTATATAAGCCAGAGGTTTAAGGACCAGAAACGAAAGGAATTCCTTGAGTTAAAGCAAGGAAAAATGACTGTGGAGGAATATGAGCGTGAATTCGTTAGGCTCAGCAAGTACAAGTAAGAATGTGTGTCAATAGAAGCCATTTTATGCAAGAGGTTTGAAGATGGGCTAAATGAAGATGTCAAACTTTTAGTTGGGATTTTAGAACTAAAAGAATTTATGGTATTGGTGGATAGGGCCCATAAGGCCGAAGAATTGAGTAAGGAAAAGAAGAAGGCGGTGAATGAGGCCCGAGATGCAAGGAAAAGGCCAATGAGTAAATCTTACCAAGCTCAATTGAAGAGGTCCAAGGAAGTGAACCCTCGGATGACTACATCAGTCGGGTATTCGCAAGGAGAGTGAGCCAACACGTACTCGGATTTAAGAGTTCAGGCCACCTCGATGGCAAGTGTGGGCAATTCAAAATCTAAACCAGAGTGCCCAACTTATGGTAGACATCACACTGGGGAGTGTTGGGGAAACAATCAAAATTATTATAAGCGTGGGTCCCTTAACCATTTCATCCAAAACTACCTCAAAAGAGATGACAAGGAGGGGAAGCAAGAGATAAAATCAAACAGTATATCCTCTAGGGGTAGGCCACAAAAGAACTTGGGAGGTGGGACTAGTGGTAGAGGTGCTTCACGAGACTCTGCTGTGAGGCCAGAGGGTCGGGCGCCAGTGAGGACTTACACTATTCACGTTCGAGAAGAAATATCATCACCAGATGTAATAACGGGTACTTTCTCTCTTCATGACACCTTCGTTATTGCTTTGATTGATCCGGGGTCTACCCATTCTTATATTTGTATAAGATTGGCATCTAGTTTGATCATGATTGTTGAGTTTACATAATTTGTGGTAAAGGTGTCAAACCCGTTAGGTAAATATGTGTTTGTTGGCAAGGTGTGTAAGAAGTGTCATTTGATAACTAGGGGTCATTGTTTTTCAGTAGACCTTATGTTGTTGTCGTTTGATGAATTTGATTTGATTCTTGGTATGGATTGGTTGACTACCTATAGTGTTTTAGTGAACTGTGGTAGTAAATTTATTGAATTGAAATGTGAAAATAGAGATGTTATTCAGGTTGAATCAGGTGGGTCAGATAGTTTACCGGTGATGATTTCTTCCATGGTGGCTGAGAAGTATTTGAGAAAAGGGTAAGAGTCTTATCTCGCTTTCGTGTTAAATACTCAAGAGTCTGAAGTAAAGATTGAAACAGTGCTAGTTGTATGTGAGTATTCGGATGTATTCCTGGAAGAGTTACCCAGATTACCTCCAGTTAGAGAGGTTGAGTTTGGGATTGAGTTAGTTCCGGGAACGGCACCTATTTCGATTGCTCCGTATAGGATGGCACCATTAGAGTTGAAAGAACTAAAGGTTCAGTTGCAAGAGTTAACGGATAAGAGTTTTGCAAGACCGAGCTATTCACCATAGAGTGCTCCAGTGCTTTTTGTAAAGAAGAAGAATGGGTCGATGAGATTGTGTATAGACTACAGGCAGCTCAACAAAGTGAATGTGAAGAACATGTATCCTTTACCAAGGATAGATGATCTATTTGATCAACTAAAGTGGGCTACGATATTCTTCAAGATTGACCTGAGGTCCAGTTATTACCAATTGAGGGTTAAGGAGCAAGATGTGTCAAAAACAGCATTTCGGATGAGGTATGGCCATTATGAGTTTCTGGTCATGCAGTTCGGTTTAACGAATGCTCCTGCGGTCTTTATAGACTTAATGAACCGTGTCTTCTGACCGTATTTAGACAAGTTTGTAGTTATCTTTATCGACGACATACTGATTTATTCTCAAGGTGAGAGTGATCACGCAGAGCATCTGAGGATTGTTTTTCAGACTTTAAGAGACAAGCAGTTGTATGCTAAATTTAGCAAGAGCAAGTTTTGGCTCCGAGCAGTCGGATTCCTAGGACACATAGTGTTGGGTGATGGTGTTAGAGTTAACCCGAGTAAGATCTCAGTTATTGTGGAGTGAAAAGTGTCGAGAATCATGTCAAAAGTCAAAAGCTTTTTGGGTTCAGCAGGGTACTATAGACAGTTTGTGAAGGGAATTTCCATGATTTTTACTCCGATGACAAGGCTGTTGCACAAAGATGTTAAGTTTGAATGGACTGAAAAATGTCAACAGATTTTTGAGAGATTAAAAACATTGTTGACTGAGGCATCAATTTTGGTTCAACCTGAGTCGGGGAAAGATTTTGTGGTCTATAGTGATGCGTCGTTTAATGGTCTGGGTTGTGTGTTGATGCAAGAGGGTAAGGTAGTCGCTTACGCCTCGAGGCAACTAAAACCGCATGAGAGGAATTATCTGACTTATGACTTGGAGTTGGTCGCAATTGTGCTCGCGTTAAAAATTTGGCGACATTATTTGTATGGTGAGAAGTGCAAAATCTTCACAGGTCATAAGAGTTTGAAGTACTTGATGGATCAAAAGGAATTAAATTTGCAACAACGGTAGTGGCTTGAGTTATTGAAGTACTATGAGCTAGTAATCGATTACCATCCGGGGAAAGCGAATGTGGTTGCTGATGCCCTGAGTAGGAAATCCTTATATGCTTTGAAAGCTATAAGCACGAGCTTAACATGGTCTAACGATGGTGCTGTATTAGCCGAGTTGAGGGCTAGGCCACTATTTTTTCAATAGATATGTGAAGCTTACAAGAATGATAATGAGATGCAAACTAAGAGAGCTAAGTGTGAATCAGAAGATGATTCTGATTTTCAGATAAGTTCAGATGATTGTTTGATGCTTCATGATAGGATTTGTGTACCTAAGAATGATGAATTGATCCGGAAGATATTAATTGAAACACATGATGGTTATTTGTCAGTACATCTGAGCAGTATGAAAATGTATAACGATTTGAAGAAATTCTATTAGTGGCCGAGAATGAAAAGAGACATCTCTGAGTTTGTAACATGATGTCTAATTTGTCAATAAGTGAAAGCTGAACATCAAGTGCCTTTAGAATTGTTTCAGCCAGTGATGGTTCCCGAGTGGAAGTGGGATCAGATCACCATGGATTTTGTGACGGGGTTGCCTATGACTCCTAAAAAGAAAGATGTTGTGTGGGTTATCGTTGATAGACTAACGAAGTTAGCTCACTTTATACTAGTGCGTGTTGATTATTCGCTGGATAAGTTGGCTAAGTTGTATATTGCAGAAGTGGTAAGATTACATGGAATGCCTGTATCCATTATCTCAGTTAGAGATCCGAGATTTACTTCGAGGTTTTGGAAGAAGTTGCAAGAGGTCGTAGGTACAAGGTTGAATTTTAGTACTGCATTCCATCCTCAAACTGACGGTCAGTCTGAAAAAGTGATTCAAGTTCTTGAAGATATGCTCCGATGCTGTGTTGGAATTTGAAGGTTGTTGGGAGAGATACCTACCTTTAGTTGAGTTTGCTTACAAAAACAGTTATCAATCGAGTATATGGATGGCACCGTATAAAGCCTTGTATGGTCGTAAGTGTTGGACTCCTTTGTATTGGACCGAGTTGAGTGAGAAGCAAATTCATGGGGTTGATATGGTTAAAGAAACTGAGGAGAAAGTGAAAGTGATTCAGACAATCTAAAAGTCGCTTGCATCGACAAAAGTCATATGCGGACTTGAGAAGAAATGAAATCGAGTTTAATGTGGGTGACAGAGTATTTCTGAAAGTGTCCCCGTGGAAGAAAATATTGAGATTTGGCCGAAAAGGGAAATTGAGTCTGCAGTTCATAGGGCCGTATGAGATTACTGAGAGGATTGGGCAAGTGGCATATCAGTTGGCTTTACCGGTAGAGTTAGAGAAAATTCACAATGTGTTTCATGTATCGATGTTAAGGCGTTATCACTACGATCCTTCGCATGTGATCCCTCCAACAGAAATTGAGATACAACCGGGCATGACATACGAGGAGGAGCCGATTAAGATTATGGCTCGAGAAGTGAAACAGTTGAGGAATAAAGATATAGCTTTAGTAAAAGTGTTATGGAAAAACACGGTGTAGAAGAAGCTACATGGGAGCCGGAAAAAGCCATGGGAGTGCAATATCC
Organism: Gossypium rotundifolium; assembly: GCA_025506655.1. NCBI lineage: Eukaryota > Viridiplantae > Streptophyta > Magnoliopsida > Malvales > Malvaceae > Gossypium > Gossypium rotundifolium. Next base: position 55,055,403 of record CP106728.1, read on the forward strand.
AAACCTCTTTGCCGGTAAGATTTTTGAGGGCGAAAATCCCTAAAGGAGAGGAGAGTTGTAACAGCCCGGTTTAGGGGCTAATTAGAATAGTGGTTTCAAGATCACTAAACCGAGGTCGGGGAAAATTATTTTGATGTTATTTTTCGTGTTGTAGCATAATTATAAGGCTATGTGAAAATTTTGGTGCATTAATTTGAGTGATAGCATGCTTAATTGTGAAAAAGGATTAAATCACATTAAGTGCGAAAGTTCTATTTTATATGGTAAAGTTACCTAATAGCTGTAAAATACAATTTGGAGGTCTTTAAAGTGCAATTAGGTCATTTATCTAGTGATGGCTGGCCATATAGGAGCTAGGGAGACAAGATTTTAATGTTGGTCAAAATTTGATGGATATTAGGTGATAAAAATGAATAAAATAAGATGAATAAAGATGTTATCATCTTTGCACTATTCATCCACCTTCATCCACAGAAAATTTGAAGAGAAAAATAAGGGTTTTGAAGCTCAAACTTTCATCCAACATATCTCCTTGCAAATCAAGGAGAGCGCGGAATCAACCTTGACCGTGGAAAAGGCAAGGTAACAGATTAAACCAATAGCCAACACGTTTTGCACCGAGGTAAGTTTATATGTAAATGATGCATTATATTGATCGTCTAGAATTGTCGAGTTTTAAAATTTATAAAGAGAATGATCGAACCTGGAAACTAACTCTAACAACGACTTAAGGCAAGTGCACCTATCGAATAGTAATATAGTTTAGGCAAGACCGGATTGTCGAACCCAAAGGAACTAAAAGTACTAATACTCACTTTCTTTCTATTATTTAGCCTAAATATTAAATGATTTGGTTGATTAAATATAAATTAACTAATTAATTACTAAACTAAGACGTAAAGACAAAAAGAATGAATTTAGGAAAATAAATTTAGGAAAAACTCAGTTGATTACGACGATACCCTAGAAGGAATCCACCTAGACTTCACTTCTTATCTAACACTGAACCAGATGATTTATTCACTTAGCTTGATCCGTAAGACTCCCTAACTCATATTAAACCCTCTCTCGAGACGAATAACGTCTAACCCTAGGTTGATTAATCGAAATCTCTTTCAAATTAAAACCTATAGAATCACATTAACTCGATCTATGGACTCCCATATTAGGTTTCACCCTAATCTAGAAAAATCTCGTCACCCTATCTCTAGGCGCACGATCGACTCCACTTAATTATGCTAGATCTACTCTTAAGCAGAGACTTTTTCTCCACCACCTAAGCACATTCAACTTGAATCAATATTCCGAAAATATTAACACAAGAATTAAGCATACATAATTAAGAACAAACTAAGTATTTATCATATAGTTCAATAAATAATAACAAGATTTATCTAGGCTTCATCCCCTTCAGGTATCTGAAGGGTTTAGTTCATAATGATAAAATAAAACATCTCAAGAGAAAAGATAAAACAAAACATAAGAAATCCCTAAAACCCCCTGAAGGAATTAAAGGAGAGATTCGTCGTCTTAAGTAGAATTATGGCTTCTTAAGATGGATCAACTGGCTATCTTTGAGTGATTCCCAGAAATCTAGCCTTCTGGCTCAACTTCTTGGCTTAGCTGACTGCCTATCGCACCGCCCAAAAGCTCTGGAAGAAGGCTTCTGCCGAACTCCGAACGTCTGAGCCCCCCTTTGAAGGTTGGCCTCTAGGTTCTTTATATAGGCTTTGAAATTCTTTTACTTGGCCTCTAAGTGTCCTAATTCAAGTATACTTCCTACTAGGTGTTTGAATAGGCTTTGGAATGTGTTTCTTTGCCTCAAAGTATCCAAATCTAAGTACAATTCCTCTTCTCCACGACAGGGGCACGGCCATGGTACGCCCGTGTATATCGACTTTAGGCGGTGTTTCGATTCTGTTGATTGAGGCATGGCTATGTAAATCATTGTCCAAGCCATGGTCGACTTTTCTCACAAGGCATGGCCGTGTGGCTTGAGGTCCAAGCCATGTCGATTTCCACTTTGGCCCAATTTGGCCCGATTTAAGTCCGTTTCTTGTTCTTTTCGTCCTTGGGTGCTTTCCTGAGTATAAATATGAAAAGAAAGGATTAAGAGCACCTTTTTACATAAATCAAGGGCCAAAAACATGCTAAATGTAGGATTAAAATATGTTACTTTTACAGTTTATCAAATACCCCCACACTTAAGCTTTTGCTTGTCCTCAAGCAAAATTCTCAACTTAAAATTAAAACGAACTTTCCACAATTCATAATTTTCATCAATAATGCCTCATCATACTTCATAGATAATTCATACATGGATAATTTAACTTAAAAACTCCTAAAGATTCAAACAATTCTAAGTCATATATTTGTAGCATGAAAACATAGGTGTCTCCCCTTATCTAAATAATTACCTTTGATTCAAAACCGACAAGGATTGACATCCTCACTAAAGATTCAATCAAATCACTCAAAAGTATTTAAGGTTCACAATTAAGCACTCAACAGTCGAACTTGAAAAGTTAATCCCATAGGCTTGCCTGAAAATCAAATCTCCACCACTGTAATATGAGATGATACACAAATCAAAAGGTCTTTAACAGGGTTGTAACGGGGCTTGGTTTAAAAGAGTGGATAAAGGTTGAATTAGAAGGTTAAAAATCGAGATTGACAGGACAAATTTACCTAACTAAGAACAATGAACTGGAAAATAAATGATTACATCAATTGAAACTTTGAAACTAATAATACTATGAGCTTTTTCCTTGATAATTGAAAATTAAATGCACAAGCTCACTTTTTATACTACTAATGTTGAATATACTTTGATTTTTCGATCGATTTTTTTGCAAGAAAACAAACTAAGTAAATACATAATAAAGAATGAACTTTATCAACTAAAATAAACTAATTAGGAAACTGATCAAATCAATTCTCGATAGAAGGGTAGTCAAAAGAATGGTGATAACAAATACAAAGGGTTTTTGGGTTAATATTAGTGGGTAAATCAATAAAAAGGGTTGTTAGAATTAAAAAGGGTTCACTAGGGGTTAATTATGTAGGTAGGCTTTTGGGTAGTGTGAATGGGTTAAAACCTAGGTGCATTTATCATCTCAGTATATCAAATCAATAATGTGGTCTCGACATGTATAAACGAGGCAAGTTCTAGAATAACAATTTAGTGTTGACACACTCATAATCAATAAAGTGAGCACAAAAAATAATATATGCTCTATAAGGCTCAGAATCTCACAAAAATTATGGGCATTTGACATCAATTCCTGTAAATTTCAAACTTCAAGGTAATATTCAAATTCAGTTCAACAACCTAAGAAATTTTTGATTCTTGAAAAATAGACTTATCATGCTTGATTCTCTAGTATTCTTCAAATTTAATCATCAGTGCACAATTATCAATGACTTAATCCAAAACATATTAATGAAAATCATAAGTCATCAGAAATTTCATCCTAATTAGTAAAATGAGAAAATTTCTTAAAAACAAGACTAAATTCAGGGATTTGAGAATAATGCAAAAAGTTAGGTACTTTTACCCCCCACACTTAAGATGTACATTGCCCTCAATGTACAAAGATAGATAAATAATCACATAATAATAAAATCAAAAGAGACGGGGGAGAAGTAACACTTCCTGAATTTTTAGATGAATCATTGTTCCCTTGACGAAATTGTAGGAGGAGGTGGCGGTGGCGTTTTCTATGGCCCTGGTGAGGTGGCTACCGACAAGCACTGTGCTAGATGAAAAAATTGGGTAGCCTGGAAAGATATAGCCAGGAAATCTAAAGAAACATTAAAAATATACTAATAATATAATTAAAGACAAGGAAAATAAAGAGAATGAGACTAAGAAGAAAACTAAAATTAAAAGAAAAGATTAATAGACTAAGGAGTCCTTATTAATAGATGGTTCGCGAAGTGGGTGTGACTTCTAAAAGTCATGCGGAGGGTCAGGTCGTGGTTTCGGTGTGATTCTCTATCAGCCTGATGAACATGACACTAAGAAACTAGAATAAAATAAACTAAATTAAGCAAAAGAGAAGTAAATATAAGAAAAATAAAGGAGATGAGAAAAGAAAAATAGAACCGAAAAGGTTTCGAAGACCCTAGGCGTGTTGAGTAGTCAAGTCGCCAAGATGAACTCATGTGAATCAGTCTCTTTGAGGAGACTGTGGTTGGCCTCTTACGCTTCTTCAAAGATGGCTTTGGTGTCTCACGAGTTATAAGAATGTTAGAAGAAAATGAGAGGTAAAATATGATAAGAAAAGGAAGAAAAAATGAGGAGGAGGGTGAGTGAGAGGAGGGGGAGGAGATGGGTTTAAATAGAATTTTGGCTCCTGACACCTTTCCACGCCCGTGTCCCATGGGTGTGTTGATTTACACGACTGCCTCGCATGGCTGCGTGTCTAGGCGTGTTGGTTCACCCACGCACGGTTTCCAGATGCCACGCCCGTTGCAGAAAAGACAGTGTCGGTCCACAACTGCATCGCACGGCCGTTGGACTTTGTCTATGCCCGTGGGGTAATAGCTGGGTCCGTGACTCCAATATTTAGTTGGGGCTGATTTGTACCGTCTCTTCCATATCAGTATGGAGATTCTATACTTCCACACGCCCACGGCCACGGCCATGTGCTAGGTCGTGTGGTCTGAGAATCTGCACTTTTGTTTCATTAAAATTCTGGAATAAAAAAATATAAAGAAATAACTAAAAATAGAAATAAAGAGATAGTGTTAGTGCTCGGGTTGCCTCCCGAGAAGCGCTCGTTTAAAGTCTTAAGCTAGACTTTTCCTTTTTGCTTGTACACTTATGGTGGTTTAAATGTTTGAATATCTTCCCTCATGCTTTTATTTTCATGATAAAGGTTAAGTCAAGAAGTGTTTACCTTAAAAGTGTCGAATATGGGATTGCTTACCTCGACTATTCCATATGGAAGGATATTGCGTACCTGATAAACCGTAAAAGTAACATATTTTAATCCCAAATTTAGTATGCTTTTAGGATGATTTAGTCCTGATTTATGTAAAAAGGTGCTTTTAATCCTTTCTTTTCATATTTATACTCAGGAAAGCACCCGAGGACGAGAAGAACAAGAAACGGGCTTAAAACGGGCCAATTTAGGCCAAAGAAGAAATAGACACGGCCTGGACTTCAAGCCACACGGTCGTGCCCCGACAATTAACTAAGACACAGCCATGCCATGATTTACACGGCCGTTCCCCAATCGACAGTATCAAGGCACGAGCTAACCACGATTTATCGGGCGTGTGCCATGGTTGTGCCCCTGTTACGAGAGAGAGCAATTTCACTCGGATTTGGATACTTAGAGCCAAAGAAACACTTTCCAAATTTTGTTTAAACACTGAGTAGGAAGCAAACTTAATTTAGGACACTTAGGGACCAAGTAAAGGATTCTAAAAGCCTATATAAACACCCTAAGTGCATTCTGAGAGAGGGGGTTGGCTAGGCTAAGGAGCCGAGCTAGAAAGATCACATTTGTGGGAATCATTCGAAGATAGCTAGTTGATCCATCTCAAGAAGCCAGAAATCTACTCAAGACGGCAGATTTCTCCTTCAATTCCTTTAGGGGTTTTTAGGGATTTCTTATGTTTTGTTTTATCTTTTCTCTTGAGATGTTTTATTTTAAACTTATGAACTAAATCCTTCAGATCCCTGAAGGGGATGAAACCTAGATGAATTTTGTTATTATTTTCTAAATTATATGATAATACTTAGTCTATTCTTAATTATGCATGCTTAATCTAAATCTGATGTGCTTAGGTGGAGGAGGAATAGACCCTGCTTAAGAGTAGATCTAGCATAGTTAAGCGGAGTTGATCGAATGGCTAGAGATAGGGTTATGAGATTTTGCCGGATTAGGGTGAAACCTAATATGGGAATCCATTGATCGATTTACTGCTATTCTAGGGGGTTATTATAAGTGAACGAGAGTTCTACTAATTAACCTAGGGTTAGACGTTATTCGTCTCAAGAGAGGGTTTAATATAGGTTAGGGAGTCCTACGGATCAAGCTAAGTAAGGAAATCATATGATTCAGTAATAAGTAACAAGTGAAGTCTAGGTGGATTCTTCCTAAGGGTATCTTCGTAATCAATTGAGTTTCTTCAAGTTATTTCCCAAATTTGTTCTTTTTGTCTTTGTGTCTTTATCTTAATAGTCATAAATTAGTTAAAGCAACCAATCACTCCATATTTTAGGCTAAATAATAAAAAGAAAGTGAGTATTAGTACTTTTAGTTCCTTTGGGTTCGATAATCCGGTTTTGCCTAAGCTATACTCTCGCTTCGATAGGTACACTTGCCTTTAAGTCGTTGTCGAGTTAGTTTCGTGTTTGATCATTCTATTTATAAATTTTAAAGCTCTGATTTCAGTGATCAAGTTTTTGGTGTCGTTGCCGGGGAACTAAAATATTAAGAAAACTCTATTTTTATTACTTTAGCCATTATTTTTATTTATTTCTTAACTTATTTTATTTTATTGTTTTTGCTAATTTTCTTCTTTCTTTTTCCTAGCGGTACCTCTAGTTTATGAGTAGAAGGAACCCAACATGACCTCTAGTATATGATAGCGAAATTGAAGCTACCGCCGAGAAAATCGCAGAAATTAGGCAAGTTCTAAATTACACGTAAGAATAGCGAGAAGATGTATCCAATTCTCTTCAAGGGATGGATTTAGAATAACCCACCACGAGATGTGGCGGATGCTCCACGACTATGTATGATTATGCTAAACCCAATTTGATAGGAGCAGTAATCTAGTATTGTTAGGCCTGCTATAGCTGCTAATAATTTTGAATTAAAGCCTAATACAATACAAATGATTCAACAATTTGTTCAATTTGATGGTTTGCGGGATTAAGACCCGAACACTCATATAGCAAATTTTTAGAGTTCGTGATACTTTCAAAATAAATGGCGTTTACGATGATGCCGCTCGTCTTGATTATTTCCTTTTCATTAAGAATAAAGCCAAGCGTGGTTGAACTCATTACCACGAGGGTCAATCACTACATGGGAACAAATGACCTAAAAATTTTATTAAAATATTTTCCACCGGCCAAAACGGCTAAATTACATAATGATATTTCTTCTTTTGTGCAGATGGATTTAGAGACATTATACGATGCATGGGAGAGGTACAAAGATCTCTTGAGGAGATGTCCACACCACGGACTACCATTATGGCTTCAAGTCCAAACCTTCTACAATGGTGTAAATCCCTCAACGAGACAATTAATTGATTCAGCCACCGGTGGAACCTTGAACAATAAAACTCTTGAAGCAGCTTACGAGTTCATTAAAGAGATTCGTTAAATAATTATCGATGGCGTGTTACAAGGACAAAACCGACAAAATCAGTAGAGTCTACAAAGATTGATGCAAGAACCATGCTATCAAATCGTAGAGATGATGAATAAAAAGCTTGATGCTTTATGTTCTTTGCAAGTACACCCAACATGCAAGGCGACACAAGTGGAACTATGGCGAATCACAGTACCCACCCTACCAACCAGAGCGTAAAATGAATGCATAAACTATATAGGTAATAATTTCAGATCCAATAATAATCTTTATAGTAATACTTATAATCCAGGTTTGAGGAACCACCCAAATTTTTCATGGAGCGGTCAAGAAAATCAAGGAAATCAAAGACAAACTTCTAAAATCAGTCATATCCGCAAGAAAAGAAGCCAAACCTCGAGAAGATGCTAGCAAAATTTTTTGCAGACACAGAGAAATGTATCCAAGAAACTGAGAAAACAATTAAGAGAAACGAGAATCTAATGAGGGAACTTGCAAAGTCAGTCAAGGAAGCCACGAATGCAGTCGAACAACTCACAAAGTTGATGTCAGAACGACCACTAGGACGTCTACCAAGTAACATCGAGATTAACCCAAAAGAGCAAATTCAAGCCATCTCAACTCAAGACAGTAAGGAGTTAGATGAACCAAAATCAATACAAGAAAACAAGGTAGACGAAGGTAAGATGGAGGTAACACAAGAAAAGCCAAAACCGGTAACCAAAGAGTACCAACCTCGCATACCTTATCCCGAAGCGATAAAAAGAGGCGATTCAGAGGAACAGTTTGGTAAGTTTCCTAAACTCTTAAAGAAAATACATATTAACTTACCTCTTCTCGAAGCTCTTTTTCAGATGCCAGACGCGAGGAAATTCTTAAGACAGTTGATGAATAAAAAACACAAATTAGATGAAGAGCACCACGTGGAAATAAAATGCTCAGCAATGTTACAAAATAGACTACCACGAAAGCTAAAAGATCCAGGGAGTTTTACAATTCCATGTTTAATTTGTAGTCTAACTATTAATAATGCGTTAGCTGATTTAGGAGCAAGCATAAATGTCATGCCTTATTCATTGTTTAAACGATTAGGTCTAGGAAAGCCCGAACAAACTAGGATGAGTATACAATTAGCTGATAAAACTGCTAGAATTCCTAGGGGCATTATTGAAGATGTTCTTTTCAAAATAGATAAATTTGTTTTCCTAGTAGATTTTGTTGTTTTAGATATGGATGAGGATAATACCATCCCCTTAATTTTAGGAAGACCTTTTCTAGCAACTGTCAAGACTAAAATTGATGTTGCCACAGGAGAACTCATACTTTGTGTAGGAGACGAATCAATCAGTCTTCAAGCTCTTGACTCGGACAAAATAATAATCGATGAAGGTGAGAAAGTAAATATAGATGATAATCAAATTGTTCACCTTTCATTGCAAGAAACACCACATAATGACAACCCCGAGCCAACTCGAAGTCCCAAAACAACAAAGAAGAATCCTACAAGGGACAAAACCTTAGGATTGACAATTTTGAAGAGCAAAGGACACACGTTAAGGAAGAACCGCATGAAGTAAAACCAGAGGAACCACCAAAAGAGCTCGTAGGAACATCAAACCATTACAAAATAGGAGACCAGGTACTGTTAGACAAAGCATATCCACACATCACCACCACAGACCTGAAGACAAAGGGAGAAATACTTCTTAAGGTACACGATATCTTCCCCTATGGAACAGTCGAGGTAAATAATCCAACATTCAACACTTTTAAGGTAAACGTTTCTCGACTTGAACCTCATCAAGAAAATAAAATTTTGAGTAAGAGGGACGATATTCAAACCTTTAAACCTCCCTAATTTTTCTAAATCCAAGAAAATTCTAGCTTAAGACTATAAACGAGTTCTTTTCGGGAGGCAACCCGAATACTAACATTAAGTTTTATTCTATAGTCTTAGATTTACTTTTATTTTTTTTACTTTCTCTCTTACAATTTTAATAAACTGAAAGTGCAGATTCCCAGACCACACGGCCTAGTACACGGTCGTGGCCGTGGCCGTGTGGGTTCCCTGAATCAACGTACTAACATAGCAGAGGGCATATGAATCCTGCCCCAACCAACTGCAGAAGTCACGGGCTCACCTACCCCACTACGGCCGTGCGAGGCGGCCATGGATCAACACTGCGATTATAAAAACAGGCATGGCAATAAGAGGAATGGGCGTGGCATACCAAACACGCCTAGCACACGGCCGTGCGATGCGACCATGTGAAGACACTGACTTATCAAACACGGGCATGGTAACCTGACCACGGCCATGTAAACAACCACGCCCTCCATACACGGGCGTGGCACACCGACAGAGGGCAAAACTCTATTTAAACCCCACAGCTCTTCCCCTTATCCCCATCCTCTTACCTTATACTTTTTCCTTCTTCTCTCTATTCCTTTTATTTGAATAAGTGTCCAGACTCTTGAGCTACACTAGAATCATGCCGGAGAAGCATAAGAAGGCAAGCATTGTCTCTTTAAAAGAGAACCCAACACATAAGTTCATGCCGACCGCTTCATTCAAAAACCAAGCCAAGGGTCTTTTAGTCCATTTAAATTCTTCTTTATGTTTATTTTCCCTTTATCCTACTTATCTATAATTCTCTTCGCTAATATATTTTAAATTCTTTTAGTTTCTTGGTTTTAGGTTCTAAAGGTCGCTTGGGAATCACTCACCACAACCTTAGAGGTCACACCCACCTCGAACCATCCAACAATAAGGACCCTTAGTCAATTAGTCTTTTCTTTCAATTTCAATTTTCTTCTTACTCTCCTTCTCTTTATTTCCTTTGTCTTTAATTATAGTATTAACATATTATTAATGTTTCTTTAGATTTCTTGGCTATATCTTTGCAGGCTACCCAATTTCTTTATCTAGCACAAAGATCATCAGTAGACACCCTACCAAGCCCATAGAAAACACCAACACAACCCCTTCCACCTACTTTCTACCACTAAAGACGCCAACTCTCGGAATCATCTAAAATTTAGGAAGTGTTACTTCTCCCCTTTTCTTTTTATTACATAATTGTTTATCTATCTTGGTACATTGAGGGCAATGTACATCTTAAGTGTGGGGGGTAAAAGTACCTAACTTTTTCCATTATTCTCAAATCATGAATTTTAGTCTTGTCCATAAGTAATTTTCTCATATTATTAATTAGGTGAAATTTCTAATGATTTATGAGTGTTATTGACATGTTTTTGAGTAAGTCATTGATAATTGTGCATTGATAATTTATAGGTGAATAATACTAGAGAATCAAGCATGATAAGTCTATTTTTCAAGAATCAAAAAAATTTCCTAAGTTGTTGAGCTGAATTTGAATATTACCTTGAAGCTTGAAATTTACAGGATTGATGTCAAATACCCATAAATTTTTGTGAGATTTGAGCCTTATAAAGCATATATTCTTTTTCATGCTCACTTTATTAATTATGAGTGTGTCAACACTAAATTGTTATTCTAGAACTTGCCTCGATTATACATGTTGAGACCACATCAATGATTTGATATCTTGAGATGATAAAGGCACCTAGGTTTTAACCCATTCACTCCACTAAAAGCTTACCTACATAATTAACCCTTAGCGAACCCTTTGATCCTAAACCCTTTTATTGAATTACCCGCTTAATATTAACCCAAAACCTTTTGTATTTGTTATCACCATTCTTTTGACTACCCTTCTATCGAGAATTGATTTGATCAATTACCGAATTAGTTTAATTCAATTATTAAAGTTCTCTCTATTATGTTTCTAGTTTATTCTTAAAAAACCAAAGTATATCCAAGTATTAGTATATGATTAAAGGAGCTTATACATTTAAATTCCAATTGTTAAAGAAGAGCTCAGATCAAAAGTATTATCAATAGTCGATTATTAGTTCAAAATTTTCAATAGATGTAATCATTTATTATTGTTAATTAGGTAATTAGTCAAGTCAATCTCGATTCTAAAATCTTCTAATTCAGCCTTTATCCACACCTTTAACCCAAGCCCCATTACAACCCTGTCAAACACCTTTTGATTTGTGTATCATCTCATATTACAGTGGTGGAGATTTGAATTTCAGGCAAGCCTATGGGATTAACTTTTCATGCTCGACTTATGAGTGTTTTTTCTTGAAACTTAAACACTTCGAGTGCTTTGAGTGAATCCTTAGTGAGGATGTCAATCCTTGTCGGTTTCAATTTCAAAGGTAATCGTTTAGATAAAGGGAGACACTTATGTTTTTGTACTATAAAATTGATGACTTATATTGTTTGAATATTTAAGACTCTTTGAGTTAAATTATCCATGTATAAATTATCTTTGAATTATGATGAAACATAGTTGATAGAAATTATGAATTACGGAAAGTTCATTTTACTTGTAAGTTGAGAACTTTGCTTGAGGACAAGCAAAAGCTTCAGTGTGGGGGTATTTGATAAACCGTAAAAGTAACATATTTTAACACCATATTTAGTATGCTTTTAGGATGATTTAGTCCTGATTTATGTAAAAAGGTGCTTTTAATCCTTTCTTTTCATATTTATACTCAGGAAAGCACCCGAGGATGAAAAGAACAAGAAACGAGCTTAAAACGGGCCAATTTGGGCCAAAGAAGAAATCAACACGGCCTAAACTTCAAGCCACACGGCCATGCCTCGACAATTAACTAAGACACGACCATGCCATTATTTACACAGCCGTGCCCCAATCAACAGAATCAAGGCACGAGCCAACCACGATTTACACGGGTGTGTGCCATGTCCGTGCCCCTGTTACGGGAGAGAGCAATTTCACTCGAATTTGGATACTTAGAGCCAAAAAAACACTTTCCAAAGTCTGTTCAAACACCGAGTAGGAAGCAAACTTAATTTAGGACACTTAGGGACCAAGTAAAGGATTCTAAAAGCCTATATAAACACCCTAAGTGCATCTTGAGAGAGGGGGTTAGCTAGGCCAAGAAGCCGAGCTAGAAAGATCACATTTGTGGGAATCATTCGAAGATAGCCAGTTGATCCATCTCAAGAAGCCGAAATTCTACTCAAGACGGTGGATTTCTCCTTCAATTCCTTTAAGGGGTTTTAGGGATTTCTTATGTTTTGTTTTATCTTTTCTCTTGAGATGTTTTATTTTAAAGTTATGAATTAAATCCTTCAGATACCAAGGGATGAAACCTAGATGAATTTTGTTATTATTTTCTAAACTATATGATAATACTTAGTTTATTCTTAATTATGCATGCTTAATCTAAATCGATGTGCTTAGATGGAGGAGGAATAGACCCTGCTTAAGAGTAGATCTATCATAGTTAAGCGGAGTTGATCGAACACCTAGAGATAGGGTTACGAGATTTTGCCGAATTAGGGTGAAACCTAATATGGGAATCCATTGATTGATTTACTACTATTCTAGGGGGTTATTATAAGTGAACGAGAGTTCTACTAATTAACTTAGGGTTAGACATTATTCGCCTCGAGAAAGGGTTTAATATAGGTTAGGGAGTCCTACGGATCAAGCTAAGTAAGGAAATCATATGATTCAGTAATAAGTAACAAGTGAAGTCTAGGTGGATTCTTCCTAAGGGTATCATCGTAATCAATTGAGTTTCTTCAAGTTATTTCCCAAATTGTTCTTTTTGTCTTTGCATCTTTAGCTTAGTAGTCGTAAATTAGTTAAAGCAACCAATCACTCCATATTTTAGGCTAAATAATAAAAAAAAAGTGAGTATTAGTACTTTTAGTTCCTTTGGGTTCGATAATCCGGTCTTGCCTAAGCTATACTACTGTCCGATAGGTACACTTGCCTTTAAATCATTGTCAGAGTTAGTTTCCAGGTTTGATCATTCTATTTATAAATTTTAAAGCTCTGATTTCAGCGATCAGTACCTGATCTCCTATTTTGAAGTGATTCAATATCCCTACGAAATCTTCTAGATGCTATTTTGGTTTTGCCTCGTGTGGTTTCATCTTCTATTTAAAATGTGTTTTCCACTCTTCTAGTTCGTTGTCCTCAAAGCTTTGCTCCTTACATAATTCTTCTTTATTGGCACAGGGTCCTTGCTTCTATTTAGGTTTGTAGCTCTATGGTTGTTCCTGCAGTGGGATTTGAATAGATTGATTATCAACTGAATTTACTTTCTCACCTTCATTGATCGATGTCCTGGCTGAGTCAAGAGCTTGTAAACTGATCGATTCGTCACCTACACAAAGTATGAGTTCTCCTGTGGCAACATCAATTTTAGTTCTGGTAGTTGCTAAAAAGGGTCTTCCTAGGATTAAAGGAATCAAGTTATCCTCATCCATGTCTAAGACAACAAAATCTACTGGGGAAACTAATTTGTCAATTTTTACAAGAACATCTTCGATAATACCCCTAGGAATTCTAACAGTTTTATCAGCTAATTGGATACTCATCCTAGTTTGTTTGGGTTTCCCTAGACCTAGCTACTTAAACATTTTATAAGGCATGACATTTATACTTGCCCCTAAATCAGCTAATGCATTATCAACAGTTAGTCTACCATTTAAACATGGGATTGTAAAAGTCCCTGGATCTTTTAGCTTTCATGGTAGTCTATTCTATAACATTGCTGAGCATATTGCGTTTAATTCCACATGTGGTTCCTCATCTAGCTTACGTTTGTTCGTTAGAAGCTATTTTAAAAATTTCATCGAATCTGGCATCTGTGAAAGAGCTTCAAGAAGTGGTAATTTAATATGTAATTTCTTTAAAAGTTTAAGAAACTTACCGAACTGTTCTTCTAAATCATCTCTCTTCAACGCTTCGAGATAAGGTATGCGAGGCTGGTACTCTTTGATTACCGATTTTGGCTTTTCTTGTGTTACCTCAATTTTATCTTCCTCCACTTTATCTTCTTGTATTGAACTGGGTTCGTCTACCTTTATACAACTATGAGCTGTTATGGCTTGGATTTGCTCCTTTGGGTTAATCTCAGTGTTGCTTGGTAAACACCCTTGTGGTCGTTCGGACATCAGCTGCGCGAGTTGTCCAACTGTTTTAGTGATTTATCCAACTCAGTCCTTGATCTCTTTGATCAATATTTCTTGGCTATCAAGTGTTGTATCAGTTTTTTGGAGATGGGCATCTGTGTCTGCCATGAACTTGTTTAGCATTTCTTCAAGACTCGGCTCCTTTTCTGTGGATAGGGCTGATTTTGGAAATTTGGAAGAGGTTGTTGTTTTTGATTTCCTTGATTTCGTTGGCCTCCTTGACCTCCCCACAAAAAATTTGGGTGGTTTCTCCAACCTGGATTATAGGTGTTACTATAAAGATTATTATTAGATCTGAAATTATTACCTATATAGTTTGTTTGCTCATTTTTCATGCCCAGTTGGTAGGGTGGTTACTCCGGATTCACCACGGTTCCACTTGCGTCGTACTGCATTACCAGATTTACCTGCAAAGAACACAAATTGTCAAGCTTTTTATTCATCATCTCTACCTGATTTGACAGCATGGTTACTGCGTCGATGTTGAAAACTCCGGCTGATTTTGTTGGCCTTGTACTTGTAACTTGCCACTGATAGTTGTTCAGCGACATCTCTTCAATAAACTCGTAGGCTACTTCAGGAGTTTTGTTGTCTAGGGTTCCACAGGTGGCTGAATCAATTAGTTGCCTCGTTGAGGGATTTACACTATTGTAAAAAGTTTGGACTTGAAGCCATAAAGGTAATCCGTGGTGTGGACATCTCCTCAAGAGATCCTTGTATCTCTCCCATGTGTCGTATAATATCTTTAAATCCATCTACACAAAAAAAGAGATATCATTCTGTAATTTGGCCGTTTTGGCCGGTGGGAAATATTTTAATAAAAAATTTTCGATCATCTAGTCCCATGTCTTAATTGACCCTTGTGGTAACGAGTTCAACCACTGTTTGGCTTTATTTCTTAATGAAAAGGAAATAATCAAGACTAATGGCATCATCGTAAATGCCATTTATTTTGAAAGTATCATAGACTCTAAAAAATTAGCTATATGAGTGTTCGGGTCTTCGTCCTGCAAACCATCAAATTGAACAAATTGTTGAATCATTTGTATAGTATTAGGCTTTAGTTCAAAATTATTAGCAGCTATAGTAGGCCTCACAATACTAGATTCCACTCCTGTTAAATGAGGTTTAGCATAATCATACATAGTACGTGGATCATTATTTTCTGCCACATCTTGTGGTGGATTATTCTCGTCCATCCCTTCAATAGGATTGGATCTGTCATGTTGTTTTTCTTCTTGGTAACTTAAGGCTCTTTGATTTCTCCATGATTTCTACGCATGTAGCTTCGATATCACCATTGTATGCTAGAGGTCATGTTGGGTTCCTTCTAGTCATAAACTAGAAGTACCGCTAGAGAAAGAAATTTAGAAAAATAAAATAATAAAATAAAATAAATTACGAAAATAAAATAAAAATATCAAGCTAAAGTAATAAAAGTAGAGTTTTCCTAATATTTTAATTCCACGGCAACGGTGCCAAAAACTTTATCGTATAGAATTGTCGAGTTTTAAAAGTTATAAAGAGAATGATCGAACCTAGAAACTAACTCTGACAACGACTTAAGTTAAGTGCATCTATCGAACAGTTGTATAGTTTAGGCAAGACCGAATTGTCAAACCGAAAGGAACTAAAAGTACTAATACTCACTTTCTTTCTCTTATTTAGCCTAAATATTAAATGATTTGGTTGATTAAATCTAAATTAACTAATTAATTACTAAACTAAGACGCAAAGACAAAAAGAATGAATTTGGGAAAATAACTTTAGGAAAAACTGAGTTGATTACGACGATACCCTAGAAGGAATCCACCTAGACTTCACTTGTTGTCTAACACTGAACCAGGTGATTTATTCACTTAGCTTGATCCGTAAGACTCCTTAATTTATATTAAACCCTCTCTCGAGGTGGATAACGTCTAACCCTAGGTTGATTAACCAAAATCTCTTTCAAATTAAAACCCCTAGAATCGCATTTACTCAATCTATGGACTCCCATATTAGGTTTCACCCTAATTCGGCAAAATCTCGTCACCTATCTCTAGGCACATGACCAACTCCGCTTAATTATGCTAGATCTACTCTTAAGCAGGGCCTTTTGCTCCACCACCTAAGCACATTCAACTTGAATCAATATTCTGGAAATATTAACACATGAATTAAGCACATATAATTAAGAACAAACTAAGTATTTATCATATAGTTCAATAAATAATAACAAGATTTATCTAGGCTTCATCCCCTTCAAGTATCTGAAGGGTTTAGTTCATAATGATAAAATAAAACATCTCAAGAGAAAAGATAAAACAAAACATAAGAAATCCCTAAAACCCCCTAAAGGAATTAAAGGAGAGATCTGCTGTCTTGAGTAGAATTTCGGCTTCTTAAGATGGATCAACTGGCTATCTTCGAGTGATTCCCACAAATCTGGCCTTCTAGCTTGGCTTCTTGGCCTAGCTGACTGCCTAACTCACAGCCTAAAAGCCCTGGCAGAAGGCTTCTGCCAAACTCCGAACGTTTGAGCCCCCCTTTGAAGGTTGGCCTCTAGGTTCTTTATATAGGCTTTGAGATGCTTTTGCTTGGCCTCTAAGTGTCCTAATTCAAGTATACTTCCTACTTGGTGTTTGAATAGGCTTTGAAATGTGTTTCTTTGCCTCAAAGTATCCAAATCCGAGTACAATTCCTCTTTTCCACGACAGGGGCACGGCCATGGTATACGCCCGTGTAAATCAACTTCAGGCCGTGTTTCGGTTCTGTTGATTGAGGCACGATCGTGTAAATCATTTTCCAGGCTGTGGTCGACTTTTCTCACAAGGCACGATCGTGTGGCTTGAGGTCCAGGCTGTGTAGATTTCCACTTTGGCCCAATTTGGCCCGATTTAAGCCTGTTTCTTGTTCTTGTCGTCCTTGGGTGCTTTCCTGATTATAAATACGAAAAGAAAGGATTAAGAACACCTTTTTACATAAATCAAGGGCTAAATCATCTGAAAACATGCTAAATATGGGATTAAAATATGTTACTTTTACAGTTTATCATATATATATATACATTGTTGTTGCTAACTAGTGCATGGCACAGTTGAGAACATGTATGATTCAAGTGGGTGGAATGTGGTAGTTATTGAATAAATCTAGTATGAATGATGGAATGGATATGTAAATGTAAATGTGTTATATCAATATTTGATGGTGGGCTAAGTGTGATACCACCTTAATACTTAATTACGATGGGCTATGTGCGATACCATCATCTATTTACTATGCGATACCACCGTAACTAACCTCTTTGGTGGGCTATATGTGATACCACCCTAATAAAGACCTATGGTGGGCTAAGTGTGAAACCACCGAGTAATTCGATTATGAGTAGTTGATTAAGAGATTGTGGTGTGTTTTATTATTTGACATTATGGTGCTAAGTGCAGGGAGGCATGCTCATAAATGTATACATTAAGCTTGTGATATGGTTTGGATGTGGAAATGGAAGAAATGAGTAAGCATGATTATGAATGGGGAATGTTTCTTGTTTAGTATGTAATGCTATTTATTGTTTGCACATACTATGATGCTAATTGTTTACATGTAAACTTACTAAGCTTAAAGCTTACTCCCCCTTTCTTTTTCCCTTGTTTTATAAAGTTTAAGAGCCGAGCCGTGATACGTCGATAAGCAAAAGATTGCCCACACTATCAGCTCACCTCAGTATATCTAGACTTAGTGATTTTGTATATGGCATGTATAGGGGCTAGATTAGTTAAATTCTTTTGTTATTTTGGCCAAACGAGTGTTGGTCCCTTGTTAATATAACTATTTTTTATATTTCCATGGTTGATGGCTCACCTTGTCATTTATGAAAATATGAAGTTATTCATGAAAGTTTATGTTGCAAATTACAAGTTGTTTATTGATATGTTGAATGGATTCATGTGGTGTAAACTAGAGGGGTGCAAAGAGCTTGGCAAATAGCCCCGTTCTTATCCATATGGATAGGCACACGGGCATGTGTCTAGGTCGTGTGTGACACACGGTTAGCCCATGGGCGTGTGCCCAGGTCGTGTGAAGTCTGCACTTAGGATTTTGAATTTGAATCGCCACACGGTGGAAGCACACGGGAGTGCGACCAACTGTGTGGATTAACCAAAGACGACCATGGGTAGTGAACACGGGCGTTTGTATAGGCTGTGTGAATGAGTCAGAATGCCAAGGTTTGACACACGAGCCAGGGCCACGGACGTGTCTAGGCCATGTGAAATTAGTAAATGTCGACCACGGGTGGAAGACACGGGCATGTCTTAGGGGGACATGGGCGTGTCCGTAGACCAACACGGGCGTGTGACCTCTGTTTAGGCAAAAAATTTTGAAGAGTGTAAAATGTTTCGGTTTAAGTCCTCGCAGGCCCATGATATGTATGTTATGATTAAGCAAGAAAAGTTTTAAGTTGGAAAGAACTTTATAGCCTGTTATTACATGTTCAAGCAAGGTCAAGTCCGGTAATGCCTCATGTTCGGTCCCGTCGAAAAACCCGGGTAAGGGGTGTTACACTGAGGAGGAAGCCCATTCCCTTGGTGAAGGTTCTGTATGAACCATAGCACCGAGGAAGCCACGTGGGAACCTCGAGGGCTCAATGTGTCGCATATCCTCATCTATTTGGATCTGTAAAATTTGGGATCAAAATTTCTTTTAGGGGGTGAAACACCCTAAACCTGGCCCACGAGCCCTGACCGGATTTGGCATGCTTCTTGAGTAAAACATTTCAAAACTTGTTTGTTACTTTGGAAAAAATTTGTGTGATTTTGAAGAACATTTGATTTGTATTGAGTCTAAATTGAAAACGGTGTTGTTTTTGTAAACAATAAGTTAAAAGTATTGCCGGGTTTTTAGAGTTTAACAGCAAATTGAAGATCGATTGTGATTAGGTGTCAAAACATCTAAAATTTGATTTTAAGAAAAATTTGTTTAACCTTTGATTTGATAATGATCGTATCATGATAAACCGAATTAAACGCATACTTAAAATAGTTAAAAATAATGGCCATATTACATCATAGCAAAACCCAGAATAAATCCAAAATACTTAAATATAAAAACAATGAAAATAAAATAACTCTGAGCTGAGCATGGCCACCACTAAGCTCCTGCTGACCCGGTCCATTTCCTAAGTGTCACCTGAAAAGATATCCCACAACGGGGTGAGTCAAACGGACTCAAGTATAACCACCAATACAAAGTCCCAACGATTTAGGCATATCACCATCATATATATATATATATATATAGCAATTATAGATAATGATGCAATCCCAACCCAAACCTAGATAACCATCCGCTACATTACCCGCACCAACCATCACACCATGGGGACTACTAAGTCAACCCTCCATCCGCTACACATCATCGAAGGCGTCATTGCAGACGATCGCACATCGCCTTATAAATTGTGGCATAGCCACCGATAATATTTTGTGACATAAGTCACCACATTCGATTACGTGACATGAGTCACTGATTTCGTGGTAAAACCACCAGATCACTTCCCCTTAAAATAACACCCATATGCCCCATGTCATACAAATCATACAAATATCATGCTTTATGCCTTATTTCACATTCTTATCAATATTCACTTATGTGTCATATTTCACATGTTCATAACATTTATTGACGTAATATTAAAGATTACGTACCTGAATGTTCTATACCATTGTATGGTACCTTTAGCCATGTTCACATACTTTCATTAGCACATATATTAAAACATTACCATAAATCTATTAAGATTTAGTGTGGGGCTACACACCTGATTTACTTAACGAGTTCACTGAAATCCCGAAAATCCTTGTACACCATTGTTAACTACCCCTAAATAACCATAGTTAGATTCGGCTAACATAATGACCAATATGGCTGAATATTCACATTCACTTACCTTGCGATTCTAAATCCCGAAAATAGTCACTTGACTATGAAGATGTCGAAATCCTACATGGTACATACCAGGGTCAACCTTTTTGTACAAATCTATGAAAATGGCCCTTGGCCGAATACCACATATGGCTTACCTTGGATTCTTAAAATCTCAAAGATTTTCTCTTATAGTCGACTATAGGCGAATCCCGAAACCTCCTTCATAGTTTCGGCCAAAGAATATTAAAAGAGATTAGTGCCTTAATCTATCGTCAGTTAGAGAAAGAAAAGAACAAGAGTTCAGCCAAGAAAGATCCTTACCAACTCAATTGAATATCCTAGCTTGAAACAGAGAGATTCGGCTCCTGCTTAAATGATCAAGTCGACACCAAAAAGGGGTAGAGGAGCATTCGGCTATGGCCACCAAATAGAGGATTCAGCTTAGGCAAAAGTAAACAATCGGTTAAGGGTCTCTTGTGTATTCAGCTTTGATTGAATTTTCAAAAGCAGAAGAAAAGATTGATGATGGAGATTCGGCCTCAACAAGATTGGAAAGAGAGAAAGGAGCTTTCGGCTTTGGCAAAATAAAAGAAGAAGAAAAGAGTTGCTTTCGATTTTTAGTCAACGAAGGAAAAGAATTTTGGCAGAGGCTCAATTGGAAAGAAAAGAAAACAAATGGCCTCACTCTCCTCCCTTGGTCAAAATACCACCAAAAGAGTCCTTTGGCCTGCCAACACACATCCCTTCTCAAATCCCACTTTCCCCCTTATTTTTCTCTTTATCACCCATTCAAAATAATTGAAATAATCCAACATTATCCTATGCCCTTAGTCGAATTTTAAAAGGAATTAGACCATATCTAAAGCTCATCCAATCAGTCTCCCCATGCCGTCCACCACTGCCCATCTTAGCTGCAAAATAAAACTCCTCTTTGCATCCCTTGTTGCTCGAACCAAAGACCATATCTAAAGCTCATCCAATCGGTCTCCCATGCTGTCCACCACCGCCCATCTTAGTGTAAAATAAAACTCCTCTTTAGTCCCTTTCGCTCAACCAAAGCCCTTTCCCCTTGCCTGTGGCGTCACTTACTAAGGCCCTAAGTGGCACCTCCTTGCCACTTTGCCAAGCCCAATCTTATGTCCAATTTCCCCTACAATTTCTCTTAAGGTCTATCAGGCTTAGCTCCCCTTTAATACTTAAAATCAAATATTTTCTAAGGCATTTTCCTACTCTCTAAGGTTCTCAAAATTCACAAGACACATTCAGACACACATAGGCATGCTACTTCATACAATTAAGCAAAAAATGCACAAGCCATAAAATCCTGGATATTGCAGGGGGTAGAGTTGTAACACCCCGATTAATTTATTTCTATTTCTACAAACTTTGACAGAATTGGGTATCTACTTCAGTGGTTAAGTGTTCTGGGTGTGTGTGTGAGGTCTTGGATTCAATTCCCACTTTTGGAAAAACTTTGTTATGTTAGATCCAAGCCTTACCCTTATTTAGTAGGCTTATATGAAATTATCTGTTAATCTACATTAGAATGAGCCTGCTGGTTTGAGTGGTAAGGGAGTTAGCGTGTTAGAGGTCCTGTGTTCGAATTCTTACGTGAACATGTATCTTATTTTTGCGCGAGCGTAGAGTTGGAATTCTGAGGTAGTTGAGATAGAGTTGTTAGTGGGGAGTTGGGATTTATCAAATATATTTTATTTTTTTTATTTTGTTTTCAAAATTTTCTCTCTTCTCAAAAATTTGACGTCAATTTTCTCTTTTCTTTCCCATTTTCTTTTCTTCTTCCTTTCCGACGATTTTGCTCTTTTATCTGTTATCGTAACTTTGTGTTTTAATATTTTGGTGTTCATCGTGTGTTTTTGGTAAGTGGGGTTTTATTTGACTGTAAGTTTCAGTTCTGTTAATTGTTTGGGATTATTGATAAACCGTAAATTTAACATATTTTAAACCCCATATTTAGTATGCTTTTGGATGATTTAGCCCTTGATTTATGTAAAAAGGTGCTTTTAATCCTTTCTTTTCAAGTTTATACTTAGAAAGCACCCGAGGACAAAAGAACGAGAAACAAGCTTAAAACGGCAAATTTAGGCCAAAGAGGAAATCGAACTACTGACTTTGACTTTAAGCCACACTACTGCGTTCTCATCAAATTACTTCACATGGCCATGCCACGATTTACACTACTGTGCCCAAATCGATGTAATCGAGACACTACTAAAGACGATTTACACGTGTGCAGCATGGACGTGCTCCTGCGACAGGAATGAGCAATTTCACTCTGATTTGGATGTTTGAAGCCAAAAAACATACCCTAAGTCTACTTAAACACCTTAATAGTAATTCTACTTGAAGGAGGTACTTAGGAGCCAAGTAAAGCATCTAAAGAGCCTATATAAACAACCTAAGGTAGCCGTTCTAGATAATCAAGTTTTAGGCAGAAGTTTTCTGCCAGAGCTTTTATTTAGGGAATTACTCAAGATAGCCGCTTGATCCATCTCAAGAAGTTTGAGTTCTACTCAAGATAGAGGATCTCCTCTTCAATTCCTTTAGGGGGTTTTAGGGATTTCTTATGTTTTGTTTTATCTTTTCTCTTGAGATGTTTTCTTATTTTGTTATGAACTAGACCCTTCAGATACCTAAAGGGGATGAAACCTATGATGGATTTTGTTATTTGATTTCTAAATTATATGATAAGTACTTAGTTTGTTCTTAATTATGTTGCTTAATTTAATCTGATGTGCTTAGGTGGAGGAGGAATAGACCCTGCCTAAGAGTAGATCTAGCATAAATAAGCAGAGTTGATCGCACGCCTAGAGATAGGGTGACGAGATTTTGCCGGATTAGGGTGAAACCTAATATGGGAGTCCATTGATCGATTTACTACTTCCTTAGGGGGTTATTATAAGAGAACGAGAGTTTCACTAATTAACCTAAGGTTAGACGTTATTCACCTCGAGAGAGAGTTTAATATAGGTTAGGGAGTCTCATAGATCAAGCTAAGTAAAGAAGTCATATAAATTAAAAGTTAGATAACAAGAGAAGTCATAGGTGGATTCTTCATGAGGGTATCGTCTAAAATCAACTGAGTTTTTCCACAATCTTCTCCCAAAGTTTCATTCTTTTGTCTTTGCATCTAGTTTAGTTTTTCATTACTTTTTTAGATTAATAAACCAATCACTCCATATTTTAGGCTAAATAATAGAAAGAAAGTGAGTAGTAGTACTTTTAGGTTCCTTTGGGTTCGATAAAATAATCTTGCCTAAACTATACTATTGTTCGATAGGTGCACTTGCCTCAATCATTGTCATAGTTAGTCTACAGGTTCGATCATTCTTTATAAATATTAAAACTCGACAGTTTGACACGATCAAGTTTTTGGCGCTGTTGCCGGGGAACACTAAAATATTAAGAAAGCTCTATTTCTATTACTTTAGTCATTATTTTATTATTTTCTCACAATTTACTTTTATTTTTAGTTTAGGTTAAATTTTTATTTACACTAAATTTCTTTCTTTCTTCTCCTAGCAGTACCTCTAGTTTATGACTAGAAGGAACCCGAGAGGACCTTTAGCGCATTTAAAGTGACATTGAAGCTACCGCTCGCAGAAATTGCAGAGAAACTAGACGAGCTTTAGACTACCAAAGAGAAGAAAAACAAGATAGATCCAATCTCATCAAGGGATGGACGAAAACAATCTACCGCCAAATGTGCAAGAATAGAATGCTCACAGACTATGTATGATTATGCTAAACCTAATTTGACAGAGCAGAATCTAGTATTGTCGAGCTCGCTATAGTCGCTAACAATTTTGAATTAAAGCCTAACACAATACAAATGATTCAACAGCTTGTTCAATTTGATGGTTTGTAGGACGAAGACCCATATACTCATATAGCTAGTTTCTTAGAGTTCTATGATACCTTCAAAATAAATGGCGTTTCTGATGATGCCATACGTCTTCGGTTATTTCCCTTGTCATTAAGGAATATAGCAAAATAGTGGTTGAACTCGTTACCACAAGGGTCAATCACCACATGGGATCAAATGACTGAAAAATTTCTTTTAAAATACTTTCCACCAGCCAAAACGGCCAAATTTAGGAATGACATATCTTCTTGTAACATCCCGAATTTAGGCCTAATAGATTTGGGCTTATTAGGTTGTAGCACCCCAAAAATCTCGAAACTTTAATTTCTGTGCATGGGAGTTAATATGTATGTGTAGCACTTAGAATAATAATATTAAGGTATTATCAGGATTAGTTGAAGCCTTAGAGTTAGGGGAGACCATAGGAAAAATTTATGTTCTTACTTAGTGGACCCTAGTCTCAAGCATGAGGCCTCATAAGTAGATTAAGAAAAGAGGGGACACAAAAATGGACTCTTAGGTTTGGGTTGAGGCCCTAATTAAGTTTTCTGTTTGGGCACTCTAGGGTTAAAAGGGTAGCATCTGTGTTTAAAACACCAAAGTGGGCTGGTGGCCCAATATTAAGTGACGCTGCAAGGAAGCTAGAGGGTGGAGTCACTAGGAGTTGAAAGAGGCTCAAGTTTGGCCGCAAGGAGCCCATGTCTTTGGGCCAATTTCGGCACTTAAAAGAGAAAGGAGGAATGGACGGCATTAATGCTTATTTTTAAGAGGGATTTAATGATAATATTGTGCTGATAATAGAAAAAAGAGGTGGTGTTATCTAGGAGTCTTTTAAAGGTGTGAAGAGATTTAGATAAAGGAGAAAAGTTAGGAGCTATCTACTGAGAGCAGAGTTGACCGAAATTCCATAACCTAGAGGAGTAAAGAAATTAGTTTCTAATTGCCATAGGGGGTGCCAAAATTTCTATAAATAAGGGGGGATAGCTCATCAATTCCGGCATTTGAACCTTACTCTTTTCTTCCTTCTTTGTGACGAAAATCAAGGCCATCTTAGTTGTTTTTCTTTTCTCATCTTTTCTTCCAAAAGCCAAAATCACCACCTCCCTCACCCTTTTCTTTTCTTTGAAACCTCTTTCTAGCCAATCTTTTGATCCCCATTTTATTCTTCTCCCATTCACTAAAAGCCGAAACTATGTTCTTGTTTGTTCTTGTAGCCGAAATCTCTAAGCCTTTCCTTGATTTCTTTTTAATTTCTTTCTAAGCCAAAGCTGAAACACTTTACTCAGACCTTCTAAAAGCTAAAAGCGCATCAGTTCATCTTCTCCGGGATTTTCATAAAAGCCGAAATCCCTAGATCTCATCTCCAGTGTTTGCTGAATTCTCTCTGAGTTGTCTACTTGTGCCAAATCTTGAAGAAAACTCAAGGTAAGTGTCGATTCGTGAGATTTTAGTCTTTTCCAGTTTTTTAGAGATTTTAACTGAATGGCTATATGGTTAACTAATCGGGTGTTTTCTTTAATTTGCAGCATTCCGAGATTTGAAGGGAAGTCAATCGCTTAGATTTCTAAGTTAGACTTCAGTAGCACTCGAATCGTGTTACTTTTGGGAATTCAAGGTAAGGAGATCTGCTTATTTTAAGCATGTCGATTCGGCTATACACTAACCCTTGGCGAATGTAGGAAGGCCTTATCTTTGTGTTCTTCCGCTTTTGAGCGAGTTGTAGTCAAAGGCGAGATCCGATAAGCAAGGGTATCGACGTAGAGGTAGTCCTACGTGATTTATCGTGTGTAACACTTCCACACCATTTAGATTTCTGTTATAATATGGTTATAAATCTGTTATATGCTGTTAAAAGCCAGAATCCTGGCATATCGGTTGAAACCCAAGGAGGGTAAAGGCGAATCACCAGGTTAGTGATTTCTGTCATTCCTAAGTGAATGTTTCAGTTGAGATGATATGTTTTATATGTATGCAAATTTCTATGATTGCATAAGGTTGGGAGATTGATGAAAGGGGAAGTGTTCTTTTGTAGTGGCTTTCGCCATGATCTGTTGTAGTGGCTTTTTGCCATGATCTGTTGTAGTGGCTTATGCCATGATCGATTGTAGTGGCTTATGCCATGATCTATTGTAGTGGCTTTTTGCCATGATCTGTTGTAGTGGCTATTGCCATGATTGGACGATGAGCAGCATGACTGCCATCAATGGTGTGTAGCGGTGTGGGTTGATTGTAGAAATTCCCAATGGTGTGATTGGCAGGTAAGGGTAGTGTGTAGCGGATGGAAACCTAGGATTGGGTTGGGCTTTGCATATTTTCTGATATACTATGCTCTGTTATTTGTTCTGTGGGCCTAAGGCCCAATCTGATGGTGCACGAGGGTTGCACACTGAGTCTCGCGACTCATCCTATTATTTAACATCTTTTAGGTAGCACCTAGTGCATCGGACCGAGCTGGAGAGGAGCGCAAGGTGGCCATGCGAGAGAATTTTTGATTCAGCAAAAGACTTTACTTAGTTTATTTATTTTTATTATTTTTAATTAGTGGGTTTTAAATTTCATTGTAATAAGGCCACGGGCCACTAGCTTCACATTTTTCTTTCTTTTGATTTTATTTTCGCTTTTATTATTATTAGGCATTTAATTTAAATTTTACATTTTAATTAAAGTAAGGCATTAATATAAAATGTATATCTTTTACAACTTATTCAACCATTTAGTTTTCCCGAATAAAAGGTTAAGCTCAAGAAAAATATTTTCCTAAAATTGTGACATCTTTCAAAATCTCCTTAGTGACATGCCAGATCTGGTTATGGTGTTTGGGCCGGGTTTGGGGTGTTACACTTCTTTTGTGCAAAATGACGCAGAAACATTATATGATGCATGGGAAAGATATAAAGATCTCCTGAGAAGATGTCCACACCACGGATTACCTTTGTGGCTTCAAGTCCAAACTTTTTACAATGCTGTGAATTCTTCAACGAGGCAAATGATTGACTCATCAGCCGGTGGAACTTTGAATAACAAAACTCCTGAAGCGGCTTACGACTTTATTGAAGAGATGTCATTGAATACCTATCAATGGCAAATTGCAAGGGCCAAACTGACAAAATTAGCCGGAGTTTTTAACATAGACGCAGTAACAATGCTGTCAACACAGGTGGAGATGATGAATAAAAAGCTTGATAATTTATGTTCTTCACAGGTACACCTGGTAATGCAATATGAAGCGAATAGGAATGTGGCGAATCCTGAGTACCCACCCGACCAACCAGGAGCAGAACATGAGCAGACAAACTATATAGATAACAATTTCAGATCCAATAATAATCCTTATAGTAACACTTATAATACAGGTTGGAGGAACCACCCAAATTTTTCGTGGGGAGGACAAGGAAATCAAGGAAATCAAAGGCAGCAACCTCCTCCAAATTATCAAAATCAACCATATCCATGGGAGAGAAAATCAAACCTTCAAGATATGCTGACGAAATTCATGGCAGTAATAGATTCTCATTTCCAAAAGACTGAAGCAGCACTTGATGAACAACAAAAATCGATCAAAGGGATTGAGAATCAAGTTGGAGAACTTACTAGGTCATTGGGACATCTCACAAAGCTGATTTCTAAACGTCAACAAGGACGTCTACCAAGCAACACAGAAATAAACCTAAAAGAACGGATCCAAGCCATCACAGCTCAAGAGGGTACAAAGGTAGACGAGCCCACCACGGCACAAGAAACCAAGGAAGAAAAAGGTAAAATAGAGGTAGCACACGAAAAGCCAAAACCAATAATCAAAGAATACAAACCTCGCATACCTTATCCCGAAGCATTGAAAGGAGATGATTCAAATGAACAGTTTGGTAAGCTTCTTAAACTTTTAAAGAAATTACATATTAACTTACCCCTTCTTGAAGCTCTTTTCCAGATGCCAGACTCGAGGAAATTTTTAAGACAACTCTTGACAAAAAAATGCAAAATAGATGAAGAGCACCACGTGGAACTAAACGCAACATGCTCAACAATGTTACAGAATAAACTATCGTAGAAACAAAAAGATCTAGGGAGTTTTACGATTCCATGCCTAATTGGTAGTTTAACTATTGATAATGCGTTAGGCGATCTAGGGCAAGTATAAATGTCATGCTTTATGCATTGCTTAAACGACTAGGTCTAGGGAAGCCCAAACAAACTAGGATGAGTATTCAACTAGTGATAAAACTGTTAGAATTCCTAGGGCATTATTGAAGATGTTCTTGTAAAATTGATAAATTTGTTTTCCCAAAGAGATTTTGTTGTTTTAGACATGGATGAAGATAATTCAATCCCTTAATTCTAGGAAGACCTTTCCTAGCAAGCGCTAGAACTAAAATTGATGTTGCCACGGTGAACTCATACTTGTGTAGGAGATGAATCGATTAAGCTTCACGCCTCGACTCAACCGAATAACGGATGATGAAGGTAAGAAAGTCACTTCAATAGATAATCAAATTGTTCAACCTTCACTACAGAAACATCACAAGGCATCAAACCTGAGCCAACTCATAGCCCCCAAATCGACAAAGAAGAATCACACAAGAAATAAAACCTTAAGGTCGACGATTTAGAAGAGCAGAAAATACCACTCAAAGAAAAGTCGGATCCACACGAAGTCAAACCAGAGGAACCGCCAGAAAAGGTCGTAGGGACATCAAATCACTATAAAATAGAAGACCGTGTAATCGTTAGACAAATCGATCCCCACATCACTTCAATGACTTGAGGGCAAAGGAGAAATTCTTCTTAAGGTACACGATATCTTCCCACACCTAAATAGTCGAGGTAAGCAATCCAATATTTGGCAATTTCAAGGTAAACGCTTCTCGACTTCAACTTTTTCACAAAAATAGAACTGTGAGCATAAGGGAAGATATTCAAACCTTTAAACCTCCCTAAAATTTTCAAATACAGGGACAGTCTAGCTTAAGACTATAAATGAGCGCTTCTCGGGAGGCAACCCGAGCACTAACTCAATTTATTTTCAAATTTATTTTTAGTCTTTTCTTTTCATCTTTCTCTTCTAAATATTTATTTTTAAACTAACACAAAAGTATAGATTTCCAAGCCACATGGCCTTACACACGTCCATGTCCGTGGAAGTGTGGACCACTGAACCATCGCCCTGACAGAGTAAAGGCCGTGCAATTCAGGCCAACCACCGTCACGGGCCCAACCACCCTTCCCCACGGGCACCGACAGATCAGCACGATCATGCCCTAAACCGTGTGAAGCTATTGACTATCTCCCAACAGGCGTGGCTGAATGAGAAACGGGCGTAGGAGACTCAACATGCCTGTACCCATGGCCGTGCGACGTGGTCGTGGTTGACACTGACTACTCAAACACGGGCATGGCACATCAAGAATGGGCGTGGGCAATGTAACACACTCCACACCACAGCCGTACGAGGCGATCGTGTGAATCGACACACCCTTGAACCATGAAATGTGCCAAATTTGAAATACTATTTAAACCTCACAGTCCTTCCTCTTCTTCCCATTCTATTTCTTCTTTCTTCTTTCTTTTTCCTTCAAAATTTTATTTCTTCCTTTAGAAAAAAGTGTCAAGACTCTTGAGCAACGCCAAAACCATGCCGAACAAGTGAAAGAAGGCAAGCATAATCTCCCTTTGGGGAATCGATCTATATAAGTTCATGCCGACCACTTCATTCAAACAACAAGCCAAGGGTCTTTGAGACCATATAGTTTTTATTTTCTTTTTCTCTTTTGCTTCAATTTCCTTCACTTTAACAATCTTATGCTTAGTTTAGTTTATTTTAATTTAGTTTCTTAGTATTAGATTCTAAAGGCTACTTGGGATCACGCCACCACCACCACCACCAAGACTCACGTCGCCTGAAGCCACACCTACCTTGGGAACCATCCTTCATTAAGGACTTAATACCCATTTATTTTTTATTTTCATTTTAGATTGTTTTCTATTTTAATTCTTGTATTCTTTCTTATCTTCATATATATACTTAGTTTACTTTAAATATGTCTTAATAATCCTCGCTAATTCTCTACAAGCTCCCAATTTCTTCATCTAGCAGAGATCGTTGGTAGCCACCCACCGTGACCATAGAAAATGCCACCACCGCCTCCTCCAACTACCTTCTACCATGACCACCGCCAACTCCTGAGCCATCCAAAATTAGGAAGTCACTTTACCCCTTATCTTTTGATTTATCCCATAATTGTCATTATTTATCTTTGTACATTGACAGCAATTACATCTTAAGTGTTAAGGGGTAAAAGTGTCAAACTTTTTTCATTATTCTCAAAATCCTGAATTTAGTCTTGTTCGAAAGTATTTTTCTCATATTACTAATTAGGATGAACTTTCTAATGATTTATGATTTTTATTGATATGTTTTAGATTAAGTCATAGTTAATTGTGCATTGATGATTAAATTTGAAGAATACTAGAGAATCAGGCATGGTAAGTCTACTTTCTAAAAATTAAAATTGATGGGTCGTTGAACTAAATTTGAGTATTACCATGAAATTTGGAATTTATAAGGATTGATGTCAAAAACACACATAATTTGTATGAGATTTTGAGCCTTATAGAGCATATATTCTTTTTCATGCTAACTTTATTGATTATGAGTGTGTCAACTTTGAACTGTTATTTTAGAACTTGCCTCGTTTATACATGTTGAGACCACATCTATGATTTGATATACTGAGATGATAAAGGCACCTAGGTTTTAACCTATTCACACCACTAAAAGCCTACCTACATAATTAACCCCTAGTGAACCCTTTTTAATCCTAGCAACCTTTTTTATTGATTTACCGCTAATATTAACCCAAAAACCCTTTGAATTTGTTATCATTCTTTTGACTACCCTTCCATCGAGAATTGATTTGATCAGTTACCTAATTAGTTTATTTCAATTGATAAAGTCTTTCTTTATTATGTATTTACTTTAGTTTGTTCTTAAAAAACAAACATCGAAAAATTGAAGTATATTCAAGATTAGTAGTATAGAAAGTGAGCTTGTGCATTTAAATTCCAATTATCAAAGAAAAAAAAAGCTTGTATTATTATTAGTTTAAAATTTCAATTGATGTAATCATTTATTTTCTAGTTCATTATTTTTAGTTAGGTAATTTGTCAATTCGATCTCGATTTTAACCTTCTAATTTAGCCTTTGTCCACACCTTTCAACCCAAGCCCCGTTACAACCCTGATTAAAGACCTTTTGATTTGTGTATCATTTCATATACAGTGGTGGAGATTTGATTTTTAGGAAAGCCTATGGGATTAACTTTTTAGGTTCGACTTATGAGTGCTTATTCTTGAACCTTAAACACTTCGAGTGATTTGAGTGAATCTTTTGTGAGGATGTCAATCCTTGTCAGTTTTGAATTAAAGGTAATTACTTATATAAGGGGAGACACCTATGTTTTCATACTACAAAGGTATGACTTATCTTGATTGAATCTTTAGGGTTCTTTGAGTTAAATTATCCATGTATAAATTATCTATGAATTATGATCAGACATTGTTGATAGGAATTATGAATTATGGAAAGTTCGTTTTAATTGTAAGTTGAGAATTTTGCTTGAGGACAAGCAAAAGCTTAAGTGTGGGGGTATTTGATAAACCGTACAAGTAACATATTTTAAACCCCATATTTAGTATGCTTTTGGATGATTTAGCCCTTGATTTATGTAAAAAGGTGCTTTTAATCCTTTCTTTTCATGTTTATACTCAGAAAAGCACCCGAGGATAAAAAGAACAAGAAACGGGCTTAAAACGGGCCAATTTGGGCCAAAGAGAAAATCGACACGGCCTAGAATTCAAGGCACACGGCCGTGCCTCCTCAAATTACTTTACACAGCCATGCCATAATTTATACGACCGTGCCCCAATCGATAGAATCGAGACACGGCCTAAAGACGATTTACACGGGCCTGTGCCATGGGCGTGCCCCTGCGACAAGAATGAGCAATTTCACTCAGATTTGGATGCTTGAAGCCAAAGAAACATACTCCTAAGTCTACTTAAACACCTTAATAGTAATTCTACTTGAAGGAGGTACTTAGGAGCCAAGTAAAGCATCTAAAGAGCCTATATAAACAACCCAAGGCAACTGTTCTAGATAATCAAGTTTTAGGCAGAAGTTTTCTGCTAGAGCTTTTATTCAGGGAATTACTCGAAGATAGCCAGTTGATCCATCTCAAGAAGCCGGAGCTCTACTCAAGACAGAGGATCTCCTCTTCAATTCCTTCAGGGGGTTTTAGAGATTTCTTATGTTTTGTTTTATCTTTTCTCTTGAGATGTTTTCTTATTTTGTTATGAACTAAACCCTTCAGATACCTGAAGGGGATGAAACCTATGATGGATTTTGTTAATTGATTTCTAAATTATATGATAAGTGCTTAGTTTTTTCTTAATTATGTTGCTTAATTTAATCTGATGTGCTTAGGTGGAAGAGGAATAGACCCTGCCTAAGAGTAGATCTAGCATAATTAAGCGGAGTTGATCGCACGCCTAGAGATAGGGTGATGAGATTTTGCCAGATTAGGGTGAAACCTAATATGGGAGTCCATTGATCGATTTACTGCTTCCTTAGGGGGTTATTATAAGAGAATGAGAGTTCCACTAATTAACCTAAGGTTAGACGTTATTCACCTCGAGAGAGGGTTTAATATAGGTTAGGGAGTCTCACAGATCAAGCTAAGTAAAGAAGTCATATGAATTAAAAGTTAGATAACAAGAGAAGTCATAGGTGGATTCTTCCTGAGGGTATCATCTAAAATCAATTGAGTTTTTCCACAGTCTTCTCCCAAAGTTTCATTCTTTTGTCTTTGCATCTAGTTTAGTTTTTCATTACTTTTTTAGATTAATAAACCAATCACTCCATATTTTAGGCTAAATAATAGAAAGAAAGTGAGTAGTAGTACTTTTAGGTTCCTTTGGGTTCGATAAAATAATCTTGCCTAAACTGTACTATTGTTCGATAGGTGCACTTGCCTCAATCGTTGTCATAGTTAGTCTACAGGTTCGATCATTCTTTATAAATATTAAAACTCGACTGTTTAACACGATCAATTATTCAATTCGTGGGGATTTTCATTAATGGGGGAATCTAGGAGGATAGTAATTCTTTGAGAACGTTTCACGCAGGAATTGACGGGGAACCTTTTGTTAGCACTCCAACGGTTTAGTACGTGTTAGCGGTGGTTGTCATCGATGGTAAGTCAATTTCGTGTTATTTTCTTATTGTTGAATTCGTTAATCAATCTGCTAAATCGATGTTAGGTACTCTATTTTTAGGTTTCTGAAGGCTCAGGGGTGGTGTTCCCAAAATACAGAAAATCAGGTTTCGGTGAAAGCCAAAAAAGCTCTCTTCAACACCACACAGATGTGTGCCCAGCCGTGTGGTTGGCCGTGTGTGAGACACGACCATGTGTCTGACCAAGGTGCGGCCGTGCTTAAGACACAGCCGTGTGGGACACGCAGGCTAGGCCATATTGGGCGTGTGGGCCACACGGGCGAGGCCAATCTAGGCGTTTGGGCCCACACGGGCATATGGGCCCATAATTCTAAAATTTTGCCTATGGTCACATGAGTCATTCCGATCGACTGTGGGCCTACCGTAGGGTTGGCAAGGGCTGATCAAACCCTAAATTATGAGATTTGATATTCTGATAGTCTACCTTGTGTAAGATACCGATATGTATATCAGTTTTTCTTAAGTATATATATGCTATCTGTATATGAGCATGTTATGCATGATATTGCCGTATCTGTTATTTTTGTATATGTAACATCCTAAATTGGGGGTCCTTGCATTTAATGTGTTTTTGTGTGTATGCTATGCTCAATGTGTTAGTTTAAGGTGTTTAGAGGTCCAGGGAAGGCTCAAGGTTGAGCTGAGGCCTTGGCCAAAATTCTCTTTTTGGACACCTTAGTAGAGAACTAGCTGAGATAGGATTTAAGGGATATTGTTTGTGTTTGGTTGAAATAAGAAAAGGAGTGATAAAGAGGCAAGGAGGCACCACTTAAGGTTAAGGTAGGTGACGCCACAAGGGGCAGAAAGGGAGCAGGTTCAAGTCACATGGTGCTCATTTTGGAATTCTTTCTAGCGTCAAATGGAGCAGAGGTGGAGTTCGGCTAGGATACTTCAAGAGGGGAGAGTTGATAGAGTCAAATAATTCAAATGTGTGGCTGAGAGAAGAAAGAGGGGTTTGAATCATTCAAACCATCTTTGAATGAGTGACCAGGAGTGAATTAAGGAGAAAAGTAAAGATTTAGCATGTGATGAAGGTAGTGGCTGAATTTTGAATGCTTAGGGGAGTGTAGAAATTGGTTCTAGCTTGTTTAGGGTGTGCCGAATTTCATTTATGGTTATAGGCATTTTAGTTCTCAAAAGGGCATTTTCGTTTGGGTTGTAGGCCCAAATTTTGGAGGTGTTTAGTAGCCAAGTTTGAAAGTTCTTTTCCTTTCTAGCATTTGGTGTTCTTCTTTTGACAACTTTTGAACCTTTTCTTTGTTTAGTCGAAACTCATACCATCCTCTCTACTTCTCATTTCTTTCTTCTCATTTGCATTACCTAAAGCCAAAACCTCACTCTTCTTTTCTTCTTCTTGACCGAATCCTCCATTACTTCCATTCATCTCTTTGATTTCATCTTGTTTTAGCCGAATCTATTAAGCCTCTCTTCTTGTCCTTCATTTGCTGAAACATATCCCTCACCTTCTCACGGGTTTTCTTTTTCAAAGCTGAAGCATCCATTGTTCTTATTCCTTCTATATTTCTTCTTGGCCGAATCTTCCTAGAGTGCTCATCTTCTTCTTTCGTCCTTTGTTTAGTGGATTACTGTCACTCCGTTCCACAACTTTGTCAATCAGATTTTTTTTATTGTGATAGGTATTCCCTTTTCGTTTCAATTCTCTTTTCTCTCTTTTTGGATGCCGAAGGCATTAATCTTGTCTTATGATTCTTAACCGATTGAAGGAGGGGCCTTGTCTTCGCATTCTTTCGGCATCTGGTCTACGATTGAAGGGTGTTAAAGGACATTCGGTTCTACTCAACTTAGGTATTCAATCAGTGCTTAATCCAAGCCTTATAGTCTTCGGGACTTGTCAATCTGGGTAAGGGATCTTTATTTTTGAGCGTGAATTCTTTATCGTTCTCTGCTTCAATGCTTTAATCCGATCTATTGACCAAGATCTTTTTCATGGATTCAAACACTAACTAAGCAAAGGGAGGGGTTGGACCTGTAGTCCCAACCCCTAAGTTCAAAAAGCGCACGGTGTTTGCTGTTCGAGATAGGCCACCGGGTTGTGGGCCGGCTTCTGAGCAGGATAGTAGGCAAATAGCAGTAGTTCCTGTTAGCGATAGTGTCAACATACAAAGCGTCTTATTGCATGTTATCAGGTGTGTAAACTTCACACTTCTTATTTATTTAATTATTTGTACTATTCAATGTTTGGGCTGAAAAGCCGGAATGACTGAAAAGCAGTCGTAATACCCTTATGGGTAAAGGTGGGAATACCAGGTTTGTGACTCTATTAATCTTTTAATGGGTGTGAGATAATTGATGTAATCTGTTATGGTAAAGATAGCATGTGCATTCATATGATGGTATGTTCTCCATGGGTTGGGAAATGATGTGAAAGGGGAAGTGTTTGAGACTATCACGGTGGTTATTACCACGGTGGTCTAGCCCCACGGATATATAATAATCCTTGATAATTGTGACCATGTCTCGGTGGCTTGGTGCCACGGTGGTTTAATACCATGGTTATATATATGATTAGTGACTCGTCCTAGTGGTTGTTATCACAGTGGGTTGGCCCCACGTATATTCATCTGGGGTTATCACGGTGGTTGTTACCACGGTGGGTTGACCCTACATATATTATTAGTGACTTTGTCACGGTGATCTTGTATCACGGTGGTCTAGAATCACGAGTGGCCTAATGCCATGTATGAGGTGTGTAGTAGATGGAGGGTTGATTGTAGAAATCCCCACGGTGTGATGGGTTGGTACGGGTGGTGTGTAGAGGATGAAAAAAAACTAGGCTGGATTGGGACACATATTGCATTCACGATTATGTTGATATTCTGAGTGGGCTGAGGCCAATATACGATTATGGGCTTAAAGTCGTTTGTGTGACATAAGGGGATTTACACACTGAGTCTTGGAGACTCACCCCTCTGCTAAATCTTGTAGGTAATCAGTAGATCGTGGATCAGGGAGCCGAGGCAGACACATGGAGGCCATAAAGTGTTCTTTTTCATAAAGTCATTTATTTTTCAGTATTTACTTAATTCGGGTTTTTATTATGTAATAAAGCCTTCCTAATATTTTTATTTTGGGTTTTATATTATGATTTAAATTTTGTTATGACCTTGATATATGTTTCAAACTTGATGGTTAAGTTGAGTTTTTTTCCAAACCCTAATTAACATAAGCAACCATTTTTCTCTTAAATGCCACTAGAAATACCAAAGTATCGTTGAACTAAATTCAAATTTTTTTCTTAAACTACAAATCACTGTTTTCAAACATCACCCTAGATCAAATTTTCAAACTTACGACATCCTCAATATACAAGACCCTTTTTCCTTTTTCAACCTTTTCCCTTGTGACATACCAGATCTGGTCATAGCGTTTAGATCGGGTTTGGGGTGTTACAGTTTTGATATCAGAGTCAGGTTGCAAAACTTGGGCTGTGAAGTGGGTTCAATAATATTTTATAAAGTTGATATAAATGATTTTTAGAGGAAATGTTTGGATTAGAATATGGAATCCGAGTCTATCGACACCCGATCCACGCAGGTAAGTGTTCTACTTATTTGATGATGTATGTATGAAATGATTGTGGGTATGAATGAATATGTTTGCTAGCTTTAGGAGATCCAAACTTTAGAGACTGAAACCTCTAGGTTGAGATATGTTTCGTGAAAACTACTCTCTAAAACTATTTCTCATAAAATTGCTCGGTATTAAACAATGAAAAGAAATACTAACTCATAAAACTCTTAATCGATTAAGTCACAAAGAATACCATGAGTACTAGGGGTGTGGACGATTATGCATGGCCGTGGTAGAGGTTTGAGGCCGGGTCGAACCATTGAATCGGGTCATGGGTCGAAAGTGATGTACCAAGACTCTAACCGGGAAATAAATTTTAGGATCGACAGCAGAGACGATCATGTCTCGCATTTATGTTACGTGTGTGGAGAGAGTTGTCGGAGCGCGCATGGGATCAAGGGCTTAAAATCTATGTCGAAATGACTTGGGCCAATGGAGCGTAAATGTTTAGGGCGACGGGCGTAGCTCCTAATGCAGCTGAGTATTGGCTAGAGGTAGTGGAGCGTATAATGGATGGTTTGGACTTCACGGAAGAGGAAAAGTTGAGAGGAGTGGTGTTTCTTCTTCAGGACGATACATAGCAGTGGTGGCTCACGGTCAGGGATGGAACAGTGGCTTACCACATTACTTGGGATTTCTTCAAGGTGGCATTCCAGGGGAAGTACATTGGATTGAGTTATGTAGATGCGCAGCGTAGGGCTTTTCAGAATCTGGTTCAAGGTAATAAATCAGTTGCTGAGTATGAGGCGAAATTCTTACGTCTTAGTCGTTATGCCCGGGGTATGGTGGCCACAGACCATGAGCGTTGTGTTCGATTTGAAGATGGCCTGAGGGATGATTTGCGAGTGCTGATAGCTCCACAACGAGAAAGGGAGTTCGCCATTCTTGTGGAAAAGGCTAAGATAGCCAAGGAAATAAAGCGGTCTGCAAAGAAAAATCAAGATAAGGATAGAGGTAAAAATAAAAGGAACATTGGTACGCCGAGATCAGCTGGGCATTTTCAGAGAAGACCTAGGATGGTTGGGCCAAGTCGTGTGGCTAGACCTGTCGATGGGAGTGGGGCTCAGAGGTGTGCTAGATGTGGTAGATTCCATTCAGGTGAGTGTTGGCTGAGGGCATGTTTTAGGTGTGGATCTACTGATCATCGAGTAAAATATTGTCCATAGGAGTCAGATAGAGTTCGACCAGCAGGTCAGGGTTATGTTCAGCCGGGTAGAGGTGGTCAGCAACCACAGAGAGGCTGTAGTCTCACCAGGGGAGGAGGTAATTTTGGCCAAGGGCGTGGAGCACCGGGCAGAGGTGCTGGGAGTGCAGATGCAAGACAGCCTGGGTTGGTTTATGCAGTCAGACGCTGAGAGGAGGGCGATGCACCAGACGTCTTAACCGATACGTTTCATATTTATGGGTTGCCTTATACCGCATTAATTGATATTGGGCCGACACATTCATAAATTGCTAGTATTGTATCTAGAACTCTAAGCATAGACTCTGAGATTGCTTCTAGGGAGATGACTGTATTTAGCCCTTTAGGACAATCAGTTGTAGTGAATAAACTCTTCAGGGAAGTGCCTTTAGAAGTCCAAGGGGTAGTGTTTTCGGCTAATCTGATGGAACTACCATTTGGGGAGTTTGATTTAATCTTAGGTATGGACTGGTTAGTAAAGTATCGAGCAAATCTAGATTGTGCTGCTAAGCGCATGGTGATCAGGACTCCTAAAGATGAGGAAGTGGTGGTAATAGGAAAAAGGAGGAACTATTTGTCTAACGTAGTGTCCGCATTAAAGGCTGAAAGAATGATGAGAAAAGGATGTGAGGCATTCATAGCCTTGGTTTGTGCTTTAGAGGTCAAAGATTTATCTGTGGGGGATGTTAGAACAGTGAAGGAATTTCCTGATGTTTTCCCAAAAGAGCTTCCAAGACTACCAAAGGATCGCGAGGTAGAATTCGAAATTGATCTTCTTCCAGGGATAGCGCCTATATCTATCGCTCCATATAGGATGGCGCCAAAGGAGTTGAAGGAGTTAAAAGCTCATATTCAAGAACTGCTAGATTGAGGTTTTATCCGACCAAGTGTATCACCATGGGGAGCGCCAGTGCTGTTTGTTAAGAAGAAGGATGAATCAATGCGTATGTGCATTGACTACCGGTAGTTGAATAAGTTGACTATCAAGAATAAGTACCCGTTGCCGAGGATTGATGACCTATTCGATCAACTCAAGGGAGCCTCAGTCTTTTCGAAGATAGACTTAAGATCAGGATATCATCAGCTTAAAGTCAAGGAGGCATATTGTAACATCCCGAAATTGGGCCTAGAAGAATTAGGCCCATGGGGCCTTGAACACGGGAGCGTTTAAAATTTTTAAGAATAAGAGAATGACATTAGTACAAGTTAGATCTATTAGGTGAGTGATTTTGGAAGGTTAGGGGGCTTCTATGAAGCTCTGGGGTTCAAACTTTGGCTTTAGGAAAATTTTGGTTTTAGGTGAATAAAACCCTGAGAGTTAGTAGTAGGCTTTAAGAATAAAATGTGGAAAAAATGACACAAGTGGAGTGTGTGGTGTAGTGGCAAAGTGACGCCACATAAGGGACAAGGGGGTGATACCACAAGGAAGAAAGGAGGTCCAAGGTTCAAGTCTTGGCTCTTGCATTTTGGATTTCTTTTTAAATGGACTCTAAAATTTTGCCATAGCGTTATATTTAGTTGCGCATGATTTTAGACACAAGAAAGTGAGTGGTCTAGTAGCAAGGCATCATTAAGGGTGCAAGGGAGCTTGGGTTCAAATCTCATGACAAGCAAGGAAGTATTTATTTTGCGGATTGGACGAGAAGAGTTTGAGTTGGATTTAAACTCGCTAATGAGAGGATCCCACATCAGTAAGATACAAAGAAGGAAGGTGAGAAGCTAGCTATATATAGAGCATTCTATGAGGAGAGTTAATATACCTAGGTGGGCATTTGGGTGCAAACCTAGAGGATAATTGCCAATAGTAGCGAAGGAAGGGCTACTAGAACGTGAGGTACACGGTAAGGTTACGGTGAGCTTTCAATTTCTGATAAGTGTATATTAAGTTATGATTAATTGTTAGGTGATGTCGATTGTAGGTTCGTGACTAAAGGGTTTACAGCACGCGAGGTTACCAGGTGTGTACAAACACTACACACACGATATCGGCAATGCCGAAAAGCCGAAAAGCCGAAAGTGGCTAAATGGGCCCGGTGGGCCCTGAGGCTAAGTTTGATGAAATGGTTTGGTTGGTTATATGAATTGAATTAGACATGCATGATACATGATCTGAATTTGGTCTGGGCCAATTTGGCCATATGATGGGACTTGGGCACGATGGTAGTAATGATGTAATTTGGGTTTGATGGGCTTTATGGGGACGTAGACAAGTATGCTAGGGTTTATGGACCTTAGGCCTAGTTTGAACAACTCTTAAATTCCATAAGACTTTCTAATAATTAAACATGTCCGTAAAAAAGTCATTGGGTTGGAGTGTGGCAACGGGCATACGCATGTCTAGGATTGGATCTACGGAGAGCTTGGTACTTAAGTGACCCTAGTGACCCACCTCCTCTTTTCTGGAATCCTACCTGGTACGAAGTGTCTGTTCACTTTAGCCACGAAGACTTGTTGATGGGCCAAAGTACATAGTTAAAACCCAAAAGGGGCCAAAGTACCCCCGATTTACAAAATTACCAAAATACCCCTAGTTTACGAAATTACCGAAATACCATTAGTTTGTAAAATTACCAAAATACCCCTAGTTTGCAAAATTACCAAAATACCCCTAGTTGGTAAAATTATCGAAATACCCCTGAATTACAAAATTACCAAAATACCCTCAGATTACAAAATTACCAAAATACCCTTAGTGTGTAATTATCGTTTTACCCCTAAGCGACAAATGACCGTTGTACCCTCGTGGTAGTACTAATGTTGTTTGTGTTAATTGTATGATTGATTATGTTTGAGATGCACTGCATACATGGATTAGTTATGAGTAAAATTACCGAATTACCCTTGGTAGGTAAATTACTGAAATACCCTCGGTAGGTAAAATTACTGTTATGCACTTTGGGGTTGATTAGCGTGATTGTGTGTAACATTCTCACACCATTTGGATTGCCTATTAGTATATGCTTATAAATCATTATATTACGTTAAATGTCAAATACCCAGCATGGTCGTTGAAAACCCGGGAGGGTAAAGGCGAATCACCAGGTTAGTGATCTCTGTCATTCTAAAGTGAATGGTTCTGTTGATTTGATATGATAAACATGTATGCCGATTTCTGTGATTACACGGGGTTAGGTGATTGATGAAAGGGGAAGTGTTCTGTTGTAGTTGCTTTTGCCATGATCTGTTGTAGTGGCTTTTTCCATGATCTATTGTAGTGGCTTTTGACATGATCTCAGTAGTGGCTCGCCATGATCTGCTCGTGACAATGTCACGATTTCGACGATGAGCAACTAACTACAAAGATGACTACCATCGATGGTGTGTAGTGATAGGGGTTGATTGTAGAAATCCCACAAAAGTGATCGGTAGGTACGGGTGGTGTGTAGAGGATGGAAAATCTAGGTTGAGGAGCCAAGGGTCTTTGAGACCATATAGTTTTATTTTCTTTTCTCTTTGCTTCAATTTCCTTTAACAATCTTATGCTTAGTTTAGTTTATTTTAATTTAGTTTCTTAGTATTAGATTCTAAAGGCTAATTGGGGATCACGCCACCACGACCACCACCGGTACCTCAAATGCCACAAAGCCACACCTACCTTGCGAACCATCCTTCATTAAGGACTTAATACCCATTTATTTTTTATTTTCACTTTAGATTGTTTTCTATTTTAATTCTTGTCTTCTTTCTTATCTTCATATATATACTTAGTTTATTTTAAATATGTCTTAATAATCCTCGCTAATTCTCTACAAGCTCCCAATTTCTTCATCTAAGCGCAGAGATCGTTGGTAGCCACCCCACCAGGACCATAGAAAATGCCACCACCGCCTCCTCCAACTACCTTCTACCACGACCACTGCCAACTCCCGGAGCCATCCAAAAATTAGGAAGTCACTTTACCCCTTATCTTTTGATTTATCCCATAATTGTCATTATTTATCTTTGTACATTGACAGCAATTACATCTTAAGTGTTGGGGGTAAAAGTGTCAAAATTTTTCATTATTCTCAAAATCTCGAATTTAGTCTTGTTCAAAGTATTTTTCTCATATTACTAATTAGGATGAAATTTCTAATGATTTATGATTTTTATTGATATGTTTTAGATTAAGTCATAGTTAATTGTGCATTGATGATTAAATTTGAAGAATACTAGAGAATCAGGCATGGTAAGTCTACTTTCTAAAAATTAAAATTGATGGGCCGTTGAACTAAATTTGAGTATTACCTTGAAATTTGGAATTTATAAGGATTGATGTCAAAAACACCCATAATTTGTGCGAGATTTTGAGCCTTATAGAGCATATATTCTTTTTCATGCTCACTTTATTGATTATGAGTGTGTCAACTTTGAACTGTTATTCTAGAACTTGCCTCGTTTATACATGTTGAGACCACATCTATGATTTGATATACTGAGATGATAAAGGCACCTAGGTTTTAACCCATTCACACCACTAAAAGCCTACCTACATAATTAACCCCTAGTGAACCCTTTTTAATCCTAACAACCTTTTTATTGATTTACCGCTAATATTAACCCAAAACCCTTTGAATTTGTTATCATTCTTTTGACTACCCTTCCATCGAGAATTGATTTGATCAATTACCTAATTAGTTTATTTCAATTGATAAAGTCTTTCTTTATTATGTATTTACTTTAGTTTGTTCTTAAAAAAAAAAATGAAAAATTGAAGTATATTCAGATTAGTAGTATAGAAAGTGAGCTTGTGCATTTAAATTTCAATTATCAAAGAAAAAAAGCTTGTATTATTATTAGTTTAAAGTTTCAATTGATGTAATCATTTATTTTCTAGTTCATTATTTTTAGTTAGGTAATTTGTCAATTCGATCTCGATTTTAACCTTCTAATTTAGCCTTTATCCACACCTTTTAACCCAAGCCCTGGTACAACCCCCGATTAAAGACCTTTTGATTTGTGTATCATTTCATATACAGTGGTGGAGATTTTATTTTCAGGAAAGCCTATGGGATTAACTTTTCAGGTTCGACTTATGAGTGCTTATTCTTGAACCTTAAACACTTCGAGTGATTTGAGTGAATCTTTTGTGAGGATGTCAATCCTTGTCGGTTTTAATTAAAGGTAATTACTTATATAAGGGAGACACCTATGTTTTCATACTACAAAGGTATGACTTATCTTGATTGAATCTTTAGGGTTCTTTGAGTTAAATTATCCATGTATAAATTATCTATGAATTATGATCGACATTGTTGATAGGAATTATGAATTATGGAAAGTTCATTTTAATTATAAGTTGAAAATTTTGCTTGAGGACAAGCAAAAGCTTAAGTGGGGTTATTTGATAAACCGTACAAGTAACATATTTTAAACCCCATATTTAGTATGCTTTTGGATGATTTAGCCATTGATTTATGTAAAAGGTGCTTTTAATCCTTTCATTTCATGTTTATACTCGTGAAAGCACTCGAGGACAAAAAGAACGAGAAACGAGCTTAAAAAGGGCCAATTTGGGCCAAAAAGAAAATTGACACGGCCTAGAATTCAAGCCACACGGCCGTGCCTCCTCAAATTACTTCACACGGCCATGCCACAATTTATACGACCATACCCCAATCGATAGAATCGAGACACGGCCTGAAGACGATTTACACGGGCCTGTGCCATGGGCGTACCCCTGCGACGGGAATGAGCAATTTCACTCAGATTTGGATGCTTGAAGCCAAAGAAACATACTCCTAAGTCTACTTAAACACCTTAATAGTAATTCTACTTGAAGGAGGTACTTAGGAGCCAAGTAAAGCATCTAAAGAGCCTATATAAACAACCCAAGGCAACTGTTCTAGATAATCAAGTTTTCGGCAGAAGTTTTCTGCTAGAGCTTTTATTCAAGGAATTACTCGAAGATAACCAGTTGATCCATCTCAAGAAGCTGGAGCTCTACTCAAGACAGAGGATCTCCTCTTCAATTCCTTTAGGGGGTTTTAGAGATTTCTTATGTTTTGTTTTATCTTTTCTCTTGAGATGTTTTCTTATTTTGTTATGAACTAAACCCTTCAGACACCAAGGGATGAAACCTATGATGGATTTTATTATTTG
The DNA here is from genome assembly GCA_025506655.1 of Gossypium rotundifolium. NCBI lineage: Eukaryota > Viridiplantae > Streptophyta > Magnoliopsida > Malvales > Malvaceae > Gossypium > Gossypium rotundifolium. Next base: position 55,099,725 of record CP106728.1, read on the forward strand.
ATTTCTAAATTATATGATAAGTACTTAGTTTATTCTTAATTATGTTGCTTAATTTAATCTAATGTGCTTAGGTGGAAGAGGAATAGACCACCTAAGAGTAGATCTAGCATAATTAAGCGGAGTTGATCGCACGCCTAGAGATAGGGTGATGAGATTTTGCCAGATTAGGGTGAAACCTAATATGGGAGTCTATTGATCGATTTACTACTTCCTTAGGGGGTTATTATAAGAGAATGAGAGTCCCACTAATTAACCTAAGGTTAGACGTTATTCACCTCGAGAGAGGGTTTAATATAGGTTAGGGAGTCTCACAAATCAAGCTAAGTAAAGAAGTCATATGAATTAAAAGTTAGATAATAAGAGAAGTCATAGGTGGATTCTTCTGAGGTATCGTCTAAAATCAATGAGTTTTCCACGCCTTTCTCCCAAAGTTTCATTCTTTTGTCTTTGCATCTAGTTTAGTTTTTCATTACTTTTTAGATTAATAAACCAATAACTCTATATTTTAGGCTAAATAATAGAAAGAAAGTGAGTAGTAGTACTTTTAGGTTCCTTTGGGTTCGATAAAATAATCTTGCCTAAAGCGTACTATTGTTCGATAGGTGCACTTGCCTCAATCGTTGTCATAGTTAGTCTACTGAGTTCGATCATTCTTTATAAATATTAAAACTTCATTGCTTAACACGATCAATTATTCAATTCGTGGGGATTTTCATTAATGGGGGAATCTAGGAGGATAGTAATTCTATGAGAACGTTTCACGCAGGAATTGACGGGGAACCTTTTGTTAGCGCTCCAACGGTTTAGTACGTGTTAGCGGTGGTTGTCGTCGATGGTAAGTCAATTTTGTGTTGTTGTCTTATTATCGAATTCGTTAATCAATCTGCTAAATCGATGTTAGGTACTCTATTTAGGTTTCTTAAGGCTCAGGGGTGGTATTCCCAAAATACAGAAAATCGAGTTTTGGTGAAAGCCAAAAAGCTCTCTTCAACACCACACGAATGTGTGCCGGTAAATGTGGTTGGCCATGTGTGAGACACGACCATGTGTACGACGAAGGTGCTGGTATGCTTAAGACACACTGTGTGGGGGACGCAGAGGGCTAGGCCATATTGGGCGTGTGGGCCACACAGCGAGGCCAATCTAGGCATTTGGGCCCACACTGCATGTGGGCCCATAATTCTAAAATTTTACCTATGGTCACATGAGTCATTCCGATCGACCTGGGCCTACTGTAGTGTTGGCAAGGGTGACCAAACCCTAAATTATGAGATCGATATTCGATAGTCTACCTTGTGTAAGATCTGGATATGTATATCGCTTTTGATTAAGTATATATATGCTATCGTAGATATGAGCATGTTATGCATGATATTATCATATCTGTTATTTTTGTATATGTAACATCCTAAATTGGGGGTCCTTGCATTTAATGTGTTTTTGTGTGTATGCTATGCTCAATGTGTTAGTCTAGGGTGTTTAGGGGTCCAGGGAAGGCTCGGGGTTGAGCTGAGGCCTTGGCCAAATTTCTCTTTTTGGACACCTTAGTGGAGAACTAATTGAGATAAGATTTAAGGGATATTGTTTGTGTTTGGTTGAAACAAGAAAAGGAGTGATAAAGAGGCAAGGAGGTGCCACTTAAGGTTAAGGTAGGTAACGCCACAAGAGGCGTAGAGGGGAGGTGTTCAAGTCACATGGTGCTCATTTGGAATTCTTTTAGCATCAAATGGAGCAGGAGGTGGAGTTCGCTAGGATACTTCAAGAGGGAGAGTTGATAGAGTCAAATAATTCAAATGTGTGGTGAGAGAAGAAAGAGGGTTTGAATCATTCAAACCATCTTTGAATGAGTGATCAAGAGTGAATCAAGGAGAAAAGTAAAGATTTAGCATGTGATGAAGGTAGTGGCCAAATTTTGAATGCTTGGGGGAGTGTAAGAATTGGTTCTAGCTTGTTTAGGGTGTGCCGAATTTCATTTATGGTCATATGCATTTTAGTTCTCAAAAGGGCATTTTCAGTTTGGGTTGTAGCTGCCGAATTTTTGGAGGTGTTTAGTAGCCAAGTTTGAAAGTTATTTTCCCTTTCGGCATTTGGTGTTCTTCTTTTTGACAACTTTTGAACCTTTTCTTTGTTTAGTCGAAACTCCTACCATCCTCTCTACTTCTCATTTCTTTCTTCTCATTTGCATTACCTAAAGCCGAAACCTCACTCTTCTTTTCTTCTTCTTGACCGAATCCTCCATTACTTCCATTCATCTCTTTGATTTCATCTTGCTTTAGCTGAATCTATTAAGCCTCTCTTCTTGTCCTTCATTTGCTGAAACATATCCCTCACCTTCTCACGGGTTTTCTTTTTCAAAGCCGAAGCATCTATTGTTCTTATTCCTTCTATATTTCTTCTTGGCCGAATCTTCCTGGAGTGCTCATCTTCTTCTTTCGTCCTTTGTTTAGTGGATTGCTGTCACTCCGTTCCACAACTTTGTCAATCGAATTTTCTTTGATTGTGGTAGGTATTCCCTTTTCGTTTCAATTCTCTTTTCTCTCCTTTTGGATGCCGAAGGCATTAATCTTGTCTTATGATTCTTAACCGATTGAAGGAGGGGCCTTGTCTTCGCATTCTTTCGGCATCTGGTCTGCGATTGAAGGGTGTTAAAGGACATTCGGTTCTAGTCAACTTAGGTATTCAATCGATTGCTTAATCCAAGCCTTATAGTCTTCTTGACTTGTCAACTGGGTAAGGGATCTTTGTTTTGAGAGTGAATTCTTTATCGTTCTCTACTTCAATGCTTTAATCCGGCCTATTGACCAAGATCTTTTCATGGATTCAAACACTAACTAAGCAAAGGGAGGGTTGGACTGTAGTCCCAACCCCTAAGTTCAAAAAGCGCACTGCTGTCTCTTGCTCGAGATTGGCCACTGTTGTGGGCCCTTCCGAAAGGGGTAGTAGGCAAATAGCGTAGTTCCTGTTAGCGATAGTGTCGACATACAAAGCGCCTTATTTCATGTTATCGTGTGTAAACTTCACACTTCTTATTTATTTAATTGTTTGTACTATTCAATGTTTGGGCTGAAAAGTTTAATGACCGAAGCGCAATGTAATACCCTTATGGGTAAAGGTGGAATACAAGGTTTGTGACTCTATTAATCTTTTAATGGGTGTGAGATAATTGATGTAATCTGTTACGATAAAGATAGCATGTGCATTCATATGATGGTATGTTCTCCATGGGTTGGGAAATGATGTGAAAGGGGAAGTGTTTGAGACTATCACGGTGGTTATTACCACGGTGGTCTAGCCCCACCTGATATATAATAATCCTTGATAATTGTGACCATGTCTCGGTGGCTTCGTGCAACGATGGTTTAATACCATGATTATATATATGATTAGTGACTCGTCCTAGTGGTTGTTATCACAATTAGGGTTAGCCCCACGATATTCACCGGGATTATCACGGGGTTGTTACCACGGGTTGGCCCCACATATATTATTAGTGACTTTGTCACGGTGATCTTGTATCACGGTGGTCTAGAATCACGAGTGGCCTAATGCCACGATGAGGTGTGTAGCGGATGGAGGTTGATTGTAGAAATCCCACGGTGTGATGGGTTGGTACGGTGGTGTGTAGAGGATGGAAAAAACTAGGTGGATTGGGACACATATTGCATTCACGATTGTGTTGATATTCTGAGTGGGCTGAGGCCAATATACGATTATGGGCTTAAAGTCGTTTGTGTGACATAAGGGGATTTACACACTGAGTCTTGGAGACTCACCCCTCTGCTAAATCTTGCAGGTAATCAGTAGATCGTGGATCAGGGAGTCGAGGCAGACTCGTGGAGGCCATAAAGTGTTCTTTTTCATAAAGTCATTTATTTTCCAGTATTTGCTTAATTCGGGTTTTTATTATGTAATAAGGCCTTCCTAATATTTTTATTTCGGGTTTTATATTATGATTTAAATTTTGTTATGACCTTGATATATGTTTCAAACTTGATGGTTAAGTTGAGTTTGTTTCCAAACCCTAATTAACATAAGCAACCATTTTCTCTTAAATGCCACTAGAAATACCAAAGTATTGTTGAACTAAATTCAAAATTTTTCTTAAACTACAAATCACCGCTTTCAAACATCACCCTAGATCAAATTTTCAAACTTACGACATTCTCAATATACAAGACCCTTTTTCCTTTTTCAACCTTTTCCCTTGTGACATACCGATCCGGTCATAGCATTTAGACCGGGTTTGGGGTGTTACTGCTTTTGATATCGAGTCGTTGCAAAACTTGGACCGTGAAGTGGGTTCAATAATATTTTATAAAGTTGATATAAATGATTTTTGAGGAAATGTTTGGATTAGAATATGGAATCCAAGTTCATCGACACCATCCACGCAGTAAGTGTTCTACTTATTTGATGATGTATGTATGAAATGATTGTGGGTATGAATGAATATGTTTGCTAGCTTTAGGAGATCCAAACTTTAGAGACTGAAACCTCTAGGTTGAGATATGTTTCGTGAAAACTACTCTCTAAAACTATTTCTCATAAAATTGCTTGGTATTAAACAGTGAAAAGAAATACTAACTCATAAAACTCTTAATCGATTAAGTCATGAGAATAGTCATGAGTACTAGGGGTGTGGGCGATTATGCATGGCAGTAGTAGAGAATTGAGTCTTTGGTCGAACCGCTGGAATCGTGTCATGGGTCGAAAAGTGATGTACCAATACCTCCAACTGGGGAAACAAATTTTAGGATCGAGACAGCAGAGATGATCTTGTCTCGCATTTATGTTACGTGTGTTGGAGAGAGTTGCTGGAGCACGCATGGGATCAAGGGCTTGAAAATCTATGTCGAAATGACTTCGGGCCAATAGAGCAGAAATGTTTAGGGGCGTATCGGGCGTAGCTCCTAATGCAGCTGAGTATTGGCTAGAGGTAGTGGAGCGTATAATGGATGGTTTGGACTTCACGGAAGAGGCAAAGTTGAGAGGTGGTGTGTTCTTCTTCGGGACGATACGTAGCGATGGTAGCTCACGGTCGGGGATGGAATAGTGGCTTACCACATTACTTGGGATTTCTTCAAGGTGGCATTCCAGGGGAAGTACATTGGATCGAGTTATGTGGATGCGCAGCGTAGGGCTTTTCGGAATCTGGTTCAGGGTAATAAATTAGTTGCTGAGTATGAGGCGAAATTCTTACGTCTTAGTCGTTATGCCTGGGGTATGGTGGCCATAGGCCATGAGCGTTGTGTTCGATTTGAAGATGGTCTGAGGGATGATTTGCGAGTACTGATAGCTCCACAACGAGAAAGGGAGTTCGCCATTCTTGTGGAAAAGGCTAAGATAGCCAAGGAAATAAAGCGGTCTGAAAAGAAAAATCAAGATAAGGATAGAGGTAAAAATAAGAGGAACGTTGGTGTGCCGAGATCAGCTGGGCGTTTTCAGAGAAGACCTAGGATGGATGGGCCAAGTCGTGTGGCTAGAGCTGTTGATGGGAGTGGGGCTCAGAGGTGTGCTAGATGTGGTAGATTCCATTCAGGTGAGTGTTGGCTGAGGGCATGTTTTAGGTGTGGATCTACTGATCATCGTGTAAAATATTGTCCATAGGAGTCGGATAGAGTACGACCAGCAGGTCAGGGTTATGTTCAGCCAGGTAGAGGTGGTCAGCAACCACAGAGAGGATATGGTCCCGCCAGGGGAGGAGGTAATTTTGGCCGAGGGCGTGGAGCACCGGGCAGAGGTGCTGGGAGTGCAGATGCAAAACAGCTTGGGTTGGTTTATGCAGTCAGATGTTGAGAGGAGGGCGATGCACCAGACGTCTTAACCGATACGTTTCATATTTATGGGTTGCCTTATACCGTATTAATTGATATTGGGTTGACACATTCATATATTGCTAGTATGGTATCTAGAACTCTAAGCATAGACTCGAGATTGCTTCTAGGAGATGACCGATTTAGCCCTTTAGGACAATCAGTTGTAGTGAATAAACTCTTCAGGAAGTGCCTTTAGAAGTCCAAGGGGTAGTGTTTTCGGCTGATCTGATGGAACTACCGTTTGGGGAGTTCGATTTAATCTTAGGTATGGACTGGTTAGTAAAGTATCGAGCAAATCTGGATTGTGCTGCTAAGCGCATGGTGATCAGGACTCCTAAAGATGAGGAAGTGGTGGTAATAGGAAAAGGAGGAACTATTTGTCTAACGTAGTGTCCGCATTAAAGGTCGCAAGAATGATGATAAAGGATGTGAGGCATTCATAGCCTCGGTTTGTGCTTTAGAGGTCAAAGATTTGTCTGTGGGGGATGCTAGAACAGTGAAGGAATTTCCTGATGTTTTCCCAAAAGAGCTTCCAAGACTACCGAAGGATCGCGAGGTAGAATTCGAAATTGATCTTCTTCCGGGGATAACGCCTATATCTATCGCTCCATATAGGATGGCGCCAAAGGAGTTGAAGGAGTTAAAAGCTCATATTCAAGAACTGCTAGATCGAGGTTTTATACGACCAAGTGTATCACCATGGGGAACGCCAGTGCTATTTGTTAAGAAGAAGGACGAATCAATGCGTATGTGCATTGACTACCAACAGTTGAATAAGTTGACTATCAAGAATAAGTACCTATTGCTGAGGATTGACGACCTGTTCGATCAACTCAAGGGAGCCTCAGTCTTTTCGAAGATAGACTTAAGATCAGGATATCATCAGCTTAAAGTCAATGAGGCATATTGTAACATCCCGAAATTGGGCCTAGAAGAATTAGGCCCATGGGGCCTTGAGCACGGGAGCGTTTAAAATTTTTAAGAATAAGAGAATGACATTAGTGCAAGTTGGATCTATTAGGTGAGTGATTTTGGAAGGTTAGGGGGCTTCTATGAAGCCCCGGGGTTCAAACTTTGGCTTTAGGAAATTTTTGGTTTTAGATGAATAAAACCCTAAGAGTTAGTAGTAGGCTTTAAGAATAAAATGTGGAAAAAAATGACACAAGTGGAGTGTGTGGTGTAGTGGCAAAGCGATGCCACATAAGGGACAAGGGGGTGACACCACAAGGAAGGAAGGAGGTCCAAGGTTCAAGTATTGGCTCTTGCATTTTGGATTTCTTTTTAAATGGACTCTAAAATTTTGCCATAGCGTTATATTTAGTTACGCATGATTTTAGACACAAGAAAGTGAGTGGTCTAGTGGCAAGGCATCATTAAGGGTGCAAGGGAGCTTGGGTTCAAATCTCATGACAAGCAAGGGAGTATTTATTTTGCGGATTGGACGAGAAGAGTTTGAGTTGGATTTAAACTCGCTAATGAGAGGATCCCACATCGGTAAGATACAAAGAAGGAAGGTGAGAAGCTAGCTATATATAGAGCATTCTATGAGGAGAGTTAATATACCTAGGTGGGCGTTTGGGTGCAAACCTAGAGGATAATCGCCAATAGTAGCGAAGGAAGGGCTACTAGAACGTGAGGTACACAGTGAAGGTTACGGTGAGCTTTCGGCCTTTCGATAAGTGTATATTAAGTTATGATTAATCGTTAGGTGATGTCGATTGTAGGTTCGTGACTAAGGGGTTTACAGCACGCGAGGTTACCAGGTGTGTACAAACACTACACACACGATATCGACAATGCCGAAAAGTCGAAAAGTCGAAAGTGGCGAAATGGGCTGAGGCTAAGTTTGATGAAATGGTTTGGTTGGTTATACGAATTGAATTAGACATGCATGATACATGATCTGAATTTGTTCTGGGCCTATTTGGCCATATGATGAAACTTGGGCCTGATGGGCCGTAATGATGTAATTTGGGTTTGATGGGCTTTATGGGGACGTAGACAAGTATGCTAGGGTTAATGGACCTTAGGCCTAGTTTGAACAACTCTTAAATTCCATAAGACTTTCTAATAATTAAACATGTCCGTAAAAAAGTCATTGGGTTGGAGTGTGGCAACGGGCATACGCATCTCTAGGATTGGATCTACGGAGGGCTTGGTACTTAAGCGGCCCTAGTGACCCACCTCCTCTTTTCTGGAATCCTACCTAGTGCGAAGTGTCTGTTCACTTTAGCCACGAAGACTTGTTGATGGGCCAAAGTACATAGCTAAAACTCGAAATGGGTCAAGTACCCCCGATTTGCAATATTACCAAAATACCAAAAAATTACCGAAATACCTGGTTTGTAAAATTACCAAAATAATTTCTAGTTTGTAAAATTACCAAAATATCCCTAGTTTGTAAAATTACTGAAATACCCCTGGTTTGCAAAATTACCAAAATGCCCCTGGTTGGTAAAATTATCGAAATACCCCTGAATTACAAAATTACCAAAATACCCTCAGATTACAAAATTACCAAAATACCCTTAGTGTGTAATTACCGTTTTACCCCTAAGCGACAAATGACCGTTGTACCCTCGTGGTAGTACTAATGTTGTTTGTGTTAATTGTATGATTGATTATGTTCGAGATGCACTGCATACATGGATTAGTTATGAGTAAAATTACCGAATTACCCTTGGTAGGTAAATTACTGAAATACCCTCGGTAGGTAAAAATACTGTTATACACTTTGGGGTTGATTAGCGTGATTGTGTGTAACATTCTCACACCATTTGGATTGCCTGTTAGTATATGCTTATAAATCTGTTATATTTTGTTAAATGCCGAAATATCGGCATGGCTGTTGAAAACTCGAAGAGGGTAAAGGAGAATCACCAGGTTAGTGATCTCTGTCATTCTAAAGTGAATGGTTCTGTTGATTGGATATTATAAACATGTATGCCGATTTCTGTGATTGCACGGGGTTAGGTAATTGATGAAAGGGGAAGTGTTCTGTTGTAGTGGCTTTTGCCATGATCTGATATAGTGGCTTTTGCCATGATCTATTGTAGTGGCTTTTGCCATGATCTGTTGTAGTGGCTCTGCCACGATCTGTTCTGGTGACTATGTCACAATTCTGACGATGAGCAGGTAACTACAGCATGACTGCCATCGATGGTGTGCAGTGGATAGAGGGTTGATTGTAGAAATCCCCACGGTGTGATTGGTTGGTACGGGTGGTGTGTAGAGGATGGAAAATCTAGGTTGAGGCTGGGTTTGCATCGCATTGCATACATTATCTGCTATGACATATAATGTGGGTTAAGGCTCAACCGAGGCTATTTTGGGCTAAGGCCCAATTGCCACCATTCTCAGAATGGGCTTCTACCGGATTGTTGTGATGCATGTTCTTATCAATGAGGGTTGTACACACTGAGTTTTAGTAAACTTACCCCTCTTTTTTAAATGTCTCGTAATTCCCAAATGATAGAGGATTGGGAGCCGTGGAGGACTCTGGGTGGCTATACATCTGAGATACTACTCGTGAACTTTAGTAATTTTGATTTTGCCTTTTCTTTTAGATTATTTATTTTGGGTTAATATTTTGTAATAAGGCCATTGGTTTATTTTTCTAAGTTTTCATTTATAACCTTAAACTTATAAATACGGAGGTTTTCTTAAAACTTTAGCAATCATTTTCTAAAATATCATGTTTACACAACGATGCAAATTCAACTTTCATAACAAAACAGTTTTTCAAAATAATAACAACTTTTAAACGGTCATTTGGCAAGTCGCGTTTTTCTCAAACAAATAACGAACTTGGAGTTCAAAAATCTGATAAAACTTTTCTAAACAATTGCTTAGCATTTAAACTTCCTTCATTGTGACACGCCAGATTCGAGCCTAACTTTTAGGCTAGGTTTGGGGTGTTACAATTATGGTATTAGAGCCTAGGTTACAAAAATCGGTAATGGAATGGGTTCAAAAAAATGTTTTTTCAAAGTTATTTAAAATTTGGTTCAAAAAAAAGTATCTTTATTGGGAGTATGGCACCCGAGTCTCCGGCACCAAATCCGTAAGTCCGCTTACTTATTATTATATGCTATAATGATGGTAATTATTCTGTGTATGTTTTGGATGTGATGTTTGAATGGAAAATTTTTATGTATGAGTGTTAAATATCTGTTTGCTTTTGTATTAGATATTTGGTTGTATGAAGAGGTTCCAAGCTTAAGTTAGAAAGTGCATTACTGTTTTAGAATCAGAGTGCGCAGCGAAAGCATAGTGGTGTGACTTGAGTGGTGCGTTTAGTAGTTAGTTGGAAATTTCGAGGACAAAATTTCTTTCAGGAAGGTAGATTTGTAACATCCCAAAATTGGGCCTAGAAGAATTAGGCCCATGGGGCCTTGGGCACAGGAGCATTTAAAATTTTTAAGAATAAGAGAACGACATTAGTGCAAGTTGGATCTATTAGGTGAGTGATTTTGGAAGGTTAGGGGGCTTCTATGAAGCCCCGGGGTTCAAACTTTGGCTTTAGGAAAATTTTGGTTTTATGTAAATAAAACCCTGAGAGTTAGTAGTAGGCTTTAAGAATAAAATGTGGAAAAAAATGACACAAGTGGAGTGTGTGGTGTAGTGGCAAAGTGACGCCACATGAGGGACAAGGGGGTGACGCCACAAGGAAGGAATGAGGTCCAAGGTTCAAGTATTGGCTCTTGCATTTTGGATTTCATTTTAAATGGACTCTAAAATTTTGCCATAGCGTTATATTTAGTTGCGCATGATTTTAGACACAAGAAAGTGAGTGGTCTAGTGGCAAGGCATCATTAAGGGTGCAAGGGAGCTTGGGTTCAAATCTCATGACAAGCAAGGGAGTATTTATTTTGTGGATTGGATGAGAAGAGTTTGAGTTGGATTTAAACTCTGCTAATGGAGGGATCCCACATCGGTAAGATACAAAGAAGGAAGGTGAGAAGCTAGCTATATATAGAGCATTCTATGAGGAGAGTTAATATACCTTGGTGGGCATTTGGGTGTGCACTCAGAGGATAATCGCCAATAGTAGCGGCGATGGGCTACTAGAACGTGAGGTATACTGTAAGGTTACCGTGACGCTTCGATTTTTGATAAGTGTATATTAAGTTATGATTAATCGTTAGGTGATGTCAATTTTAGGTTCGTGACTAAGGGGTTTACAGCACGCGAGGTTACCAGGTGTGTACAAACACTACACACACGATATCGGCAATGCCGAAAAGCCAAAAAGTCGAAAGTGGCTAAATGGGCCTGGTGGGCCCTGAGGCTAAGTTTGATGAAATGGTTTTGTTGGTTATACGAATTGAATTAGACAAGCATGATACATGATCTGAATTTATTCTGGGCCTATTTGGCCATATGATGAGACTTGGGCCTGATGGGCCGTAATGATGTAATTTGGGTTTGATGGGCTTTATGGGGACGTGACAAGTATGCTAGGGTTTATGGACCTTAGGCCTAGTTTGAACAACTCTTAAATTCCATAAGACTTTCTAATAATTAAACATGTCTCAGAAACAAGTCATTGGGTTGAGGTGGCAACGGCATACGATGTTCAGGATTGGATCTAGGGAGAGCTCGGTACTTAAGCGGTGTAATATCCTAGATTAGGGCTTATGCACTATGGCTAAAATTACATGAAATAGTATGCCTTATGTATTGTGAATGTGTCGTGTGCATTTTAGAACCTTGGAAATGTAAGGAAATGCTTTAGAAAATATTAAGTCTTAAGAGGAAGCTTGGAAATGTAAGGAAATGCTTTAGAAAATATTAAGTCTTAAGAGGAAGCTTGGAAATGTAAGGAAATGCTTTAGAAAATATTAAGTCTTAAGAGGAACCTTGGAAATGTAAGGAAATGCTTTAGAAAATATTAAGTCTTAAGAGGAAGCTTTGAAATGTAAGGAAATGCTTTAGAAAATATTAAGTCTTAAGAGGAAGCTTTGAAATGTAAGGAAATGCTTTAGAAAATATTAAGTCTTAAGAGGAAGCTTGGAAATGTAAGGAACCTTGGAAATGTGACAAAATCGGGCTTGGAAAAATGGCCCGGAGATGCCACTTAGGGCTCTGGAAATGACGCCATATGCTAGGATAACTTGGGCCTAGTATGGCCACATGAAGCCCAAAATAATGGGTTAAAATTCAGCACTCCTAAGGTAAGGAGATGGACGGCATAGGGAGACTAAGGTAGAAGTTTAAGTTGAAGTCAAATTCTTTTAGAATTTCGGCTAAGGTAGGAAAATAAAGATATGAGAGTGATGGCCCAGAAAGGGGACTCTCTAGGCTTAGTAATTTCGGCTGAAAGAGGAAAACTAAGGCCATTCAACATTCTTTCTTCTCCTTTTCTCTCTGCCGAATTCTCTCTTCCATTATTCTTCTTTTTCTTTTCAATTCTCCACAAAGCCGAAAATAAAATCCCCTAGTCTTGCCGTATTTCTCTAAGTTTTATATCTTCCTTTTCTTTCCTTGTAAAACCGAAATACCCTGTGCTTCCTATCATCAATTCTTTTTCCTTTGTAAAACCAATCAAAAGCCAAAGATAAGTTTCAAGCCTATAGCCGAATCTCTCTAAGCCTCAAAGTCGAATCTACAAGGGTGTTTTAGTTTCCCGAAGGTGCACCATAGGCCGCATGTTCTTTAGTGATTCAGTAAGTTTCAGGATTTCTTTTCCTCACGATTTCTTCCTTTCTTCTCATCAAGATCTAACCCGAATCAATTGTCTATGCCTATCAATTTCTCTTCTTTAGCCCTAGTAGTTTAATCCTCGCTTTATAATAAGCCGAAGTCCGATTTTGGAAAAGTCAAGGTGAGTAATTAATGGTAGGTGGCGAATGGCCCTTTTCTATTCTTTTTTTTTTTGGCCAATGCCATATGGGCTAAGATAATTGAGAATTTCAATTTGTTGAATAAGTGGAGGATTGCCAATGTAGGTAAAAATTAGGTGACTTTGGTTTTTAGGAGGAAGGCGTGTAAGTAAGTGAGGTTTTCGAGAATTTAGATTCATAAAGGTAAGTGAATCGACATTTGGCCAAGGCCCTATTGTGGTATTTAGATCTAATTTTATTTGTTTAAAAAGCCAAAACTAACTAGTTCAATGATTAAGGGTATAGCCGATTTCAATAAAGAAGCATCATAAAGTTTCGAGATTTGATTTTTAATCCAATCGGCACCAAGGTAAGAATTTGATTACAACAATCCTACTAGGATTTGGATTTATAGCCGAATGGCTTTTTACTAACATGTTAGGGTGGACGAATAAAGGAATTAAAGATCTAAAGTGATAGAACGAGTTTTCGGGATTTCAGTAAATTCAACAAGTAAATCAGGTGTGTATCCCACACTAAATCTCGATAGATTTACTGACTTTAATTTATTATATGTGCTAATATAAAAGTGTAAGATTATGGTTAAGGTACCATGTAATGGTACTAAGTACTCAGTACGCTTTCCTACTCCTACTATGAGTATGATAAGTTTTGCTATGGCATATACATGAAATTATAAGAATGTGAATAAGGAATATGATATAGTTAATGCATATTTGTATGACATGGGGCATATGGGTGATATGTAAAGGGAAGTGAATGTGTGACCTAAGGCCACGATATCTAATGTGGTGACCTAAGACCACGATATCTCAATGTGGTGACCTAAGACCACGATATCTAAATATGGTGTCTCATGACACAAAGTATGTATCCGGTGGCTATGCCACTAATATTATAAGACGATGAGCAATGATCGCAACGATCGCTTCGATGGTGTGTAGCGGATGGAGGTTGACTTAATAGTCCCCACGGTGTGATGGTTGGTTCGGTGACGGTAGCGATGGATAACTAGGCTTGGGTTCGGATTGCATCATTTTATTTAATGCTATACGGTTATGTATGATTTGATATGTCCGAATTTATTTGAGTTTGGTGTTGGTTGTACACATTGAGTCTGTTTGACTCACCCCTTGTGGGACTATTTTTCAGGTCATGATCAGCAATGGACCGGGTCGACAGGAGCTCAAAGGTGGCCATGCAAAGCTCAAGGATTGATTTATTTTTATTTATGTTTAAGTTTTGAATTATTCGGGTTTTTATTTGATATAATAAGGCCAAAGTATTGAATCGTTTATGCATGCTTTTAAGCTACTTAGTATGATACAATTATTATCGAATTTAAAGTTTAAAAGTTAAATTTTCTTAAGTATATTTATCAAATGTTTCGACACCAAATCAACAAGGTATTTAATTTTCGAACCCAACCCAAATCAAGAGTTTTCAAAAAAAAAATAATATACACAAGTTTTAGCAAAGTTTTCAAACAAGTTCCGAATGAATTTTCTTTAGAAGCATGCCAGATCCGGTCAGGACTTGTGGGCCGGGTTTGGGGTGTTTCATTTTGGTATCAGAGCCCTGTTCAAAACTCGACTTTGAGGGTTGTGGGGCCCAAAAACGTTTTTCCAAAATGGGCTTTTCAAAAATATAAGACTTTATGAACTATTTCAGGTTGATTCTGGCATGGCACCTGTATCTCCGACCCGAAGTCCACCAGGTAAGTACCCCTATCTCTTGTGTGATTTATGATATGAATTGTAGAAGGGTAGAAATGGAACGTAGATTAGTATGATAAGTACTTAAACCCTAGGACTAGTTACCCCAACAAATGCATAAAACACTAATGCACAATTAAACAAACCTGTGTCTAAGTCACCGAGTTAGAGTGTGGTAACCATTGTGCGCATGTCTAGGATTGGTTTTAGTGGGAGCTTGGTATTTAAGCAGTCCTAGTGACTCACCTCCTACCCACTTGAATCCTACCTGGTGCGTAGCTTCGATTCACCCTAACCAAGAGGACTTAGCTACGGGCTAAACTCAATAATTAAAACCCGAAAAGGACTAGCCACATTTTTATGGAAACCCTAGTTTTAAAAGTCAACAAACTACCCCTTTGATATGAAACTATTTTGAATTTTTTTTTTTTGATTTACAAAATTACCTAAATACCCTTAGTGGTAAAATTACTAAAATGCCCTCGTTCTAAAATTTCCATATTACCCTTGATTTCAATACAATTTCTCTACTTTGCAAAAGTATCCATGAAACCCTAACTTGTGAAAATTCAAGATACCCGGTTTGAAAAATTTACTAAATTACCCTCGATTTATAAAATGACCAAATTACCCCAACTCAAGTAAATGACCAAAATACCCTCAAGAAGGAAAATCAATGAAGTACACTCAATTTAGAAACCTATAAAGATACCCTTGTTTTGAAAGTCACCAGAACCATATTTTGTGAAAAAATTACCAAATGACCATAGCTTGTAAAATTACAAAATACCCCAAGAAATAAAATTACCATTTTACCCTTAAAATTTTCCCAGCAAGTATTTTAATTTTGTAAAATATCAACAATCGCTACATTGCAACATTTTCAAAATTCCCTAATTTGGAAAAATTACCAAAATACCCCTATAGGATAAAATTACGAAAATACCCCTGGATAGTGGAAAACAACAAACAACGACAATTACAACATTTCTCTGTAATGAATGCAAGTTCATGTGTGGGACTAAATGAATGATGTGAGACTGTATGTGTATGAATCGAAAGAATAACTTCTTAAAACTATTGAACATAAACTGTTCGTAATAAATCAGTGGAACAAAGAACTAATGCATAAAACTTTTTAATCAGATTAAATCGCGACGTTAGTAATGAGTTCTAGTGGGCGGGTCGAGGTAGTATCTAAGAAATGTGTTAGTTTTGTTAAGATCGAGCGCAGCAGAGAGGCATAGTGTGATGAGTTAGGATTGAACGATAGTAAGTAATTTCGAGGACGAAATTATTTTTAAAGAGGGTAGAACTGTAATATCCCGGATTAGGGCTTATGCACTATGGCTAAAATTACATGAAATAGTATGCCTTATGTATTGTGAATGTGTTGTGTGCATTTTAGAACCTTGGAAATGTAAGGAAATGCTTTAGAAAATATTAAGTCTTAAGAGGAACCTTGGAAATGTAAGGAAATGCTTTAGAAAATATTAAGTCTTAAGAGGAAACTTGGAAATGTAGGGAAATGCTTTAGAAAATATTAAGTCTTAAGAGGAAGCTTGGAAATGTAAGGAAATGTAAGGAAATGTAAGGAACCTTGGAAATGTGACAAAATCGAGCTTGGAAAATGGCAGGAGATGCCACTTAGGGCTCGAAATGACGCCATATGCTAGGATAACTTGGGCCTAGTATGGCCACATGAAGCCCAAAATAATGGGTTAAAATTCGGCACTCCTAAGGTAAGGAGATGGACGGAATAGGGAGACTAAGGTAGGAGTTTAAGTTGAAGTCAAATTCTTTTAGAATTTCGGCTAAGGTAGGAAAATAAAGATATGAGGGTGATGGCCAAGAAAGGGGACTCTCTAGGCTTAGTAATTTTGGCTGAAAGAGGAAAACTAAGGCCATTCAACATTCTTTCTTCTCCTTTTCTCTCTGCCAAATTCTCTCTACAATTATTCTTCTTTTTCTTTTCAATTCTCCACAAAGCCGAAAACAAAATCCCCTAGTCTTGCCGAATTTCTCTAAGTTCTATATCTTTCTTTTCTTTCCTTGTAAAACCGAAATACCCTATGCTTCCCATCATCAATTCTTTTTCCTTTGTAAAACCAATCAAAAGACGAAGATAAGTTTCAAGCCTATAGTGAATCTCTAAGCCTCAAAGCCAATCTACAAGGGTGTTTTAGTTTCCAAAGGTGCACCATAGGTCGCATGTTCTTTAGTGATTCGGTAAGTTTTGGATTTCTTTTCCTCACGATTTCTTCCTTTCTTCTCATCAAGATCTAACCCAATCAATTGTCTATGCCTATCAATTTCTCTTCTTTAGCCCTAAAAGCCTAATCCTACTTTACAATAAGCCGTGGCGCCGATTTTGGAAAAGTCAAGGTGAGTAATTAATGGTAGGTGGTCGAATGGCCCTTTTCTATTCTTTTCTTTTGGCCAATGCCATATGGGCTAAGATAATTGAGAATTTCAGTTTGTTGAATAAGTGGAGGATTGCCGAATGTAGGTAAAAATTAGGTGACTTTGGTTTTAGGAGGAAGGCGTACGTAAGTAGTCGAGGTTTCGTGAATTTAGATTCATAAAGGTAAGTGAATCGACATTCGCCAAGGCCCTATTGTGGTATTTAGATCTAATTCTTGTTTGTTTAAAAATCAAAACTAATGATTAAGGGTATAGCCGATTTCAATAAAGAAGCATCATAAAGTTTCGGGATTTAATTTTTAATCCAATCGGCACCAAGGTAAGAATTTGATTACAACAATCCTACTAGGATTTAGATTTATAGCCGAATGGATTTTTACTAACATGTTAGGGTGGACGAATATAGGAATTAAAGATCTAAAGCGATAGAATGCGTTTCGGGATTTCAGTAAATTTGATAAGTAAATCAGGTGTGTACCCCACACTAAATCTCGATAGATTTACTGCTTTAATTTATTATATGTGCTAATATAAAAGTGTAAGATTATGGTTCGTGTACCATGTAATGGTACTAAGTACTCAGTACGCTTTCCTACTCCTACTATGAGTATGATAAGTTTTGCTATGGTATATACATGAAATTATAAGAATGTGAATAAGGAATATGATATAGTTAATGCATATTTGTATGACATGGGGCATATGGGTGATATGTAAAGGGAAGTGAATGTGGTGACCTAAGACCACGATATCTGAATGTGGTGACCTAAGACCACGATATCCGAATATGGTGTCTCATGACACAAAGTATGTATCCGGTGGCTATTCCATGAATTTTATAAGGCGATGAGCACGTCGATTGCAATGATCGCTTCGATGGTGTGTAGCGGATGGAGGGTTGACTTAGTAGTCCCACGGTGTGATGGTTGGTACGGGTGACGGTAGCGGATGGATAACTAGGCTTGGGTCCGGATTGCATCATTTTATTTAATGCTATACGATTATATATGATTTGATATGCCCAATTTATTTGAGCTTGGTGTTGGTTGTACACATTGAGTCTGCTTGACTCACCCTTGTGGGACTATTTTCGTGTGATGATCAAGAATGGACCGGCTCGGCAGGAGCTCAAGGGTGGCCATGCAAAGCTCAAGGATTGATTTATTTTTATTTATGTTTAAGTTTTGAATTATTCGGGTTTTTATTTGATATAATAAGGCCAAAGTATTGAATCGTTTATGCATGCTTTTAAGCTACTTAGTATGATACAATTATTATCGAATTTATAGTTTAAAAGTTAAATTTTCTTAAGTATATTTATCAAATGTTTCGACACCAAATCAACAAGGTATTTAATTTTCGAACCCAACCCAAATCAAGAGTTTTCAAAAAAAAATAATATACACAAGTTTTAGCAAAGTTTTCAAACAAGTTCCAAATGAATTTTCTTTAGAAGCATGCCAGATCTGGTCAGGACTTGTGGGCCGGGTTTAGGGTGTTTCAAGCGGCCCTAGTGACCCACCTCCTCTTTTCTGGAATCCTACCTGGTGCGAAGTATCTGTTCACTTTAGTTGCGAGGACTTGTTGATGGGCCAAAGTACATAGCTAAAACCCGAAAGGGATCGAAGTGCCCCGATTTACAAAATTACCAAAATACCCCCAGTTTACAAAATTATCGAAATACCTCTGGTTTGTAAAATTACCAAAATACCCTTAGTTTGTAAAATTACCAAAATACCCCTAGTTTGTAAAATTACTACAATACCCCTAGTTTGCAAAATTACCAAAATACCTCTGGTTGGTAAAATTATCAAAATACCCCTAATTTACAAAATTACCGAAATACCCCTGGATTACAAAATTATTGAAATACCCTTAGTGTGTAATTATCGTTTTACCCCTAAGCGACAAATGACCGTTATACCCTCGTGGTAGTACTAATGTTGTTTGTGTTAATTGTATGATTGGTTATGTTCGAGATGCACTGCTTACATGGATTAGTTATTAGTAGAATTACCGAATTACCCTTGGTAGGTAAATTACTGAAATACCCTCGATAGGTAAAATTACTGTTATACACTTTGGGGTTGATTAGCGTGATTGTGAGTAACATTCTCACACCATTTGGATTGCCTGTTAGTATATGCTCATAAATCTGTTATATTCTGTTAAATGCTGAAATACCGGCATGGCTATTGAAAACCCGAGGAGGGTAAAGGCGAATCACCAGGTTAGTGATCTCTGTCATTCTAAAGTGAATGGTTCTGTTGATTTGATATGATAAACATGTATGCCGATTTCTGTGATTGCACGGGGTTGGGTGATTGATGAAAGGGGAAGTGTTCTATTGTAGTGGCTTTTGCCATGATCTGTTGTAGTGGCTTTTGCCATGATCTGTTGTAGTGGCTTTTGCCATGATCTCGCAGTAATGGCTCGCCACGATCTGCTCGTGAATATGTCACGATTCGACGATGAGCATCTAACTACAGCATGACTACCATCGATGGTGTGTAGTGGATAGAGGGTTGATTGTAGAAATCCCCACGGTGTGATTGGTTGGTACGGGTGGTGTGTAGAGGATGGAAAATATAGGTTGGGGCTGGGTTTGCATCGCATTGCATACATTATCTGCTGTGACATATAATGTGGGTTAAGGCTCAACCGAGGCTATTTTGGGCTAAGGCCCAATTGCCACCGTTTCTGTAATGGGCTTCAGCCTGGATTATTATGATGCATGTTCTTAGCGATGAAGGTTGTACACACCGAGTTTTCAGAAACTTACCCCTCTTTTTTTAAATGTCTCGTAATTCCAAATGATAGAGGATTGAGAGCCGTGGAAGACTCGGGTGGCTATACATCTAGATACTACTCGTGAACTTTAGTAATTTTGATTTTTCCTTTTCTTTTAGATTATATATTTTGGGTTAATATTTTGTAATAAGGCCATTGGTTTATTTTTCTAAGTTTTCATTTATAACTATTAAACTTATAAATACAGGGTTTTCTTAAAACTTTAGCAATCATTTTCTAAAATATCATGTTTACACAACGATGCAAATTCAACTTTCATAACAAAACAGTTTTTCAAAATAATAACAACTTTTAAACGGTCATTTGGCAAATCGCGTTTTTCTCAAACAAACAACGAACTCGGAGTTCAAAAATCTGATAAAAATTTTCTAAACAATTGCTTAGCATTTAAACTTCCTTCATTGTGACACGCCAGATTCGAGCCTAACTTTTAGGCCAGGTTTGGGGTGTTACAATTATGGTATCAGAGCCTAGGTTACAAAAATCGACAATGGAATGGGTTCAAAAAAATGTTTTTTCAAAGTTATTTGAAATTTGGTTCAAAAAAAAAGTATCTTTATTGGAAGTATGGCACCCGAGTCTCCGGCACCAAATCCGTAAGTCCCCTTACTTATTATTATATGCTATAATGATGGTAATTATTCTGTGTATGTTTTGGATGTGATGTTTGAATGGAAAATTTTTATGTATGAGTGTTAAATATCTGTTTGCTTCTGTATTAGATATTTGGTTGTATGAAGAGGTTCCAAACTTAAGTTAGAAAGTGCATTACTGTTTTAGAATCAGAGTGCGCAGCGAAAGCATAGTGGTGTGACTTGAGTGGTGCGTTTAGTAGTTAGTTGGAAATTTTGAGGACGAAATTTCTTTAAGGAGGGTAGATTTGTAACATCCCGAAATTGGGCCTAGAAAAATTAGGCCCATGGGGCCTAGAAGAATTAGGCCCATGGGGCCTTGGGCACGGGAGCGTTTAAAATTTTTAAGAATAAGAGAACGACATTAGTGCCAATTGGATCTATTAGGTGAGTGATTTTGAAGGTTAGGGGCTTCTATGAAGCCCCGGGGTTCAAACTTTGGCTTTAGGAAAATTTTGGTTTTATGTAAATAAAACCCTGAGAGTTAGTAGTAGGCTTTAAGAATAAAATGTGGAAAAAATGACACAAGTGGAGTGTATGGTGTAGTGGTAAAGTGACGCCACATAAGGGACAAGGGGGTGACGCCACAAGGAAGGAAGGAGGTCCAAGGTTCAAGTCTTGGATCTTGCATTTTGGATTTCTTTTTAAATGGACTCTAGAATTTTGCCATAGCATTATATTTAGTTGCGCATGATTTTAGACACAAGAAAGTGAGTGGTCTTGTGGTAAGGCATCATTAAGGGTGCAAGGGAGCTTGGGTTCGAATCTCATGACAAGCAAGGAAGTATTTATTTTGCGGATTGGAAGAGAAGAGTTTGAGTTGGATTTAAACTCTGCTAACGGAGGGATCCTGTAACACCCCAAACTTGGCCTAAACGTTACGGCCGGATCTGGCATGTCACATGAAAGGAATGTCTAAAAAACTGTGTGTTCGTTAAAAAGTTTGTGTTCTTTATATTTGTTGTGAAAAGTCAAGTTTAAGTAATTTTGAATAAGATACGATTTATTAACATTTTAGGAAAATCCCGTATTAAGCATTTAATAACAAGCAGTAGCCAAATTAAAAGCTAAAACCAAATAAAATACCAAGGCTTTATTACATTGCAAAATCCGAAAATTAGAAAGTAATTTTAAATAGAAACTGAAAGTTTACGAGAAAATAGTGCATGGCCACCACAGAGTCCACCTCGGCTCCAAGTCCTCAAACTAGGGATTACCCAAACATTTAAAAGAGGGGTGAGTTTACTAAAACTCGGTGTGTACAACCCCAATAGTAAGAACATGTACCAACCCATACAAATACAACATATTAAGCATGTATGCAATGCAACCCACCCCAACCTAAGTATCCAACCTCTACACACCACCAGCACTCGCCAAATACACCGTGGGATTACTAAATCGACCTTCCATCCGCTACACACCATCGAAGGCAGCCGCTGCAGTCAACTACACATCGCCCTTATAATTATGGCATAGCCACCAGATAATGTGACAGAGTCACCAGATTCATAATATGTGACATAGGTCACCAGATAATGTGGTAAAAACCACTAGAACACTTCCCCTTTATCATTATCACCCATATGCCCATGCAACATACATAATATTACAATTCGTGTATGTTGTATGACATGTATGCAATCATATATCAAATAATGTATGAAACGAATTACCATCATAATCAGAATAATAATATACAATATAATCAATCTAACCAACCTCTAAGGGTATAACAGTAATTTTACCTACCAAGGGTATTTTCGTAATTTACCAACCAAGGGTATTTTCATAATTTACCCACCAATGGTATTTTTGTAATTTCGCACCTGCAATGGCCCTCCCCAAGGTCTAATGTTACCCTGAGCGACTCGGCTACCATTTCCGGTCGTCACCAGACTATTGGGCCTAAAACCCGATTTTAGCCCATTCAGGCCCACACGCTCGTATGGCCCACCTAACACAAATCTAGCCACGTATATAGGTTCCACCTAGTCTAGGTCACTATATACTATATCATCATACAATTTATTCCAATTGGGCTTAAGGGCCCATTAGGCCCACTTCGGCCCATCGCGGCCCAAGCAGCCCCAACCCACAAGAATACTACTGATGGCCTCAACTATCGCGTTGAAGCCCCACATGTCGCGCCAGACGCTATGTGGCTAGTATTGCCGTGGATCGACACTTCTGCATTTGCCGCTCTACAACTAGAGTAGAGAGTTACACACCGATAGGACTCGGTGCTAAACCGCATGCGACCACCCTGTGCCCAACGCCCACCAAGGTATGTTAACCTCCTCCGGCATGCTCTTTATATAGCTAGCTCTTCACCTTCATTCCTTGTATCTTTTCGATGTGGGATCCCTTCATCAGTAGAGTTTAAATTCAACTGAAATTCTTACTGTCCAATCCGCAAAATAAATACTCCCTTGCTCCTCATGAGATTCAAACCCAAGCTCTCCCATCAGCCAATTCATGCCACTTGCCATTAAGCCACAAGCTCCTCTTGTGTCTTAAACCGTGCACAACTAAACATAAACTATGGCCAAATTCTAAGATCCAAGTAAAAGAAAACCAAAATGCAAAAGCCAAGACTTGAACCTTGGACCTCCTTCCTTCCTTGTATGCCACCCCTTGTCTCTTATGTGGCATCACTTTGCCACTACACCACACACTCCACTTGTGTCATTTTCTCCATATTTTATTCTTAAGGCCTACCGCCAACTTGTGGTTTTTTCACCTAAAACCAAAATTTCCCCAAAGCCAATATTTGATCCCGAGACTTCATGAAGCCCCTAACCTTCCAAAATCACTTATCTAAAAGGTCCAACTTGCACTTAAATCGATCTCCTATTCTCCAAAAAAATTTAAACGCTACTACGCCTAAGGCCCATTGGGCTCAATCCTACTAGGCCCAATTTCAGGATGTTACAAATCTACCCTCCTTAAAGAAATTTTGTCCTCAAAATTTTCAACTACTAACAGTCGCACATCCTAACCTACCACACTATGCTCTTGTCACAAGACTGATCTTAATGAAACTAATATACTTTCTAACTAAATCTTGGAACCCCTTCACATAACCAACTATCTACCACCAAAGCAAATGAGATATTTTCATACATACAATTCCTATATCACATCCACACATCGCAGAATAAATACAATCATTCAAAGATAAAATGTAATACAAGAAAAGGAAACTTACGAATTTGGTGCCGAGACTCAAAAGCCATATTTACGTAAAAGAGATATATATATTTTCTAAGCCATCCTTTGAAAACATTTTGAACCCAAACCCATAGTCGAAGTTTTTGAACAGGGCTCGATATCAAAATTGTAACACCCCAAACCCTACCTAAACGTTACGACGGATCTAGCATGTCACATGAAAGGAATGTCAAAAAACTATGTGTTCGTTAAAAGTTTGTGTTCTTTATATTTGTTGTGAAAAGTCAAGTTTAAGTAATTTTGAATAATATATGATTTATTAACATTTTAGGAAAATCTCATATTAAACATTTAATAACAAGCAGTAGCCAAATTAAAAGCTAAAACCAAATAAAATACCAAGGCCTTATTACATTGCAAAATCCCAAAATTAGAAAGTAATTTTAAATAGAAACTAAAAGTTTACGAGAAAACAAAGCATGGCCACCACAGAGTCCACCTCTACCCAAGTCCTCAAACTAGGGATTACCCAAACATTTAAAAAGAGGGGTGAGTTTACGAAAACTCAAAGGTACAACCCCAATAGTAAGAACATGTATCAACCCATGCAAATACAACATATTAAGCATGTATGCAATGCAACCCACCCAACCAAAGTATCCAACCTCTACACACCACCCATACACTCGCCACCACACCGTGGGGATTACCAAATCGACCCTCCATCCGCTACACACCATCGAACGCAATCACCGTCAATAACTCGTGCATCGCCCTTATAATTATGGCATAGCCACCAGATAATGTGACAGAGTCACAAGATTTATAAGATGTAACATAGGTCACCAGATAATGTGGTAAAAACCACAAGAACACTTCCCCTTTATCATTATCACCCATATGCCCACGCAACATACATAATATTACAATTCGTGTATGTTGTATGACATGTATGCAATCATATATCAAATAACGTATGAAATGAATTACCATCATAATCAGAATAATAATATACAACATAATCAATCTAACCAACCTCTAAGGGTATAACAGTAATTTTACCTACCAAGGGTATTTTTGTAATTTACCAACCAAGGGTATTTTCATAATTTACCCATCAAGGGTATTTTTGTAATTTTGCACACCGCAATGGCCCTCCCTAAGGTCTAATGTTACCCTAAGCGACTCGACTACCATTTTCGGTCGTCACCAGACTATTGGGCCTAAAACCCGATTTTAGCCCATTCAGGCCCACACGCTCGTGTGGCCCACCTAACACAAATCTAGCCACGATATAGGTTCCACCTAGTCTAGGTCACTATATACTATATCATCATACAATTTATTCTAATTGGGCCTAAGAGCCCATTAGGCCCACTTCGGCCCATCGCGGCCCAAGAAGCACCAACCCACAAGAATACTACTGATGGCCTCAACTATCGCGTCGAAGCCCCACACGTGCATGCGCACGCTCATGTGGCTACTATTGCCGTGACCGGCACTTCGGCACTTGCCGTTCTACAACTAGAGTAGAGAGAGTTACACACCTGATAGGACTCTAGTGCTAAACCTGCTGCGACCACTCACTCGTGCCCAACGCCCACCAAGGTATGTTAACCCTCCTCCTGGCATGCTCTTTATATAGCTAGTTCTTCACCTTCATTCCTTGTATCTTTCCAATGTGGGATCCCTTCGTCAGTAGAGTTTAAATCCAACTAAAACTCTTACCGTCTAATCCGCAAAATAAATACTCCCTTGCTCCTCATGAGATTCGAACCCAAGCTCTCCCATCAGCCAATTCATGCCACTTGCCACTAAGCCACAAGCTCCTCTTGTGTCTTAAACCATGCGCAACTAAACATAAACTATGGCCAAATTCTAAGATCCAAGTAAAAAGAAAACCAAAATGCAAAATCCAAGACTTGAACCTTGGACCTCCTTCCTTCCTTGTGGCGTCACCCCCTTGTCTCTTATGTGGCATCACTTTGCCACTACATCACACACTCCACTTGTGGCATTTTTCTCCATATTTTATTCTTAAGGCCTACCTGCCAACTTCCAAGGTTTTTTTCACCTAAAACCAAAATTTCCCCAAAGCCAATATTTGATCCCGGGACTTCATAGAAGCCCCCTAACCTTCCAAAATCACTTATCTAAAAGGTCCAACTTGCACTTAAATCGATCTCCTATTCTCCAAAAAAATTTAAACGCTACTACGCCTAAGGCCCATTGGGCTCAATCCTACTAGGCCCAATTTCAGGATGTTACAGATCCCACATCGGTAAGATGCAAAGAAGGAAGGTGAGAGGCTAGCTATATATAGAGTATTCTATGAGGAGAGTTAATATACCCTGGTGGGCGATTGGGTGCAGACCTTGAGGATAATCGCCAATAGTAGCGAAGGAAAGGCTACTAGAACGTGAGGTATACGGTAAGGTTACAGTGAGGTTTCAGTTTCCGATAAGTGTATATTAAGTTATGATTAATCATTAGGTGATGTCGATTGTAGGTTCGTGACTAAGAGGTTTACAGCATGCGAGGTTACCAGGTGTGTACAAACCTACACACACGATATTGGCAATGCCGAAAAGCCAAAAAACTGAAAGTGGCTAAATGGGCACTGTGGGCCCTGAGGCTAAGTTTGATGAAATGGTTTGGTTGGTTATACTGAATTGAATTAGACATGCATGATACATGATCTGAATTTGTTCGGGCCTATTTGGCCATATGATGAGACTTGGGTCCGATGGGCAAATGATGTAATTTGGGTTTGATGGGCTTTATGGGGACGTGACAAGTATGCTAGGATTTATGGACCTTAGGCCTAGTTTGAACAACTCTTAAATTCCATAAGACTTTCTAATAATTAAACATGTCCGTAAACAAGTCACTGTTGGAGTGTGGCAACCGCATACGATGTCTAGGATTGGATCTAAGGAGAGCTTGGTACTTAAGCGGCCCTAGTGACCCACCTTCTCTTTTCTAGAATCCTACTTGGTGCGAAGTGTCTGTTCACTTTAGCCGCGAGGACTTGTTGATGGGCCAAAGTACATAGCTAAAACCCGAAAGGGACCAAGTACCCGATTTGTAAAATTACCAAAATACCCCGCCATACAAAATTATCGAAATACCCTTGGTTTGTAAAATTACCAAAATACCCCTACTTTGTAAAATTACCAAAATACCCCTGGTTTGTAAAATTACTAAAATACCCCTAGTTTGCAAAATTACCAAAATACCCCTGGTTGGTAAAATTATCGAAATACCCTCAATTTATAAAATTATCAAAATACCCCTAGATTACAAAATTACTAAAATACCCTTAGTGTGTAATTACCGTTTTACCCCTAAGCGATAAATGACCATTGTACCCTCGTGGTAGTATTAATGTTGTTTGTGTTAATTGTATGATTGATTATGTTCGAGATGCACTACATACATGGATTAGTTATGAGTAGAATTATCGAATTACCCTTGGTAGGTAAATTACTAAAATACCTTCATGAGGTAAAATTATCAAGTTATACACTTTGGGGTTGATTAGCATGATTGTGTGTAACATTCTCACACCATTTGGATTGCCTATTAGTATATGCTTATAAATCATTATATTTTGTTAAATGTCAAATACCGGCATGGTCATTTGAAAACTCGAGGAGAGTAAAGGCGATCACCGTGTTAGTGATCTCTCGTCATTCTAAAGTGAATGGTTCTGCTTGATTTGATATGATAAACATGTATGCTGATTTCTGTGATTGCACGGGGTTGGGTGATTGATGAAAGGGGAAGTGTTCTGTTGTAGTGGCTTTTTCCATGATCTGTTGTAGTGGCTTTTTCCATGATATGTTGTAGTGGCTTTTGCCATGATCTGTTGTAGTGGCTCTGCCACGATCTGTTCTGGTGACTATGTCACGATTCTGACAATGAGCAGCTAACTACAGCATAACTACCATCGATGGTGTGTAGTGGATAGAGGGTTGATTGTAGAAATCCCCACGGTGTGATTGGTTGGTACAGGTGGTGTGTAGAGGATGGAAAATCTAGGTTGGGGCTGGGTTTGCATCACATTGCATACATTATCTGCTGTGACATATGATGTGGGTTAAGGCTCAACCGAGGCTATTTTGGGCTAAGGCCCAATTGCCACCAGCATCAGAATGGGCTTTGGCCTGGATTGTTGTGATGCATGTTCTTACCGATGAGGGTTGTACACAATCGAGTTTTCGTAAACTTACCCCTCTTTTTAAATGTCTCGGGTAATTTCCAAATATAGAGGATTGGGAGCGTGGAGGACTCGGGGGCTATACATCGGAGATACTACTCGTGAACTTTAGTAATTTCGATTTTTGCCTTTTCTTTTAGATTATTTATTTTGGGTTAATATTTTGTAATAAGGCCATTGGTTTATTTTTTCTAAGTTTTCATTTATAACTGTTAAACCTTATAAATACGGGTTTTCTTAAAACTTTAGCAATCATTTTCTAAAATATCATGTTTACACAATGATGCAAATTCAACTTTCATAACAAAATAGTTTTTCAAAATAATAACAACTTTTAAACGGTCATTTGGCAAGTCGCGTTTTTCTCAAACAAACAACGAACTCGGGGTTCAAAAATCTAATAAAACTTTTCTAAACAATTGCTTAGCATTTAAACTTCCTTCCCTGTGACATGCCAGATTCGAGCCTAACTTCTAGCCCAGGTTTGGGGTGTTACAATTATGGTATCAGAGCCTAGGTTACAAAACTCGATAGTGGAATGGGTTCAAAAAAATATTTTTTCAAAGTTATTTGAAATTTGGTTCAAAAAAGTATCTTTATTGGAAGTATGGCACTTTCGAGTCTCCTAAGCACCAAACCGTAAGTTCCTTTACTTATTATTATATGCTATAATGATGGTAATTATTCGTGTATGTTTTGGATGTGATGTTTGAATGGAAAATTTTATGTATGAGTGTTAAATATCTGTTTGCTTCTGTATTAGATATTTGATTTTATGAAGAGGTTCCAAGCTTAAGTTAGAAAGTGCATTACTGTTTTAGAATTAGAGTGCGCACCGAAAGCATAGTGGTGTGACTTGAGTGGTGCGTTTAGTAGTTAGTTGGAAATTTTGAGGACGAAATTTCTTTAAGGAGGGTAGATTTGTAACATCCCAAAATTGGGCCTGGAAGAATTAGGCCCGTGGGGCCTTGGGCACGGGAGCGTTTAAAATTTTTAAGAATAAGAGAATGAAATTAGTGCAAGATTGATCTATTAGGTGAGTGATTTTGGAAGGTTAGGGGGCTTCTATAAAGCCTCGGGGTTCAAACTTTGGCTTTAGGAAAATTTTGGTTTTATGTGAATAAAACCCTGAGAGTTAGTAGTAGGCCTTAAGAATAAAATGTGGAAAAAAATGAGAATAACATGTGGAAAAAACTGACACAAGTGGAGTGTGTGGTGTAGTGGCAAAGTGATGCCACATAAGGGACAAGGGGGTGACGCCATAAGGAAGGAAGGAGGTCCAAGGTTCAAGTCTTGGCTCTTGCATTTTGGATTTCTTTTTAAATGGACTCTAGAATTTTGCCATAGCGCTATATTTAGTTGCGCATGATTTGAGACACAAGAAAGTGAGTGGTCTGGTGGCAAGGCATCATTAAGGGTGCAAGGGAGCTTGGGTTCAAATCTCATGACAAGTAAGGGAGTATTTATTTTATGGATTGGACGAGAAGAGTTTGAGTTGGATTTAAACTCGCTAACGAAGGATCCCACACTCAAAGGTACAAAGAAGGAATGTGAGAAGCTAGCTATATATAGAGCATTCTATGAGGAGAGTTAATATATCTTGGTGGGC